>OX384540.1:7500000-10000000 GCA_947538895.1 Neoitamus cyanurus
GCGGATTGGCATTCAATATATATCTTTCACTTCCCTTCATGGATGTTAAAAGATGCTATCCTACGGTGCGTTGCATACAGGTATAAATCCATACAATGATGCTTTTCAGTTCCTTAGCTGCCTTTAATGAATCACTAATGCTCTTCTGAAATCATTTATTATGCTCAAAATTCAAATTTATATCGTTTTTGAATTCTAGCTCGCCTTCGTAGAATTTGTCGATATTAGGAAACTCATTTAATCCGTTATCAGCCTGTTTCAATTGCACTCTGTAAAACTCACTGACAGCACAAATTTACAATCAAAACATCTTTGAAATTAAATATAGCCACATTCAGCACCTAGAAAATCATCGCTCTCGGTGAATTTTAAAATCGGTGCGCGCACTTAGGAATATGAAAAAAAGCAGCGCTATTGTTTCAATATATATATGTATGTATAGATTACCTAAGTAACTTCAGCGTATTTTTAGCTCATATCAGTGTCTGTCACTCCCTAAAATAAGAAATGAAACCTTTTTTTCCTTCACGCTCTAGTCTACGAGTATGTATATCTAACAAAGCTGGCTAAATGTTTTGCAGACTCCTTTTATCGATAATTGAGAAAAATAAGAAATTAATTATCTAGTGTAATAGCAGTTCTACAGTATACGCTCACAATTTAATCATTTTTCTCTAATTGCCTCATGCTCAGCAAGCACTTTATCTTTTAGATGGAAAATCCCAAATGAATTTAAAACAGCCTACGTTAAAGCCTTCGCATAAATTCGAGCGCATCCAACCATATTGATTCCAGCGTTCCTCAACTATATGACCACCCAATCATACTTCCATTAAATTCGAATTACATGCTCCTTGGTAGTTCTTTATTCAGCTCCTCAGTCGGGCCCGTCCCATAGGTCCTGTATAAACACAGCTTTGATCTGTTGTAACCTCAGGGTTAAATGTTTTAATCGTTCCTTTCTGAAACATCTATTGTTGCACTTTTGTATCACTTTGCCATTATCCTTGGAACCAAAAAGGGATGATCCGGTTTTTAGAAGGATTTCAATATTTTTCCCTGTTCACTTTCACAGGATTGCAAGGCGTTCTCGAAATACAGAGCAAACAATTGATTTTTTGCTGCAGCTCCGAAAAACGAAAGTGCATTGAAGTCCCTTTTCCAAACATTGCGCAAAAAATTCACTGATTAACTCAATGAATTTTATCTCTGGCAAACCTGCGCTACCATGCGAGAAAAGAGCATCGCAGTCCGCCCACAGACGAGGCCAGAGAGCGCGTCAAATTTTAAAACTAAGGGAATAATTGGCTTAGGCCTAAATCCCGAAATTGAAAGTTGCGCCATTGTCCGCAGAATTAAGTTTTTATCAGTGCTGGAGCAGTTTCACAAAAGCGTGGCATTTCTACACAATCGGGACTGTGCGGGCCGGGCCTCCTGCTATAAATCCCTCCTTTCAAATATTATATGACTGCGGTCGGAAAATCTGAACAAACACAGGATTAAAATTTGATTTTCTGTTCATGTACAATCAGCCCAGCTCCGGGATCTGTCGGATAAAAAGTGAGATTTCCATTGAAGCACTGCGCTCTTTTTTTACTAATTTCAAGAAAACTGGAGAACTAAATTTATGCCTCGCAATCAATCAAACTGTTTGCAATTCTCTTCATTTTTCTCCAAAAGCCGTCTTTTATGTTTTTTTTCCTGTCTGAGATGTTTCGGTAATCATACTCCCTCTGGCCCAGTATAAATGTGTCTGACGAATTGGCCAATGAAAATATTTTGGTAGCAGAGTTTCTTCAAACGCTGCAAGGCCTGCGTGTGGTCAGTTTATGGCCCTTTGTTTTAACCACCGTAAAATGGTCGGATGCCCGGGACCGACGAAGAAAGTGCATGTTTGCATTCTTTCGCACCATATGCTTGGTATGCTGTCGGCTACCCTCAGTTGTACGTTATACCATTCTGTTTTGATTCTATTTTTGGAACAGTTAATTGACATCTTTTCTTTTGTATAGATAAGCGAGGAGCAATTTGCCTAGATGTAAAATGTGTTACAGGATTTTGAATTTTTATTTAAACCATATAAAAAATAGGACCTATTGTGCCTTTGGCTTCAAGTCCTCTTAATTTATTAAATTTGCTTAAAATGTGACTATGTATATAAATTGTCCGCTCCCACTGCCTAGAAATATTATTATATGTATTTGATGAACGTTGGGCGGCTTGGGACAGTATAGATTATATTTCCATAAACTCAGTAGCGAGAGGTTGCAAATGCACTGCAAGAACGAAAAAAATACCATAGGTACAACAAAAAGTCCTTTTCCCTCAGCATAATTTAATTCTCTTCAGACAAACCCCCCAAAACGTTGGGTAGACAGAATCTTACTTATACGTCGCTCTCTGTCGTGAAAATACGAGCCTATTTGCAGACAGGCCTTGCTCGCTAGAATGTATTTCCACCTAAACCGCTGAAATAACAAACTTTTGTCGTGCAGGGACAAGGCTGACTCCCCCTGTCCCCGGCGGAAAAGTGTGTGGTAGCATTATCCCTGAATAAACAGAAATTCCGTCGTTAACCACGCCTCATCATTCCCTTTGGAAAATTGTTTCCTTAATGCCGTAGGTTCAGTCAAGTCTTTCCGCAGCGCTAATGTTTTTGATGGAGGAATTTATGGTTATACGAAGTATAGGACGCTTGAATGCGATTCAAATTGGTTTTCTGAGTGAATTTTGCACGCAAACAAGAAGAGGTGAGAGCTTTCTATGTACTCAACTCTTTTTTTTCTCACATTTTCTTTCAATTTCTTTGTCAATTAAAGGAAACATATGGGAATTGTATTCAAAAAGAGGTGATTGATTTTTTATCAAAACATCTATTATGTAGGGGAGCCCCGTGTACCTTGGACCGAATGTACCTTGAATCGATCGTTATATTCCAATAAAACGCACGTTTACCACTTATGAGTTATTTTACCGTTTGTAAATATCATATGGACAAGGCTTTTGACGTGTCAGAGCTACATATGTTTTAGTCTGGCAGTGAAAGTTAAAGAATAAAAATCTCTTTCTATTAATGCAAGGTTTTATATCCCCGCACGCTTTAGAAGTGTACTAGAGTAAGTGACTTTTATTAGTTTACTAGCTTGCCCGGACCCGGCGTTTCCCGGGATACTATTAAATTTGTATTCCTTAATTTTACAACGCCTCCCTACTGCACAACCGCCTCTCCTATGTTACCCAGCGGGGTGGGGGTGGTCTCATTAAATCAACCATAAATTCGTACGCAATACACCCCATACATCACTTTCACTTATTCCTAATCCCTTTTTAACTGTAAACTGTGAAGTATTATTAAGTTTAGTTTTCGTCATTTTACACCACCTCCTTATTGCACCACCTCTCCTATATCTCTCAGCGGGGTGGGGGGTGGTCTCATATTTGGAAATTTGAATAACAAATTCGAAATCAGTGATCCCGAAAATCCCCAACCGCGGATTTTCAGGGAAATCCCTTGAAGTTTAACTTTTCGGTCGCCATATTGATCCAGCATCTTGATTCCCAAAATTTTGATGGCAGATTCAAAATCAGTGACCCCAAAAACCCAAACCAAAACATAATGTTCTAATTTTCCGCGCAATATTCTTAATTTTTCTTTCATAAGAACCTTCTCCTGACAATAACAAACACAACAAAAAAAGAATTAGCGAAATCGGTCCAGCCGTTCAAGCATGATGGCGTAACCAAGGGAAATAGGGTTTCATTTTTATATATACAGAAGATGCATGCGGTTTAAAATATTCCATTATTCGTCATCTTATATATAAACAGTGGTACACTGGCGATTTTGTCTGATATAACTATATCTATAAGGAATATGGAAGCAAACATGCTATCGCAGATCATGGACTTAAAAGCTTCCTTGCAATCTGAGATAGCTTCATTAAATGTTAAAATCGTATCTCTGGAATGTAAGTTGAATGATCTTAGCCCATTAATTGTCAAGCTGAGTGACTCACAATTAATGCTGAGAAGTAGCGGCCCAGCCCATCAACCAGCAGCTGACTCGGAAGTTCATCGACCTTTTTCAAGCCCGAATGGACTTCAAGCACAACGCGCGGTCGCTCTGTCGTCCGTCCCTGACCTTGACACATCGGAAATCAACGACTCACCGATTATAAGTTGCTGCAACGTGGCGATGGTATTTCTCGTTTTGTTCCTCTGGTCAAAAGGAAGGACTTCCGATATAACCCTAAGAGACCTAAGGAACCAAATAAATATTGCTTGGCGCAAATTTAATAGAACGAAAGATAACAAGGACCTCCTCTACTCTAACTTGCGGAGGCAATTTAATGATTACTCAAAAGTCCTACATCGCCAGTATTTGATACGCATGCGGGATAATATTAAATCTAATCTAAAACAGTTTTGGAATTTTGTTAATAGTAAACGGAAGACTAATAACCACCCTGCTATTTTATCTCTTCACAATGAAACTGGCTGCGACTTTGTTTCTATTTCTGATCTTTTTGCTAAGCATTTTAGAAATTCTTACAGATGACACCTGTGATATAGATTTATATTATTTTAACTACCTGAATTGTCTTCCAACACCATCCACTAAAATTGTTCTAGACGTTTGTACCATTTTTGTAGAGTACGTAAATAAGATTGACGAAGATTATTCGGGTTCACCTGATAATGTACCTAGTGTTGTGCTCCGTAAATGTGGTGTTTTACTCGTTGAGCCTCTTACCTTTCTGTTTAATTTATCTTTCTTGCTTTTTCCCTAAAATTTTGTAATTGTTTTATGTAATCCCTATATTTAAGAAGGGGAAAAAAGATTTGATCGAAAATTATAGGCCAATTGCTAAACTTTCACCTACTCCAAAACTTTTTGAGGCTGTTGTAAAGGATTTCTAGACCTTTTATAGCAGTTCTATTTTATCTGAAAGACAACGTGGATTTATGAAGAGTAGATCAATGGTAACTAATCTGTTGAATTTTCAAGTGACTGTTTAACAAATTTAAAGAAACACAGACAAGTCGATTGTGTTTACATTGATTTAAGCAAGGCATTTGACAAGCTTTCTCATAAGGTGTTAATATTTAAAGTACTACGACTTGGCTTTTCCAATGATATTGTTCTTTGGATCAAGTCACATCTTGCCAAACTTCGGAATTATTCTTTCCTTTCGCAAACTGAAATCGAAACTGCATTTATAATGAAAACCAAAATATCTATGTTTCGCTTCATATATCATTGCCTGAGACTTGTTACATAGATTAGAGACATGATCATTAATCTCGTTTTCTTAATAGTTTTTTTCACATAATGCTTTATCTGATCTACTTGATTAATTAATTTTTTCGTTATGTTCTTAATTTACCGTGGAAGCACATGCATTAAATTGATTTGAATTTGTTTCCTAATTTTTTGCTAAAGGAAGACTTTTCGTAGCATGGCGTATGAGACCACTAAAAATCCCTTGGTAAATACAACAGCGATTTCTAATATATTTAAATGGATAAGTTTTTCTTTCTTTTCTAGTAAGATATGATCATATTTTCAATGATAAATTACAAAAGATACGGTTACATATTCTTTTTGACACAGACAACAAGAAAAATTCCTGACTGGTAATAAAACATAAGAATGAATTAAAATATTAATGATTCCGCGAAGATAAAAGGAAAAATTAGGTTAAATTGAAATGCACGTTTAACATAAGTTTAGTATGAAATTTGGAGTGAATTTGAAGTAGCCTTCTATTTTATATATATACTAGCTTGCCCGAACCCGGCGTTTCCCGGGATACTATTAAATTTGTATTCCTTAATTTTACAACGCCTCCCTACTGCACAACCGCCTCTCCTATGTGACCCAGCGGGGTGGGGGTGGTCTCATTAAATCAACCATAAATTCGTACACAATACACCCCACACATCACTTTCACCTATTCCTAATACTTTTTTAACTGTAAACTGTGAAGTATTATTAAATTTAATAATTAAATTTTACACCACCTCCTTATTGCACCCCTCTCCTATATCTCCCAGTGTAGAGGGGGGTGGCCTCATATTTGGAAATTGAATAACAGATTCGAAATCAGTGATCCCGAAAATCCCCAAGCGCGGATTTTCAGGGAAATCCCTTGAAGTTTAACTTTTCGGTCGCCATATTGATCCAGCATCTTGATTCCCAAAATTTTGATGGCAGATTCAAAATCAGTGACCCCAAAAACCCAAACCAAAACATAATGTTCTAATTTTCCGCGCAATATTCTTAATTTTTCTTTCATAAGAACCTTCTCTTGGCAATAACAAACACAACAAAAAAAGAATTAGCGAAATCGGTCCAGCCGTTCAAGCATGATGGCGTGACCAAGGGAAATAGGGTTTCATTTTTATATATACAGAAGATGCATGCGGTTTAAAATATTCCATTATTCGTCATCTTATATATAAACAGTGGAACACTGGGGATCTTGTCTGATATAAATATATCTATAAGGAATATGGAAGCAAACATATCTATCATGCTATCGCAGATCATGGACTTGAAAGCTTCCTTGCAATCTGAGATAGCTTCATTAAATGTTCAAATCGTATCTCTGGAATGTATTTAAGTTGAATGATCTTAGCCCATTAATTGTCAAGCTGAGTGACTCACAATTAATGCCGAGAAGTAGCGGCCCAGCCTATCAACCAGCAGAGCAGCTGACTTGGAAGTTCATCGACCTTTTTCAAGCCCGAATGGAGTTCAAGCACAACGCGCGGTCGCTCTGTCGTCCGTCCCTGACCTTGACACATCACAAATCAACGATGCACCTCTGGTCTAAAGGGAGGACTTGCGATATAATCCTGTGTGGTACGACACTGAATTAAGAGACCTAAGGAACCAAAGAAACAGTGACTACCTCCTCTACTCTAACTTGCGGAGGCAATTTAATGATTATTCAAAAGCCCAGTATGTGATACGAATGCGGGATAGTATTAAATCTAACCCAAAACAGTTTTGGAATTTTGTAAATAGTAAACGAAAGACTAATAACTACTCTGCTATTTTATCTCTTGACAATGAAACTGGCTGCGACCTAGTTTTTATTTCTGATCCTTTTGCTAAGTATTTTAGAAATTCTTATAGTGATGACACCTGTGATATAGATTTATATTATTTTAAATACCTGAATTGTCGTCCAACATCATCCACTAAAATTGTTCTAGACGTTTGTAGTACCTACTTAAATAAGATTGACGAAGATTATTCGGATTCACCTGATAAAGCATCTAGTGTTGTGCTCTGTAAATGTGGTTTTTCACTCGTTGAGCCTCTTACCTTTCTGTTTATTTTATCTTTGCGTTCTTGCGTTCTTGCGTTTTCCCAAAAATTTGGAAATTGTTTTATGTAATTCCTATATTTAAGAAGGTGAAGAAAGATTTGATCGGAAATTATAGGCCAATTGCTAAACTTTCACCTACCTATTCCAAAATTTTTTGAGGCTATTGTAAAGGATTACTAGACCTTTTATAGCAGTTCTATTTTATCTGAAAGACAACATGGATTTATGAAGGGTAGATCGATGGTAACTAATCTGGTTGAATTTTCAAGTTACTGTTTAACAAATTTAGAGAAACAGACAAGTCGATTGTGTTTACACTGACTTTTATTTATTCATCATCAACAGGTACAATTGGTTGACCATCTGATACTAACAACAAGAAAAAAAAATTGACAATTAAATAACCATGCAATAAAGTTCACAAAAAAGAAAATAATAAAAAATACTATGTATGTATGAAACATGTAAAGAATATAATATAATTATAATAAAATTAGACTGCTACATAGTTAAATAGTGTTTCCGTTAGTGTAAGTTTAAAATTATTAAAATCCAAGCAATTAAAATAATTATTGTAGGATCTTGACATGGACGACATCGGTTCAAAACTGCAATAGTTTGTCCGGTGGTAGGAAAAATATAAAAAGCCTCGTCCTCTAGTCACTCGGGGGCGTGAATTAATATTCACGAGACTTAAGAGAGTGGAAGAGTCTATAGCGCCAGTAACAATATCGTGCATAAATAAAACACCGTAACCTCTCTACGCTTCGAAAGCGGCGTCAAACATAATAACTTCAATCTGCTTGCATACGGAGGAAGATTACAGGGGTCCGCCCATGGCAAGAGGCGAAGAGCGTAGCGGAATCTTTTCTGCACTGCCTCTACACGATTGATATGCACATCATAGTGTGGCATCCACACTATAGATACGTATTCCAGTATGGGACGGTCGAAAGTACAATACAACATTTTTAAGATAAAAGGGCCGTCAAAGTCCTTCGACCAACGTTTTACGAAACCAAGTGCTGAATTCGCTCGATTAATTATATTATTGATATGGCGTTCCAAATTAAATTTATTATCGATTGTTAAGCCAAGGTCAACAACACTATCTTATCTAGCAAAAGTCTTGCCGAGGATGACATAAGAGTACTCCAAAAGGGAGCATTTCCTACAGAAAGAAATAAAGTCACATTTGCTAACATTTAACTGCATATGATTTTTCAAACACCACAGTTCAAAACTGGCAAAACCATCTTGGAGCAAATGTGTATGTTGTAGAGTCTCGATTGATCTAAAGATTTTTAAATCATGGGCATAGGCTAACACGTGCGAATTCCGAATAAGAGGAAATAAGTCATTGATGAAGAGCGTGAACAGATGGCCTTGCGGGACGCCAGACAAGACCGAAACGGAATCAGAAAACGTATGGGAAAATTTAACTTTGAGCGAACAACATGTAAGGTAGGAAAATCCAATTAACAAGATCATTTGAAAAGCCTAGTCGAAGCAGTTTAAAAATTAGTACTTTATGGGAAAGCTTGTCAAATGCCTTACTAAAATCGGTATACACACAATCGACTTGTTTATGTTTTTCTAGTGCAGTTACACAGACATTTGACAATTCCACCAGATTTGTGGCCGTCGACCTTGCTTTCACAAAGCCATGCTATTTTGTAGATAAAATAGAACTACAGTAAGACGACAGGTGGTCCTTAACAATAGCTTCAAAGAGTTTAGGAATAGGCGAATGTTTAGCAAATGGCCTATAATTCTCAATGAAGTACTTTTTACCTTTTTTAAATATAGGGATCACATGAAAAAGCTTCCAAATATCAGGAAATACACAACAACGTAAAGATAAATTAAACAGAAAAGTAATAGGCTCAACGATTGAAACACCACATTTACGCAGAACAACTCCAGGGACATTATCAGGAGAATCCGAAAAGTCTTCGTCAATCTTCCTTATGTATTCTAAAACAGTGCAAGCGTGGAAGACCATATTTGGACATTGCATCGGAAGACATGTCAAGTAGTTAAAATATTCTAAATCAATATCACAGGTATTATCACTACAAGCATTGCTAAAATGTTAAGCAAAGAGGTAATAGTAGCTGAATCATGACCTGTTTCGTTGTCAAGAGCTAAAACGGCAGGATAGTTGTGTGTCTTCCGTTTACTGTTTACAAAATTCCAAAGTCACATATACTGGCGCTATAAACACTTAGAGTAAGTATTATTGTATTGTCTTCGCAAGTCAATCGTTATCAGAATGAGAACTCTGAAATAGGCGCCAAGCAATATTTCCACGATTTCTCAGCAGTCTTAATTTTTTATCATACCAAGGTGGACTATATACGTATAAAAGGTCCTTTTTCTTGACTAGAGGAACGAAACGAATAACACGCATCGTAACTAATTCTAGGAAGGCATTAGACAAGCTTTCTCATAAGGTGCTAATGTTTAAAGTACTACGACTTGGCCTTTCCAATGATATAGTCGTAGACGTAGTTCTTAAGATCATGTCATCTCTTGCTAAACTTCGGAATTATTCTTTCCTTTCGCAAACTGAAATCGAAACTGTATTTATAATGAAAACCAAAATAACTATGTTTCGCTTCATATATCATTGCCTACATATTTACAAAAAATATCAAAAATATCTGTAATATTACTGTTAGACATGTCCATTGACTGAGACTTGTTACATAGATTAGAGACATGATCATTAATCTCGTTTTCTGAATAGATTTTTTCACATAATGCTTTATCTGATCTACTTGAATAATTAACTTTTTCGTTATATTCTAAATTTAACGTGGAGGCACATGCATTAAATTGATTTGAATTTGTTTCCTCATTTTTTGCTAAAGGAAGACTTTTCATAGCATGGCGAATGAGACCACTAAAAATTCCTTGGTAAATACAACAGCGATTTCTGATATATTTAAATGGATAAGTTTTTCTTTCTTTTCTAGTAAGATATGATAATATTTTCAATGATAAATTACAAAAGATACGGTTTCATATTCTTTTTGACACAGATAACAAGAAAAATTCCTGATTGGTAATAAAACATAAGTATGAATTAAAATATTAAGATAAAAGGAAAAATTATGTTAAATTGAAATGCACGTTTAACATAAGTTTAGTATGAAATTTGGAGTGAATTTGAAGTAGCCTTCTATTTTATATATATATGTTGAAAAAAATGTAAAAAAGTTATGTAAACTATCGTCAAATTTAATACTGAATGTATAAAAAGACATTAAATGTAAGTCGATGGCTTTAACCACATATATTAAATTTTAAAGCCAAATGCATAAACATTTTATCAATTACCAGAGAATATTGTGTAAGTGATGTCCTGTTCGGGCTAAGGTTTTTTCTTCAATATTGAATTGTTCTTTAGAAGTATTCGTCTACGAAATAAATAATTAGTACAAAACGATGCGCAGAGATGTGAGAAAAAATACTCACCTTTTCAAACAATAAGTTGTAAACTTTGTAGTCATAATATGGGCACGTTTCCACGCCACCTATGAGGTAGTGTTCTTAGCGCATTTTTTTTAATTTTTGAATCGTTATATCTCAGAAGCGATGGCTTTATGATTTAACTTACCGTTTTGCTGAAAATCGCGAAAAACTCAAGTCTTTTACCTTTGACCTTGAGTAAAATTTTTTCCATACACGGGAATAATGGCGAACTTTAAAATTTTATTTATAATTATGTTTTGAATAGTTTTACTAAATTTCAGCTTGTTGGGAATTTATGTAACCATGAATGTCTAGATTGACCGGACTACACTGAGAATTTTGTAACATTCTCTCCTTGGAAATTTACTCCGGTATCCCGGTACCCATTTAACTTTCATGTTTTCTTATGCCTAGATCATAATCCAGAGAGAATAATTTCCCCACTAAATAACAGCGGAAACACTTGTTCACACTCAAAATGAAATTCACTTTCATACGGAAGCACGGAGCATGTGAAACGTATATGTCTTTGTGGCAATAGAGGACAAGCGTTTGAGCAAGCACATATTCAAATAAATTTATATTAAGGTGTGGATTACAATTAGCAATTTTTAATTCTTTTTTATCAACAAGTAAACTTAACTGATTAAATTTTAATCCATACGTTTAAAAACGAAACCAATTAGATTGGAAGCTGATCCAATGCTGTTACATTACTTATTCCAATCTTAATAGATTTAATATATGTGTATTTTTCATAACATTAGTTTTAACAATTAGTCTTAGAAGAATACAAAGGATTGTTAAATGACACGCAAAATTCTATGCAACAGAACTTTTAAATTAAATTTATTGAAATCGAATTCTGCTGTATTTAATACAATCATTTTAATAATGAAAGCCTGATTTTTAACCCCGAATTCATTTAATTTTTTAGTAATATTTATGAAAAATTTATATTTAATCTACAGCGGTGTAAAAAACTGCTCTAATCCTTAATGAAGAATAAAAAGTATCCCCAAATTTTCGACCGTGTAGTTGTGATATCTTGTATGAAAAAAAATTTGTTGTGCTTTTTTAGATTTCTTGCTCCTAAGCGTGTACCTTGGATCAGTCATCGGATCATACCTTGAACCGGCTGATATAAATTTTGAGAAAATTTGTTTTTTTATATTTGAAATTTTTTTAATATATTTGAATATCTAATAAAGAAAACTACTATGTTCGGTACGTCGCGAATTGAATTCTTCTGGTAAATTTTTGTAACGGTGGGTCAGAATAGTTCGATTATATCTGGCAAATGTAAATCTATTTTATCTTAAAATTAATGTATAATGTTTTATTAAGGAAATACCCAAACCTCTTGCCTTATCTTCATAAGTTAGAACTGACCAATAATATCACAGATATGACATTTAAACTAGCAATTGTAAAACATATATATTTGGTTCGGTAACTCAAGGTACATCACTGAAATGTATCTTAAATCGAATGGGATTGAGGTATTAAAATTATCAATTAAACATTAAATATGCACTTTTCGGACAAGAAATTATTTCAGAGATAATTATTTATTTACGTTACAGTCTACAGATTCGACCTCTTACAGACTAAGCCTAATTAACCTAGCTAACAAATACACAAACTAAGAAAGACTGCAATTTATTGGGAACGGCACATTCATAAATCAACATCTTCATCGTAAAATAAATTGAATTCATTCGAGCAGTAATAAATAGGTTCATGCTGGCCATAAGAAGTACGATAAAATGCTATATATAACAAACCCCTAGATCGGAGAGAAACGCCGGGTACGTGATATTAAACAAAGCCAGCATCGCAGGCGAGCAAATTCTAAAGCAGAAAGTATCTCTCACAAACATTGATGCAGCAATTTTTCTTCTTAGTTTAAGAGACTGTAAATCTAAAAGCATGCACCTCACTTTATACTCAGGTAAGTCACTCGTCAAAGGAAACTTCCTCAAGGCATACCTTGTAAAATATTTTTGAACGCGGTAAACTAAATGTAAGCCAACTAGTGTAAGGGCGCCACACGACCGATGCATATTCTACGATACATCTAACTAGCGATACATATAAAGTTTTTAATGTAAAAGGGTCATTAAAATCCATGGAGTTATTTCTTTGATATTGCGCTTCACGGTACACGACAGTCCCCTACATATGCATATATGTATTTGAATACGTATATAAATTTTACTTTAAAAACGCCTTCAATATTCCTATGAAATTTAGTTCGAACGATCCATCGATCTCCAATAGATAGCTTTCCTCTTTTAAAAATCATAATCAAATTATATGGTCAATGGTATGGTAAATTGTTAGGAGGCTTAGAAAAATGTTCCAAACCGTTTTGAAAAGTAACTGAGATAATAAAAACGAAACGATATCCTCTACCTCCACTAAAGTTTGAAGATAGCAGATATACAGTGAAGAGCAAAAGTGTAACAAAGAATTTCATCTTTTAAGGCTAGTATACTTGGGAGAAAGAAATGAAAACGCAATTGAAACGAAATTATATGTATAAATTATTTGCAAAGGAAAAGCGGAAATTCGGAGAAAATCGGACATCAAATTTCAATGTAACTGCAAATCTTAGTGGTTCTACCACAAAAGCTTTTTGTTTCAGCACAAAAATTAAAAAAAGTAATTTTGTTAAATAATATGCCTAATACTAGGGAAGGTACTAAAACATGAAAATAGTAGATTTCAGCGAAGCTAACAAACTATTACCTAATGGTTTCAGAGATGGGCATAATACATACTTCCCAACCTGCACGTAGGATTACTAAACATGTCAAGAAAAATTTTAATAGGACAAAGTCCACTGGACTTATCCTTCTCGACATACAGTCAGCTTTCGACACTGTATGGCATGAGGCTTTAATTTATAAAATTATGGTTTTTGGTTTTCTCCACTATACTACACGTATACCACCAGAGATATACATCAGTGTGACAAACTATTCAAAACAAACCATTAAAACCAGTGGCATAACTAGGTGGTCAAAGGCCCTGGTGCGAAAAAGAAATTGAGCCTTTGTCTCCCATGTGCACTGCGGAATTTTTTAATTCAAAATCAAAATATTTAAACCAAATTACTTTCCTCGGACAATATTTATAGGGGTTACGCCACTGTAAAATTTTTAAAAAATCGATTTTTTTTTTATTGGCTTAAAAAATAGTTTAAACCATTTAGAATAAGGAAAAAAAGGTCCCGTAGCCAAAATCATTTTCCTTTCTTGGAAAATCGGGGTGTCGTCTCGCGCGTCAAACCGGTTCCGAGGCGGCTGCCGGCTGCGTCCTTGCTTGCGCGCTCTCTATTGTGCCGCTATTGGACCAGTATCATCATAAGCCGCCGATGAGTACTGAAGTTTATGAAGCAATAAAACCTATCTATACGGACTTAAGCCGAGACGAGTTACTGCAGCGTTGCTTGGGGGGTTACACGCAAAATAATAACGAGAGCTTCAACGCTACTGTTTGGAGTTTGGCCCCAAAATCACATTCAAGCGGAAAAGCAGTACTGAATATCGCAACGGATATTGCTGTTTGCAATTTTAATGGTGGCCTCACAAGTGTCCTGGAAATATTCAAGGTCCTGGAGATGAAAATAGGCTCCCAATCTTACAACTTTTGCTTGGAAGCCGACGCCAAACGGGTCCAGCGCTCCGAGGCCTCTTTGAGCGATGCAGCGAAAGAAGCGCGCGCGCTCAATAGATCTATCAGAAAAGAGGCAGATGACGAATTTCTGCAACTTGAAGGGCAGCTATATGGTGCTGGTATAGCTGACTAACGGTAAAGATTTTTTTCAATGCGAGTTTTCCCATTTTTCTCATAGAAAACTGTTCCCAAAACTTCAAACGCGTTTTTCTCAAAACAAGGTTTTTCAAAATGGCACGCAGCATAGCTCCTACAATTTTCAATATTTTGCTTTGAAATTTTTACCAGATCTTGTCATTAATATTATCTAGAGCGTGTCGGGCCATTTTTTGGATAACTTAATTTGTTTATTTTTAATTAACAAAAAACATGCGATTTTTAGGTCAAAAATCAACTTTTTTTTTTAAACCAACCCGTGCCAAATTTTTAAAAATCGATATTTTTAAAAAACCGCCCGACATTCTCAAGATATTACCCTCTAGAATGATGTAAATTTTTTGTTTGGTTCCAGGTTCAAATTTGCACCTGTAGTGCTGCGTGCCCCAGACCCCTACAGGCAAAACACGTCGCGGGAGCAATGCCTTGGAGCCGCCATTTTGTTTAATTTTCGTGTGAAAAAATTATAGAATAAAGTTCAAGTTATGCCTTATAACACCCTTTAAAAGTTATTTTGAAAAACCTTTACGTTTGCGAGAAAAAAATCGCAAAAAAACCATTTTTTTTCAGCGGTTACAGTGGCGTAACCCCTTATACGGCATTTTTGTGGTTTATTTTTATAATATTATAGAAATGGTTGAAGCTAGACGAGGAAACTCTACAAAGTTGGCGAGTCAGTGGGGCCTGCCACTGGACGACACATTGGCGATTCAAATACGACCCAGGCTTGACTCGAATATTTCGTATAAGAACAAGACATACGACGAAATTAATGCATCTATATCTGATCTGATGACAAGTATTCAGAAATCACACACCCTAAGAACCCAATTTCATGAAAATTCATTCACGTCCCTAACTTTTGGCCGCCATCTATTGAGTATGAGAAAAAGAAAGTTCAATTTTTTAACAGATGGCGTAACTCCTACGTGTGAACCGGCTTAACATGTAATTGATAGGTCTTAATGTCAATGTCACAAGGCACTGTCTTTCAATCAGTTAAAGTGTTTATAACATTTATTTTTGTTCGATTACAATTGGATAGTTTTGTGTCAAATTATTGGCAGTTGCGGGAAGTATTGTTACACTTTTTTAATTTTAAGTAATGGGTTACTGAAAGTCATCGTTTACTTGGAAAAGCATACGGTGAACATGCTTTTTCTGATGATATGTGCAGATGATGGTTAAGACTAAAGAAGGTATTTTTGATATTAAAAACGCTGAACGTAAAGGTAGATGAATAATTGGAAGCAGAAAGCTTCTGAAACCATCACTGACGATGTTTACAGACGACAACTCATCCGTTTAAAGCAAGCTATTGCAGAAAAATGACCTGAGTGGGAGAATCGACACGACAAGATAATTCTGAACCATTACAATGCTAGACCACATATTGCTGAATCGGATAAAAACGGTCACTAGACATATTGCTGAATCGGTTAAAAATGACTTTCTCCTTAAGATTACTATCTGTTCCGGTCGATGCAGTCAGCCCTTAATGGAGAACGGTTCCATTCTTACGGAAATATCTGAAATTGGCTTTGTAATTGGATGGAATCCGTAAATTGCTTGAAAGATGGGCTTAACGTCGTAGCTTCCGATGCAGCATATTCTGAGTAATGTACACATATGACATAGTTGCTAAATAAAGATTTGTTTTTACTAAAAAAGCGGTACTTTTTTTCTCATCCCCAATAAAAGTTCGAAATTTCGATAGAAGATTTAAAATTAGTGACTCCTAAAACCCCTATATGTTCATTTACGCGGAAATCCGTTAAAGTTGAGAATCTTCGGTCAACATATTGGATCTGCCATCTTTAATTTCTAAATTTTGTTAATTTATTCGAGATCGGCGACTTCGAAAACAAACATATAGCGTCCCGCTTTTAAAGCAATCCGTTGGAGTTGAACCTTTTCGGTCGCCATAATGTACCCTACAATTACTTTTAGCCTAAAACCTTGCCAAAGAATTAGCTATCCAGTAGTGAAACTCCCATTTGAATTCATTTAGTAGTTTAGGAGGAATAGGCTAACAACGCGTAAAGCGTTCCTCTTTTATGTATACATACATTTAGAGCATTTATGACCTACGATTTGATATACATTTGAAGCTTTAAATCTGTGATTTGCCCTCGCATCAGATTCATCAGATACATCAGGCCACCCTGAGTACTATCATTCCTGAAAGTTTTATTACTTGATTATAAATGAGATCCATGCGTTTAGGGCTATCGCTCCGTAGCTTACTTACAAACCTTACTCTGAAGAGTGCTGTTGTATGTGTACATTATGCTACACATTGTCAGTAATAGGAATGATGTATGTTAGAAGAGCAAAATTCGTACAACCTGAAAAATTCCTCCGCATTGAATGATATCTGGGTCGGATAAGATCAAAGCGACTAAGCAAATTTCAAAGCTCTGCTCCGCAAAAATCGGTTCCTCCTATAAATTTTCGTATCACTGAGCTAATTTCTTTGATCCAAAGGCATTAAAGCAGATTCACCCTGCAATCACAGAAATATGAGGAGGTTTGTTCTTTTTTATTTTGGCCGTTACATTTGATGATAACGAATAAAATAAACAGTTGTGCACTGCCACGATATTTCATCACTTGCAGTTAGTTGGGATAGGTGTAACACATTTGGCGTAGGCGTAATTCTGCGACAGTTGGAATATTTTATCAGTTACCAAGGGCGCATGAATAGATGCAGAATATGTTTGTTTTATTTGCGCCGAGTGAAGTGTCTAATACTGAAGCCAATTGTGTTTCAAACATTTTGGGATTCATATTAGCTATTTGTGTATTGTCTATATTTGTCCACACCCTGCAAACCAATTAGTTTTTAGCCATTTGAAAACGTTCAATATTTTTTATTGTGGAATATTTCAATTTAATAATCTCCTTTTTATTTATTTATTTTATTGATATACATTTTCACTATTTTGCTAAATACTTACATCATCACTACATATTATAGAACAAAGCCCACCGTCGCGTAAGCTGGTGTGTCTATGGGGGAAGTTTTCCGTGACTATATTGAATGAATTGTATTCCGGTTTTTACGATTAGATAGATTGATTCGCAAGGAATGTTTAGAAAAATTGCGCTATCATACAGGGTGTCCGGAGAAGTGGCGTCCAAAGGTAAAATTTGGATGCCTCTTATTGAGGGGTCTCCGAATCACCCTCATGTATTATATGCTCCGCGATTTTGCGTAGTTTTCGTGTTACAGGGTGATTCATTCAAGGGTTGCACAATTTTTATTTTTGATCTACTCAACGTAACGACATGAAACTACCGCCAAACAACTACTATCTTAATGTGCTTTCCAAAAATGCCACCAATATTAATCTACATCTACCACAGCAGGTACAGTCACTTGCGAAAATGAAAAAGCTCTAAATTTTCCTAAAATTTCACGTTTTTCCCAATTTTCCTCCCAAATGCATGTCCATTTTTTTTAATTACCCATCTCGTCTCGTTGCCTTTCTAAAGAGGTGCAACATGCCCAGGTAAAGAAAGGGTGTTCAAGATGTACGTAGAAAACCGTTTGCGGAATGTTAAAAAATCTGAATTTTAAATTTCTTTTTTCCAATTAAACGTTTGTAACGTACTTACATTAACTGTAATAAGTTTTAAATTTGAGAAAAAGCATTTCGGGGTTCATTTGTTTTTGTAAAATGCAGATTTCTTTAAAATTCCGCAAAAGCTTTTCTACGTATAAATTCCTATATATCCTATTTTTACCATAACGTGTTGTATTTACTTCTATGGCAGGGTAACAAGATGAGTAATTCAATAAAAATAAAAAGAGGTTACATGAATTTCGGAGAAAAATTGGGAATAACGTGAAAATCAGGAAATTGTTCCCCTTTTTCACTTTCGCAAGTGACTGTACCTGCAGTGGTAGAGGTAGATGAACCTTGGTCGCAGTTTTGGAAAGCACAAAAGATAGTAGTTGTTTGGCGTGAGTTTGATGTAACTGCATTGAGTAGATCCAAATAATGTTCATCTTGAATTCATGAATCACCCTGTATCTCGAAAACTACGCACAATCGCGGAACATACATGGGGATGATTCGGATACCGCTCAATATGAGGCACCAAAATTTTATCTTTGGACGTCACTTCTGTGGCCACCCTGTACCATATACATATAGGAGCTGAGTATTAACGTTGTTAGTGAATCACGTCGAGGAAACATTTTTGCCACCAGCGAGCTCTCATGGAATATGTTGGGGAGCTTGAAAGGATTATAGTGTAAGTAAATGAACATACAGGGGTTTTGGGATCGCTAATCTTGAATGTTTCATCGGTAATTGGAAATTCAAGATGGCTTTTAAATCTGCTATCGAAATTTTATTTCGGAAATATTTTGAGTTCCCGCGGGAGAAATTAAAACCGCATTCGTACATGCAACAGTTTCATGCATTCTGCCACAGTTTCACTTGGTATGAATTCAGATAAAAATTGAAAAAGTCAGATATGTATTTAGATGGATATTTATTTATTAGTTCAATGAAGAACTTTGCCAAACACTATACAATTCAATATAATAAATTAAGATGAAATAACTCCAATTTATTTGACCGCTCTTAACAAATGATTTTAATTTATGTTTGTTTTGCATATATGTATGTATTATATAATTGTTTGGCTGGTTATCTTTGACATAAAAATAGTTTCCTGAAGGTACTCGGTTGATTATGTTTCATTTTAAAGATAAAAAAACCGGGCAAGTGCGTATCGTACACGCATCAACTTAGTGATCCGTAGCATGTACTAAGTAGGAAAAGTTCTTTTTTCTTTCGTCAGGATTGCAAAAATAAAAACTAGACAATAATTTATAAGTTATAAGTGAATAATGTATTATAATTTCTTTGTTGAACTGAAAAATGATAGGAAACGTTGTTTTTTAACCTCTTCAGGATTGGCGAATGCGACTGAAAAATATATTTTCGCGTTCTCCACATGTGACTAAGAATTTGACCCCAATATCATCTATGGTCAACACTTTGTAAGATTTTATTTTATGTTTTTTTACAAATGTTCCCAAACTCGCCAGGATAGGCCGAATTGGCTGAATTTTCAATGGGGCTTATTTTTCGGTCCAATTGCAGTGTTACAATTTCAGCCATGGACATAACTATAAGTTTTGTACTTTTGTCACTTTACAATTCAGACGCGCTTTCCTGGCCACCAGGATTGGACCCTGCATTTATAATATTAACTTTTAGAAGGGGGCATTATCTACACACACAAAAAAATATTTCGTCGATGGACAATACCTGACACATTATTGCATTCACCTCTCTACTGAACTTTGAGTGTGGTAGAATGTTTTTCGTTTTGTATGGGTATTTGCTTTGGTGCTCTGAAAAGGATAGAACCCTCTAAATTTGTCGAATAGAATGCCATCAAATGGTGTTGGGGTGGCAATAGGTTGGTGACTGTTGCGCTGGGCAATCACAACAGTTTATGTATTATATTATATTAGGATGCATGTGTGCTTAAGGGAGGAGAACATATCTGAAAGGTTGAGTGGGCTGATATGGTATGGTGCGGCATGCCAGGGCGAGCATTGTCAAATTGTTAATAAGGTTTGGAAATAACAAAAATACTCAATAGAAATCAATTTAAATACATATATCGGATTTCGGTTCGGTGTGCGGAGAACACCTTCGCACCTTAGAATAAACGGCACTGATTGCGACAAACCCTCAAACCCTTAACTCATATAGGACCTCTTATCAGTCTTTTATTAACACACCACACAAATATATTTTCTTTCGAAAACATTGCTCATTACATTTATATTGGCATACTCGAAAATGCATACATACATATTTATATTTCCCTGTATATATTTTCTCTTTAATTCTCATTAACCAGATCTCATGTTAAAGCCTCTTCTGTTGTGCCGAACGTTTTAATCCAACATGCAATTAAAATTTTATTCATAAAATGAAAGTTCCTCTGAAAACATTATTCTGAAATAATTCCATCCCGTGAGACGGGAAACATAATACATGAAATTATTTAATAACCAATGAAAACACCATCAATGAAAGTTCAGCGCGGCTCATTTTTAAATCCCGTAGGTATTTATTTGGTTTACATCTCTTGATTTTCTTCATAAATTGAGTTTTATCGGCACCACCGCCCGAAATTAATCAATATTAAAACTCTCGTCCTCATCCGCGTACTTTATTACTTACTCGTGCAGCCATGTACATCTGTATGTAAATAAAAATGAAACCGTCGGTATGTGGAGTATATTTGCGTAGTTTTGGGGGATACACTTTTATTCATCCTGCTCTTTAATCAGATTCTTGATTAAAATAAGGAAGTATCTATTATCAAATTAGACATTCGAATATTTTATTTAGTGAATATTTTGAATTACTACATGCACTATATGTATATGTCAGGGGCAAAACACAATGAACTCAGTGGAGTCTGAGTACTCGGCGCCTTTCGCTCCCCGTCACAGCCCAATTCAATATATATGTATTTGTATTATGTAGGTTTATGTATATAAAAGTAATCTATAAACATTAGGTTACATTGCCTATAATTATAGATACATTTTAACTTATATTTATAGGGTTTCCCAATAGGGATGACCTGGTTTTGATAGCTCGTGGCGGCCATATTTGTTTATGATATTTTGACAGGTCTCTGCGGTTATGTTCAGTAAGGTTTGCGATTTCATCATGACACGTTTCACTTTGATCCAATGCTTGGAAATTGTCCAAAATTATTACGCAAATTCGCATTCTCTTGTCGGTACTATAAGAGCGCTTCATACAAAAAACGGTCGTCAAAATGTTCCTTCTGAACACGGTATAAGACACATAATAACAAATTTTGAAAGTGAATTCACTCTTCACGATACAAAGGTGTCTGTGAGACAAAGAAATGCCCGAAATGAACAAAATATTGCCGCCGTTCAAGCCAGTGCTCATGAAAACTCAAATGCGTCTGTTCCGCGCCGTTCTCAAGAGTTGGGGCTCTCCAGGATGACAACCTGGCGAATTTTGCGATTGGATTTGGGTCTGCATCTTTATAAGATGGTATTGGCACAAGAACTCAAGCCAACCGACCATCAAATTCGTCGTCAGTTCGCTGATTGGTCACTGCAAGTGTTGGAAGCCGGCGGCGATTTTCATCGCAAAATCATCTTCTCAAATGAGGCTAATTTCTGGCTCATTGGATTCGTCAACAAGCAAAATTGCCGCTATTGGAGTGAGTCACATCCACGAGTGGTTCATGAATCACCATTGCATCCACAAAAATTGACCGTTTGGTGTGGATTCTGGTATGGGGGACGCATCGTTTTTTTCCCGTATTTAATGAAATTTATGCGGAAGACCTTTATTTCCAACAGGACGGTGCACCGCCTCACACTTCCCGACTTAACATGGACTTATTGCGCGGTAAGTTCGGTGAGTCGTTAATTTCCAGAAATGGTCCCATTGCTTGCCCGGCTAGATCGTGTGATCTAACGCCTTTGGATTATTTCATTTGGGGCCACATTAAGTCGAAGATTTACAGCAACCATCCTACAACTCTTGAGGCGTTGTAAGCCAATATTTATCAAGCCATAGCTGAGATGCCGGCCGAAATGTTGCACAGAGTCATCGAAAATTGGCGTGAGCGGATGAACGTGTGCAAGAGGAGGCGCGGTGGTCATTTGGCCGATGTTTTATTCAAATCATAATTCGCATAATCTTTCAAATAAAGCAATCAGAACCATTTTTGCTCGAAAATTGTGTGTTTTATTCAAATTTAAAGTTCGGACGTTCTTATTGGGAAACCCTATATATACATATATTTGCGTTTTGCCGGCGTCAAATTGTTGAATTGGAGTTTGACAATCATATACGAATATAATTTTTTAATTTAAAAAAGGTCCATTTTCAAATCACACTGGTCGTATTTCAATTCAATAATGTGGCTTTTAAAATCAAAGGGTCTATTTTCATGTCAAACAAGTTCTCATTTTCGCTTCAAATATGGCCCAATATTTTCACTTGAAATAGTTCGTCTACTTCATAAAAACGTAACTTTTGACCTTCTACATATAACATTAACTGCAGCTGCAAAGATCTACTAAAAAAAATCAATTCAAATCAATACCGTTTCTTTCATTATGTGTAAAGAGTGCAGTGTGTCGCCAGTTGACTGCCGCTCCCAAAGTTTTGTTCCAAGAGTTCAAAGTTGTATTGAGGAGTGGACCCTATAAAGATAGTCTGCGTAAAATTGACGCATGCGCGGTTGAACATTGCTCTCTCGTTCTAAATAGTGCGAATCTTTTACAATGCATTTAGGACATAACACACGTTGCTTAAATATATTATAATAGTAATGATATTTATTATTTTATTGGTGTGTAAAATAATACTACCGGCAAGGTTTATTGAAATCAATAAATAAAACATCACATTACAGCAAATCAAAACTCATGCGTCAATTTTACGCATGATTACCTTTTACGTACATCAATCAAGTAATAGCTGTTCTTTCGTTTTAAAATGATGGGTAAACATAATATAAGGTGTTTGGTGTGTGCCTTTGTGATGGACAGTTATCAGGAAATAAGTTTTGTACCTTGCTGGAAAATATAAATTGTTCAAAATAAAATCATGCACCCTGTATAGAAGCGTTTCAATTTGCATAGCATAAAATAACAAATAACTTGTTTATGACTATCTATTTCTTACAAAATGAAAAGTCTAGTCCGATTAACAGTACCCAAGGTCGTTGAAATATAGGGAAAACGTCACGAGTGTCCTATCTTGTTATTAGATATTCTTTGCTATTACGCACCTTCTGTGCGTGTGTTCACTCTACAACAGCTATGAGCTTTTTTTAAACGGACTAGTCGAGGGCTTATGCAGAGAGATTAACACAGATGGCAGATTCTTTCCTCGAGGCATGTAAGTACTATACTATAATGTATTAACTAATAAATAATACAAATTATTTATTGTTAATGATATTTCAATGATTTAATAACTTTATACAAGGTATTATTCACTGATATTCACGGTTGACCTTGCATTACAGTGAGTATGGCTGAGCACTGCGGGCTCTCTGCCCTCTATCTCAAAAACGGTTGGGCGTATGAAAAATTTTATAAAACGAAATTTGTTGCAAATTTTATGCTCTACACTTTTGATAGTAAATGTTGACATCATTGGAGCTATACAAACCGGGATAATCGCGAAAAACTGATTTTTGTGACCTTTGACCTTGAATAACTTACGACGCAGACACGAGATTTTATGAGACTTTTGAGACAACTTTTAGAACACCAAAATGAAGGTGTGTACGAGTTTACAGCTTATTATCTCTCATTCCGAAGTTGACCCTTTTTTTTTGCTTAAATGACTGGGCTAATTATGAAAGTTTCATCGATGCCAAATCATACAAAAAAGGTTACCGTAAACACGGGTTTCTTAAGCCCTGGGGGGTAACTTTAACCCAAATTGTAATAAAGTTTAAATATCCCGTCACATCGTAACTTGCTTGCGAGGTTTGTGATTACTACCGAAAATAGTAATTCGGAAAATAGGCGCGTGCCTAACCGCTTTTTTGTGTATGCGTATTGTAGTGTACTAGAAGAATAGGCAGAGAAATCACGCGTATTCACGTTTGCAAACTTTGTTGGGAAGCTCTCATTTTTGTTATTTAGTTATTTTGTGTTATAACTGCATTAAAATTAGATTCTACTTTGCCAACAGCCTTCTTACAATTACTTCCCAACCTGTGATAGGGTTTCTTTCGTATAAGATAGTTAAAAGTACAGGTTTTTTCATAAAGCAAAAACCGTAAGCCAACTGTGACCCAAAAATTGGGACAAAAGTATAATGCACTTAAACATAATTTAGTTTTAACTTGCGCATTGTTATTTGCTTAATATACTTCACAGTTGATATTAAAGTCAATGTAACATTAATAGGCCAATAATAAAAGAAACCACAGGGTGATTTGTGAAAACTGTTCATATTTTTGGTGAAAGTAAACCGCAGTTATGAAATGCAAAAACATAGAAATCGCTCATATATTTCATTAGAGGTAGAGTAGAGTATCTGCTATAAGGGGTGGAATATTTTCTTTCGTGCTTCTGAACATGTGCAGTAACGAAGTGTTTACAACACAACTTGCAAGGTTTCCATAGTATGTTGTATGCTGCTGGATTGTTAGAACGATTTTTACTTGGAGAATGTAGAGTGCCTAAAGTTTTCCTAAAGAAAACAATTATGTCGCGAGTAATTACGAGTATCTATCCAAAATAAATATACATAAGTGGAATAGATTTGAACCACATAGCCTGCGTGTTAGTTTTGTCCACTGCTTGTGGCACATTGTCATTCAAAATAAGTTCACCTCGATGTCATAATTGTTAATGTGCACTTAAGTTCTCCTGGCGGGCTGTTTGCAGCAAAAGCTCAGTTATATGCCCATTACGTTTCCATGACCTAAGGGGACACCATAATTAATAACCACAACTGGCGGCTGTTTTCACAAATAACATTCACTCGAAATTCACCTCGGGGGCAATTTTGCACCAATTTAGGGGTGGTCAAGCGCATCGTTCGCTCTTAATTAAGCAATTTTGCACTCGCATACCCCTGGCCAGTCCTGACCGATGGAATTTTTTGCTTCACTGTTCTGAATGCTGGCACATGACTTCGACTATCCATCCATTCACGGAAGATACCGAAAAAGTTAAGTATGGGATGATTACCTAGTTTACAATTTTTGGGTAATTAGGAGTCGAGAAGCAAAGCAGGCATTCGCGGTTCATCCTTTCGGCAAACAGAAAATATTTGCTCATCCTGTGAGCGACTTCCTTTTAGAGGGTACACGAACGCATCCTCTGTTTGCCCAGCTATTATCGCCCGACCGTCCTGTTTTACAACGCCTGTCGAAGTTCCCGTTTGCGGCACTCCGGGACTCGGTCTGATTGTGGATTAGCTGAATTTAGGGCGGGAAAAGAACTTAGCGGATGGCTGAGAGCAGCCAAACCGTGAAATTTTAATAGGACGTCCAACGAGGGGAGGTTGGCTTGTGACTGTATGCAGATTATTAGTTGCGGCTGGAATCGGTGGGGTGCGCACTCTGAGAGCGATCTAGTTAAAGTGTTTACCCAAGCGGCGAATAAAAACATGTCGGGAGACCAATTTGGGAGTTGTCATTCACTGGCTTTGCTCTTCTTGCAGCACTGCTCAGGTCTAGCATACCAATTATGCTGCGTGTTCAGTCTGAGTACTCTTGAAAAAATCCCAATTTCAACGCCATTTTTATTGAATTTCAGTGTCGGTTAAATAAACACGTTGGGGACTTTTGATTGACAGTCGAATATCGTTTCAGTCCCCTTTTCTTCTGAGGTATATATAGTATCTATGTATCTATAGGAAGCCTATGTGAATACTGCCGGGAAGTAATAAACCTGTCTGGACTTAGGGAGAGGGATTAAAAGGCAATAGGATAAATTTCAGCTAATGCAAAAAATGTGGACAGCTTAAATTTGGGTGTGACTTTGCAGGAATTTATTTTGAGATATTCACTTATACGAATTGAGGAGTATTGAACCAAAATCTTTTTTCTACCTTAGAAAATAAAAATCCTGTTATTTTGTAAAATGTTAACGTTGAAGTACAATTTTATTTAAATTTTTTGTGCTATTATCTCCTGAAAAATCGAACATTTTAGAAACTCATCGCCCACCCACCTACCACGCTGATTTTTTGCACATATATTAAGCCCCTCTCAGTGTCCCAAATGTACATAATTCCATATTTTTAAAAGCCCCCGGGGCGGAGGGGGGCCAACAGGCGAAAAAACTGTTCTTCAATTTTCTCGGCTTCTGTTCAAACTACGACAAAACTGATCATACCAACGTAGACGCCGTTTCGAGCACTACAACTTTGCTCCTTATGACTTTTGTCGTAACTGCAACGGTTATCGATTGAGGGGCGTGTCAGACATTTTCGAAGCAAAGTACTGGTGGCGGAGATTTACCTCGTATTATGAAAGCTCATCTACATACCTCGCTGATTTTTTGCATTCGTTTTAAGCTCTCGCTTAGTGTGCCAAATGCACAAAATTTTAAATTTTCTCGGCTTTTATTTAAGCCACGACTAAAATGATGCCAGCAGCGTAAAGGGAGCTCCGAGCACTACAAGTTTGCTCATTATAAATTTTGTCCTAACTGTCACGGGTGTCCCGGGGGAAGGGCAGCAAGTGCAAAAATTGTTTCCTTTCTTTTTCTCGGCTTTTATGATGAGTGTGACGATAACAGCGTAGAGGGCCAGTAAAATGAGTCACAAAAAGGTCTAAATCATGAATAAATCCGGATTTTTGCGGGGACTTTTATTTCACTGTCATACCCTGAAAAGTACCCTAAATTTTATCTGTTGTGGTTTTGTGTAAATACATATCTCGCCAATTATCAACTTTTCTGGGAAAACAGTTGTGAGGAAAATTGTAATATATAAAAATGTGCATAAAAGGAGTCAGTGCACTTTTTCCGTAGAATCAATCGTTTTTTAATAAAACTTGCGATAAAGTTGCGTCCGATTAGTCCAAAATGGCGACCGAAAGTTTCAATTTCCACGTATTTACATGAAAGTGGGTACTTTCAAGTTTTCGGGGTCGCTGATTTCGAAACTGCAATCAAAATGTGGAAAATCAAGTTCGCGGATCCAATATGGTGATTGGAAATTCTCAATTTGAATGGATATCCGTTTAATTGAATATATTTACATATATGGATTTTTCGGGTCGATCATTACAAATTTGCTATTAATATATTGAATTTCAAGATGGCGGCCAAAAATCCCTATCATTTAATTACGCCTAAACGCTTACTTTGATTATTTTGGATATTTGCCGCAAAGTACTTCATATATCAACATAACATATTGGCTGCCATTCATGTTGGTGTTGATTTTAGGAGACTGAACCCGAAACCAAGCTCAACTTCTAAAGGGGCATGGTTTCTTGCTCTGATTTACATACATGGTGAAAATGGGAAAATTAAACCAATTTTTTTTTACGAAAATTGTGACCCATGATAACACTTTGCAAGATCATAACATTATCAGGCTACATATTTGGTTTTAGTGCTATGTATAACTGTTTGTACAGTAAGACATTGTTGAATTGTCGTCTATTTGTTGCTGGAGTTTGTAAGTAAATGGGGACCCAAAAATATATACATATTTGGTCGTAAAAAGCAATTGACAATTAGCACAAAACGTCTTTGGTGATGCCCCCATATATATTTCCTGGTACTTGCCATTTGAGTTCATTCGTGCGTGCACACCGAAATTAGTGATCATGCGGTTAACACCGTTGGACATTCTGACGATGCATCCTAAACGTCTGTTCTATTTCATTTAAAATGACTGTTTTTGAATTAATTTTTCAAACATTTTTCTTCATAATTTTGTCAAAAATAAGTAATATTTCACAAAAACCAAACTTTTTTCTTAATAATTAATTATTAATTTTCACCTCTATACACGGTTAAAGTTAAAATTTATATACACAGAGAGAAGGTTAATAACAGAAAATATAATTTGTTGTCTTCCCATAGAAATTTACGGCCTCTAAGATGCACACCGTGGAACCACTACATAAGAAAACACTTCAGCCACAAGTCCTAAAAACCTTATAAAATGTACCCTTTTTCCAAGATTTCAAATATGTAGGTGCAACCCTTAATAAAACCTCACCTGAAATCACTCTGCCGAAATACATCAGTGAGCCACAAATAACAATAGCGCGAAAAGCATAGACAAAATAAACAAGAACTGCGCAATCACGCGTTATTAACCTGGGATACCATAATCAAGCACGCGAAAATTTTCAATACAATTGAATTGATGTAAGCTGTAAAAAATTTTGTTGGAAATGTCACCTAAATATATTAATATGCTATATTTTGTGTAGTATCTTAACTATTACTAATAGTATACGGTGATGGTTCGCACGTATTTTTTTTAAACAAAATAAGTGAAGTTTTACGTAATATCGATCCACTGTATAAAAATATATATAATATAAGATTTAGGAAGCAAGGTTCCCCTAAGTGGAACACAAATGAACATAGTTCACGGAATATCACTTTACGCAGAGCGATCATAACACTGGAGTGAAAGGTTAATTTGCTCGGGGATTAATTTTAACAAGGGCGCATGTCACATCCCACAAATGACATTTTGAGTAAGGGAAACCAATTCTCGTTAATCCTCAGCTCCCAATCTCTACAAAAGCCTGTAAATAATCTGCCATGCGCATAGCATAAGTGCTAAAGACTTGCTCGTATGGGCGCACCCGAAATAGTACAGCGCACAATATGTTCCATCTCTGATGTTTTTTTCACTGTCGACATCCCAAACATATGTTTTGTGTACTCTAAAATTGTCAAAACACGAAAGACGACTCCTCGACATTGCCGTATAATACTCTGAAGAATTTCTTGAGAATTTCAGGAGATAGCTCCAATCGTGATGTCATTACAGACAGCACCGAGCACCGATGGCAAATGGCAAACGTTTAGTGTGTCAATTAGATGCTAATGGCCATTCTCTCACTGACAGGACTCCAAGTGATTACAACTTCCCCGGTATCTTGGCTGCGGTCTCTTGACTAGTCATTAAGTAACTAGATATTAGAATTACAACAAGTAGCAGTAATTTCGTTTATATTTATGTACTAATTATTAAAAAACTAAGTTTGGCTGTCGTTTGATCATCTCCGGCAACTGGCCATCTAGCGTTCCTTAGGATCGCAGATCGCTCTTTGCAGTATAGGTGATTTGGCACAAAAGACCTCCCTGGTCGCAGAGCCCACCTACATAGTCTTCCCAATATAATAATTATAAAAATAAAATAACCAGTGAATTATTCACATTTCGTAGTTCGTACGGTTGTACATCTGGCACATGTTTGATCTCCGTTAATATATCATCAGGGCCAGTCCCTTTATCCGAGAAGTTATGGCCTAATATGAATAGAACTCGAGAAAAACAGTTTTGGACAGGTACACTTGATTTTGGACTATCTTTTACTTCCAAGATGATGTATACTGATGATACATACTTCGCCGCGACGGAATATGTGCCCGCGGCGCGCGGACTTTGAACCGTTCTACCTCAGGAACTACTTAAGGTAATTGCATGATGAAAACAGCTTTTTGTTTGTTTTTTTTTAGCGCTAAAACTTTTAAATTTGCAACTTTCTGAAAAACCGATCCCTAGGGGATGACCAAAATAGCGAAAAACTGTTTTATGGTGACTTCGGCGAAAATGTGTAAAATTCTGTGTACAATATGTTTTGTTAGAACACGAGATAAAACAATTAAAACATTTTTCAAGGTGACGGCTATAGCGAAAGGAGTGTGGCTACTTTTTGGGTGTAGACCTTCTGATTGGTCCTGATAACATTGAGCAAGTCAAATCCCAGTGTGCAATTTTTTCCAGGTCAAAGTACTATTTGATTGTACTATTACCCGACTTCGGCGAAGCCCAAGGGAGGGTTATGATTTTGAATGCCTATGTTTGTATGTATGTTTGTTTGTATGTTTCCTCGTAGAGCGTAAAGTAGTGGAGCGATTTCAACATGAGAGGTGTGCTTAAATTCGCTACGAACTCGAATATTATAGGCTTTATGATATCACAAAAAAAATTAAATAACATAAATGGCGGCCAACAGAAGTCAAAATTATCTAATAAAAATAATTACACCAAATATCATCAGTCTGGGTATCAATGAATGGGTTTGACGGGCACAATACGCACGCTGAACTATGTGACGTCATTCTACACGCAATATTGTGGAAGTCCCAAAATGGCCGACTACCTCTTTCTTCACAACTTCCTTGACAAGGGCATCAAATGAAAGGGAATGATTTGACAACCAGAATACGATAAGTTATGTGACGTATTGTCGTAGGATAGAAGACACTATATCCTTACATAGTTATTATACTACCATGAGGTATAATGCAAAATTACTCGATATGTGTATGAGCTGCCTGTTTGAATCATGTCATGACATTTGATTCATGCCTACTCTACACATTATTTGAAACTAAAAATGGTTTCCAAACCGGAAACCCGATTACCGAAAAACGAAAATCGAACTGAAAAATATGAGACTAGAAAATATTATTTCTTTCTTTACTTAATTAAAATCGACACATAGGTGCAGTGATGTTCTGAGTATAGGTTCGCACTATGGGTGCCTACTTACATGAATACTTGATTAATATGGCATGCAAGCTTTCACAATTCTGATGGAATTTCCAGTCTTTCTTGAAGCCTACTTTTATAAGTCGAAATCTCAATCACTTCATTCTCTAGTCAACTATGAAAAACAGGTATAAGGGATTGAAAAACAAATACACGGGTTAAATGCATACATAGTTTATTTTTAATTGAAGGTTAAAGAAATGGGAATTTCATTTCCATGTGAAGAGAAACGATAATACTGAATCTTGTTTTCATTTATGCAAAATACGAACCCAACTTACTTAGATTACCCTTCATCATAACAACATACCATGCACAAACGTTCTACCACAAATGACGAACTTTATTTATTATCCTTGAGCATCCCAAATGATCATTCCCGTAAATTATCCAAAACAAATGGGGCGTCTGCCCTAAATCGTCAAATCGGTCTGGCGGATCTGGAGATGGATCTGGGATAATTATTATCATGTGTGCGCCTTTGTTTTCCTTAATATCATTTAACTGCCAATGAAGATAAGATACTTTCGATATATGTATATCCTGGAATGCTGAAGGGGCGCACATTAATTCATGCTTCTTGCAAGAAAGGCCTGCGCTGGCATCGTTTTTTTCAAATGGGGATTTTCTTAGATCTTTTGATATCGTCCTATGAGCAAGAGAGATTAAAATGTCAACAAGTCACTTCTATTCCGGCGGGATTTAGGTGGTGAGTCGTGGCAAGAGGCCCTAATCCCCCCGAGATTAAATATAAATGTACGCTCGTGCACCGCCGCCGCTGACTGTCGATCCCCGAGAAAGCGCCAAACAAAATTTATCGGTTGAAAACAAAATGCCAGCAAAGTGTCGGAGTGTTTTGCATTTCCTCTCAAGACCTCTTGCGCTAAATTTGGAAAGCGGCGGATTAAAATAGGTTGGGCGTGTATGCGACTGCGTTTCCACAGGTGTGTCTTGTCTTCCAATTCTGAATTATTCAAGCGTTTCAAAAAATGTGAATTTAAGCATTTTATTGGGAACATCCTTGCAGCTACATTTACAATTCTGGTTTGATATCCTTAATGTCTCTATAATATAATCTGTAGCACTAAAGTGGGACCATATTATCTCATATCTGTGATATTGTATTGCAAGTACCTATACATATAGTCAGGCCCGTGGCTGGGTGATGGGAGGGAGGTTATGATTTTTATCAAAGACATGACTTCAGTTTAAGTGCATTTTTAAAGTAGTTTTAAGTTTTTTCTTTTTATATAATCGCCATTTACACCGCGCATTTTTTACATTTCAGGGGGTACCACAAAAACTGTTCAGGAGGGGTTTGCAGAAAAACAGACGAATATCCATGTTCTCAAGAAGGAGTTTTACAAAAAGTCGACAAAGATTGGCTCTGCATTTTGTATTAAATTTATAATTAAAAATATTTTTTTCATACTTCAATAATTGTTAAATAAACCCTGTGAAAAGAAATCCTATCCCTTTTTCCATACTTCCAAAATAAATTGTCAAAGTTAGGCGTTTTTTTGGTCGCTAGAGTGGTGTTACCACTTAATACCGGTACAATCTTTCCCTTGTTTGCAATTAATTCTTTAATTAGAACGACTTCCTATATTGTTAAGAAATGTTTCAGTATACCTGCATGATTATGTACATTAGCTGAAATTTTCGTTGTATACTAAATGAAACTAAATCGACAACAAACATAATTATTTAATCGCATGAATTCCCAAGTTTTGCAGTCAGACGTGTGCATACAAATCCTTTGAAGTTAGGGATTTCCGGTGGCAATCTTAAATTCCTACGTTTTTAACACAAATTCATACTCTCAATTTTGATAGTTTCCAATAATAATTTTTGGAAAAACGCAAAGCAGTCACCTTGTGTGGCTAGCAGGAGCGGATTAAACTCGGGAAATTGATGCAGGACACTTATTTGCACAAAACAGGAGTTTAGATTTTTTTATGTGTATTCGGTCTTGCAAGGGACGAAGCTCCAGTCACCAAATTGCTAAATAAGATTTGTTGAAAGATTTTTATTTTTTAAGTCACCAAATAATAGTAAATAGTAAAGTTATTTACGCACATATGAAATGAGCTGGATCTATTAAAACCGCGTAAAAATGTGTGACGTGCGATCTTACTTTAGCAGATAAATTTGGTTGGGCTGAAAAAACTACTAGACTGTGAAAACCAGACCAAGAAAATTCAAAAGTACAATGGTTTACCTTTAATTCAATTCGTCACTTTTATTTTTATCCTTTAACTCGATGGGTAAAAAGCATCCCTTAAAAGCCACCACTCGATTTTGTTGGGCAGTGCCTCAAGCTAGATAATATGCAGTCGACTAATGTTATTTGGTTACACTAATTAAAACCAATATAATAAACATACTTCTTTTTTAATATAGCAGTGGCGGATACTCAGGGTGTTCTAGGTATGCGGCTTACACCCATAATTTCATTAAAAAAATTATCTTTCAGTATTTACAATCTGCAAGTTATATTCTGCAGGCATCGCAGCATAACAAATGAAATTCATTTCCGTCAAAGTGTTCAGTAATAATTCGCGAACATTGAATAATATTAATATTAGCAAGCGCACCCAATTGCTCTTACGGAATAAATTTCGCACTCTGTTCTCTACCGAGTAGTGCACATTTATCCATATTAATAAACGCACCAGCCGTCCTACTCAACTTTCTAACAAGATTTCTCGCTATGAGTTCAATCAAAATTCAATTGACTTGAGTGTTAGATTGAGGTTGCACCTGCAGTTCCAGTGCTTATTTGTCTGTTTCGATTTTTAGGAAAGGATAAAGGAGAAATATTGGAATGCTTTTATTGCTTTTTCGGCATAAGTCAACATCGTACTGGTTTACATATCAAATAAAATAATAAACTTAATAAATTATTTGAATTTTTTAGCTGCGGTTACCTCTTTTCCTTAATTGTTTAACCATTCTTCGAAAAGAAATTTCGTCCTTGATGGAATAATAAAACGAAGATTCCTCCAAGTTTCCACAGTGAGGTGGAACTTCAAATCTAGAATAATTACATTGCTTCAAAATTATCGTCAATACTTCAAAGAATTTGTCAAAGCTTTAATAATGATCCCAGTAATTGGGATGCTCATACCATCAAAGCTGCGCAAGGCTTTCAACATTTTTTTGAAGTTTTTTTCAACATGTTTTTGCTAAATATTTTCCATAAGATCTTTGCACATATTGATGTACTTTTTCATGTCCTTCAATCTATACATTTAGATTTTTCCTATTGTGCCGAAAAAATTGAAGATACGACAAAGTTTTTAATATTAATGCGCTATGATTTTCAAACATTTTATGATGAAAGTGTGGCTGATATCGGACCTCCCCGGAATGTTTGAATTCAGGAACTTACCATTTTAAAAAAAAAAATTCACTGAAAAACCATTAAAAAATCTGGGAGAAAATTACGGTGAAACCTTTGACTTTGCCAAGCTTAAAACAGAACTAATAGTCTTTTACAGCTCGAATTTTAATGGCATCTGTGAAAGCATTTCCAGTATTATAACAAGTTCAATTCCACGCTATTTGAAAAGAGTCAGTCTAACATATTTTGTAAAATGAAAATTTAAGTCTATTATATACTTATGTATTGTTGGAATATGAAAGAAAGTAAAAGTTATTGTTTTTATTACAATATTTAAGTCCAATTCGGTAAATACGGCCTCATTAATGACTTTGTCTGGATATTATACATAGCGTGCAATAGTGGTAATAGCTAGATTAATACACTCACTATAATTTATCAATTAACTTTAAAGGATTTTTATGATCATTAGAATTGGTTGGCATTCAGGCTTGCAATTTGCACATCTGTCTTCAAAAGTTGAGAGAATTTTTTGGGTTTATTTCTACAATGAAATAGTCCGGGCTAGGTTGGAAACTATTTGATAATTAAGGACTTATCAATGAGCAGAGGCAGAGGACTGTGCCAACACCTTTGGGTCTACAATGTGGGTGTTCAAGTTCATCAGCGGAAGGCAGCTTTTGAGCCTCATTCCGCCCATCAAGGTGAGTTTCGCTGTATTCACGCGTTCGAGTTCATGAAAATTTCGAAACTTTAAAAGTTCATTAAAATTTTGCTCTAATTCATTAAACCATATTATGGAAACAGAATAAATTGGAATGGAAGCAGCGCTGCCTTACGACGTCCGGAGAGCTTTCTATGATAATAACTCGGTGGGAAATAGTGCATCTGGCACCGGAGCCGTCCTTCGAACTTTATCTGAACGGAATACATAAGTGAAGGAGGTATTCATTGCATAGCACAGCCGCTGTTTTCCGGTGTATATTAGACTCCGAAGAGGAGATACAGCACATTTTAATGCTATTTTTGTTTTCCAAGTTAAAAAGGTTTTAGTTCGCTCAGTAGTTTCTGCTGCAAAGCGCTTTTGAACAGCGTGGCTCAGAGTGGCGAATTAATGAAAATTTTATTCACAACAAATGATTCAAGCAACTGAAACATGCTAAAACATCTGTGTATAGGTACCCACACATACAAATGTAGGAGTGCATCATTATTCGTAAAATAAATAATTCCCAAACAAATACGGAAAATAAATTCTAGCTACTAGTATCTAGTAATATATATTTCCTTTACTGCTATAGCGATGTGTAGGTTTTGTAAATATAAGTACCAATGTGAAACATTATAACAACGTTCACCTTTCAATAACATAACATGGGCAGACAGAAAAGTTGCTAGTTAAAAACAATTAACTGTAATAAGAAGAATAAACCCTTATTCAAACTTATTAAAAATTTAATTCAACTGCAAGCTATACTTGCAAAATAAGTGTTCCATGCACGCCATCAGTAATTTCAATAGGCGGAAAGGCGAGCTCAAAATGTGGAGTCCAGTTGTTACGCCTCTTGTGGCCGTAAGGGGAAAATTCACTAAAGCCTCTAATAGCTTGGAGTTTTAGTACATTTGTAAGGAATGTGGATTGTATGGGATCTGGGCCGAAATTTGTGATTTAAAGCACGTTAAAGATTAATGTTAAATTCAATAGTTTATTATCGCTCAATATACATACAAAATCGAACATTAAGCAAATTGAGAATTCAAGCAAGTAAAAAATAACAATCCAACAAACAATAAAATGAAAAAAAACATTCTATTGACACGCGTAATGCCGTTACCGTAACTATGTATTTAGCTTACTATAATTGCTTTTCTTACTGATATTTATTTTTTTACAAAATATTTACTGGCTGAATATTTGCCTTTTACAAAATACTAATATTAAAATTTACCTCCACTCCACTCTAAAGACACCCTAAAGGTACTCAGAGGCATTCTAACGGCACACGTGTCAATAGACAGTATAAACAATAAATAATAAAATTCAAAGGTTAAACTATTTCGATATTAATGCATAGTTTAATTATCTTTTCTGAAACGAAAAAAAAATTTTTAGATAATATACAAGTTAAAAATAAAAATGCTTCTTAGAAAATCGAAGCGCGACTACCTCGGTGAATTTCCTAAAAAACTTACGCTCTAATATTTCTAAGAATTCTTTGTCTCAATTTCAAGTAGTGGATAATACCGATTTGGATAGATAGACGATTTGGCTTTGAATATTGTGTGTTCAAAAATGTGAAGTACCTGTTTTTACCCGACTGCGCCAGAAGGAGGCTTATGTTTTTCGAGTGTGTGTATATATGTACATATATTTATTTGTCACGCTTTGTAGCCTAAAAGGCTTGATGGATTTTAACTTGAGAGATGTCGTTAGATTCGTCTTAATTGCGAGAGTGACACTGGATATAGAAAAACTATAAAAATTAAAATGGCCGATGGGGGGGGCCCATTTGGTAGAAAACACATAACATAAAAATAAAAACAGTATGATTTCCAAGTTCCAACGAAACAAAGTATTTTGTGTCACACGATTCTTGTTGGAAAAAAGAAAAAAGTTGATTGCACAAAAAAATGGTTTTATATTCACGGTGCAGAGAACGGACACAACGATCATACCGGTTGATTGTACGGCTAATTGCAAGATCAAAATGGACAGAGACGTGTAATTGACCGTTGGATCATGGTAGTTGCTGTCTTCAATATGATGAACCTTACCTGACCTTACCATCATTGCCCGGATGATGTGCAACCACTCGACACAAGATCCATTTCTGGGGTGGCAATTTGCCATCGCGGATTAGTACAATTGGTCCGATTTATCTATTCTCTTTTTGAGTACGCCATTTGTTTCGGTTTTGGAGCTCCATCAAGTATTCTTTACTCCACCGATTCCAAAAGGTTTTTTTCAGTTGCTGGAGATATTTCCATCGGTCTGTGATGGACCTTAAATTCTCCGGTATTTCTTTTTCTGGTCGTGACAATACAACTTATTAAATAAAAATGGTAAAGGACCAAAATTAGGACAGTCCGAACTTAAATCCCATCGGCATTCTCTACATACAGTCGATGGCAGTTGAACGCTGTGTTGGATCTTGGAAATTTCTCTGGAAATTTTGAAACTTTATTATATCAATGAAAGGTAGAGTATATATTTGAGTTAATTAAGAAGCGGAGTAGCCATTCTGATTTTTTATTATTTCAATTGATTGCTACTGAATTGTATTTTCACAGTTAGGTTCAAAATATGGGGAAAATATTATTGCTATTTCCTCTATTGTACTTTCAATTCGATTTGTTGTTAAAGAAAATTTTGAAAAGTACGACATGTTGTTGGAATCCTGATATGATACTTTTTCCAAGGATTTGTATAGATACATTTTATTAAAATTGTCCAATCTGCTTTTTACCACAGTTCATTTCAATCGTCTACTCAAAAGTACGGCCATACCGGCATTTATCACAATACCAGCGGAAGTTATCTAGTTAACACAACTTGCAACTTTTCAAGAAGAGACTGAAGGAATATGTTAAGAATAACGTTGCAACAGTATGAAAGGAATCAAATGTTTATCGAAATTTACATTACTTATATATGTTAGTGTAGGCATATTGGACAATATTTGACCCAAGTTTACCAGTTTAACAAGCTAAACATTGGTGGATGTATTCTTTTCATAGCTTGGAACAAAATACCAAAAGTTCTTAAAAATCCCCCTTGGGGAAAATTCCGCCATCTTAGAAAAAGGGTGTCGCTATCTTGGATTTTCACTTGATATTGGGTGATATACGAACGCGGTTTGCTCAGAAGTACTTTTATTAACGTAATCTACAGTTTTAACAGCTTTTTGTTTCTTGTGGAAAAGATAAAGTCCATTCAAAATTCAACTAAAAGTAATAATAGGGTAAAGTAAAATGGTGAACCAGAATTCAATGTCGGTTTCGACCGTTTCAAATTATCGGATTGAAAAAAGTATATAAATAAAAGTTGTAGAACACATCTAAATGCATACAAATACGAAATTGAAATTTTTGTAAGCCTGAAATTGTGGCTTTTATAAGGCGCCGAACGTGCGAGAACGCACCGCCAAATATGATATTTAGTGCCGTAAACAATTTGTACACGTAGAGAGAACCTATTTTATCGATAATTTAATCATTTCATTGTAAAACTAAACAACAAAAATAGTATAGTTGGCGTTGGTGTTCGGTTTTTTTCCTTTTTTTGTGATTTTGTTGTGATCTACCTCGTATTCTTTTAATGTTCCATATAGAAGTTGTTACCACTCTCCCCATACAAAAAGCTTTTTATCAGGAACAGTCGAGAAATTTTGTATGGGGAGAGTAATGGCAAGATCTATCTGGAATATTATGGTAAAAGAACACGAGGCTAAGCGTCTTCTCGGCTTTGCGAACGTTATAAATTTTCGTGCATTTTTTTGTGGAAATGTGATCTTGGATACTGACGAAACACACGAAAAGGTTCGAGAGTATTCAAAATGGCAGATCCAAAATAGAGGAATGATGAAACAAACGTCATATTTTTGATATTGCGTGTGCAAAGTTAAAAAAATTAAACCGCAAAAATGCTGGTAGAGGGTATTTTAGGCCGCTGATTATGAATATTATGTTTAAAATTCAAAACGGCGGATTCAAAATGGCGACGCATTTTCATGGCAATGCTTTGAAGTTGAACTTTTTCCATATATGAAAGCTATATTGGAGCCCTGCAATTACATGTAGCCGAAGAATTAAGCTATCCAACAGCGAAAACTCCAGTTGAATCCATTCAGTAGCTTGGGAGATATAAGTTAACAAGGCTAAACGCCTTCTTTATTAATATACATAGATAGTTATACTAATTAACAAATTATCTAAAAAATCTAAAAAAGCGCATATTGAAAGATATAGATCTCAGCTACAACCTCTATGTATTTAGGATATTAATAATTTTGTTTTGTTTAATAACAGACGGTTAATTGCACTGAAAAATTCAATATTTTCAAGGAATAATAATTTACTGCTAGTATTTCATAAATAAATCATAAAATTTTTTATTTTTCGATGAAATGAAATATTCTATCATAAATACGGGTTTTCAGCCAGTACTTATTGTATAGATGTTGTTATTATTGATTGAAATTACGTATGGAAAAAATAAAATGCTGGTTTTCCCGAAATTCGTGAAAATGGGTGCCTATTGTAAAAACATTTTTGTTGATTTTTTTCAATATATGTATATAACTAAATAATGACCATTTCAGGAAACCATTCTACGCTTCAAATTTAAAGATAATTTTTTTTTATTTACAGAAGATTTACTAAAATAAGTGATTGTGTGCTGATTATTAGTTAATGAAGAGGATATGAATCTGATTATTTAAATAGATGGATCGAGTAAGTGAAGTATTTTTCTTCAATAAGCAATTTCTTTTTTTGCTTTTGCTTTTTCCAATCAAAAGTTATAGCCATTGTTGTACGCATCATGTATCATTTGTGGTGCAAGCGCTCGTACTATGCAACCATACATGGGTATTTCTCTGCTATTTGGAAATTCGTCCATACAAGTCTATCCTAAGCAAATTTTATCAAATATTAAGAATGTTTTTTAATAAACTGAAGGACAATAGTTGATTAAACATATATATTAAAAAAGCCCACACATTTTCCTCTTAGTTTTTGGTTAATGTTAATGTTTTTATGGACAAAAACAACTTTTTTATATATAAAAACAAAATGTATTCAATAATAATAATAACTAATAAAAACTTTTGTATTAAAAACTTAACAAAATCAACTTCTTAGTTTAATTGCACTACACTTTAGACTTCAGATAATCTTATAATTAACTTATTTCTCAAAGACCGGTACAGATATTGGAAAATTATAAAATAATCTTCTCCCTTTCCCAGTTAAACTTGGATCTCGTAACTTCTCCAGTATTTGTTCAAAATTAACATAAAATAGCTATAAAATGACAGGGGACTGTTCGCCAGGGGACTGTCTTTTTTACATGAATACTTCATAAAACAAAATCGCTTAAATTATATCGGATTATCGAAACGGATATGGCTACATACAATATAATCAATTATTTTAAACAAATCTTCGTAATTAAAACTCTTAAAATAGCAAAAAAAAAGCTTACCAGGGGCAGTGCCGGATTAAGCCAGCGCGGGGCCTGTAGCAAATTATATCAAGGGGCCCTTGGTTTACATTAGGTTATCAGGTTTATGGTATTAAATAAAACAAAACTTACAAATATAGTTTTCTGGATTTAATTTGCGCAAATTTAGAAATAATACTACTCATATTGACTTCTCTGAAAAAATCGTATTCAATATTCATGAAAGTGAGGTGATTAAGACGTTCTTGGCTCATCGTGTTCCTTAACTCATTTTTAACACATGTTGAGAAAGAACGTTCACCACTGCAGTTGGTGATCATGACAGACAAATAAATGCGCAAGGCAATTTCTGCGTTTGGGAAACAAGATTCTAAAGAATTATTTAACAAAAGCTTGTAAAATTGCAGTTCCAGAGCCTCGTGCTTCTTGCTGTCAATAATACTAGCAACATCAGATTTTAGCAATGCAGCGAACTGCACTAATTCGTCGCATAGGCTGTCCTCCAAATCATCTGCGTAAGCATTGAAGATGAAGATGATGATTGAAGATTAGCTGTCGGAATATTCCAAAACCGCCAGTAATTTGATGATATGCTTTCATACGTTTAGCTAAAGCAGTCAGTACGTTATCAATAATGACAGTAAACACCTGAATTTCATAACGTTTTCCAGGTGTTTGATTTTCAACAAAGTCGTCGAGTGTAGTTGAGCCACTCTAATGGTCGTATTTTGTATTTCGCTTGCTTCGTCTTGAAGTCTCTTACTGATATCCCTCACAGCCAGTCAGATCTTTGGTTTTTGCCTCAATATTTGAAAATGTGGATCGCATTGTTTGAACGTACTCATGTAATGATTTATAAAGGGCTTATCCAGTGTTAAGGTCGTGATTACCCGACTGAAGCGAAGCAAACGTTCTAGGATTCCGTTCCACGCAATTGTCATTATTCCCGTTTCCAACTTACTCATCTTTGAAACTAGTCCGTAATCTTGATTACGGCAATCTGCCTTTTGATCCACGTTATGGGAAATGTCTTGTAAAATTTTCTTGATTGTAGTAAAACCACATAAAAGTGCCTTCTTGGCATCAGCTCAGGCTGACCACCTAGTAACCGACAATTTCAAAATAGGAATTTTTGACGTACTTTCTTTAAGTGCGTTCGTAAGACGACCCTATCGATAGGTATAGAAGCGGAAAAAAAGTTTGTAGTATATAAGTTTTGAATGAAATCAAAGAAAATTGATGATTCTGTACAGCAGTGTGCAAGACAGGGAATGTATTCTGCATATTTATATATTTGCTTTATATGTGCTGTATTTTCCACTCATATTGCTGGCGTTATCATAGCTTTGCCCACGACAATCTGCTCATGTTAGACGAAATTTTTTTTAATAAATGTTTATCCTACTACCCAGAATCGAACTCAAATCACAAAACAACTTTTCTCAAGAATGGCTCACATCGAAAGTGCTATTATTAATTAAATTCCAAACGTAAATATCATCAATTTCTTATTGAGTGGTAGTCAATATAACCCTTTTCAAATTGGTCGGGTTATTACGACTAGCTCGATGACAATATCAGGGAATTCCCTTGTCAGTTTTGCAATTTTGCCAACTTGCGTACAGTACGGTGCAAAACATAATTTGTGATCAGCGCTCACTTTTAGAAATGTACTAAAATTTTAAATTATAGTTGAACATTTTGATACCAACTCTTTCGTGGTAAGTATAATTGCACATACATTGATTTGAAAACAAAATGTTCACGCTTCTATCTAAATTGACAATTTTTTACGGTCAGAAAGCGTTGGTGCGCGGGGCCCCCCAATTGCGCGGGGCCCGTAGCATTTGCTACTCTTGCTACGTGGCTAATCCGCCACTGACCAGGGGACTGTTTCACTAACGGCCGAGACGCGTGATTCACCAGCAAACGCAGACGTAGCACTAACAAAATGATGGCTGCTCACTTGGCTCCACAACTGAACGAACTTCACACCGATTGCGTTCCATTTCACGATCATAATAATTCGCGCCAAAACAAAATTTGACTTTAGCGCGGGTTTGAGATTTCAGCAGGGGACTGTTTTAATAATTTGAGGACAGCATTCGCACATGGTTATTTTGGTTAAATTTCTGTTGTAAAATTTTAATATTGGTGAACAAAGATGCTTAAAGTATGCATTTGGATATTTTTTATTCAGTTATGAACGATCAAAAAATAAATATTGGTGACAACATTTGTAATTCTGGAAAAGGGACGCACAGGGGACTGTTTTTTGTGATGTTTGAGGTTCATTTATTCAAATATTAGATTATCAAATAACGAAAAAACCTGTGGCCTGCTAAGAATACCTAATACTATGTCGTTAGTGATACAAAAAAACTAGGAATATTAAGATTTATTACATGAAATTGGCTTGGAACAGCGATTTTCCACTTAGTGGAGAAACACCCACATATATTAGACCTTAATTAAGAAATTCATATCTCCAAGGGATTTGATCGTACAAAAAACTTGTTAACACAATATTTACGTAAAATTTCCTCCTCTTTCGATTGGCGTAAGCAGTTTTTGCAGTAAAAATAAATTTGAAAAGTTGTTTGCGAAAAACCGTAATTTTACATCTTTATTCCAAGATGGCGGCATGTCCATCCAGGGGGGATCTTTAGGGAATATTGGTATTTTGTTCCAGGCTATCCAAAGAATACCTCCACCAATTTTTAGCTTGTTGAACTAATTTTCCTGACTTTAGCTCAACATGCCTACACTAGTAGAACAATGGAATAAAAAACAAAGTTCAACTCTTCGCAAATACACATGAATGTATGTAGGTGCATAAATGCAAGATATCGGAATCGGAATGAACGATTGGGCTTCTAGGAAGTATAATGTTACCCATCTGTTTGTGAAACGCTTCCTTCTCAAAAACGAGCTTGACAACTATCAGCGAACTAATTACAGCCATCAATCAAGATCACCATTCAATGTCATCTGCTAATTGAACACGTGCTCAGCACATCTGATAATCTGCCACTGGGTTCCATGCTGCGCCTCTAAAAGCCGGGCCACACGTTAATCTCACCGCGCAGTGTCCTCTTGCTCAGTTTAGGTAATTTTCTTTGCTTTTGTAAGTTTGTTTCAATATCACACCCTATTTGAGAGGAACTGCGACTTTCTCGAGGTGATCCCGCACTCCTTAGATCTTTTTCCAGCAGAACTGGCTGAGGCCGATGTTGCAAAAAGGCGTTTTATGACACCTTTCGCAAGTTACTTGCCACCATGTGGTGCCCCCCACTAGAGGCTCCTTTATTTCTACGCCGATTATCTCATTCGCACTCTCTTTGACTGCCGTTTTCAAAGCCAAATCGCGGCCCTGTAGTTTTGTTAGCGGCAGAGATCAAAGATCCTGAGACTCGCCGGGTAAGACTTTGACACTCGCCACGATTCGTTTATGAAAGATACACTGGCGGAGTTTGCGCCGCCCGGTACAAATTCCCAGATCCCAGAGGATGTACGGGATCAGAGTGCTTACGTGAGGCGTACGAATCAATAAACCCGTAGTGGCGTACACGTGATACATTCGGCCCAGTTGCGAGTTTCAATTATTGACTTGTGCATGCATGGAGCCGGGCCAAATGATTTGTTTAGCTTCTTAGAATAGCTAATTGCACGGTACTGAGAAAACCCAATAAAGCAGTGATTAAGAGGAAACCCCCGATTTTCTGGGAAGACTTCTGGCTCTTTCTATGCAGTGCAGCTATAAAAACTGTATTCGAATTTTACGCCCGAACCCAATTCAACGTCTTAACGGCGATGAGGGAGAAAATTTAATTTACGCAACAATGGAGTGGCTCCTGCTGCATATCAAAACGTTTTGTGCCTGGAAGGGTTGCATGGATTACTGTCGCCTGCGGTCGGTAGATAATGTGCATTTGGCCGACATGGTATAGCTACATTCAAAGAAGCCGTTAATTTGTCATCTATATGCATGAGGCAACAACTTCATCTTGGCATAATCTCATTTGAGAACTCCTGGATCGTTAGCAACAATCTGTCTGAATTTCTCGCCTGGTCACACAACATTACATAAGTATGTTTGAATGGTGTGTCTATAAATATTAATAAATGGTGCACATTCACATTCTCAATATTCTGAATATTTCAATTTTTGCGCATAGTATGTAATACATGGAGGTTTCAAGCGGAATCAAGGCGCTATTTCCGACTTTTTTTTCTTTTTAAGAAACAGTCCAAGAAAGTTAGCAAAAATATTGCCTAAACCTAAGAATAACTAAGACATAATTCAGCCAATGCTGGGATTTCGGGAGACTTTAGATACATATGTCTGCTTCGATTCCAACCTTCAGATTTTATGAATTAATTTTTTCGACCAAAAAGTCTACCTACCTCGGACTGCTATGGCTTTGAGATGTGCCCGCATAACTGGGTCGAAGCATTAAATAGATTCACATTTAATTCAAATACAAACACATATGATTTGACATCAAAATGATTTCTATTTGTTTTAAACATAAATCTGTTTGATATTTTCCTGTCATTGAAAATGTTAAATTCATAAAATGAACAAGTCATCCACATTTAATTCCTATTGAATACGCAAACAGAAACTGCCTACTGTCCTTATGTAAAGTATTTGTGTGGTGTCCGATGAAATTTGAACTCAGGTCGCCTGGCTTCTAGTCGGGAAACTCTGCCGCTATTCAATTAGACGCTACATACCTGCTTCACTTATAATCTTACTATTTAGAAAAGAAAGCAATCGGAACAGTGGCGTAGCGTGGGTGTCAGTCGCCCGGGCGGAAGAAAATTTTGCCGCCCTCTTATTTAGGTATTTCAATTTAAAAGACTATAATATACAGTAATTCTAAAGAACTTTTCGGCAAGAACAGGCATCATTATTGTGTATTGTACAGGTTACAAATAGAAAACTCACATATATATATATATACTATATATTATAGAACACTTATGATTATACCTTGACGATCATCAAAATTAAGTTATTAGCGAATTAGATATAAAACGCAAAACGACTTCCAATTAGAACTACGACGATACTGTTAATATTTATATTTTTACTGAAAATTAATATACTTGTTAGAATTAAAAACAAAACTTCTGTCTTAAGCTAAAACTTTATTCGTCTACTTTTTTTAAGAGCAAAGTTTTTTATTGCACTTTCAGTATCTATAGCACACACACCTCTTGCTCAATAGACAAGGTAGAGCCTTGACGTACTCATTGTTGATCTTAAATAATTTTTGATCAGTTTCAATTTTGAAAACTTCACTCACAGCTGGCATTGCTTATGGGCAGTTGTGAAGAATATTCGGAGCATTATTATAATATTGGGCAGAGTATCTTCTAGCTTGGATTTCACAATAAATTTTAATAATTCAAGTGAGTCCGCTTTAATTAATTTATTTTCGTTGTATGTGGCAGCAATCTTCCAAGTTTTGGTGTTGAACAGCTGACAAAGCCGATGCTGTGTCAGTCTCTGTTTTTAAGCTATCGCAATCTATGTCTGGACATACAGATGCAGACTCTAATTGAGTAGACGTTGTTGGAGTTTTATCTTCAGGAACAATGTCAACATTCCCAACAGGTACCAGATCAACAGTGTCAAGTTCTTGTATTTGTTTAGCCTGTTCTGGATTTGAAGGCCCAGTTGTCTGTGATGAATTTAAGCCCAATGTGGAATCTGACGTCTCAGAAACAGGAGTTTTCACGTATTGCAGTAAAGCCCCTTCATTTTTTCTAATGTCTTCTAACTTAGCTCTTCTTTTGTTACGGTAAGATGCCCCACTTCCTTTAACTCTTTTCATTTTTGATGCTAAAACAAAAAAAATTATTGACACTTATAAAGGGTTTTCCAATAGGGACTTGACAACTTTGAATTCAATTTGTGAACGCACCCTTTCACTAATCATCGAACTGTCACTGTCAATTTATTCAGTAAACTTAACATTTTCATCATGGTAAAGTACACGAACGAACAACGTCTGCAAGTTATAAAAATTTACTACAGAAATTCGGAGTCGGTGGCCGCTACTTTAAGAGCGTTAACTCCGATTTTCGGTCGTAACTCTCGCCCTAGTAGGCAGGCAGTAACAAGTTTAGTGCAAACATTTGAGTCTACATATTCGTTGTGTGATGTTGCCGTGCCAGTGAGACAACGAGTTGGTCGAAGTGTCGAAAATATCGCTGCCGTTGAAACGTCCGTAGCAAATGATCCAAATCAGTCAATTCCACGGCGTTCTCAAGAGTTGGGCATCGCCCAGACCATTTTATGGCGAATTTTGCGTAAGGATCTTGGTTTACACCCATACAAGATTGAGCTGACTCAAGAATTGAAGCCGATGCACCTTTTGAACCGACGTACGCTCTCCGATTGGGCTCTGGAAAAGATGCGCCAAGATGATCAATTTCATCGCAAAATCATCTTCAGTGACGAAGCTCATTTTTGGCTCAATGGGTTTGTCAATAAGCAAAATATGCGTTATTGGTCGGGTGAAAATCTACATGTGCTTCATGAAACACCACTTCATCCACAAAAAATAACTGTTTGGTGCGGTTTGCATGCCGGCGGCGTCAAAGGGCCATATTTTTTCGTCGACGATAATGATCGTCACGTTACTGTGAATGGTAATCGTTATCGCGCCATGATTACCGATTATTTTTGGCCCGATTTGGAAGATATGGACTTGGACAACATGTGGTTTCAACAGGACGGTGCCACAAGCCACACAGCATACGTTACAATCGATTTATTGAAGAGTAAGTTTGATGAGCGTGTTATCTCAAGAAATGGACGCCACTAGACTTTTTTCTTTGGGGCTACGTCAAGTCATTGGTCTATGCCAACAAGCCGACGACGTTGGAAGAGCTCAGAGCCCACATTGAACGCGAAATAGCAGCCGTTTCGGCCGAAATGTGTGGCCGAGTCATCGAAAATTGGGTCCACCGAATCGACCGCTGCAAACGTGCCCGCGGTGGCCATATGAACGAAGTCGAGTTCCATTCATAAATGTTTTGATTGTACTTCAACCCGATAATAAAATTTTTGAAATATCTCAAATGGTTTGCATTTTATTTTGAAAAAAAGTTGCCAAGTCCTTATTGGAAAACCCTATATACATATATATGTTAGTTGGAGTCATAAACGAATTAGGTACGTAGGTTAAGGGGTTAAAGAAAGGGATTCCCCGATTTCGGCACAGTATAAGTAATGAATGCTCATTTCGATCGGTCCAAAAGAAAAATATGACATGGTTCAAATATTTACAAGATATTATTATTATTTATTATGAAATTTTGCCGCCCCCTAAAGTGCCCCCCCCCCCCTCCCCCACTAACTACGCTACGCCACTGAATCAGAAACATGTGAGATTGGAATTCGGGTCCTCTGGAACATAAGGCTATCGCTCTAGCTATTAATATTCAGCTAGCTGGGTTGGATATCAAAGAGAGAAATTTCTCGGAGTGAACGTCTGACATTCTACGGTTTGTGAAGACCATTAAACAGAAATCTTATTCATGTTTTTGAATATAAATCTATTTAATCAAACGCATTTCACTTTAAAAATCTCACATTCATATGAATAAAGTTGATGACTAGCGAGAAGGAAAATGAGTAAGTTTTGAACTGTTTAGATACTACTTGCTTTTGCTATGAATAAAAATTATAATACACTAGGCGACTTTGAGCAACTAACTTAGGTGACTCCAAAAATCAGGAGAGGCTAAGGTCCGATTTCTAATCGAACAGTACCAAATCGGCTATTAAAATTAACATATGTATGTAGATGCTAAAGGGCTAAACCTTTACTATAAATTTGCCGGTACTAATAAAACAATAAACCTTACTTATAGCAACATCAGTTTGCATGCTAATCTTTTGTTTACTATCAATTAACTTTAATATTGGGGCCTTAATTACCGCATCAACGCTAAAAGTGCTAAGCTTACAGCATACAGCATTCGAAGTAAATATTGTTGTATTTCTGTTAAGCTGTTTCGTGTTAGAAGCATTTTCATTTTGGTTACATTTTGACTGCTTCGCTTGATTGTCCAGCAATTTATTATTTCTTCGAGTTCCAGCCAGAAGTTTTAATTTTTTTCGGTGCTACTGCTCCTCTTTTCTCGTTTCATTGTACATCTTGTTGTATTGTACGTTTTGCACAATATCCGTGATCTTGTTACTGCGCGCGCAATAGTTGATGACATTCTTAGTGAGCTCATTGCAGTGCGTTAGGCAGCCAATAAAGACAATACTCTCCGAGAAAATATTTTGGGCCATGTACATAAAAGTAAAGCAGCTGAGCTCTTTGTCACCAACAGTTTTCAAGAGCGCCCTTTAAACGGCTGTAACGAGCTGGAAGAGATTGTCCGAGAGGTGGTTCAAATATCTCTCGCCTTTATGAGCAAGTCCCTCTGCAGATCTCCTTGCGGCTTTGTGACCGTTGAATGACAAGCGATGCACGTGGTCCACTATGTTACCACGTTGTCTTTAGTTGCTTTCACGTTGTACTCATGCGCATCTCTCGCATCATATTCTTTTCGGTTATGACTTCCTCTCTCAATAATACGATCCAAAATGCAGTCCCAATGTCCAGCGGCGCTTTCTCTTGACGTATTAACGTCTTTTGAACACAGCAGTGTTTCGAATATACGTATCTCTGCTCGATGGTTTTACGAGAGAGTAATTATAGAGATAGAGCTCATTAAGAATCCGGATGATCGCTGGAAACTGCTGGAAACGCTCGAATGACAACCCAATGACAACAAAACCTCAACTCGAATGCAAGAAGAGTGGCAGGAAGAAAAGATAACTATTCTTCTTGCTCGAATGATAGATCGTACCACTGGACTGCCGCCATGATGGAAAAACGATGAGGACGTTTTTCGCCCTACCCATACCACTGAAGTTGAGTCTCCTGGCCTCTAGGTCTAGTCTAGAATGCATGCTTTCTTTTGGGAGCGAACCCATAAGCCGACGGACATCGGTGAGGTGAGGTTGAAGCATCCGGGCGGAAGAAAATTTTGCCGCCCTCTTATTTAGGTATTTCAATTTAAAAGACTATAATATACAGTAATTCTAAAGAACTTTTCGGCAAGAACAGGCATCATTATTGTGTATTGTACAGGTTACAAATAGAAAACTCACATATATATATATATACTATATATTATAGAACACTTATGATTATACCTTGACGATCATCAAAATTAAGTTATTAGCGAATTAGATATAAAACGCAAAACGACTTCCAATTAGAACTACGACGATACTGTTAATATTTATATTTTTACTGAAAATTAATATACTTGTTAGAATTAAAAACAAAACTTCTGTCTTAAGCTAAAACTTTATTCGTCTACTTTTTTTAAGAGCAAAGTTTTTTATTGCACTTTCAGTATCTATAGCACACACACCTCTTGCTCAATAGACAAGGTAGAGCCTTGACGTACTCATTGTTGATCTTAAATAATTTTTGATCAGTTTCAATTTTGAAAACTTCACTCACAGCTGGCATTGCTTATGGGCAGTTGTGAAGAATATTCGGAGCATTATTATAATATTGGGCAGAGTATCTTCTAGCTTGGATTTCACAATAAATTTTAATAATTCAAGTGAGTCCGCTTTAATTAATTTATTTTCGTTGTATGTGGCAGCAATCTTCCAAGTTTTGGTGTTGAACAGCTGACAAAGCCGATGCTGTGTCAGTCTCTGTTTTTAAGCTATCGCAATCTATGTCTGGACATACAGATGCAGACTCTAATTGAGTAGACGTTGTTGGAGTTTTATCTTCAGGAACAATGTCAACATTCCCAACAGGTACCAGATCAACAGTGTCAAGTTCTTGTATTTGTTTAGCCTGTTCTGGATTTGAAGGCCCAGTTGTCTGTGATGAATTTAAGCCCAATGTGGAATCTGACGTCTCAGAAACAGGAGTTTTCACGTATTGCAGTAAAGCCCCTTCATTTTTTCTAATGTCTTCTAACTTAGCTCTTCTTTTGTTACGGTAAGATGCCCCACTTCCTTTAACTCTTTTCATTTTTGATGCTAAAACAAAAAAAATTATTGACACTTATAAAGGGTTTTCCAATAGGGACTTGACAACTTTGAATTCAATTTGTGAACGCACCCTTTCACTAATCATCGAACTGTCACTGTCAATTTATTCAGTAAACTTAACATTTTCATCATGGTAAAGTACACGAACGAACAACGTCTGCAAGTTATAAAAATTTACTACAGAAATTCGGAGTCGGTGGCCGCTACTTTAAGAGCGTTAACTCCGATTTTCGGTCGTAACTCTCGCCCTAGTAGGCAGGCAGTAACAAGTTTAGTGCAAACATTTGAGTCTACATATTCGTTGTGTGATGTTGCCGTGCCAGTGAGACAACGAGTTGGTCGAAGTGTCGAAAATATCGCTGCCGTTGAAACGTCCGTAGCAAATGATCCAAATCAGTCAATTCCACGGCGTTCTCAAGAGTTGGGCATCGCCCAGACCATTTTATGGCGAATTTTGCGTAAGGATCTTGGTTTACACCCATACAAGATTGAGCTGACTCAAGAATTGAAGCCGATGCACCTTTTGAACCGACGTACGCTCTCCGATTGGGCTCTGGAAAAGATGCGCCAAGATGATCAATTTCATCGCAAAATCATCTTCAGTGACGAAGCTCATTTTTGGCTCAATGGGTTTGTCAATAAGCAAAATATGCGTTATTGGTCGGGTGAAAATCTACATGTGCTTCATGAAACACCACTTCATCCACAAAAAATAACTGTTTGGTGCGGTTTGCATGCCGGCGGCGTCAAAGGGCCATATTTTTTCGTCGACGATAATGATCGTCACGTTACTGTGAATGGTAATCGTTATCGCGCCATGATTACCGATTATTTTTGGCCCGATTTGGAAGATATGGACTTGGACAACATGTGGTTTCAACAGGACGGTGCCACAAGCCACACAGCATACGTTACAATCGATTTATTGAAGAGTAAGTTTGATGAGCGTGTTATCTCAAGAAATGGACGCCACTAGACTTTTTTCTTTGGGGCTACGTCAAGTCATTGGTCTATGCCAACAAGCCGACGACGTTGGAAGAGCTCAGAGCCCACATTGAACGCGAAATAGCAGCCGTTTCGGCCGAAATGTGTGGCCGAGTCATCGAAAATTGGGTCCACCGAATCGACCGCTGCAAACGTGCCCGCGGTGGCCATATGAACGAAGTCGAGTTCCATTCATAAATGTTTTGATTGTACTTCAACCCGATAATAAAATTTTTGAAATATCTCAAATGGTTTGCATTTTATTTTGAAAAAAAGTTGCCAAGTCCTTATTGGAAAACCCTATATACATATATATGTTAGTTGGAGTCATAAACGAATTAGGTACGTAGGTTAAGGGGTTAAAGAAAGGGATTCCCCGATTTCGGCACAGTATAAGTAATGAATGCTCATTTCGATCGGTCCAAAAGAAAAATATGACATGGTTCAAATATTTACAAGATATTATTATTATTTATTATGAAATTTTGCCGCCCCCTAAAGTGCCCCCCCCCCCCCCCCCTCCCCCACTAACTACGCTACGCCACTGAATCAGAAACATGTGAGATTGGAATTCGGGTCCTCTGGAACATAAGGCTATCGCTCTAGCTATTAATATTCAGCTAGCTGGGTTGGATATCAAAGAGAGAAATTTCTCGGAGTGAACGTCTGACATTCTACGGTTTGTGAAGACCATTAAACAGAAATCTTATTCATGTTTTTGAATATAAATCTATTTAATCAAACGCATTTCACTTTAAAAATCTCACATTCATATGAATAAAGTTGATGACTAGCGAGAAGGAAAATGAGTAAGTTTTGAACTGTTTAGATACTACTTGCTTTTGCTATGAATAAAAATTATAATACACTAGGCGACTTTGAGCAACTAACTTAGGTGACTCCAAAAATCAGGAGAGGCTAAGGTCCGATTTCTAATCGAACAGTACCAAATCGGCTATTAAAATTAACATATGTATGTAGATGCTAAAGGGCTAAACCTTTACTATAAATTTGCCGGTACTAATAAAACAATAAACCTTACTTATAGCAACATCAGTTTGCATGCTAATCTTTTGTTTACTATCAATTAACTTTAATATTGGGGCCTTAATTACCGCATCAACGCTAAAAGTGCTAAGCTTACAGCATACAGCATTCGAAGTAAATATTGTTGTATTTCTGTTAAGCTGTTTCGTGTTAGAAGCATTTTCATTTTGGTTACATTTTGACTGCTTCGCTTGATTGTCCAGCAATTTATTATTTCTTCGAGTTCCAGCCAGAAGTTTTAATTTTTTTCGGTGCTACTGCTCCTCTTTTCTCGTTTCATTGTACATCTTGTTGTATTGTACGTTTTGCACAATATCCGTGATCTTGTTACTGCGCGCGCAATAGTTGATGACATTCTTAGTGAGCTCATTGCAGTGCGTTAGGCAGCCAATAAAGACAATACTCTCCGAGAAAATATTTTGGGCCATGTACATAAAAGTAAAGCAGCTGAGCTCTTTGTCACCAACAGTTTTCAAGAGCGCCCTTTAAACGGCTGTAACGAGCTGGAAGAGATTGTCCGAGAGGTGGTTCAAATATCTCTCGCCTTTATGAGCAAGTCCCTCTGCAGATCTCCTTGCGGCTTTGTGACCGTTGAATGACAAGCGATGCACGTGGTCCACTATGTTACCACGTTGTCTTTAGTTGCTTTCACGTTGTACTCATGCGCATCTCTCGCATCATATTCTTTTCGGTTATGACTTCCTCTCTCAATAATACGATCCAAAATGCAGTCCCAATGTCCAGCGGCGCTTTCTCTTGACGTATTAACGTCTTTTGAACACAGCAGTGTTTCGAATATACGTATCTCTGCTCGATGGTTTTACGAGAGAGTAATTATAGAGATAGAGCTCATTAAGAATCCGGATGATCGCTGGAAACTGCTGGAAACGCTCGAATGACAACCCAATGACAACAAAACCTCAACTCGAATGCAAGAAGAGTGGCAGGAAGAAAAGATAACTATTCTTCTTGCTCGAATGATAGATCGTACCACTGGACTGCCGCCATGATGGAAAAACGATGAGGACGTTTTTCGCCCTACCCATACCACTGAAGTTGAGTCTCCTGGCCTCTAGGTCTAGTCTAGAATGCATGCTTTCTTTTGGGAGCGAACCCATAAGCCGACGGACATCGGTGAGGTGAGGTTGAAGCATGGAAAAATTGAAAAATGTTCAACATTCCGTTCCGGCAAAGCGTCGTGAGAGAGCTCTTTTAAGCTCTGCGGCAACGGTGAGGTTGAGCGTTGAGGTTGACGGCGATGGATTCTATGGGGGCCAGCCTTCATGGTCGGAGATGTATTTTGTGTATTCTGTAACTGACAATGAGAACAGCGTTCGATAGCAACACAGATGCTTTCGCTAACGTAAAATTGTTTACTGTTTCGTTATGTTTGTTATATTCCGCTCCTTCCAAGGTCTAAGGAATAAATAAGGAAATACAACCATTAAATTGCTATCATTTGACTCAGGAGGAGTCAAAATAAAAACCGGCGATACATTTGAAACAACATATTTTTATGTTTGGCGCATTTTTAAATGACAATGGTATTCTAAAATCGCCAGAGTGCATACTTTGAGCCCAACAGAACAGCCTCAAAATTATCGAGTTCTGCAGACCGGTGCAATAGTGTAGAACTGAAATGAATTAATTTGTCTGCTTTTGATAGAGGAATTGATGTGAACATTAGGCTTTTGTGTTTACACCATTTATTCAGAAGTGTGTTTACACTCGGCGAGATACGTTTATCATCATAACTTTCATTCGTGGGCATTTAAGGAAATTAGGTTTCCATTAAGTTTCTTTACATCCACACTTGGAATCTTCTTTAAAAATACACACGTTCTAGACTCATAGGCTTCTTGAGGAGAAGCCAGCATTCCGTCCGTGCGTTCTCCTTATATTCGGATTACTCTGGACGCGATCAAAAAGTGATTTCTTACAATCAGTGGCGAGCAGCTCTCGCCTCAAAAAGTTTATTTTCTTAAATATTTCCCGAAGAGCCCCTCGTGTTTACTTACAATACAAATATTTAAATATTTAGTCGGAAAACAGGAATTGTTGTCTGAGAAAACAATGCATGAAGACATCATTCCGCAAGAAAAACAGAACTTGGCCCACTTACATTCCTGAGATGCAGCGCGCTTCATTCATGACATTTGCCTGTTGGCAGAGCGGTCCGATGGGATACGTGCCGGTGAAATTTCCCATTCATTGATGAAATTACTGCGGCTATAAACAATTATTAAGGTGGCTGGCTTTTAACTGTTTACACCATTACTGAACTGTTTACAGAGCAGTACACAAATTGCCATAAAATGACCTGAAGATGCTTGCACCGAAATATGCAGCCTGGCGAATATGCGAACAAACAGCTCCGCTGGATGGCCCGCCGCGAGGTTTTTGAGTAAACAAATGTGAGCCTTTGCAATTTGTTCTGTGCATTTGGTGAAGCTTGGACGGCAGGTGATTACTCACCGAGCTCGCAAATAGTCTAGCTTCACAACTGCACGCATTTGGTCCTATCAAGCCTTTAGAAAGGTCACTGAGATATGTGCATATTCACATGCCTACAATGCAATTAATAAATTAATATATTTGCAATGAATGAATAAATAGGAATCCCGTACTCAGCGCATATCGTTTTGAGAAATCTTTTGTTTCTGCAATCTATCTAATTCATTAACTATGGCCGCTGTTCTTATTTTTGTGCGAAAACAAAAACTAATGTGCAGGCAACAACGAGGAATGAAACAGGCTTTCGACATCAATCGGAAATGCCAATTTATTAAGGTCTCACATACCCCCGCGCACTGAAAACCTAGTCAATTTGAGAAATTAAAGAAAATAAAGGTTATATGATGAAAAAAAATTCAATTGTTGATTTAACATTTTTCACTAACTTTTTAACTAAAGGGCGGCCCATTTAAAAATTGGAATTTCTTTTTGTTATAAAAAAAAACGGCTCAATATTTTTCAATGGTTGAAGGTTTTTTTATGTCATTTATTTATGAAAAACAATTTCGGTCAAATGACCACCACGGCTGACTTGGCAGTAGCCCATTCGGTCCACCCAATTTTTGAGTACATTTTCGATTGTTGGGGGCCTTATGTCAGCAATAGCAGCTTGAATCTCGTACTTGAGGTCTTGAATTCTTTCTGGTTTGTTGGCATAACAGTTATCTTTCACCGCTCCCCAAAGATAATAATCCAACGCCGTCAATTCGCAGCTTCTTGCCAGCCAAATCACATCACCATTATTGCTGATTATGCGATTTCCGAAGATAGGGCGCAAAAGACCGATTGTGGCGTTCACTGTATGGCACGTAGAGCCGTCCTGTTGAAACCAAATATCGTCCAAGTCTTGGCTTCAATTTCCCCGAAAAACCAATCGGCCAACATTGCGCGGTAGTGCTCGCCATTGACGGTTACGGCGGCTCCGTCTTGATTTTTGAAGAAAAATTGGCCGATGATGCCGCCTGACCAAAATCCTCACCAAACAGTCACTCGTTGTGGGTGCATTGGCTTTTCCACGATGACGTGCGGGTTTTGTGTGCCCCAGATGCGACAGTTTTGCTTATTAAACATAACCACCGAGGTGGAAATGAGCCTCGTCCGAAAAGATGATTTTTCGGTAAAATTCGCCATCTTCGGCCAAACGATCTTCCGCCCAATTTGCGAACCGTAGATGGTTCGAATGGTCAACCGGGCTTAGCTGCTGTACCAATTGAACTTCATGGTAAATGGCAATGTGTCTTTACGCAAAATTCGCATCAAAGAAGTGCGTGCAATGTCCAGTTGTTGAGAACGATGACGAGTTGATGTTTATGGTTGCTCACGCACACTTTGAGCAACAGCAGCAATGTTTTCGATTGAGCGCATCGGACGAGTACGTACACGGGTTGGTTTATCCACCAACATTCCAGTTTCACGAGCTCGCTTCACAAATTGATCCACAAATTGGGTTTTTGAAAGTTTTTTTTTGTCAATTTTTTTTTTCAAATTTTTCACAGTTTGAGTGGAAGACTCACTACTTTGGAATTACGTTTTTAATATTTCCCAACTACTGAACTGAAAATCATAGCGCCTCCTTGTCGACATCATAACTTCGCCAAACATTAATTATCCAATTTGCAAAAATAAAAAACAATCTTGTAAAATAATGTAGTAATTAAAGTCTGTTCAATTTCAAATTAAAGATATTCCAGTATTTCAAACTTTAGTACGCATTAAGAAGAAAAAAAATAGTGTTTAATAATTTATAAAATATTGTACAACCAAAAAATTAAAAAAACCTCTCGACAGTCTATAGAGCAAATATTTATCTAGATTAAAAAAAACCCATTCCCATTCTCCCATTCCAGCTTCGTACTGTACACCTTCTTTCTCTTGTGGAAACACACGAACTGTACTCTTCAAAAGACGCCAGTCAACTAATATTTCCTCATTTTCGAAAAAATGAAATACGAAACGCCGCTGTCGAGAGGGGCGCGGCAGTTAGCCAGGTAGCCGTCACATCCCGATGTCCAGGCACATTTATTGCTATTACTTTGTAACGGAGTGGAATTTTCTTAAATTTTTTTTTAAAAAATTCTTAAAAATATAAGGAATAAATATGTGTAAAAAATTTAGTATTTTTGAAAATTTCAGGGGTATGTGAGCCCTTAACGTAGTGCTTATTTACCAATTACCGTGAATTTCATGGTATTCGGCATACAAACACACACACACAGATGCACAACAGAGCTTTGCCGAGCTCCATATTTTCGTATATTTCGTATTTTCGTACGAAGGTTTATACAGACTTACTGAGGCGGCAAACAAGCACTGCATTTTATTAAAGAAACTGTTTTTATAATGATCTGATTCGTTGCGATGGGGTTACATTAAGTATGTAATATAACGTCGTTCAAATGTCCGCCGCAGCTTTGCGGCTGGCGGTATTATCGGTTCGTACGAATCTAGCATTGCCATAAATATCAACAGATCGATGATAAGCAACTTTTTGTGGCCAAAACTGGATGATGTGGATACCGACGAAATGGGGTTCCAACAGGATGGTGCTACGTGCCACACAGCGCATGCCACGATGGGCACGAGCGATTTAAGGGCGTGATCTGGCCACCTAGATCGTGAGATTTACCGCCTTTAGACTTCTACTTTTGGAGCTATCTTAAAACACAACAACACTATGCTAATAAACCGGAAGCAATTAATGCCCTCAAAGTCAATATAACGAACACCATCTAGCAAATTTATCCAAATTTATGCGACAAATTAATAATTATTAAAAATACCTATTACCTACGTGTTCATAAATTTTCGTGCCTTTTCTTAGAATTTATTATAAAAGGATCGCAATGAAACTTATGTATATTATTCGAAAGGTAGTGTGCATTAGATGTACAAAATAAGATCATGTGTGTATCTATGCACGGGAGAAATCACAAAACACAGTTATGCAAATAAGAACACAGCTCTATTTCTCTCACTGTTTGTTTATTTCCGCCCGCATCGTTCAACAACAATTAAAATTATACTATTACTATCAAATAATATCAAAGATTGCAAAAATGTAAAAATATTGTAAAAAACTGAAAAGCAATAAATATGAAGCATGGATTTTGTCGACATGGAGGAGAAAAGTTGAAATAACGCGGTAATTATTTGACGTGGTGTATTGTAGGTGGGCTTAATGGAAGCGCCTTGGGGAGTGATTGAATTGAATTGAATGCATACATAAAAATTTAATTAATAATAGTTTTTTAGTAAAATGGAAGTGCAAAAGAAGTAGGAGGTGGGAGTACACTGTGCATTTTTTGCGAAAAGAGGGATGGGGGAAAACACGAAAACAAATTTTGAAAACAGAAAACACGTTTAGGAGTGCGTGTGCGAAATTTGGAATGAAAATGTTAATAAGTGTAGAAACTGTGGGTGGTGAAATTGGCAACTTTGTGAGAGGGGCGAACATTTTTGCCTTGGGAATTACAAATTAATTAAAAAATGTACCACCTCCACCCCGCTGGAGCATATAGGGGAGGGAGTGCAGTAGGGAGGGGATGTAAAATAAAGAAACAAATTAATGATAGTGTAGATAAATATGTAGCCCAAAAGATGAGAACTATGAATGTGAAATGAAAATGAAGTTTTGCCATGAGTCCGAACAATTCCGGACCATCCGAATCTAATAGATTGATTTTTATCTCGTCTGGGAAAATCAATCGACTAGATCTAGATGTTCTAGATGGAACAACGAATTATAAAAGAGACTGTGAAATACGGAGGTGAATATTTTATGATTTGGGGATGCATGGTGGCAGAAGGACTTGGGATTTGCAAAAGAGGTGAAAGACATATGACAACGTAGTCATACATTTCCATTTTGGAGACTCAACTTAAGCCTAGCTTAAATAAATGGGATTAAAATATTTCTGATGTCATTTTCCAACATGATAATGGCCTCAAGCACGCGGTCAGGTGCACAAAGGAATGGCTTAATGCTCAAGCATTTCAAATACTTCGTTGGTGGCCGAATCACTGGACTTAAATCTCATTGAACATCTTTGTTCAAAAAACGCATCTCCGTCTGTTCCGAACCAGCGAAAACATTTGAAGACATTTTGGTCAAGAGTTGCAACATGATGGGAAAATATTCTTCAGAAAGTTTGTGAAAATCTTATAGAGATCACTATTTTGAATGCCTGGGGTGGACGTAATAAATATTAGTTAGTAGATATAGCAATGTCTTTACAAACTCACATTTTTTCAAGTGACAATGTTTTAAATTTTAAGTTTGTTTCAACTTGTGTGGATTAAATCAACCCAAATTGAATATTTTTATTTGAAGTGTATTGCAATTAAATAAAAAATAATTGGTGATTGCGTGCAGCATATATTTTTAATAAACAAACTACATATATGTGTAATCAAGTGAGAAACCTATAATTAATTTAAATCACGCAAAACGTTAAAATTTCACAAAACTTAGCAGTCATAATAGTACAGTAAAATCTTGCAAGAAACCACATTTGGTGCTACAGAGACAAGTTACACGCCCCCTCAACGTGTTTTGAGGGGCGCTGAATCGATTACGACGGGTCCCGGAAAAATTTCTGTTCATAATTTTGTTGAACATTAAAAAGGCGGGACACATGCATATAAATACTAATTAAATAACATAATAATACAGTTTATTAAAGAGGGGGTGGAGTGGCTTACCCCTTTGGTGCATGGACATACCATCCCCCATTGCCATACGTTTACAACGAAATTTCCATTCAAAGAAATAATTTTGTATATTATTTTCACCCGGTTCACGGGAAACGCGTTTTGGGGTGGTTTTTGGCCAATAGGGTTAATTTCTGAGGGAAGGTTGGGATTTGTCTCAATCGATTCAGCCCCCCAAAAATCCGCAGGAAAATACAAAATCCCATGTGTAATAAGGGAAAGTTCATTTTACATATGAAAGAGGGGGTGGTATACTCCTTTGATGCATGGACAAACCACCGCCTTTTGACATAAGTTTCCAACGATCATTTTAATGCATAAAATTATTTAAAAAAAATCTATCAGCTGCCTAATTGTCAGAAAACCTGGTTTGGGGGTGGGTTTTGGCCAATAGGGGTGAAAGTAGATCAGCGAGCCCATCGCAATCGATTCAGCGCCCCAAAAACGTAGGAGCGTCTAGCTCGTCTCTTTAGCAACAAATAACGTTTTTTGAAAGATTTTCCTGGACTATAATGGGGTCCCCTTGTAGGTAGCAGTAGTATAGTCCGTTTTCTATGCCTCAGTGTACAATCGATTATCATTTGTGTGATCTTAGCTGCTCAATTGTGAAACGAAGCCGAAATTTAAGTGTTTTACATCCTTTTGCTAAACAACGGTTTAGGCAGCTCTTTATTCTTCCGCTAGAGCAAAAACATTTAAAGTTCCCCACCCAGGCATTCTTGAATGCGTAACTACTTACTAGTTGGAGCGTAATCCAACGCCTACGGCCTACTACTTCCTGATACGAATTCGCTTAATTGGCAAAGTTTGTTTACAGAAAATTGTCAACGTACAGAACCAAGCCGCTTACTGGACTCAGCAGTGCCGCAGCCGTATCAGTGAGAACGACAAAATTGAAATGTAATTAAATTTTATAAGCCCATTTGGTGCTCTATAAACAGACCGAAGAAAAGCAAATGTGCTGCTGACCACACGCATTTGAATGCCGGAGGTATAAGTGACAAGCCCGGCTAAGTGATAATTTTTTCCACGCTATAGTCCAGTGAAGATGCTCTTGAACAAGCCAGACATTAAGTCGCCGAGATGAATCTTCCCCAGGGTAGCTCTTCTGGAACATGTGCATGTTTAAACGAATGCACTCGCCGCCAGACCTTATTTAATCGACCGCAAAACAAACAAGTCATATCACCTTCCACATGAGGAGCGCAACTGAAAGAAGGTTTCTCTACCGATGGTGTTTGTTTAGGACAAATGGAGGAAGTTGCACGCTCTCGAGTACGATTCTATAAAATAGCAATCGGCCAGTCCTTGGTTCTTTCACAGTAGGCAACCAAGAAAAATCTTGGTTTTTTATGGCGGCACCTGTTTTTTGCTTAATTCTGATTGATAGCACAAACTTGCCAATTTGTGTCACATTTGCTTTCTTTGTGGTCACAAAGTTATAAAAGTCAACGCCACACCGCTGGATCTTGACGCCACGAGTATCTATTTTCTGATTCTGTTTAGGGAAATCGATGGGAGGCACGGGCAGCTATGGAGTAGGGGATCAGCAGTGTGAGTCTATTCAACTTTACCTTCTGACCAATCCAGCGGATTCATCGTTACCTCAGCAAGATGACGCGCCAACAGTTCAAGAAATAGACCGAGAATGACTTAAATGGTCACACGATGCAAGGTACACCTGTTCTGAATGTTTGTATTATTGGGATAAGAGCTCCACGTAATATGCTGCCCCTGCTGATTACATAAACAAATAGGCTGATGTATGCTTCCGGAACGATGGATAATTAGATATTGCATTGGTTTCTTGATTATTTTGGTCTCTTGCTGTTAGAAAGACTGCTTTCGAGTCCAAACTAAACTTTTATGTACATAGTTCCAAAACTTAAAGGCTGAATTACGTTTCCTCCGTGAACGAATGTTAGAGCAATCTGAATGTTCCAGAAATAAACTGAACTTGGTTTTTAATTGTTTTGATATTTGGTGTACAGTAAATAATTCAAATTTGCATTAAGCATTCTCAAGCGCAAAATTCGAGGACGACTGGACCAATTCGGCTAAAGTATTTTTTTCAAATATTCGTTAAAGTCCGAGGAAGGTTCTTCTGAGGAGAAAAATTGGAAAAATTGCACGGTAAACCTAAAACTACATTTTTCTTTATCACATTCAAACTGGTCCTATCTGTCAATTCAATTCCGATTGCGATGAAACTTTGGTGTTGGTGTTCATTTTATTTTTCCATTTCCTAAATATTTTAATTATTTTTGTCTGCAAACTTTCAGCGTAGACTTTGTAGCCAAACTTTTTTATTTTCGTTATCTTTAGAAAATCCAGCTATAAGGAGGTGCTAATATTAGTGCTATTACTACTTTCAATACAGCACTTATTTCGATTTTTAATGATTTTTTTTCTTGAAACGAATGATTCATTTGAGATGATTAAATACATATACTGGGAATTGTGCCCTTTTTAAGTTTTTTAAGACCGACAAAGTTGCCCTTGAATTGTGTAGAGCAAACTCTGAGGCAATTAATATTTTGCAATTGCCAACCAACTTTTGCTGCAAATAGACTTCAGTAGGAAATTTAAACAATATACTTTGTTAACAATTTTCAACACAATAACGATTAAATTTGTCGTTTCGTTTCTTTGTAACCTTGCAAAAGACTGATTTTTTGTCTAACAAACTGTAAGACATTCCGACACAACAATTCTGAAAGAACATTTTCAATGCGATCCAAAGAAGCCTTCACTACTTCCATCCCCCCAGAGCTACCAGGCCACGGAGAGGCATTAGTTCTCTTCATGATTAACCTGAAAGCGAAAAACTCCGAAATCAAAAATTTGCCTCATTAACAAATTAAATAGAATGATTAAGGGGTTATTACCAGCTTATTGCCCAAAAAAAAGGTTGTTTTTAATGATTTTTCATAAATGTATTTAAAATAAATTTTATAAGTATGATATTACATTTGATTAAGTACTTCTTGAACTACAAAAAAAAATTGTTTCATTGAAAAATATTCCAAAATGGCGGCTATACAGTAGGTCGCGTGAACAACCATTTAAAAAAGGTCCTTTCACGGACGGCAGTAGAAGTCTCGTCCAAAGTAACTTAAAAAAACAACCAAAAATGTTTCATTATCTACCTCCTATCATCTATTCTCACCATCATCACTCGAAACAATCGCATTTGGGAGTATTTGAGAGAAATTCAAAATGATACATAATCATGAAATATTCTCGTCACTGTCTGATTATTATTAAGTAGAAGATAATATATTTGTATAGTTGGTAATAAGGAATACAAGTTAGTTTACCACCTAAAAATAAATTTTCTTGTAATAATTAAGCAGTGGATAGAATATTTCACTATTTTTAAATTTTTCTTCCTCTATAAAGTTAAGGCCAACTGAATAGCAAATTTCAAGTTTCTAGTTCTGCTAGAAATACTTTAACCTATTTGCGCCGTAGAATTTGCAGCCCCCCACTGCCAGGAGTTGGAGGGGGAAAATTACAGATTTTATTCATTTTGTCGTTACTTGTTTGCTAAACCCAGCTAGCATATCAAATTTAAGCTGTCTAGGACTTTAGGAAGTACCCTAGAGGTTTTGTTGATCATGAGTGAGTCAGTGACGAAATCGACGTATTTCAGGTATTAATAAAATCTGAATTATAAAAGTCAGACAAATGAAACTTAGTGTTTCATAACTACATCTTATGCTGTGAATTTGGGCTAGTATTATCCAGGCCGAAGCTATGAAGGTTCGAAAACAAACAAACAAAAACAAACAGGACGAAAATCAACGACAAACTGACCGAAAGGATCATCCAAAGGGCTTGCGAAAATCGTTTCGGATCCCCAAATAATTTTCATCAGGAGTTACAAAGCGAAGAGATCCATATATCTCCAATGACCTTAAGGAGACGGTTACATTAAATCAATCTCAAATCCAGACGACCATTAAAAAAGACTAAACTTGCGGCACGAATGCGTAAAGCTATGTAGGATGCCATTGCCAGTATCGTCGTTACATAGTAGGTAATTTGAAAATAGTAAATGACATCTTTTAAGTATCCGACTTTCGCTCAGAATCACAATGTTAATATAAAATAGTTTTATTTGCATCCAGTTAATATTAAAGCATATTCCGGCCAAACATGATCTGCCAAGCTATACTAGTAATACATATTGCATCGTGCACGCCGTAAAAGCTCCGCATATCGAGTTTCGAGCCGCGTACAAGAGTGTTTCATGCACGGAATTCGCTACTCTTATTAATCTTTTGAAAAGGGGACGCATCGTTTCCTTTGTCCATATTTTCGGGTTTTCGGATCGACATGAGGAGCACAGCGCTTTCCTTAAATGCTTCCAATGGAAATATAATATTAGAAAACGATCTCGATTAATAAAACGTCTGGACTTGACGGTACACCTAACATAAGCTTAAAGTTACTTTTGAAAAGCGGACTGGTATACCTTACATTTATCATCAATTCTTGCCTTAAAATACAAGGTTTCTAAAGTCACGGAAATTGTAAATATTAAAGCCTCGTAAATCTACAGATAAACCATCTAGCTATCAGCCAATCAGTATATTGAGTAACTTGGGTAAAATATTATAAAAAGTCATAAAACTAAAAATAGTAAAATTCACTGAAAAAAACAAACTGATACCATATGAACACTTTGGATTTAAATCAGGGCATAATACTTCACATCCCGTTATGAGGATAACTAGACATATTAAAGAAAGCTTTGTGAGAAAAAAATTCACAGGACTTAAACTCCTTAATATTCAATCGTCTTTTGATACAGTTTCGCATGATGCCCTTCTGCACAAAATGACAGTTTTGATGTTTTATCAGGTCGTAGTAATTTGTTTTTCGAGATGTACTCATTAATTTGCTGATGCATCAATCTCTCAAGAATTTTAGATAAAAATGGCAAAACGCTAATGGGCCTAAGGTCTGATAATCTGATAATTGGACTGCTCAAGCACACTTGGAGATAGGGATAACCTTAGGTAAATTAATTAATTTTTTTTACAGCATTTCTCTGCGTGTACAGTTCCGGTACGATTTGGTTTCCCGGCTAAATAAGCGAATCGGTTTAAAATTATTTTATTTTTAGTTTAATTGTAGAATAAATTGAAATAGTCCATTGTTAATAGATGAAATAAATATTTTTGATGGGTGTGGCACTAAACAACGTGTTTTGTTTATTATAAGGGAGGTCAACAATTTGTAGCACCCTTACGTCCTTGGCGATGGAATACACCCCAACATATATTTTTCTGCCGGCGCCCATGACTGTGGATAGTTGGCCTAGGGATTTAACAAATTCTCCTCTGCATAGTTGGCTTTCGGAAAAGGCAGAATATTTTCAATATTTGTTTCTTTCGGACGTAGGACGATTATAAAAATTATAACGATTCTAAAATTAAAAGAAAAGATATTAAAACAATAAATGATTTTTATCAAATAAAAACAATTCCGGTTTGAACAAAACGCTTATTTAAATAAATATAGGTATATAAATATCTCTCTATGGACGTTGAAATACGGTAAAATTTAGAAAATTAATCTGTTCTGAAAAGCATGTTTCATGTGATAGCAGGTCAGTAAACAACAGTAGTTAAAAATTTAAATAAAATTCGACTGTTATTCAGCCGATTGCCTTAGCTCGGCACTTTTCGTCACAAATTGAGACTTTAAAATCAGGTATATATAGTTGAGAGCAGGGCTGTTACTACTCGAGTACTCCTGAACTCAACTACTCGAGTATTTGAGTACTCGAGTTCAAAGATCCGAGTTTGAGTAAAGGAGTTTTGAGTACTCGAGTACTCGAGTACTTGAGAGCAAAGAGATCCGAGAACTCGAGTACTCATTTCAGGAGTATTCGAGTATTAGAGTTTGGGAGTATTCAAGTATTTGAGTATTTGAGTCCTGTAGGTTTAATACATTGAGAAGTAAGAAAAACAAGTTAATAAATTGTAGACTTGTAGAATTGTAATTCATTATAATTTACGGTTAATTACAGAAAACTAAATCTTTATTTTCGAAAAGAAATACAGGAATGTTAACATTATCGGGATTTAAGCAACTTCTGCTGGAGCTTACTATATTTCCAAAAAAGGGTTTTTCCACTTTTTCGCCATGAAAATATTATTTTATCGCAAAAATGTAAATACAAAACTTGTTCCTTACATTATTATCAACAACTTTTATTTAAACATTTTTTTCATACAACTCACCATTTTCAAGTTACAGTGCAATATAGCGTTGCGTATACAGCACCGTGCTGTTAACGGTAATTTCGTCGGTCCTACTGTGACTTTCTCCGGCGTCCATTTTTTCCAAATTTTCAAAGTGTCAATTAAACAATAACAATTAAAAGTTGGTATCTTGTTTGTATAAAACTATTACTACTAAATTTACTAAATTTTTTTGGAAACTTCAGCGCCACCTACCGTGCGCATTTCTTGCTGTACAGCATTACTTCAGGGACATTAATTGTAGATCGCAACGTCCTCTACTTTTTTTGTTTGAAAAATTTTCCCGTAAAATGCACACGTTCCGAGAAAAATACATTCTAAAATTTTTTGGAAGTTTTTTTGAGTTTTCAAAAAAACGCTCCAAAGTAGCACGTGCCCATCGCGAAGGTAGCTTAAGTACATTATTCTTCAACGAATAAAACAACATTTCCGACTATTGTAATTTTTTCATCACTCCATTGACAGATTGACTGTACTAAGTGAGCTCCCTTCGATATAAACTCACAGGTAGTGGAACAGTTTTGTCGCCGAGCTGTCGCCGCCCTGCGGAACTTTCTGCCCCCGTCTCCTTGTGTCGCCGATGTGAGCGTGTGTCGCCGATGTGAGCGTGCGTCGCAGTGGAATTTGCCAAGGCGACAGAACGTCGGCGTACAGAAAGTTCCTTAATATACCAGCAACCTCTGCTACATCTGAACGAGTGTTTTCTACAGCAGGAAATATAGTAAGCTCCAGCAGAAGTTGCTTAAATCCCGATAATGTTAACATTCCTGTATTTCTTTTCGAAAATAAAGATTTAGTTTTCTGTAATTAACCGTAAATTATAATGAATTACAATTCTACAAGTCTACAATTTATTAACTTGTTTTTCTTACTTCTCAATGTATTAAACCTACAGGACTCAAATACTCAAATACTTGAATACTCCCAAACTCTAATACTCGAATACTCCTGAAATGAGTACTCGAGTTCTCGGATCTCTTTGCTCTCAAGTACTCGAGTACTCGAGTACTCAAAACTCCTTTACTCAAACTCGGATCTTTGAACTCGAGTACTCAAATACTCAATTATCCGAGTCATTCTTAGAGCCCTAGTTGAGAGCCTCCTATAAATACACATATCTGATTTACAAAGCTGTTTTAATAGTTGTTTAATGCTATTGAAAATTGAACGTTTATGAATCAAAAATTTTTTTTACATTGTAAAGGATTTACTAGCAGATCGTAACATTTTATGAATACGGCTGTAAGAGTGTAAGAGGTTAAAAACGTCGTTCCAATTCGAAAAATTAAACAGCATCACGCATCGTTAAGCAGACGAAAATTGGATACAAACAAGGGTAGTATTCTGAAATGATTCCAACATACAAATATCTACCACGCCCCGAGGCCACAACTCCACGGATGAGATATTTTTGCTGTGGCACGGGTACTAACCTAACATAGTGGTAACGTAATTAGGCGACGACGACGCGACGGTCGCAGGATTGAATGCATTTTCCACTTCCTGGCCGCTCTGTTTTGCTTTGCGAGTGTAAGATGTTTTTTAAATACGCCATAAATAAAGGAGTCTGCCTTGAGTTTCGGGTTTCGTTTCCGATTTTTTGTGTGAATTGGAAAAATTGCTAACCAGAACTGGCACGCAAACAAAACATATGTTCATCCCTTTTACCTCACTATTCGGTCAATATTAAAGGCGTGGGTGTCCGTTGACTGAAATTTGATGATTTCTAAAATAAAATGCCTGCAATTTGACCAAGACATGCTGAAGTATGCCTGAAGAAGAAAAGGTCCTACGACAGGCTGTAGAATTTGGCTCAGGTCGCCAGGGTGTCTGGGATGCGCCGGATGTGGACGAAATGACTTTCAGTGCTTCACTTCAGATAGTTTTGTGAGAAGAGAGGTATAAATCCCGTTCCAGCAAGGCTGAAGAGTGACTTGGAGTGGCATGACTAAGCACCAGCGCGAAGGAATGCCCCTCAGAGACTCGAGGAAGTCACGCTATGTATCAATGAACGCAATAGTGTCTCTTTAATCTCCCCATCTACTGCTTCCACTCGGATTGTAAAGTGATCCAGAGTTCTGATTCTGTGACGCTTATGACTCTTTAGTCATCGCAAATTATGTCAGCATTGTTGTCCGAGTGCTGCCATAAATATGCCCATTTACGAAGATCAACACACAGCAGGTAATGGGCGTAAAGGTTCGTAAAACTGAACATTTTTGACCATAATTGCCGTATCATTCATCATCCGCCTCCTTGAGCGCCTGAACGGGCGAGCGGACTGAGTCCCGTCCACACGGCACGCCTTTTCAGCTGGTTTTTTGTGTAGGCTCCTTAGGAACGCTTTGAGGCTTATGCTGATCGAGACCACTTAACACCTCTTCGCGGTATAATTCTTTCTTCACAGTATCACCCGTCAGGAACATTCCAGCAGCCGAAGATGACTATATGGGATGCTACGCCCGGATAGCTGCCGGCTGTGTACATTTTTCCTGATGACTTTCGAGCAGCGGATGGCTCTGGTCAGTTGGGAATTCCTGGGAGAGGCACCTACCTCTCTCGCGTATGTTTACCGAAGTGACTTTGAATATTAAACAAAAAATGTATTTATTTGCATAGTACTACCTGTCACCCCGCCATTATATGGTCATCTCGAAAGGCGGAAAGGACGTGACTTTGCCCAGCCGAAAATGAATTAGGCTCTTTGTGCGCTAAAAGACGATTAGGTGATATTGCTTCCAGCTGAACGACAGAGGGTCCCAAAATCTTAAGCTAACGATAATCGATGAGTTTAGAGCGTGTGTTTTCCACATTTTTTCCATGATTTGATTTTTAATCCTTTCCACGTTTCCTTAATCGCTTAATTTCACACGTTTAGTTAAATGTGGGATGTTTAAGAGGCAAGCATGCCACAGAGGGGTTACACATAAAACAGCTCAAAGGAAAATTGTCTTGTAAGATATTACAAATATCTTTTTACGCGTATGTAGCGGATAGAACATTTGGAACTGTTTGAGTAAAATGGGAATGCATACTTTCACAATTAATAAATATTTTCCAAATACACACATATGAAGATACATATATTTTACAATTTTAGTAAAGGTATAATACAATTTTTGAAATATATTGTTTTGTGGTGTTGTAGCTTTTCCTTGATTAAACTAAACATATGCACTAAAACAAATTTCTTGCTTGAACAACTAATTTCGTAGTTCAATTAACTATTTTTCTTAATGATTATCACCTAGCAAGGCTTCTGGCCATCGATACCAGGAAGGCCTAGTTGAAAAATATAAAACGCTCTCGTTATTTCAACTACAGGCTTATTAAAAATATTATAAAGGCAATGATGAAATAATAGGTACCTCTTTTCATATCAACTTGCAACTTTTAATGGTTAATTAACAAACTCAGAAAAAAAATTGGAAATTAAATAAATATAACATCGATTCAATTATTTGTATATGTACAAGGAAATGTAGAATAATTTTTCTGTGACCCCGATGGGATTCGAACCCGAGATGCTTAAGTTCTAGCTAACAATAGCCTATGTGATACTTCGTAGTTACGTTGTAACAGATACATATAATCTGATCTTTTAGAAAGTAAAGTAATGTCATCCACGTGCTGGATTCGAACCCGGGACCTCAGAAACAGTAGTAACCATAATTTCACTTCATAACAACTACAGTAGATTTGACAGAAACGCAGACCTAGCATTTTGCGATCCTGTTTAAACTTCGAGCATGTAACATTATAAAATATAATAACATTTGTCATTTGATTGATTTGTTAAGGGATGTGGCATTTTAATTAACTAGAAATCCGTTTAAAAATCAAGAAATAGATTCTAGTGAAATTGACATGTATTCCAAACATTTCAACAATTTTCCGGTCAATTTAATGGGGAAATGGTTGGTTTGACTGCACTCCAATCAATTCAAACAGATAAACTTTACTATACCAATCAGCAAGCCCAAATTGTTGGTTTAACTAAAAATACCCAGCAGGAAATTTACTCATGACGGCATCGAAGAAGTCATCAATAAAAGGGCATGTATGTTATATACCCATTCCAACATAGATGAAATTTCTCACGGCGCGGCGATGTCATTGGAAAGACGTGCATGTCTTCCCACATGACCACGGAATCTAAGGGGTCATGTTTGCTAATCCTTTTTTTGCATTACTATGCAATGCAAGAATTCATCAATGTTTTTTTATTGATGCTTTCTTCGAAGCCTCTGAATTGGTGGATTTAATGCATTATAACAGCATCGTTGAAATCATTGGTGGTGATGTAATCAATTAATTCGTGCAATGAAGGGGGAACACAATTGTGACGGGCAAAACAAAGGCGAATTTTTTTTACACAGTTCTAATTTAATGTTTAAGGATCGGATAGCGGAATATATTCGACTATATGTATGTTCACACATTTTTTTTATAAATATACAAAATTTATTAAGTTATGCACATTATTTCGGATTATTATTTATTAATAAAAATGTGTGGCCTTATTGTCGAATATATACTATAAATATTCCTCTATTCGATCCCTAAACATTAAATTAAATACCTGTGCAAAAGTTCGCGAAAATTCTTTTACCCGTCACAGTTGTGTTCCCCCTTTAGGATCATATTCACGAAGCGCAAATAACATTTATAACTTTTTAAATACATATCTCATTGCACAGATAATTTTAATATTACTAAGCACAAAATTAATTTATGCAAGATGAGCCGCTGCTAAGTTGATAATTAAAATATCTACACAATGATTTCATATAAGTTTAAAAATTTGGGCCTTTGGCAATTTTAACAATGCAGTCGCCAGTTAGGCGGACTCACAACCCCATCCTGGAGCCTCCGCTGCTGAGCTAAGCCATATGATTTAATGAGCTGCGCACAATCCTTAGCAGTTATACACACTTAATTGTTTTGCTCAGGACGACCCACCAATAGTTTTACTTGCCAGACCCGTTTTTTCATCATCAATTAATAAAACAAACCTTCTCCTTAAAAATTTATGTTGTCATCACAAAAATATAAAATCAGAAGATTTGGATTACTGAGAAACATGAAAAACAAAACCGCAATAAAATTTCAGCTCACTTGAAACAAACAAACTCCTATGCCTTCTTGTTAGCATGACTAGGACCTCAAAATTGGCACACATACCTTAGTCATGCATGAAATCATCGATACACTATTTCACGCAATCTCCAATTTCCTGCTGGGTATTTTTTTGAGTGTGGAAGGCTGTGTGAGTAATTGGCCTAAAACGGAGTGATTTACTTCACATCCCAGCAGGAAATTTACACATGACGGCATCGAGGAAGTCATCAATAAAAGGGCATGTATACTCATTCCAACATCGATGACATTTCTCACGGCGATGTCATTGGAAAGTCATGCATGCCTTTCTGCATGACCACGGAATGTATGGGGTCATCACAAAAATACAAAAAGAAGAAGATTTGGATTACTGAGAAGCGCATGAAACAACAAAACCCCAATAAAACTTCAGCTCACTTGAAACAAACAAACTCCTATGCCTTCCTGTTAGCATGGCTATGTCCTCAGAATTGGCATACATACCTTAGTCATGCATGAAATCATCGATGTACAATTTCACGCAATCTCCAATTTCCTGCTGGGATCGCTCTAACTAACACATAGTAAAGCGTTTGTATATATGTATATGTTGTCCAGGCGGGATCTGTTTTAAAAAGGGTATGTTGAATGTTTCATATAGGACCTCTAGTTCTTTTTTAAAGCCTCTGGAAGCGCTTAAGGAATGATAATTTTGATGCGTACCAGTTTAGAAAGTTGTGGAAAGGTTGTGAAAAATCAAATGCGAAAAAATCCAAAAAAAACATCATTTTTAAATGGTTTTATTATGTTTGATATCCTGTATGGATCTAAATTTGTGATTCAAATTTGAGCCACGTTCCGTTATCAAATTGCGCTGAAATTTGGCACATTGCTTGGGTTGTGAGGACAATACAATATTTTAAAAAAAGAATATTGTTTCTTCAATGGTGTTCTTATGTAGGGTTGCTTGTATAGTTAAAATATAGTGTTTGAAATTTAACTCATTTCCCGTTGGTGTTATGTTACTACAATACACTATCAATATGTTTTATCACAATGCTGAGCACCCAATGGTTGTTTTTATAATTGTTGAAAGCGATTCTGATCAACCATCAGGGAACATTTATTTTCTGCTTTTTAGTTCATTTCAGTTTTAGAAGGAAACCATTGTTTTTAAAAAAATTTGTTTTTATTTTATTTATAAATCTCTTTCTTTTCAAGGTAGCTCGAGAACTGTTGATTTAAAGGAAAAGTTGAAAACAGAATGAAAATTTCAAATTAAAATTTTACAAAAGATGGAATAAGCTAGAAACTCCAGTATGCATTGTTGTTGTTGCAATATAGGATTGATTAACGAAAATAATTGAATTAAAAATGTTTCTTCTTGAATTTTTTTCGACCATTTCGATCGATCTTGAAATTGAGGTGCAGAGTACCTCTTACTATTATGTACCAACACACTAAATTTCATTCAAATCTGTTCGATAGTTTTTCGTGTAATAATTTGTTAATAATGTGTTATTCTGAATTTTATAAGTGTTGTCACGACTGAACTAATCTATAGTTTTTGTAACCAATATTTTAACGCACTCTTGGAGATAGTAGCTACCGATCCCAATAAAAAAAATTAACAATTTCACTTATATTTTGTTAAAAGATACATAATACTAATTGGACACATTGGTTTCCCAATAAGAACGTCCGAACTTTAAATTTGAATAAAACACACAATTTTCGAATAAAAGTGGTTCTGATTACTTCATTTGAAAGATAATTTTATGCGATTTATGATTTGTATAAAATATCGGCCAAATGGCTACCGCGGCTCCTCTTGCACACGTTCATCTGCTCGCGCCAATTTTCGATGACTCTGTCCAACATTTCGGCCGGTATCTCAGCTATGGCTTGACGAATATTGGCTTCCAATGCCACAAGAGTTGTAGGATGGTTGCTGTAAACCTTCGACTTAATGTGGACCCAAAGAAAATAATCCAAAGGCGTTAGATCACACGATCTAGGCGGCCAAGCAATGGGACCATTTCTGGAAATTAACGACTCACCGAATTTACCGCGTAATAAGTCCATGTTAAGTCGGGAAGTGTGAGGCGATGCACCGTCTTGTTAGAAATAAAGGTCGTCCGCATCAATTTTATCAAAATACGGGGAAAAAAACGGTCAACATCGTGTTATAGCGGTTGCTATTAATGGTAACGGCATCTCCTGCCTCATTTCGAAAGAAATAAGGCCCGATGATTCCGCCATACCATAATCCACACCAAACGGTCAATTTTTGTGGATGCAATGGTGATCCATGACCCACTCACTCCAATAGCGGAAATTTTGCTTGTTGTCGAATCCATTGAGCCGGAAATGAGCCTCATCTGAGAAGATGATTTTGTGATAAAAATCGCTGTCGGCTACCAACATTTCCAGTGACCAATCAGCGAACTGACGACGAATGTGATGGTCAGTTGGCTTGAGTTCTTGACCCTCTTATAAGGATGCAGACCCAAATCCAATCGCAAAATTCGGCAGGTTGTCATGCTGGAGAGCCCCTACTCTTAAGAACGGCGCGAAACAGACGCATTTGAGTTTTCACGAACACTAGCTTGAACGGCGGTAATATTTTGTTCACTTCAGGCATTTCTTTATCTTACTGGCACCTTTGTATCGTGAAGAGTGAATTCACTTTCAAAATTTGTTATTATGCTTCTTATAGCGTGCTCAGAGGGAGCATTTTGACGACCGTTTTTTGCATCAAGTACTCTTACAGTATCGACAATTGAATGCGAATTTTCGTAATAATTTTGGACAATTTCTAAGCGTTGGATCAAAGTGAAACGTGTCGTGAAGAAATCACAAACCTTACTGAACATAATTGCACAGACCTGTCAAAAAACCATAAACAAATATGACCGCCACGAGCTATCAAAACCAGGTCATCCCTATTGGGAAACCCTTTATACATATATGTATATAGTTGGTATTTACTACGTGTTGGTTATTTTCTAAAAAATTGCCCTAAAAGAAAAACATAAATTTTGTTTTTGTTTTTAAGTTTAGTTTTAGTATTAAAATAGCCTAATCCTACCCACTAACCTAGTCATAATCCTACTTGCTACCCTATTCCTAATACTATCTACTAGTCTAGTACTACCTAGTAGTTTAGTCCTGCCTTATTCCTAGTAGCGTGTTTTTACTCCTGTCTATCCTAATATCACATTTTATAGGAATGGCAAGAACACCCCCCTTTTTGTTTTAGTAGCATATATATATATTTCGAAACGAAACTTCTTTCTTTTATTTTCCACAATGCTGCATAGAAATATGACTGTGTGACCTAAATCTAAGGAACGGTGAGCTCCGTATGTGAGTTTTTTTGGTAGCTTTACGGTTTTATCAAAATAGTTTTCACTAATTAACAAAGTCCCTTTAATGGGGGAACTTACCTCATAGTTGTGAAACCTATTTTTCCCGTAAAACTTCCTCTTTGGGAAATTTAAAAACTTCCCACCATCGCCTTTACTTGGCTTGCAGTTGGGAATGCAATAGTTCTTGTATTTTATCCAATTACTCTCCATTGCTTGCACTGGTTGTCGCTAAAAAGTCCTCATAAGTGCATCGAGAATCGAGAATGACCAGCTCAATAAATATCGTAATCCCAACTCACCGAAAAATGTGCACACAACACAATCAACCCGGTCACATTTTTCGCTAAGTGTCCCTTAAAATATAAAATGCAAGGTGCTCGCGCTTGTGCTTCCGTCTAGCTTCCATGCGACTAACCTGGAATTGATAGTGAAAAATTTTCTTTGCTTCCACTTCCACAAGGCTTCCGTTGGAATGCCCGACAAAATTTCCGGCACCTCACACAGTATGCTGAAGGATCTCGAGTTTGGTCTCTTGTACCTACAAAATGTGCGTGCAGAATATGTACCTGAAATTTGATGAGAGTTGAGAGCGAATATCCAGTGGCTGGTAAAAAAAATCTTGAGGGAGTTGAAGGGACTAGACTTGAAAAGTTTGCGCCCATTCGTGTACCCCATCTCAAAGCTCTTTTGCTAGATATTTGCCGCTTGGTATAACTTATTATTGTAATATCTTTGCTACTACAGCATGGAATTGCTTGCAGAATCCTTGAAGAAAAGGTTTAGCTCCAGTGATGCACAGGAAATATATTATTACATCTAAAGAGAGCAGAATAATTCTATAACAACGCCTACTATACTTAAAAATGTTTGGCCTAAAAAATAGCTACGTATTCGGATATTCGATTATCGTCGCCTAGAACCATATAGTGTGCCGGTTGATAGCTTTCCTAATGAAACTGGACTCAAACCATCCATCAATTCACCAAGTGTGATTCGAATGATGAAAAGCAGTTCCCAATACGCAAACCGAAGTCTGTTCTGCCCAGAAACCATTCATTACTTCCTAAGTTCCTAAAGGGCTTAGTTGGTTTCGAAAGTTTGAAAAATTAACTCTGGGTCTAACTTTAGGCGTTTTTAAATCTTCATCTTTTAAATGTGTCATTGCACTTGAAATTTTTCTGAAAGAATGAAGGAACTTTCATTTGACGAAAGCAATTCATCAGATTCTGATGAGGCGATATCGCTACGACTAAAACGACAATGAATCGAAGGCCACGTTAAAAATAGCTGCGTTCAATTGGGCTGTGTAAAGTACTCAGGAGTAGTTTACGAATTACGTAAATCAAAACCTTAAATTTTAAAATTTATATTTTATTAGCCGCATTTTCCTCTGTCCGTATATTTCAGATTTTAAATAATATACCTTGCTTCATAAACACATTTGCATTTTTTTTTACTTTCCAGCCAAACATAAAACTGTTTTGCGATTGGGGGTCAAGTTTATGCTTGCGAATTTCCACAGGCTGTTTAATTTACCCCGGTAAATTTTCGCCTTTTGTATTTCAGTCATAAAATAATTTGTAAAAGGCACGTTTCAGTATGTTAGTCAAAAACTTAGAAAGGGTTAAGATTCCGATTAGACGAAATGTCTTTCCAAAGATTTGTGGAGACATACTATTGCCTTCAACTCATTGAAGGAGCACACCAAGAAAGACGGGGTAGCGATCCACTACCTTTTTTACATTCACAGCCTTATAAATGTCGATTAAATTTAACGAACTTCCTTAAAAATGTACCTTGGCTCTCGAGTCGTAAGAAAACCGACAATTTACAATTTTTGCACTTTATTTATTTAACATAAAAATTCCTAATTAATCAACTACCTCAATTCATTACAGATTGTATGTGATGCTTCCCTAAAAATATGTGATATTCGACTCGTCACTGCCTTAGTGAGCCGGCTCAGTTTGCGGCACCGTTTTTCTCACTCCTAATATCCCTCTTTTTCCGAATGGCACCGCTGGTGTTTTCTGAGCCAGAACTGAGTTACCGAAGCGAGCTAATTCTGTTCTCAGTTGGCTCAGCTCAGTTCTTCTGAAATTTATACATGATGGGTTGTTAGATATTGCAAGGGCGTACCCAGGTTTTCAGCTAGGGGGGGGGGGGGGGGGGGGGGGGGCAGCTCATTCCTGTTTCGAGAAGATGGTCGGTCGGGTATATTGAAACAAAAAATCATGAAAATTGACTTTTATTAATTAGTTTGATTATGACACAAAACAAAATATTGTATATATATATATATAACAGTAATCTTCTCGGATTTGCCGAAAACTTGTCTATGACAGTCTTTTCAATAAACTCACTGTTTTCTTTTAAATAATTGCGATGTACGCTCATCAGACATAAACCTGTAAGCCTTTCTTCACCCATGGTGCTTCTAAGCCACGTTTTAACTCTTCGCAGCGTACTGAAGGACCGTTCTACGGTCGCCGTGGTGCATGGGATAGTGCTTAAAATAATCAATGCCTTTCTGACAGCAGGGTAAAAAATGAATGATTCTGCGTTGTTGTGTAAGTCTGTAATGCTGGTTTTGGTCATATACAAGGGATGTAGCTTACTTAAAGCAAACGCCGGAGTATTTTCTTGGGAGAATCGAATATTCAACGATGAAATGAGTGAATCAATGTATGGTATTATCAGGGAACGCCGCCAATATTCGTTATCATTGTCTGATGGCGGATTACTTCAATGTGTTTGCTTGTGAGCAAGACGTGGAACCGAAATTTCTGTGTTCAAATCCATTGCAACAGCTCGCGCTTTTTGAAGCATTTCATTACTTATTCTATCAGGAAACTCGCGGTCATTTCTAAGAATGTCCTTGATATATTTGATGTGTTCCCCCACCGAGATCATGTCGATCGATTTAGCTTGCAGTGCGTTAACTACTGGTTCTAAAACTGCTGAATATTTGGCTATTGTTTGTAGAGCAACAATAAACACTGGTTTTGTAACGGCTATACATAGATAAAAAAATATTAAATCAAAATATCTGACTGAAAAGATATTATGTTTCCAACACTTCATTTTGCGCAAAGTAGGTAACACGTTTTTAATTCCCACTTGCCAGGAAAATTGACGTTTATTTTATCTTACCTCGTTATCAATGACAACCATCCGATTTATAGCTATTTTCGGAAATTCTGTTTTTACAATATGTGATAATATACATCGGAGGATAGCCTACGCCATTTAGGCGTCTACTCTAAAACATCCTTATAGCAAAATAACAATACACATTAGCTGATGGTTGTGTAACTGCATTAGAGCTTTGCGCTACAATAGTGATGTTGGTCACTGGTAATATTTGCAATGGTTGTGACTGAAAATTAAAAAAGAAGTGGTTGCAGAAAAAATATTGCGGAAATTATTATTTTTAACAAACCTCTTCATTTTTTTTAAAAATAATCTTTTGCTTTCATTGCAGTTGCTATCTACTGCGATCTCATTTGGTATGAGTTGAATAATTTCAACGTTTTCTGGTGGTGAACTCGCAGGAAGTGGCCCCCGCCTATTCCTAAACGAGCATGCTTGAGGTTTCATTTTCTCGAGTTTAGGCTATTAAGACTGATAAAAGTCTTAGACTACATTCACTTAATATGAGCATAAGCCGTTAACTTATGTACTTTAAGAACACTTCCTAACATGCAGATATCTTTTGGCAATGGGCATTAGTGCTGGCTTTATTTTAAATAACGGAAATTTTTTTTTTATTAAATTTTTAAGCAGAGCCTGAAAATTCAAAATACAATGAACTACGGTTAAATCAGTGGAGATACATATGCACGTCGCAAGTGCACATTTATTCATATTATTATTATTTTACCCTTCACAAGCTAAGAAGCGATACCAATAACAAATTTCCTACTTTCTCCTCTTCGTCCCAATTTGATGCTCGCACACGAGTTATGCAAATATGTTGCATACTCATAGGCGCTCACGGACTTCACACTTCTCCACGGGAAGTGCAAATAAGCGCTTCTCTACTCGCCAGCAAGAGCTTGGATAATTGCGGGTAGGCGCAAGTACTCTAGAGTATTTTACACAGCCCAATGTAACGCAGCTATTACCATATATAAAGAAGTATGTAGATGTGCCAACTATTTATTTATCTACAGTTTCAACAACAATCTGATTACTAAGATGAACCATTAACGAAGCTGGTTTTTAATGTGACCCTTAGATAAATGGAAGTCAATATCAGGGTAATATAAGTTGAACGAGCGGGACATAGAGGTCACAGGCTCACCAAAAACCATAATTATTACGATAGAATGAAAGGTGGAGGAAGTCACCATTACTCAAGGTGCATGCCGGTACCAGCTGTTCACCAGAATTAATAGCAATCTGCAAACAATCGAAAGCCACAGTTCTGGATATGTTTCGTCTATTCCTCAACGAGTCAAGTGAAATAAGATTAAATCTATCTATAGGCAAGACGAGACTATTCTCCCAGGCGAGTCCACGAAGAGCAAACCGTAAGAATCTACGTTGTGCGGCCTCAATTCGATTGATATGGTACTCATAAAATGGACACCATACCGGGCTGGCGTATTCCAAAAAGGGTCTCACGAAAGTACAATATAACAGACGAGAGATGTAGGGATTGTCGAACTCTTTGGACCACATATTGACGAAACCTAAGATTGCATGATGAGTTAAGAAAAACTCCCAAGTCTTTCACCTTAGTCTGTCTAGAAAAAGAATGTCCGTTCATGTGTAGTCGAAAAGTTTCGAATTCTTTTTGCGAAAGAAAGACATACACGTGCACTAAATAACATTAAGTGGAAGACAATTAGTAGAACACCATTTATGTAAGGCGTCTAAGTCAGAGTTTAAAGCATCACAGTCAGGATCGTCAGATATTATGCGAAAGATTTTCGCATCGTCAGCATAGCAAAGAACTCTCGAGTGGGAAGGGATAAAAGATACGTCATTAATAAAAATAATAAATAGTAACGGTCCAACCTTGTGGTACCCCAGAATACGGTGATTATCCTATCAAAAGCCTTGCTGAAGTCTGTGAAAATGCAGTCAACCTGCTTATCGGATTCGATAGCGGATAAAGAGTAATTTGTAAATACAAGCAGGTTCTTTGTGGTCGATTTTCCCTTCATAAACCCATGTTAAAAGGGTAATAAGAAAGGTTTAAAGTGAAAGTAAAGGACCTCACACACTATAGCCTCAAACAGCTTAGCAAAACAACTCAATTTTCCAATAGGTCTATAATTGTAAATATCGGATTTACTGCCCTTTTTATGCAAAGGAATAATTTCAGACAGCTTCCATAACAAGAATAAAGAGATAAATTGAATAAATAACGAAGAACAGAGACCAAAGTTGATCCACATCTTTTCAATACACAAGAACAGGGCCACTGGAGAAATTGTCAACTAAAGTAGAGATGTGTTCAAGAATAGTGCTATCGTTAAGTATAGTGTCTTTAGGTTGGAGAGATGTTGGCGGGAGCCTCGTGAAGTGGGTAAAATCCATAAAACTCACAATATACATATAATCGCACATAACATCACAGGAAGTATCACAAAATGCGGTGTTCGAGAAATCTGCAAATATGTAGGTTGGATAAGAAAGAGAGAAGGTTAACCGTCAGAATTACGTTTAGAATTGGCGAATCTCCAGAACCGTCTCGGGTCATCATGCAACAATGACTTCATATTATCAATGTAATGTAAACATCATATGAAGAGTTAACAGCGCTAAGGTATGGATCACGAGCCTCAGAGTACGACTGGAAAACAGCATCGCTCCTTAAGGATAAAAACGCCCTCGAAGCCATGGTTTTAAGATTTTTTAAATGTTTAGTCGTACCATTAAGCCATGGCTGATTGCTAAAAGGACTATCAGCCCATTTTACAGGAATGCATTGAGCGAAACATAAAGACAAAGTGTTGTAGAAAGACATCACAGCTTTATCCAGGTCACGCTTGTTCAAAACCCTTCTCCAATCGCAAGCTAGGAGCCACTGATTTAATAGGGAAAAGTCGGCTTTTTTAAAGTCATAACAATAAGAGCTAGGAACCGAACAATCAGTTACAACGGAGTCAAAAGAGTACATCAATATAAGAGCCGGATGATGCGTGGACTCGGGAACCAAAGGTGCTGCCCAGCGCTTGACTGTAGTCCCTTCGGGATCAGTAGAGGGAACAAGGTCCAAAAATCTACTATGCTCGTTCGCAACAAAATTGCATTGCGATCATGGAAATATGAACTAAGCACGGAACGGCTGTAAGCCAGATTTAGCGTACCACATTCCCTGATGTGTTAGACTTCATCAGGGCTCTAGCTTGTATTTGAAAATTTATGAGTGCGTAAATTTGAAATTTTTCCAGGAAACATTTATTAACATTTCAAATGAAAAATATGGAACGATTCTTGTTACTCAGGCCCCAATTTTTGGGAACGGGGTTCGAAACATTTTGCTGTGTTAATTAACTCCACCGGTAGTTTGTAAAAGGAAAATTAACTCCACCGGCAGTTTATAAAAGGGAAATTATAATATATAATAGAATTTTCCCAAAAGTTACGAACGTTAGGTGGCTCGCGTCGAGATAGAATTTTGTAATTATTTTTCCGTTAATTACCACAGCAAAATGTTTCGAACCTCGTTCCCAAAAATTGGGGCCTGAATAACAAGAATCTCCCAAAAAATATTACCCTATAGTTTGTGAATTAATATCTCGACACCTTATATTTTGATTAAACTTTTGCTTACATGTATTGAAAGTCAATACCCTAATTCTCTTTTTACACGATAGATATGTTCCCAAAAAATTGGTGCAAAAAATATTGGCTAAATGGAAGAATAGTAGATTGGTTAAACGCGAAATTAAAATGCATATTTGTGAGGAGTGAGAATGAAACAAATTCATCAAAAAAATTCTCGGAAAAATTCATAACAAAGTTCATAGAATACTATTGAAAATCGTGTTAAAACAAAACAATTCGTGTAAAAAGAGAATTTATTTTTCGTTTTAACTCGAATTTTTTGTAATTTTTAAAATTCGTGTAAAAAAAATTCGTGCAAAAAGAGAATTCGGTACTGTAGAGATTTGTTTGTCAATATTTTGGTGTGATATCTCAGGTATTTTGTCCCACTGTTCACCGATTTCCTGCTGTGGGCTGTATTTTTATTGGGCGGGTATTATCCCGGTATTATCATATGTAAATTAGAACAAAACAAAATCTTATTAAAATAATTCTAGTTCTCGAGTTAACAAGTAGTAGTAAAGGGTCTTTCAATAAGGACGCTCGACTTGTGTGCGAGATATCCACTCCATTTTTATTTTATTTGAAAGAATATTTTATGGCATTAAGTACGGAGGTGCAATTTTCGATGACTTTGTCACATAAATCTAGCTGAATTTGATGGATAGCGTTCGTTATGTTGAGGGTATCAATTGTTTACGGTTTATTCGCATAGATCTGTGCTTCAAGATTGCTCTAAAAGTAGAACTCTATAGGCGATAAATCGCTCAATCTAGGTGGCCAGTTCACGTCGTCCTCAAATCACTCTTGCAGAATCGTGGCATGCACTGCGTGTCACGTAGCGTCGTCCTGTTGGAACCATATGTCGTCGGTATCCATATCATCCAGTTTAGGCCACAAACCGATCTGTCGTTTTTGGCGAATTAGGGGAAACTGCCAACCAAGCAAAGCAATGGTAGACATTTGAACAACGTTATATTCCATACTTAATGCCATAAAATATTCTTTCAAATGACATAAAAATGGGGTAAATATCTCACACACAATTTCTTTTATTTACATTTAAAAGTCAAGCGTCCTTATTGAAAGACCCTATGTAAGCAAATGATACATTCATTAGCGATATGCGTTATTAAAAATTGTCGTGCAATAATAGTTTTATTATACATTCATATGTATGTAGTTAAGGTGGCTGAAAATGCATAAGTTTTTTCACTGTATTTATAATATAATATAATACTTACCACTTTTAACGCTAAAATTAATTATTATACTATTATACAGTTAGGAAAACGAGTCATATTTTATGTACATTTTAGATATCCATCTTTTATTATATATGTATATTTATGCTGAGTCAGGAAATTTTAAAGCTAATATTTATAATTAAGTACAAATGATTTTCGAGTCCTTGTAGCTAATATAAGCTGCCCATAGTGCACTAATGACTCAATGTTTTTTGTCCATTTATTAAGTAGCGTGGCTTAGCTGGTATACTTGATATGTTCATAGTAGGGTGGCGCCAAAGGAGCTGAGGCATGAATATTGCTTTGGCTGTGATGCAGGGAAGGTGTGGACATCATGGATACAGGTGGCGTTATTGGACTCGAATAAGATGCTTTCCTATCCATTAGGACTCCAGTACTGCTTACAGGGGTCATAGTCGGTATTGGTGACAGGGCAGAGGTCTGTGAAAATGGCATAGATCGTAGACCTTAAAGAAAAAATTAAATTTACATTAAAGTTTTCTTGCAAATATGTGCATATGCGAGAGGAAAATATGTTTGCTGAATTTTCTGGTGAGCATGAAGAAAAGTAGACGAGTATATACCCAATGAGCAGATGATACACACCACATAAATTCAAACACACACATGTAGGAAAAAATTACTTTCAAATTAAAAGTTTTTAAGGCTACTCGGTAAATGCTCAGATCATATTGGAATCTACATATTAGTCCAGTCAAATAAGCCGAATTAAAGGGTAATCCGCGGATCGGAGTGAAAGTCAGAAAGCTAAACATTTGCATCTGCCTTTATTTTGACGTTCTAAAGACTGACTGAAAAGTCTCGTAAAAGTGAAAAAAATTTACGCTATTATTTGCTTTTCTACGCGTCAAACGTCATTAAAAGTTACTACAAACCTGTAGACTATAAAATTATCTACAACTGATTACATACATTTCTTCGTATGATCAACCGGTCTTGATATATTGCACAGAGTGCGGGAAGCGCGCATCTGTATTTAGGATAACCCGATAAACCACGGAGCCTAAATATCGCGTCAAAATATCGGCGACATAATATCCGGAATTTATTTTACACTATATGGCTGCTCGAAAAGTTTTATTTCAACGGATATCGAATCTGCCATCAAAATTACAAAATTAAAAATGGCGGATCCAATATGGCTACCGAAAAAGCCACACCTCAAGGGATTGCCTGAAAATGTCTACTGACTGAAATTTTCCTTTTACAATAAATGTACAGACTGAATTTTGTCTTTCATAAAATGTCTACCGACTGAAATCTGGTTTTTACAAAATTTGAATGTCATAATCCCAAAGACGTCTTCATATTAGATTTCATTAAAATTGCTTCAAATTGAGTGGTTTCGGTCACCATGTTGGATCCGCCATTTTGAATTTGTTAATTTTGATGGCAGACTTGACATCAGCGATAGATAGATCATTCGCGGCCAGTAGCTCAGTATCGGCTATATTTAACTTTTCTTTTCCTAGTAGGCGTTTTGCTTTTCCATGTGTTAATGAGAGTGAAAGTAGGTATCTAGCAGTTCAATTTAATCAATCGAATGCCAATATGGATCTGATTATTTATCCTTTCGGTGTATTAATATGATACTGCGTGGCAGTCCAGTCGCCTGTGATAAATCTGCGGAATAATTCCCATAAAGCTGAAAATGTCCATACATGTTAACTATGAGTGGGCCCGTAATCTGTGAAAACTGTTTTAAGGCGGTTTTCCAATACAGTGTGAAGATTCTGATTATTTGCTATCTCCACATTTCACACGATAGAGTTGTACCTCGCTCTTGCGAAAAAAACGACAGGTACCTAATCATATGATTTCAAAAATCTAAACTTTCGAACAAACACTGTGCTCCCATTTGGAACAAGACCTACTCTGACGCCGGGCTGCACGCTGCCGTATTGGAAATGCTGCTTTATTGCCTTGGAAACATCCGAATCTATCGTTATGCTATAAATATTATATCACGAAACAGTTTCTAGATTGATTGAAGACTAGCAAGACCAGCTGATGCGTTATAATAAGTATAACTGATGAAAATGCTTGTAAGAGAGAGATACATGTAGAATAATAAAGAAATAGTCAATCAATAATCAAATTTGATGACACCAGATAGATAATAAAAAGATGGTGGATTACCTTTTTCTACACAATCCCCTTGATATGGGTATCAAATGAAAGTTTTCGACGAGTAGAGTACGATTAGCTATATGACGTCATTAAAATCAAACCCAAATTACAAAAAAAAAAACTAAATAAAATAACTATTATAGGAACAATAATTTTTTCTTAAACCAGATTTTATATAAGTCAAATATACTAGAAAATAAAAATATTATCTATTTAATTATCTACCCATTTTCAGAATTTTTGGATTTGCTCAAACAGTAACCAATTTCACTAAATTAAATTTTTGTGTCCATTGCGACTTCGTGATGTAAAATCAATAAATGCATGCATATTATATAATATTTCAACAAAATTGCTAAAAATTGAGGAGTTTCGGTCATATTGGATCAGCCAATTTTGAATTCGGAAATTTTCATTGCAGATTTGAAATCAGCGACCACGAAAACTTCCTTATGTGGATTTTCGGGGCAATCTCTTGAAGTTTAACTAATTTAATACCATAACTAACTGATAGCCATCTTAGGGCCTCATTAAAACATGTTCAGAACTGGATAACAGTTGAAAAAAGCGGATTTGTTGAAAGTTTGGAAGTATCAGATTGAAATAATTGAAAAATTACCCATACAAGACTAAAAAAAGGAAAACAATTATTTAAATAAACAAAATTGTTAATATATTACGTTTTTAAAACAGACTACAAAGTATAAAATAAATTCTCCTAGCCCCATGAAGATTCCTAACCCCATAGAGACAGTTCTGAAAATTTGTGATTGTGAATTTGTAATGGCTATTAAAATACTTGTAAGATTTAAAATAAAAAACGTGGATCGCATGCAATAAATAATTAAGAGTAAGTAGTGTAGAGAGTAGCTGTCGTTGAGTAAACTCATACTACAGTTCGGTTTTTCCATATTTACAGGGAAATACAATATTGTTAGTGACTTAGGCGAACTACTCATGTAGCACATACATATCTATTGCAGGCGCCCTCGTTTTTCATTTTAAGTCTTACCAGAGCCCAAGGGAAACAACACTTTCATTCTCAAAAGAAATCACCCCGTTACAATAATAATCGTAACTTTTTTTTCGCCTTTCGGATTAAATGCAATTAACCAACAACCAGCATATGGAAATAATTCTAATTACAATTCCAATTCACGGCAAAACAATCGACATTTCGATAGGAACACTTCTGGCAATGTTCCAAACAACTATAATAATCAATCAAATTAAAATCACAACAGTTACAATAACAATCAAAGTAATAACAACCAGAGTAATTATAACCAATAATGAGACCAGAACCCATGGAAGTGGATATGGCATATGCAGATGAATCAGGCCTAGGAGAAATTATTTTATACTTTTTAGTCCGTTTTAAAATAAGTGGTGTATTTACAATTTGCTTTTTATTTAAATAATTATTCAATATATTTGCCTTTTTTGAGTTACACATTCTGCTATTTTATTTACTTTACTACTAAGTATTTTCAATATACCTTGCAGCAAAAATGTTCTTCTTGGATGTTCGCTTGTAGGGTCACCAGTTTTGGGTGATGCCGTTCAAATTAAATATAATTTAGTATACACCTTTTAACTGTAATATGTTTAATAGAATTTTAATTTTAATTAATTAAATGCAAATTCTTTCGGTTTTGTTTAGATTTAAAAACTCTCAGAAAACTACAATTTCCAATATTTTGCTCTTAAGTTACCAATAGGTGAACATGGAAAACGGATCCCTCTTTGTGTTTTGTTAAATATCTTAAACGATGAAAGTTAAATAGAAAAGATAAATGATAAAATTGTTTCGGCACAAGGAGGACTTGATTCGGATGCCAATTAATTGGTAATTCTTTTTTTGATTTTGGAGTCATGAACATCATATTAATAAGCGTAATAAATTTTCATTCAAAACTTTTACACAATAGGTCTGTTCGCGTACTTTTCTAGCGAACTTTTTCAACTAATAAAAGAGAGAAAATGAGAGTGAAACTCCTCTCAGCTAGAATCAATGTACGCGAACAGCATCAAATAAATTCAAACATTTTCAATTGTGAACTGGCTGTCAATTGACCAATTAACGTAAAATGGTTTTTTGATGTGCATAGCAAAAACCAACCAGCATTAATTTCACATTTTTTATTACGTTCAAAGGTGTTTGGTGAACATTAAACCACAATAGCTAATTGACCTTCTAGTTGCAAGGCACTTTCCTTTTACTTTTACAACCTAACTTCACAATATCATCTATTACACTTTGGCGGTTTTCAATTTTTCACACGGCGAAATTTGTCGGGTAGAAAGTTACGAAAAATTCTTTAGAGGGGAAATGTGACGTAATCAAATTCCTTTTCAATTCGTGAGTTGATGAAAGCTCGACTCAAACAGACCTAATGACAAACAAAAGCGTAGTAACTTATTCAGTTATGAAGTAACGCATTTAGTGACTTTATTAATAGATGAAAATTTAATTGAATTGCATAGTCTGCGGTCTCAAAGAGGAGTCCTGTTAGCCTTCCTGAATTACTTTTACATCAACACATTCTTGAATGAAATTGAGACTGATATTAGTAAAACTTTGCTTCGTACGGTATTCAGAACAGGATACTTCAATCAATTTTATTTTTATTTTTTCTCTAAAATTATGTAGTTTTCCGATTTGAATCATTCCGAGGATCTAGGTATGATTTCTTCAAACAACTTTGCATAATCATAGCCAACGCACTACATAGCTGGGTAATAACTGTTGCATAAGCAATTACCGATCCTGAAGATACATACGCTCAAGAATCACTCGTGAGATGGTTATAGTGTTAATTTCCATACATATTCTGAAAAATAAAAACCGAACCATTCCTCAGTCCGCAGATCGAGTATGACTAATCTAGATGTTTCTAATTTCATGGTGGTTTACTTAGAGAAGAATAATGCATAAAAAACTGTACACCCGAAAAGCAAAAACTGCTTATTTGACATCTCTAAAAATTAATTTGAAACGAACAGCTAGACGCTAGCCACGTCGCACTCAAGAGGCAGTACTTGACGCAGTTCTTATTTATGTGCCGATTTTCAAGTTGATGCAGTATTTGAGGGCTACACTGCGTTCTACGTCCTCCACATAAGAGATCATAAGCCAATAAATTAAGGCGTTTAGTAAACCTAATTGCTCAATTAAATTTTTAGTTGCCCTTTTAAAAAGGATACATGTGAGAGCACTTGATATTCTGGTTGAATTGCTCTTCTTACTGCGCACGACGTCGATTCAACAAAAATGCACCGCGACGTTTTTACACTTATGAACTTTCGATATCTCAAGTGATGCATTTTATTTCGTAGCTCTAATATCAAATTTGGAAAATCATTAGAATATTTTCAACTTCGATCAAAATAAATACAATGAAAACATTGGCCTGCATTTGTCGGGCCCCAAAAGAATGTAGTAGCTGATCTAAATAGCCTTTTTTCCATACATTAGTTTAATCTTGGGTTAATTTTAAGAGTATTTGGTTTATACATATATTTATATCTTCTCACAGACATACATAATACATATTTCGCAAAATAAATAATGTAGCATTTTGTTTGCGGCTCCAATAGCTCGGTCAAATTGTAAATATTTTCTGCCTGCAAACTATCCACACCTGAGCTGATGGGGATATGTGTGGGGTGTTAGAAAATCTTATGTTCGCATTTTTGTATTGGCATAGTAGGAAAATCGTTTTTCATAAATATCTCAGCTTCTACATGCTAGATAAAAAACTTGAAAACCAATTGTTGGCCTAATTTTTTAACCCCTTTCACGCTATAACTCGAAAAGTATTAACTTAACGAAAGAAGTTGACATAATTAAATTTGTAGAGACTTTTGAGATCTAAGAAATCGTCTTTAAATATTTCAGATAGCATACCTAGAAGCTGAGATAATTACGAAAAACGATCTCCCTGCTATAATTAACGCTGCGGCAAAAAGCTCAAGATCTGTGAATACAAAAACTCCAACTTAACTTTTCTAATACCGCCCGTCATATCCCATTATCAACTCAGGTATGATATGGACGGTTTTCAGGCAGAAGGTATTTTTAAAAGCTTTTATTTTACTTGCAATGTATGTACATACATAACATATGTATGTTTGCTCGGGTGGAATCTTGCTACTCAATTTTGAAGCAGATATCTTCAACCGATTGAGCTGAAATTTCGTATACACGTTTAGTTTGGATGACAATACACGATAAGCTGTGTGACGTCATTCTAAATCCAATATGGCGGACCATCCAAGATGGCGGAATAGTTATTTTTAATGCATTTCTACAATATGGATATCAAATGAAAGGGCTTGTTGAGAGTAACTCGAAAAATAATGTGAGGTCATTCTTAATCCACTATGGCGGAACGGAGAGCTAAACTGTTCGAAATTATCCGGTTAACGACCTTGCAACAATGATGCGTTGAATGAGATGAACAGACTCAGAAACCTAGCCAGCGATAACTAAAAAGTAAAAAATAAATTAAAAGCAAAAATAAAATGTTTCTTTAAAATTTGAACTATCAACTTATAACCTCATTATACACAATTTATATGATCATAAAAGCTTGACGCGAGGTTTGCGTAAGTACCTATAAGTATTTAATTAAACTGAAGTTTAAAAAACATTAAACTTAGCAGATTAAGTTACTCAATTAAATAGGTAGGTGTAGTTTATTTACACAAGCAAATCGCGAGACAAGCTTTTATGATCATATAAATTGTGTATAATGTGGTTATAAGTTGATAGTTAAAATTTTAAAGGGAAATTTTATTTTCTTCTTTTTAGACCATTTAAATAAAAGCTTTTTTTAAAAAAGGTTTTTTTGCTTTTAATTTTTTCTGATAATTTGACTGGACTACAAGAAGTTATTAAGAACCTGAAGAGGTGGGTGACAACAACTTTTTGTCACTCAATGTTGACAAATGCAAGCAAATATCTTTCAGCCGTCGAATAAATATTATGAAATTTGACTATGTACATCATTAGCGTTACTTGTTTAAAACGCCTAAGGGAAATAAGGGAGCTGGGTGTAATATTTGACGATTGTTTTCATCTCATGTTGCTATTACATTGTAAACCGATCCGTTAAACTCCTTGGCTTCATACTCAGAGCCTGCAAATCATTCAAAACACCTGAGGCACACATCACACTTTTTATCCGACTTAAAAAAAGGAGGTTCTGTGTTTCCCCCGTATGTATGTTTATTTGTTTGTACGAGATTTTCTCAAAAGGCACTGGTCCGATTTTGTTAATTCTTTCGCTGATATAATCTATATATTTCTGGGGAGGTTTTAGTGTACAACAGTATGTATATATTCGCAATGGCATATCCAATATGGCGACCGAAATTTTCTAATGTCAAATGAGTGTGATGAAATTGAATACTTGAGGGCTTTGGGGATCGCTGATTTCGAATTTGCTATCAAAGTTTGGAAACTCGGATCCAATCGATCCGACTTCATAAAAGAAAGGTTCTTAACCCACTTAAAAAATATCATAACAAATTAGAGAACCGACTCCAAAAATTCTCAAGCGCTAAAAAGTTTTATAAACTTTCACTTATAAAACTTTCACCTAAAACCTAAGATTTTACTGGATTTTTGAAGTTGGTGTGAAAACCTATCTGATTTTAATCCAATACTAAATAATTCAGACAAACTGAACGTCTTCATTACTAAGCAGGGTCTACCCTAGATATGTATGTATATGTATGCCGAAAGGCAACCGCAAAAAGTGGAGTGCATCTTCAGAAGCGACGAAATTTTTAGGATCTTTTAAAGCTATAGACTTTCCATTTTTTTGTTAATTTTCAAATGAATCCTTTTGTGTTCATTAAATTTAAATCGAACCTTGATTCGTTTTTTTATATTGCTTATCGCTACAATAACTACACCTTTATTTTTTTTAATCTAGGAAGATTGGCCTGTATATTGTATAGGATTTTAATTAGTGTTTTTATGAAAAATTAAGTGGCTCATCCACGAATTTAATCCGATGGAAATCCAATCGTAAATAGTGTAAATTCCAAATTGAATGTAAAATCATTGAATTTTAGATTAGTTTTTTACTTAAATTCGATTCGATTGAAACTTTACTGCATTTACGATACAATTTCAATCCAATCGCACTCGTGATTACGGTCTCTGTAAGTAAATAAATAAAAATGATATTCATAATCAGAATTAATAAAAATAATTCTATACCCTTACACCTAGCTGTAGTAATAAAAACCAGGAAAGAGCGTATCGTACACGCATCAACTTAGAGTTCCGCAGCTTGCACTAAGTAGCAAGAGTAATATTTTCCTTCTTCAGGATTTGTAAAAATAAAAACATCATTGAAATTGAATTTTTTGTCGAAACTGTACAATAATTTATAGGTATGTGTTAGGCCTTCACCATGCACTGTAGATAGTGGGCGAAAGAGGGTTTTGCCACACTTTTCGAAATCAAGCCAATGTGTAGTGTAAATAATGCATTTCTTTGTTGAATATCTACTTATTGTTAACAGCTTGCTGCTATTGAAAACTGGTAATTGTGAATATCTAAAATACTTCTTAACGTATCTTGTTCAAAATATTTTTAAAGTGATACTATCTTCTTCTATCAGCCAACATAAGCGGAAGTATCATGACTTATGTATTAATAAATAATTATTTTGATGATGTGTCACCTCTTAGGTTTATCATTTGTATTTACACATATCAGGTTGTTGTACTTTGTTTCATAAATATTATTGTTTTTTTTAGTATATTCTCTATTATTATTCATTTTTTAACCTCATGTGTGTACATTTTGAAATACGCAGTACTCTTTTCATCTTTATCTTTGTGTAGCATTTGTTAAATAAATTATTATTATAATTATCTTCATATCTTTCAGATTTGATGTGATGTTGGAAAGTTATAGGGGACACATTATTAACGACTTTAGAAGTCTATAGATACATATCTCGCGAACTGTTCACCTAAGGTAAAGGCTCTTAAGAACCTTTATTGTATTTTTAGAGACCTGTCTAACGATATCCCACACACGGATGCGCGAAAAAAAATATTTTACCCCTCAGTTCTATGCATTGGACGCCACCCCTTATATTTTCTGTTTTTGTATATTTATTGCATAACTAAGTGGAGGTTCACACAAGACACCTCCATGTAAAAAATCCAATCATGGAAAAATGACGGAGCTATAAGGCTGACAAAATTATAAGGGTTCCGTTTTTGCCATTTGGCACCGAAACCCTAAAAATGGGAACAGAAATTAATCAAAGACACTCTTAAATTCTTTTTTGAATGAAATTTAAAAAAATCAATCTATAACTTCTCTACTGAATAGAAAGAAAAGAAAACTTCTTGTGGGAATTTAATTAAAAAACAATTTTATAATTTATTATAGCTACTGAATAAATAATTGTTCTTTTGGATTTATCGAGGCGGTTAAATATTTTAATGCAAAATTACTAATACGAGTACATTGCATATAATACACTAATTACGGTTTTAATATTAAAAATTGCAAATCTATCAATCTAACCATTTCAGTTTTGTAGTTAACCATTTTTTTATATTTTCAGATTAAATGTAACTAGAGATCCGTGCATTTTTTTTATTTTAATATAGACAATGTGTACTGTATTGTGAACTAATTTAAACACACACACTACCACACCTCGCTTCAAGATAAATCACAAAAAACCGGCGATTCTGGTATTTTACGACAAGGTAATAAAAATGTTTGCGCACATGTTTGGAAAGGCGCTGGATGTACTTACCGTTATCAATGTTGTAGGGAGTGGCAGTGTACTGATAATTTGAGAAATCCAATCCAGGATTTGTATTATGTACGGGTGCCGGCGGACTACCGTCTTGGATTGAAGTATGAGCTAAATTTGAATACTGCGGCAACGGAGTGGCTGAATGATTCCAAGAATCTGAAAAGCCTGCAGCAGCTGGGTAGTCATATGGAGCATACGGTTGCGCTGGATAGCAATTCGGAATATCCTTTGTAAAAAAACAACGGCAATAAAAAGGCCTCCATATAAATGCTATGTGGATAAGTTCTTACGGAAATTGGTGCACCATCATAAGCTGCACTGCCTGTGTAGTATCCATTTGAAGTTGTGTAGGATTTTATTTGATGCTTTCGTCGAAAACCTCTTGGCCGTCGGCGTAAACTTCCTTCATCTTCAAACATGTATTCAGATTTTTGGTCGATCGTCCAGAGATGGCCTTTACCCGGCTTTCCCAGGCCTATGCCCTAAGGAAAAATTATTAAAACAATTTCTTTATGAACGTTTGATAAATTCACTTACACACCTTGGGAATTTTTACAAAGCACTCATTTAAACTCAAATTGTGTCGGACTGAATTTTTCCATCCCACGTATGGTCCGCGAAAAAAATCAAACCTGAAATGGCAAAGATGAGCTTTTCAATTAAATTGAAGTATTAGAACAAGAATCTGTGTATATAAAGATTTACAGCACTAGCCTAGCCCCAAGGAAAAAGTAAGCATAATGTCTCGTGAAATAGCCCAATAACATTAGGATTTTGTTAGGGAAGCTGAATGTTTGTAAATATATGTACAAGAGAGAAAAGTTTAGAAAAATTACGGTTCTACTTGCGTATTACATATGTAATTTATAATGTCTTAATACGTGTATGTTGGGATCTTTTAGGGTAAAGCGAGCTGAAGGGCTACGAGGATGCAGATTCGACAGGAAGCCTAGCCCAGTGGGAAATTGAGTCAGGCATTCTCAAAGAATTCATTTCTTATTACTCAATAGGAAGCTAGGAGGAAGGAGTAGGTACACTTGTTAGCCGGTGCAAGCATTATAAATTCTTCCATATGCGGGCATCATCTGTTTCTGCTCGATTTTCGTCTTTTTCCAGTGCATGACTGCGGTCTTGGCTTAGGTTTAGCGTTGAAAAGAACTTGAAAAATACTGGACATTTTTACACAATTTCAGTAAACAACAATTCGGTTTCGAAATGATACTTTACTACTACGTTCTTTATGTCGTAAATCTTCCTTCGTTCGAACGATCGAATGTTGTAGAGCATGTTAGAAAGCCCCCTTAAGCCCTAGAAAACCTGGAAACACTTTCCGTTAAAAAACGGTTTTTTCCTTCAAGGACACTATTTGTATAATATTTTTAAAATTTTTCTTGAAAAAACCCAAAAAAAACCCAAAATCGTTTTTCAACCCTACTTACATAGGTCATATAATTCCCCGTTCACTTCAGTTTGTTCTAGCAAAGCGACCACGCAGTGTGAGGTGTCGAATTAGATAAAATAATTGTGGAGTGTACAATTAAATAAGCAAGCGAAGATTTGTATGAAGGAAAGTTATGGTTTTATAAATATTTTCATTATTTTCCTTGTTTTTCTTAGAAATGTGGAATGCGAGTTCCCACAATAAAAGTCGGTGGCGCATTCGAAGACAGAATTTTAAATAAAAAATAAAGAGTGTACAAAAAGTGTGCTGGGATATGCCATTTAATTTCTCAGACTATACAGCGTAGCCGGAGAAGTGACGTTCAAAGGTAAAATATAGGTGCCTCATATTGAGGGGTATACGAATCACTTCCGTGTTTGTTCCGTGATTTTGCGTTGTTTTCGAGTTACAGGGTGATTCTGAAATTCAGGATGCACATTATTATTTTCTTTCTTTCTTTTGATTTACTCAACGCAGTGACCATAAACAACTACTATCTTAATGTGCATTCTAAAAATGCCACCAATGTTGATCTACATCTACCATTGCAGTCACAGTCACTTGCGAAAATGAAAAAGGCTCTAAAATTTCATAAATTTCACACTTTTCTCAATTTTTCTCCGAAATTCATGTAATTAATGTACCTCCATTTTTATTTTTATTGAAATACCCATCTTGTTGCCTTTCTAAAGAGGTACAACATGTCCAGATAAAGGAAGACTATGCAAAATTATACGTAGAAAACCGTTTGCGGAATATTAAAAAATCTAAATTTAAAATTTTTGTTTTCAAATTAAACGCTTCTTATGTACTAATATTAACAGCAATAAGTTTCAAATTTGAGATAAAGTATTTCAGGGTTAATTTAAGTTGAATTTTTTGTGAAAAGCAGATTTCTTTAATATTCCGCAAAAGCTTTTCTACGTATAATTTCGTATATCATTTCTCTACCTCTATGAAAAGGCAGAAAGATGGGTAATTCAATAAAATTAATTTCGAAGAAAAATTGGGAAAAACTTGAAATTTAGGAAATTTTAGATGTTGATTTCACTTTCGCAAGTTAATGTACCTGCAGCGACAGAGGTAGATCAACACTGGTGACATTTTTGGAAAGCACATTTAAATAGTAGTTGTTTGGCGTGAGTTTAATGTCGCTGCGTTGAGTAGATCAAAAGATAAAAATAAAATAAGTAATAAGGTGCATACCGAATTTATGAATCACCCTGTAACTTGCAAACTACGCAAAACCGCGGAACATACATGGGGGTTGTTGTACGTCCTACAATAGCGAGTCGAAGTGCATAATCTCCATGTATACATTTAAGTGGCTCTGATATCCATTTTCCCCAGCTTTCAATTGATTATCTGAGAATCCTTACTTTTGGAACGTACCAAATAACGTTAGCTCCGTCGTATGTGCAAGTATGATAAGTCACAGCTGACAGCGGACCAATTTTGTAGATAATTTAATTGTCAACTTTCGTATGGACCTAATGTCCACGAGATATTTGCAAAAAACGTTGACTTTCAATATCTTGGGTAGCCATATTGTGATTTTTTGATTTTTGCGTATTTAGGTTTGGGACACCTTAAAGAACGTCTGCGCAAAATTACAGCTTGGAGGGAATTTTGTTGACGTCAATAGCCAATTTTCCTGGGCTAATATGGGAATTGGGAGCATTGCTACGTTTACCCCATTTACATGTAGAATTGAACCTCGGTTGAACCCAAATTCAACTCCATGTAAATCCAGGTGAGAATACACTGGACTGAATCAACGCGACTCCGCTTTGCAAGCTGGGTTGAATTGAATGCAGATGCATATAAATGCAAGTCGAGTAGTTGAGCTGACAGTTATTCATTCCCGCGGTAGTTTGTGTTTTGTTTTTGTTCGAATAGTCCAGTGCAATTAAATATTTTATTAAAATGAATGTTTTTCTCGGCAAAGCCATTTTAAAAATATATAAGTAAACCCACAATTTCAAAAATTCAGGTTATATTTGTATGCCACTTCAAGTCCGTTTCGACTCAACCACTGAACCCTGGCATTTTATATACGCAGGTCGAAAACTCAACCCAATTTCGACTCGATCTTTCAACTCTGCATGTAAACGTGGTGATTGAAATTCCCTCATGATTTCATTCAGGTCGGCACGGCGGCGGCGGCGGCGCCAAGAAACTCCTGGCTGTTCTCATGGTCTGACGCTCCACCAAGTGGCTAAGTACAGAGCCTCAGTACCGTGCCGAGCTGTTTTTACACCCTGTGAAGAGGGTTGAAATATCACCCCAAGTACAAAAAAAAATTTTTCAATAAAATAAAACAGTATTTTATTAATGAGTGATACTAGCACATCCACAGCAACTAAAGAAATGACAGCGCGCGCATTTCATATGAATTTGCAGGCATTTTATGTTGGCTGACCTCATATTGTTGGCCGGCTAAATTTAAAAACTGATGATCTTTTTTTTGGACGCTGAAGCACCCTGGCCGCTGTAGCGCCCTTCAGCCACGGCTCTCGACCAAATTGTAGATACATAACATAAACAGACATGTGCCTACGGAAGAAGCAATTCGGCAACTTTGCACTTTTCTTGCTTTTTCGACTGAGCTTCTGTATAACTTATCTGTGGTAATAGATAGATAATAGATCTTTAGCGGATATTAGAGCCATTATCCAGTCAGGATAGCCGAACTGTAGAGAATTCATAGCTTTGTCGCTAAGTAGTCCAGTCAAATGGTAATTTTGTTAAACATTTTGGGCAGGAACAGATTTTTTTTTTCAATTTGTGAGGGGGTCGATGGTGAGTATAAAACTGAGTTTCCGGGATTCCCCCCCATTTGACCCCAATCTTCAAAATAAGGGTGCGAACGGTTTTTTACTTTTCAGCGATATTTCATACGAAAATTCCCAACAGATAATTTAGACAGAGAATCAAATTCTCTACAATTCTATTAAGCAGATTTTTCACGTAAAATTAATAATAAACAAGTTAGAAGCCAGATAAGGCGAATCGAAAATTGATTGATCGAAAATTTTTTGAGACGCTATAACTTAAGTCATTTCAATTTCACAAAAAAAATGCATTAGAGGTTTTTTCTGGAGCATCTTCTTGCAATAAATTTTACCTGTTCATTTTTTTAAATTATCATAACTTTTAAGGATTTTTCAGGATCACAACGGAATGGAAGGGATGTCATGTTTATACATGTGACAATCTGTCAGTGCTATGGAAAAAGTATATTTTTTTCAAATTTCCTTAAAGCTTACGTTAAATTAACAACGCAAATAATGAAACACGTGTTCGGCATTTTTCAAACTTGAACCCGTAATGGGATATAAAAAGTTTGTATGATGGGGAAAAAAATTTGGGTGTACTTTACTCACCTGTCAAATTTTAGGCTGCATAAATTGATTATTGGTGCTTCTCAATGTATGTAAAGTATGTGTTTAGCTCACTATTATATAATTACTTTTCTTACAGATTTAGGTACTTTTTCAAAATATCTACTGGCTAAAAATGTGCCTTTGTAAAATATTTACGCGAGATTGAAATTTAACAGGTCCCTAAAAAAAAATTTTACCAACAATTATTGTTATCTTTAATCTTTTCATCTTGTTATTTCTAATTATAATTAGTTTACGGGTTTATTTGAAACTTTGCATAAATATTCTACAATACATATAATGAAAAAGGTATTTTATAATAGTATTTTCAAAAATTCAGTAATTCCTAGAATATTGACATGATTGTCACATGTATGTATAAGCATGACTTACTCTTGACTGTCCCTTAGTGATGCTGTAAAACCCTTAAAAATAAAGAGGTACTTCAATGAATTGTAAGAAGATGCTGTAGGAAAAAACTCAAATGCTGGTTTTTTGTAAAATTTAATTTTAAATTTAAAATGAAAGTTTCAAAGATATTTTAATCAAATATTTGCGCCTTTTCTTGCTTCTAACTTGTTTATTATTAATTTTACATGAAATAGTTATTAGCCCTTCATGTAAAATAATAAAGCTAACTCCATTTCTGGATCGCAACTTCAATCACACATTACGCGTAGGTGGACGAATACAAAATTCTATCCAAAACTTTCAAGCGAAACACCCAACTCCTGTAACTCCCCAGAAATGACATATTTACACAATTCACACTTGGACGAAAAAGGATCTTTTGTTTTTATTATAAGTTCATCACAGGTATTGATCATCTGACATTACAAAAAAATTAGAGAAAAGCAATACTTTGTAAACTATAATAAGTATGAAATGTAGGAAGTAAAAAATAGATAAATAAATTATTTAAGTAAAATACATCATTTAAAAGTATCCCTATACTTAAATTAAAGTCAACTAGATGACAGAACAGTATTGTACTTCCTAGATATGGCTGACAAGGATTCAAATTATTTTATCAATTGCGATTACTTTATATAAAAGCTTGTTGCAATGTGGGATGAAAACTCAACATACCCACAGACCTACTAGTGCGAAGACTCAACATATCACATCGCAACAAGCTTTTGTATCACGTATTTTAAAAAAAATTGGTTGAAGTTAGTACAATTTCATAAGTAGGTAGGTAATTGTATAGGATAATTTTTTTTTATTTTTTAGTAGATTTGACCTAAATAAAAGCTTGTTTTTAAAAAATTATTTTTTACAGTTATTTTACTATTTATTTGTTAGTCTTTAGGTATTGTGTGTTTTGTTTTATAATTTGAGTTGTGATTTGTTTGACATTATAAAGCTAATCGTATTCTACTTGTCGAAACCTTACATTTGATACCCATATCAAGAGGGTTGTGGTTGTGAAGAAAAAGGAAAACCACAATCTTGGGGTGTCCGCTATATTGGGTTTTTAAAAAAAACGTCATGTAGCTTATCGTATACTACTCATCGAAAATTTTCTTTTGACACCCACATCAGGGGGTTGTCAAAAAAAGATAATCCACCATCTTGTGGTGTCAGGTGTTAGATTTAGAAGGATATTGGATATACCTACTAACTCACCGAACTTATACACGAGTGCAAAATTTCAAAGCTCTGGCTCAATCAGAACTAGCCTAAATTTTGATTGGAAGATTTGTAGCAGACAGACGACAAAGCAAGTTTAATAAAAACTTGTAAATAGGAATAACGTAAAATAATTTCAAAACATGAGAAAAAACACAAAAACGTAACGATAAGTTCAAGAGAAAAGTTAAAGGTTCGACAATTGAATTATCTACAACATTCACGAAGAACAAAACCATCCAACAAAATCCGAGAAATCTTTGTCAATTTTCACAAATAATCCAACACCATGTCAGTATCTAAAGTAATTTTAAGATTGTAAAGCAAGACGTGGCAGGTAATTCAAATAATTTAAATCTATATCACAGATGTTATCACTGAAGGCTTGGACAAAATGCGAAGCAAAAAGTTTACAAATATCAGCTGGCTCAGCGGCAGTAGCATCGTTTAGTTTAGAGTTAATACCGATGGGTAGTTTTTAGGCTTGCTTAACACAATTTTATTAACAAAATTCCAAAATTCCGTAGCGTCAGATTTAATATTAATTCTCACACGATCTATGCACTGGCGATATAGAGATTTAGAATAGTTATGAAATTTTTTCCGAATAGAAAAGGTAATCAATATCGCCTTCCGTTTCCATATATATACATGCCAAGCAGTATTTCTTCGATTTCTCAGTAATCTTAGACAGAAGGAGTATCATCATACCAAGGAGGGTGATACATAAAGTTATTTCTTTTAACGAGAGAAACAAAACGCGAAATACCATCTAGAATCAAATTATAAAATGTATCTACAGCTAAATCAACTTCAGAATGTTTATAAAACGAGGACCAATCAATATTAACACAGTTACTTACTTATCTGTGATATTATTTAAGTGTGAAATGATTAGAAATATTAGACACTTCCTCCTTTCCAAATGTCATGCTGAATGGAATTTCAATACCATACAGCAATTCCGTGAAGAATCTTGGAATTGTATTCAACAGGGTTTTGAGTTGGAGCAACCATGTTGACAGTGTTGTCGGAAAAGTGTATGGAGTGCTACGTAAGCTCTCGGTCTCTGCTTCCTTCACACCCATTAAAACACGTACTATGTTGGCGAAATCCCTAATTCTAGCCATAATATGTTATGGGTGCGAGGTTTGCTGCAAGCTGGATTCGTCTTGCGCCCGTAAACTAAATGTAGCTTTTAACTCCGCCGTCCGTTATATTTTCGGCTTAAAACGTTTCTATCATATCTCTAGACTCTAGCTACGTGAAAGTCAGTACTTGGTTGTCCTTTAGAAGAATATCTTAACTACCGAAGAATCTTATTCGTCCGGAACCTAATTTTGACAAAACAACCCAGTTACCTTTATGATAAGTTGGAGTTTATAACATCCGGCAGAACTTTTTCCCTGACCCTACCACGCTTTACATCCAGCTGTAGTGAGCGGCATTTCTTTGTCCAGGCTATCAGACTTTGGAATAATCTCCCTCTTGATCTAAGAAGGATCGAAAGGTGGCGATCGAAATTTCTCTAGGTAGTTATCTGAGCACATAAAATCATCTTGAAATTGTTTTTCTATAGGAGTTTTGTATTCTGTTTCTTTTCTTCTTCTTTCTCATTTTATCTTTTTAATATTTTATCTGTACTTTTTTCACACCTAAGTTATGAATTATTTGTATGTAATCTTAGGCTGCACTCTATAGAAGATTGAATCTTACCAGTGTAGTATTTGCGCAAATAAATTGAATTGAATGAGTGAACCACAGTCAGCTAACTAACTAAATTATTGTCAGATGGTGTACAGCGCAATACTATAGGTATAAGTAGTGCAGAATTATCTGGAACCTCTTTGTAGATTGGGTCAGAGGATTCGTCAAAAAAACGTTGATTGTATCAGACGAGAAAATCAAGTCAAGCAAACGATGTCTGAAGTTAAATACGCCACTTAACTGCTGCTATCCAAGGTCGCTCAGATTATCTATGAGCTCCTGCTCAACATCATGCCTCACGTTTGTTACTGTAAAGAAGTTACCATAACTTGAGGGCATCCAGAATAAATACGGCAGATTGAAGTCTTCAACCAATATAACGTCATCAAAGGCAGTGCATTTTTCGGAAACGACACGAAGGTTGAGGATTAATGACTGTCACAGCAGAGGCGGACTAACAGGGGGCGGAAGGGAGGCCCCAAATGCCTCCGCGCTCCCCTGATCAAATCCTTAACAAGACTTTAAAATTGTGCTTAAGTAAGAAGTAAATCCAAAGGCACTGTTCAGTCCTTGTTCTAATCATTCCTTGAATCTTTCTGGAGTTCATGCATTTGCATGCGTTCCTTCCAGCGTCACGTGTTTTGGAACAGTAGAGAAATTATATTCGTTCTTTTCGTCATCTACACAGAGATGGCAATTGCTGAAAGGGAAAACTGGAAAAAATTTAAAACGTTTATCGGATACTCGCTGGAGTCAGTAAAAGTTGTAAAAGAAAACATAGAGACAATTGTGAGTAGTTTGGAACATTTTCAAAATTCAACAAAAGCAAATCTAGATACAAGATCCTCCTCCTGCTCCTGCCGGCTGTTTGTGATTTTACCTTTCTAACCCTTATACAATGCTGGCTTTCTATACTGGAGGAAGTAAATTAGTTCAACAATATTTGCAGTCTCCAAAAATGACTCTGGATACAGGAATCCCCAAACTAAACGCCTTGAATGAGTATTGAGTGACCGAACGAACCACGATTGTAGACAATGCTGAACTTTTGGCATAAAAAAATGCAATGACATGGACATCAACATCGAACGAGGAAGAAGGAAGGTAAAAAGAACGATGCCGGGTGAATCAGCTCATGATGCTGGATTATCAATTCAAGAAGAAATACGTCGGTCAATGTATGAATGCATAGACCGATTTATACAAGAATTTTCGACACGATACGGGGCCATGAAAAAAATCAATAATATTTTCCAAATTATTGAAACAAAGTTTATGCTAGAAGCTTCAGATGACGCTCTGGCTGTAGCAGTTGACAATCTGATACAAATTTATGGTGAATTTGACAAGGAGCAAGTTTCCCAAGAAATTAAAAGGTACCGCAGGCATGTAAAAGCCACCGATACGAGTATGGACGTTGCTGCCAAATGGAGAGCCCAAGAAATCCTTCAATTTATAATAAAATGGGACTTCAGTGAATCGTTACCCTGCATATCGCTTATACTTCAATACTTCTTGACCATTTGCATCTCGGTTGCATTATGCGAGAGAGGAGTTTTTCGAAACTTGAACTAATTAAAAATTATCTTCGATCTACAATGGGTCAAGAGCGACTGGTTAATCTAGCCGTGCTTTCAATAGAAAGAACAATTTCAAAGGAAATCGATTACACAGAACTTATTGAGGAGCTCAGTAAATTGAAGGCACGAAAACACATATAACACGCTACAAAAAATAAAAAAAACTATCTTTGATTTATTTCATCTAATTTTTTTTTGTCGATCGATTCGTATTTTATTTTCCTCACCCATGGATATTGTAAGTATGTATGTTTATTTAGCCTAAATAATTTAAGTTGAATTTAAATTTCACTTGCCAGATTTTAACGAAATAAACATAAAAACTTATTTATACATACAAATGTGAACTGCATATAAAGCTTGTAAAACTACATTTCTTTTAAAGCTGGGGGGCCTCATTCAGCTTTGCCGCCCGGGCCAATGACGGGCTTAGTCACAGTGCAATAGGGGTATCCCAGGGGGGATATAGCATTTGGAAATATAGACATTTTTCTTCGGCATTTTTTGCGCAACAAATTCTAAATTGGAGTTGCACGATAATTCAATTAAAATAGAAGGATACTTCGCGTTAATGGCAATCATAACGCCACCACCGACAGGTGCATTCAATTGGTCGAGATGACAGTCCCGGTGAAATATGTTACATACATAATACGAAATTCGAAATGACAAGCTTACCATCTGATATTCCTCTGTGCAGCCTTGTTTCGGTTAGGCAAACTACGTCAAGAAAACCATCACAGGAACCATGAAAGAGGTTAATAGTTTTTTAACGCAAAACATTGACATTTTGGGAATAAATGTTTAAGTAAGTGCTACTTGCCCGCTTTGAATTCCTCTTTTTAAACTCCAAGGATGTAAGCCGCTTAATAAATTCCTTGAACAAAGTACCCACAGGCCAAAAGCTCTTCTCATAAAGAATCACAATGCAGTTTGAAGAAGCAATACGACGAATTTCCCTGTAGTCTTCGCTTTGCAGAAAGATCGTAACATTTAATGTTTCTACTAACCGAATCTTCACATTTAGAGTCACGTTTAATCCAAAGGCAGACATTTTCACAGGCTGCAGTTGAGGCGCAATTTGCAACAAGCTAACTTTTAGTATTCGCTGCGTTATTGGGGGCGGTTAAGGTCAGTTTGCATTACGCGCGCGTAACCTGCCACCTTACTTGTGACGCGTAAATTGCTACTTGCTAAAATTTTAACCAAGTCACACCGATATATCAATATTTCCAGATTTGATATAAGCGTGTTTGTTATTTTTATTAAAAATGCGGGAAGTCCTTTTTTTAACAATGCTTGAACGGTGGAATCAAGAGGAAACGTTTAAGTTTGTTGAACTGTATAAGGAACACAAATGTTTATGGAATATGCACATCCCCATATACAGGGTGTTTCCGTTAACGTAGTACAAACTGATAGAGGTGAGAGATCTCACCTAGCCAACCAAACAACTCAACCGTTTTCGAGTTACAGGGTGATTCCTAAATTCGGGATGCACATTATTATTTTATTTTTATTTTTTGATCTACTTAACGTAGTAGATACCAAACTTACTCCAAACAATTACTATCTTAATATGCTTCCCAAAAATACCACCAATGTTAATCTGCCTCTACCACTGTAGGCACAGTCACTTGCGAAAATGAAAAAAAACTCTCAAATTTCGTAAAACTCACGTTTCCCCCAATTTTCTCGGAAATTCAATATGTGATGTTCATTATATATTTAATGCATCTCTTTTTTATTTTCCAATTACCCACCTTTCCAGAGAGGTACAATACGTCAGGTAGAGAAATAACATACGTGTAGAAAACCGTTTGCGAAATATTAAAATATTTGAATTTAAAACAAAATTTTCAAATTAAACGTTTGTACAGTACTAATACTAATAAAATAGAGAAAAGCATTATGTGGTTCATTAAAGATGAATTTTTTGTGAAATGCAGATTTTCTTAAAATTCCACAAAAGGTCCCCTATGTATGTTATAATTTCGTATATCCATTCTTTACCTGAACATGTTGTACCTCTTTAAAAAGGCAAAAAGATGGGCAGTTCAATTAAAATAAAAAAGAGGTGCATTAATTAAATGAATTTTGGAGAAAAATTGGGAGAAACTTAAATTTTACGAAATTTTAGAGCTCTTTTTTACTTTTACAAGTAACTGTACCTGAAGGTGGTGGAGTTAGATCGTATAAGACAAAGGCAAAATGCCTTGATAGAAATCATAAAAACTATAGAATTGGTAAATTTCACGGTGGACGATGCAAAACAAATACATAATCTCATTCTTCTCTCCATCGCTAAAACAACAAAAGGTAACCACGTCTAATTACCTTAGCCAAACATTTTTAAATATCGTTCAAACTTTCGGAATATCTGTAGTCAACTCACTACCCACGCACTTTATGGATACGTCTTCACCACTGTTTGATTTTTTTTAGTAAGTGAAATATCATCTGTAATTGATCATAATCAGAAGTCCTTTTCTGCTTTCTCAAAGCACGACTTAATTTACCTTAATTATGACTTTGATGCATCCAGAAGAGGAAGTGAATTTTTAATCATGATTTCAAATCCATTAACCTTCATATTCTGCTCTTTGAAGCTTCTCAACTTAACTGGAATTTCATTTTTGGCTTAATATTGTGAGCTTGTAAAGTACTATAACTATACTACTAACTACTAACTACAGTACTATACTAACCCATATCATTAACGCTATAATTTTTAGATCCGTAGATGGAAATGTGCTAAAATCATATCAATTCCTAAGAAAACTAAGTCAGCAATGGTGGGGCTGACTATCGACCAATTGTAATACTGCCATACTTATCTAAAGTAGTAGAAAAAATAATATATCTTCAAATGTACAAACACATTAAGCAGGGGCAATACTTAACATCTCTTCAATCGGGCTTCAGACCAAAACACAGTTGTATCTCTGCGTTACTTAAAATATTCAATGATATACGAGCTGCAATTGACGCTAATAAAGTGTCCATTTTAGTACTCCTTGACTTTTCAAAGCCATTTGATTAAAGTAGGTCATCAATTACTTTTGAAAAAATTGCCATTAATATAACTGCTTGTAAACTGATTTCATCTTATCTTGAGCACCGTTAATAAAATGTTTTCAGTTACAGTCCCCTTAGTGCCAGATAACATCAGGTGTGCCACAGGATTCTATTCTTGGTGCATTGTTATTTTCACTTTTTATAAATGACCTGTCTGCGGTAATTAAGACACGAAGACACGGTTTATAGAATAAATAAAGACAACTCTCAGATCTGCAATTGCGCTAAGGATAATAAGCTGAATTTAAATGCTTTAAAGACTAAAGCAGTCGTTCTGTATATAAAAACAATCTTGAGACTTCGTGCTTTTGTAGTATTTCAGTTGATAACAGCATTAGTAATTACCAGGAGCGCAACCAGGGGGGGGGGGGGGGGGGGGGGGGCAACCGGGGCAATCTGCCCCGGGCCCCGGATTCAAGGGGGCCCCGCGCGGATCGCGAAAAAATAATCGAAAATGCTAAAACATCCTGCTTGGAGTTCCTTGAACTTGAAAAGTTACTATGCATTTGTTTGAATTTTACACTTCGAAAACGGACTTTGATGAGTGGTCGAATCATCAGAGTTTTTGTCGTGGTTGTCGATTGTTTCATTTGACTTTACTCACTCAAATAAAAAATAGCTCTAGCAATATTCAAAATATTTAATAGTTCATACTTCGAATTTTTGCTAATTTATAATGTTAATTTAGTAGTTAATTCAGTTGAAAGTAACAAATAAAAGAGGATTTTCGATACAGAGAAAACAAAATTTGTAAAATATGAAAAGCTCTCGAAATGAGTGACAATGATGGAAACGAAAAATTTTTGATTTTTGGGAAAGAAAAATTTTCCCATGATATCGTTACGATAAAATACCCATTACGTTTCATGCGAGGGATAAACCGGCTGAAAATCTAAACGCATTTTTTTCAGTAGAGATAAGTTGAGTAAGCCACATTTGTGCAATATGGGAAAGAAATCGTGCACAAGCAAGATCTGTGCATATGAATGTTTAGCAGGGGGTTCGGGCCGGGCTCATAGCAGGTAAATTTCAGCGAGAAGCTCAGGCTTCCTCGATTTAGAAAAATGAGACAGTGGAAATGAAATTAGGAAAAAGGGAAAATTATCCGCGGTGGCGCACATGTGGGAATGATTATGTAGGTAAATTAGCAGAGATGAGCCATTACGTAATTTGGGGAAAAGTAGGTAGGTACGTTATCGTTTGTTGAGTAAATTAGGGCTAAAGGGTAGACAGTTTAAGGAAGACTGAGGAAGTTCATTCCATGTAAGGCGGGAATGTCGAAATGTAAATGTAAATTTAAAATGTAAAAGATGGAATATAAATTTATATAATAATAATAAAAAAAAAATTTTAGAAGAAGGGCCCCCCCAAAATTTTTTGCCCCGGGCCCCCAAATGTCTAGTTGCGCCCCTGTTAATTACTGTTGCTCGGTTAATACCTAGGTGTAACTTTTATTGCGACACTAACTTAGTCTGACCACGTTAATGGCCTGGTGCCTAAAGCTTGCGGGACTCCTCGAAAGATTTCGGTATCCAAAGAATTTATACCTCTATCTATCCGATTAAAAATTGTTAGATCTTTGTTATGTCCATTGTTTAAATATGGCTGTGAAATTTATTTTTATTTAGATTCCGAATCCCAGAGAAAATAGAATATTGCTTTTAATTCTGTTATCAGATATGCATATGGTTTACGATGTTATGGCGCATTTCATCTTACATATATAATTTGTATACTGGGTTATAGCATAGAGTCATATTTAAATTTAAAGTCTTGATATTTCTTCGCAATCTAATTTTTTCGCGTAAACCGAACTATCTATATGAAAAACTTAGTTTTGGTCAATCCTGTCGTACTGCAAACTTAATTACACCAAGAGCTGTACCTATACGTAGTACTCTGAATACACGTCGAAAAATCTTAGTTGGCAACGTCAGGTTGTGGAATAGTGTTCCCTATATATAGGTACTATAGGCGCGGAAGTTTTGACAGATTTAAGAGAAATAATTTTAATTTTTTGAAATGATTACTTCTTCCCTTGCACCGCACCCACCCCAAAAGGACAAAAACAACCCTCGAAAGGAGTTAAATATTTTTTGTACGGGAGAAAATTTATGTGCCACCCGCTTGCGAGGGTGCTGAGAATGAAACCTTTCCTTACACCCCCCACCCCCAACCGACAAAACCCACCCACGAACGGGGTGAAATCTGTTTATTGCTTGTTATAGAGAAAATTTATGTACCACCCGTTTGGCAGTGAAAACTTCCCTTACACCATCGAAAGGGATGACATTCTTTTTGATGTAAAGGAGAAAATTAAGGTACCACCCGTTTGCGAGGATACTGAGAGTAAAAACTAGCTTCGCACCCACCCAAACGTACAAAAACCATCCTCGCAAACGAGTAGTAACATACATATGTACATTTTCTCCTTCACATAAAAAAATGTGCCCCCTTCGAGGGTGGGTTTTGTCCGTTTAGTGGGGTTGATGGGGTGCAAGGGGGATTCCTACTGCTACTGTCGTCATCAGCATCCCCGAAAACGGAAGATCTGGTTGTTCGGGTCGGTGGCCAATTGGGGGTGAACGCAACCCTAAAAAGAAATTCTGATGGGGGATTAAAATGGGTCATTTTAATTTTTATAATTTTGATGTACCTAGTGTCACTCTCACAATTAAGATGAATCTAATGACACCTCGCAAGCTAAAATCCATCAAGCCGTTTAGACTACAGAACGTCCTTCTGGCGCAGTCGGTTAAAAAATAAGGTGTATTTCACCACCCCATCAGAACGCCGGAAATGGATAACCCATGCCAGTTAGATTTCTCTTATCATAAGAAATCTGTCTCCAAAATTTCGTTCCGGACTCCACTTTATGCAGTCGCCTCTTGGAGCATATGTATGAAAGCGATTTAACATAATTAAACTTTTTTATATAGGGTAAGGGAAAAGGTACATATGCTAATAATTCACAGACCATTCGGAACTGAAGATAGAAATTCGAGGTGTGCGTGATGAAATTCAACTGCAATTATGCCAAAATGTGATCGAAGAAATAGTTGGGAAAATAGAATTAACAGTCCTCATGTCTTACCAATACTGCTATTTGTATCTCGTGGGGTACTGTTTAGCAATGTTTTTACTTTTCATCAGATATACCAAAATTCGGCACCACTCTAAAAATCGTTTAAAGTATGAAAATTGGGAAAGCTCTCTGATCTTTTGAACAAATCTTGTACAATAATTACCAGCATAATATAGGTGCAGAATTTATCAAAAGAATGTAGGTAAGTTCACATTGGAAAATCGATGACCACGTGTTTATGTTTTGTATGAATTCAGTGATAGTTTTGCTCTGGGACCTTTTATTTTCACCCTGACCTGACAAAAAGGAACCCAGCCTTTTAAGGCATTTGTAACCGCAATACTCGGAGGAAATATGGAATTTATGTATCGAATGACCAACACAAGATAGCACAACCAGCAGACTAAAAAAACTCCATACGCCATAACCCCTAACCACATACACTTCAACCCAATAAACCTAATAGGCGAAGAGGCGACCGCAAAAAAGTGGAGCCCATCGCCAGGGGCTACGAAATTTTTAGGAAAGGTTCCTTATGCTCGAATAAATCTAACTAGCATGGGCTGGCTCACCCCTCTTGATCGGTGTCGCCCCCCTCCATTTCCGGCGTTCTGATGAGGGCACTAAAACACCACGCATTTCTTTCTGAGAGTAGATGTTTTTAATTTTTATTTGAGCACAACTTTATGCTTCTACACGAAGCAAATCATGATTTTAGGAACGCTTCATATTTTAGGGCCATTGTTTTATTGGGTTCAAGGGTATGGGATTAAGGCTTATGACGTTAGGCAGATTTTTGAGCCTGCTGGTTGTGTTTACTTGTCCTTATCATCTAATACATAAAATCCACGTTTCCCCCTATTATTGTGGTTACATACATATGCCTTCAAAACCTCGTTTTAGATTTTTGAGGACAGAGAAAACGTTCTCAGCGACCCGAAAACATATAAGTTACAATTTTGTGGTCCTATGTTATTAATGAGTCCGTGGAAGGTGTAATCGGGGAACTTTGCCAGAATCCGCCAGGAGTTTGCGCTGAAGGATAGAAACGATACACTTGTCGTTTTACAATCCTTGACCATATGAATGTACAATTTTCTTTTAATTTTCTGTGTAATGCGGAAAGTTTATAACTTATTCACTTATTCTTGCCTACCCCATTAGAGGCCAGCGACCCACTTTGCCCCACCACGGCTACGCCCATAACAAAATTGATTAAATTTCTTAGCTGTGCTCCTCTGCACATATTTAAACACAATCAATATATTATCCATTGCAATCAAGCAGAATTTGAGTGAAAGCGCAACTGACAAACCAAATTAGTGGAATTAAAGTCAATTTAGCCATGATACTCGGTCAGTGGCCATATTTTGAAAACTCCTCTGATTAGGTACCCACACCTGAGATAATGCGCTTTTGATTTTCTTCAAATTATTTTATTACTTTGCGAAGTTCTTGCAATTATGTATTGGGCAGTTGAATTTCAGGCCTGTTAAAATAACTAAAAATAGTATAAAATTGCTGCTTGTCGCGGCTTTAAACTTAATCGATAACTTTGTAATTAAACTCACTTTTTCTGTAGATAGCTGTAAATTTCACTTAGAGTGAGTTTCCTTTGTGGTGATTCCTTAATAGCCATCGCAATCATATTAATATAACTCAGTGGAGGCTTCTCAGGTCTTCTAGTTCCCGACGATTTTTTTGTTGTATCCGGCGGCGTCAAATGATCTGATTGACTGGTAACGGCTTTTGAAGGGGACGCGTTGGGACTATGTGAAATTCCTTCCAACTGAGTACCACTAGTGGTGTTACATGCCCTTACAATTTTAGACTCCGATCGCGGGGAGTTATTGTGATTACTTGTACTAGTACATACGGAATTCAAACTTTCCGTACTGTGCGTTTCGGCAATGGACTCGCCATTACTGGTACAATACTTTATGGTGGGCGTGTAATTATTTATATGCGGCAGATTTGCTGTGGACATAATATGTTTTGTGGTATAATTATTAACATTCACAGAGTTTGACCGGTTGGTATGAGTGCTAGTCAGAACGGAGGATGCTATCGATGTTATTGCGGGTGTATGGATTGAGCTGGGGTATGATAATGTACTCCAATAAATCTGCCGCTCCATTTCTTCAACATTGGGCTTCTCATCGTCTGAATCCGTTCGCCTTGAATCGCACATGGTCGAATGAAACCCGGAAGTTGTTAAAATATTTGAAGCCAAACTGCGGTATATATGACTGCCACTGCTGGAGTCCACATGATCTTCACTTTTTATCATTTTCTTTTAATCACAGATATCACTTAGTCACAAATGTAAATTATTTTTGCATCAATTCCAATGTTTACAACAACAAACCGTACCAATAAATAAATAAATAAACAAGTCCAAACTATTGTGACCGCGACTGAGCACTGCCTCTACTGAAGCGAACGTGACAATAAACTAATCGAGAAAAGCCCGAAAGAAGGATTTTCTGCCATCCTGAGATTCTATTCTGGGCGGCAAAGAAGCCTACTAGCTGTATATGTTGCCACATGCCTACATGTATGCAATATGCGTGTGTTCAAATCAGGCCGGCTCCCACCGAACTCATTCGCGCATACGATCACTCACCATTTTACACGAGGCTTACGTCCATTGGGCCTAGCCTTCTTTCATGCCTGAGAAAGCACGGGAAAGCCATCTTTGGGGCAAATTAGCAGCGCATAAATAATTTCCACTTTAAAGCCTCACGCGTCGGGCACAATGGCGGAATTAAAATGCCTTTCGTTGCATAGCATTCATCTTCATTCTTCAGCGTTCTCTTTTCACTGCCCTTGGCGGGATGTTAATCGAAGTCTTGCGATTGCACACAAGAGGCGGAGTTTGTTTATAATTCAGATGAGTTGATTGGTAGTTGAGTGATCTTCGAGGAGCATTCATCGATCGGATTTCTTTTTTAGCTCAAGTGCTGACGCAGCAGCGGTTTTATCTTGATCCCACTTTTATATCTTAATGTTAAGTGGTGATAAAATTTCTCACTACTGGAGCTTATTTAACCCTTTCAATGGTTCAAGGCGCAAAGGCTGTGTTCTCACAAAAGGGGAGGAGTAAGCAGGTCAAAGCACAATGTGTATTTTGGCATCAATTTTGCTCTTCATGCACCAATGAGAAGGAAAATGTACATACATGCTATGAGCGCTTATTGCTTCATTATCAAAATTTGGGATAATAAATTCGTGATCTTACGCATTTCTATTAGTTTCTCTTAGAAGTATGCTTGCTAAAAACGACATCCGAAATGGCATTTATTGCAGTACAAGATAAAGAAAAAAGGCGATCCTTGTACAAACCATCAAATACAGTGAGCGAAATTCTCATAAGCGCCCTAGCAATTTTTCAAGAAATATAATATTACTACTAAGATGCACCCTGTATTGCGTTTGTTAAATAGTAATTTTTTTGTGCGCAGACTAATGAAAAAAACTGCATTACCTTCACCTTCCCTGACAATTAGTCTTTTAAAGTTAATACAGTTATTCCATATGAGGCGCCTCTGCAGCTGCGAAATTCTTATAAGCGCCTTGTTTAAAATATATAAAAAAAATGAAACTCAAAAGCATTTTACACTGAATAAATTTTTATTTAATACTAATACTTTGTATACTTGCCGTTGTTATTGATAGCTTGGTAAATTCGATTCGGCATTGAATTTACCAGCTTTTTAAGAAGACTGATATCAAGGCTCTCCCAACACTGTTTTATTTCGTTTTTAGGGTACTAATGTTAGGAAATTGACGACCATTCTGGTAAATCTTTCGAACCATAATACCCCAAAGCTTCTCTATAGAGTTAAGGTCGGGGCTGCAGGCTTGCCACTCTAGTAATGGAATGTCCTTGCTTCGAAACCATTCCTTAGAATAACGAGACACATGAATAGGTGCATTATCCTGTTGGAATATAAGACGCTGATCTTCTTCGACATCTTCCAAATAAGATATCAAAACCTCTTCCAACATTTCTGTGTAAGTAACGGAGTTGGTTTTCGTTGGAATAAAGCATAACTTTACTTTTCCATCTGAGCAAAATGCTCCCCACACCATTACACTTCCGCCTTGAAAATTTCGGGAAAATTTTACTGGTTTGTCCTTTCATAAGTCATGCCAGAATGATGCACAACCATCGGGCCCATCTAAATTAAATTTCTTCTCATCTGAGAATTTGACTGTTTCCCATTCTTTCGCCCAATGCATATGGGCTTTGGCAAATTTCAAACGAGCCTCCTTATGATGGTTCCTTAATAAGGGTTTTTCTGCTGGTTTTTTGTAAATAAGCTGTGGCGAGCTTTTTAAAATCTGCTGGACACGTCTTTTACTCACTGGCAACTCCAACTTTGCTACAATTTGAGCAGCGCTAAGTCGATTTGAGGATGCTTCCAGGGGAATTTGATTTTTTTGCCTGCGGGTAAGTTTCATATTTCCTTTCTGTGGTACATATTTACCATAATTTTCATCCAATTTCAAAAAATTGCGGACCACGCATTCTGATCGACCTATTTCTCTAGCTATAGCCTTCTTCGTTTCTCCCCGCAGTGCTAATAATTTGATTTTAATTTTTTCTTCTTCGCTCAAAATTTTTCCTCTCGGCATTTTGAAAAATGGTCACTAATTGCAAAAGTAATAAATTAAAATTATTGGCGAAAATGCAAAGATATATAAAACTTTATTTACCGTCATCAAATTAAATTTTTTCACATAAAACTTTTTTTACTGTTGTCAAATTAATTTTTTTACAATAGCGCTTAAGAGAATTTCGCTCACGTACAAACGCTGCGGAGCTCTTGAATAGGTACACGGTCATAAATAGCAAATATGCGTAACAACATACGTGCAAGTCAATTTTTTTTAATAGGTTTATAAGAATTGCAATTAATTACGACCTCTTTTCCATTACCTGGGAATTCTAAAGAAAACTACCTGCATTTAAGAAAAAAATCCTTATAAAAAAGCGGTGCTCTGAATATGTACATAGGTACCTACATTTGTTTATTTGGTGCTGTTTGTCAGTGCTGATTTAAAATAACAGATATTGGATTAGCAAATATTAAAGTATAGCTAGTTGAAATAAAATGGGGCGCAAACACCAGCTTACTGAAGAAGAAATTGGTGGAATAGGGGCATTAAATGAAGAAGGACATTCTTTTAGAGAAATTGCTCGTAGAATTATTCGTAGTGCAAACGTTGTTTGTTCATTCTTGCGAAATCCAGAAGGATATGGATCAGAATCAGCTCGTCACATTGGTCTACAAACAGAAACCTCAGCCAGCGTATGGACTGTTCGGCGGATTATTAAGGCAAGCCCCAACTTGAGACATCTTCGACTGAAGAAAAAACCGGCTCTTCTACAATGCCACCGAACTGCTCGCCTAGATTTGCAAGTAATCACATCAGTTGGAAACAGGAGTGGTATAGTGTTTACTGACGAAAAACACTTCTCAGTAGATGGACTTGATGGACTTTCTTACTCTTTTCACGACCTACGGAAAGAACATCGGTTTTTGAGCCGCCATCATAGCCGACAAGGATCGCTTATGGTATGGGAAACGATCACTTATAACCATCCTTTAGTACTTGTAGTATTAACTGTTAGACAAGATGCTGCGAAGTCCATCACCCTTCTTCAACGAGCAGCCGTTTACGTAGATGAAGCTCTAGTATCAATGTCGTCTATTTTTCAACACGACCATGCAGCTATCCACACTGCTCGCCGTCCATCACCGTCCTCGAATAGCTATCCAGATCTCAACGTTATTGAAAATGTGTGGGGATGGCTCACACGTACAAGTGTATAAAAATGGCAAGCAGAATGAAAACGTTGAAGCACTAAGAAAAGGTGTCTTAGCTGCTTGGAGCCTTTTCGACAGTATGCCCGATAGGTTGATCGAATTAATTTCGAAGAATGGAGGTCCAACACATCATCAAATGTACTTATAATAATGCTTATTATTATTTAAATTAATTTAATTATGTTTGTAGTAAAAAGTAATGTAAAAAGATAGAGTTTTCCTTGGAAAATAGTAAATGTACCTATTCAAATCCACCGCCTTTTTTGAAGATTTTGTCTTAATGCAGTTAGTTTGTTCCTAGAATTCCCAGGTAATGGGAAAGTGGTCGTAATTAATTATAAGTCTTAGAAGAATAATTCTATTTACAAAATATTTACCTACACGTGTGCTATTACGCATATTTGCCAGTTATGGCCGTGCACCTATTCAAGTGCTCCACAGTGTATGTTTGTACATAATTAGGAAAATTTTCCGTTAATTAACTTTTCTACTCAAAAGTATTATGGCTAACGCATATAAAACCAATTCAAGTAAACTTTCATTATTCATTATTACTGTCCCAAATAAATAGGATGTTTCACCTACAACGTCTGCCAAAAAGAATGGGGTGATATACATTATCTTACCTAGCCCAACAAAAACTTGTACGGCAGGGAGGGGCAATCTCAACCCCACAGTCACTTTGTGGAATAAAAAATTCTCTACAATTTCCTAAAATTCATACTCTTTCTTATTTTGATTGAAGCGCCCATTTAATTGCCTTTACGAAGAGGTGTACCGTATCCAGGTAGAGAAAGGATATAAGATTCCTGAGGGATAACATGGCCCACCTAAGGTTTGACGATTATTGTAGTATTGTATGTATTGTATTGATTAAACCCCAAAATATTTTTGCTACAACTTTCTGTCCAGTTACCTGGCTATTAGACAAAAAAATGCTTCTTCTATACAAAAACTTTTTTGAGTATATATCTATAAATTGCAATTACCGACAGCTCACCTCTGGGCCATATTACCAACTAGTGTAGTTAACATGGCCCACATTTTTCAGACTTAAAAAAATTTGCAAATGTCGGGAAAATGAGAAATTAGGTTAGGGAATGAGTAACATCAATATGAAAAATAGAAAAAACTTCAGACAACAACTTAAATTCTTGAAAAACTCCGGAATACAAAAATATGACTCTTTGAAAATTATAAAGATGTTGCAGAGATGCAATCACAAAAATTAGAGTCTCTGGAGCTGGGCAACGATATTTTCAGGAAAGGTTCCCTAAGCTCGGAAAAACCTAACTAGCATGGGTTATCTCTTTCCTGATCCACTCTTCCCCACCCTTTCCCCACTTCCAGTGTTCTGATGAGGGTGGTTATAGTCAATTTATTTTTTTCGACAAGTATGAAAAACCGTCTGTCATTAGAGCTTAATGTCATGTTTGTCCAATGTCGATTTAACCCCATCACGTCAGGTTTCAGTGACCCCGAAAACATGTAAAAGACATGGTCTGATCCCCAGATTGAAAAATTTTTATTTTTTCTCTCGTTTTTGCTGAGGTTTTTTGAGGTTATGTCAAAAACCTGACGTGATGGGGTTGAACTGACATCGGATTCAGTTTTAGCGACCCCAAAAATATATTGAACACATAGTCCGGTCCCCGGGCCCGAAAATTTATTTTTTTTTATGTAGCTGTGTTAATATTCATTAATTAGCAAATTGGCCGCATAACAGAGAGTATATTTTAAGTGTTAAGTTGAATTGTAATAAAGTCATTCCAAAGATAACATCGTTTATTTGTCACTAAGCCCCCAGCGGTAAGTTGAAAGAAGCTTGCGCCCCCCACTAGAGGTAAGCGCAATACCCACTGACGCCATCAGTCAACTAAGGGGGATTGAACAAATTCTCTACTTACAGGTGCTAATTGCGTTTTGTCCGAGCTTAACGAACCTTTCCTAAAAACATGCTCGCACAGTTCGATAGATTTTGCGGTTGCCTTTTGGACGCTGTATTTTATTTCGTAAATACCATGCTTATGTGTATTTCCAGTTAAATATATCAATAATCCGGTAAAGAACCTCTAAAATCCTTATCTGCCATAAAAACATCTGCAGGCTGACAAAATGTTCTTAATGAGCTTTCCTCATTAGAGTGCTAATGTGGTATAGATAATATTGGCATGAGATGTTACTGCTGGATATAGTATGTATAGTAGTATAGTTTTTGTACTTGTATGAAGTGAATAATGAGTAATGAGGGTGGTAAGTCAACCTTTTTTCTATTATATATGTGGAGAAGTTCAGCTTTCTTTTCTTTGAAGCATTTTTTTGTATCTAAAAAACAAACCACTTTGGAGACCTCATATTCGTTCTTTTTTTATATAAAAAAAATCCCTAAATAAAATAATAGTTTGACTTTTACCACCTTCGTCAGAACACAGACAGGAAGTGGGGTATGGAAGGGTGGTTTAAGGGGGAGGTAACCCATGCTAGTTAGGTGTGTCCGAGCCAAGGAAACCTTTCCTGAAAATATCGTCGGCCAGCTCAATATGCTCCACTTTTTGCGATCGCATCTTCCCGACATTTTTATAATTTCTAAAGAAACATATTGTATTCCAGAGTTTTACAAAAATTTTAATTATTGTCTGGATTTATAATTATAAATCATTATTTCATTACTGTCCGCTTCTGGACCTGATTTTGCCAGTCTCCTTTATTAGCAAATGTGTTAAAAACAAAAATAAAAACGGTAAATGAAAAAAAAAATAGCACGCTAAAAATGTTACACAAAAAAAGTAATTAGCCGTTAGCGTAAGTATGTATTTAGCTTACTATAATTGCTTTTCTTACTGATATTTACCTTTTACAAAATATCTACTGACTGCAAATTTGCCTTTTGCAAAATATTAAAATTTAACTCCACTGCACTCTAACAGACCCCTAAAGGCACTCAACGGCACCCCAACAGCACTTTGCGTGTCAATAGACAGTGCCAATTTAAAGAGAAAGAGCTAAATTTATTCACACTGGAAGCAAACGAAAGCGTATTAGTCATCTTTTGACAACCTCACATACTCTTCGTGAACATATTGTGAGCTAACAATACCTTTACGCATGTCTTTAAATATACGGGCCATATCACCACCTGGGGTATATCAAAACCGTTCATGAGAAATTCGATTGTGGGGAAATACCAGTAAACTTGAAACGAAAACAAACGTCACCAATCGATTCTACAAAATTGATGGAGGGGCAAAAACGAATTGAGTCAATCGATTAATTTGAACACATATACCTAAAAACCAATGTGACCAAAACAGAGATGATGACTAACTACATTTCCCTCAAAGGGAACGACTTTTATCATCGGGATCATAGAAAAGGGCAACACATGCAGTGATATCCAGTACTACCTGAAGGATTTCGCGAAAACTAAGTTAACGGTGAAAAGTGGGCCATATTACCAACCGGGCCATAATACCCTCGAGCACCTTACTAATTTATTCGGAGAGAATAATTTTGCAGAATATTGAATAATCTGAATTTAAAAATTTTTTTGTACATTAAACATTTTTAACGAATACTACCATTAACTGTAATAAGTTTCAATTTAAGTAAAAACATTTTGGGGTTAATTTCAGTTCAATTGTTTGTAAAATGCAGATTTTTTTTAAGTACCGCTAAAGGTAAATTGAAAATTCAGAAAATCCCAGAGCATTTATTATGGTGAAGAACGTGTGCCAATCATCAAATTTCAAAATCAATATCAAAACCAGTGCTCCCTTCGAGAAACGTTCCGCGTATTGCGTAATTTTTATCCTTGCATAATCGTTTTGCCGAGTCGACTATTCGACATTTGGTGGACAAATTCAAGTCAACCGGTTCAGTAAATAATTAATCAGGCAACACCCGTACGTCACCGAAACGCAAGATCTGTTGAAAACGTCGCTGCTGTGCGGCAGAGCGTACAGGAAAATCCGTGGTAGTCAATTTCTCGCCGTTCACAAAAACTTCGCCTTTCTGCCACTTCAATTTGGTGAATTTTGCGTCAGGACTTAAGTCTGCACCAGTGTAATATCCAACTGACCCAGGCACTCTGGGTAAACGACCATAGATGATTCGCTGATTGAGTTCTGGAGCAGTTAGAAGCTGACTCAAATTTCACCAAAAAAAAATCATCTTTATCGTCGAAGCCCATTTTTGGATGAATGGATATGTGAACAAGCAAAATTGTCGGATTTGGGGCGCACCAATCCACACGAGATACGCCAAACACCAAATTCATTCCGAGAAAGTTTGGTGCGGATTTTGGTCTAGCGGAATCGTCGGTGCGTACTTCTTTCAATACGAAACTGGCATTGCCATAACCGTCAACGGCGAGCGCTACAAGTCGAGGACAAGCAACTTCTTTCGGCCTGAACTGGATGATATATCTACATACCGACAACATGTGGTTTCAACAGGACGGCGCTACGTGACACACAGCGAATGCCACGATGGACATTCTGCATGAACTAATTGATGGCTACGTAAACTGGCCACCGCAATCGTGCGATTCAATGCTTTTAGGCTCCTCCTTTGGGGCTATCTTAAATCACTGATCTATGCGAAAAAACCGCAAACAATTGATGCCCTCAAAGTCAACATAACGAAAGCCATCCAGCAAATTCAGCCTGATTTATGCGACAAAGTCATCGAAAACTAGACCTCCCAAATACGTGTCACCAAGCAAAACGGCGGCGGACATTTGAACGACGTTATATTCCCTACTAATATACCATAAAATATACCTATATATAAAAATTGAGTGGATATCTCACACACAACTTGTTTTATTTACATTTAAAAGTCGAGCGTCCTAATTGAAAAACTCTGTATTTTCGTAACTCTGCCAGATTCAATATTTTGATCTAAGCCAGGTTTGCCTGGCAGGCCTGTGTAATTAATTGTCAGTAAGGTATTTCGAAACAATGAAAAAATAATAATCCTATAAAAAAAGGCATGTGGCTATAAAAACTTCACAGTTTATTGAAATAGATTGTGAAATGCATTTTTTGTATAAAATCAAAGGTGTTTTTTAGTTTTTCCTAGTAATTCCCGGTGACTTCACATCCTGAAATTCGTTCCCACAGTTCAAAAAGTTCTTGGTTTGAACACCCAAAGCGAACGACCCTACTAGTTATTATTACAAAATCACAATTTCATTATCATTCGTGTCGAGTCTACAAACTAGTCTGTTCGGTACGGTTTAATTCTGCAAGTTTTCTTCCCACGGTTAAGCCGCAGCTCGAACTTTTTATTTTCTTATGAGTTTATGTTTTAGTCGAGTTATCGTAATTAGCCACGTGAATATTATGTTCAATAAAAAATAAAAAGCGCATCTGTAAATAAAATCAATTTATGCAGCAAAGTCTTTTTGTCTTTTAACTTTTATATCTTGTCTGTTATTTCAGACCTGGTGTAGGGTGATTGGCAGACGAATAAAGCTGTTATCTGTTATCAACGATTAACATTAATAGGTCTATGGTGTCTTTTGATACAAAATATACTTTAAATGCATTATGTTGAATCACGTGTTTCAATATTGTCATAGATTTGTTAAATTATGTCAGCAGCATGGGGTTGTATTAATTTCATATAAAATAAAAGGGCCGCTATTGCTATTGCGAAAAGAAAAATATTTTATCGATTGACTGATTTGATTTTATTGATATTAAAAGAAGCCATACAGCACAAAGCACTAAAAAAACTATTCAATTACAAACAAAGCAAATAGTTTTAACCGAGATTTTCTGTTATGGGTCTTTTAGCATTTTTTTGGGTTCGCGCCGCCGCCGTAAAGGGGAAAATGGGACACTTGTTCACTGTCATCATATTCGATTTTCTCTGGACCCGGTATAAAGCTGAAATTAAACACAATTATAAAGCTTTAATAAATCGCATGCACTACAATAGTCAGAACTGAAAATGTGTTTGCTTTTAAATTTTGAATGGGGGCCAAATTTAGGTGGCCTTCAAATCAATAGGCACATACTATATTTTAGAATTCTAGCATGTGGGGTGTCAGGATGGCAAAAATATTTTCATGCCGATTTTTTATTAGATTTTTTCACGAGATACTTATTACTGAACATTTTCCGTAAATTAAAAAATGTGGACACAGTGCCGGATCAACCTGCATATACGCTAAGTACGCTGAAGTGTATTGCGGTACTTGTCGGAGCGGCGGCGGCATGAACTGACAAAATAAATTATTTCTCACGCAAAGCAGACGGGGAAAAATCTATCATGAACCCACAAGCGGACTAACCGACTTACTGTGAAGCGCATCAATCCTGTCCATTGAATCGGAAATGACAATGGTCTTAGACTGTGACGAGATTATTACAAAATTGTCTGAACAAAAATCTCGAAAAAAATCTCTTTAAAAAGAAATACCCCTAACTGGAGAGAAACTAGTTCAACAGGAAGGATATAGTTTATGTACCATAATCTATTTTTCCGATATACATACGTGTAAGAAAAGAACACTGATAAACCAATTAACGACCGTTGGTTACTCGATTACAAAAATCAAACAACAAAGAATATCATTAGTCATTATCAGTGAATTTAATATATAAAATAAATGTGTGGCCTTTCGAAAGACGTACAACATGTTCAGGTAGAGATAGAGTATACAAATTTATACCTAAACCACCTTTTGGAAAAGTTAAAAATCTAAATTAAAAAAACAATCCAAATTAAACACTTATAACATATTACCTATCATTAAATGTAATAACTTTTAATTTTGAGAAAAAGTATTTCGGAGTTCATTTAAGTTAAATTTGGTGTATGTAAACTGCAATTTTTATAAAAATATTTAAATTTTAATTTTTTCCGAAAATTCTTACCTTATATCAATTGCTTGCATACCATTTGTACAAAATATAATACATTTGCGTTATTTTTTTTCATCCTAGGCTAATACGTCGAATTCACCGTGGCTTGACAGCATCGTCAGACATACAAAAAACCTCAAAAACAAAGCCTGGAAGAGGTTTTGCTCGATTGGGTACCAGTTTTCACAATTTTTTTTTCATAAAACCTTTTTTCCTAAAATCAAGTTTTCCCAGAAACCCATTTTCCTAAAACCATAATTCCGAATGCCCATATTCATAATGCCGATTTGTATAAAATTTCGTTCTTGGAACAAGTTTGCAATGCTCCTTTTGTTAAAGGAAAATCATCTGTCAGAAGCTATTTTTTAAGAAAGGTAAATTTTATTTATTATTTTTATTTCAGTAGGTACTCTGAATTCTTTTTAGGAATCATGGTTGTTGGGAAAAAAGAATTTTATTATAAAAGGTTTTGGGAAAAATGGATTTTATGAAAAAGTGGTTTGTGAAATCTGGTCCCGAATGGTTTTGCTCCTCAAAGACCGATGCTGATTACTTAACTTATTCCGGCTTACGTAATGAATCCATTTATTTCTAGTTCGGTTATATCATATAATAACTACATCACTCGAATCAAGTTTACTTTTTATAAAGATCCAAAATAGTTCTGGAAATTCGTAAATTGTAAACGTAAGTCTGATGATTATCCCTCCACCCTCGACCTTGGTCCGCAGAGTACTGCTTATCCTCAATTGATTGCTAATCTCTTTGGTGGATTTTTTAGTACTGCCTTCCTGGACTTCAACTGTGATATTAATGTTAATAAGTTTAAGCATTTGACGAAGCTTTCGCCGACTTCCCTTGAACCCAAAGATTTAATTTTTGACGAAAGTGTTGTTTCTGAACGGATCCTGCAGCTGGTTGACAATTATTCTTGTGGTCCTGACAATGTTCCCTCTTGTTTTGTTAAAAGGTGCTGCTCATCCCTCGTCCCTATTCTTTGTTATTTATTTATCTATTTGTAGTAATGTCTTTCCGTCACCTTGGAAGTTGTCAATAATCATTCCCCTACACAAGAAGGGCAATAAATTTGATATTTCTAATTACCGACCCATTGCTAACCTTTGTTGTCTTGGCCTTGGTTTGCGATGTTCTATATTTTCATTGCAAACGATTCCTGTCATCTTTTCAGCATGAATTTATGAAGGACAAATCGACCACGGCAAGCTTGTTAGAGGTTTCTAATTACTGCATATCAGATATTGAAGCTGGTAAGCAATTCAATTGCTTTTTAACGGATTTTAGCAAGGCTTTTGACAGAATCAGTCACAAAATCTTGGTTCATAAGCTGTCCGTATTGTTTTGTCAACTGGATCCAATCCTATTTGTCACGTACGTAAAGGTTCTCTCTCAAAAGGTTCTTTTCCGAGGGGCTCTTTCTGATGCTATTAAAAATACCTCAGGTGTACCGCAAGGCAGCCATTTGGGTCCATTGCTTTTCATCACACATATCAATGATGTAATGATGTATCTTTGATTGCTTCCCATTCGAAGATTCTTTGCTATGCTGATGATGCTAAGCTGAACTAAGCCTTCTTTGGAACGATCATTTTGTTTTGCCACCTTATAGGGACAGGCTTGGACTAATTTCTCTTAGCTCTTTAGAGGAAAGACGTAACAATTCCAGAACTGTTTTTGCTTTCGACTGTTTGCAGGAAACTATTAATTCGCCAGAGCTGCTTGGAACATATAATATCTCTGTCCCAGAACGCTCTTTGAGGCATCATGATTTCTTCCAGGTATCCAAACATCATACCAACTACGGTATGAACGAACCTATGTATGTCATCTATATCGCGTTTCTTTAATGAACATAGTGATGTGTGCTTGCTTGTTTTCATTTTATCTTCTTTTTGAAAAACTTTAATTGCATAATTTTATGTAATCAGCTATTTGATGACCTTGAAATCAAATAAATAAATATTCTTTAGTAGTTGTGCCATCAGATAACTAATAGTAGTTTTCCGCACTAGTTGTATTTTTTCAGAAAAATATTATTGTTCTCAAAATGTGACTATCAAATTACTATGACGCGATTTTAACAGTTGGTGGTGCAAAATTTTTATAGTAAGTAGGTCGTACCAATTGCTTTAAAGAAACATCATGGCTTTATTAAGAGAAGGTCTACCTACAGCTACCAATCTGGTAGAATGTTTAAGTTTTTGTCTAACCAATATGTGGAAGCTGAAACAAGTTGATTGTGCTTATACAGATTTTATTAAGGCATTTGAAAAACTTTCTCATAAAGTGCCAATTTTTAAACTTTTGAGGCTAGACTTCCCATATAATCTTGTTCAGTGGATTGAATGTTATCTCACAAACCGGTCCTTCAAAGTAAAATTCTCTTCTGTTCTCTCCGAGAATGTCTCTGTCAATTCTGGTGTGCCTGAGGGAAGCCATCTTGGCCCTTTACTGTTTTCTTTGTCCAGAAAGCTCATGTTTTGGCTTATGCGGACGATCTAAAATTTTTCAAATCAGTTGAATTGAATCTTGATGCTCACATACAGAGCAATATTAACATGTTTTCTAAATTGTGCTAAAAAAAACCATTTGATTCTGAATAGTGATAAGTGTAGCATAATCTCGTTAACAAGGAAGCCCTTCATTTTACGGTTTTCATATACCTAACATACCATATACCATTAACACTCCTTGACAGAATTGTGGACTTAGGTTCAACTCTCGAAGCTTGCTTTTGGACCTCATATTGATAATATTATGAATCATGCAAACTCTACTCTTGGATTTATTAAACGTTCACGTTGGTCCAAACATCTCACTGAACAGTATGTTTTAAAAACCTTGCTCTGCTCATTTTTTTGTCCAATCTTGGAATTTGCATCAATAGTATAGACGCCTCATTATAAATTGCACATTGAACGTTTTGAGAATATTCACCTAAATTTTCCTTAATCGAGCTAGCAGGCCCACCTTTAAAAGAATCGAATTCTATTTCATTTATGTATTATACATATAATACATATGTACGAACGTTATAGAGTGTAGAAGATTCTATTTAAAATAATAAGTCCCGAAACAATACGAAGATCTATTAATATTTAAAGGTCATATTTTTCTTTGTGAATCTTACGATATAATATTTTGAGTACTCTATTGAGTACCTAATTTATTTATTTTTAAATCATATCGATTACAAATAAACTATTTTTCATTTTGTGTGCAATAATTAATCTATATCAAACTAAAAAGGACTCTCAAAGCGCCAATAGCGTACATTTTGTAAAATACATATTCTAACAAATTTCACCCAGAGTAGAGCAGCTTTGGTACTCTGTCTGAAAAATATATAAATCAGTAAAAGTTATTTTCGGCACTACCCACAGGGCCGACGATTGAGGAAAACCAGAAGCTCGAATGGTGCAGAGGCTCGCCCGCTTTTTACATTCTCGTAATAATTTTAACCGTGCTTAAAGCGCCCGTATGCACTTTTAATTGGCAATATAAATTTAAATGCTTCCAGCCTTCCGCCATAGCTGCTTTTTGGGGGGCGAACAAGCACACGCGAGATGAGCATTACCACGAGATTTCAGAGAAGCCATCTGTAAAAAATTCTTCACAGGTGATCTGGACACCTCCGTCGGCCTGCACAGTCACACGTACGTACAAGTACTGAGAAACCGGTGCAAACAGATAATTAAATGATTTACGCCTTCAGCCAGGAAATCCGACCAAATGGGAGATTTGTAAACAATTCCAATCGGAATTCGTGAAATTTAATTTTAGAACGATTGAACAGATCTGATACAGAGCACCGTACCGTTGCGTCGTCTGAAGGAGATCGGTCGAGGGGCCATTATAGGCGAGATCGAAATCCCTTTCGAACACTCCTTACGACTTTACAGCTTCTGAGATTATGCGATGCGGTTTTAGTCATATTTTGGTTTCAGCTTACACATGTTTACAGCAAGTTAACATTGCAACCATTTGGGTGGTCTTGGCGATAGATTACTTGGCGGCTAAGTTCAATCAAATCTTGTTTTCACTGCTTCGCTTGAGAAAATCGTCGATTTTCATCGAATGTGTTAAGATTTCATTCCGAAGGCGAAACACATGCCTTTTTGTTTCACACCAAAAGCGGTAACGAGGATAAAGTAATTATTACTCGTACATCTTGGGGTGAACATATGTGAGCATGTATGGATGTGTGGAGTGCTTTTCCCCTTTTTTGATAATGGCTTATTGAATTTATCTGGCCATATACGAGTAGACATAATTAACGTGTGCGAAGGTATTCCTTTCAAATATTTGAATGTTCCACTAAGTATGAATGCCTTACGAGCACTTCAGCTCTTTCCATGGGAACTCATTGACACATATGCATGAAAACTGAGCAAAAAATCAGGTTCAATTTTTCAGAGAAAAGCCGAACTCAATTGTAATTGAGATCGGTTTTACAGTATGGTACATATCTAAAGTTTGAGACTTTGAGACTGAGTTTATGCTCAGTTTATATGCATAAGAGCAATTATGTGTTTTGTTTTGCATTAATTTTGCAGGCAGGGACTGCCCCTTGTTTACAGAAGTTCTACGCACAACGGCCATATTTTATCATTATAGTATACAGTATAATTAACAGTCGTAGGTACTTTATGAGCCCTTCAAGTCTGCTATTTAGCACTAAATATAGTCTGCCACATTATTTTATATTTCATTTTGCATTCCTACGTACATACATATACCTATTTGTCTTGGCCACGTCTTCCTTCACTCTTCGTCTTTTAGCATTGCACTGCGCGCACAACTTAATTGCTGGCGCCAATGGTGCTCTAAAAGTCTAAAAGTATCAAATTTGTCCTTTTCGCATCTTCTGAATGCCTGATTCAAGTACCTACCCTACTCGCCTTTATAATAAATCTTTTATGTATCGCATGCCTGACATGTGTATTTGCTGCGTAACCGATTTGTGGTGAGAAGTGGGTGGTCTGATCTGTATAATTTAAGAGTTGTTTTGTAACTTGATTCCGGCTGCTTAAGAACAATCCCACGTTAGCCCAGAAGAGCGCCGCAGTAGCTACGTTTAAGGGAATTACATAAATATGTATATATGTGATTGCAGATAAGATTTGAGAAGTGTGGAACTTTATCTCAATCACTTAAGTATGCTTTTCGCAAAATCATTAAAGGTTTCAGTTCACTTCAACTTAATTTCATGTTTACTTATGTGATATCATCAGCATTGTTAGGGTGCGGGAGGAACATTATCGCGTATCTATAATCAGAATAACGTTTTTTGTAAAAGTACAAGTCAGAAAGATTTACTGATACAAAAATAAATTCTGGTAATTATTCACAGGCATTCACTCAATTTATAACTTCGCAATGTCTTGCAGTTCACCTAACATGTGGCGTTCAAAGTTAGGTAAACTCCGATATATCCACCTTAAGAAATTTTGCGTGAAATGTAAAAAACTGGGGGTGGAAATTAGTTCATTCTTTTCAGAAACTCTTACATTCCTTATGTCCATAATTTTAATAAAATAAAATTATTCGAAGCGCCTACCAGGAGTCTCCAACGCGCATTTATGGATAGTTTGGAGTTTAGATAACAGGCATTTTACAAATTACTATGAAATATACATAGAAGGTTTTGAATTTTATTTTGTATTTTCTTTGGCAATAAAAGAATGCTGTTGACAATTTAAAACAGCTTTATTTCAATAAATACACTGTAAAAACATTATGGGTGGATTTGTCACAAATATAAGTTATTTGGGAGCAGCAATAGTTTATGCAAAAATCTGCTATAATTATTTACTTTTTTATCACAAATATGTTTGTTATAAGCTGCTTTAACAAAGCGAAATATGCTGATATTTAAGGGTGACATCCCTATAAACTATTGCTGTTTCATAATCGCTTATATTTGTGACGAATTCTCCTATAATGTTTTTTCAGTGTATAAACTTAACTTGCTGATGATAATGATAATAAGAAATATACATTTTAAATCCGAACATCTTACATCTTTTAATTTTTCATTTTTAATTCGAACTTCTTGTTTGATTTGATAAAAACGGGGCACCCCTGACAATCGTTTTTCTTTTATAACCAGGTCTAGCAGCGCCTACTTTAGTTCCCTTCAGATGTCAGATAACATCTAACGCGACCATGCTGTGAAGCAATCCTGAAAATAATTCTTATTCTAAAAGCAAAAAGCATTTGAATCGGAAGATAATTATTATTTTTTTAAATAAAAAATAAAAATCATTTTTTAACTAGCTTTCCCAGACCCGGCGCTGCGCGGGATATTATTAAATTTTTATTCCTTTTTTCACTCTCAAGAAGTTTCCAATTTCAACACCCACAATTTCTACATTTATTAATAATTTTAGCCGAAATTTGGCACACGTATTGCCCCCATGTTTTATACTATCTAAAGTTATTTCCACAACCTTTACCTCTCTTCTTGGAAAACATTAACAGTAAAAACCTACCTCTTTTACACGTTATTCCATTTTACTAGAAAACTATTATTTATTAAATGTTTATATATACCAACGAAATTATACTACTCTCCAAGTCGCTACCACTGAACCCACCTAAAATATACTATGTCTATTAATTCGGGAGATATTCGATTTTTCCCCACAATCTTGAAAAACTCCATGCGCCTCATTGTCACGGATAAACATTTTTTTTCATTTTCCACCAAATATTTTTCTATTTTGACTTTTCATGTGTTTTTGATATTTTTCAACAGTATTAATAAATTTATTTATTAAATTATTTATTTTATCACTTTCGCCTATTCTTAATACTTCATTTTTTTCCAATCGCCTTCAGGACAAAAAATATCCCCACTCTCAAAAACTTTGAACACCCACAGTTTCTACATTTATTAATATTTTATCCCAAATTTAAAAATAAACCGTTAATTCCTACCTCCATCACACTTTATTGCATTTTAGTAAAAATAAGTGTTAGTCATTAAATTTTCATATTATATATTTACGGAATTATACTACTCTCCTAGACGCTTCCGTTGAGCCCATCCACAATACCAATAAAGTCCATTAATTGCCGAGATATTTGAATTTTTCACCTCATTTTCGTAAAAAAACCCACGGGCCAAAAATTTGTTTTCACTATTCCCAAATTATTTCTATTTTAGTTTGTTGGTCTCTATTTGGAAATCTTGATGGAAGTTTTGAAATCAGGGACCCCAAAAACCTCCTATTGCGGATTTTCATCGCAATTGTTTGAAGTTTAACTTTTTTGGTAGTCATATTGGATCCGTCATTTTGAATTTGGAAATTTAGATGGCTTAGTCGAAATCAGTGACCCCAAAAACCCCTTAACGCGGAGTTTCAGGGCAATCTATTGAAGTTAACTTTTTCGGTCGCTTTATTGGATCCGCCATCTTGAATGTGGATACTTTGATAACAAATACAAGATCGGCAACCCCGAAAACCCCCCAGTGCTCTTGTTCAAAAATATTCCTTGAAGTTGACAAATTCGCCGCCATATTGGATCCGCCTTCTTGAATTCGAGAAAAAATTATTTACCCCTACAACCTTCTGCAGACAATAGCGAACAAAATTACGCAAATCCGTTGAGTTGTTCGTGAGTCATGGAAAGTCGAACGAAAAGCATTTAATTTTTATATACATATACACCTGTGTGCAAAATAATAGCAGTGCCTATATGTTTTGCCAATAATGAAACAAAAAAAAACTATTATAAACATGTCATATATTATTTATTGCTTATTGTTGATATAAGTAAAACAAAATTTAGTATAATTCATTTTCTGCCTGGGAATTTGTTAATATAATAATATTTTATTTTATTGACAAAGGTTTATTTTGACTGCAAAGTAATAGCAGTGCTACAAAAAATTCAAGTAAATATTAATACAAAATAAAAAAAATCAGTCTCAATTCAATGGAAATAATAATTCATCTTCTAGTAGTTTATTGTGTAACCTTTATTTGATATCACTTCTGCACAACGACGTGGCATAGAATTCACCAAGGTTTGGCACCGTTCTGGAGTGATCGATGACCATGCAGAGTTCACCACAAGCCAGAGTTCCTGAACAGTAGTCGGTTTTGCTTTGAAAACCGCTTGTTTCACATCGACCTATCGGTTTTCTATGGGGTTCAGCCGCCCAGTCCATGACCTTAACCTCATTAGCAGAAAACCAAGCCTTTGTTAACCGACTTGTGTGTTTAGGGTCATTATCTTGCGTCAGAACCCATCATAGTGGCATGTCTTCCTCCGCGTAAGGCAGCATGACCGTCTCCAATATATCGACGTAAATGTTTGCGTCCATTTTATTTTTTATCGGGTCCCCATTATCTGCAGGAGATATTGAGGGACCCTGTAGTCGCACTCCAGCGTATTGAGCGCATCTCCCCACCTCGCCGAGTTAAAAGCGTTGCGCACCGGGCGGGGTTAATGGTTTCCACATCCGGGGGCCCGGACCACTTCGATTACCTCCTGGGTAGCGTGAACCGTCGACCTCTCTTCTCGAAAACCGACCAAAGAATATCTAACAACAAGAAGGCACACTCGGGACGTTTCCCCTTATCTTTCAACGAACTTGGGTACCGTTAACAGGACCAGACGTCCCATTTCGTAAAAATTAGATAGTTATAAACAAGTAAGGACTGTATCGAAAAGTTTTGCACGGTTTTTACATGAATGCATTGGCATGATGAGTCATCCTTTTTCATTTTAAAGAACAGTAGAATTCTCTATTGCGTCATTACTGGAACTACTGAAAATCTCTCGTTTCTGCGCCAGCTCATTTATCGCTATATGATGATTATTTATGAGTTCAAAACGCGAAGAAGTACGTGCTGCAATTTTGCGGGCTTTCAGTGAAAACACTAAAAAGTCATATTCGTTAATCGCAAAGGAAGCTAAAATAAGTAGATGGACGGTTAAAAGACCCAAACGTACAGTTAAGCAGCAAAATGTGGCTATAAAACGATCCAAAGTGTTGTACAACATTTTGGTTCACGCTACAGACACTTGCGTTATAATGGTTGTCGAATCATATTTTAAATATGATTTTTCAACACTACCAGGTCCACAATTTTACAATGCCCGAGATAAGGAGAATGTTCCCGATTCAGTAAGACAAATTTCTGTAGAAAAATTCGGTCCAAAGGTACTGGTTTGGCAGGCAATTTGTTAGTGTGGCCATCGTAGCCGTCCAGTTTTAATAGAGGGCACGATTAACACAGAAAAATATGTGAAGGAGTGTTTACAAAAACGTCTGTTACCAATTATAAGGTCACACACTAACAACACTTTGTGAGAGCAAGACAACAATTTTGTGGGAGATGCTATGAATATTGAAACGCTTCTACAGGGTGCGTCATTTTATTTTGTACAATTTCTATTTTCCAGCAAGGTACAAAACTTATTTCCTGACAATTATCCGTCGCAAAGCCACACACCAACACCTTATATGAGGTTTATCATTTGTAAAACGAAAGAACAGCTATTTACTTAATTGTATTTTAAAATGTTCCAAAATTTTCAAGTAAACTCAAATCACCTTTAAAATGCAAACTGAAAAAAGGTGAACAACCGCGTTCGTATTTATCAACTGCGTGTGCGCTACCTGTGTTCCCCCTCATTCATTCGCATTGTCCTTATGCTTTATGATCACGAGGAGAGGTGGCACTGAGATGTGATGGAAGTAGAGAGAGTTAGAAATCAGCCTTAAAACTCCGTTGCAAAAAACGCTCAATTTTCTATCTCACACTGTACATGTTGTACGTGAGAAATTTTTGCCGACTAGGCTCTCTCTCTTAATTGCTTACAGGAATAGAATTGTACTCGTTCGTTTCTGCTTTAGTTAATGGAAAAAATTTTTGGATGTATGTATATTCCAGACATTTCATTAGGCATTTGCAGGCGAATAAGAGTGTCCCTTCTTATTATTAGATATTCTTTGACCATACTGTTTCTCCGAAAGGTCCCCAGCGGCCACGATAGCCGCATGGAGGCGAGGCTTCAGGAGCTTCCCCAGGAGCTTGGGAGCTTGCCAGCTAGAAGAAGCTTAACATTCCAGCTAGATAAATATAAAAAGAGCAGCATGTGTTTTTAATGCTTTAATAGCTGAGTGGATTTTTCTCACACAAAATGTTTAGCATTTAAAATAATAATTCTTATAATTTTTATATCGATGTTATAGTTATAAATAATTATTCTTATGATAAGACATGAGGCCTTAAGTTCCCTACATATGCATGAGTGCTAATTTGACAACAAAAACTATTTAGTAATAGCCAACAACACCATCTATGAATGCCCTATTTCCCTATATAACATATCTTACTTGTGTAAACCATAATCTCTCTAAATACACATCAAAGTGTTTCGACCAATCCTGCTCCGCCTTCTAATTGTTTGAAATGACTTGACCTACGCAAGGCCTCAAGCACGAAAAGTCAGTAGGAGAAATTGTTTACGACGGCCGTTTTAAATATTTACAAGGCATTGAACTTGCAGTAATAATGATCTAGTCAAAAACTCCTTAGCACTTCCACAACGTTTGCTTACAATTTTACGCTTGTTATAAATATTTATCGAAGAATTCACTTCGATTCTCACTAGTACTCTGCATAGAAGAAGCGGCATGATAACCGCGGAAAAACTTCCGCATAATGACGCTTATCATGAGCGAATGTAAATATACAAAATCGATCGTCTCACAGACAGGAAGGAGCCCATTTAGTTACGACATAAGTATTACAAACTTTATTTCATTAATAAGCAAATAGACGAGATGCAAGCCTATTAATAGGCGCACATACCTAACATACATAAGTGATCAGATCCTATTCGAAAGGCATGGTTGCATTAATTATGAAGTTTCATCTCTAAGGTAGGAAACTTACATGCATACTTATGTACTTTACCCTAAGCAAACATATTTTCCAAAGCAACTGCCAAACAAAAATATTTATAAAATTGTATAAATTATACTATATTGTTGAGCTATACAGCCGATGATTATTTGTAAACATTTCGTATTTTAATTGTACGATCACTGGTCACTGCAGAGAAACTTATGAGTAGATAAAGGCATATGTAGGTATATGCTGACGATACTTTTCGTGTAATTAACATTTCCGACTTTTTTTACTCATTCGTGCTGATAATGACTTTTCATTACATTTCATGTAGCCAATTAGAACTTATAAACAAAAACTGATAGTAATTGATTTTCAGCACGCTACTGATTGATTTATGCAAAACGTCTGTGTGTTTGATAACTTTTAAAAATTAACGTCTTATTTTTAATCGACTTCCAAAAAAGAGAAGGTTCTCAATCCGGCACGAATTTTCCTTTATGTATGTACAACGATTTCTCCGGCATTTCTGGGCGAATTCCATGATTATTTTATTTTCGGTTGGGGAAGCTCTCGAATTGATGCCACACAAATTTCATTAACATTGGTTGAGTAGTTTTCTAAACACTGGATCAGTAATTTGTAAAGGCAATCGATCCCGGATAAAAAATAGTTGTTGTTTGTTTGTGTAAGCGTACGTATGTATGTATTTGAGTATGTTTGCACGTATGGTTGAGAGTGAAGATATGCAATATATAAACAAATTTTAATTTATATGTGGAAAGATTTAATTTAAATATAGCAATATCTTTCAACAATTATTTATACACTAAAAAGAAAAAAATTCAAACTTTTTCTTAATAAACCGACTTCACGAAAACCATACAAAGAAAAGGTTAATACCACTACGAAGTTAAAAGAAATTACATTTTGTTTATACACGTATTTTGAAGTCGTATGGGGCCAAGTATAAAAACACGCAGCCCAATGAGAAATGAAAGGTGGTCTGCATGTTTTACTTATAGCTGCACCCGACTTCAAAATACGGGTGGAAACAAAATTTATCTATTTTTACAAATTTTTATTGAACTTGCTTTGTTGTCTATCTGTCTGCTACAAATCTTGCAAGTCAATTTTGAACCAGTTCCCGTTATCGGAATAGGTGCACACGCCTAAAGGTCAGGTGACAATTCAATATGGGTGTAAATCCAGGATGGCGGATTCCCTTTTGTCATTACAACCCCCATGATATGGGTATCAAATGAAATGGTTTGATGATAAAATTCGATAAGATATGTAGCCTCATCCTAAACCCAATATGGTGGACGCTCCAAGATGGCAGATTACCTTTTCCCTCACAGCGCCCTTGAAGTGGGTATCAAATTAAAGGGTGCAACGAGTAGATGGCGATTAGCTATTTAAAAACCAATTTTGAACCAATTCGCGTGATCAGAATAAGTTAAAACATGGAACGCATATATGAATCCTTCTCAATAGCTTACAACAGATAAAGACTAAAAAATACATAATAATATAGCTGTAAAAAATACTATTTTAAAAACAAGCTTTTATTTAAGCCAAATGTACTATAAAGTAAACAATAAAGTATGAAAACTCAACATGCACACATACTACATCACAACAAGCTCTTTTATATCACGTAATCGCAATTTATACAAAAATTTGATTTGGCAAAATTGGTAATACATAGTTTTGTGCTCATTTAAAAATTCCTGAAAATGCCATAAGTAGGTAGGTATTTTTATTTGATTTTTTACTTTTTAGTTCATTTCACAAATAAAAGCTTATTTTTAAAATAGTAATTTTTTGTTATTTTTTTTACTTTTTAGCGGCATTAACCTTTACTTTGTGTAACTTTGTGTTTTTATTATTATATAATTTTACTATAATTAAATATAATAAAAATAGTAATAAAACATTGGAAATTAGCAAAATACCATTAAGCGTTTCTATATTGCACATTGAATTTACGGGTATAAAATGAGTTAAACGTGGAAAAGATACAGCTACGAATAGACGGGGAAGATGGGATTCTAGGGTGTATGACCCCCAGGATTTTTATTTGCAAATTTAAGGACTTTTTAAGAAAAAATCTATTTGTTAGTTGCCAACACTGCCCAAGTTAAAAGTGGTATGTTAGTCATTTTTGTTTTGGTTTTCTGATATATACAATATTTAATCTAACAAAAACAAATACCAGCATCTGTGTCGCCAGGAAAAAAATACTAGAGACAAAATAACTTTTCGGCAATTTGTCAACTTGAAGAAAACTGTTTTGTTTGTGGTATTTAACGAAAACTGAAATCGTCTTAAATGAGTTAAATGTTCAAACCTTTTTAAAAACATGCCTGCTTGTTGCCCTATCTTTTGAGGTATTACTTATGCATTCTCAAAATTGGTGTAAAAAAACCAAATTGAGGGACCGCGCCAAACTAAATGTGAAGCCCGATTTCTAATATGCGTAAAAAACGAAGAAAAAATCTTATTTATAATATTTTAAATAAAATTTCTTTCGAGTTTCAATACTCGCAAGCGAGCGGCTAATTAAGTCAATGAGGTCCAAGTTTTGGTGTGCAGCGCAAAGAAGCTTAAATTTAAACTCTGTAATTTTTTGTCTGGTGCCCGCAAATAGATTTTTTTTAAATTTCAAATGAAACTATTTTTGTAAAGACATATTTTTAAGCACAGTCCAAGGCGGGTTAAATGATAATTATAAGAAGTGAGAAAAACCCTTAAAAATAAGGTTAGATTTCCGCAAAAAATTCCAAAAAATTTTTCGTGCACTGCTGCGCTCGCGTTACAATGTTATCTACATTAAATATAATAATTATATATTATTACAATTTTTTTTCAAGAGATCTGTGACAACGATTGCTGATCTCTTAGGGTTCCGCGGTACAAGAACATTTTTGAAAAAATCCGAAAGAAATATTCTCAGAACATACCTGGGATGAGACAGGATATTCCGGAGATGTTTGCAGGAAATATTCCTGGAGTGATCCAGGAATATTCTTCTGTGCTATTATGGTAGATAGATTAACTTGCGTTTGTCCGCAGTTTTACTAGCGTGTGATATTATGGCCTGTGACATGTTTATATAATTTTTAATTTCAAATTGAAATTTGGGAGATTCTATTGGAGTTTTGCAGCTGTGATTCCCCTCCAAAGCCAATAATATGTCGGTTACTAGGACTGAATTGTCATTCAACTGAGGTCCAGTCCAGTCGTCTTTCTCACACCCACATCATCTCGGGGCGCCGATCACCCCGGGCGCCTGATAGGCTATGGCCGTCTTTGTATGTCAAGTCATTGTCATCGAAATGTTAGTTATAAATATGATCTGCCTGGTTGAGTTATGTCTTGAAATTACTAACCTATGACTGACTCTAAATAGTTGTAAATAAAAATTTTTTATTAAATAACAACAAACCCGACTAAGGAAAAAACTAACTGAACAGTATGAATAAAGAAAATACTCTTTCTTTCTTTATTTAATTCAAATTAACGCACAGTATAGCCGTGGTCGCATATCGTAATAATGGCGTATTTTTTAAAGAAGGCACCCATAGGACATGATTTAGTAAAAACAGACATTTTTGCACTTAAATTTCAGTTTTTGTACACTCTCCAAGCACAGCAAATGTGTCCAAATGGTGCGAAAATATTCCTACTGCCATGTAAAAGTTCAAGAGAATTCAGCAGAATGAATGGTTGCGGACGCATTTGATTATTTGTCCAGCTCTCATGAAATTGTAATAGGTCTTACAATCCAAATAAACAGCGCTTCCCAGGGCCAGAACGCCTTTTTACAGCAGGGAAAGGGGGACAAACTAAATAAATAAATACTGCAATCAATCCTACTCTGATCGCCAACAATGTATCTTCGCGGCGGAAGTCGATCACGTACCTCTACAACGCTCTATAATTACCCTTGGAATCGAGGACCAATTTAGCGATCATGAAGAGCTTGATTTTGTTTATGCGATCATTTCATTTTTATAGTACAGCCAACGCCATAAACTGCCTCTTCATAACTCACTGGGCTTGTTTTGTTCATTTTCAGGTGCCAGTATACTCCAAAGCCTCCCGCGCCACAGCCCCTTCGTATTAACTGTGGGTCTAATTGAGGAGTGACAGTGCCCTGTCCGCCAGAACCAACAACATGACCCGGTCACCCTGCCGAGAGTGGCTGCATTTCATCGACACACTTGAGATGTTGACAGTTTCTATAATTTGGTGATAAATAATACCTCAGAATGCGACCCGAGATAAGTATGTATGTTTGGCATTTTCTGACTCAATAGCTGGCTCATAGGGATGTGTGGCGTACGTCGGGCATTTAGCGTGTAATCTACCGAAACATGTGGTGCAAAGGCGAGACGGCTCTGCCTTTATGGGTGTCCCGTCGCAGGCTTCTGTCTTTTTTTAAATCAAGTAATTAATTCTCAAATACTATCCCTTTCGAGTTGAACTACCGAACTTTTCCTTTGCGCCGTACCCGAGGAGGTTCCACTGTATCTAAATATTTACGTTAAATCCCTCATTACATTCAGGATGTGGCAGTAAAAGGTGGGAACGACTTATATCCATGCGCACTCTTACAACTGCAACGTTGAGATGTTTTTTAATTACTTTGGGCTCACGATAGTTGGTGCTAAAATATATGTACGTGGGCATCTACATACCATATACGGACACTACACGAAATTTGATAAGCCAATAATAAATTTCGCTATGACTATTTAAATTTATTTTAGAAGGGATGGATGCCCAAATTCAATCAATTTGGGTACCTCTGCTAGGTGTTTTCGTTTTTGCTGCCGAAGCGTAGCGCCAGAGACAACTGGAGTTGCTGTAACCTTGCCTCAAAGTAGCATTTTGCCTCTAGTGCTAAGCTCCGTGTTCGAGTCGAGCTCTGAGACTGATTGCCGAGACTGAGATTAAATTGCATAACGAGCAGAAGAAAAGCTACAAATTATATTATTAATTAAGTTCAATGTTACTACAAAGAACTTATTTTTTTGAAGAAAATAAAATATATGCTAGCTGACCTATGCGAATATTTCGTTCGCACAGTATCGTGATCAGTCACCGAATGGTAATATCATAATGTGGAAATAAATAAATGCAAGTGTTTATTAATAAAATGTATTTTACTTTGAAGAGTAGTAAAAAATATGACTTATTTTAAAAAGTCGTTATCCATATACATCGGTTTATAATACGTTGATTTAATTTGGTTTATTTGCGTTGCAGATTACACTTAGGAGGAAAACAACGCCAACTAACAGCTGTCATGCATGCTAATTAAACAGATAGTCAATAGTCAATAGATCGAGCCTTCTACAGTAGAATCTACACAACTCAAACCGACAGCTGACGTACATGTTAGTTAAACCGATTGTGAAAATATGGCGCCTTCTACCTTTCCTATGCAAATACGGTTTTTATAAAAGGTTTTTAAAATAATTTTTTTTTAACGAAACCTGTTTGTTTATTTTTCGTCATTAGAGGGAAACATAATATTCAAACTGATATCTCCATTATTAATTTTGATGAAGTATTAAGGGGTTATATCCACTTGTAAGTCCGAAAAAACGTGTTTTTTTGTGAATTTTTTGTGAAGAGGCTTTTCATTAAATAAATACATAGAATAAATGTACATATAGAGAATTTAATGTATTTTAAGAATTCGCGATGTATTTACAAAAATATTCGGTTCCGTTGTTCCTGTAGGAGATCTACTAGAGGACCTCCACAAAAAGGTGTCTGGCGGTGAGCAAGATATCTCTGATCCAAATTATTTGAAATAAAAAAAACCAAAGTTTTAATTTTAGGATAGATGAATACAGGTAATGATCGAAGGAATAGTCAAAATTTTGATTTTTGACAAAATGGCGGCTTCCCAAAGAAAAAAATCGTTTTTTTCAAGAAAATTTACAGTTTAAAGGGGCTTAAAAAATCGAAATTATTGTCAGAAACCTTATTCCTTCGATCATTACCTGATACAAGTATCTAAGAAGATTGTGTGAAAATTTCAAGCCGATCACTGCAGCCGTTTTGGAGAAATTTTGCTCACCGACTTTGAAAACACCGTTTCGAGAAAAACGCGTTTAAAGTTTTGGGAACCATTTAAACTACTTTCAAACGCTCGGAGACGTCTTTACGCTAATTTCTCCGAAACTATTTGCCGGATCGATGTGAAATTTTCGGACGATATGCTCAACTATATGTACATTCAAAATATGCAAAAAAAAAAATTCGATTTTTTCAAAATTATAAGTGGATATAACCCCGGGAAATATGGCTTACTGACAAAAACCCCCTTTCAGAAATAGAATTTGCAAATTTTGATGACAGATTTAAAATCAGCCCCCCCGCCATTGTGTGGATTTTCAGGGCAATCCCTTGAAGTTTAACTTTTTCGGCCGCCATATCGGATCCGCCATCTTCAGAAATTTTGATGGCAGTTTTCCTTTTTTGCTGCGACTCACAGTGAAAAACGCCAAATTTTTGTGTGTTTACTAAAATGGGTTCAATAAACAACTTCTGGATGAGTTTGGCGCGGAGGAACACAAAGGAAGTAACTTACTGCTTGTGAAACGCATAATTTTTATTACTGAAAAACAAAAAATCTCTAATGTTTTATGGCTCGGGGTCAATCTGCATATTAGATAATAAATGACTATGATACTCAAATTTCTTCATTTTACTTACTTACTAGAGCACATTCCATTTTGCAGAATTGAAAAATATTAATCTGTGAAGAAGCTCTGTTACAAACGATGCGCGCTCACTTTATTCACACAACAGCTGTTTGACGCGGCGTGCTACATACTTACATTACAAATGAATTCCTGACGCAGGTTGCGCCCTCAGGCCCTTACCGACGGTCGTTTCTTATACTAGGGGTGGGTACTACTACAACGTTTTGAATCGTTGAAACGTTGAAAAAAAAAATCTTCGATTAATGAGTTTTGGCCAGCTTTTTGGCGTTTGGGCCCACTGTGCGACTGTGCGATTCAGTGTAACTTTAATCCTTTATTTTACTGTGATATTTATTTTTGCTAATCGTCGTTTTTACATCTGTGATATTTAATTTTTCTTTTTATTATGGCTGTGACATTCCGTTTAATTTTAAATCTTTATTTTTTTGTGCTATTTACCTTTTTTTATTTAAGTATCATCTTTGTGGTTAATCAATTGTTAAATATTTTATTTATTTATATCGATGTCTAGTTGACTTCATCCGTGCTTTATATTTTTAACAAAATTATTTGCTGCTGGCTTCTTGTTTAGTTATTGATACTTTTATTTCTCTATTTATTTCATTGGCGCTTATTATATCTTAATTTTTGCAATGTGTCCTAATGTCTTGTTGAAAACATTGTTTACACTGGAACGAGCTTTTGTCACATAAACGTGCCCAGCTTATTTTATTGCTTTGATGAGTTCAGGTGTATGATATCAGAATCAAACGTTGATGTAATTTTCGTAAGTGAGACATGGTTGAGTCGGCATGTTACACATGATTTGATTGGTATACCTGGATATAATGTTTTCCGTAACGATCGTGAGGGCAGACAGGGTGGTGGCGTCGCGGTATATACTCGGACACACTTTCAGGTGCAACCCTTGTCGCTGTTTACCGGTGCAACCGAAACTGAATTCCTATAACTGGAAATTCAATCGAAAGGATTGAATACCTTATTAGGGGCTGTCTATTCACCTCTAAGAACCTACCAACGGGAGCTACTTAACTACCTCGCTCAAGTCTCACAAAGATACGACAACACCATCATTGGAGGTGATTTTAATATAAACCTGATGGGTTCGTGTTCGACGAAGCGAAGACTGTTTGATGACGTATCGGCTTTGGGATTAGAAATTGTACAAATAGTACGAATCACCCAACTTACTTTTGTGGGACTACTTTGTCAATTCTGGATTTTTTCAATGTTGATGCTTCTTCTAAGGTTAGGTTCTTAAACCACATTGATTTTGCACCTTCGGATCATGAACTCCTTTTTTATGAAGTATCAGTTACAACTATTCGACAGAGGTAGCCCAAATTGTCAATATCCCGATGTTAAAGCAATCACTTATGATGTCCTATAACTTGACATGGGTAGATGTATATTTCTGTAATGACATAGATAAGAAACTTAAGATCTTTAATAGCAAACTCTGTTTGACACACACTTCCCAGTTAGGAACACAAAGCCACCTAAGCCAGCTTGGTTGAATGGTCATATTTTGAATATGATCTCAATTAGGGATATGCTCCATCGACGTTAGAAGAGACATCGGTCTGAAGAGAATCGTGCAATCTTTGTACAGCAGCGCAACTTGGTCACACAACTAATTTCATCGGTAAACCGAGAAATTTTGTGATTATTTATGATTTAAATTTCTTAAATTAGTCTCGCGTCTCGTTTCGGCTTCTTTCCCATGTGGGTTGACTTGATAAAAAACTATATTGTTAATCGTTACCAATGTGTTCATATAGGTGACAATCTTTCTGAACGTATAAAATTATCGTTGGGGATACCGCAAGGATCGATTTTGGGCCCGTTTCTATTTTCGATGTACATTGACGACCTTGATTGCCTGGACCTTAAGTGCATCTTAATAAAATATGCTGATGATGTACAAATGTATCTAACTGCTCCTAGGATCTCTATCAATGATGCAATTCGGGATGTGAATCAGGTCCTCGAAAGAATACAATAATGGGCTAAGTGCAATAACCTTAACTTACCGTTTGTGCCGTTTACAAACAAAGTGAGGAATTTGGGTGTAATATTCAATTTAGCTTTGTCCTGGTCGGACACATTGGCTATCTAGCGGGTAAAAACTATGGGATTATTAGACAATGGTGGTATTCCTTCCTCTTCAACCAGACTACACAGGGCTTATAATGCTTGTATCCGTTTTGTGTATAAATTCCGCCGGTTTGACCATATCTCACCCTTCTCCAGGAACATATTCGGTATGAGTCCCATTTATAAACCCACCACGTTTTTGTTTGGAAAGTTAAGATTTTTACATTCAACCGGAACCCGAAATATAGTAGTTCCGCGTTTCAAGTATAGACAGTCGAGGAACTAATTTGTTGTTCTGGAACTAAGCTTTGGAATGTCCTGCCGACCCAATGTAAAACTGCCAAATCTGAAAGCCAATTTAAGCGGATGTATCGTAACTTGTATATTAATGGTTAAAATTATTTGGATGATGTGTCACCTCTTCGGTGTACCATTTGCATTTATACTTATCAGGATGTTCGTTAGCTTTACTATACCTTCTTTTTTAATGTGAATGTATTTATTTTTTTCTTTTAGAATATTTTCTATTATAATTCTTTTTTTCATCTATTATGTGCACATTTTAAATTACATAGTTTAGGTACTCTTTTTATATTTTCCATACTACCAGAATTTTGTATTCATAGTGTACATTTATAAGGCTAGGCCTTTGTACAGTTTTTGTGAAATAAGTTATTATTATTATTATAAATATGAATATGAATACCTACTATCGAAGTGGAAATTAATCCCATATTGTGACCGAAAATTTTCAACTTCAAAGGAATGCAATGAAATTGGTTCCTTTTTATGCTTACGTTCCACCAATATACGGGATTTTTGTTTCCTTTCGCTGTCCTCCGGCGTGGCATGGAGACATTGGAGATGTCTGCTCGTGAGTCTGCTCGGGTCAATATGGCCGCTGTACCAAGAGTGCCAGTGAACTTTCCGTCCCTATTTCGGTGTTGTTCGCTGATGAAGACCAGATCGACTTCAGTGTTCTTCCTGATCTGCATAAGGAGGTCATTAGCGAACCTGCAACTTTAAAGATTTTCCTGTAGGAACGAACCTTCTGCTCATTGTTTGCTCTTAGCAGCTTCCAGTGCCTGTCTGAATGCATAGGAAGCATTTAGATGACGCGATGCATTCCTTAATCTTGTGGCCCTGCTCTCCACATCGGATGCATAGCCCCAACTTTCTTCTGTCCGGTCCATATTAGTCTCCTTGCCAGTGTCCGTAACGGGAACAGGAATAGCATCAAGAGAGCAGCTCGGTCGCCCCTTTCTCTATTAGCTCGACGATGGCCATCTTCTGTTCACCAGAGTATTCGTCGTTTTTTGAAATAATTTCAGTTCTAGTTTCCTCCAATTTTTTGGATCGCCTCTGTTACCTCCTCTGCTGTGGTGAGGCTCTATAGATCCCGTATCCCTAGATTTTCCCTCTGCTCTAGTCGTCGCACGGTGGCACGGTTTCTCCTAGGGTGCGGTCGAGGGAGTTTGTAAAAGACATTTTGTCTTTCGACTGGTCGCTGAGCTCAAGGAGTATTTCTCCAGCTCTCGTCTGTCAGATCGACCTCACCTCGACCTGTGTGACATCCGGGTTGACCTTATTTCGGATCTCTCTTAGGACTTCCACATAGGTTTTGCCGTCTGTCGGCTTTATTAGTAAGGCCTCTTGGAAGATCCTGCTTGCGTTAGTCATTTTTCCCGCTTTCGGGGGCTTTGGACTGCCTCCTGCTAGGGGAAAATTTACAACTTATCTATATAAGAAAGCTCCATAAACTTTTCCGTTTCAATCGTCACATAGCTAATTACATTCTACTCGTCCAACGCTTTCATTTGATACCCATGTCCAACCCAAGAGGGTTGTGAACAAAAATGTGATCCCCCTTTTTGGGACGTCCATCATATTGGGTTTAGAAACTTTATAATTTAATATCCAATTCAAGGATTTTGTGAAGAAAACGGTAATCCGAAATCTAGGGGCGTCCGCGATATTGGATTTAGAACGATATTGGACATATTATATTTCATTGTCACCCGATTTACCCACGTGTACCAAATATCAACTCAATGTGTGAACTGTAAGAGGGTCCAAAGTAAGTTGTAAGATTCTTTTACATTGATAGTTTCAGGTCAAGTTAAATAAGAGCTGGTAATAATAAAAACGATTGATTTTACGGAAAAACCGTAAAGACATTTTTGTGCAGAATTTTTAAGCTTACTTTTTTCTCATAACTATTTTCCTCGACATATCGACAATTTAGGTATGAGATATTAACAACAAAATATAACTAACCCTTTTTTAATCCCATTAAAACAAAAACCCACGGCTAGGGTACTTTTCTTACATGCTTAGAACATGGAAATAAAGGTGTTCACAAAATTCCAGTCTGTTCGGAATTTTTTTTCAGTCCAAGTTTAATTTAACTTACTCAATTTACGCGATTTTCATTCATTATCCACGTGGAACGGATATTTCGCGTAAATTAAGGGACGGGTGTAGGTGGATGCATTTTCGCATACTCAAACTCATTTCCTAGCGCTTCAAATCGCAATGCGTACATTATATCTCCGCCTTAAGGCCGCCTAAAGGTAGTGACACAACCAACGCCTGCGTCGCGGCATTGCGTGCGTTGACATTTATGAAACGACGCATACGACGCTAGGTAAGTTACAACAGAATATTGAACGCGGCAACTGACAAGCAAGTTACACATGCAATTTCAGTTATATAATGATATACTTATATAATTATATTCCTACATAACTTCATGCGTTTGTTATAAATAAACTCGCGTTTGCGCACTTCTTCTATGCGTCGCTCATCGAATTCCATTTTGCCACACGAGTGACACTTAAAAGTAAGGTTAAGTTGAATGCGCCGCTTTAAAATTTAGAAATTTGCGCAAAGGATGCGACGCGTCGCATAGCGGCTCGTCGGATGCGAATTCGTTGTAACAGGACTGCATAAGCGCTTTAAAGCCTGTCATCGCACGCATCGCTCGCGACGCGTTCAAAATTTGGTTGTGTCACCAGCTTAAGAAATCAAAAGTTGACATTTTAGTAAAGACACGAACCTTAAAAGTCGCCTGCGTCACAAATGCTTGATTTCATTTTAATGGAGTTTTACGGTAAAATACATAGTTTATGGCTTGCTTAGAGCAAAAATATTGCACATATTCTGGCAAGGTCTAACTTAAAAAAAAAATGTTCATGATTTCAAAAGGAAATATTTTAAAATCACAACAGTCCATCGGATACCATACTTCTTATTCACGCGATAGAAAACAATCTTATAGTCAATTCCACAGTCATACATATATAATGCACCACCGCTCAATCTCCTGCCTCAAACGTCCGCCAATTTGACAACTTTACAGCAAAATGTTTCGAAGCCCGTTCCCAAAAATTGGGGCCAAGGTTATAAGAATCGTGCCAAACGTTGTAAAATATATTACATATTATTAAACAATGTGATCGATTGAACAGTTGTTGCGTTTTATTAAAGAATTTGGAAATAAAAGTTGTTTGTAGCAAATTTATAATTCTAGGATGTCACAGCGCCAAATTTGTGTAATTGAGTCGCTAAATTTAAAAGCTGTAAGGAATTGTTTATTCACTTGATTGAAATCGAAGAATAAAATCAACTCTGGAACTCACTTTAGTATTAATAATGTAACTTCCCTAAAAGTCCTAAGTAATATAAATTTATTAATGAATAAATAAACGCGCTGTGTCGCATTGAAATTACAATAAATTGTTCTGTATTAAACAAATTAGTTGTCATTTGACATTTCTCCAGAGAATTTTCAGAGAATATCGGTAACGGCAATTCAGCCCGCTTACATATTTCTGACATTACAGAGCGTTAATTTTACGTCATTTGATACACACCGTCGTCCGCTTCATATTAAATCATAATTTCACAAGACGAAAATGGACTGGTCAAAGTTTCGAAAACTTCAAAATGCTACCAACTTCACTGTATTTCGTTCAGATTTTGAGCTGTTCGTCAAAAACTGCCATTTGTTTAGTTTTTTTTCGTAATGTTGCACAGATGAATCACTTGCAGCGGGTACGCACAAGATTTTAACGCAATTTAAATAGTTTTTAAGCGCAACAAGTGTCGTATTTTTGTTCACAAGTTAAGTGTCAATCGAATCGTATAAAATGGGTTGTGCAGTTAGTACAGCTAGAGACAAGGAAGCTAGTGAGAGATCAAAAAACATTGATAGAGCCCTACGTGCAGATGGAGAAAGAGCCGCTTCGGAGGTGAAACTTCTGCTATTGGGTGCGTCTTCATATTTTCCGTGGTTTCTTTTTGGTTTTTTAATTTACTCGTGTGCATTGCTCGATAATTTCCATCAATGGTACTTTGCATGTTATAAGATCGTTGTAGCACGTTAGTGTTTGGATCATGTTGCCTCATAAAACGTTGGGGGTGTTGCTGTCCTCTATTCGCCGCCAAACTTTAAGATCTGGATTTGGCCTGTACTTTTTCCTGTGAAAAATGCGTACGGCCCATCGACAATGATAGGCTCATTTGAATTGAAAGCGATGTACAATCAACGGCGGGGGAATCTATTAATTCTATCGCAAAATGGGGGAGGAAATTGAATTACATATACTATTGACGCTGCGTACAATTGAGATTAACGTGCTAAAGTAAAATTGTTCTTTACCTCAAGAATGTAAGCATCTGGATTTGAGCTAGCTCGATTATTGCAATTCAATGACAGTAGAAATTTTTTTCAATGTGTCATTGGCTGACTCAAAAAGAGGTGGATTCCGTCTTTTCTAAACTCTGTTAGTCACTTTCCGTCAGTAAATTAGTTTAGAATATTTTAAATAAGCCGATAATTGCCTTCGCTGCATTGTTTAAAGTCACAATTAGTATTGAACAGCACGTGTTATAAGATTTCTGAAAACACTTGCTGAAACTTCACATTCCTGGGTTTATGATACATTTAAGGGGGACTGTTCCTTTGCGGGTGCCCCTAAATTTGAAAGCAGACTTCGAACCACTTTGTTCAACGGAATATTATTTATATTTATTATTTTTCTCGTCCTATATTCGAGATATTTAACAAAATTGTTCATACTTTTGAAGGCGGTTTATTCATGAATTCGGAACGATTGAAATTGTATCTTAAATGCAGTAAATTCTCAATTCGAGTAAGAAACACGAATCTGGACGCCGCCAGTGAATTAGCTGACATTCTACTTGGTGAATTTTGTATTTACGATTAGATTTCAATCGAATCGAATTCGTCAATAAGGCCCCAGTATTAAAAATGCCTACTGACTGATTATTTGCTTTTTACAAACTGTTTCGAAGCCCGCTTTCAAATTTATCAAATTTAGGGGCGCCCGGAAAGGAAGACTGCCCATTTTAAGTTTCATGGATATTTACTTATTTTGTAATTCCTCGATCACGAATCGAATTATTTAATTTTTGGGTATTCTATACAAACAAAGAGCTAGTAGTGATCTTGCCAAGAGCTCGCTGGCCAGAGAATATACAGCTTAGCATGCTGCAGTGGCCAGAAAGTAGGCGCCCTTCTCCATCAAAGCGAGAGATGTGACCAAGATGATATATGTATAGTGAGCGTTGATGTGAGCAAACACTCCACAAAATGCGTTAATTTTTGTAATATGTATTGTATGTGTACGGCTCACACAGTTGACCAAGTAAAATATAAATACACACATTGAACAAATACAGTTCCTCAATTTGTAAAATTTGGAAAGTGAAAAACTATCTTATTAACAATATTACATGAAATTTACGTATTACTATTCTAAAGAAAAAAAAACAAAAAAGAACTCAAAGCTCATAACGGTTTCGGGAAAATTTTAAGATATTTAGTGACTATCACATATTACGACCGGACAAAACTAAAGTAACCCCATCGGAAAAACTGTCGCTCGGTGTACCAACATACGTCCTATACACTTATTTTATTGTGAGTAATGGGAACATAATATTCAGAATAATGTGAAATAGTTAATTTAGTATTTGTTGTGCAATTATTGCGAGAATACGTTTAATCTAAAGATTTTCAAAATAGCACGAGACAAGCATGATGAAACCTTGAGAGTTAAAATAATTTATGATTTTAAAAGTGGAATGTGTCAGAATGAATTTAGTGAAAAATACGAAGTTCATATATTCGCCATTTCACAATAAACAATAAATTATAGAGAAATGGGAACAATAAAAGTTCAATATAAATGTGTTAGATCGAGGAAGATTAAACAGAACAGGAGTACATTTTGAAGATAAGAATTATAAAAACAATCTTAAATTAAATATCTTCGCGAGATCTTTAGTGACTGAATATATTTAAATATTAGTGGAAGAATTGTTTGAACACGAGCTACGGAGACCGGTTTATTTTCAAGACGTTCAAAAGATGAAGGCTTTAATTTCTACAAAAGAAGTGGGAAGCCTCAAACGATTTTTCCCAAAAGCTTTGGAGCCTAGAAATTACTAAACTGGAGTACTATGCTTTTCTCTGATAAATCAAAAATAAATAGGAATCATTATGATAAAATGGTACAATCGTGGTCGTTAGATGTAACGTGAAAGATCTTGACGTCATTAGCATAACATAGGATTTTAGAAATAGACAAAGACATGAAGACATCGCTAATGTAAATAATAAATAGGTCAAGGCTCAAGTGACTACCTTGAGGTACGCCAGAGATATTGAAAATTTCCATAGATAATATATCACGCAATAAGACTTGCTGAAATCGATAAGATAGAGAGGAGCAAAGCCAGTTCACAATTCTAGATAAGATAGCAGGATTCTCTATGATCCATCCTGTCGAAAGCTTTGCTAAAGTCGGTGTATGATTTCATTTACCCCTGCTTCCCCTTTTCAATAAGTTAAACAGGAAAAAATACGATAGATATAGTTTTTCCAAAACGATTTGGTGATTCTGTCCTTAAGAACGCAATGAATGAAAAAAGGACAAAAGGGCATTTCAGGAAGAAACGGGTTCAGCATAAATAAAGAGTTCGTTGGCCTTAGTCTCCGATATTTTCTTCATGTTGTCGTAAACTGTATTTCTAAGCCAAAAAGCCCTAAAAAATATATTTGATCTACTGTTCTTTCATACTATACCTTGCAAAACTAAAAAGAAAAATATATAAGAATGCCAGCATTTCCACGATCCAGACGCTGTCAAAAGCCTTCTCTATATGAAAGGTAGATGCCTTTGTACTCTTCCACTCTTTGAGATCCCTTGTAACGTCCGAGTTCAGATTCTGTAGTGCATGTATCGTGGAGTGACCGGGCCACTGTGGCCCTCGGAACCCGAATTGTTGATCAAGTATGATTTTATTTTGCTCGATATAGAAGTTGAACTCATCGGCAATAATGCTCTCTAGGAGTTTTCCAACGTTCGACAGCATCTGAATAGCCCTGAAGTTACTCACGTTCTGTGATTTTTATACATTTTTTTGGCCTGCCTGCAAGCCGAACTTACAGACATTAACACGCCAAACAAACGATCAACTGTACTGGCACATGCGCAGAACTATTGGTGTGAGGGTCTGAACTGAGTCCAATCCTGAACTCGGATTTGTTTTTACGATAATATTTGAATTCATTGAATACTTTTTTGCTCACTCTCAAACTGATATTTTTTTTTATTCAGGTGCCGGGGAATCTGGCAAATCAACTATTGTAAAACAGATGAAAATTATCCATGAAACTGGCTATTCCCAAGAAGAATGTGAACAATACAGACCAGTAGTTTATAGCAACACAATTCAGAGTCTAATGGCTATCATTCGTGCAATGGGACAATTAAGAATAGATTTTGGCGATTCATCCAAAGCTGTATGTTCACTTTAATATTGAACCATTATACATTTTTTTAAAGTTAATTTTAATAATAATAGGATATTGCGCGGCAGTTCTTCACCTATGCTTCTGCTGCAGAAGAGGGCGTCCTAATGCCAGAACTTGTGTCACTTATGAAGAAACTATGGGCTGATCCAGGAGTTCAATTATGTTTTTCCAGGTAAGTGGGTATTTTATTCAAGATAAGAGAGAGTATCTCATCAAATAAAAATTTTAATTTATTATTAGATCAAGAGAATATCAGCTGAATGATTCAGCTGCGTACTATTTGAATTCGTTAGATAGAATTTCCCAATCAAATTACATTCCAACGCAGCAAGATGTTCTGCGAACTCGTGTTAAGACTACGGGAATTGTTGAGACACATTTTAGCTTTAAAGGACTTCATTTCAAGTAAGTGTTTTGTTTTATTGCAAATTGTTAACTAAAAGTTTGAAAAGGAAAGGCAGCGTTTGGATAATTTGCGACTATATTTACTATGTAGAAGAAATTTTTAAAATATATTATATTAAAAATAAAATTAAATGAATATTAGCTATATGCCTGGTGGCTTATCACCACTTATCATCTGACTCTATATAAAACTGCAATGCTATAGCTGTATAGTACTAACTTGGATATTATGTCGTAAAGTCGCTAATTTTCACGGTTTCAAAATTTCCTTCAATATTTTAGTGTAATCAACACTTTAACTAGATTTTTTTTTTAAATCTGTAATAATTTTCCTCTCCTATGAATACTCACTCTTCATCCACCCTTGAAAAATGTGTTTTAGGGAAGATCATAGCGTATGCATTTTAAATTCTTGAAAAACTTTTTAATTTATTCAATATCATTTTAAATCAAAAAGTCTCCCACCGTGGTCTTCAACTTTTGTATTTGTACGCTATGGAGAACTAAATAATTAGAAATGTCCTAATAAAATTTAGAAAGATTAATTTTTACTTTATTTGTTGTTCCACACTTATAAAATTGATTTTAGAAGTATTTGTTTACATTAAATTTAATTCTAAATTACACCTGTTTAGAAATATTTCAAGTTCAGTTTGAGTATAAAACCACAGCACTTACCAGTATCAAATTTGAGTTGAACATCTTCTGTGTGACAAGATGCAGCCGTTTTTCTTTTTCTCTGCGATATTTCTAGATCCAGACCGAGTATGACCAAATTGTTTTTCAATTTGCTCAGCTTCTATTAAAGCTATGATAAAAGTGATGGTACCAGCGTAGAGGGCGCTTCGAGCACAACAACTTTGTTTATTACAACTTTTGTCGTAACTGTCACGGGTGCCAGGGAGGAGGAGCAACAAGTGCAAAGATTGTTTTTCATTTTCTCGGCTGTTTTGCAGCTACGACGAAAATATAGGGCGCTCCGATTACTATAAGTTTGCTTATAATGACTTCTATGGCAACTGCAACCGTTGACTGCGGAGGCGTATGAGTGCATATTAATATTTTCAATGTTTGAACTCGCGATATCTTAGGAATGGTTAGTCTTAGGAAAAAAGTATATGAATAACTAGCTTGCCCGGACCCGGCGATTCCCGGGATACTATTAAATTTGTATTCCTTAATTTTACAACACCTCCCTACTGCACCACCGCCTCTCCTATGTGACCCAGCGTTTTCCTATTTGCGTTTTGCACAAGTTTTAGATATTTTCCAACAGTATTATTAAATTTAGTTTTCTTCTTTTTACACCACCTCCTTATTGCACCCCTTCGCCTATATCTCCCAGCGGGGTGGGGGTGGTCTCATATTTGGAAATTTGAATAGTAGATTCGAAATCAGTGATCCCCAAAATTCCTTAGTGCGGATTTTCAGGGATATATCTTGAAGTTTAAGTTTTCGCTCGCCATCTTGATTTCCAAAATTTGGATGGCAGATTCAAAATCAGGGGCCCCAAAAACCCAAACCAAAAACAAAAGTTCGGATTTTCAGTGAAATCCCTTGAAGTTTAACTTTTTCGGTCGCCATATTGGATCCGACATCTTGAATTCCAAAATTTTGAATGCAAACTCGAGATCTGCGACCCCAAAAACCTCCAATTGCCTTTTTCATAAAGATTCCTTGAAGTTGGAAAATTCGCTTCCTATACAAAACGGAAATTTCGATTTTCCGGCTTTTCCTTTGGGGTTTCCCGATTTTTTTTTTTTTTTTTTTAAACCTCCCCTGTATTATAGCGAACAAAACAAAACAAAAATATCAAAATTGGTCAACTCGTTTTTGAGTTTTAGCGAGACTAACGCACAGCAATTCATTTTTTTATATATATAGTAGTATAGTAATTTTTGTAGACAATTGCACGATCTACAACTTTTGTATGAAATTTTTTTTACGACAGCACTTACTGTTTACGAAATATATGCGAACAAGCTAGATTGTTAACATTTGACCTTAAATAAAAATGTTTGGTGAAGTCGAATCGGTGGGGACTTTTGATAATTCATTCGTAATAGTGTATTTAAGGCATGTACAAATTTTCAGCTCTATGCGAATTTTTCCGCTGTCTTTTTGATTGGACTATTTGTAGCATGCCCATGAACGTATCCGTGTAGGTCAGTTCCAGTGTTGTCAAAAGCAGCCTGTATATCCAGGAAGACAATAATGATATTTGCCTTGACTGAAGAGTCACAAATTTTCCTACCAAGGCAAATAAATTGATTTACCTTTACTGTAGGCAAACTGCGTACGGTACCGATTCCCAGTTTGCACCTAATAATAAGTTCTAACAATACATATTTTCATTGTTATCAGTAGACAAAAAGTTAAGTTGATTTGTCTATAAAATTTATGCGGCTCGAGAGGCCTATTGCCCTGTTATAAAGGGTCTTTCAATATGGCCGTTCGAAATTTTTTAGGTTATAGCGGCTGTTTAAGTTTCGTTTGACTTGTTTAGCCCTGTTGTATTAAGTGTAACACCTAATGCGCGCGGGTATGTAAGGTCACAGCTGGTGCTTGCACCAGTGTGACAAAATTCTGTTTTATTTGATGATAGTCAGGATTTAGTAAAAGTTTGGATGTTAACTCGTTGGTTGTTCGCTGGCAACTGACTTTGTTTCGCCTCACACTTTTTAGAGTTACGAAAATGCTTACTAACTAACACAGATTAATAATGCTAAATATGCTCTTGCACAAGTGCATCGGACGATTATCAGACTCCGCGAGTAATCCGATCGGCTGCACGGGCGGTCATGCACCCACGGTTTCGCTGAACTGGCAGCCGTGCTGATATGCTCAAATCAGCACATTTTTATACTCGAGGAATCCGATGCGCCCGATGCGCTTGTGCATTTGTTTTATGTTGGCCCGTATGGAATCCAACAGCGGCTATTTTGTCAAAGCAGCATCTGTCATATTTGTTGTAAATTGTTCAGTAGTGTGTGGCAAATAATCATGGAAGGTTATAGCGTTGAAGAACGTGTGAAAATCATCAAAATGATTATCATTATAAAAATCAGTGTTCGAGAAACGTTCGTCATCAAAAATCATTTTTAGCGACGAGCGCTAAACTAAACCGGATGATATGGATACCGACGACATGTGGTTCCAACAGGACGGCGCTACGTGCTACACAGCGCATTCCACGATATACATTCTGCACGAGCGATTTGAGGGCGACCTGAATTGGCCACCGCTGTCCGATTTAACGCCTTTAGACTTTTTCCTTTGGGGTTATCTTAAATCACAGATCTATGCGAATAAACCGCAAATAATTGATGCCCTCAAAGTCTGCATAGCTAAAGCCACTCACCAAATTTCAGCCAGAGTTATGAGATAAAGTTATCGAAAATTTGAACTCCCGAATACGTGTCACCATGTAAAGTCGCGGCGGACAATTCAACGACGTTATATACCATACTTGCCATAAAATATTTCAAATAAAAAAAGGAATGGATATCTCACACACAACTTGTTTTATTTACATTTAAAAGTCGAGCGTGCTTGTTGAAAGAACTTGCATAAAGGTCACCACCACCACCTTCCTCCATGGCAGAGGTATGCTACTCAATTATAGCTGGCTATAAAGGTTGAAAAGAGGTCACTGTCCATTTAACCAGTCAAAAATAACACCAGACCTGCTAGACGCTCTGTGGATAATGCTAATCGCATAATCAGGGTACAGGGTGAAGTGAGCTTAATTCTAAAGTTGATCCGGATAAATTTACCTACAATAGATACCCTAGCGTTTCCCTTTGGGGTTCAGTGACGCTAAGATCGTGCCTCATCAAGGCTCTTGTCGCATTTGAGATATTTTGGCTAATAGCTTTTGAAAGCGATCTGTTTCCTGCAATAATTCTATGCCTTTGCAACGTTTCTGCAGGACTCGCGTTTTAAACGTCGGTATCGTGCTTCTTTTTCGATCTTTCTTCGATGATCAAATTTTTCTCTGAACTCATGTCTATTTTACCGGCTATATAACACTACGTTATAATAAATAAGATTAGATGAGAATGGTGTTTTCACGGCGAGTGAGTTCAGTGAATTTAATTCTATTCAAATAGAGACCATTTAGTTAACAATTTTTAATGGAATTTCCGAGTAGGAAGTAATGACCGATCCTACCAATAATACTTTTGTAAATAAAACTCTCTCCTTAGAATGTTCGACGTTGGTGGTCAAAGGTCAGAACGAAAAAAGTGGATTCACTGTTTTGAGGGAGTCACTGCCATAATATTCTGTGTTGCACTTTCTGGTAATTTATAATGTTTAAATTCTACTACAAGAAATTTAATGTCATTTTTTAACAGGATATGATTTGGTTTTAGCTGAAGATGAAGAAATGAATCGAATGATCGAATCTATGAAATTATTTGATTCCATTTGCAACTCGAAATGGTTTGTTGAGACGTCTATTATCTTGTTTTTAAATAAGAAGGATTTATTTGAGGAGAAAATAACACGATCGCCTCTTACAATATGTTTTCCAGAATACACAGGTAAATAATTAGACATTTTAAGAATACATCATTCTTCTTTATATTTATTAGGATCTAATACGTATGAAGAGGCTTCAAGTTATATTAGGATGAAATTTGAAAATCTCAACAAGCGAAAAGATCAAAAAGAAATTTACACGCATTTAACGTGCGCAACGGACACAACAAATATCCTATTCGTGTTTGATGCTGTGACCGATGTTATAATTAAGAACAATCTCAAAGATTGTGGACTATTTTAATTAAAATCAGTTTGACGAATTTCTTATTATATAAAACGTGAACAAATCATAATTTTTAATTAGTATAATTATTTAGTTACAAAATAGAAATGGTTTCGACTTTTAATTTCTTGGCAAACGCACATCCATAACGTACAAAACTGACAATTTTTTATATGTTCTTCTGATTTTTATTTAGTTTAGTGTAGACTTCAAGTACGTATACATATTAGTGCATAAACGATTTTAAAATTACGAGAAATTAATTTAATTTCCTCCAGCCATCATGACTATGTAATACATTTTCAGATGCCAAACTAAATTGCTTTGAGACTGAATTCCTTTTATATACAATAAAAATGCACACGCTTTTAAGTGTAATTAAAATTTATGCAATATTAGGGAAAAGCAGCAGTCTTTGTTATACGTTGCACTAAGTGTAATTGCTGCTAGTATTTTATTTCATTCCATTTTGAGCAATTTTTTGAAACAAGCATTTGTAACGATTTCTTGTAAAAAATAGCCTACTAATTAAGGATAAGTACATTTATTTTGGTAAATGTTGAAACATTTTGTATGAATACAACTAAAAGTATTAAAAGATTCAGCTTATTTTTGTTAAACTTAAGGCTCATGAAAGACTGAGTTAACCCTCAGTGGTCACAGCAGGGTTACACTAACCCACGCTTGGTGAAGTAGTGCTCGGAATCTCTAAAATACAAGGGCGAAGGTATTTACCGTTGGCCAGGGGGGGATTAGGACACCCCCTATAGTCCCTAATAGTCCTACGATGGAGATACGTATGAAAACGCGTCGGGCGCAGAAGAGAGATATAGAAAGGTAAGACAAAGAAAAAGCAACAACGACTGGAAGGAGATAAGTTGGACGAGGAAGAAGAGGGAGATGTTTTGTCGAGCGCAAAGTAAACCAAAAAGCGAGGACGTCCGAAATACCTGAGTGGTAAAAATAATTCCAAATGGTCTTTGAAAGCGCCCGAAGTACGAGGGAGAAGATCTAACATAACAGATCCACACGTTGGGACACCTATAGGCCAAGCGACAAAGGTAAAAACATTTCTGGAGGCGTGGAATTTATTTTTTAATGAAGAAATATTAAATATACTGGTTCATACAAAAGAAGAAATAGAACGACGAATTTTTGAGATAACTGCATAAGGACAAAGTTATCATAGACAATTAGAATTAAAATTTAAAAAGTCAAATACAGATATTACAAGCTTTTGGTCAATGTACGGAATAAGTTTATTTACATTGACAATGTAACAGAGATTCGATGATAAATCAACACGCGAAAAAAAGGAAAGCAACTGATCGTCTTGCTGGTAAACGGGAAATTTGAGAGACGTTTAATACTAATTACGAACTAAACTAAATGCGCAATAGATGAACATTTGATTTCATTCCGTGGACACTGTCCATCTCGTATGTACTTGCCAAATAAACCTGATCGATATAGGATCAAAATTGTAACCTTAATTGATGCTTTGATACATTGGGTAAATTCGAAAACCCGTCGATGCGGACATGATGCCGCATCAGCGTAGCCAAAAGTTCAAAAACGCATTTACCGTGGAATCAAAAATTCAATTAAGCATCACGAACGCATCTGATGCGTCAAAGCAGAGCAACGAGCGCATCTTGATTGTAGACGATGTAGTGTTATTTTACTAGTGACAGAGCCGGCAGAAATAAAAATGGATATATTGCTATAGAGCTGCCTCTGGCTATATTGCATCTATCCGAAATGACATGGAAACTGGCAAAAACAAGTTTTGTTTAATGACGTTGAAAAACTTAAAATCAAGGCATCAGCATCGGCTGTGTAGCGCTGCGCTTCATCGTGATAAGCAGTGATGTCCTTATGATGCAAGAAATTTGACGTTTTTGAATTTACCCATTAGTTGTTTAATATGCCTTATTATGGCATATTTACGGAGGCAAATCCAGAAGAAACTGTTCCACCATATTATGTAAGGAAACTATCATAACCCATTAACCACACGGGAAGAAACATTACATGTGATGGTTGGTTCACGTCAATAACAATTTGTGAAAAAATGTTAAAAGATTACAATTTAACTATGGTTGGTACGACCCATAAAAATAAGCGTGAAATGCCAATTTCATTTGTCAGTAGCATTCGAACGATAAATAAATCCAGTTTGTTTATAACGATCGGAAACTATTAGTTTCCTACAATGACAAAGGCAAAAAAGTAGTGTGCCTATTATCGTCCTATCATTCCACGGGTAAAATTGATGAAAAAATTAGAAAACCTACAATGTTCCACAATGATACAACAAAAGGTGGTACCGATAGTTTCTATAAAAACTTCCGGAACTGTACTGTGACAAGGATAACGAGTAGGTGGCCAATTTGCTTCTTTTATGGCATGTTGGATTAGGTGAATGTAAACCCTACAATAATTTTAAATTGAATACCCTCAAATGAAGTAATAAATCGGAGGGATTTTATTCTTCTTCTTCATATGTATGGCTCTAATCAAGCCTTTATTATGTTTAAAGGTCGTTAGACCAGGCTTGTAAGCATTGTTAAAGCAAGATTTTTAAATACTTTGGAAATTCCGTAGGATAAAAATCCGCCCCATCTCACTGGACGGACGCAACAAGATGGACAAACAAAAGCGCTGTGCTACTGTCCGTATAATTTAGATAGAAAAACACATTATAAATGTTGAAAATGTGAAACCCCGATGTGCAAGCAGCACACCGCTAAAATATGTGAGAATTGTTCCTTGAATAATAAATATTTTTCTTTACTATTTCTACTTTTTTAAATAAAAACTATAATATTATTTAAGAAAAAAATTTGCCTTATTGCAAAAACCCCAACCCCAATTTGAATTACCAAAAAAAAAATTTATATTTAGAGCTCATCCAAATGACATTATTTTTCTTTGAAACTACCTTCGATTTCCTTTCGAATGTCATCCATAAAATTTCTATATCTTTTTTCTACGCTAAACGACTAATTTTTCAAATAAATACTCGTTTCTCGTAGAGCTTAAATCTTGATTTATTATTATTTCGAATGATTAAAATCCTTCAATGTTTTTGATAGCCTATTCTTTTTTCGCCTCGTTCAACGTTCTAGTTTAAAAAAAAACCTATTCGAACCGAAATTATGAGCGTTTAAAGATGCAGTGTTACGCTAACCCTGTTAGGATCGTTACGGCAAACGGTGACTGATGGTTAATATTTTTAATTAGATTGCGAATATAAGGCAATCAGAAAACATGAATTGGAGTTGACATTTTTAAGGCTCCTCCGTTAAATTCTATACTATTAAATGAGTCATGTTTGGATATATTTTACAACCAAAGTAATAATGTGTAATATCTAAACAAACTGATTGAAAAATATTTCCAATTTCACTCCAGTTAGGAGCATAGGGCTTCCACAGTTTCGCTATGCTAGATGATTAGCCCGCAGTAGCTCTCCTGACTGATGGGACTACAATCTAACGCTATCAGGAAAAGCGCAGCTCAATTATGGCTACAACCGGGAACCCGGAGGTGATAGCCCAGCGTACTTACCACTGAGCTGTGATTAATGACGTTATATTAATCAAATGGGACATGGAGCTTAAAGTAATAAAACTCAATACATTTTACTTTATTTTATATTGCAAGGGTACATATGTAAGTGTATAATAGACTTAAATTTACCTTTTACAAAATATTCAATTACTGAAGAGTTCCCTTGTATATGTATTATAAAATAGAAACAAATATTCTTTTAAAGGGTGTCAGTTCAGTCAGTTAAATATTTTGTAAACGCATAATGTAAGTCTCAATTTACACTTTTGCTTCTATTTTTTTTTTTTTTCATAAAATTCAGTCACCCTACTAAAAATCCATTTTTGTATCTTGTGTCGTGCTGTCCGGCGAGCATCATTCTCGTTTCCTTGTACCTCAGGTTCCCTTCTTTTGTAACAAGATAGAATAATTCGGGGAATAATAAAAATAAACCATTACTACGTTGGCTTCGTGTGCTAGAAATCTTTATACACAGCTGATAACCCCACCCCGTGTACCTTTTTCCTTACAGATGGTCATAATTTTCTTAATACTACGTTTTTCGACTTCTTCAGATATCTCGAAAACTAATGAACCGATCGCGTTGAAATTTAACTGCTTCATCTTAACACTTCTACTCTTATTGGTTAAAAGTTAATAAGAAATAACTTTTTTATACAACGGTGTTTTTCTTTTGTGTCAGATTTCACAAATATTAACTCTTTTTTAAATTATTTCAAATGGAAGGCAACAATTATGAGTTTTTTTCCTGACCAGTGGAACCGGCTGATGTCTCAAAGTGAGATTTTGAGAGTACTGCAATCGACGCGCACCATCGCACAGCATTTTCTGTAGAACAAATTAGCTGGGAAAAAGTCGATTTTGTTTTTACTAAATATGTACACAAAATTATGTTAGAATGAAAGAATACTAGTTAGTGCATTAACACTTATACAAAAATTTCGTGTAATATTCGCCTACGCCGAGTAAAAACGAGACAAAATCAATACATGGAAAAGTAGAGTACCTGTGGGCCGTTTAGTGCGTTTCCAAACGTTATCGTGAAAGTTGTTGCATATGACTTATTGATATTTTTTTGTGATTATAGTATTGACTTCGAGTGATTCTGGTATCTATTTATTTAACCCTTTTGTGAAATTAGTTAAAAAAGAAATTGTGAATACATGCCTTAAAATATCGTCAATGTTGTATATTAATTGGACATAAAGTAATGTCGGATGCTCTCGTGTCATAATTTACAGTTTATTGTATAGCTAATATAGTTTAACGTACAATAGGCGGCATAATGCGGAATTGTGCACCTTAGGAGTACTTAAACTTTTTCAAATACTTCCATTGTTATTCAACAGAGACAACATTTTGAAGTTTGGTTAAAAGCTGCTAAAAATGACCGCGCTTCTGTGCTAATGTATCTAATACTACTACCGCTAATGTACTTAATACTACAACTTTAGAGAGTAAAAAATGTGACATTCAACATTTGTACGGAAGATTTGTGAAAAATTTCGGAAAGTTGGTCAGAATAGCCTTTTTTATGACATGTTTTCCGATTACTTACCCTCTATCCCCTGTTGCAGAAATTTGCTCAAAAACTATGTATTATAACTCGGTGGATATAACATAGATAGTAACGTACAATCACAACTAGCTTTTTCTACAAAAAAAAAACACTGGCGTCATTTTGAATTTGTGTATTTGTGCAAAATGGTGTATTTTTGTATTGGCCGCCAGATTGGACTTAAGATGGCGGCACACATCTTATTGTATTCTACTCGTCATACCTTTTCATTTGATACCCATGTCGGAAGGTTGTAAACGAAATGGGAATCCGCCATTTTTTATGGCCCCCATATTGGATTTACTATAGTGTTGAATATATTATATTTTATTGTCGTGCAAACTGAATACGTATGCAAAGTTTCATCGGAATCGGTGGAGGAGAAGTTGTCGAAAAATCGATTGCAAGATTTGAAACAAACAAACAAATATACGAAGTGAAGCTAAATAAAACCTACTTGTTTAGTAATTACCTTTCTATGTTACTTGCTATGTCAGGTCCTCAAAACTCCAATAAAAAATATATTCCTATATGAATAAATTTTTTCCTTGCGACAATTTTTTCCGCCAACATATCGGTGAGATTGAGATTGAGATTCCCACTTCATTATAAATTGATTAAGGGGTTATACGCAGTTCCGAGGCTCAAAAAAACGTCCTTTTATGAAATTTTTATAGAAACAGTTATTATTTGTCAATTACAAGTGATGGTAATTCAAATAGAGCCTACTTTTAAGAATACAATACCGCGTCGATCCTGTAAAAATATTAATGTGCACCGCTCCTGTAGATGGTGTCCCGAACGACCTCTAAAAAAGGCGCTTAGCGGTGTTCTCCATTTCGGCGGTTTGGATAATGTGGTGGATTCTTTTAAAGGAGAGATTAATGCAGGTATTGAATGAAGGAATAATAAAAATTTTGATTTTTGCCAAAATGGCGTCTATTTGAAAAAAAAATTTCATTTTTTACTGAAATTTTCGCTCCAAATTGTTGAAAAAAATAGGAATAAATTTTTTAAATCTTATTCCTTCGTTCAATACCTGAGGAATATATCTAAGAAGATTGTGTAAAAATTTGAGATCGATCGGTTGAGCCATTTCTGAGAAATCGAGATCACCGACTTTGAAAATACCTATTTGAGAAAAACGCGTTTCAAGTTTCAGAAGTAGTTTACACATAGTGGCCTTACAAATTCAGGTATATCTCCATAAATATTTATCGGATTGGCTTCAAATTTTCAGAGAATATACTTTAATATGTGTACATTCCGAAAATGCAAACTGCGTATAACCCCTTAAAGTGAATGAAATGTACTTACAATTAATAACTTGAGCAATATGAAAACATATAACAGAAGTAAAAATGCTATTAAACAGATTCACAATCAATAAATAAGTTAACAAGACCAAGAAATATATTAGATCAAAAAGCTATCTGACGCTCTCTTTATGAATACTCATAGCACTTTTCCAAGAGAGAGCAGTACGTAACTTGAATAATTTCGGCTTTCGGTATCGACGGTATCTGTTCTCTTGTTTATCGTGTAATCAGTTTTGTATATGTGCTAGGCTTCCAATATAAAGAGTTTCTCCTTTATATTTTCTGTTGTTAGGATTTTAATATTGTAATAGTCAGGTGTATGCTTGCAATCAGAGCAATGGTCAGTCAAAAAGATTTCTTTAGTTAGCATGTTTCTCGAGTTAATGGCGTCGAGTTTTTTTTTATTAATTTTGTAAGTTTTGGTAATATTTAGATCTCAAAATAACGATTTTTGGTATAACAAAAATCGGATATAATTCTAGACATTGCATAATGGGTTAGAGATTTGCAGGCGTATAGAGAGTGTCCCTTCTTATTAGATAGATATTCTTTGCTTCGGATAGTCAAGTTGTGCTCAAAGCACTTGACTCGAAAGTAGTTTCTTAAAAATTCTAAGTGAATGTCGCAAAGAATTCTAGTATAATTTTTAATCCAATTTTATGCTTTAATACGAAGCGATTTTTTTAACCAAAAAAAAAGGAGATCCCGTGCGTTCTAGTGAATGTAAAAGGACGCATAATTGACGCCGTACATTGATTCATAATCGAAGGCTTAAAAACCCCTGTAATAACAATTTCAAATATATAGAAAAATATATTAAATATATTATGTCCACGTTTTTGTCAATCTAACCCACTGTGCGGCAAAGGCAAAGGGTGTCTGAGAACATTGATATTCGTTTCTTTGTATAGAAACGCCTCCCGAACATTTTTTCTCTTGCTCGGAGCGAAATAAAATAATTACACATTTCTCATAGTGATTTAATTTTGTTTGGACCTTTCCTCGGGAACAGGAACTAGTTTTTAGACAGGATTGTTTATTAATGCATGCGAGGAAAAAAATCCGAAACCATCAGGTCTCTCACTCATTTAGCCCCACAATTCAATATCCATAGCAACCAAGATTTCCCTTATGAACAGGGAAGTGAAGTTTTGTTTATTTAGTGCAAACAGAATTATCAAAGGTTTACAATTTATATTTATACAATTATTATAGACGCAATTTATACTTTGCACTATTAATTATAAAAATGTGTGATTCTGGGAGTGTAGAAGGAGTGAAAAAAATTAATCCAGTTGCAATATTCGGTTTCGACGGAGGCATCAATTTTGGTCTTCATATCCATCCAGATAAAGAGCACGTATTTTTCTCAATAGGAGATACAATAAGTATCACTTCTTTAATTGACAGCAAACAACAGTTTTTAAATGGCCATACGAACAACATTTCTTGCCTGGATGTCGCATGCTCGTAAGTGTGATTTGTTATGCACAGTCAGTAAAACAATCGTGTGTTACATTTTAGAGGGAATTATCTGGCTTCGGGACAAGTGAACCATATGGGCTTCCGCGCTTATGCTATTCTTTGGGATTGGAGTACTAAAAAGGAAATTTCTAGGCATGATCTTCATAAGGTAAGTTAGTCTTTTGCATAACACCCCTCTCTGTCTTTGCGTTCACATCGATACTATTTTTTTGGGTCGATTAGAAAATATAAAACATACGTACATAGAGAAATTATATATGTACATATATATTCATTAAAAGTTACGAATGCCTTATAAAGCCTTTACATGTAATTGCCAAGGATGTTATTCATGCTTTAAACAGCTATCAAACAATTTTTAAAACAACTTCTAAGCGGCGACTGTAAAATAATTCACATCATCCAGAACAAAAACAAGGAATGATGAATATTTTACAGCTTTTACTACGTACATACCTAGGTACTATCTCGCAGAAATGATCGAATACGGAGACGAACCAACAGCAAGCAAGACAATATGATTCGCAGATGAAACATGACATCTCACGAACGGAGCTTTCAATCTTAATGAAACGTGAATGGGTTTCATAAAAAGTTGGGCCTAAAACTGAAAATGCCGCCCAACGAAAAAAGGTGTCACCACTGTTGGGGAAGTCAATCCGAATATTGTTCCCTATGGCACCAAGTCTTTATTAACATACCTTCAGCTGATTCTTAAACGGTTTTATTTAGTTTCACTGCGTATATGGCTTTGTTTATTTCAAATATTCCCAGCAGGAAATTGGAGATTGCGTGAAATAGTACATCGATGATTTCATGCATGACTAAGGTATGTATGCCAATTCTGAGGACATAGCCATGCTAACAGGAAGGCATAGGAGTTTGTTTGTTTCAAGTGAGCTGAAGTTTTATTGGGTTTTTGTTGTTTCATGCGCTTCTCAGTAATCCAAATCTTCTTCTTTTTGTATTTTTGTGATGACCCCATACATTCCGTGGTCATGCAGAAAGGCATGCATGACTTTCCAATGACATCGCCGTGAGAAATGTCATCGATGTTGGAATGAGTATACAGTGAGTCACAAAAGTAAGTATACACCCTTTGTTTCAGTATAGTACTTGAAAAAAGAACTAATGCTTATGGAAATATTGCCACGACTGTGCATCTGGACAACTGTTTGTATGTATGCCAAGTTAGTCAAAACAAAAAATTACCGTTAATTGTGACGTCAGTGTGTAATCGATTGCAGTTCTTAGAACACCACACAAATTCACATCACAAAAGTAAGTATACACATGCGTCATTTCGAGTTTGATCGCTCAGCAAAGCAGTCAAGCCTTATTAGCTACGGTACATTTGTTTATTTATTTCTCGGAAATCGTTTTACATTAAGTTAAATAAAATAATTTCCTTTATTCAGAAAAAAATCATCAAAATATCAAATAATGGCACCAAGAGGAAAAGAACTTTCGAAAGATTTAAAAATAATAATTGTGAAATACTTCCGGGAAAAAAAGTCTATACGCGAAATAGCCAGAATTGTAGACAAGAGTCCAGCAACTATCCAGAAGATTATTGAGAAGTTCAAAACCACGGGGAGTATAGAAAATGAACATCGATCTGGACGTCCTCGCAAGTTCTCGGAGCCAGAAAAGCGCCCCCATTATTCGGAAAGTACAAAAGAATCCTAAAATTAGTGCTCCGAAAGTACTGACGGAGATAACAAATGAGACAGGTAAGTTATGCAACCCCCAAACCATACGTCGCGTGCTTCAAGATGCTGGATATCATGGTCGCAATATGAGAAAAAAACCTTTCGTCAATAAAATCAATCGACGAAAGCGACTACAATTTGCGAAAGATCATGTTCACCATCAACAAGCTTTCTGGAATACAGTTATATTTTCCGACGAAAGCAAATATAACATCCATGGATCAGATGGAAATGCAAAAGTTTGGAGAAAAGTCAATGAAGAGTATAATCCTTCGAATATGACCGGAACCGTAAAACATGGTGGAGGATCGGTAATGGTTTGGGGGTGTATGGCAGCATCTGGGATAGGAAATTTGTTTATTATTGACTCTATAATGGATCGATATTTGTATTTAAATATCCTGAAGGAAAACCTGCATGCAAGTGCTAGGAACTTGGGCTTAGAGGGGTCATTTGTCTTACAACAAGATAATGACCCTAAGCGTACCGCACATGTCGTCAGGGAATGGCTGCCTTACAATGTTCCGAAGCAGCTGAAAACGCCACCGCAATCTCCGGATATTAATGTGATTGAGCATCTGTGGGAACATCTCGACCGACAGATAAGGAAGCATGAGATAAAAACCAAAGATGACCTAATACGAGTGCTTAAAGAAGAATGGTCTAAAATTACACCAAATGTCACCCAGAACTTGGTGAACTCGATGTCATCACGAATGAAAGCTGTTATACAAGCAAAAGGATACCACACAAAGTATTAGGAATATAAGTTTCATTCAAAAAATGTCAAACAGTGCTATTTCATTTTTACTGTATACTTACTTTTGTGATATGAATTTGTGTGGTGTTCTAAGAACTGCAATCGATTACACACTGACGTCACAATTAACGGTAATTTTTTGTTTTGACTAACTTGGCATACACACAAACAGTTGTCCAGATGCACAGTCGTGGCAATATTTCCATAAACATTAGTTCTTTTTTCAAGTACTATACTGAAACAAAGGGTGTATACTTACTTTTGTGACTCACTGTACATGTCCTTTTATTGATGACTTCCTCGATGCCGTCATGTGTAAATTTCCTGCTGGGATAGTATATTCAATATTATGGTACATCCAATATGGCGACCGCCATTTTGAATATACTATAAAATTAAAACAAACAAACAGCCATATATGGAGTGAACCTAAATAACACCGTTTAAAAATCAGCTGGAGGAATAGTAATAGAGACTTGGTGCCATAGTGAAAAATAATTTTTGGGCCAAAATTAATGACAGAGCTGACCCTTACTGGCTGCTTGACCTGCTGTGGACACATTAAGGTAAATACTCTCCTTTGGTTCTGGGAACAGTCCTCGACATTGGCAGTGTCAAACTCACGATGGTCTCGTCACTGAATATAACCTCTTCAAAAAATATAGTTAATTTAAATGAAGTGAAAAATTTATTGGGAAATGTGTTTTCAGAATAATATGAAAAAGAGTGTTTATCTCATCTTCACCTTTTCCCAATCATTTGTAGTCCATGTCAAATATCCATGCGCCCATGTTTTTCTTTGGCGAACCATCCTAAAGTTCAGCCTCTTCTTCTTGCGTGGTCGTCTTGCTCATAGCCCAGATTGAAAAAGTCGACGTCTGACTATCCGCTTCGATATTTCTGCACCAACGTCACGCATAGTAGCCCTTAGAGACTTACCGGATAGGGTGCGGTCTTCTTTAGCTTTCCGCAGCAAACAGCGGTCCAGGTAGCCTGTTGTTTTTCGGCTGCGACCACATCTTGCTTTTCTTTTAGAACTTTTTGATGACTCAGCAGTTTTTTTTTTTTTGCACACTTGCTAACAAATGACCGGCTAACTCTCACTTTATGAGCACCATGAGAATGTTGTCGTCCTATTTCCAACAACGTCGAAATTTTCGCTTTGGTCACTGCACTGATATCCTTTACTTTACCCATATTAAAATTGATATAATTCTACAAAATTTTTATCACTTTCACTATTCGAAGTTACAAATGAGTCTAAATATCATCGGCTAAGTCCTCATCCTTAAATATGGCACAGTAGCCATAAAATGAAGGCAATTTGTAACTGAAACTAATTAGTAACACAATAAAAACTCTAAACTGTTACTTTCCCGAAAAGGTCATTCAGGTAATAATTGCTCCAAGAAAGGGATATTTCCAAGAATATGACATTTTTATTGCAGTACTTCTTCGTAATTGAAGTAATCTTTGTAAACTGTATGTCAATTTAGAAAAAGAATGCAACAGTAGTTTTATAATCTACATTAATTAGTTTTTTTCAAGTGGTGATAATCGCAATCGGTTACGGAACGGACAAAATAGTGTAGCGCTGCACATTACTTAGTATGAATCATGAATCCAGGTGAACAAAATTTCAGGTCATATATAATAGTAAAAATTGTATCAAATCATATGCGCTGGTTATTCCCTCAAGTTATGTTTTGTTTCAAAAAATTCTTTTTTGATTTTTAGACATCTTATTAGCTCTTGGTTTTGAAATAGCCCCAATAGGGCATATTTCAGACATCCAACAGCGTAAGGCTTCCAGGGTCAGACATAAGAAAGCGCAGAGTTTCCTCCCTAACGTGACTCAATTCAATCTATGTGATTCAGTGAGAGAGAGGATTGTAAGTTCAGCAGCAGCTCACCGATCACGTCCACAAGACCCGGTCCGATCCCAAGACATCACAGCGGCGAGAGAACTCATGCATAGGCACTAGAGAGAGGTTAACGCCTATCGCGTTAAAAGTGCGTTCTCTCTTATTTTCCCGATTTGCCACCTTGTATTCTCTGTACCGTGTTGCGGCTGATCAGTATCAGTGATCTATCAGTCTTGGCAAGTTACGGTTGAGCTTACAGTATGCTTTACAGAACTTTTCCGCCAGCGATAAAGACGACTATTCACGTCCCAATTTTACTGGAAATATGCAATATCGACAGCATTGGCACATGAGTAGGCAAGTTGAGAGAGCAAAATCGTGGGTTGCTTGACCTTGCCGCTCAGTTCTGCAGATTGCCAGTAAAATTTAGACGTGATTAGTCGGCTTAAGCCATAAGTTGGCTGAAAAATCTGGAACTGTGTTCCTGCCTTTATCCTAAAAACTTTGTCTTAAGGGGGAAGGCCACTGTGACGGCCGAAAAAATGAGTGATTTTTGAGAATTTTTTTGGCCGGGAAAATAAAGGATTATCAGGATTCTTTTTTATTTATTTTATATAGTGTACATTGACCAATATTTTAATAAATTTTTATTAAAAAATATTAAATAGCTTTAAAGTTATGAGCGTTGCCATAGAGTCCAAAAAAAAATTTCCCTTCCATGGTCGCATCGATAACTCAAGAACCGGTTATCAGAAAAAACAAAATAAAAGTTCTTTATAATCTATATGAATGTAGTTTTCGTCGTACGTAGCCGATTTTTGTTATTTTGATTTTTCACAAAATGGCGACCAATTGAACATTTTTTCCATCATTTCGAGCTTTTTGTTTTGTTTCAAAACAGCCTAAAAAATAGTAAAATTAAATTTTTTTAAATCGGCTACGCTCTACCATAGCCACTGCAAATACGAACAAAACAAAAAGAAAAAATTGAAAATCGGTTAATAATTGATCGAGTTATCGATGCGACCAGATTGAAAAAAGTCATTTCGAGAAAAACGTGTTTAAAGTTTTTAGTCCATTTTGCTCGCTCATTTATATAACAATAGAACAATATATTTATATAGCAATAAAAAAAGAAATTCGAAGAAAATAACCCAATAAGTCATCTATTGATAAATACGTTTGAACAAGGGACTTAGGGGCGTCAAGCGGAAAACAGTCGATCTACTACTACTACTATACTAAAATGGCTGTAACTCTGTCAATTTTTGAAGTTTTGACCTGAAATTTTGTGCACATATTTTTGAATATATAAGCTTAAATTTAAGATGGAAAAAAAATTTTTTTTTTTACTCATCACAGTGGCCTTCCCCCTTAAGTGATGTGAAAAATTATACAATAATACGGTGATATAAACATCATAGCTTTCGATAGGAAATTTGCAAATTAAAGATGGCGGATTGCTATAAAAACGAGTCCTTTCACGTTTTCGGAGTCGCTGATCTCTTATTATTTTTCTTCATTATTCTACCATAGAGCTACAGTGACTCCAAAAAGTATTCGCTCACCACACTATCCAGGCAACTTTTATTAATAACTTTTAAGGCTCGAATGATAACACAACCAAATGTTAAGTAGATTTGTTTATTCATATGTTAACTTCAAAAGTAAAAAGTTTCAAGTTCATCGATTTCGAATTACGCTTTGTATTAATGGAAATGCCGGCAGGCTCCTCAATTCAACGCACAAAAAGTATTCGCTCACTTCCAATATATAAAAAAAAACGCCATTTTTTGGCACTTTCGTTACCAATACTAATAATAAGTGTCTTACTTAATATTTGGTAGGTCCTCCTTTCTGCTTAATTACGCTTTCCAATCTATGTGACATGAATTTTATCAGATTTTCCGTTATTTGTTCCAGGAGAAAAAGTAAAAACTTGTCACATTTCTAATAAAATACAGTTGAAAACTGCTCTTTTAAAAGAATCGAATACTATATCTGCACAAATAACGGAAAATCTGATAAAATTCATGTCACATAGATTGGAAAGCGTAATTAAGCAGAAAGGAGGACCTACCAAATATTAAGTAAGACACTTATTATTAGTATTGGTAACGAAAGTGCCAAAAAATGGCGTTTTTTTTTATATATTGGAAGTGAGCGAATACTTTTTGTGCGTTGAATTGAGGAGCCTGCCGGCATTTCCATAAATACAAAGCGTAATTCGAAATCGATGAACTTGAAACTTTTTACTTATGAAGTTAACATATGAATAAACAAATCTACTTAACATTTGGTTGTGTTATCATTCGAGCCTTAAAAGTTATTAATAAAAGTTGCCTGGATAGTGTGGTGAGCGAATACTTTTTGGAGTCACTGTAAATAGCTTGGTTAAGTATACGGCATAATACCTATGATAATAAGGGGCGACTTCAATATCAACTCCCCTTCAACATATTATATTTTTGAACCTGAGTTGAAACAACCTTAGATGTTTACACATCAATTCTCGTGAGTACCGCGCCACTCACACCCTTTTCTTACAATCTCCTTAGCATTCCACGTACATACAGAAAAGGGTTAAATTAATAAAACAGAAGTTATAAAAAATTGACGTGAGATCTACCACTAAACACTGGGAATCGACTCAAGTGAAATGAATAATTCAAGCAGAGCATTTGCGTTTGGGCCAATCATTTTTTAACAGTATTTATTTCTAGGTCCGTGTACAGTCAATTTGTATTACAGCAGGAGACCAGTACATGATAAGCCTTGGAGGCCAGGATGATGATACAATAATTGTCTACGATATCGAGATGCGGTAAGTGCTCTCGCAGATATTTTGCAAGTCGTTATAAATATAATTTAAAATAATTGATTTCAACAGAACACCGATATGTCGCGCAACTGCATCAAAAGCAACATCTGGATATGGTTTCAAAGTTAATAGACTTAATAATTCAAGTTCGATATTCATCGTAAATGGAGACAGTACATATACATTAATCTGTGGGGAATAATAATTTAATTAATATCTTTCAGGATACTTACGGATGTGGAGCATTGAAAGGGAGCAAAAGAAATTGCATGCACATGAAATATCGGTAGGAAAGCAGCAGAGAAGTTACACTGGTGCACGCATTAATAAAAAGGATGAAATTCTCTACCTAGGCACTATGACTGGCGATTTAGTTAAAGTGCAATTGAATTGTTCCGATTCTGCAAATATTAAAAACGAAGGAATGACAGCAGTTCTTGTAGGATGCTATGGAAAATATGTCCCAAAAAAACCGATTGGGAAAGATTGTGAGAAATTTGTTAATGGCATACGGGATCTCCACATCGTCGGGGATAAGTACTTGTTAATTGGAGACGGTGAAGGTAATCTCGAAATTGTTGAGGAGAGGGACGTGTCCTTCAAACACTACCCCGGCCCGACATGGCCGAAATTAAAACTGGTTTGAAGCAAAATATTACTATTTAATTTCGATTGAAAATAATGTAATTTTAGTTAAACAAAACAAAAGTAAGTGGAACGGTCACTTCAATCACGGAAATTAAACCCGACGAGTTTTTGATTGGGACAGCGAATAGCGAAATTTACCATCTTAAACTTAAGAACCTAAGTATGGAGTTGAAACTCGTAAAGACTTGCCATAAGACCAACGTCTATGATATCGATTTCCCCAGGTATTATTATTATACGTTTTACGGTTACTATCATCACTCATTTACTATACTGTAGGAACTTTTCTCTCGTTTTCGCAACAGCAAGTTATGAATCTATTAGAATATGGTCTACAAAAATAATGAAGGAATTGCTGAGAATAGTAGTATACAATTTTTCATGCGCATCAATTAAATTTACCTGCGATGGCTCGGCTATAGTTTCAGCATGGAATGACGGTGTTCTTCGAGCTTTTACTCCAATGACTGGGCGTCTAATTTATGCAATACCAAATGCCCATAACAAAGGTATGTACCATTTTCCTAGTCGATTCTTTCCGCACTCCGGAACAGTCCGGCGAGCATTTTGAAAGGTATAGCTTGCTGCTCGCTCTATAACTGTATATTTGCTTATTTATTACATTAATTTGATTAACGACCAAATGTCCAGCTGTACGATTTTTGTGTTTTTGAGTTACTCAGATTGTTTTTCGTATATTTTTAGTTGTTATTTATTACTTGGTGTGATTTTTGGCTGTAATCTTCGTTGTTGGTGATTTGCAACGACTGCTGTTGGAGAATTTGGGCACCGCTAATTTATTTGGGTTGACGCCTGTTCACCCTCTCCGTGGATTGGATCTTTGCCTGAGTGGTTTCAGGATTTTTATTTGTTGGAGATTATTTTTCCTAAGGGTAAACTCTTTAGTATATGCCTCTTCCGAGGCTGACACTTGTGACTGAGTTCATATATTTATCTGAGATGACACCAATGACAAGGTTGAGTGCATCGGTGTGTGTCACCAGAATGAACGGCGGTTGACTTTTCGCGACCGGCTCCTACGACGATTGTTACCACATCTTCCGCGCCGGTTCCCTTGAGGCTTATTTGAATCAATCGTACTGTACGTGAGTTTACGCATAGGGTGGTCCCATCTGACCAAGGAGTTCAAAAATATAATCACCGAATTATATTGGTACGACTGGTTCCTGTTTTGACGTGGTCTGCTTGTCCGTGACCTGGCTTCATGGAGGGATTAATGATGCTGAGCTCTTCAGTCCGGACTTCATTGTCTTTCGACGTGACCGTCACTTTGAACTGGATGCTCCTATTGGTGGCACTGTGGTAGTGGGCTGTGCGCTGCTGGGCGGAAAATACCTTTCTATCGCTCGCTTATTTTTCTCACAAGATACTTCTGGTGGGCGACTTCAATCTAGCCCCTTTGTTATACGGTGAGGACGGCATCTTGCTTCCATCTGTAATGAATGCCCCGAAAGCTCAATTTTAAACTTACATCGACATAACAAAAAAAAACTTGTCCTAGCCAAAAGGCAGTACAGCATGACAGTAATTCTTTGAAGTTGGGAAATTTCGGATTGGATCCGCCATCTTTAATTTCCAAATTTCGATTGTAGATTTGAGATCAGCGACCCCAAAAATTCCGAAAGACCCATTTTCATACCAACACTTTAAAGTTCAGAAATTTCGGTCGCCCTATTGAATCCGCCATTTGCAATTTCCAAATTTCGAAATCAGCGACTCCGAAAACATAATATGACCCATTTTCATAATAATCCTTTGAGTTTGAGAAATTTCGATCGCCATCTTCAATTTCCAAATAGTATATAGATTCGAGATCAGCGACCCCAATTTCATAGCAATCCTCAAACGCGCCAGTGGAAAGGAGCGATGGAACGGTTCGTAACGCTTTCAGTCTCATGAATCGAATTTGCTCTACCGTGCGTAAAGAAGTGTCACCTCCTGGTAGAGATGTTACCTCCTCCTGGTAGGATAAAACAGCATGACACATCCTAAGCATTGAGAGAACTAAATGATCAAGGAAATCATGCCGTATCAGCTTCCAATGTTCAAGCAAATCGTTTCTGGATGCAACTGATGATAAATGTTATTGAAAGCTTCTTTTAAGTCTATCCAATGCATGTTCGATGGAATTCAAATGCCAGGATGGAGGGAGCCACGGTAAAACGTTGATTTCCTTTTATTGAAATCATAATTGTAAGAGTTCGCAAGATGGTGTAATATGTGCTCACCACCGGCTACTACTGGGTACCGCCACACAAATCCTGAGAACGGGGAAGTTCAGCTCTGACGCGCTGGCCGAGGGTCACAGTGTAACCATGGTATCCACGGATCTCAAGCGTTCGACTCCATAAATCAGAGGGGTCTAATCCAGAAGCTGCTAAACGCCGGTATAGCGAGCAACATCACGAAGATCATTGAAAGCTACCTCTCCAACCGCAGAGTGCAACGTAAATTCCGGACTACGATGGGCGCAGAGTGCCACACGGTGTACCGCAACGCTCGATTCTCGGTCCGCTAATGTTCAGTGTATATTTGAGTCTCCATGAGATGCACGTATCTCTGCACGAGGATCTCTGCATTCTACAGCAGCTGGGTAGTTGAATGCAATAATAATAACAAAAACGTATGTTACCATATAATTGCACTGGTTTGAAAAATCCGCTCTACCGACGCTCGTGGTCCGTGATCTAGCTTTTATGAAGTTGGCAATGATTGCTTGTGGAGTAAGAGGAATGTTCTCTCCCATCATAGGATGGTATGCCAGAGGACGGTCGTGGAATTTAAACTCCTCGTAAACAAAACATGCTTGGTGCCGATCAAAGAATATCTATCAACCTACCTAGTTAGTATGCAATATCGGGAAAACACATCCAGAAAAAATTCCCATTAGCTAAACCAAAAACGAACGAGTACCATTTTATTCCTGAAAGTTATTAAGAGAGAGAACCATAGCCGGCAAAAATTTCTCACGTACAACATGTGCAGTGTCAGATACAAATTGCAGGGTTTTTTTACAATGGAGTTTTGAGGCGATTTCTAATTCTCTCTATTACAATGCCATCTGATCTGAGTGCTACCTCTCCTTGTGATCATAAAGCATAGGAACAATGCGAACGAAAAAGCGGGATCGCAGGTACCACACACGTAGTTGATATATATGTACGCGATTGCTCTCATTTTTTCACTGTGCACTTTCAGGCGATTTCTAATAATTCATAGCGACTGTGTGCGGCGCTCACGCAGCTAGGGAGCTAGTGCAGGGTGGTGTTATTTTATTGAGAGATTTGCCTTGACTTGAAAAGTTCGGAACATTTAAAATGCAATTAAGTCAATAGCTGTTATCTTCTTTTAAAAATGATAGGTGCACATCATATAAGGTGTTTGGTGTGTGGCTTTGCAAGGGACAATTATCAGGAAATAAGTTTTGTACCTTGCTGGAAAATATAAATTGTCCAAAATAAAATCATGCATCCTGTAGAAGTGTTTCAATTTTCTTCGCACCTCCTCTCAAATTTTTGTCTTGCTCTCACATATTACTTGTTTATAACTATCTATTTCCAAGAAATTAAACGTCTGGTCCGGTTAACGGTACCCAAGGTCGTTGATTGATAAGGGAAAACGTCACGAGAGTCCCTTCTTGTTCATATATATTCTTTGGTGCCGATCCCCGACTATGGGATAGTGCAGCTACTTCCGAGAGTTAGCAAGTCGATCGATCCATCGCTTGTATGGATGGAGATCCAATACAGAATGGCGCTTAAATCTGCGGGAGGATTCTCGAGATCTCTTTCAACATCTATCCTCTGGGAGATGTTGGATGGTGATCCATGGCACCTGAGAATTCAAGATCTACACCGCGACATGCTTGAGAAGCTACGAGATGCGTGCTCTAAAATCGTGCAGAATCCAGGCCCGGGCAGATACGGGCAATTCAATCCGTTGCTAAACCCCTAAGCATACCCCTTTGCCAGTGAACGGTTCCTCGCAGGGAACCGAGATTTTGAATCCCACAAAGAATAAATAAAACATAAGTAACATCTCGGTAAGTCTACTTGACAATAAGGTACACAAAACATACAATGTATCAAAAAACACAAAAGACATAAACATAAACAGTGTTCATGTGACCCATGAGGGTTCATGTAATATTTTGAAAAATGAGAAAGAATTAAGATATTCTAATTGTGGATTCTGAAAGTATTTTCGTTCCCCAAAATATATTGCAAACAATATTTGTAAACCCTAAGTTATTTATTTATTTACATACTAATTCCCATTTGAACAAGGTATTAATAAATACATCCTCCCACTGAATTTAATTTAGGCTGCAGTGCTGTTACTATATCAAAATCTGGAAAGGTTTTGGTTAGCGGTGGTGTTGAAGGTCAGGTTCGAGTATGGAAAATTGAATCAGTGCGACAGAGTTTGGTAGGCGTTTTGAAGGAGCATTCTGCTCCTATAGCTACTGTGGATTTCAATAACTATGATACCGAGGTGGTTTCTGCGAGCTATGATGGCTCTTGCGTTATATGGGACATCAAGTAAGTGATAAAATCTACTTATAAAATACCATTATAGACGGACCGATAGAGCTCTTTTTTTTTATGATAAGGCACACGCGTAGTTGCACATCACAAACTAATATGATGAATAGTGAATATATAGACCACGGGCAGGTTGCAGGTGTTGGGGGCGGGTAAATTTCAGGTATAATTTTATGTTAAGCCACACGCTTGGAATTTGGCATAAGCGTAATTATTAAATTATCTAGATCATTGTCAAAAGTACGGACAGATAAGTGGTTGCAAAATAGGTAACGGACAGCCTAAAGTTGATGAAAATTATCGAAGCAGGTCCTCTATGAAACATCCAACACATGCCTTTTTAAAACAGATCCCGTCTGGACTAAATAAAGAAGTTATAGGTTACAGGAGGAAAAGTTTATTATTATTATAAATAGAGAGTGCATATCAATCCTGGTGGTCAGGAGAGCGCATCTGAATTGTAAAGTTACTAAAGTACAAAACTAATTATAAATGAATTGCTATTATTTATCGGAATATTTTTGACTCTGCCCCCTCTCCTGGACACAGCAGCGGGGTATGGCGAGAATTAAGAAAAAATTTATCTATCATTGCTCCGCGTATGACTTTTTCCTTTGTATCCTAATTAATTTTTGCTGTCTCCTTTATCCGTTCAGTTTCTTTCGCTCTTTTTTTTAAAATAGTAACACTTACATACGTTTTATCAACTTCTTTTATATATCTCCGTTCACTGATTTCTTTCCAATTTTTTACACTAATCTTTAAAAAAAATCGGAGTGTGGCTGAGTTGTGGACACGGCCGTGGGTTTTACGTGAATACGTATATTACACGTTAATATTTTCTTTGAGCGTATTATATCGTCGCCTCCAATCCCAATCGATGTCTATGCTGTCCGGCGTTGATATAGAAGCGATCACATCATCCACTTGGATTGGCTCGGCCGCCCCAGCTGTAGATGTGCTAGCGCCGTCCTTGATCCGCTCGGACGCCATAATGCTCATTATTTTATAGCACCGCTTCACGCTATCTTATGGGTACCACTGGATTACTCTTGAGAAGCCTTTTCCAACCGTGTACGATCTCTATATTTTGCTTTGGCTTTTTGACGAGTATAGGCCGTATACATTGCAATATTTATTTTAATTATTTACTTTAACACCGCATATATTCATTATAACTATTTCACACTAAGGTTTATATACGTAATCTCTTGACAAGACTAATGGTTGAAGCTCAAACAAACGTTATTTGACGCAGCGAAACGACCTCAAAATGCCCCCCCCCCCCCCCCCCCGCCCTCGCGCGGTGTGTCAACGTCCTCACTCAACGTTACGACTTCTTTGATCCTTTAGCTATCGAGCAGTGTAATTTAATTTTGGATGCAGATGATAGATATGCAACACCACACTGTAGGTATGTATCGCGTCAAAAAACATTTCCTAATAGCAGATGTGTTTTTTAAACTTTTCCTCCTGTAACCCGTATCTCCTTTATTAAGTCCAGGCGGGAACTGTTTTAAAAAGGGGTATGTTGGATATTTCATAGAGGACCTATAATTTCTTTTTAAAGGCCTCCGGAATGTCATAAGAAAGAATTTCTTTAAGATAACTGTGTAAATATTGATTTTAGAGAAAAGTTTAAGAGACAAAAAAGTTACAAGTTCAATACAAAAGAACGATTTTTTTTTGGAGTTTTTCACATTATGATTTTTCCACAACTTGTTCGACTGGTGGACATCAAAATTATCATTGCTTATGTTATGACATTGCGGAGGCTTTACAAAAATAAATTATAGGTCCTATATGAAATTTGATTCCGCCTGGACTAAAATATTTATCGGATCGGGGTGGGGGATATTAATTAACTAATAAGTCAAGATAAAATAATGTAATATTTATATATCACTTTCACGAAATATTAGTACAATTACTTTCATCGCTACACTTCGCGCACGCCCATGCAAAATTTCAAGCGTGTGCATCATAAAAATATACCTGGAAATTACCGTTTTCACCTGCCCATATTCATTCATATCACCAACTAGAGACTCTTTTTGCAATTATTTCGGGTGTGCCTTATCATAAAATAAAAAGGCCCTGTCTCTTAGACTATTATTGTAATCCTAATGCCTTTAATCCTTTTTAGTCGACTTACTAGAAAGCACGTTCTCTACGCCAATACGCAATTCATGTGCGCGAGATACTATCCAACTGGTGTACAAATATTAGCTTCTGGATCGGATAGAAGGATTAGTTTTTGGGAAGTGCGTCTTGCTTACAATTTTGCTCAACAGGCTTTTTAAGGGCCTGTCCGAATTCAAGTCCTCGTCTACGTCTTGTTATGCCAGTTCGTGACGACACACCAAGCTAAGCTCTGTTCGAATTCATGTCTATGTCAGTGAACTGAACTACGCAGTAAAACAGTTAAGGCGAGTCATATTTTGGGTTGACTTCGTCAGTTAGATTTGCGTGAAGTTGGCAAAGTACTTAAAGTAATTGAGTTACGTGGAAGCTGTTAAAACTAAGTTGCCTTACAATAAGGGTCATTTAAAAATATTTATTTAAAAAAGTCAATTCAAATTACAAGCTCAGGAAACGAATTCGAATTGGGTTTTGTCTTTGCTTTCTACAAATGTTATAATAGCTCAGCTTGCTTGCTGACTACATTCACTGTCATAACGAGACAAAGACGAAGGCGAAGACTTTGATTCGGATAGGCCCTAAGGCTTCAATTTTTTTTAGGTGTACGATGGAAGTCTTGCTCGGGAATTGGAAGGATCTACTGAAGCATCAATTAATAGTGTTTCAATAAACCCAAGCGGAGAATATTTCGTTTCTGTTTCGAAAGATCAGTTAGTTAAGGTAATTAAAGGTGTGTGCAGACATTTGTTCCTTTTTACTCATTGGGTTAATGTAGCTTTGGGACTATCAAAAAGGAATAGTAGTTTGCTGTGGCATAAAGCATGCTTCGGCAGTTATCAGTTGCCAATTTGCTCCAAATGGAAAGTTTTTCGTCACTGGCAGTAAGGCCGGAGTAATCATGATTTGGGAAGTCCCTGAGGTACCCTACGAAGAATATATATGTATAATGCTACAATTTTCCAAAAATGGTTATATATCTCATTTTAGGAATATTGGCCTAAAGACATCAATCCACTTTGTTTTGATCCTAAGGGAAGTGCTGCAGACAATAGAAAGCTGCCTGTAGGACACAAAAGTACAAAGAATGAAAACATCGCTAAACTGGAGACTAGTAGAGGCAACAAAGGAGTTCTATGCGCTGAATGCCCTCCAGTAGACACTAGTAAAATGCCAGATATTAATGAGGCTTGCAATATGGTCCCAGAAGAAAAATAACGACTAAAATAAAAGATTACATAAAATTTATATACATTTACTTTCAAGGAACATAATATAATTTAATTGATTTCCTTAATTTCATTTTCTAATTGTCTACACTTTTCTACTCGTCTCTACTTTTGTCATTCGTCATATTATTGATGCATCTAATACTTGGCATGATTATAATTTCCGTAGCACCATGATTCATCAACGGTTTCCGAAGGAAAGAATGGGAAAAAAAAGGAAATAATTACCCTCCGCTTAATTTAGCTAATATAGCGATTTACTTCTATTAAAATTGCTTCCCAAAAAAGCATAATTACGCATTAGTCCGAAAGTTTTGTAGCAAAGATAATTTATTGTTCTAGTTCTGTAGCATGACACTACTAAAATCGTCCTTTCGCTTTTCAGTTTTCCACTATTTTTCCCCATTCGCGGTGCTGGTCGGGCTAAAATCGGAATATTTATTGCGTTTTAGTTAGTTTAGGCAAAGATAATCTAATCATATACAAGGTGCTATGAAGATGGGTGCAAAGCTTTAAGGCGAAACTAGCCATAGACCATTTAGAACTATCTGAGCCATGGTTGTCTTAGATGAAGTCCGACTATCTATTTTTATCTAATTTTTATGGGCTTTAGTGAAAAAACTGTCCCAAGCATCTGTGTCATCAAACATTTTTATACAGACGTTTGAAGTTCACGAAAATTTTCAGAGAGTTAAAAAAACCGTTTTTTGACGGCTGCTGCTAAAAAACACGGAGGGTGCTTTTTTTATTCAAAGCTCTTTGAAAACATGCTTGGTTATTGCTCTTTCTTTTAAGGTATCATTTACGCGGACATCTCACAAATTATTTCTTAGGCAAAGTTTAAGCTATCAATCCTATATACTTCCCTTAGAGCTTATCACGTATATGTAGTCTTTCTCAAATTACTAGTTAATCGTCTAATAAATCTGTTGCGCCTAAGTATAGTGGTTTGATTAGTTCACACCAGGACCGCCGAGAAAAAATCCGGGCCCGCGGCAACTATAATATCACAGAATATGCCAGCGTCAGCCTTATGAAATTTTTTATGTTTTTTTTTTCAACTACATGACATCAGTTAAGTGCATTTTTAAGGTAGTTTTAGCTTTTGTCTGTTTGTATAATCGCCCTTTAAACCGCGCATAACAACTTTGAACACGCGCGGGTTGCGTATATTCGATTTTTTTATGGCGTTATGTTAGTACTCATATCTCTCACTTATACCGACAAGTTCGGCCATGTTGAATGTTCAGTTAATTTTTGGCAGCTGCTATACACATGTATATGCATATATATATTCTACAATCATATTTTGTGAACAGCCTTTAAAAGTCCGGGCCCTCGAGAAACCACGGGCACGGGCAAATTCAATTTGTTTTGATTTTGAATGAATTTGACCTCTTATATGCCATTAATTAGTTGTTTTACTTGTGGTTCTAATTTAAAAAATTTTTGTTTTCGAATTCCAAGTCTCAACTATTGTATCTAAAATATGTTGCGTGTCTCATTGCGAGTAAATTAATAATTAAATGAATCATCTTCACACTGTCAGAACTACCAGTCTCCTCCACATCGTTGGGATTCATCTTTAGATAAAGCCATCCGCGCTTGCAAAAAACGCGGAAGAGCTTACCCGCACCTAACTATGTCCATGTATGCTTCTATCCGTATGACCGAAAACCGCGAAATGCTCCGCTTACTGACTGAATATTTGCCTTTTACTAAATATCTACGGACTGCCATCTGCTTCGTCTCCACACATATGGATCTCGAGCGGTACGATTAACGATTGCCAAGAAACGCAACGTCTCTTTCAAACTTCCCGCCGAAAGACCCACTCTCACGAGAGTAGATGTGGCGACCCTGAACTTGTTTCCACGCCTCTGGTTGTGAGAAATGCAACTAAGAGACATCGGGTTCCAGCGCCCCTGAACATACAAACACGCACGCTTTGGACGGAATAATTGAGCAGTTACAGCCGTTATAGGTTTGTTTATAGTCCAAGAAATTTCTTGCAAACAGCATGCGTGGCTGGACAGCACACAAGTTCAAGTTCAATTTTTCTTTATTCGACTTAAAATGCATGCACAACTGAACAGTACACAACTTTGACAACATGGAAATATCTATTTGATTGGTTGAAATTAAAAAGCGGGTAAGAGAAATGAGAATGAAAGCTATTGCTTTGCTCTCAGATATTGTATTTCATATGTTTGTGTTTCCATCGCAATCCGTCCTTTATAACTTTCCGCAGGGCATTTTTTATTTCTTACAATTTGAAGTTTCTGAGAGAATTTGGTTTTTTGTTTTTTATTAAATATTATCCCTTTCCTTTTCTCCCTTTAAGTGCTTAATGGAAAACAATCGGAAATCTCCTCTGCTTCCTAACTTTATATTAGGTTAACTTTGCTTAAGAATACATCGCCTTCTCGCTAATTCATGGTAAGCGACAAAGAGGAAATTTTACAGGAGAAAGTTTTATTCGATTATCGGCGGGTACAATATTGTGGTCATCCTTAAAGGTGGCGTTAAGGCCGTAATGGCGCTTACGTTATAAATTGCTGAAATGAAAACCAGGTAACTTATCTTAATACAAATACTACTCTAATTACCGTAAAAAATATACAAAAAACAACATGAGAATGTTCTTTACATCCCACTGGCTAGGTTTTACTACCAGTTAGTGTATGTCAATTGTCAACGGAATTTTTAGAAAAGTTGCTTGCAGCTCGGTGCACTGCACGGAACACTGTACTGTTAAGCTTTTGTAAACTGCAATTCTATTTACTGAACGGAGCCATCTACATTTCCTTCGTTAAGTATAAAATTAACGAATCGCGTAAAGTACATTTGGCTGCACTATTCCAAATCAAAGCAACACAAACACTAACTCAACAAAGCCAGTGTATATACTGCGCGAAACGTTTTCGCCGTTCGTTCCACCAATACGCTAGGAAATTATTGGTAGACGTTTTCTGCCGGGGCCGCCGCGGTTTTTCAAGTTCTAATAGTATATTTCTTAATTTTGCAAAGCTAAATTAAAAAAAATTAAGCAGTTACTTTGATAACATAGTACCATGGATAGTAGAAAATTGACGGAGCTTTTAAGGGCTACTATTGAACCTGTTCCAGAGCAACGAAAGCAAGCCGAAGAACAATTATCACAGGTTGGTTCTATGACATGCCATTGTATACCGCATGCGACCATGTGCTTTACTTAATTGAAATGTCAGAAACTGGTTCCATTATTGCTCAAAGAGCAATCTAGCCAAAATGCTGTTTGGATATTTCATTTGTTCGTCTAAGAAGTACTTGATTTATAATATCCGAACAAATTATGATTCAACCCGTCATCTTAAAAAATGTGTGTGCAGTCTGACAGTAGATTTGCAGGGGATCGCAGCACTGGCACAGCACTAATCGCAACGAATAATTAACATTTTAATTCAGAGGATATTTTAAGGGATGAAAAATTATGGAAATTTATTTAAAATTGAAATTTTTAGCAAATTTTCGGCAGTGACGAGGTTGAGTGAAATGAGTTTTGTATAGCTTTCCTTGATTTATCATTGATTACCCTGGGCACAAAAGAAATTCTGCCATAAGAGCCTTCCCACAGTTTTGAATATAGATTTGGGTGTGTGGGCGGTCGTGGGCAATGCGAAGATCTTTATAGAACAAGTTAAATAGTATATTGTTTCAATATTTTCAAAACACAATCATTGGTGTAATTATTACAGTATACATTATACTAACTTGAAGACAGCCGATAGTAAGACATAACTAAAGTAACCGAACTCTTATTCATAGTAGATTCATTGTCCATCTTGAATCAAAGTTTGGTTTATTTGGGTGAACGATTCTGCCTGACTGCCTACATCCTTTCAAATTTAGGTGGAATGTATTCCGAAAAACTAAATCGAGTACGCTGGCGGAAGCTACTGCTAGTTCAACGGATGTCAGGGGCAGGCAGTAAAAGAAAATTAAACACATTTAATTAATACAGACAGCGTGATAGAAGATCAAACTGATTAATCAGCTGGTGCCAATGCCATTCGGAAGGATTCACGAAAATGGACTGTAACAAATTAATTTTTGATGTCAGGAGAAACAGAGAAACTCCTTTCATGGGATTCAAGAACAGAAAATTATAAAGTAAATTAAGGATGCGTGGTAAAAGTAGGAAAATAGCTAAATTGTAATGGTAACTAAAGTATTTTAAGACTATTTATTAAAAAAGGCTAATACTTGGTATGTTACCAATGCATCCAAACAAACTTTAGAAGAGGATTGGTTCTCAATTCGACTGAATATTGTTTTTTCCAGTATGCTCACTCATATCTCCGGTATTTCTTAATCAATTGTATAATTATTTATTATTATTTAGAAAGACATGCCTCCAGACTCTTCAGTTAGATGGTCGTATATAACATTGGCCAAGATCTGATGAAGAAGAAAAAGAAATAAAGAAGTAAAATCTTTAAAGGTTTTCTATGAAAATGGTTTCTTCAATCTTTTTACGGTCGCTGATCTCGATGATCGAAATGTGGAAATTAAAGATGGCAGATCCAATATGGAGATCAAAATTCTCAACTTGCACGGATTTACGTGTAAATGGGTTTTTGGTGTGGCTGATTTTAAAACTGCTATCGGAGTTTGACCCTAACATTATTTTAGGTTCCCACGGGAGAAATTAAATATGATCTCCGCGCATTAAGCAGTTTCATTCATTCTGCAACAGTTTTATTTTACAAGCCTTAAAGAAAAACCCGGAAAAGGCCGCTATGCTACTATAAATTAAAGCATTAAAAAGTTTAAAATAATATTTTTTTTGGAGTCGGTGTTTCATCTATCGTGGATAAAAATGAAAGGAATGATATATCTCACCTCATCTCAAATTGCTTTCCAAAAAATGCCACCAATGTTGATCTATCTCTACCACTGCAGGTACGGCCACTTGAGAAAGTGAAAGAATGCTCTAAAATTCACGTTTCTCTCACATTTTCTCCGAAATTAATGTAATTAATACACATTTTTTATTTGTAATACATTGCTCATCTTGTTGCCTTTCCTAAGAAGTACAGAAAGGATACATAAATTTATACGTAGAAAACCTTTTGCGGAATATGAAGAAATCGGAATTTAAATTTTTTTTTTTCCGAATTAAACGTTAGTAAAGTGTAATAAGTTTTAATTTGTGGAGTTCATTTAAGTTAAATGTGATATAAAATGCAGTTTTTTTAAAATTCCGCAAAGGTTTTCTACGTACAAATTTGTGTAACTCCAGTCCACAGATTTGAAATGGATGCTGAGACCTGTCCGTGGGTTTATATGTAAATATGTAATTTATTTTCGTCCTTTTACTGGACAGTTAGATGTTATTTGCGGTGAAATAGCTCCTTTGCCATTTTAATAGCAATATATTTTTCTTTCAGAAGATAAATGTGAAATGTAATAACAATTTAAAATCTTAACTAAATAACCAAATTTCCAAAACAGTTGGAAATTTGGTGGAGTTCCATTTTGAGCAAAATAGTACTTTTCTGCACAAATAAAACTGGTGATGAAATCTTCTATTAGTTATCTAATAATACAACTACTAAAGAAAATTATGCAATACACCGAACGCAAAAGTATTATCATTTGTATAAATGGTATGCAAACGATTGATATAAGGTAGGAATTTAAAAAAAAAAATAAAACTTGAATAACTATAATACCTATCAATGGATTATTGGACAAAGAATACTTTTTTATGTTGACCTATAATTATGAGGATTTGAATTTATACTGCTTCTATTTTTTACAGTGCATTTAAAAATATAATAAAATTAATCTTGTATTTAACTATATCTTGATCCTGATTTATAATAAAAATAGATTTTTGTCCCTACGCTTTACGATATAATAAATGCCGAGAAAATAAAAGTGAACTTATAATTATGAGGAGCAGTGCATGTGTGCCGCAGAGGTAATTCGGAAGAGAGGCTTCCCCCGCCCAATTTCGATGAAATTGAAATATGTCATAAAAAAGATCATCCTGAAAACTTTGCCCTTGAAAAAAGGCAGCGAAAACCTACAGGAAAGAGATGTAGGCAATTACAAAATTTGAATACTCTAAAAATTGAAAACAAATTGTTGGTGATTTTGCTGTTACGACAGCCCCAACTGGTAAACCGATAGGCTGAAATAGCAGCCGGTAGCTCATTTGTCAACTACCTTTATTTGACAATTCAGCAAAAATTTATTAGAGGAGTTTAACAATTTATTTTTGATTTTGCTTATTTGCGCAACAACAAATTTTTGTATTTTCTCTTAGCATGATGTATTTTCAATTTACCCTCTCTCCTATAATATTTAATTAAAAATACTTCGAAAAGATTATTAAAAACTGCAAATACATAAATATGTATGTATTTCATAGGTGGTAATATGGTTATGAAAACCTCGTTCTGTAAAATGGTGTATACATTTAAAAAAACATATGATTGAGAGATATGTGACAACTTACATATTATAAAATGTTTTCCCGAAGAAGTAATAGATAGAATTTAAGGGTGAATATTTGAAAGTGGGGCTTCCCCCTATTGAGGAATGGCCAGCCAGTCAATCGAGATTTTTTTATGAACGTTCTCATTTTTCATGTTAAAGAAATTAAAAATATTAACAGAATCGGGGGAATTACAATGTTACTGGCGCCACCACGTTCGCCGATCACTTAACAAGTAACTTAAAACACAATCCGCGAAACGCCTCACTGAAGAATAACACATTGTAGTGATATCATCCACATTATAATGACAATTGCGCGTTCCACTTCACGTATTATAATCTTAGTCAAAATATGAACGGGGAAATTACAGAATAATATAGAGGCACCACATTAGGAAATTTTTAATTGATAATAGGGTATTTTTACAAGTTTTTATTAAACTTGCTTTGTTATCTGTCTGCTACAATTCTTGAAATCAAAATTTCGACTAACTCTAATTAAGCTAGAGCTTTGAAATTTTGCACATGTGTATAAGTCCGGTGACAATGCAATGTAGTATATCCAATATCCTTCTAAATCCAATATGGCGGACGCCACAAGATGACGATTTACCTTTTTCTTGGCAACCCCCGTGATGTGGGTATCAATAATAACGATAAGCTACGTGACGTCATTCTAAACTCAATGTGGCGGACAACCCAAGATGTCGGTTTACCTTTTTCTTCACAACTACCTTGATATAGGTATCAAATGAAAGGTCTCGACAAGTAGAATACGATTAGCTATATGATGTCATTAAAATTAAACTCAAATTAAAAAAAAATAATAGCTAAACACTAAAGAGTAAATAATAAAATAAGTATAAAAGATCATTTTTTAAAAACAAGCTTATTTAAGTCAAATGTACTAAAAAATGTTACCTATTCAATTACCTACATATATAATACTTATGAAATTTGAAGAACTTTTGGAATTGTACTAACTGTGACCAATTTTAATAAAATAAATTATTGTGTCAATTGCGATTACGTGATATAAAAGCTTGTTGCGGTGTGATATGATGAGTTTTCACACTAGTAGGTATGTGTGTATGTTGAGTTTTCATCCCATATCGCAACAAACTTTTTATAAAGTAACAAGGTAAACTAGTTGAAAAATGCTGTAAATTGTACAAAGTACCACTAATTTTACCGTGTTCTCATTGATTTTCTGAGATCTACTATTAATTTATTTCAATTTTCATCAAATGACTGATTACTTCCATTACAAAAATATATGAAATAGAAAAAATATCAAATATGAATATAAGAATTACATAATTACCCAATATTAGATTAGATCTATTAGATTTTTTAGACAAGTTGAAATCTAAAAAACTATCTTATCTTCCATTAACGCACCGGGACATAAATGTAATTGGTTAGAGGCATGTTAGCGAAATGAATACAGTTAGTATCACGCTTTTACGACGAAACGTCCGGTAATAACACTTTTGTACAATACCGGAACGGATCAAATAAAAAAATTTACCTAGCTATGCTGATGGATAAAAGGGATATGAGGTTAGGAATCTCATTAAAAAAATTATATTCTTGAAGTTTCTACTTCGCTGATAAGACACTCTACGAACTTGGTCATTTTTCACAATTGAAACTTACGACAAAGTTCAAATTCGATATCCGTTAATTTTACGTTCATTATAACCACATCAATACATTTTCATGTATTTGAATTTTATATGACTGTTCCAATCTGATCCTTCTATTATAATCCCAAATTTATGCTTTCAACTCATTTCGAACAGGCAAATGTAATTAAATACGAATAGCTTTTTGATTCGGCAGGGCATACTAAAAATATGTTTGTTAATTCACTCACTTATTATTAAAATCAAATTACTTCATAATAAAAAATTATTTTGGTTTTTCAGGTTCATAAAATAATCGGATTTGTGCCGACACTTTTGCAAATAGTTATGCAGAATGATTTAGACCTGCCAGTCCGTCAGGCCGGAGCAATCTACCTCAAAAATTTAATAACAGATAGCTGGCAAGATCGTGAAACAGAACCGGGAGAGCCGATGGTATTTTCTGTCCATGAACAAGATCGTGCAATGATTCGTGGCAGCGTAGTTGAAGCAATCGTTCATGCACCCGAGTTAATAAAGTAAAAAATCAATATTTCACAAAGAAAGTTGATTCGAATTAATTATTAATTTAGAGTCCAGCTTGCAATATGTGTGAACCACATCATAAAATATGATTTCCCTGGAAGGTGGACACAAGTTGTGGACAAAATAAGCATTTACCTACAAAATCCTGGTAATAAAGTAATTGTATTCGGTTGTTGAAAATTAGTTATCAGTCCCATTTTGTTAGATGTGAACGGATGGAGTGGAGCTCTCCTTACTATGTACCAGCTGGTCAAAAATTATGAGTATAAAAAAGCTGAAGAACGCACTCCGCTTATTGAGGCAATGAATCTTCTTTTACCAATGATTTATAATTTAATGATAAATTTAATAAACGATCAATCCGATCAAAGCATTTTGCTACAAAAACAAATTTTGAAGATATATTATGCTTTAACACAGGTAAAAAATTTACACTTGTTTTAACTATTTTATTTAATAAGTTAATGTTTTTCGCATTATAGTACTCTTTACCTCTTGATTTGATAACAAAAGACATGTTCTCGCAATGGATGGAAATTTGTCGACAAATAGTTGATCGTCCAGTTCCTGATACATCTCATATCGATGAGGAAGAAAGACCCGAGTTGCCTTGTTGGAAAGTTAAAAAATGGGCTTTACATATTATGACTCAAATGTTTGACAGGTAAGTAGTCACTTCAGTCATTTAAGTGTTTATATTGATTGTTTTTTGTATCATACATCAAACATTGGCAACAAATTAGAAGTATTCTCTTGAAGGAAATCTCGAAGAATTTAGAATTTCCCTATTTGGGGGATATTACGATTTTCGTACACTTTCGGTTTAATATTGTGGCTTTCGGCTTTACAAGTATGAATGTGCATATGAAATAATCTCTGCAGTACACTATTTGTTGTGCCGCCTACATTGACATTATCCCTTGTGCACAACGAGGATTTTATGAAGGCTTTAGAAGCCAAATCGCTTAAGTCCAATTTCGCCAATTTTGAAATTTTTATATATTTTTAATGTTGTTCTAAAGTCATTCCATTTACCAGAATCTTCTGATGATTAGTATAGTATCGTAAAATTTTCGCAAATTGTTTGACTTTAAAGAAAAAAGACATAATTTAAAAGCCAAAACAATAGATCCAAATAGCACGTAGAAAATTTAAAAAGAATACTGTCAACTATAAATATGTAAAATTATATTACAAATTGGAAGAAAATCAACACGTAGATCTCCAGTATATTGGCTAAAAATGCAGTGGGTTCGATATTAAAAATCAGACAAAATGCAGAAAATTTCTGTAGATGAAACTGAATTTTAAGAAATTGATCTATTATACAAAAATTTGGAAAGCGACGAACATTATCAAATTTATACAGGGGTTTGGGAGATGGATGCAAAGCTTTAAGGCGAAGCTAGCTTAGACAATTTGAGTCATGGTTATCTTAGACGAAGTCTGAGTATTGTTTTTACCTGATTTTTATGGTTTTTGGCGAAGAAACCCAAAATTTTACAGTTAATTGCTAATAATAGCCAGTTTGAATGATAAGTGAATTCTCTTTTATTTCATTTATTTAAAGTAATGTGTAAGCAATCTAACAAAACATGTTCTAAGAATCTGAGCGGATGTACCAGCATCAGAGTAGTAGCTCGAAATCTAAACTTTTCACAATGGAAGGTGTGGAATACAATGCGGTCTTTGTTTGGAGAGTCCCCTCAATTTGGTTCTTGCACGTGAACAATAATTCTTAGAATTGAACTCAGTTATCATTTCAAAACACAAAAAGTAATGTTTTTGAGCAATGTTGTTTTATTTGTCTGCCTAAAAATTTAAATTTTCTCCCTCAATTTGGTTTATAGGTCCTAATTTTAATAATTTGTGAGATATCCGCGTAAAAAATACCTCAAAAGAAAGAGCAATAACCAAGCATGTTTTCATAAAGGTTTGAACAAAAAAAGCACCATCTGTTTTTTTTAAATGCCGTCAAAAAACGGTTTTCTTAAATCTTTAGAAATTTACGTGAACTTCAAATGTCTGTAAAAAGAAATGCCTGATGACACAGATGCTTAGAACTTGTTTTCTTATATTGCTTTCTACACATTTCTTTAATTAAATAAAATAATAAAAAAGAATTCTTTTATCATTCAAACTGGCTATTATTAGCAATTAACTGTAAAATTGTAGGTTTTTTCGCCAAAAACCATAAAAATTAGGTAAAAAAAATAATCAGATTTCGTCTAAGACAACCATGGCTTAAATGGTTCTAAATGGTCTATGCTACCCCTTAAAGCTTTGCACCCATCCCCTAAATACCCTGTATAACATTGCCCTAGAATCTTTATAATACAGGAAGAGTAGACTTCAACATGAAAATAATTAGTGACAGGCTAAATTTTACATATACCTTAGTTCTGTTCGCATACTCAAAACTTTACGCCAGAATGCGTTCGCGTACGTAGTGAACTGCGGAAATGTATTTTTCCGAGGCGTAGAAATTCGTAAATTTTTTACCCAATAAATATCTTGTGGGTAAGATTGTGTTGTCAAATGCAGGCTAGCATAACCAAATTGTTTAGCTGGACATAATGGAATAGAATATTTCAATAGAGTGTTCTTCAAGGAATTTTTCTAATTTTCAGTCAATCTTTAAAAGAAATTATACAAATTAAGACAATTTTATGTACAAAGGCGTTCGTGTACTTTTGGTACATTTTACTCCCACTGTGTATAAAGATTTTACCAGAGAGTCCAAAATACGCCAATCTGTTGCATATTGTGGTTCTAAATAAAAAAGCGAGTGTTCCCCATCATACAGTGGTTTCGCGCTCAAGGCAAGACGGTCATAATTAGAGAATGTTGTGATATAATTTAAAAACTTATTTTTGAGACAAGTATGCTCCACAGCAGGTCCTTTCTGATAAAGCAAATAATGTGAGTTTTGTAAAAATAATTTTTGTTTTAACCTATGCGAGGGGGAAAGAGGTTAGTGTAGGTACTCTACACTTTTTGTTTTCACTTACTTTATTAAGTGGGATGTCGTTATATAGGCTTCCAAAAATGCAACAAAAAATCTTTTGAATTCATCCCTTTAGTCGCGAAATATTTGGTTTCAAAATCGATTTCAAATCAATCGACTCTGGCACGGAAGCTATTTGACGCATGTCCAACGTGTCTCAACAAATTTTTTTTCTATAAGAATTATTGTTTTTAATCAGCAACACTGGTTATATGACCGAGTGGGTGCGTGGTTGCCACGCGCATTAGAAGTGGGATACCCATTATGGTTTGTGGATAGGTTTTGTGTGTAATCGCAAGTTTTCATGGGCTTCCGTACGGAACAGTATGAACATTATGGTTTGGCCCTAACGTCAGCTCTGTGTGGTTTACAGATGGATCTCTGGGGCACGGTCTTGCCGGAGTTGGAATGTATGGCGTCACTGAGGAACTGCACATCTCCATTTCTCTAGGCCAGTTTACCTCTGTGTTCCAGGCAGACGATTTCGAAATCTTAACCTGTGCCTATGAGATTCAGAAGAGAAATATTCGGTAAAAGAACATCTCAATTTTCTCGAACAGCCAAGCTGCGCTTAAAGTATTTGAATTGAATGCAGTCTCTTCAAAAATATTTAGCATAGTCGTCTAACAGTCTCCATTACCTGGGTCTTTGGTCACAGCAACATCACAGGCAACGAGATTAGGATTAGATAGGCTGGCAAGATAAGGAGCCAGCACGACCTTTATACGTCCTGAGTCCTATATTGGTGCGGGGCCATCTCTCAGCACTCGTATTCTTGAAGATTGGGCTAAAATAGAGCATAATATGAGGTGAACCGCACGCCAAGACTGCAGAGAGTCATAAGTTTATGTTGAACCCGGTCGACCACGGCCTGAGTAAACGATTACTTAACATTAGCAGATGCCAGCTGTTGTTTTCAAACCCTGGATTATTTGGCTTTACCAAAAAATTAAATTGAACTTGAAATCTAGAACTTGTTTTTTATGCGCCGGGAACTACGGTCATGTAGCAAGTTTTTCTCCATTCCTATCGAGCTATTGCAAAAAACCTTCGGTAGTGCAGCGGGACATACGGTCCACGGTTCAAGCTTCAATCCAAGCGAAAACTTGTGTTCGAAATTATAGGACCAATTCTCTCAGCCTTTAATATGTTGCTTATATTTATATTTCCCGTTATATTTTTAGTAATCAGTTTTTGTATTTACGAATATGATAAATAAACATATTAGTTTTCTTATCCAGTTTTCAAATCAGTACGCAAAGTATGATTGGATGTCTTTGATCTTTAGCTACAAATTTTTCTAAAACAATACATATTCACGAACTGTGTCGTGAAGTTTCAAAGCAAACAATTTATCCAGGACTAAAGAGATCAGCAAACGTGTATCTCTCAGACAGTGTTGATTATGCAATTGCATATTTGTTGTCGGTGGTGTCAGATGCTGTAGCAACTTAGCTGCCTCGCACTGATTTTCCGCACCAACTCTTATTGCAGCCTGAGTCAAGTCGATTATTGATTCTCGCTTGGTTTGATTACTCTGTGCAATTTGCTATAATGTTTACACCCCTAGGGACGAAGCATCTGGCGTCGTTGCTGCTAAATTTTGTAAGCGTAAGGTCCATACGCCCATACACTCCTCTGAGTTGTAGTTCGAACAAAAAAATTTATCGTGTACATTCTGGACCACACTTAATATTCCAAGAGCGTAGTTTTATGGGAGCATGTTGCCTTACCTCAGCTAAAGTGTTCACGTGTTTACCTGAAGCTGTTATGGTAATGGTAAGCATATGCAATACCCTTTTCTGCAGAATTATACCGATCCGAGATTAAGCTGTTTAGAAATATATTCCACAGAAGTGGTGACAGGTCTCCTTCTAGGGGAGTACCTCTACTAGCATATTTTCGTATGGTATTATGCTCTCAGGCTTTAATTTATGACCCTGTTTCTCACATTAGATTTACAAACTCAATAAGTGGTTCATTTGGATCCAGATTTTTCAGGGATGAGCATTATCGCCCTGGTCTCACATTCTTGAAAACGCCTTCTATATCAAGGAAGGATGCTAACGTGATGTACGCGTGTGTTGGGAGAGAGACACTATTGACGGTTTCTAGTGGTTGTAATATTTTGATTATTTTGAAGTGCAACTGAGGTCCGTTCATTCTAAAAATGCTTCATTTCAAATTCCGATGCCTTTTCGAATACAACTATGAAGGTATCATGACTTTTCGTTCTTTATTATAATATTAGTTTTTCATTGCAGGTATGGAAGCCCAAAAAATGTTGTTAATGAGAAATATCAGAAGTTTGCGGAATGGTATTTACCAACATTCACTGCGGGTGTTTTAGAAGTAATGCTTAAGGTCTTAGATCAATACAGAAACAAAGTTTATGTATCACCTAGAGTACTTACAAATATTTTGGCCTACATCAAAACAGCGTAAGTTAAATTTCATACAATTTCCTTCTGTATTCTAAATTCAGCAACATTGTAGGGTTAGTCATTCCTATTCTTGGAAGTTTATAAAACTTCATATGGTGGCTATAATTCAAGATGTAATATTTCCAATTATGTCATTTACCGATGCAGATCAAGAACTTTGGGATACAGATCCTCATGAATATATTCGAATAAAATTTGGTATGATTTTGCATATAATTTACAGTAATATTTTAAATTCCAATTATTTCTTATTTAGATGTATTCGAAGATTACGCAACTCCAGTTCCTGCGGCGCAAACGCTTTTGAATTCGGTTTGTAAAAAACGAAAGGGAATATTACCAAAGGCTATGCAGCTTATTATGCAAGTAATCACATCCCCGAACGTTGACGATAAGCAAAAGGATGGAGCTTTGCATATGATTGGAACATTAGCTGAAGTTTTAATGAGAAAACCAGTATATAGAGATCAATTAGAATCTATGTTAACTACGTACGTTTTCCCAGAATTCAATAATTCTCATGGTCATATGCGAGCACGTGCATGTTGGGTGCTACATTATTTTAGTGATATTCAATTAAAAAATTCGCAAATATTAGCTGAAATTATGAGATTAACTTCACATGCATTGCTTAACGATAAGGAATTGCCTGTAAAAGTAGAGGCTGCGATTGCTTTACAGATGTACCTATCATCTCAGGAGAAAGCCTCACCCTACATTGAAAGTCAAATCAAAGAAATCACTAAAGAACTTTTAACAATAATTCGGGAGACTGAAAATGAAGATCTAACAAATGTAATGCAAAAAATTGTTAGTACATTCGCTGAGCAACTTTTACCAGTCGCAGTTGAAATTTGTCAACACTTGGCAACCACCTTCAGTAAAGTCTTAGAATCGGAGGAGGGTTCCGACGAGAAAGCTATCACCGCCTTGGGTTTGCTGAATACAATACAGACACTGCTAACTGTAATGGAAAACCATCCTGAAATTATGACCAACTTGCATCCAATTGTTATTAATGTTGTTGGACATATTTTCCAAAATAATATTATAGGTATAGTGATGAATTAATTTTATCTTTAAAAGACAAATAGTCAATTTGTGATTGCAGAATTTTACGATGAAACATTTTCGCTTGTTTATGACTTGACATCTAAATCAATTTCATCGGATATGTGGCAAATGCTAGAACTGATTTATCAGGTTTTTAAGAAAGACGGTATAGACTACTTCATAGATATAATGCCAGCATTACATAATTATGTGACAGTGGACACAACTGCATTTTTATCTAATCCAGACCGTCTGTTAGCAATGTTTGTTATGTGTAAAACTGTAAGTACTACATATTTAGATTCGAAAGTTTTATAAACACTAATTATATTCGATATTTCCGAAGCTCTTTAACAAAAACTCGAACGCGTTGTTGTAAAAATGTACTTTAGGATTTCGAAAGTATTCCAGAGAATATCAACTATTTAGATGAAAACAAGATTGTAAGAATTGAATATTCTTTTCAACAGCACCGTAATGCCTAGTTTATACGTGACGAATCTTCAACCGAGACAGTGAACTCGGCCGAATATTTGTCCTATCTGAACGCAAAAGCAGAGTACTCGGCTTCGTTTCCTTAAAAATCAGTTGCAAACATTGATTTTTTAGTTTTATCACAAAATGAGGGAGGTATATCGTTTTTCAGTCGAACACATTTTTTAATTCTGAAATGCAAGGCAAGTATATCGGCTTTCGATCGGCTGTGCACTTCCGTTACCTTGACTCGGAAGTGCTAAGCATGAGAAATAGTTCTTAAACGTGTTTTAGCATGTTCGGAAATTAGAAGTTTATTGGCTTCATAAAATGCTGATTGAACTGCCTTAGCAGACGACCGGTGGGTTTGCTACCGCATGTTGCGGCAGAACATTATTTCAAATGAGGCAGTGCACACGAGGCTTCGTTGCTGCACCGTCAATCTCCATGTAAAATACCCTAGACGCCGCACCAGCAGAAAACGATCGTCTGCTACGACTCTAATGCGCACTTCTTTTCGGGAATATATTTCTAATGAATATGTATATTGCCAAATATTTCAAATTTAATTTAATTCAAATAAATTCAATGTTTACTTGATAATCTCGAAAACCACAATAAAAATATAATAAATTTCGGAAATATCGAAGTGCAACAAAGTGTTTCGTTCATTTCCGTTGAAAGATTTTAAACTAAATATTAAATACTAATCTTCTTCTTTTAAGATGTTAACTCGTGATCCAGGCGAAGATCCAGAGTGCCACGCAGCTAAGTTGTTAGAAGTCATTATTTTGCAATGTAAAGGTCAGATAGATTCGGTAATTCCATTGTTTGTAGAATTAGTATTATCAAGGCTGACAAGAGAAGTGAAATCATCAGAATTGCGTACGATGTGCTTACAAGTAAGAATAATATGTATGTAGAATCTGGTGCCTTGGATTGACTAGCATTTCAAATCACAATTGTGAGCAAATTGTTTTAAAAAGACGGCTGATAATATTAATATCAAGTAGAAGAATTAGCCTTGTCCTTCCATAAAAACTGCATGTCATGTACGATCAGATTTATATTACATTACAATTTGATATTTTTTCCCCCCCTTTTAAGGTGAAAAACCATGATACATGAACCTAAAACCGGCAAAAACTCACAGCATTAATTGGTTTAACTGAGCATGATAACATCTGACAAATAGCGTGGATCAAGCTTTGATACTGACGAATGATATCAAAGCCAGCTATATTAAAAAGCTCAGGTACGAGATATCATTCAGTTCTGAACCCTGAATAAAATATCTGATATTTGAAAAGGCATCTTCTTTCATAAATTTAATAATATAATTGATCTATTTCAAACTTTTGAATTTTCACACAATGATAGTTAACAATACTAGCATAAAAATAAGAAAAACCATTCAGTTGACATTGTTGTGGTGCCGCAAAATTCTAAATTCTGTAAACTCAGGTGGTGGTCATGTACGTCGTTTCGACTAAGGTCGAATTGCATATAAAATTCCTATAGGAATCATATACACGACATTCATTGCCATTCTAAAAATATATAAGCAAACCCACAATTACAAAATATTTGTCACTTCAACTCAGTTTCAACTCGATTTTGACTTCACTACTGAAACCTGACGGCTCGTATACGCAGGTCGAAAATTCAACCCAATTTCGACTCGATCTTTAAACAGTGCATTCACAGTGGCCAAAAATCGTTTTCTTTCATCTAATTAACTACCTGGAGCGAGTCTAATTCTGTCTAAAAGTTCCCCAAAGCAACACGCCGTGTAATATGGTGAAATCCACGTAGAGAATCGCCAAAAAATATTGCGACAGAACAGAATCAGCCTGAAAACTGAAATTCGACCTACAATTACTTTGGATGCTGAATACTCCATCGTAAGTTTGGAAACAAATTACTTCTCTACAAGATGGATTTGGACCTATGGTATTCAGCTTTGGGGTTCAGCAAATGCTTCAAACCTTGAACTCCTGCAACATTGAGAGTTCAGAATCCTTAGAACCCAATCACATACGCACTTTGATTGTCTAAAAGCTCCATACTGAATAGGAATATCGACCATTTTACAGGAAATCAAAATATAAAACATGAAATAACTGCCATCCCAACTCCTTCAAAAATGATATGCAGATTTGGAAATGCTACTTATAGCTTCTATTTAAACAAATTGTGTGTTAGACTTAGTTCAAATTCTCGTCTCTCGTTTAAATAAAAATAGCACCGAAAACAATATTTCAAAGGTATTAAACGGACACGCACGGAATTATTTTTAGAGTTAGTAAGATTGTATAATAAGTTAAAAACGAATACCTACACAAAAGTGTGCCATCAGACACAAGTGTATAAATCATTTAATTACAATACGATCTAATTTTGCTAAATCAGACTACCCTCTTTTGATATGACAATTATTTATAAATGGAATTTGAAAAATGAATTTCTTGGATGCGAACTGTATTCAATTTGAGTTGTGAAGTGTAGTGTTTGTCATAGAAAATAGCAGACTATATTTGAGCGTATAGCTCCAAAAAGGGGCAGACAATATTTGTAAAAGGTAGATTCCCCTTAAAATACAATTTAATAAGTCATATTCAGAAATCAATTATTTTATGGGCGAAATGGAGTACATAAGGGTAGTTGAATCGAAAGCTTATAAGAACGGAACTCTTGATTGAGTGAAAATTCGCTGCTGCCAGAGTCAACTGATACCTAGTTTACTAGAACGAAATTGTTTTAAAAAAGGTATTTTCACAAGGAAATAAGATAATTAAAAGTTTTAGTCAATTGAAGGCATTAGTTTTTATAGTATATTTAGTGGGAAATTTTTATTGGAATTTTTTTTACATAAAATTTATAGGTCGTCATCGCAGCACTTTACTATAATCCGCAATTAGTTCTATCAGTACTAGATAAGATGCCCCAACCAAACTCAGAACCTATCAGTTCACACTTTATAAAACAGTGGATTCATGATACCGATTGTTTCTTGGGGTAAATTAAAAATGAATATATGCATATACATCTGAAATGAAAAAATTATTATTTATTCAGAATCCATGATAGGAAATTATGTGTCCTTGGCCTTTGCACATTGATATCCTTAGGTGACGCCAAACCGCCAGTTCTAAGTGAAGTATCAGGAAAAATAATTCCAGCTCTAATTTTATTATTTGATGGTCTTAAGAGAGCGTATCAAGCACGTGCCCAAGAGGAGGAAGAAGAAGAGAGCGAAGATGAAGATGAAGACTGTGAAGGTTTATTAGATCAGCCTTAATTATATTATTATTAATTTCATTTTTATAGAAGCATTGTCAAGCGATGAAGATGAAATTGATGAGCTTGGGCCGAATTATTTGGACCAGACTGCAGAATTTTTGAAAAAGAAAGCTATTGAATCAGGCTATGACATGAAAGCCGATATCAAGGTAAATTACATTACATAACATAGTATTAATTTTAAAGCTGCTGTCGCGTGAAAGTGAAATCAAAATGTTTACTTTACAAACACTTTCTTAAAAAGAGTAAAACAAAGAAATAGAGTTCAAGGGGTGAAGTTCGTGTAACTAATAAACATAAGAATTGCTCCTGAGAATCCCCTCGGGATACCCCGAATGCGAAAATCAAAAATTAATAGCTTCTTACCGGTGGTTCAAAGTCTTGCAAGCAACAATCTATGCAGGAAATGCGGAGAATTTATGTTCATATTGCCATTTTGGATTCGCCATTTTAAATTAACTGTTTCTGCTTTCAAAATTCAAGGTCTGCACCCTGAGAAGCCATAAGTATTATTTTTCGTGGCATTTCTTTGAAGTTTATAATTTTGGGTTACCATTATGGGTCCGCCATCTTGTGTTTTGAAATTTTAGTGGATTTAAAATCGGTGGCCCTAAAGTTTTCTTTGTATTCATTTTCATTCAAATTCCTCGAATTTGAATTACCGAGACCCCTTGGCTTTGAATTTCATGGCAATCCGTTGAAGTTTAAGAACTTTAGTAGTCATTATGGATCCGCTAGCTTAAATTTTAGAAATTTTGAAATTCATATCCCTTTAGTCTTTTTTATATTCATTAACATTAAATGGAGCAGTTTCGGTAGCCATATTGGATTTGCCATTTTGAATTTGGATATTTTGATGGCAAGTTTGAAACCAACAACCCCGAGAATCTCCTAGTGCGCATTTTCAGTGAAATCCCCTGAAGTTTGACTTTTTTGGTGGTCATTTTTGATCCGCATCTTTAATTTTGGTAGATTTTAGTTCTGTAACTCCAAAGACGTCTTCATATTAAATTTCATCAAAATTAGGAATTGAGGAATTTCAGTCGTCATATTGGATCCGCCATTTTAAACTTGGGAATTTTGGTTGCAGATTCTAAATCCTAATGCGGATTTTTAGGGCAATTTGTTGCAGTTTAACTTTTTTGGTAGTCATTTTGGGTTCACCATCTTAAATTTGGAAATTTTGGTTGCAGATTCGAAATCAGTGAGCCCGACCAATCCCTTGAAGTTTAACTTTTATGGTAGCCATATTGGTTCCGCCATTTTAAATTTGACTTTCATTTTAATTTAATAACATAACTAACCGGTAGCGATCTTGGAGGCGCCACCTTGCACTTTATCCAAATAACAAATAGCCTATATGTTAAGTTAGACTATGTACTACTTTGTGTCAAATATTGAAGTCTGTCGAAGCAACCGTTTAGGCGTGATTAAGTAACAAACACACTATCGTTTTTATATATATCATAGACTTATGCTGTATCTTACTTTATTAATGCCCGAAATGCAATTTTAAAAGCGGATATTCAAACGAATGATGGTACAGTATGGTGGGATTGTGTCAAAGAAGTCTACCAATCAGAAAAGAATGATGAACTAAAATGTGTGTAAAAAAATTACAAAAAAAAATACGTTTGTCCAAATCGTTGGGAAAAAATGAAGGTCTCATTTTCTTCTCAAGTACTAAGTCATATTTGTAGTTCAGCAATAAGCAATAATAATAATATCGGTTTATTTACAAGTAGTATTGCTGAAAAATCACTTTCTACTTTCTATAAACTCATAGTGATTTAGATTACGTCCTTTTAAAGCGTTTTTTTCCAGCAAGAACTAAATGTAGCAGCAATAAATATAAATTTGGTTACATTATAGCATATATTTGAATTGAATTGCGTCGGATTTTAGTGCCGCTCCATTTGATATTTGTTATATTTCCACTGAAATTTTATTCCATCGGAAGGCATGATAAATAGTAAAGGCTTAAATATAACAATAAGCCCGAGATATGATGTATAGTGATTTTGTGGTAAGCGTTTACGATAGTTTTATACACGTTGACCATGACATTTTATAAAACACACAATTTTTACCAATTCAATTGTGATTACTCAAATCTCTTAGTACTATCGCCGCTATTACAGTACACTACATTGATTGTACTAAATAAGACAATTTTATCGACACCTAACTCAACGTTCTATCGCATTGGATCCCGGAGATATACTAATTTGAGCGTGCGTCGATTCGTCTATCGCAACCCGCGTTGACTGAAGCATTAGCGCACTTATTCTATTATCTGTCGAATGGAATATCATATTAACGTAAATATTTTATCGTTTAGAAAAGATTCAAATTTCAAATGTTATATGAAAGCATAATATTCGATTTTTTGGTCTCGTACTAGCTTGAAATATAACACGTAATCTACGTCAAAAATATAAAAAAATATTTTAGGCGACAAACAATAACATATGTTATAAATATTTAGTACCTTAAAGACATTATATATAATATTATTACATCAGTTTTTACAGAATGATGATGATTCTGATGCAGACGACGATGAATCTGATGCCGATTTAAAAGAAACTCAGTTGGAAAGTTATACCACTCCCATTGATGAAGAAGAGTCTGAGAATGCAATCGATGAATATATCACCTTCAAGGAAGTTATAACAGGTAACAAGAGGCTTAATAAAATGTATAAATAATGAACTCATCCGTGCCACCACTAGCTTTCCCTTATAAGTCTCTTTACAGGGTGATTCATAAATTCGGGAAGCACATTATTTTAATTTCATTTTCTAATATACTCAACGCAATACCAAACTCACGGCAAACAACTACTATCCATTGTGCTTTCCAAAACTTCCACCAACGTTGATCTACCTCTGAAAAAATGTTGCGAAAATTCCTAAAATTCAGGTTTTCCCACATTTACTCGGAAATTCATGTAATTAATACACTTCTTTTTTATTTTGATTAAATTGCCCATCTCGTTGCCTTTCTAAGGAGGCACATGTAAAGGTAGAAAAATTTTGGAGCATTTTTCCACTTGAACAAGTGACTGTACCTGCAGTGGTTGAGATAGATCAAATTAGATGCGTCAAATAGATCAAAAGATAAAAATAAAATAATAATTATCATCCCGAATTTATTAATCACCCTGTAATTGGAAAACGAATGAGATGACCCCTTCCCTTCCATACAATTTTTTGTTTATCAAGTTGAGATCTATCACCGCTCTCATGTCTGTATACGTTATACGAAACAGACTGCATGTGCACATACGTAATTGTACAGTGGAGTATGTGCCTTGCTCCAATTTTACTCAGCTTGATATCTCGCGAAATATACGTCCTACGTAAATTTAATATAAGTCCATTTATATGGAGATTTTATGAGGAACAAATTTTATAATAACGAAAATCCACATAAAACTAGCAGTTTTCGAACTTTCGCTTTTAACTTTTAAGAAATTTTTCTAGTGCCTAAATAACCGAAATCCCGAAGGAAAATTTCCATTAGGAATTTTTCCGAAGTTTTTTTTGCCTGGGCTATATAGTTATAACAATTTATATTTAAGCAATGCACTTGCAGTGGATCTTGGAAAAATGAATGAAATAATGAGAATTGTTAAATACAATTACACACCTCATGGTAAATACACCCTTGCTACATTGTAATCAAATTTCCTAATTCTGATTTTGTACAAAAATGTTTGTTTAAATTTCTGATGACCTTTCTTGATGATCTCTGTCTAATCAAAATTAACTCAAAAAGGGTAAATAAATAACAAGCTGACAAAATTTAATCAACATGCTAAACTAGATTCCAGACTATATTTTATCCGGGGGGTTTGAAGCACTGAATCCGAATCCGACCTCAGAATTGCTCCATAACGTCAGGTTTTCTAAAGATTTTAACCTAAAAGTGGAGGTTATGTTAATTCACGAGATAATTTCTCTCCGCAAAACTAACGAGTTCTACGATATCTCAAAGTACTACTCCTCCTATTGAAAGTCCTATTTGAACCTTTCCAATATATTTTTCTTCTCCGAGAAATCGTTAGTTGAGTTTTGCATATTAGTATGAAATAAAAACGGTTTTTTTTCCCACTTTTGGGTTAGTATTTCTCTAAAACCTGACGTGATGGAATAATTCTGAGGTCAGATTCGGATTCAGCGCATTAAAACCCTTTGTATAGTTCTAGTCAGTAAAATGTTGTCGATCTGTATCAAGAGGATTATTTTTTTCTCTAGTTTCTAGTTCACCTAGGCGTTGGGGTTGAAACATAATTATCATGGATTGTCTCCACTCTTCCCTTGCCGATATTCTGGTAAGAGTGGTAAAAGTTAAACTATTGCTTTCTGGAAATAGAGAAATTAGCTTTTATTTGAACCCACTTTTATGCTTCTATTCGAAGCAGTTTTTTAATGAATAGTCTTCATCATTGAAGATAATGAATAGACTTCCGCTGGAGTCTATGGAAATTGACGCGCCGAAATGTTGATGCCGTTCATCGACGATTGTGCCATCGATATTCCCCGCATAGCCTTTTCTCGCTCGGTTGTTTTCATCAATCGGTAGCGCCAACTCTTCTTCAAATTTCCGATTAGATCCGCTCTACTTCAGCCTGCGTTACGATGAATCTGCTTGCACTATCTTCTCATGTACTGCAACATTTTCCCAAATTTAGTAATAAATAGCTCCAAATATCCTGAAATTTTTCGCATTACTTGTTTTGTTACCAAGTTAGTAATTTATTATTCTAAAACCGCACTACAAACAATGACACGCGAATAAGTACTCTCTCTCTTACTTCGTACGAGTGGCGGGGAAATTTCGCTTGTCTTCAATCTTTCTCTGTCTCTCTGAAAGCTATCCTCTCCGTTGTTCTACGTCCACTACACTTCCAGTATAAGCCGTTTAAAATTAGTCATTTTTGGTGTTGCTCATACTAATACTAAGCACTACCGAAATTTTTGACGTTTTCACGTCAAAATTACAAAAAAAATGGGAATTCTGATTTTCAACTTCTTCATTTTTACTAATAGTACTCTTTTTATTCCACAGAATAATTTTGCATTATCAATTATCATCCATTATGGGTTAACTAATAGTATGATTTCCAGTATGGAGGTAGAGAGGATAGTGCTGGCTCATAGATTACATGAAAATTGGGGGTTTTTTTTTTTCTCACTTTTGCGTTGTTTCTAAGAGTAGTTTTTATATATGTTAAAAATTACAGCATGTAATTTGTATACAAAAATCAGCACATTTTTACCCTATTAATCCTAAGATTCTACTTTTCTCAATATTTTTTTTGTGTGTACACATGTATTTAAAAAAAAAACATATTTCAACTCTATCAGACGTTTTACTACAAAATCGGGTTATTCTACGGGAAAAAAGAAGGGGTTTTTTTTGTACAGAATTATATAATCTTCATTTTAAAGGAAAGTAAATTAATCTTAAAGAGTTATATTTTGCGAGGTATTTGCAAAACTAGAATTTAGCCCCTTTAGCCTCCTGAAAAAAACCCACGACTCTAATTTAGAGTACTTTTCAGGATACGCTTAGGACATCGAAATATAGAACTCCATAAAAATCCAGTTTGATCGGACTTTATCGTAGTCGAAGTCTAATTTTACTGGGCCAAGTCAAATGTCAAAAGTAATAAAAATAATTTTATACTAGAAATAATTACTAATATTAATTACCAGATACCTTTTTGGGTTTTAAATTCTTAAACTAGACCTCAAATTATTTGTATTTAAATATTAAATTGACGTTAAATTAATATTTCAGCTATCTCAACCCATGATCAACCTTGGTATGCTCTACTTACAACTGGCCTTACAGCAGAACAGACAAAGTCTCTTCAAGAAATTGTAATAACTGCCGATCAGAAAAAGGCACAAAGGGAATCCAAATTGTTGGAAAAAAGTGGAGGATTCCAGTTTACTCAACAAACAATTCCTACGTCTTTCAAATTTGGTTCTTAATGAAAAGAGATCGGATTTTTGGTTATTATTATTAGTATAAAAATTCTGATTTACAATTATGTTCTCTTTACAGTTTGTATAGAAGATGCAAAAGAATTTGTAAAAACTGACCAAGAAATAATCACACAGCGATTGATTTTAGTGCATGTTATGCTGTCATTGTATTTATTATAAATTAAATGAAAGCTAAAAACTACGTTATTTTATTGTAAGGGGATTTTCTATATTTCAAATAAATAAATAGCAAAGAGAATATTACTGTTTGGAGATAGTTACCACGTGTACATACATGTGTGATTTAATCTGGATTGAAGTTAAAGCGGATCGACTATTTGAAATGACAGATGCAAACATCTTTTATAAACGAGTTGAGTCATGTTGATCTTGCAGTCCTTAGTACTCAAATATGCAGATCGAAAACGAACCAATCTTCTTTCGATCTCTTAACTTTGCATGCATAAGTAATAAGGAGCAGATCGAAGTAATATGCACACCAGACTAGCGTTTCCTTAGAATGGCTTTTTATTCTATTTCTTTGAATATTATGTCAGGGAAACTGAATGTTCTTTATGTAATATTTGCACATGTTTGCAGCGAGATCCTAACGACTTTTGAGAATCAAGTTTTTGTTGGATATAGATTAAATTGGATTTTTTGAATTAATATCAAAATATTGGTTATTTTAGCTTGTTTTTATATGTGAGTTTCAAAACCCGATTTTTTTTCTTAATTATTCTGTTTTTAAATAAAAGGCCACATGTTGTAGGATGTTATGAAAACATAGTTACGATACTAATACGAAAAAATTCATATTCTCTGATTCCCAATGGAATTGTAATCAGTAGTGTCACACAATTTCCTTGTACACAGTGTCAAAGTATGCCGGGTTAGTGAAGTCTTTTAAAAATATTTTGGGGACCGTCGGCACTTCGAGGAGAGCGCTCCCAGTTTGAGGTCCGATGTCCTAGACCCCAAGGATCCTCATTGAGGTCCTCGCTCAGCCGCTTCCAGGATCGGTGCTTACACGTTCTGATGGCCCTGCAATGGTCCCTCTTGGCCGCCTTGTGTTCAGCAGATCTACGGGAAGCATCGGGATCGTATCTATTAGCTCGCTGAACCAACCGCCGGAGACAGTCATTTCCGTCTCAGTTTCGCGATTTCATCTGTGCACCAATAAGTAGAACGTCGCTCGTCCTTCCCTAACCCCCTTCCTTAGCACGGCCTCTCGGCAAGCCCGTTAGATAAAACTCATCGCCGTGTCCACCACCCGCTCAGCTCGCTCAAGAGAAGGCAGCTCCTCCGGGATCTCCGGATATAATTATAAGTTTCTAACATTAAATCTTTATTGACTGAAAAACTAGTTGTGTTCATCCAACGACAAATTAATTTTAAGCAGTTTACACTTTCATAAATTTGCTAAGTTCATTTACGTACATCGATCGCTTGCTTTGCGCCCCGATGTAATTGCACATCAATATACTCGGTCATACAATTCCAGCAGCGTAAGCAATTTTATCGCACTAGGTATAGGAACGTAAACAAAGCAACCGGTGCCGATTGCGTTAGGCATTTGGCGTTAAGCCAAGTTAATTAGAACAAATTGAAAAACTTCTTTTTAGTTGTAAGCATTTAATTAATATCAGACAGTTGTTAATCACAGTTATCCGGACATTACCGCAAGCGTTTCGTATTACTTACAAACCACGGAGTCGATATAAGTTTTACTCTCACATCAGTACTCCCACAGGTAATTGCTGCTCCGACTTAAATTAAGTTAAGTCGATTATATTTCGCAGTATTCAATATATGAAACATTTCAAAATCAAAAGTAGCGCCACAGAATCGTATCGCGTGTGTGTATCCCAGCCTTTAGGTTATTGATGTCTTCTTTTTCATTTCTGAAACCATTGACGTTTAGCCATGTAGCTACCGTCAAATAGAAAACTACCCTTGTTGTTCTGCATTGTGTGCGGAAATATCTGCAGTCTGCACGTGCACAGCAGTTAGACGCGTGCGGCCACTAATTAGGGTTGTTTAGTGTTTAGTTTTGGATAGTGCTACGGCTTGTGTGTGAACGTTCTTCATTTAGGAAAAATGCCTGCTTTTAATGAGTTCGAAGTTATTGATAGGCTTAAAACCATATTTGGGCATTTGGATTTTAGAAATACGACCCAAAGGGATGCAATATTGACTATTTTGGAAAGTAAGTAAACGTTTATGGGGCTGTTCCGAATCTCATACGAAATAGAAAATTTGTATGTAAACAAAGGCCATAGACCACTGCTGCTTTAAGTGCTTTAGTAATCAGTATTTTGATGTCACTGACGTATATTCTTAGGGACCTGTTGGACTATGTAAGAAGTCTTGCTCAGAATTATGCACTTTCCATTTCCTTGTCGCAATAACAAAAAAAGAATTGTCGGTTTTTTATTAAAAATAATTCGATACGCAATGTAGTAAGTTAGTTGCGGCGTTAAAAATTGTATGCGCCGATGTTGAGCAAGTACCTACATTTATCCAGGGTCACTACGTCTCTGCGCCAAGGCCCCCATGCACGAATCTTTAGTTGCTTTCGACTCGCCACTGCCTCAAGGCAGGCCCCCATAGAAAGCGTCGCGCGTCGCTTCTCTCTTAAAGCTCTCTTAAGCCGCAGTGCCGCTCGAAATATTGAAGATTCCTCTAAAATTCTCTCTCGCAACGCGCTGCCGCTGAGTCGGCTATGCTATGGGTTAGCTCTCATATGAATGCATGTATTCAATAATTGTGCGGCGATGCCGAAAGCGACGCCTGAAGGCCTAAACCCATAGAGTCCGTCGGCATCGAGTCGCGCGTCGCTTTTGCCGCGGAGCTTTCACTTTTCAGCGCGGCAAGAGAGACCCGAACCCATAGAATCCGTCGGCATCAGGCGTCGCTTTCGCTGCCGCTCAGCTGTTTATGACAATTCGAGACCAACCGCCAACTGGCGCAGTATGCTCCGAAGGTGAATTAACAAGAAATCTAGTACCAATTCGTCAAGAAACTAGACTAATGAATTCGGGAAAATCTCGGCACCCTCCAGGAAATCCAAACGAAGAAACAGGAAACCGAATAATTACAAAATCACCAAAACAATTCACAGATATCAAATTCAAACCTTTACTTGTCAAATAAACAGCTGATTCAACGAATTCCAACTGGCCAATTCCAACTTGTCAGAGCTCTCTCAGCAAAGCTCTATCACGACGCGCTGCCGCGCGAAATTATTGGAGGTTCCTCTAAAATTCTCTCTCGCGACGCGCTGCCGCGGCGCCTGCTATGGGTTAGCTCCCATATGAATGCATGTATTCAATAGTTGTGCGACGACGCCTGAAGCGACGCCTGATGCCGACGGACTCTATGGGTTTAGGCCTTGATGCCGACGGATTCTATGGGGGCCAGGCTTAATACCGACGGATTCTATGGGGGCCAGGCTTCAGTGAGGCGGGTCAGTTGCTCACTGAGCCTGCACCATAGAAATATAATCTAAGCACGGAACGGCTGTATCGTGTATAAACCCTGTACATGAGCGACCACCTAGAGATAGCTGCGCGGAGGAGTACAGCAACAGCGTGTATGAGGGAAAGCTAAATAAGAATTATAGCTATTCGTGAATGGCAGCGTGTAAATAGATGTTATGGGGGGCATAGACATTATGGAAGGAACTTCGGAAAATTTTGAATTGTAAGCCTCCTTCTGATTGTGTCTTCATATTTACGCCTGCACTGAGCGACCATACGAACACAGCCAATTCTAACACATCAGGGAATGTGGTACCACCAAGCATACAGTATATAGAGAACTCATCTCTAACAAAAATTTGTCCGCCGTGCTTATGAACATTTTGTCTTCGATTGGCTCCCACCGCGTTCATTTCACCAGAAATGAATCCAAGAATTCATCCGACTTCAGAGCTCGGCACCGAGACTACGCTGGCCCGTGATCTGCGGCCTGGGAGCTGTTGTGACTACCTCAGGACTATGCCCGTCGTTCTCTGTTGCCCTTCATGCCCCGCACACCCGAAATTGCATTCATCAATTAAGAACGAGCGCAATGGGCACAAACACCTGCTTGCTCAGATGTAAATATTCCAACGCATACAGATAAGTCACAACAGCAGCCAGGCTATCCTATTTTTTATGATCACAAGGAGAGGTAGCACTCATATGGCATGGTAATAGAGAGAATTAGAAATCGCCTGAAACTTCCATAGTAAAAAAACGCTGCATTTTGTATTTGACACTGTACATTCTGTACGTGAGAAATTTTTGCCGGCTATGGTTCTGTCCCTTAATTGCTTACGGGGATAGGATGGTACTCGTTCGTTTCTGTTTTAGCTAATGGGAAATTTTTCTGGATGTGTTTTCCAGACATTGCATACAAGTTAGGCGTGTTAGAGTTTCCCTTCCTGTTGATAGATATTCTTTGGCCAGAACTAAGTTAACTGAGCCAGCTAATTCTGCTCTCACTGTTCTCACTTGGCTCAGCTCAGTTATTCTGACATTTATACATGATGGATTGTTAGATATTGACTACGTATACACGCCCGCCCAAAGTCGTGATTTTCTTTACAGTATAAACAGGCAAGTCACGACTTTGGGCTAGCCCCGATTGAATTGGGCCTAGGCCTGATATTTCATAGCCCACTTTGTGTCGTTTACACGAGCAGTTTTTATTTTAGCTTACAAATTACAACCGATTTCTAGTCCTGATTTGGGACTGTTGTGTATGCGTAGTATTTGACATCACATGAGATTAGTACAGTAATTCTTATCTGAGGAATCTGTATCACTCCAGCAGGAAAAAATTCTGAAGCAAATTTGAAGTGCTTCCTAACAATGAAGTAGTTAGGAAGATGTTGAAGCTTTTACCTATTCTGTATTCTCTGCAAGCGAAAAATGCTTCAAAGCATATGCCCTTGGCAATTGCAAGGGAAGATTTTCTATGTTTTCATGCGTAAAAGGGCGATGACATCATTTCGTAGTGAAATTATCGTTCTATTGAAACATTTCAGTTCACTTTCGTTTAGGTGCTCGAGCCTGCAGTTGCGTTTTTTAGTTACTGGAATATTTGCAAGTTCTGAATTCATGCTTATTTACTATGAGTATATTTCTCCTCTTTTCCTAATCATAGCAAGCAAATAAACAAATATATCCTCTTAAACCAGGGACCGAAAGATTTACATGCTCTATATCTGCTTCGCCTCCATGTCTATCTTCCAAAAAACCAAAGAAGAAGAAAATAGAAATCTTTCTTCCTCGTAATGTCTGGTTAAAAAGATACGGATGATACGGGCTTCTAAAAATTGCTGAGCCTTCTTGTATGCTTCCAGTGCCGGCTGGGAGATTTGCTGTTCAGAATCAACCCCTCTAACCATTTTGAGAACATAATTGAAATATCAAATCATGGACCAACTAATCATATAAAGACTGGTACCCTTCCTCGCAGTCGCTCTTTCACTTATTTTATTTTTATCCCTATGCTCCGCTACGCTGCCTACGTCAGTAGCCCCGTAGAGAAGAGATGCATATGTAAATATTGTGTTCTTTCCACGAAACCGTGAATTAACTATAATATTTTTTTTTATTTGCTTCACTCCTTTGCGAGAACCTCAGGTTCAAAGGTGTGGGGAATTGTGTTGGGTATTGTATACCTGATTTTAAGGTTCCTAAAAAAACGACCAGAATGCCAAATTTTTCAGATTTCCTAAGGAGGGTGCAAATAAATTCGATGAGTGAAATTCATATATGAAAAATAATCTTCAAAAGTACCTAAAATGCAAAACGCATTCAAATCTGAAAATATTAATTGAGGTAATAATGCCGAGTTAATTCAGTTAGCGTTAAATTGTATAATAATTATAATTTAAGAAATCGACATTTTGTACATCGTTTTCATTCAACGTCGAAATGCGCGAACTGGCCCCTGCCTTCCATGGAATGTGAATAAGTGCACCTGCATGTCTTTTTCGCGCAAGAAGAACCCAGTGCACTTTGAGTACTCGATTGACGGCCACTCTCTTGCCAGACTTGACAAGGTGAGAAATTTAGGAGTCATTCTTAATTCGCAACTTTCCTTTGAAGATTCATTGTCATTGTCAACAAAACTAGCGCGACTCTGGGGTTTGTTAAAAGATGGTATAAGTATAAGGAGTTTAATGACCCCTATATTTCTCGACTGCTATATTGCGCTTTTGTAAGACCCATATTAGAGTATGCTAGCCCCGCCGTCTGGTCTCTAATTCAGACTGCCACAACAATCGTATCAAGGCCGTCCAACGCAAGTCTTTACGATTTGCTCTTCGTGGCCTTCCTTGAGAGGATCTTATTCTGTCTCCTTATTTGGACAGACTTCAGCTTATTTCGCTTAACTCCTTAGTGGTTAGGCGATTCAACTCTTCGCGTTTGATTGTTTTTAGGGAGTTATTAGCTCGGTTGAATTGTTGAGCAAATTTAACATTTTAGTACTTGCGCTCTCTCTAAGGAATCATGATTTCATCCAACCTATCACCATACCAGTTATGGATTCAATGAGTCTATATCTTCTATGTCGCGCTCCTTTAATTCGCAATAGTCTAAAGTTTATTTCAGTTTATCGCGCCAAATAAAAAGTCGGCTTTAAGGTTTTGTTTAAGATTGGTATAAAGATTGTCATAATTCGAAGTATGTAATCAGTTTTTTGATGAAATTGTCATAAATAAAGAATAAAAAATAAATGTGCATGCGATGGCATTGGAGCAGCATACGCAAGTCTACTGATCAAACCAACGGAGGCGATACTCACTCCTCATACGATTGGGTTAAACAAAATTTACAGCAGATGTGAATTTTTTATAGCTGTGATAATCACCAGATAGTTCAACGATCATTAAATAATAGATTAGACCTAGTTCCGGCAATGCCTCAAATTCAGAAGAATCATTCCTTCAATGTATTGTCTAATACCATGGTGTTGAAGAGAAATTCAAATAATTTAATTTTTTAATAATTGCAATATAATGATAAGATTCAAAAGAAAAAAAAACTTCATAAATCCTCAAAATCAAAGACCCCTCAAAAAATTATAGAAATACAAAAAAAACGTAATGCGGGCTTTACATTAAGAATGTAAAGACAGTGTCAACCCTGTTAGACGCAGAGACAGTTACCAACCACAGAAAAAATATCAAATTCCCAAATTTGGTCAATTATGTAAATCGCAATTTTTACAATGCCTCCCTCATCAGCCACCCGATGCCGATTTGATACGCTTTTCTTTTTCGCAAACTCATGAATTGAGTCATTGTGGCCGAAATTTTGCGACCGGTGTGTTTGGAATCATGCCATTTGCCATTCGGCATCATAAAGCTAAGGTTTTTTCTTAAATTTTCAGCTAGTGCGGAATTTTTTTTTCAATTTTGCCGGCGGGGGATGACCAGGTTGGCTAAGAATGCCTCATATATGATATATTCAAATATTAAAACGAGAATTGTCTTGATATAAATGATAAAAGAGTCAATTAAGGGGTTATATCTACTTGTAAGTCCGAAAAAACGTTTTTTTGTGAATTTTTTGTGAAGAGGCTTTTCATTAAATAAATACATAGAATAAATGTACATATAGCGAATTTAATGTATTTTAAGAATTCGCGATGTATTTACAAAAATATTCGGTTCCGTTGTTCCTGTAGTAGATCTCCTAGAGGACCTCCACAAAAAGGTGTCTGGCGGTGAGCAAGATATCTCTGATCCAAATTATTTGACATAAAAAAAACCAAAAGATTTAATTTTAGGATAGATGAATACAGGTAATGATCGAAGGAATAGTCAAAATTTTGATTTTTGACAAAATGGCGGCTTCCCAAAGAAAAAAATGGTTTTTTTCAAGAAAATGTACAGTTTAAAGGGGCTTAAAAAATTTATTGTCAGAAACCTTATTCCTTCGATCATTACCTGATACAAGTATCTAAGGAGATTGTGTGAAAATTTCAAGCCGTTTTGGAGAAATTTTGTTCACCGACTTTGAAAACACCGTTTCGAGAAAAACGCGTTTAAAGTTTTGGGAACCATTTAAACTACTTTCAAACGCTCGGAGACGTCTTTACAAATACGCTAATTTCTCCGAAACTATTTGCCGGATCAATGTGATATTTTCGGACGATATTCTCAACTATATGTACATTCAAAATATGCAAACAAAAAAAATTCGTTTTTTCAAAATTACAAGTGGATATAACCCCTTAATTCAATTCTACTAAGTGCATCCACATCTTAGTACCTGCTCGGTGCTCCAAACTGTAATCAACATTTTCCAATTCTAATGCCCGCCTCGCGATTCTTGGATTTATCTCTTTGTTTTTTAATGTTAACTTTAAAGAATTACAATCCCTAATAATTTTAAATGTTAACCCCTATAAATATATCCTAAATCTCTTCAAAGCATAAATAATAGTTATAGAGTCTCTACCTCCAAACTATGGTATTTTGACTTATATTCACTTGTCCGCATCGAAAAGGACATAACTGGATGCAACATATTATATCATAATAGCCGCAGCGACAAGACGTGTATTCTATATCCTCCGCTTGTTTCGTATAAAAAGAGATGAAATGAGATAATTGAAATGGCAGATAACTGTTTCGGCTGTGAAGAACGTTTTACAAACGCAAAGGACATAATAATGTGCACTAACTGCAGTAACTACTTTCACTCTGCATGTTGTAATTTGAAAAATATTGAAAATGTTCGAAAATTGGTCCAAAAGTGCGAGCAGTGAAAGTGCGATGAGTGTAAAACTGGAAAAGGTATTAACTCCTTGTCTATGGGTCAAGTTGAGGCAATAATGAGTAATATGTTTAATATTAGGTGTACAAATAAGTTTCCGCGGTTTGTCAAAAGATGGCCCCACCAGAAGGTTATGGAGAAATTGTCAGATGTAAAACGTAATATCCCAAGTTTCGTCATCCGGCAACAACATAACCTTAAAGTACTAGTGATTCCGTATCAGCATCACGTAATTTTTTTCGTGCAAAAATGTCAAGTTTTGTGCCGAATAAGCATCATTTGCGGGAACTTTTGATTTACTTTTTTAATTTGAAAAAATCTGCAGCTGAGGCGCATCGATTGCTTCTAGAAGCATATGGTGAAGCTGCTTTAAGTGAGAGAAGTTGTCAGGAATGGTTTCAAAAGTTTAAGAACGGTGAGTTTGACGTGAAGGACAAAGAACGCAGTGGAAGGCCGAAAGTGTACGAAGACATGGAATTAGAAGTACTATGGGAGGAAGATTCGTCCCAAAAGCAAAAAGAACTTGCACTTACATTACAAGTGACTCAACAAGCAATTTCACATCGTTTAAAATCGTTAGGAATGATTCAAAAACAAGGAAATTGGGTTCCATATGAACTAAAGCCGAGAGACGTTGAACGCCGATTATGCATGAGTGAAATGCTGCTTGCCAGGATTAAAAAAAAGAGTTTTTTGCATCGTATAGTCACTGGTGACGAAAAATGGATTCACTACGATAATCCAAAGAAGAGAAAGTCATGGGTTAAGCCCGGCGAACCATCAACATCGACAGCTAAGCCGAATATTCATGGAAAAAAACTCATGCTGTGTATTTGGTGGGATCAGCTTGGTGTCGTGTATTATGAATTGCTGAAACCAAGCGAAACCATTACTGGAGCTCTCTACCGAACACAATTGATGAGATTGAGTCGGGCACTTAAGGAAAAACGCGCCCATTACTACTCCAGACACGACAAAATTATTCTTTTACACGATAATGCTCGTCCACATGTTGCGGCGCCGGTAAAAACATACTTGGAAACACTCAACTGGGAAGTTTTACCCCACCCGCCGTATTCACCAGACTTAGCCCCTTCCGATTATCACCTGTTCCGGTCGATGGCACATGGTCTGTCTGAGCAGCGCTTCACATCATATGAAGACACCAAAAATTGGGTAGATTTGTGGATAGCGTCAAAAGATGAAGAGTTTTTTCGACGGGGTATCCGAATGTTGCCAGAAAGATGGGGAAAAGTAGTGGCAAATGATGGAAAATACTTTGAATAAAACGTAATGTACTGTTCCTTCACAATAAATTCCTAATTTTTTATAAAAAACCGCGGACAAACTTATTTGTACACCTACACGCAGTACAAACTTATTTGTACACCTAATAAATTTAAAGCTAAATATGCGGTGCTTTAAAAACCACAACAGATAATGTAGGTGAAATGAAAAAAGCGATAGAGTTTATGTCGGACAAATTTGATGAGTCCATTTTAAATGTTAGTGAGTGAAATAAAGTACCTGAAAAATATCGACCAGTTTTGTTGAAATCACGCGTAACGAGAACCCGATAAATGTGATGAAAGTCGTAGCGAAGGCTATTGAGCTATCCTTCTATGAGAGAGACGTGAGCTATGCGTATTGTCACAACAGACCGACAGCGGCTGAGACATTATCATCATCAGCTGGTGCGATAGCTGGAAAATTTATTGCTACATTCAATCGGCGCCACCAAAGCTGCATGGATACACGCCTAGAAAACAACAGTGAAGAAAATGCAGAATGGAGCAGGAGTCCAAAATATAAACAATATTCTGCGTGTAGGTCGAATTTTCATCGGCGTTTATTTAACGGCGCAACGCAAACCAGGGAGTAGAAAAGCGAAGAACACAATAAGGGAACGAAATTTCAAGTGTATATGGGTTAACGATGGTAGAATTTTTTCTAGAAAGACGGAAGACTCAAGGGCAGTTCAGATTAGAATTGATACAGATCTATATAGCTTAACTAAGGTGTTATTTGCGATTTATCTTTCATACAGTATTTTATATATTTTGATTGTATATAAATGAATGAGTTTTTGAATTGTTTAGAGGCACGAATAAGTGTTGATACTTTTGAACTGCGCGATGAAGAGGAGTACAAGCTCTTTTATGCGAAATTCAATAACAGCTTTAAAATATTCCACATGAATATTAGAAGCCTAGCGAAGCATATGGAGGAGCTCATAATATTATTTGAAAATTTGTCAGTTGAGCTTAAAGCTATAGTATGTTGATGGAAACTTGGCTTACTATTGTTACAAGTTAGATCAGTCGATGATCTCCATGCTTATTATGTCCTGCACAATACACAAATACACAAGGGAATAATCTAACACCCAATGCGAATGACTACCTTCACACTTTAATAAAGCACGGTTTTGAAAAATATTGCTATGATAAAACTAGAATTTTGCCTAACGATGCTTCATGTATTGATCATATATCTTTTAAAGACATTGATCAGACCAACTTTTCGTCGGCTATACTAGAAACATCCATTACCGATCGTACTAGCACTTTGGCAAATATATATATTAATGGGAACTGTCTAAATGATAGAAAACGAAAATCTAACAAGTAGACTCCTCTGTTTGCGGCAATATCTGCAAGAGGAAAGCTGGGTAGAGGTATATTGTAGGCTATCGGCTGAAGATTCTAATTGTATGACATTTTAAAAACGGCAATCTAGGAATTCACTTCCATTAGGAAAGTTAGAGCAAAGCCAAATAAAAAAACCCTGGATTTCTAGAAGAATTCTGGGATACATGCATTTCCCAGGTCGAATTTATGCCTGGAAACCGGTTTTCAAGCAAAATTTGTGACTGTCGCATATACGTAGTCAAGTCACTGTCGTTCACGGGCAACGGAATAACGAAATTCCTAGACAACAAATTTGGTTACTCGGAATCTATATGCAACAGCTACGGGAATGTGTTTCAACATAATCCCAGCGGGAAAAGAAGCGCTCAAAGATACAAACTGAAGCAACTCCTGGGAAGCATGTAGTGATTCCCTTTCCGTTGGACACTCCATGTCTTTTTAACATTGCATGTCCGCAGGAGGAAGCAGTAAAAAGCTTTTTTTACTGCTCCCAGCTTGCTGCTTTGGAATGCAAGTAGAATCAGGTTCATACCTGTTCCCAGCTTGCTGCTTTGGAATGCAAGTAGAATCAGGTTCATACCTGCTCCCAGCTTGTTCAGCTTACTGAACATTTTGTTCAAGTTACCTTCTCTTTGATGAACACAAAACTGATTTTATTATAAAAAACACGCAAAAACGCCACAAAAACACAATAGAACACAAAGAAACGCACCTTACTGCACAAAAGATAAAACAGGAATGAGCAAGATGTCGCTTTGTTTTCCTTATGAGTCATGACTTGAAAACAAAGGGAGAAGGTTCGGTCCCAGCGATCAATTGGATTGATGCCTACCTGCATTCCCCGGAATCAACAGGGAAGCAACATATTTTTCGGTCGCAGGCAAGCTCCGTTAGGTGATGCCTACCTGCATTCCCCGGAATCAACAGGGAAGCAACATATTTTTCTCTCATAAAATTTGCTGATTCCAAACCTGCTTCCCTAGGAATGCCTGACTAAATTTCCCGCTGGGATGATTTGGCTCCTTATAAGTATAAAATATCCATATATTCCTAACAAAATTTCAGAAATTTTGCGGTTTGTTCCCTAAGGTTCTCCCGCAGTGATGCCGTATTGCGGCTGATCAGTGATCTATCAGTCTTGACAAGTTGTGTTTGAGTGAACAAGCTGCTGTTTTGTTTTACAGAACTTTTCCGCCAGCGATAAAGAGACCCGTCCATATATTATGTCATTTGAAATTAGGGGGCAGGGGTCCAGTCTGCGGATGATGGTAACATGGTAACATAACGCAGAAGAGGATAGGGGTCTTGCCGAAATTGACGTCATCCAAAATATTAAATATTACGACAATAAATATAAATTATTGAGCTCATAAATTAATATAGAGGGTGCATCGTATAACGTATACAAAATTGATAGATCTCACCTAGCCGAATAAAAAACCGTGTGGCAAGGGGGGAAATCTCAACAGTTTCAACAGCGACATAAAACTCACGTCAAACCACTACTATCTTAATGTGCTTTCCAAAAAAGCCGCCAATATTAATCTACCTCTACCACTACAGATACAGCCACTTACGAAAGTGAAAAAATGTTTTAAAATTTCCTGAAATTCAGGTTTCTCTCATTTTTTTCCCGAAATTCGTGTAATTAATGCTCGCCATACAAATTTATACGTTTTACTGTTGAAAGGTTGATTTTGATGCCCCATTGATTATAGAAAACTTTGATTTTGTCTAGGTGTTTAACTACTTTTGTGATCACGGTTTCAGGTCTCTTCGAGGTGCTGCCATCGAGTCTGGGTGGTATGTTGTGGTCCAATTGTATGTTGTAGATGAGCAAGGAATAGGTTGTAGAGTCTCGGGCCTAGTACGGATCCCTGGAGACTCCTCTCCTGATGGGTGCTGGGCTGGATTCTTACCCTTCCATATCTATCTTTGTGTACCTCTATACCATGCCAGTCTTCTAATTATTTGGCTAGGGAAATACTTTTTTACCATTTTGAAGATGAGGTCTTCTATTGTCAAACTGAGTCAAAGGTCTTCTCTATATCAAGAGAGCCGCCATGCATTCTTATTTCTTAATCCCTGAAGTGTACAGTGTTTACTTTTGAACCCAAATTGAAAGTCTGAAATTATTTTGTTTTTCGTCAGGAATTTTTCGATTTCAATGTCTGTATTAGTTTTCCTATCGTCCATGTTCTGCTGAGTAAGTTACCTAAAATCGGGGTGGTTTTTCAAATTATATAGTTGATTCCTGTCGATTTTATTGTTGAGCTTATATATTACCTGATGTATCTCGTCTTCATGGGTAAACTGGGTGTTGGAATAATCTGCTGGGTTGCTTACGACTAACTGGGTGATGGGCAGGTTATTATCCACAAGGTCCCTCTTGGCTTGTTCAAGGATTGGTGAAGCGAGGTTCTTTACTAGTAGTAGATAGTGGCCTAGGTGTTTCATGCGCATACTATATAGTGTTTCGTAATATTCCGTAAAGACGTTCAACTTACTATCTTTATCTGTGATGCTTATATTGCTTACAACTATTCTTTCTGGTATAGGGTTTCTGTTACCTGCTACTTTCCTTAAAGACTTCTAGTCCTGGGTGAATTTTGTTGAGTCTAGAGGAGAGCAGATCATTTTTAAATAATCTTATTCTTTCGTTTATTATATTATGTCGTAGAATGATTTGGTTTGAGCAGTTTATAGTGTATGTTGCTATAGTCCAGTGTCCTTGCTTTTTTAGTTTTTATTAAGTGTCGGATAATTTTAGGAAACAATTTGTGGCGAGATTTGTCGTTCCAAATATTGTAACCAAATTTATCCGAAATGGATTTATTTCGGATAGGTACCAGTGTTCCGTGCACATGTGTACTTCATTACACGACGTGTTAAGTGTGGAGCTGTAATATAGACGTTGACTTATATACATATTGCATTAAATCACGTATTTTCTAATTTTAGTACACTTTGATTATTGCTTCATTTTTCTATTCCAGGAAAAGCTGATGTGTATGTATCAATGCCGACTGGATCTGGAAAATCGCTTTGCTTTCAGTTACCAGGAATACTTCATAATAAAATAACATTAGTTTTTAGTCCACTATTAGCTCTAATAAAAGATCAAATTGATCATCTTGCTAAATGGAAGATTAAAGCGGATTCAATTAATTCTAAAATGACTTCAAAAGAACGGCAAAATGTAATAAATGATTTGAAGAGCATGAAGCCAAGCATACAATTTTTGTATATTACTCCGGAACAGGCAAAAACGGAAACTTTTAAATCAATTCTTAATCATCTGGTTAAATATGACAAATTAGCTTATGTTGCTGTAGATGAAGCTCACTGTGTAAGTCAATGGGGTCATGATTTCCGCCCTGATTACCTAAAATTAAAAGATTTACGAAGCTTATATCCAAAAATTCCCTGGATTGTGTTGACAGCTACAGCATCAAAACGCGTAGTCGCAGATATATTCAATAATTTAAATTTGAGACCTCCAGTGTCGAAATTCAAAATTCCAAGTTTTCGAAAAAATTTATATTACGATGTAATTTTCAAAAACTCAATTCACGATGATTTTAAACATCTTAATGGTTTTATTCAAAAATGTTTAAAAAATGAAGAGAAGTTACCCGAAAAAAAGGCATATTGTGGCATTATTTACTGTCGTACTAGAGATAGTGTTGAACGGATTGCAAATGCACTCTGTAAACTTGGAACCAAAGCTGCAGCTTATCATGCAGGTTTGAAAACCTGTGATAGAATTAAAATTCAAGACGACTGGACTGCGGGAAAGTTCTCTGTTATAAGTGCGACAATAAGCTTTGGTATGGGAGTAGATAAAGCCAGCGTAAGGTTTATTGTTCATTGGGACGTACCTCAAAGCGTTGCAAGTTATTATCAGGTAAGTTAGCTGTGTTTTTTAATGTAATTATTGACATGAATGTTGCTTTAACAGGAATCCGGTAGAGCTGGAAGAGACGGAAAACAATCTTACTGTCGGATATATTATTGCAGAAATGACGTCAAGGCAATAACATTCCTTCTTCAATCTGATGCCAATAAAAAGAAAAGTGACTCTCGTTTCGCGCAAGCGAAATTGGCACTTAAAGAGTTTAATAAAATTATTGAATATTGCGAAGGGAACCGTTGCAGGCATAGACTATTTTCGGAATATTTTGACGATCCCCTTCCTAAATGTGAAGCAAATTGCGACGTTTGCAAATGTCCAGTACTTGTTTCTAAAGCTATTGATACATTTAATCAACTGTCAACGACAAGGCAACTTGGAAGCAACATAAACGTGGAAGATGACCCTTCTAGTTTATATGAAGGTATTATGTTTTCATAATCCAAGAAATCCTTTTTACATTTAAATTAAAACCACTTATTTGGAAGAAATTCAAAGCCACTTATTTTATATTAGTACCTTGTACTCGATGCAACTTTACTTAAAATCAAAAAAAAATATATCAAAAATTGTCCAAAAAGATACCTCATATGACATACGACTTATCCTGCGTCGAACATGATATGCAGTTTCACGCTCGTAGGCATACGCAATTGATAATATGAATCCCATCAAAATGGTTTCATGTAAGAAATGTAGCCAAGTCTGGCGACACTTTCACTGTAAAAAAGTTGTGAGATATTGTGCAGAGCCAATTCTGTTCCTGCCACGAATTCTTACACTCTCATTCTCAGATCACTCCGAGTGTCTATATATTAGACCACATAAGTAACACAGATGCCCAGTCGAATAGGCAAGAAAAATGCAAAGTTGTCGAATTGTCTCTTACTTAGGTACATGTATAGGTACAATTTGGTCGAAAGCCGCAGCTGAAAATGTTTAAACAACATTAATCTTTGCTGGAGCCTCTGTACATGGCCACATGGTTGAGGGTCAGACCACAAGAGCAGCGAAGAGTTTGTTGGCACCGACCTAAAGAAAGGTGAGGCGTGAGGGAACTTCGACGTTTTAATCGGCACCAGCCAATGTGGGGTGGGGCTCCAATATGCCGAGGGATCCTAGGAATGAGCGCGGGTATAAATACGAAAACTCGGAAGGAAATTCAATTTTAGTTGATGACGACGCCAGGTTGATTTTGTGAGCAATATTCAACAATTTTGTTTGCTGTGACTTTATAATTTTTAAATTATTAATTTATCCGGGCAGATTTTTCAATTTCGTATTTTTCTGTTCAGCTTTTCTTTTAGGTTATTTGCGGTGTGTACCTATTTGAATAGAATTTCATTGAGTTACGGGGGGGGGGGGGGGGGGGGGTGTCAGTATTAGGATAGCTAATCGATGTAGGAGAGGATGCCGCGGAAGCTGATTTGGAGTGGGATTTGGCGGAACTATGAACAGGTGGAGAAGAGCAAGTAGAAATAGGAACATTGGAAATAGAGTGGTCCGAAATATTGGCTACAGTGGGTATAACGGAAGACAAAAGAGAGGGTTTAGAGGATTGACCGGGTAAAGTAGAATTAGGTAGAGTGCCGGGTGAGATGCTAGCAGAATTACGGTGAACGCGATTAACAGATGGAAAGGAGGTGCCACTGGTTGCAGGAGATATAAGAGTGGGGGGATTGAGGACATGTGACTATACAAAATTAGGGTATTTAACTGCGGTGCTACAGTTAAAACTCGGGAAAACACCTGCTTTAAACTGCCAATTGGAGTTGGGCGGGGCGATGAAGGACGAGATTTGGTTCGGCGGTGAGTGATAACTTTAGGTTGAAGTTTGTTATTAACAATTTTCCGTTTAGAAAAGTGTAAATTGGAGGAAACTAATTTGGTGGGCCGGGAAGGAGGGTGGAGGGACGTGTCAGGAGAGTTGTGTACTATTTTAGATCTAAGTTTAGACTTAGAAGCAGGTACTTACTATATGTAAGTAACAATATGTAGATATGTAAGTTTAATGCTCTTTCTTGCAAAAGCTGTACGTGATGGCATATGTTTAATATATATCTCTCGTAATCAGAACCAAAAAATTCAACGGATTCACCATTTTCATTTTATCTGAGACAGGTTTTTCATACAGCGTTGTGTTATTATTATTCAAATGCCTTCCGATATTGCCAAATCTGTGTTTATTGCTCTTTTTATCATTATCGATGTGGTGCTCTTGAATATTTATTTATTGAAGAATACTTTAAATTTGAATAAATAATATAATCATATTACATTCTTATTCTTATTAATAATAAATGTACACCTCACATTTTAGGTGGAAAAAAAGGATCAGAAGAAATGGCGCAACAATATTCAGAAGAAGAAAATCAAAGTGATTCTAGTCTTATGGCAAATGAGAAAAAAGAAACCTCATTATTTATCCAAAAGCAATTCGCTCTTCGGAGAGCAATAAATGCAGCAAAGGAGGCTGATTCTTTACCTTCCGCTCAAATCTCTCGCGTGAAATATGCACAGTCAACATCAACTAAAGTTATCGGACTTAAGATTAATCAACGAGAAAGTTATGTAGATATGCTTGTAGAGGTACTCAAATCAAATATGGAAATATGTTCGGACACACAAGATCAAAGTCTGAGGTACAGAGATTTTGAAGATATTGCGATTGAAATAGAGTATCAATGCTTTACTTCAAACAAAGCAATAACTTTATATCGGAGAAGTATTATTAACGAGGTAAGTGAAATACGAAAAATCGCGCACACATGTTAACATACCGAGTATTGGTATCTCATTTATATATATAGTAAAACCTCGTTTATCCGGCCTTCGATCAACCGAGTCTCCGCGTTATCCGAGGTAACGGACTTATCCGAGCACTACGCATTAATCGGGGTGTATGCTCGGAAAAACTCTTATAACTCTCTGGGCAAAACTCGGGTAAAACTGTACGCACAAAGTATTTGGCGATTGCACATACAAGCATAAACTTGTTGGCCTTCAACAATCAATAAAAGAACATTGCCATATCGCAAAGAAGGAAAATGTGGTAGAGAGTGTGGAAAAAAAGGTAAAAAGTGGTATGTGCTACCCGAGTTTTCATTTATCCGAGGTACCTCCTCCAAATGCCAAAATGATATGGGGTGATAGATCTCACCTGTGCCAAAATGATATGAGGTAATAGATCTCATCTAGCCGAACAAAACATCCCAACCGTTTTCGAGTTACAGGGTGATTCATAAATTCGGGTTGCTCATCCTTATTTTATTTTTGATCTAATTAACGCAGCGACATCAAACTTACGCCAAACAACTACTATCTTAATGTGCTTTCCAAAAATGCCACCAATACTGATCTACCTCTGTCACTTGCCAAAGTGAAAAAATGCGTCTAGGTAGAGAAAATTATACGTAGAAAGTTTACGGAATATTAAAAAATCTGAATTTTTTTTTTAAATTAAACGTTTTTAACGCATTAACATTAACTGTAATATGTTTTAAATTAGAGAAGAGGCATTCTGGGGTTCATTTAAGTTAAAATTAAATAAAAAAGATATTTGTTAAAATTGCGCAAACGCTTTAAGCCTGCTTCGTCGCTAAATATTAACTGGATGCAAATGAAACTCGAGATATTTGAAAAATGTCATTTACGTTTTTTAAATTACCTACTGTAACGACGATACTGGCCATTGCATCCTACATAGCTTTATGCATTCGTGCCGTAAGTTTAGTCTTTTTTAATGGTCGTCTGGATTTGAGATTGATTTAGTGTAACCGCCTCCTTAAGATCATTGGAGATATTTGGATCTCTTCGTTTTGTAGCTCCTGATGAAAATTCTTTGGGGATGTGAAACGATTTTCGCAAGCCCTTTGGATGATTCCTTCGGTCAGTTTGTCCTTGATTTTCATCCTGTGCTCTTGATCTGGGGACACAGTAGTGCCCCCGTCAAGACGAGCGAAAGGAAGCAGGGAACTACCTGCCTTTTCTTGAAGCGTTTTGTCGTATTTTCGAACCTTCATAGCTTCGGCCTGGATAATACTAGAGAACCCAAATTCACAGCATAAGATGTAGTTATGAAACATTAAATTTCATTGGTCTAACTTTTATACTTCAGATTTTATTAATACCTAAAATACGTCGATTTCGTCACTGACTCACTCATGATCAACAAAACCTCTAGGGTACCGTCCTAGAAAGCTGAAATTTGGTATGCTGGCTGGGTTTAGCAAACAAGTAACGAGAAAACGAATAAAATCTATAATTTTCCCCCTCCAACTCCTGGTAGTGGAGGGCTGCAAGTTCTACAGCGAAAATAGGTTAAAGTTTTCTCGCAGAACTAGAAACTTGAAATTTGCCATTCAGTTGGTCTTAAGTTTATAGAGAAAGAAACATTTAAAAATAGTGAAATATTCTTTCCACTGGTGGTAAACTAACTTGTATTCCATATTACCAACTATACAAATAAATTATCTTCTACTTAATAATAAATCAGACAGTGGAGAGAATACTTCATGATTATGTATCACTTTAAATTTGTCTCAAATACTCCCGAATGCGATTGTTTCGAATGATGATGTTGATAATGGATGATAGGAAGTGGGAAAAAATAAAACTATCAGTACAAAAAGAAGTGAGATCCCATCAAAAAAATGTCATGTAAAAAGTGTAGCCACCTCGCTTTCAATCTAAAAAGTTGTGAGATCTCTTATAGAGCCATGTCTATTCCTCCTACGAGCTGCAACACTAATTCACAGATCACTCCAATTCTCTACATATTAGTTTAAAAAAAATCGTGACCTGGCCATTACGTAGCACGATACGTTTACATTTATTATTGAAGTTTGTGACTATTTATCTATATAATAAGTGAATATAAGTACATATAGGAATATGCCTTTTGTGGACTTAAGATCGAGGGATTTAATAACTTTCCGGAATTGGAGAAAACGTAAAAGCTAAAAAAAAGAAAGAAAAGAACGTTTAAGGCCTACAGTCAAACACCGAGGAGATAAGAAAATAAAAAGTTCAAGTCAAAATAATTCTGTTAGTGTGTAAAGGAGGCTTAGTGATAGCGAAATCCTTGAATTTATCAACGGCATAACGACAAAAAAGATTTGTTGAGATCTTTTTAAGAAAAAAACTCGATCTGCATTACTTAATTTACCCAACTAGACAAGCTCAACGAATTACGCGCATATTCTTTTATTAATTTAAATATTATATTAGGTGGATTTCGACTAGTGCAGCATTCTCTTTTAATAAAGGGATAGAGTTTATATAGGATGACACTTTAGATTTTATTTAAATATGTACGCCACTGCGGTATAGATATTTTAGTCGTAAGAACTTTTTGTTTCTCTAATCCGACATTTTCCGATATTAGGATATTACATTTTTTTTCGTATATAAAATATTTTAATGAAAACTTTTATTTCCAGCTTGGTACTATAAAAAAGTATACGACAGAGAAAAAACTTCATCCACTAATAAAAACCCACACACCAAAATCACGCAATCATTATGCCGCGGCCAGTAACCGGCCGGAACAGAAATGCAAAGAATTGAAAAGTTTGAATAAAAGGAGTTTCAAAAAAGAGTTACAGGAACAATCAACAATCACATCGTTTTTCAAAAAAAAATCTATTGGGAATAAAGATATACAACACTCAAGTAATTCTAAAGAAGAAATAAAACATGAGAAAGAAACACACACACAGGAACTAAAAAAGGAAATAATCAGAGAAGAAACTACTACTGACATTGAACTACAAACAAATAATGAAGCCTTAGTAGATGCTTCCTGTGAAAAATCAGATAACATAAGTAATATGGAGAATAACATTTTTCCCAACGAACACCATCGTACAAAAGTAGAAAAAATACCAACCTATCATACCAACCCAAGTGATGAATGCCAGTCCCCTTTCGACATAGAAAGCCAAAATGAAAATGACCTCGCTTGTGCAGAGCCCAGTAAGACCATAAGTAAAATAGAAAACAAAATATCGGGCTTAAATATGTTCTCAAGAACTTCTGAGTCTAACAGAAAGCTTAATGACACTCTTGAATCGAGTCAAATCCAAACATATTCTAATAAAAGGCAAAGAGATAACGATTTCGATATTGGAAATACTGCGAAACACTGTCGATTTCGCAGCCAAATTGAAAGCACTTCTAAACAAACTGCAGAAAATGTGTCCAAATCTGAAATAGCTCAGTATGTCATTGAATGCTTAATGCCTTACTACAAAGACAAAAGAATACTGAATAAGGAGTTATTTAAGAAACTTGCCAGAGGAATCACCCATCAATTTTGTAACATGGAACACGGTGAGTTATTTTAATATGCTTTACTTAACCGCATTAGTTTCATTCGTGGTGGTGAGAAAAAGCAACACCTTCCCATACTAAAAGTTGTATTGTTCTTTAAAATTGGTGAAATATTATCATGTATGTTTTTTAATTAGATCTCGCTCCTAAATGTTTAATCATTTTAAGAAATAATGTGAGATGGAGTAATGCAATGTTTTCTTGTTTAGAAAAAAAACACAGCTGAAGCTGTTTGCAAAATTCAATGATATTGAGACGATTACAAAAAAAAGACAAAAACTGTATGTGGTTCATTCATTTACAAACCGCGCACCAGATTGACCTTGACATTTTAGAATTGTTCGAAAAATTTTTTCCAACTTATATACATAAAAATATTTAGCGACATAAGAAGCGTAATGCTTCAGTTTTGAAGTTTCGAGTAAAGTTGGAATATTACCATTTATTTTAGTAACCGGGATCACTTGTCTGTTCTTTTTTGGATTATTTGCATTGATTTCATCCACAAATGCAATTAACAAATATTTTGAAATGTGATGCAACACGGAGACATCGATCATATGTATCGATCTAATAGAGACCTCACTGTTTTGTAAAATGGGTTTTATAGTTAAGAGGATAGAGAACAAAATGGCATTTCATTAAATTAATTCCACTTGAGGGCGAGCATGAAAAAACTATTATATTTAAACGATTAAATTGTCATTATTTCTCATTTGTTGAGAATTGAAAATTTTTTTCCACATACAATTTGAAAGCTAGCGTACCAAAGTGTAAAATCAAAAAATACCGACCGATCGATCTGATCAATACAACTGGAGATAATGAATTTCATGTAAAAGGGGTTTTGAGAAAATCCAGGAAATTGTTGAAAATTGAAATATGGATATTTCCGATCAATTTAGTTTAGCAAAATCCTGATTACGTGTAAACTAAATAAATTTGTTTAAAGATGCAGAATACAATTTTCCATCGAATTTTAAGAAGTTAATTATTTCCCCCTGAAATCCGGTGCGGTTTTGAAAAGAATATGTATATGTATTATAGTACTAGCAGACTCGTCCTGGGCTTAAGCTTTTCCACATTTCTACTTTGAATTTGTGGCGGAATCAATGAAACTGTTTTAATTTTTATCTGAATTTACACGCGGGGAGGGTTTTTCATTTGTCCCAGGGTAAAAGTAGCCTACATGTCCGACAAAGTATTCTACCTTCCAAATAAAGTCCCATCAAAATGGGTTAGCCGCTCCCGAGATAAGCCCGGACAAACAGACAGAAAAAAATCGGGCGAGGCTGTGTCGGGGCGTACGGCCGTTGATTTAATATAAAACGAACAGCCAGTTATTTTTAGAGTATAGGATTGGAATGAAAACGAGATATTGACTGTGTGTAGGTCTGGAGGCGACTGCTAAAATTGGAGTGAATTTTCGGAAGTGACGAAATTTTAAGAAAGATTCCTTGTGCTCGGAGAAACCTAACTAGGTTGGCTGTCTCACCTCCTTAACAAGCCCCTCTCCCATTTCCGACGTTCTGTTGGTGGTGGTTAAAGGCAACCATTTTTTTAAAGTATAGGATCTGAGCTTTCATTTGAATCCAATTTGAAGCTTCAAGAGGTTTTTCATTTATCTAAAGAACAAATCATGAATTTAGGGGTCCCCAAATGAATATAGGCTTTATTGAAGGCTGAAGTCCTTTAGGTTGATCTTTACCACACTGATCAGAACGTTGGAAATAGAAGAGGCGTGGGACTCTTCAGAAGGGGTTGAAGCAACCCTCATGCTAGTTAGGATTTTCCGAGCATAAGGAATCTATAGGAATTTCCGAAGATGCACTCCAATATTTGCGGGCGCTTCTTTGACTAAGAAATTTCTTTATTTATTGAGATATGTAACCAGACTGATTGTTATTCGGACAAGGATCAAACTGGAAAAGTGGAAGCTTAATTTTTAGAATTGCTCAGATAAGAAAATTGGCGGATGCATCTGGGTATCCGCCGGTTCTCAGAAGTAGGCAGTCCGGCATGGAAAGTTTGCGGTGGATTCTTAGAAATGAACGTAATGTAGATGAAGCGTGCATAGGAAGCTGATGTCGATCAGGTGTGCATTACAAGTAGCAGTTTTTGATGAAATGAGTGAATAAATAAATAAGAGCTGCTAGAGAGGGTTCTATTGTTTTATCATAAGACCTACTCGTAGATTTGTTAAATATCAAAAATATTAGGTCGGCAGAACTCGTGAAAAATTGAATATTGAAAAAAAAACGCTCGAGTTCACTTATCTCAAAATATCGGAACCATAACACTAGGTACACATTAAAAATAAGAAAGCGTTTTGTGAATGCAATACACACTATAGAACATAGAAATATTTACATATAATAAAAAATTGTAATACTTAACACATCAAAATATAAAATTATATTATTTTTCTCTTTTCAGGTGACCAGAAAGTACAATCTTACATCAAAAATTATTTTGGAGAAATAAATCGAATAGAGTCTGACTCTGATTTAAAGAAATTGAAGTGACGTGTTTTTTGTTAACTTATCATTGTACCATGTAATAAAATATGTAACGAAGTGTATAATTTTTATTTATTTATTTGCAAATTCATCAAATTTGTTTACTATTAAGGACAAAAAATGTTTTTCAATAAAAATAAAAACCGATTTCAGAAATATGAACTGAATCACTAAAAACACGAAAATAATTATTTTTGGAGTCTTCGCAGTGCTGCGTCGAGAGCTTGCGCGACGCGAAGGATCGCAAAATAAAATCAAAACCAAAATTCAGACCAGGTGATTTTGTTCGAATAAGTAGACGTAAACATGTGTTAGAAAAGTGCTGTACAATATATACACTGGAAAACATTTCAAAAAGACGCGGAAGCATGGTTAATGGCTTGGTTTGTCATCAAAATATAATACTGGAATTAATATAAACTATGTTTTGTGATTGATTTAAATTAGATACTATGCTACCTTTAATGAGAGAATACGACAGATTAAAAACGTTTCGTAATCTCCATCTAGATGAAGGAAGATCTTGTAAACTTGCAAAAAGCGGGTTTTTTTAGACAAATTTAAAAGTTAACGTCGTTAAATGCTACTTTTGTTCCTGGAATTATTCGCAATTGCTCTGAAGATGCTGAAGCAGAACATATCCGCCTTTCACCCAACTGTTTTACGTTAACGTCACATATGTAACTTATTGTCTTTTAATCGTCAAACCCTTTGATTTGATACCCAGGTCAAGGGGGTTATGACAAGAATGATATTCCGCCATCTTGTGGCGTTCGCTATATTGGATTTTGAACAATAGAGGACGTAATACATTGCATTGTCACCAGACTTACACACATGTTCAAAATTTCAAACCTCTAAAAATTGAAACTAGTCGAAATTTTGCAAGATTTGACCCAAACATACTGACAAAGCAAGTTAAATAAAAGCTTGTAAAAAAAGTTAATTTAAAAACCTAAAACCCCGACTGACTGTAAAAAAGAGTTAAAAAGATGCAAACAAGACACAATCATAATTAAATCTACAAATAATTCAGTACTATTAAAATTGATCTAACTGGTCAATATTTCTAATAAACTGACAAAGACTAACACAAATATGCGTAGCCTCCGCCGCCAATTAGATATTATACTTTGTCAGTTTATTAGAAATATTGACCAGTTGGATCAATTTTAATAGTACTGATTTATTTGTAGATTTAATTATGATTGTGTCTTGTTTACATCATTTTAGCTCTTTTTTACAGTCAGTCGGGTTTTTTAAATTAACTTTTATATTATATTTCTATATTTTCAGTTCATTTAATAAGTAAGTTTGAAAATTTTAAGTTTAAAATTTTTCATGCAATCGGTTTTTTTTACTTTTTCCAAAAATTTTTTTTTAGCATTGTTCATTTCAAATTACATTTAAAAATATAATTTGTATATATTTTTATAAGCTATTTTAAAAACCCGTTATGTTGTTATATATAGGTTTTGAGGAGAAAATGTTTTTTTAAGACATAATATAGCGCTAAAAATCGGCCATTTTAATTTTTATGATTTTGATATATCCAGTGTCACTCTCGCAATTAAGATGAAACTAACGACACCTCTCAAGTTAAAATCTATTAAGCCGTTTAGGCTACAGAGCGTGACAAAGATCTACATACATACATTCGAAAAACATAAGCCTCCTTCTGGCGCAGTCGGGTAAAAAAGACCTCTAAATTGCATACTGACTAACGTCTGATCGAGTTATAGCTGCCGGCTAATAATTTTAATACTGCTGTTTGCTGCATATGTACATACGACAAACTAATTGATCGACGGTTGACCTAAAAAGACGATCAACGCTGTGGCCAGTTCGCGCATTTCAACGTCGAATGAAAACGATGCGCAAAACGTCGACTTTGTTTCACGCTATTTGACGCGTCGACCTTTTCACGTCGTCACGTCGATACAGAACATTCGACGCCACTTTTCGCGTCGAATTGAAGAAGCGTAAGTTCTGTGAAAAGTGGTCGTCACTAAATTATATTTCTTAGAAAAAAATTCACGTTAAAAACTTGTTTTCAAACTTATATTACAATATACAACGGTTGTTACTTTTGTACGGAGGTACGGAAAACGATAATCTTCGTGTAGAAATGCGCGAACCGAAAAGACTTAAAAGTGCCGTTTTCCAAACGTTCGTTCATCGACGCGTCGACCGTCGGAAGGCGCGAACTGGAATAATTCACATGCGGCCACCGCCGGTGAGTCAAAGAATGAATGAGTCCTTTCGGAATGCCGATCGCAACCAGCCAGACACGGCGTTAGTGTCCCCCACACAGACACCGTGTTGGTGTTTGTGTCCGCATCAGGCATAGACACTGCCTGTGTCCCTATGACGTCATGAGGCGAGGGGCCAGTCATTGACCTCTATGATTTTTTACCTTGACTTTCACTTTCACCCGGAAGAAGATGACACTTGACCTTGAAAAACATGGCTTCAAAGAAGATGTCACCTCATTAGCATAAACGGTTTTGGTTCCCAGGCCAGTGTCCGATTTCCTACTTATTGACCATATCTTGCTACTATGGTTGGGAAAAGCAAACACAGCCTTTAAGTGTTTTGTGTTTCAACCGCCTGAGCCACCGTGAAATTAAAAAGATGTTCGGAGGTATATATATCTATATATATAAAAATGAATCTCTGTATGTCTCGCTAAAACTCATAAACGGGTTGACCGATTTCGATAACTTTTTTTTGTTTTGTTCGCTATAATACAGGGGAGGTTTAAAAAAAAAAGAAAATTCGGGAAACCCCAAAGGAAAAGCCGGGAAATCGAAATTTCCGTTTTGTATAGGAAGCGAATTTTCCAACTTCAAGGAATCTTTATGAAAAAGGCAATTGGAGGTTTTCGGAGTCGCAGATCTCGAGCTTGCATTCAACATTTGGAATTCAATATGTCGGATCCAAAATGGCGACCGGAAAAGTTAAACTTCAAGCGATTTCACTGAAAATCCGAACTTTTGTTTTTGGGGTCACTGATTTTGAATCTGCTATTCAAATTTCCAAATATGGTAGAGAGGCGTTGTAAAATTAAGGAATACAAATTTAATAGTATCCCGGGAAACGCCGGGTCCGGGCAAGCTAGTTGTATAATATAAATGCTCTCTCTTAATTCGTGATGATATGTGACCAGTCAACATAGAGATTAAGCGTACATTGGGTTTTCAACACTTTCAAAGCTTTCAACGCTACAAGAAACGACAAAAGCGTGTGACGCACTCCAAACTGTCGAAGCGCATGATATGCTGGGGATTCACGAATTCAATTTGAATGAAATTCAACAAAAATACAGGATATTTCAAGTTGAATGTCAGTAAATTTACTGGTTTCTAGATTCGTGTTTGTTACTTGAGTTCGATTCGATTAAGAATTTACTGTATTTACGATACAATTTTAATCGAATCGACTTCATGAATCAGCCTGAAGCTTGAAGCATCAAAAAGCACTAAAATTCTTCCTAGAATAAACATCACCAATTCGTTACACTTTTTACAATAATCTCGACTAACGATTATGAATAAGAACCCTTATTTTCTATAATTACAAAATTATTTTTTCAAGAAAGCCAATAAAATAATATGTTGTTATTAAGGAATTCACGTATTATTGCATTGTGTCATTAGAAAAGTGTATGTTCTTTTTCAGAAGGGACAAAAGTAAAAATCAAATTTAAATTAATGATTCCTTCTTTTAATGATATCCATGGAGTAGATTTTCGCTATAGAGGAGAAAAACTAAACAATATATCTTATATCTGAATAAAGTACTGAACTACGTATATATGTATAACTGAAATGCATAGACAATTAATAAAGGGAAAGTATAAAATCAAAAGTATTTCTGCGAAGTTAGTGCAACATATTCCTTATTTTAAAAAGTAAGTGGCAAAAAGTATAGACAAAATCACTGCTGCAGCACCCGACAACACCCATAAAAGTTTAAAACTGTTCTCTTGTGGAGTTTTCTCATAGATCTTCCTCTCACGATGTTTTTTCTTCCCGAATTTCTTTTCAAATTGCTCCAATTCTAAACGGTTTTTCTCTTCTTCAAGTTTTCGTTGTTTTTCCTCTGCATTTCGCTTGATTCGTTCTTCAGCTTCCCGGTTTTGAGCACATAATTCGTCGCAAGGAATGGTAAAACCTTTACGAGACCTTTCGCATGTAATTTCTGCTTTCAAGTTTTTACACTTACAATAAATTTTTACTTTTTTCTTGCATTTTTCCGGATCAGGGCATTCACCTGCATGGCATATCGACATGCATCGATGGCCACAAACTAACTAAAATTCAGAATGGCATATATATAAAAATTATTAAATGATTTAGAAGGTATTTCTTACATTCTTAATACACCTGTTGCCGCAACTTTTCAGTTGGTCACGAAATATTTGCAATGAGTCAGGATCGAGATCTGTTCTGCTAAAATCAGAACATTTATTGTAAACTTGACCAAGGCCGCAGTGACAATTTATTTTGAGCGTTATTGTACAGGGTGCACACGGAGCTATGTGGCAGGCCTTTCGGCACGGATGTGAACATCCAGCAGGCCTTGGTATATTACATTGTTGCTCGCAAGGTATACAGCCTTCTTGTTCCTATAAAAAGCTTGTTTAATTTGTCTCTCAATGCATGGTACTTTTTTTTACATATTTATCCTCTATGCTGGGAAGCGTGTGGCAAACCCGCTGACAAGTATGATTACCACATTTTAAAGCTCTTCCGCATATCCTTTCGCATGAGTTAGGCTTTGAATTCCAGCAGGGCCAAATTGCCGTCTCATGACCTCCTATGCAAGTTACCATTACTTTTACTTCACAACGCGGGTGTGGCATCTTTTTAATTTCAAACTGTAGAAAGTCACTATATTATTGTTTTACAAATTTTAGCTTACTTAGACAAGACTCACCTTATCTATATTCCAGTCCCAAATACTAGCTGGTTTTAGATTTTTAGCGTTTACGGCAACTTTTACTGCATCATGGCATTTAGCTTCACAAGGGTGCTCACAATTCGATACTTCATTTTTCAAGCCACATCTTTGCGTACAAGGTGGACACTCGTTCAGATGACAGACGTGAGGGTTTTGGTGGTGGCATTTTGATGGAATTCTACATAATTTAAATGTTTACAATATTGTCGTACTTTGTTGTTGATTTACCTGCAAGGCTGTTGGCATTTTGGAGGACGAGTCTTTTTCTCCCTACCGCAGAGCACTGTTATCGATGTGTAGCCACATCGACATTTAACTTGTGATTTTAAATCGCAGGGGTAGCAAGGGCCATCGTGGCAAACAGATTTACATTTATGTTTTTTGCATGATAGAGTTTTCGCACATATTTTGTCGCATGGTGGGCATTGGCCATCACAGCACTGGTAACGTTTAGCACATTATTCGGGTTAATATATAAATTAGTGTATCGTCTTAAAGGAAAAACTCAATATTTTTCTACGCTAGAGATAATAGATAAGTAACAGGTGGTGGAACTATTACGAGCCCGAAAATAAAACGCTCTTTTGTGTCTAATCTCACTTTTGGCAATACCACAGCGCCGGAAGAAAACAAAAAGCCATCACTGTATGTGAAGGAACATATTTGTACATACATACAGAAGAGTTCTAATTATTGTTTCAAAGGCAGTTTCCACAAAGACCATAATCTATATAAGTGGTGGCGTGTATAGTGTAACGTATGCAGAAGATTTGGTGATAGATTTCACCACCTGCGCAAATAAAAAATTGTGTGGCAGGGGGGAGGTCATCTCAACCGTTTTCGAGTTAATGGGTGATTAGTAAATTCGGGATGCACATTATTTTATTTTTGTCTTTTGATCTCATTAACGCAGCGAGATCAACTACTAGCTTCCCAGCGGGAAAAGAAGCGCTCAAAGATGCAAACTGAAGCAACTCCTGGGAAGCATGTAGTGATTCCCTTTCCGTTGGACACTCCATGTCTTTTTAACATTACATGTCCGCAGGAGGAAGCAGTAAAAAAGCTTTTTTTACTGCTCCCAGCTTGCTGCTTTGGAATGCAAGTGGAATCAGGTTCATACCTGCTCCCAGCTTGCTGCTTTGGAATGCAAGTGGAATCAGGTTCATACCTGCTCCCAGCTTGTTCAACTTACTGAACATTTTGTTCAAGTTACCTTCTCTTTGATGAACACTAAACTGATTTTATTATAAAAAACACGCAAAAACGCCACAAAAACACAATAGAACCCAAAGAAACGCACCTTACTGCACAAAAGATAAAACAGGAATGAGCAAGATTTCGCTTTGTTTTCCTTATGAGTCATGACTTGAAAACAAAGGGAGAAGGTTCGGTCCCAGCGATCAATTGGGTTGATGCCTGCCTGCATTCCCCGGAATCAACAGGGAAGCAACATATTTTTCGGTCGCAGGTTCGGTCCCAGCGATCAATTGGGTTGATGCCTACCTGCATTCCCCGGAATCAACAGGGAAGCAACATATTTTTCGCTCGCAAAAAGCTCAGTTAGGTGATGCCTGCCTGCATTCCCCGGAATCAACAGGGAAGCAACATATTTTTCTCTCATAAAATTTGCTGATTCCAAACCTGCTTCCCTAGGAATGCCTGACTAAATTTCCCGCTGCGTTAATGTGCTTTCCACAAATGACACCAATACTGATCTACTTCTACCACTCTACCATAAGTACAGTGACAGATGAAAAAATGCTCTAAAATTTCTAAAATTCACGATTCTCCCAATTTGTCTAGTTTTTTGATCATGTAACATACTGGACGGATCATTGTCACTGAAGTGACGCTTTCCTTGCGGAGAGAAAAGTTAAACAACAATTTATGTAATCAATACCCCACGTCTTGCTGCCTTTCTAAAGAGGTACTTGTCCAGGTAGAGAAATACTATACAAATTTATACCCAAAATGATGGAGATTTATCGTCATTTCGGGCAATCAATTTGCCGTCTTAATGACGGGAAAAGTTTCCACGTTCTAATGATAGTCATAATAATGGAGAATTTGTCTAACATATTACATTTTTACCGTTTTTCTGAAAAATCTTACCCGATGAAACGTTTTCTATTTTGTGTGTAACCTTTACAAATATGCATTCTTGCATATGAATAGATAAAATATGACAACAACAAATACCTACTTTCTTGTTACACATATGCTTTCCACAATCTCTAATTTGTTTACATTTTGTTTCACAAGTGAAAATACGAGAACATGGCTGTTCCTTAGAACGTAATCCACAGCGGCACTTCTTTTCAACTAAGGTCAAGCACTGGAAGAAATTAATTTAAATTAGTTGTTTCTAAAAGAAACACATATAGCTCTACTAGACTGCATTCTCCTTTGTGGCACCTTTGCGCACAATTGTGAAGCCCACACGCCAACATCTTTTGGCATGTATCGCCACAAGTGTCTATGACTTCACTGCAGGGTGCAATGGTTTTCTGTAAGAGACACCTTGAATTAAGTAATTTAGGATTTATCACAAACAAATTACAGTTTTTCCGCATGGACAAGACCTTGGGAGTCCTAGTGGGCAATTACTACATCCACCAGTGTGGCACACCTTCTTACACTTGTGAATACCGCAGCTATAATATTTGTCGCAGACCTACATACATATATAACAATATAAAATGCACCAATTCGTCCTATTGTTCGATTCCGTGGTTGTTCGATTTGAATATGGTAAATAATATGGAAAAACTTCAGTCTATAACAGGCTTTGTAGAAGGGAAATAAATGTTTTACAGGGGAACTCTTCAGTCAATTAAATTTCTTGTACAAGGAAAATGTACGACTCATAAAAAGGGATGTAGATTTCGGATGGCGGGTATTGTGACCCAACACTTTAGACCTTGCGGCCCAGTATGCATATCTCAGAGGAAAATCAGTCATCCCTTACCGTGCTATACATACGTGCAGCGTTGAACCTTCACCTGGGTTCAACTCCATGAGTACGCAGGTTGAGTCGAAAGCGAGTTGACTTGATTCAACCACACTTTGCTAGCTGGGTTGAGTCGAGGAGTCGAATTTGACATGAATGCATACGCAGGTTTTCGACTTCAGCTGCTTTCGTCTGTTTGTTTTCATTGCACAGATAGTATTCGAAATGGTTTTTAAACTGTTTTATTTAAATTCAGTCCGTATAATTATTTGTTTGAAATCTTGCAAATCTTTGTTTCAAAATGGCGGATCCAACATGGCGACCGAAAGTTTTAATTTCCACTGATTTACATGAAAATAAGTATTCTCAAGTTTTCGGCGTCGCTGATTTCGAATCCGCTAAATTTGGAAAATCAAGACTGCGGATCCAATATGGCGATTGGAAATTCTAAATTACCGTTTGATTGAGTATAGTTATGAATATGGGTTTCAGAGTCGATCATTACAAATTTGTTATCAACATTTCGAATTTCAAGATGGTGGCCTAAAATGAAGTGTTAGTGTATTATGCGCAGCATCAATTTTTGTAACTTGCAGTATTAATATGTGCTCGACTCTCGTGCTGCAGGAGAGGATACACTTACATAGGTGTGTGTACTACTGTTAGTGTATTTCCATGGACAGGGTTGAGTTTGGGTTGAGTTTTCATAAAGTTTCAATGGCATGTGGGTGGCCCTGTGCGTTTTCATATACCTGGGTAAATTTGACAAATTTTGCATGCAGTAAAAATAGAGTTATATACGAGAATTTACACATTTAGTAACAACTCAAGTTCTTACTCTGTCAAAAAAAGAATCGCCTGGACGCTATTTTCAATACAAAAGGAAACAATCTATGAACACGTAACGTGGAGTTTAGTTGTGCTTAATGAAACTCAACTCAACTCAAATTTCCATTGACTCTAACTCGAGTTAAACCTGAGTTAATTCTGCACAGTAATTGTTTCCTCTTGTTTGCATTTACATATGGCGATGTAGCTATGTGCATGGTATGAAGATACTTATTCAGCTTGCAGTGTCCCGTGCAAATCTAATGTTGCTTCTGCTATACTGCATCAGCCATTTGCTCAGACCATGTGGGACTTATTTTTTAAATCGGAGAAATATTTGTTTTTTGATATCTCGAAAACGGATTGAGTCCTGGGGTCTTACTCCTGAAAACGAGACGACAAACGAAACATGATGAAATAGTCAGGCGAAACTGTACCAAATGATCCATCTTGAAAACGATTGTCAGATGGTTATAATATTTTCGTAAGGATTTATAATTAATAAGTTATTCTCACATTTTGCGCATAAACTATAATAAGTGTCACTCACTAACATCTAAATGAAAGACGAGCACTTAAAAGCAATCGGCTCACCTCTCCAAACGTAAACGAGACAATATCGTGTTACAGAGTAGCATTTGCATTGCGCTTTATCATTTTCGATTCGTTTCGTTTTCAAGAGTAAAAGATTTTTTTATTCATTTTCCTGTTGTTATCACGGAAACCATTTTAAATCGAATGACCACGGAATTTGGACCATGGGTGTCTAATTCCATGGGGAATTAAGTATACCTTTTTGCACTGCCATAATAGCTCAGAGCAACTTCTTTCTGAAATTTCCGCTCCGCATTGGCAGCTTTGTTTGCTTTTCTTTGTGCAGGGAGGGCATTCTTCTGGACTGTGACATTCTTTTCCACATTTGTGACTCCCACAAGCTAATATGCGAAGGCACTGGAAGAAAATACAATGAAATACCATATTAACTGTTTGAAAAAAAATACTTTAGAATCGCATGTCCATGTCTTCTGAAAACATCTTATAGATTTCGGCTTGGATTGCCTGCATTTGCAAGAAGTAAAAATGCTCTGGGGACAAGGTGGACATGGTCCTTTAAAAAAAAAATTTAGTATCTAGTCTCCCCGAAAAAAGAAAAAAAACAAAAATTTTACCAGGGTGACAGAGGAGATGACATCTGTGCCCACAATCAGGTACCAGGTATTTCTCACATAGCTCTCCACACGAGTGTGGGATTGTCCATGGATGCGCGATGGGATTGATTTCCTTCCCGCAGAAGCAGGTATATACTGTGGGAATATCATCAGGATTGTACTCCTTCCTACACTTGGGACAATGCCACTTAATTAATTTAACTTTCTTTGGTACATATTCCCCCAAGTTATTGTAATAACCTTGCTCGTCATTTACACTGCACTTCTGCTGTGAAATGCTGTCGTTGCCCCAGCGTTTAATACATTGAAAATGGAAGAAACAGAAGCAGCTCTTGCATGACCAGATCTGCAAGGAATATTATGTAGACTACTATAGTTGCAATTTGAAGGTCGGCTTACAGAATTATTTCTCTTCACAGTTCCTATACAAATTAAACAAATAGCTGAACCCGACTGCAAGAAGTTCTCTAGGAAAGTCCCAATCTTCGAAAGTTGACTGCGTTCACCGGAATATTCCCTGAACAGTTTCTCTGAAAGTGCAACATTTTAAAGTAATGTCTTTGAAGAATGATTATATCTTGCCCAAAATGTCCCCGGTGTTTAGTTCCTCCTCTTCGTCTGAGCTAGAGCTGCAATTCTCCGTATAAGCTTTGGCTTTCTCAATATTTCTTGTTTGAATCTCTTCAAATTTTTTAATTGCTACTTGATTAACATTCTCAAGCTTTTTATGACTTTTGGTATTCTCCGACTTTTTCTTTTCTGGTTTGGATGCTTTTTTCCAAGGATTTCCAGACATTCTCGTAAATAGCACCTCAAATTCAATAAATAGGGAAGACACTGACCGGCTGACGACGAGAGTTCCACGAGGTACTAAACACAATACATGCAATTTGATGCCGAAAACGCAAAGTCCATTCGTTTGCAATATGTACGTGTTGCAGATGCAATCTCTTTCAGCACTATAAATCAGCTGCTTTAATGGAGAATTTTACGAAAACGAATTTAATAGCACGGTAAAGAAAGACAACGTATGCTGTGACTTTACCTACCAGCGCCACGTTCGCGTCACCTAGTAGTAGGTTCTAATCAGACAGTTGTCAGCTGTGTATCAGTCTGATTCGATTTATTCATGAATTCAGTTCTAACCATAGAAATATAAACTAAACACGGAACGGCTGTAAGCCAGATGGGTTCGAATTGGATGTGTTCGTATTGGTCGGGCGTAAATATAATGACATATTCAGAAGAGGGGCTTAAATTTCAAATTTTTCTGAACATCCTGCCATAATGCCCGTGCCCCCTTATAATCTATTTATACGCTGCCATTCACTGACAAGCTACGATGCTTTTGAGAGATATACATATAGGGTTTCCCAATAAGAACGTCCGATCCTTAAATTTGAATAAAACACACAATTATCGAGTAAAAATAGTTATGATTGCTTTATTTGAAAGATAATTTTATACGATTTATGATTTGAATAAATTATCGGCCAAATGGCCACCGCTGCTCCTCTTGTACACGTTCATCCGCTCACGCCAATTTTCGATGACTCTGTGCAACATTTCGGCCGGTATCTCAGCTATGGCTTGACGAATATTGGCTTCCAATGCCTCAAGAGTTGTAGGCTGGTTGTTGTAAACCTGCGACTTAATGTGGCCCCAAAGGAAATAATCCAAAGGCGTTAGATCACACGATCTAGGCGGCCAAGTGATGGGAATATTTCTGGAAATTAACGACTCACCGAATTTACCGTGCACTAAGTCCATGTTAAGTCGGGAAGTGTGAGGCGGTGCACCGTCTTGTTGGAAATAAAGGTCGTCCGCATAAATTTCATCAACATCGGTCAACATCGTGTTGTAGCGGTTGCTATTAATGGTGACGGCATGTCCTGCCTCATTTCGAAAGAAATAAGGTCCGATTATTCCGCCATACCATAAGCCACACCAAACGGCCAAATTTTGTGGATGCAGTGGTGATTCATGAACCACTCGTGGATTTCACTCACTCCAATAGCGGCAATTTTGCGTTTGACGAATCCATTGAGCCAGAAATGAGCCTCATCTGAGAAGATGAGTTTGCGATGATAATCGCCGTCGGCTTCCAACATTTCCAGTGACCAATCAGCGAACTGAGGACGAATGTGATGGTCGGTTGGCTTGATCATCTCACCAACAATACTGCCAAATATAAGATCACCAATTGCAGGGACAAGACTAAAATCTAAATCTAAGATCCAGAAACATACGAAAACTACCTGGAATCAATGAGGGAAGCCAAAATTGACGGTTATACCTTCATAAAGGCGGGCGACAAGCCCATATCCCTAGTGCTCAAGGGACTACATCCTTCCTACTCCGAGGAAGAAGTCACACAAGCCCTAATAGACACATTTGCGTTAACTATACTCGACTTCAGACTCCAACGACTTAAAACACCCCGTGCAAAAGACCAAACCCAACAACCCGGCAACTTTATGATCCAAATATACACGCAGGAAGACATCTCCAAAACATTACAAATCACTGTTCTTCTAAATCAAAGAATACGCTGGGACAAATTCCGCAATATCTGTCTCATCCAATGCACAAATTGCCAACGACTCGGCCACACCTCTTCGAACTGCTTTTATCTGTTACGTATGTGTGAAGTGCAATTCCAAGCACGGCCCAGGATAGGGTACACGACAGCCAAACGTCTTAGACCCCCCTTACTGTGCTAATTGAAAAGAATACGGACATCCTGCCAGCTATGGTAGCTGCGTCACCAATAACAATATAAGGCCAAAAACAGAATCATAAGCCCCTCACCGCCCACAAACCAACTATACGCAACCGAAAATTCCGACCAGGTCGCCACCGGCAACCCGATCCCAACAATGAAGTCACACGAACAGGTAACCAAACATTCTCACCTCAGACATACGACCCCAGTACCTACCCGGACATAACAAGTAAATCCTACTTACGGGCAGCCAGATCATCGTTATCTCAGACTTACGAAGAACCACTCCTCAAAAATCGGAACCCTGAAACGCATAAACCTGACTTAGCGTTAGCTTAGCCACCCTCATCGAAAAAATCTCGCACCTTGCACCAATATTCGCACAAATTGCATCACCAGAGCATCATGACGAAGCTCTCTTAAAATTTCTTCTGAACCTATATGCAAATGTAAAACATTAAAGTAACAGCAATAAACATCAACGGCATCAAAACTGAACGTCGAAAGACTGCCTAACAGACTCCTAACCGAGAACAACCCACACTTTGCACTTGTCAATCAAACTCACCTGGAACCAACCGACAGATTGTTTGTAAGTTGATACACAGTTAGAAACGACACCGATCAGGGCACTGCACTTATAATAAAGAAAGGGTACTGGCTGAGGAGGTACCAGAATTCTACAAAAAAAGCCAATCGCCTAAACCTTATCCCGCCCAGAAGGATACCACTAATTAACAATAACCAAACCTATACGACAACAAATTGCAAAACAACCGCATCACTCAAAACTCACGCTACGAGAGGATCAAGATAAACAAGGCAAATGACACTCACCGAGGAACCAGACACCAACAAACTCATGTCAACATCTCCAATCCATCTGCCTAATCAATTGGTTCCCTTATGCAGGCATACTCCTTAACGAGTAAATCTCAGCATAATCCACCTACCGTCAAGTGTTTACATCTTTGCACAAACCACCATACCCAACTTCCCCACTACTCATCTGAATCTTCGTCAGTCCCCAGGACCCAAACCAATGCTCAGAACACTACGCTAATCAACAACACCCTACGGCCCTAGACGAATTACGCGTCTCGCAATTGCCTCTCATTCCCACAAAACCAAGCCCAGCCAATTAAAAGCCTACACGTCGCAATCTTGTCGCAAGTAGAGACACTTGGTCGTAAGGGAAGACACACAGTCTCAACATCACATCTATCGGCAAGTTACAATCACATCTTGTCCTACACCTCGCAGTCTAATATCATATAACCCAAACTCAGAGTCCCACAAACCAATCATACCTAGAATGCCTATATCTCGGCACAGCTCAATGTATCCCTTCGAAAGTTTTCCCACAACGTACAACTTCTATAGACATAGCCCAAACCAAATCATCCCAATACCATAATTATATCCCTAACCCGAACATAAGATATTTACTATCAGCTTCTCGGACACACACACGCTTTGTCATAGGAGCACAGTGGCTAATCCTTCCGCTCAATCTGTTAGCCGACCTACACATTAACACCTTCACGAAACTTCATAATACACAACGACGTCCGCATAAACCCCAGTTAGTAGCTCCGCCGGATTTGGATTATCAACATGACGAACATCAGTACCGCACAGCCACACAAAAATGATCCTAACCAGCAAAATGCCCAAACGGACCACAACTCACCAGAAGACCCACTTAAGCCCCGACAGTACAATTTTAATTAAGACATCAAGTTCAGCAAGATCCCTACAGCATACTGCAACGCATATAACCTATACACAATCCAAACCTAAATGCCCCTCATGCCAACCTTACCTTTAGTGCTCAAAACCTGACACGGCCACCACATCCCCTTAAAAGTGCCTCCACTTTTCATCACCATCAAAGACCAACCCCATTATCCACAAAACATCATCAACTTGGAATACAGAATCTCCGCTGAACCCCTGGACGTACACATCTAATAATACAGGCTTCATCACCAGCATATACCATAATACCAAAGAACATTGACCCCAAGCATTACGGACATCAAATAGACACTATGGACAGGATCCTACTGAAGCCACTCGACCATACTACCCTGGTGAACCTGGAGGAAACCCAGGCTCCCGCGGACTCGTCTTTTGAAGGAAAAATTCGTTTGACCTGGTATTAAACGAGATGCTCTTCATTGGTCCAGAGAATGTGTCCCTTGCCACCGTTTCAAAGCTCAGGGGCACAACCGTATAGGCTCCCATCCCAGCACACTGAAGTTCCAGGCAATCGTTTTGCTCATGTTCATCTGGACCTGAGACCTTTGCTGTTTACTCTTTTTCTTAACGACGTGTTTCCTCTATTCGAGAACTCGCATGCTTTGGCTTACGTTGATGACGAAGATTTTCCGAGTGACCGAGTCACTGGAAGATGCGCTTAGCCTCCAACGCGATCTTGACACTTTTACTGAGTGGTGTTCAAAGAATCACATGAAACTAAATGTTAGTAAATGCAACTTTATTTCATTTACTAGAAAGTCTTCTATTTTGGAGTACTCCTACAAAATCCTTGACACACCTTTATCTCGAGTTGGGACTGTTTATTGATTCTAAATTCGATTTTGGACGACATGTTGATAAAATATAGACTACAGGCCCGTGGCAAAAATTGATGGGTCATGTGAACCACCAGAAGACCTATGTAGAATGATATAAGGGCATAAAATAATAAGATTCAGCACTATGCCGTCACTTGTAAGCTGTCCAGCTGAGTGCAGAAGAGAATTCAAAAGCACAAGTAGAGTGGTATATTTTGGTCATGTATTTTTGTACGGCATTCTTACCATCAATAGATCCATGAAAAATAATGAGAAAACGCGCAGTGCCGTACAAAAGTAGTGCGCAACAAAGTCGGAAATTTTTTTGATTTTCCGGAGATTTTTAGGGTAAATTTAGTCTTTCGATTGTGTACGGCATCGGTTCCATACAGTTTCAATACCTCTTCTAATCCATAATTCCGCAACGCCGTACAAAAACTCATGCGACAAGGGCGAAAAATCGAGGGATGCAACCCCCTCCTTTTCCGTGGTCCGGGGGGTGATTTGACACAACATAAAATTTATTTATTTTGAAAGTATTTTATGCATAGATAACATTTTCTCACATGCCGTACATTTTTGTTGGTCCAAAGGTCAGTAGGAGGGAGAAAACTCCAGAAAAATCCAGAAAAATCCATGTACCGAAATGTACTTTAGGGTGATTTTTGGTACGATATTTTTTTTAATCTAAGGCGTATTTTGAAATGAATAGATGTGAATTTTTTCTTTTTGAAGCTAACATATGAATTAACAAATCTACTTAACATTTGGTTGTGTTATCGAACGGGCCGAAGTCAACGCGGAGATACAAAGCACAGCAATTGTTGACGTGTTGCGAGCACTCCGATCATGTCGGACCTCAAGGAAAATGATATTCATGTTTCAGAAAATGATGGAGAAGAAAATTCTGACGTCGATGAGGACGTTGATTCCGATGACGACTCAGAGGCTGATTTAGATAATGAATAATAATTTTAAATGTCATTAAACATACATCGAATTTTTATATAAAATTGTAGTACTTTTTATTTACACGATTAAACAAATTATATCAATGTTTGAAATATATATCAAAAAATATACAAAACTGTTGATACTGACATTGACAGTTTTCAATTCTTGAATATAATATACACACCGTTTCACTTCAGATAGACGGCATAATGATTAATGCATATTATCAATTGTTCTCTTCAAAAATATATGAATGCCGTATAGTATCAGATGACCATAAAGTACCCCTGAAATGGTAGTGTTATTTTCATCAGCCTGAGCGTATGGTTTGCATTAAAATGTACGGCATCATTTTAATCTGAATTATTAACCTGAATACTATTTAAAAGCACGATAATATGTAGAAAATTGCAATATTTAATTAATTTATGGTTATTGAAACTTTTGAAATAATTTGGAAAATTTCATTTTTTAATTTCTCTATAATTTTTTTTAGAACAGTTTCTTTTGAACGGCAATATTATATAACAATTGTATTATACTTAACAATATCATGTTGAAAAAAAAGTTGCCGTACAGGATCAAATGACCTTCCAGCTTTATAAATCAAGTATATGATGAAATTGAGATAATTATTGATATACATTTTTAATGAACAATAATTTTTTGACGGCATTAATTTTAATAGTACTTTTGAGTGCTAGATAATGTTTTGGAACCGATGCCGTACTTTTTCAAATCACCCCCCGGACCACGGAAAAGGAGGGGGTTGCATCCCTCGATTTTTCGCCCTTGTCGCATGATTTTTTGTACGGCGTTGCGGAATTATGGATTAGAAGATGTATTGAAACTGTATGGAACCGATGCCGTACACAATCGAAAGACTAAATTTACCCTAAAAATCTCCGGAAAATAAAAATATTCCGACTTTGTTGCGCACTACTTTTGTACGGCACTGCGCGTTTTCTCATTATTTTTCATGGATCTATTGATGGTAAGAATGCCGTACAAAAATACATGACCAAAATATACCACTCTACTTGTGCTTTTGAATTCTCTTCTGCACTCAGATGGACAGCTTACAAGTGACGGCATAGTGCTGAATCTTATTATTTTATGCCCTTATATCATTCTACATAGGTCTTCTGGTGGTTCACATGACCCATCAATTTTTGCCACGGGCCTGTAGTCTAATAATCAATCGTGCAAATTCTACCCTTGGCTTTGTTAAGCGGCTGGTCTAAAGATTTTAATGATCCTTATCTCTTTAAAACATTGTTTTGTGCGTTTGTCCGACCTACCTTGGAATATGTTTCTGTTGTTTGGTCTCCTCATTGTTCTGTGTATATAGACCGCATCGAAGCAGTCCAGAAGCGTTTTCTCCGGTTCAGTCTTCGTCACCTACCCTGGCGTGACCCGCATAGTCTTCCTCGTTGTGAAGACAGACTTAAACTTTTAGGTTTATCGACTCTATCCAACCGTAGAGAAATCTCAAGTGTTACGTTCATGCACGATATCATTACTGGCGTTATAGACTCTCCAAAGCTTTTAAATCTTGTTAATTTTAACTCACGCTCCCGATCTACTAGAGGACAAGACTTTCTATATTCTAGGTACCTACCACAGAACTAATTATGGCACTTTTGAACCGGTATCGGCCATGTCAAAAATTTACAATACTAGATTTTCCTCAGTAGACTTTCATTGTAGCAAAGATTTAATCAAGAAGTCGTTACTCAATCATCAGCAATTAATTTAAATCATTGTTTGTTTATGTTAAGATCAGATGGTGTAATCAACCTGTTGATGATAAATAAATAAGCAATATAAACATCGTTGTGTACTTGAACAAGTCTTCGTTATTATCTGAAAAGGATTGACCGCTTTTCTCATCGGCCAGAAGCAGTGACTTTATTCAACATCGAAGTTGACACCATTGCCGAGGCTTTCTTCAACCATATAGTTACTAGAACCGTCAGTATTGTTTGTATAGGTCCTCTACACATTCTTGAATACCACGCTTTACCGTTATAAGTTGCACTAATCCGCGTCTAGATGGTGGCTTCGATGCCAAATTCTGAGCGATTATAGCAGTCTCTAACTACACAAATTTACAGTCGACTCGGCACCTAGGAAATGTAACTTCCGAGTAAATCCATACTATTTTTTGTTCGGGATTTCTACATTTTTTGCGAAATATGGTAGGTTCTTTTTTAAAACAAATAAAAATTGCAAAATCTCATCTGCAAAGCCTATAAAAATTGTAATTTACAATCTAAAATACATTATATGCTTTCACTTGTAAAACCGCGAATGATGAAATACGCTAATTTTTGGGCCGCTATGTGTGCAGATGTCTGCAATACCCCAATATCGTCCAATTATTCAAAGATATTTATAACCTACACTTCACAATGTATTGCGCGTCTTAATATTTTTCGCTTGAACTTATTGTAAAATTTGTTGATACAAGGTGGGCCAAAAGAAGTCATCCGATGTTGTTTGGCTCTAATTTTTTTTCTAAATGAAAAACTTCGATTCTGTTTATTTGAACCTTTAGAATTTTATTGGTCAAGTCGAGAAGATGATATCGGCCAAATGGGCGCCGTCACAATTGATTGCCATACGGGCTCGTTTTATACCCGGGTCGCCGCCTTCAGAATATCGGTTGTGGCTTGCGCAGTGTGTTCCGTTCCAGACTTTTTTTTGTGGGGTTTTTTGAAGTCCCGTGTTTACGTGAACAAGCCCGAGACCCTGGAAGCCCTCAAGGACAACATTCGACACGATTGCGAGAATCTGTCGCCCGAAGTTCTCGCCGAAGTGATGAAAAATGCCATAAAACGAGCCCGTATGGCAATCAATTGTGACGTCGCCCATTTGGCGGATATAATCTTCTCGACTTGACCAATAAATTTCTAAAGGTTCAAATAAACATAATCAAAAAACAGAATCGAAGTTTATCATTTAGAAAAAAAATCAGAGCCAAACAACATCGGATGACTTCTTTTGGCCCACCTTGTATTTTGTTTTTAATTTTGCAAAACGTAAACATATTATATCTTTCCCAATACTTCTCAAATATATGGGCTGATCAAATAATTTTTGTTTTGTGCAATCCAAAAGGCTTCTTATTATGCATATATTATAAGGAACAAAGTATTATAGTTAATTAAGTTCAACTCTCTTGTCTCTTTCTTTATCTTATATCTCCTGCTGCGCTGGTATCTATTCCCAACTTTTCATAAATCCAACCAACGTATTTTGCTATTTTCACATACACTCCCGGTTTGTTGGCATATCCGCAGTGTTGGCCCCACGAAATAATTCCATAAAGAGTCTTTAGATCTATAAAAATAAGCAATGTATAGAAGAAGAGATCAAATAGCTTAATTTAAATACCATTATTCGTGCAGACGAGTGGTCCGCCTGAGTCTCCATCGCAAGCATCTACGTTTTCATCCAGATAGCCAGCACAGAACATGCCTTCCGTAATTGAATTGCCGTACACATGCGGCTGCTTGCAAATGTCCTCAGATATAATCGGTATTTCTGCTGCGCGAAGATTATTTGCTGGAGCTAAAGTCGGTTATAAATATTATTTTCGTCTGATCCTTTAAGATTTACTTACTAGAGATGCCTGATTGGATGGAGCCCCATCCTGAGATGATACACACTTTTCCGGGATTATATTCGACATTCTTTTGGGGCAAGCAAATAGGTTGTACATAGTCGTTAAGTCGCACTGGGCGTTTCAGAACAATCAGAGCAATATCATTATTCATATGTGTTCCCTTACGGAAACTTTCATGTATGTACCAATTTTCAATGTTCACATCTATTTCTGATGCTTCAGCAACATTTGCATAATGGTCTCCTAAACGAACGAAGTAAGCACCTTTTCCATATCCAGCTAAGCAATGAGCTGCGGTAAGTAGATGCCGGTCGGTTATTAACACAGCTCCACACCAATGAGTAGATTTTCCGGAAAGTCCCCTGGTCCTTATAGTTGCCTGCCAAGGATGGTGCCCTCTTTTTGCTGAACTGCCGTGGACAACGCGCTGTAAGCGCTCCTCACTTGCATAGAATTCATCAGTTACATTTTTCACTATGCCGCAATTTTTGTGCTCTTTTAAAATTTTACTTGACCTCTCCAGGTTATATGAGAAACCCTCATCGTCTTCTTCGAACGACTCAATATTTGGTCGGTTGGTGGGATTAATTTTTCCCCCTTTTACACCTGTTGATACAGGTGGTCGGCCAATTCCAGTAGAGCAGCTAATGCTAATGTCTTCTGTGTGGTTACAATTATGCTCTCCCCAAGCCCAGTGACCGCAGTCAGCAATAGAAGTTTCATTTCCTGTACAGAACACTTGGTCCAACCAAATAGGACCAGAACCCGGGCCAAAGTGGTTTTTAAGAATGGTCTAAATAGATGATATCAGAAAAGAAATTACTTTGGTTGTGGGTTTTACTTACCGCCCCACCATTGAATCCTAATGAACGACACACGATAATTGCCTCAGTTTGGCCGAAATCATCGTCGCATACAGTGCCCCATATGCCGTGATACTTCACCTCCACACGACCTTCAATCTTGCTATTTCCATCAGCTAGTCGATATTCTATTTGAGACTAGAAGAGCTATTTAGAAATGCACATTTGAGTATAAACTATTTCTTACGTTGCAGATTAATTCACTTTCATCCGATCCATCAGTACAGTCAGCTACGTTGTCGCACACAAAGGCGGGTGGAATGCATTCCTTTGAAGAGGTGCACAGCCAGTAGTCATTAGAACATTTCATGACTGGTAGCTTACAAACGACACCGACAACCTCATCTGCGGTGCAGTCATGCACACCCCATCCTTTAAAGTCGCATTCTTTGATAGACGTTTCATTTCCCCTGCAGTCAATCTCGTCCATGACAAACAAGACGTCTCCATTGGGGGTCATCATTTCCACATGCGGAGCATAATACGAGTTGGCTCGCACTTCACTTGCACCCAGGGGAAATCCAAGTTCGCGACAAAGAACGTCTGCATCTCTCATCCCAAATTTATCGTCGCATACATATCCCCATTTTCCTAAAACTGTAGATAAAATTAGTTAACTATTACATGTATCTGATTCTTAGGTGCAGGTTATTCATAATAGTAGTGGAATCTTTGTGCTCAGTTATAAAATTCGGCTCATATAAAGACAATAACATAATTTTTTATATTTTGCGAAATATTGAACGGTGGGAACATAAAAATACATATGTAACATAAGGTTCACTTCACTAAAATTATGTGTTTTAATGGGCCTGTTTATAAATAGTTTTGTTTAGGGTTTCAATTGTGGAACGACGCAAACCATAGTGAACCAATCCCAGCCGACAACCCTAAGATCAGGTTTAGTTAGATTCAGTTAGATACAACTGAAGGGCATATTATCAAGGTTAGCAACTTGACACAAGACCGGTACATCATTTGGTTAGTGACGAAACAATTAACAATAAACTTCATGTGTTCAGGAGTCATTCTCGCAAGGGGCGGGATATCCAACAGTATAAAAATTGGAGTTCAACTCCAACTCAACGTTTTGTTCGCAGACGATTTTTGATTTGGTTTTCATCTAGATTCAAGACGTATGAGAGTATGAAGATGATGTGGGAACAAAGAAATACATGAGACATATGACCAACTTCAAAGAAACATTCAATAAAATTTGTCATCACTGGTAACGACTTATGAGATTTGCTTCAAAAGCATTGGAGGCTTGGTATTCTATGGATTTTATAATTTAAAATAGAGTTACTTTTATTACAAAGGCGGAAATGTGTTTATCCTACATTACCTAACCGCAAAAAACGTTATGTGCGAATTTTTCATATAAAACACGATGCGCGGAGTCTCAGGACGATCTGAGTGACCCTAAATATCCAAAGAAAGCTCATAGCCCCCTTTTTAGGGGGTTTCAAGAAAATAAATGCGTGTGCAGTTGCAGGTATTTTTTTCGCTTATGTTAGCGTGGATTATAGTACGAGGATGTACCCTGAAGGGTTTGGCAATAGTTGCAACCTAGGGGTGGAGTTGGATATGATAAAACTACCTTCGGACTGAAAAAATAAAAACAAACTTTTTTTTTCTCTTTTTTCTTGAACATGAGTTCGGGAAGCTTTTTTTTTCCTTACTACCCCTTTGGGAGCATAAGACCTCCACAAAGCCGAGGCTCTGCTTCAGTATCTTTAAATCGTTTTCTTTTTCGCCATGCCGAGTGATTAGCACAAGGCCGTGAGGAAGTACCTCTCTTTTCCCATTATGCATAAACATTATTTGCCTCTCGCATTAATACGCGAAAATTACTCAAAAAGTTTCACCACTAGGTGAAAATTTAAAATTCAGCTAAAGTCGTATTACAGGATTTCATCGCAGCAGTTGGCTGCAATGTTTCCAATCCATACATCAGACAACTTCGTTTCGATTTTTATTATTCGTATTTCGTTTGCTCGTATGCTCGTATCAATTTCAGTGCGGAGAAGTTGCAGTGGCTATCCCAGCTAATGGGGCTGCCATCTAACGCTTGCTGGAAACAGCGCCTCCCACCGCTTTCACCAAGTTGGAGGTGACTTGGGTGGGATTCGAATCCACGGCCCGTGGATTGTTAGTCCAGTGCTCTACCGTCTGAGCTATCGGGCCGCCTAGAGAGTTCGAGAAGTTAGGGGGGATTATTTGGTCATCTTCTTGTAAATCAGCAGTCCCGAAAGCCAGTGCGTATACTGGTTTTTGTAGTAATCGGCGAAATTTTACTTTTTCACCTGCCATATTAATTTTACATTCTTGACAAAAAATTTGAAATCAGCAGTGCCGAAAACCTCTAAATACCGATTTTTGTAGTAATCGACGAAGTTTTAGTCATTTTTATTCATTCGCCATATTGGATCCGCCATCTTTAATTTTACATATTTGTTAATAAATTCAAAATCAGCGGCTTCGCAAACCCTATTCTTTAAAGTTTTAAGTATTTGGAACAGCATTCTGAATTGATGGCTGGAAGGATATTCTGCCACACTGTGCGGCGGGTTAAGATATAATAAGAATATTTTTTTAAATGTATTTCTAATAATAAATTACTCTTTTAATCTCATTAATATGAAAAACAACATTTAAATACGTTGCATGGAATGCTATAAACGGTTACTCGATTTCCTCGCTAGCAAGAAATTATTGATTTTTTTATAGTACTCTCTATAATCAAAACAATTTATAATCTTAACAGATAAAACCTAGACAAATTAGAGAATCCGTTAAAAAATAACTTAAATATATTTCTTTCTTGTGACATTTCAACAGATCTTCAAAGTTGAATGATGATACTAAATTCGCAGCCCCTTGGGCGTTCATCCTCGTTAAATATTTATTAACATGTCTTACGAGCATAAATTGCGTCTTAGAATAGTCTTGGGCGTCATTTCTCAAAGTACGAAAAGTAGGCAATAGTTTTTGCATGCAACGGTTGCTACTTACCCTTGACTTCTACACGTCCCATGTGTCTGCTTCCATTCTCATTGGAAAGTCGAACTTGGTAGCCCAAATGGTCACAAAATTGTTCGTCAACACGATTACCACAATGATTAACACCATCACACACCTATAAGAATATGGCATTGAATTACTAACCATCTTAAGGGCGCCAGTCCACTGCGGCGCAGGTGCGCAAAAATACGCGGAATTTGCTTCGTTTTGTATGACGTCACTGACTCTCGTTTCACATTTTCGTTCGCAGCCTGCACCGCAGTGGATTGGCGGCTTAATGGTCTAAGTAGTCTAAGAGCTAAGAGACCGCAATACGAAAGGCCCAACTATAATATAATGGGCACATGCAAGAATAATCTCAGCTTAAGATTTTATACGATTATATGAAATGTTTTACCGACAACTATGAAGACCTTATCCCATCTTTTGATAATTTGATTGAATAGTTGAGCTTAAGATCCGTTAAGATTATAAACAGAAAAAGACAGAAACTTAAGCAACCGCAAGGAAATTTCACGAAAGATCTTAGCGAGCCTTAAGGCCATCATAGTTAAGGCTATTGACTGAATCGGCCTAGTTTTAACGATACTGAACTCGATTACATTCTGTATATTTATGTAAACTTAAGCATTTATCACGTTAAGGCTACACACTATGCCGCCGGCCTCTTGCCATGCGGGATTGCCACCAACATTAATAGGGCGCCAGCACAAGCCGCAGAGATTGTTAGAAAGCCGCGGAACATCATTTCGTTTATGTGTGGAATGCCGGGAGAGAATTGTTGTCAGCGCCCGCGCACTGCCCGCCGGCAAACCCGGTGGCCATACTAACGGCTCATTTGCGCAGCACGAAGGCCGGGTTAGGTACCCTCCGGCATACCGTTGGCAAGATTGGCGGCATAGTGTGTGCCCTTTACAGAGCATGTGGCGCCTTGTAAAAATATATTTTTGCTATCTATATATTTAACTATCCACAAGGGAAAGAGACGCAATCCGAACTGCACGAGCAAGGACGGAGACGATACGGACATGTCAACAACTGCAATCAAAACCTTCAATGAGCTACCAAAAGATATAAAAACCGCGAAAACACGATTGATTAAAAAATATTTTATAGCCATTAGACAAGTTTAAATACATGTATATGTAAATAAGGCATAGAGAAGTATATGTAAGGATTCCCTTTCATATACCAGCATAGCTGTCTGAAAGGGAATCTGAGGAGCTATATATCTAAACAAAATAATCACATAAATGTTAATTCTTCATTATTGTAAAAAAGTAGAGGATTGGAGGGATGAACTCCCAACATAATTGAGATAACTTCATCCTCCAATCCTCCCTTTCTATGTAATTATGGAATCTAATAAATCTAAATAAATTAATTTTTGCTAAAATCACCAAATTTATCATCCCATACGCGGTATTATAATATTATCAGAATAATTTTACACTTTTGAGACTCAAATACTTTCATTCTGCACTTCGATTAAACGAATTCTGACAGCTGAACATTCCTGCGTATTCCTGACCCAAAAATTGGGGTCGAGCATAAGTTAACATACTGCACACAAACTGAACGAAATTTTGCATATGCACATTATGGGTCACCCTATCATACCTGGGTTGAAATGTGCAGTTTGGGAAATTTGCTTAAGTTTGCATATGCCCATTATAATTAGATCATGCATTGCCTGTTGAATTGAATTTGAAGGCATATTAAATAAATAAATAAATAAGTAAGCCTTTACAATGCTCAGTCGAAGAGCCCTGGCTTGCCTTTCTATATGCGCGTACACAGAAAAGTGTCATTTTATTTTACAATGATTTCAGGGATGTTCAGAAAGTAATTATTTTTCAACCTGTCGATTAACATGATCCCTGGCAACCAAGGGTGTATAGAAAGGCAAGCCAGAGGTCTTTCGACTGAGCATTGTAACTTGGCAATCGGGTCGATATAGTGTCGCGGGCTCTCCGACTTATACATAGTCCTTACCTCAAATTTCTTAACGAATTTTCCATTTCCACAATCAAAGTCATCTTCGTTATGGCTTTCTTCAGTTGGTCTCTGGTCCACAGGTATAGGAGCCTGCCCATAGTCTCCATCAAAATTGTTATCAGGATAATATGTTGGCGTTGTTGTTTGAAAACTTGTTGCTGAGCCTTGCAAGTCAGGAGCGGGTAATGTTTCAGTATCAGGAGGAAGGGAAGGAGTTCCGGAAGGAGCGTTAGCGAAAGGGTTTCTTATGTGAGGATGATTTTGGTGAAACTCTCTATTATGAAATTCTGGATTAGAGTGCCCATGACCGTGTGGATGGAAATGTTTGTGGTGCTTCCTCCACACGCCTTCACTTAAATTGTCTTGTTCACCTGCAAGAATAAGTTCAACTTCTTTGTCATGTACTTTGGGTTCAACGGTTTTTAATTCTTTATCATTAGCACCGGGTACTTTGGGTTTGTCCTTTTCGGGCTTAATAGGGTCCTGCATAGGTTTTGCGAGGCTCATTATAAAAGTGTCGGCTTTCTTCACATCGTCCTCGCTTACAGTACCGCTGCGATTTAAATAAGGTTTCAGTAAAGCTTTAATTGCTTCACTTATAGGTATATTTGACATCTCGACAGGATTTGAGTTAGAGTTGCTTGATTCAACAGGATGCTTATAATATTCACGATTGAATGTGTGGGTAAAGGTTGGTTCTGTTGAAGGGGGTCGTTTTAGGGGAATTACTTTTACTTCGGGAGGATAATCCACAACTGTGGTTTTAAACGTAGGGAGATTTGATTCGTCGAACTGGGTGGAAACAACCTTGGTTACAGTAACATTGATGGGATGGGCAACAATGGATCTATTAGTAGCATGTACCCACGCATTAATTGGTGATATAACTTCTAGCTCTGGGTTTGGCTGAGCAGACAAGTTCCTCGAATGTGTTATTGAGGAATATGAGGGTGAGTACATCGGAGGATTCAATGCGAAACTTCTTGCTATTTCTTCAAATGTAGCGTTTTGTACTGAGGGATAAATACTAAACATACGAACATTCGTTTTTGTTGTTCCTGGAGTAAATTCTACACTTTCAGTTTGTTTCTCAGTACTAGGTAATGGTGAATCTCGCGAGGTGAAAATGCTAGTCACGTTTATTTTATTGGATCTAGACGGCAAAGTGTCTTCAGGATTTCTAGAAGATTCAAGTTTATCCACCGTTTTTTTGTTATTATTACTTTTGATTTCGGGATTTGGAGATATATCTCCACCATAGATATCTTCAAAAAGTTCATCAGAGTCCTCCACGGGTACAGCATAGTATATATTGGTGAAAATGGAAGAGTCCGTGTCTACGGTTCTTTGTGTAGTGCTTGTCGTAATGGGTTTTGATTGTGTTATTATCGTTGTTCTTTGTACATCTAAGGTACTTGGGTTTTGAGGTGGAATGCCAGGTTTGCTTTCTGAGGCAGTCCATTCCCTATGAAGAAATCTGTGCGAAGAATCAGCAGTTTGCCCTAAAGTTGCTTCAATTCGTTTAGATTGTACAGAGGTGTTAGGTTCGGATGGTGAAGGAACAGAATCGCCTTCAGTAGCTAATGGAGGGTGCGAAGGCAACATGTAAACAGGAGGAATATACTCCAGTGGTGTTCCCGGATGGGGCGGAAGAAGGCCACCGTATAAATTTGAGTCGTAATCTCTTGAAGGATTTGTCCGTGGTCTATTATCAACATCACCAGGTATTTCGGGCTTTGCTTGTGGTTTTAATTGAGTAGTTGCCGGAAATGGTACCAATAAATGGGTAGACATCACTGGGACAAATGAATTGTTTGGATTTAAGGCCTGACTTCTTGTTTCTGAAGTAATGTGATACACAATATTTGTTTCACTACTTGGAGGAGGCAAGTTGGGACTCGGATAGGATGTTGAAGGTCTGAGATTATTGGGCGGTGTAGATACAGGTGAACCTTTACCGTTATGACTTTCACTTGTTGGTACTCTTTTAATGGGATACACTATATTTCGGTTAACGCTTGATGACGATACTGAATCTATAGATTTTTCAGTGGGTGTTTTAGGGTAAGGAGATTCGAAGTTATCTTCACTGAAGGGAGGATTTGTTTGTTGAACAACAACGCCTTTATCTGAATCTTGAACCGGCTGGGCATAGTAAAATGTTACATTCTGAGAAAAACTATTTCTATCTGGATTTTGCTGAATACCAAAGTTGCTTTGTGGGTTTGGACTATTGCTATAAATTGGCGGTGGATATTGTGGCAACCAGTATTGGACTCTCCGGGTCTCTGTTGTTTGTGGTGGACGACCATTTGTTGATACAGATACAGATTGGTGCACAGTTGAGGGATTCGACCACTCACCATTTGCAGGGCTGGTTACTGGCTGGGGGGTATGTACGTGATGTTGGTGAGGCCAGTTGTTATTTGTGGATTGATGTAGGTTTGTGGTGGACTGAAGTGGCCCATTATAATTTGTGGATGGAGTGTTTTCTGGATATCTTGAAAAAGGATTTGATGATTCCGTCCACCTGCCTGTATTAGTAGTAGATGTCCAATTGTATTGCTGCGTTCCGAGAGATGGGGTACTAATTGTTCTTGTCCAGTTGTATTGCCTATTTGGGATTGCTTGCTCTGTTCTTGTTGTAGTCCAGTTATAATATTGCCTTTCAGGAGTATTTTCATGAATAATATCTCTGTGATGGTGTTGGCAATCAGCCGTATGCTGATGTGTGTGATGGTGACCATGACGATGGCCGTAGGTTCCACGATTTGCGTATTGATGATTTCCTCCATAAGTCTGTGATTGGTAAACTGTTTGATTAAGGTTTGCTTGTGTCGCACCTATGAACGAAAAGGTCATCAAATGTATGCTGACTATTGCCTAATACCCAAAACAATATGATCCAGCATGCATTATATTTTTTTTATACCATGACGTCATGCAGAGATCGATTTATATGTAAAATTGTGTCATTAGAAATTAATTTTTCCTTTATTTCGGAAAAAAAAACTAAAATACTCGTTGAGGAAAGATCTCCGACTATAGAGCAGCCTAGCATAAAGTATGTTAGAACTTGTTGTGCCACCTCAGAGCCTCTGCCAATTCTTCGTATATGTAATTATTCTATTACAATTACTCAAATGCTTACTCCAGGAAAATTGAAAGAATTTCAAATTTGATGTAGCGAAGACGCTCGTACATGTCATTTTGAAAAACACTGTGGCGGTTAACTCAAAGGTTTTTGACGCAACAAAGTGTTCTTGTGCTCAATGCATCGTGGCTGCAATTTTAACCGTCACGAACGTGTGTAGCCTACATAGACAATTTAATCACCTACAAGAAAGAGATGAGAAAATTCAAAAGAAGAAATTGTAGAGGCTTGTGTGAGAGTATTGATGATTTATCAATCGCCGCTAGACTCATAAAAGTCACTATAAAGGATATTGGCCTTGTAAAGCCGGTGGCGCACAGTGCTTTCTGTAGAACAAACTATAGTAGCTGGACAAAAGTCGATTTCGTTTTTAATAAATAGGTACACAAAATTATGTTAGAATGAAAGAACACTTGATAGTGCACCAACATTCACACAAAAATTACTTGTTATCCCCTCCGACGCCGAGTACAAAAGAGACAGATTTTTGCAATTCTTGGAGAAAGGAAAAAATTCAGTCAGTAGACATTTTGTAAGAGGCAAATATTCAGTCAGTAGAAGGTAAATTATACAGTTGTTAGCTCTTTGAATCTTTGACAAGCAATCATAGCCAACTTCATGAAAGTCTGAAACGTCCTGGACAAAAGGCTTCTATGTGTACGTATACACGACAGTCCCAAATCAGGACTAGAAACCGGTTGTAGGCCAAAAACACAGCTGCTCGTGTAAACGACACAAAGTGGGCTAGGAAATTTGCCCTTGTGTGCTATCTTTTTATGACATTTGAATTAAGGATTGAGTTTGTTGCGCACACACATAGAGATATGTCAGGCCTAGGCCCAATTCAATCGGGGCTACGCCAAAGTTGGAACTTGCCTGTATACACGGGAAAGATAATCGCGACTTTGGGCTACGCTAGGCCAAAGTCGCGACTTTGGATATCGTGTATACGTAGTCTATGCGGAACACCCCCCACCACCATATGCGCTATCGAGTGTATAATACATATCAGTGTAGTGATGGCTTCGAGTGACGCTGGTATGTATTATATGTAATGAATCTTTTTGTGAAACCACCCAGTGGGAAATCGAGTCAGGCATTCTCAACGAAGGCATTTAGAAATATATTTTAAAATCACTTATTGAAGGTATACATTCGTTGCATTCCTTATTACTCAATAAGAAGCTAGGAGGAAGGAATACACTGGCGAACGACGTGCACTCTGCGAAGATATTACTCATGCTTTTTGCCCTAAAACCGGTTTTTCTCATCTCCCCCATTCCTATGTTTTAGCATGTTGCGACCTGCGTCCTGAAAAGCTCCCTGACGCGTAAATTCTCATTCTAATTGCGAATGCAGTCTAGTGCGAGTTTAGTTTCTTCCTATTTTCTTCTATTTCGTATACTATGGGCCTGGATTCTGTTTGTCATCTCAGTTTCCGTCATTCCGTGACAGCTTATGACTGAATAACAAACACATTTTCATATAAGAAAATAAACAGGCAATTCAGTTATAAGCTGACATGTGACGGAAACTGAAATGACAAACAGAATCCAGGCACTATATTCTGAATCACTGAAAAAGGTTACTCAAAAATGAGTTCGAGGTAAACGATTCCGAATAGCTTCCTTGCTATGCCTCCAAAATGAATTCTGGGTAATCTAGTGGTAAGGAATATAAAAAGCTTTTGTTCTGTGGACAATGCCTTCGTTCCGCGGACATGCCTGTGTTAAAAAGATATGATAGAGGATACGGAGAGTCAGGCATTCCTGCCTTCCAGAGAAAGGCTTCGGAATGCATAATTGATGCTTCTTTTTCCCATTGGGCAGTTAAAAAAAAAGAAATGTAAATGCATGCCTTAAAATATCGCCAATTTTATACATACATAAATTGGACATAAAGTAATACAGTCGGGTGCTCTGGTGTTATAATTAATAGCTTTAATTGGATAGCAAATATTGTGTAGTTTGACGTACAATAGGCGTCATTTTGCGAAAACGTGCGATTTAAGTAGATTAAAATAAAGTATGATACATATTTATAAACTTCAACTGATCTTTGAAAAGTTGTAAACAAGAAGTAGCTAGACCTCTATTGTGTATAATCATAGACAAATAAATATAAAGATAACCCATTTCGAGCAAGCAAAACGCGACATAAATTTCTGAGACCTCTCTAGCGATGCTTCGACACGTGCCACGGAAACGGTTAGTGCGACGCAGGAGACGTCGCAATCGACGCTCCCCAATTTTCGTGTGAGCATGTGCTGTGTTGCAAAGCGACTTCAGAGAAAGAAGTCAAAAAAAAAAAAACAAGGCAACTGAGGGTTCGTTTCGTGCGATCGCTGCGCTAGCCTGTTCCCTTGCTTGAGCATGGTAAAGAAGGAATGCCTGTGTCAACTCATTTGAATGTTGGTGAAATATTTTTTTTGCTGGCCGTGGGCTAATAATCTGAAACAGGTGATTTCCGCACCAACAAAAATGTGAGTTTTCTACTGTTTAGAGCTAGTGCTCGAAATCTGAAATACAATTTGCACAATCCATGATTTAATCATTTTAATGTGAGGATTATTTGAAATGCAATTTTCAGAATGTGGAACTGATTACTTAAAGTAATTACTTACCAATTTTAAAAATTAGTATTTTATTTGTTTCCTATTACAATTTGATTTCTTTAGTTTTTAATATTGCAACGAAAATTGCAAATTGAGATAATGGAGGAAGTTTAGTTTATCAATATGATCGATATTATCGTTTTATCTCAATTAAGATACACTTTTTAGTTACGTGTGACTACGGTGTTTACGCATAGCCGAATATTTTATCACAATACTGAATGTAGTAACTCTAGATGGGTATTCGTCATAAGAATTCATTAACTGTACTAGGTATTCTCTGTGTTATTATTATACACAATAGAGGTCCAGCTACGTTTTGTTTAAAACTTTTCAAAGAACAGTTGAAGACCTAATGAGGTTTTAGTTGTTATACTTTATTTTATTTAAAACATTTTGCGGTTTTCTCAATTAAGATAAATTGAGTTTAGAATGCCGTCATATCTATTGTTGTATTTTGCTCGTCAAACCCTTTCATTTCATAGCCATATCGAGGAAGTTGTGAAGAAAGAGGTAATCCGCCTCCTTGGGGCATCCGCTATATTAGATTTAGAATGATGTCACATAGTTTGCTGTATTGGGCTCGTCCAACGCTTTCATTTGAATATAATATTTGGTGATATTTGTGTTTTAATTTTAACTTATGGTGGCCGCCATTTTGCTTCGTTTGTTATGTTATATAGTCTATGCCACCCGGAGGATCGGACGATTTTAACGACTCCCCATTTGTACATATATGATGAATGGTTTAGTAGGTACGAAAGAACAGATGAACATTCATACTCACATACATAGAAAATCCATAATCATAACCCTTCTTTTTGTGTGCTGTAGTCGGGTAAAAATAATCTACTATCAATTTAAGTATTCAACGAATACACATGATATGTCTTTTGTGGCTGTCGTTTATGAGTAAACGAAAAACGTGAAGTGGTGAGAGTAGAAGCTCTTTATGCGCAAGTAGGTATGTGATTTTTGCAATGAATTACCTTTAATTATTCATTAAATACTAGGTTTCCCACTATACTACCCCATATGGAGTTTATAACTACCATTACTACTTTACTCATAACAATAAAAGTTCCTTATTAAATTTGAAGAAGTTTGATTCTTCAGGCCTGCAGTTAAAAAGCCTGCGAATAGTTTTAATTAAATGAAGAGATATTTCGATTATTTACCTTTCTTTCCATTTTCCTATTAAACGTACATGCAAAAGCCCCAATGTTGCCAAAAGGTGCATGCATTAATAATTTTTTTGCAATTAAAGATATTGCCATTTAACAAATAACGAAACTCACCTATAGGCCTTCGAACTTCATGAGTTGTACTGCTGCTCGTTCTAGAATCACCAACTATACTTCGAGATCCGCAGTCTACCTTATAAGGAAAGTCACATACTTTCGTAGCCGCATTGAATGCCGTACCTACTCCACAATTTTGGATATGAGTAATACCATTTGCACAGTTCAAGAATTTCCTGCAATCATACGGGTGCATCTCTACTCCTGCTGCACCAGGGCTGCATTTAACAGCACCATTTCCTGCACCAGTAGAAACAATCTCTCTTGGAGCAGATGGCAATTGGTAAACTAGTCTAGCCCCTCTCTTGCATTCAACATTACTTGCGATATCGCATACTTTGCTTGCAGGGTTAAAATATGTTCCAGGACCGCAATCTTGAATATACGTGGCACCATTGCCACAATTCAAAAATTTGGAACAATCGTAGGGATGAGGTTCCATACCGTTAAAACCTGGACTACACTTGATGTCGCCAGTTTTCACTTCTGATGTATAGACAGTCTGAGATATAGGCTTGTTGTAGATATATTGTGCTGGTCCTCCTGAAGATGACTCATATTTCGATGCACCGTGATTGCATTCAACTTTCTTAGGACTGTCGCATTCGAGAGTATCTGGATTAAAAACAGTCCCAGGTCCACAACTTTGTATAAACCCTCGACCTTTCCAACAATTTAAAAAGCGTCTACAGTCATATAAGTAAGCAAATTGTCCTGTTGCATTTGGCGGGCATTCAGTTAGGTACGTAGATATTTGATTTTCCACTGCAAAGCCATATGGTGTTCGACCCTGTCGTGTGGTGTCTATATTTCCTCGATTGGATTGATAAACCGCATTTGACCCTTGGTAGTTTCTGGTTGCATCACTACCGTCACTTAATTGTGTTGTATAACCCGAGGTAGGTCTATTCGACACCACCCTGCTGTACTGATGATGCATTTCCACTGGCCTTCTTGGAAGCATATCCGCCAATTGGGGATCGACGTGAAATGATTTAGTTTTAACACCTTCATTGTGATAATTTATCTGAGGATAAAATATAAAATATCACACTACCGCTCCAGAACAATAGATAACGCAGTACTGACCGATGAAACACTGTTGGCAATAAGCACTGCACAAACCACACTTGCTAAAAGATTTCTTTCCATTTCGGTGACAAAACACAAATTACGTATTTAGTTCATTGAAACAAACTCGCGTACCTTCTCGTGGAACATCTTTTCCATATTGAGCGGCTATAAGTCGCTTTTAATTGAGCTAAACTCTAGCATCGCATCGGGGCGATCTTTAGACCTCTCGGCTCCTTATCGTTATCAACAGGGTGCCTGCTATACTCTTTCCGAATTATTTATGCGATTAGCTTGACTCTGGTGCCGTATGCGCACAAAATTCTTCAGCATCTTCCCGTAAATGCCATATAAGAACTTGAAAGTTGGACAATTACTTTATCTTTAAGATAAAATGGAATTCTTTATTTCGCGACAGAGACGGCTTTCTTTACCCAGGGCCAATTACAAATAACACACCGCAGCCGCTACTGAAATATACCATGGCGCTTAGTATACCTTTTCGGCACTGCACCTCAAGTGAATCTCGTTCATTGCTTCATTCAAATATTTACACAATGGAATTTTTCTGTTTTGGTTTAATTTTCTTCAGCGGGGGACAGCAATTAGCTTCCGGAAGTCGTTCGGGTTCTTATATAACACGACCACTTACATTTAATTTTGTTTAAGAAGGAAACACCAGCTAGAGATGACTTTTATATAAATTAGACAACAGCTTAAAATCTAACGCAGAAAGTATGCATCCTGTTAATTCTCATCAGTTAAATAGTAGGTACCTATTTGGTTAAAAAATCTCACCTTAGTATGGCAAATCAATCGAAGAAATCCGTCGTAAACCAAACGCAGTTGGGAACAAGTTGTCGAGCGCTGCTTTTTGGAATTGTCCTAAAGCTTTGTGGAAATGTTCCATTTATGGTCGAAACGAGTGAATTAGGAAAGTATTGTTGTCGGAAAACAATACTGTCACAAAAATTAGCTAGTTTTAGCTTGTTTTAACACCAACAATTGAAAATTTTGTAAAAGGAAAATATTCTGTCAGAAGATATTTTTCAAGAAAGGCAAATTTTTCTTACGAATTATTTCGTGCCGATGTACGAATTATTTTAAAAATTATTTACCATGTACATGAGCGCAATTTCGATTTTACAAAGCAAGGACGATGCCAATAGCCACTCTGAATTATTTTACATATATCTCGAAAACGAGACGAGATTGACTTTGATTTTTTCAATTTTTGGTGTTAAAACAAGCTAATTTTTGTGAAAGTATTGTTTTCCGACAACAATACTTTCCTAATTCACTCGTTCCGACCATAAATGGAACATTTCCACAAAGTTTTAGGACAATTCCAAAAAGCAGCGCTCGACAACTTAAGCCGAATTTCAAAATCACTTTAGTTTGCTTATGACTTTAAGAAAATAATTAAAGTATAAATTTACTTAAAAAATTAAATATATGTGAAATGTACATAACGAGACTTTTTCAACGATGTGTCACTTGCTATATAACATATGTACCGTAACTCCGTAACTACGGGTTACTTTGACCAAAAACATGAACAGTTTTCACAAATCACCCTGTGGTTTCTTTTATTATTGGCCTATTAATGTTACATTGACTTTAATATCAACTCTGAAGTATATTAAACAAATAACAATGCGCAAGTTAAAACTAAATTATTTTTAAGTGTATTATATTTTTGTCTCAATTTTGGGTCAAAGTTGTCCTTACGGTAGGGTAACTTTGGCTTACGGTTTTTGCTTTATGAAAAAAAATTTACTTTTAACTATCTTATACCAAAGAAACCCTATCACAGGTTGGGGAGTAAATGTAAGAAGGCTGTTGGCAAAGTAGAATCTAATTCTAATGCAGTTATAACACAAAATAACTAAATAACAAAAATGAGAGCTTCCCAGCAAAGTTTGCAAACGTGAATTCTCTGTGTGATCTCTGTGATTCTTCTAGTACACTACAATACGCATATACATACGCAACGCGAACAAAAAAGCGTTGAGGCACGCGCCTATAGTCCGAATTACTATTTCGGTAGTAATCACAAACGTTACGATGTGACGGGAAATTTAAACTTTGTTACAATTTGGGTTAAAGTCTCCCCCCAGGGCTAAAGAAATCCGTGTTTACGGTACATATATTATAAAAAAATAAAGTTTTAAGTTTTTTTATGTATGTAGGTACTCGTTATAACTCTGTATATATTTCTATTTTAATTTGGCGAAATATTCGCCTAAGGGAAAAAGTCTCTTAAGAACTTTTATTGCATTTTTAGAGACTTGTCCAACGATACCTCACACAATGGGGTGCGCGAAAAATTTCATTCCTCAGTTCTATGATCCTATGGTTCGTATGGTACGCCAACCCAAATTTTTTTTTGTGATTTCTTTATGTTACATTACTAAGTGGAGCTCACACAAGAGGCAGAATCGATGGAAGTTTGGCGGAGTTTTAAGGCTGTGACATACGGAGAGACGGACTTGCCGACATTATAAGTGTTCCGTTCGTTTTTGCCATTTGGCTATGGTATCCTAAATATTATTATTATTAACACAGTTTTTATAACACAGGCAATTTTAAACTTTTTAGACTTATTTCGTCTTATTAGAATAAAAACTAAAATTTTGATCTTGGATCAGTTAAGAAAGAAAAAATGTAGCCAACAAAAATAAAATCTTCATAAAGTTAAACATTATTAAACTACTGATTTATGAAGTAGTACCATAATAGGACTCTTGATATAGCTATGTATAATGTATGTATATTGCGATTTATATGGAATACTTCTACAAAGTTTAGAAAATGGTTTAGTTTATGTCGAAAAGCAAGGATCTCTGAAAGCTATACTAAATAATTCAATTCCGACACACTATTTCATCAGTTGTCCACAATTTAGTGACCAGTGAAATGCAGTGAACCAGTAACTGAAAGGTGTTAACTTTTATCGTTCACTTTCACAGCGGAGAGTACATCCAAAATGTAAATTCGCTTTTAGCTAGTTGTATTGCACTTCGCCGAAACATTGATGTATTATATATACATATATTATAGTATCCCATAAAAAGTGGATAGCCTGGAAACTGGTTACGGGCCAGCTTATTAGCTATCATATGAGCACAATATATCCTTGAAAAGGTTCACTGTTTTCGGGTTATTTAAGTTTCCATTTTTTTTCGAAAATTCCTACCTTATATCAATCGTTTGCATACCATTTGTACAAATGATAATATGTTTGCTTTATTATTATATTTTGCATTATATTCTTTAGTAGTTGTACCATCAGATAAATGATAGAAGCTTTCAGCACCAGTTGTAGCTTTCAGAAATATATTAGCCATAAAAAACATAACCTGTAAAAAAACCAAGTCTCGCAACTCAGTTCTTCTATCGTAATCGTAAAAAGTTGTGAGATCCATGTAATACCAAGTCGGACAATTTATTAAGTCCCTACTTAAGGGTCCTTCTGTCTTAAGTTATTACGTAATTGGCTAACCTAACAACATCTTATAGTGACCATATCAATATTAAAAATCTTTTATGTTTTAAATAAATTAGATTGACTTGGCAATCGCACAAACACAATTTATCTTTTTTTTATTAAAAACACAATGTATCTCACAAGTAATATTATATTATATTAAATTAGATTGTTTAGTGTGATTGTTTTTTTTTTACAAGGTTGTGTTTTTTATGGCATCTCATTTCTTTTTGTAGGTAGTCTTCCTTTTTTACTTTTTATTTATACGTATACAGGTTCACTGATTCATTCACTGCAAATGTATTAATTAATCTGGGGTCCTATATTTATATGGGATCACAAAGTTATTTATGCAGTTGGTGCGGTGCATCTAGAAAACTGGACCGAAATAGCAAAATTTTTTTTTTCACATATTTTAGTTTTTCCTTGATTTATACACTAAACACTAATTGTATTCTAAATTTGAAGCTTCTATGTCTGCTAGAAGTGCCTGATGATCGGTCAGTCAGTGAGTGACAAAATTAAGAAACTTTGATTAGTTATAATTCTTAAACTAGTGGTTCAAATTGAATTTGAAATATACCGTGTTTATACAATGCCTGCTTGGTTACTGAAAATTCAGGCTTCTAGTTTTATCCCCAACGGAGTTTTGGGGGGTCGAAATGGCCTGAACTGCTTCGAGAAAAGAATGGTATGGCGGTGCTCGACTTGGCGGGGCACTACCGTGCCCCCAGATTCTTCTCTAAAAGTGACTACCAAATTTCAATGGCGCGATTTTAACAGTTGGTACTGTAAAATTTTTGTATAAAACGACGTGCCAATTGCTTTTAAAACTTGCCTATTTATCACACTCCACATTTCTCCTCTGAAATAAAAATTTATTGCTATTAAAACGGCAAAGAAGTTTTTTTAACGATATTATGAATTTAACTGAAATTCGCTTTTTCTTAAATTCTGTTCAGTAAAATTTTGAAATTGTTTGCTGTAGTTGGTTTGATTATTATTTATATGAATTTTTATAATTTATATACATAGATATTTAAAGAATAAAAATATTATTTAGCATTAAATTTCAAGAGTGTTTCAAGCTGTGAAACAGAATCCATCCCCTACCACAGTCCTAGACGCCTTAACACCGATTCTTCGCCGTCTACGAACTGATTTTAATAATTCTTGTTTTATTGAATAGGCTATATATCGAGGGTAATCTCATTTAAATTTGAAAAAGATATTCCACCTTGAAGTGTGGAAAATTAGGGGATGAATCCCGTTTATTGTATTTCAGCTTCGTCCTTTTAACCGATTTTAATAAAACTTGGCACATAGGCTACTTCCAATGGAAATAAAATATTATGGTGACCTAGAACTGATCTGATGATAAAAATGGCAGGCAGTCGATGGGAACTCCTAAACGGTGTACAGCTCATATGATTCGTTTTGACGAGAACTTCCATCTGGGTTTTAACAGTCATCGAGGAGGCCACGACCACGAACACAGCGGGAGCGGAGCGGTGGTGGCAAATCATATGATACGCGTCTACGCTGCGGTGGAGAAATGACTGTGAATGACACCTGCCCGTTCGGGTTGCCCACTCCACCACATTCGTCTCTCGCGTCTAGCAAGCTACTCGACACAGCACTGAGAAAGACGCGCGTCATACTGTTTGGCACCGACTCCAAAAGCGATTATTTGCAACTCTTTAGTGCTTTAGTTTATATTTTTGAAGTCGGTTTTTATTTTTTTTATTTTTTTTAATTAAAAAAAGCATTTTGGGGCTCATTCGAGTTAAATATTTTGTAAAATGCAGTTTTTTTTAATACCACAAAAGGTTTTCTGCGTACAAGGTTGTATATCCGTTATCTGCCTGGACATGCTGTACTTCTTTGGTAAGGCAGCAAGATGGACAATTCAATCAAAATAAAGAGGTGTATTAATTCATGAATTTCGGAGAAAATCTGAGAGAAACACGAGTATTAAGAAATTTTAATGCATTTTTTCACTTTCGCAAGTGACAAGGTTAGAATGGATATATAAATTTATGCGTATAAAAGCTGAGATAATAGTTGTTTGGCGTGAGTTTTCTGCCGCTGCGTTAAGGAGATCAAAAGATAAAAATAAAATAATAACGTCCACAGAGAATATATGAAACACCGTGTAATTCGAAAACGGTTGTGATGCCTTCGCCGTATACATAAGCATTTGTTTGGCTATGTGAGGTCTATAGCAAATATTCAGGAATGTTTGACGTTTTGGCAGCTTTATTGTTTCATCTGATGAGATGCGGTTATTCTCCAAGCACCACTAAAGGCATTTATTAATTCATTATTTTAGGCTCTGTTTCTCAAACTGGTGACAACGGAACCTTTTTTCTGACTTATGACTCGATATGTCGCTTGATGGTATCAAGTCGAAATTTAACAAAAGGGGATGGCGGACCGAGGTAAGAATAAACACAAAGTTTTTTCATTTACTTGTTGAGTTACCCGGCTTCGCACAGTTTGTCCTTACTTTAATGATCCTATTTACACTTTTAATTTATTGCAATCGATTACTTGTACAGAGGTTTTGTGATCTGTGTACGTTACCTGCTTAATCACCCGAAAATATTGTGTTATTCTGATCGAATCTCCTCAATCTTTCTTACTAATCTAAGTTCAGAGTATCTAGATGTCGTATTGAATTTGTAGTTTTGAAATTCTAAATTTCAACAGAATATTCAATATCAGCTATTGTTACATACCGGCATGTGACTTATTTAAAGAGATAAGCTATATGCCGAAGAATTTAGAAAGTATCTGGGAGCATTAGAATCCCGGAACGGCTTAGGCAATAATTTGTTGAGGCCAACAAAATATTGCTTAAATACATTTTAGCGCCTAGAGAAATAATCGACTATTTGTCAGGTTGGCCTGAACAAATTATCCCTTAAAGTTTAACTTTATCGGCAGCCGTTTCGAGTCCGCCATCTTGAATTTTAATAGATTTGAATTCTGTAACCCCAAAGACGGCTTCATATTAAATTTAATTAAAAAGGCGTAAAATTGAGGAATTTCGGTCGCTATATTGGATCCGCTGTTTTGAATTTGGACATTTTGAAAGCAGATTCGAAATCAGCGACCTCAAAAATCCCCTGGTGCGGATTTTTGGAGCAATTCCTTGATGTTTACTTTTTAGGCAGCCATTATGAGTCCGCCATCTTGTATTTTGATTTGCATTCTGTAACCCAAAGACGTCTTAAATAATACAAATACAACAGCAAACATATTACGCTTCATTGGGCTTCGATGTGCGCCTTGCTAAAGTAAAGCTCTTGGTCGGCAAGAGCTGATACACTTTAGGAGTCCTAAGAAGTTCGGAAAACATTATAGATATAAGTTATCTATTAAAGCCTGCAATGCGTAATAACAGCAAGCTCAAGGATCCCCCGTCAGATGAAAAGATATGGACCTCTTTCCAAAAATAGTCCTCCTATTAATAAAGAAAAATATATTTCCAATTTCACTCCAGTTAGGAGCATAGGGCTTCCACAAAGCCTCTCCACTTCGAGGCTCTGCTTCAGTTTCTTTAATCGCTTATGTTCGAAATAATAATAACTCTGGAAATAACAATAAACAAGATTAAGCACAAATTTTTAATTGAAATAACAAGAAATTATAAAAAGAAGGAAGAAAGAGGGAGAAGAAAGACTAAATATGGAAACAAATTTTAATTCTTCTTTAATTCAAATACATTATGCAAACGAAAGATAGCTTAAGAGTCATCCTCACTCAATTTCTGCATCTTATCAATTCGTCACATGGATTATCGAAATTTCATCGATTTTCCACTAATAAGTTTTTTACATTTTTAATATGAAGAAAAAATGAAAAAAAAAATTCGTTTAACGTCAAGTGAAGCACAGAGCGGTTCCTATTTACTTTGCTGCATTCTTCGAACTAACTTCGTCGTATCGTGTTAGCTTTTTTAATGATTCCATTAAATGCTGATAAGGATGTATGATTTCACTTTTTGTTTTCGGAATTCCCATAGCTCGACGTACTGCTGGGGTGACGAAAATCATATTTTGAGCCAGCCCATATACGCTGGACGTCAGCCAATATAAACACAGACACTAATCAATAGAAAATATTAATAATATCGAACTCTCTGTTGTAGTCTCACACATTTACCGATGGAACAGAGGAAGCTATTGGTATCATTGCTACACTCAGTACTCGAAAAGCATTTGTTGCATATTTTTGCAGACGGGTGGGAGGGCGTGTACGGAGCATAGATTGTATCTACATATGTACGATAGGAGTTATAAGTGGGAATATTACCTACACTTGAAGGTATGATACTTACCTGAATTATAGACAAATTAATCAGCCCTAATGTTACTGGTAAAATATATGAGCTATCCACTTCTGTTAAATTAGGAATCCATCCAAAACCTCCAACTGTAAGCTCTGCAAAAACAAGCCTTGCATCTACAAGACTTGGATCCGGCAGCATATACACTAAATTTCGAAGAGCTACAGACTGGAATATCCAGAGTGGAATTTGTCCCCAAAGTACTATTAGAGTTTTCACAGGATGGCAGTTGTCGCGGACAATTAAGTTATTCCACTGCTTTTTAAGCTAAAAATTGTGTTAGTAGATTATTTTGCTTTGCTATAACTAAATTCTGAGTACCGATCTCTTGTACATCAATTTTGCCTGCTGTTCTGTCCATTTGTACTTGCGTACTGCGAAGGCTACTTCCTTTTTTAGTTCATTTGCAATATCGGGCATTTCTAGTGTGATATTTTCCAATCTTGCGACTATTTTGTGCTGAAAAAAAATGTCATTAAAAGAAAGCCTCAACTTAGTTATTTAGACTATGTAGGTACTACTAATTTTTATATTATCTAATTGTAAGCTTTTCTTCAGCCCCTACCTGATAAATAGCTAAGGGAATCGTTACGGCAGTTCTGAATAACACTGTTGTCAGTATTATTGTACCCCACCATGGTAGTCCTGTAAAGTCATGAATTTGAATTAAACTCTGCTGGATGTATGCTACTGGTGTGCTGTTCGAAAGTGTTTTCCATATCCCGGTCGCCGTCTGGTCCCAAGAAAATTGTCTTCTACTTTGCAAGGTGATTTGTGTACGTTTAGGTTCATTGTTACTCCCCAATGTTGATGTGAGATAGGAAAAACTTCGGGCATATTTTATATTGGCAAAAATAAGCTTATTATATGCACAGTATGCACGTAAGAGAACTTGCATTATTTAATTTTTAGGGATTTGGATTTGCATCGATTAATTACAATTTTTAATTAAATATTCACGTTCATAGCAAATATCTGCAAAGAGAGGAATTAAAATAATCTTTAAGTATGCAATAAAATACACTGTAGGTTTTAAATGAACTGTTTGCTTCCAAACAACTGACAGTAAATTTTGATAAAATTTGGTGAACTCTCAGATTTTCAGGAAAACACTGTTTCAACCCTAGAAGCTAGAAGTATAAACATATTTGTAGCTACATAATCATACGTCCATTCAACGTAGGTTGCCCAACACGGAAACGTAGTTTATCTCAATCGTTTACTTAGACAAGTTGACTTTTTTAGTGTTACACATATAAATGCTAGGAGTATGTATATTCTAAAACTAAAACAATAGTTTAATTAAAACTGTTTATAACATTTAAAGAAGCTTTATATTTTCAAGTACTGTTTCGAAAGGGAAAGAAAACATCGTATGTCGACTCGACGTAAGTGGATTATGCTTCTGACAATAATAATGGTTATCTCAAATAGATCTGATTTATATATTTATTTATTTATTTACAATTAGCCTCGTACAGAAATAAAAAAAATAAACCTATACATAAAATTTCCTATACATAAGCTGATCAGTTTTAAAAAGAGCAGCAAACATATAATTACAAATTCAAGCCATTTAAGAAAGAAAAAATATATTCTAAGTATATATTGAATTTCCCTAGGACGGCATGTTTGAATCTGCTAAACGTGCAGTTCAGAGAACCAATTTCAAGTCTTACCATCAGGGAATTAAAATATACTGAGAGCAATGCTCTGAGTGGTTTAAATAACCATTATTTCTACAGCAGAATGCAGATTCCCGAAAATTTAAATCATCCGTCAAAGAAGTATGTAAAATTCCGTTATAAATACGATAAAGAATGCATTCATAAGTTGAGGAAGGATATGTAGTCTGTCTGGATAAGAAATCCATGGTTTGTTGAACTTTTTAAAAAGACTGCGGGTGTAATTTCTTTGTACACCTTCAATTTTATTTTGGCGAACACTTCGGACAAGTGTCAGAAATAGGAACCTAGATGTTGACAAATTACTAAAATAGCTAGATGTACGTAAAATAAATCCAGCCAGTCTGTAGGGTCCTTTAGAAATGTCATCGATGTGCGCATCGGAACTCTATTATCAAAAGTTACGCCCAAGTCTTTAAACTGGGCAACTTCCGACAAAGCCATCGAATTAAGATGACACTCGACAAGTTCAGGATATTTTTTAAAGGTAAAGGTTATGTTAAAACATTTATTTACATTTATGGACAAACTGTTAATGATGCACCAGTCCTCGGTCAGATTGCTCTGAACAATATCACAGTCTTCTTTAGAGTTAATCACTCGAAAAATCTTAAGATCGTCAGCATATAAAAGCCAAAGTAGTCAAATTGTTAATAAATAACAGAAATAAGAGCGTCCCACGAATAGACCCTTGTGGAACACCGGATATGGGGACAAATTCAAAGGAAGCACAACCAATATGCATTTTACGGTGCGATAGGTAGGATGAGATCCATCTTAACAGGGATCCATGGACACCGTACCTTCTGGCTGACATAATCAAATGCTTTGGAAAAGTTGGCGTACGTAAATAGTGTCCACCTGACTGTGTTGCTCGAGAGCATTTGGGAAAAATTATGGCACTCAAGCAGATTGCTCGCAGTAGACTTTCCTTTGACGAAACTGGTTATGTACCAATTTTTCGAGTAGTTTACTGAAGCAGCTTAACATACATATATTTAGGGCGATACCTCACATTTGTCGCCCATGAATATTGGAACCACTTTAGCGTGCTTCCATGCATCGGGGAAAGTTCCTTCATTGAGTTTAGAGTTAAATATTAAAGCCAGGGGATAACAGATGGGATAGGCCAACTTTTTAATAAACTGATTAGACAATCCAGCAGGTCGACCCGAGGGTTTAGAATCCAAACCGAGCATACAGTCAAGCACATCCACCACATCAAAGGGCAAACAAGACATAGATATTGAACATGGAGGCATAATGCTATTATTCAGTTGAGGGTCATGTTTAAGAAACGTATCTTTAAAATACTTTGCAAACATGTCACACATGGATTGCGGGTCAGATGCTGATTCGTTGCCGTGCCTAAGGGGGCAGTTTTCTCGAGATCCCGAGTTTTTCATATGATTCCAGAAAGCCTTAATGTCATTACCCCGCAAGCTGATCTCAATACTGCCTACATATCTTTTGAAACTGATATCATGAGCTGCTTAACGTCTGAACGACTGATGGAGAAATTGTCATAAATTTCAGGTGGCCCGCTGCTCTTATGAAGTTTTTGCAGCCGTTCCTTCTTTTCTATTACTTTCAGTATCTGTGCTGTGAGCCAGACAGGATGTTTCCGCGCCGAAGCCTTGTTTAAGGGAACATACTTTCCTATTAATTCATTGAGTACCTCATAGAAATTTAAAACAGCTACGTCAATCCAACAATTTAGTCCTTAAACCACGTACATTTTGATACAGTATGCTAAGTGCAGAACTTGATTTAAAAAGATCATGTACATTCCCAACTACATAAGTCGCTTTCCGAGTGTAAAGGTGTGGAAGAGTATACCCTCTGGCCAGAAATCTCTCGAGTTAAGTACCGGAAAGAGCTTATCATTGATCCGCAAGGAAGTAGTATGGCGATCTTGCAGGTTCGGCTTAGTATATTTGGCACACAATATATCCGATGTAGATTGTAGAATGACCGAGCTTAGCGTTAATGCACCTGAGAACATTCGCTTGTAGTTGAGTAGCGCGAGAGATAATAACAACCTCCAGTTCAACAATATGAGGGGTCCCAGAACTCGGAGATTCCAGCGGTGGTTGTACATTATCAGCTCCTACTTTCCTCCTAAATCTTAGGAGAATTAGAAGGAGAACCTAACGTGCTTGCTGACTTATATGTGCCAGCAGGTGGTGGTGCTTTAGCTGATTGGGGCTTGCTAGAAGGACAAGGTGGTATCGAAACTTTCTCGGGCACAACAGATAGTGATAGTGATATGAAGTGATGAAGCCTTGGATGATGATGCTATCCTCTTCGAAGTCGCAGGCAATAGGGGACGAGCGTGTACTCGTCTGAGTTGCAGGACCAGTCCCGGAAGGTCGATGAAATCTGTAGCGATTTTATTGGCACCGTAAGTTGAAGGATCTGTTTTAGGTGGTAGAGGCTTTAATATTTTCGAGGTGTTTGATGTGTTGCTACTGAACACTCAGAGATCAAGCGTTTGACATCTGAAAGATCTGAGGAGAAGTTCGGGGATTGATCCACTATCTTATTTAAAAAAAGTAGCAGAGTAAATATTTAAGAAATTCATAAATTCTGCTTCAGAACAGCCGGATGGACATAAAATTGCTTAGCTACCTTCGAACGCTCCTTTCTTGGAAAGATTGCAACCCTAAAAATTTCGAAGAACTGAACAACTTAATAAACCTAATAAGTAAAATGGTGAGAAAAAAAGTTGAAAAGGTCATGGAATTAGGATCAGGATTGCTAAGAAAAGTACACTATTTCACTTAACATGTATCCTGCTAAAACTCCACACGAGTATCCCGAATCCCCTCCCATTTACACATTACACCCAGCCGCGGATACAAGGAGGCTATAACCATACAGGCTGGAACATGTCCAAAACAAAACTCAAAGGTCAGCATATTAAAATGCCGCAGGGGTGCCTGGGCGCCGTTGCACCAATTCCGCGTAAACTTTCCATTTCCGGTGCGTTTTAGGGGTGCAAAAGAGCCGACAAGTATACAGGCTCAATCAATTTGTCTCAATGAGTACATTATAAAACACATGGGGTGCCTGCCTGAGGATGGACCAAATGGCGGGCAGCCCGCGTTTTATGGGGCAAAAGTGGACCTCAAAGGTATCCATAAGCATACAGGATAAAAGTGATACCAAATGAAAACTTCGTTATTCCTCTATCGAAATGTCGATAGGTGCCTGGTTGGCACTGGACCAATTACGACGCAGGCTCAATTTTATGATGAAACTGCCAACGACCGATTTTATTTATTTTAAGTTAAAATTTTATTTGAAGCCTCCTTTCCGTAATATTCAACAACTGTTAAAAGCATTTCCCCAAATTCCTACCGTAGTTAAACTATATAAATGTGTGATTAAATGTCAAAGGAAGATCAGATTCATCAGATGTGAAGGTAAACATGGATAAGGAAGCGTTAAAATCAAATATTTTAACTATTTAGATGGAGTATTCGCAAGATTTACTACTGTTAGGTACTGGTACTGTTCATAGCTAAACAAGAAATTATGTTCTTTCATTGTCACTGCCACTTTTAACCAAACAAGTTCTCGCTGTATTTTATCCGACGTAAAGGCCCCCATAGACGCTCGAACAAATTGTGCAAACTTTTGCCATACACTACGCAGAGAATTGCGCAAAATTCAGTTGCATCTATGTTCTCGTCGCGGAAACATGTGTGAAGGTGCGTTTTCCGCAACAACAACACTGTATAATTTAAAGACGATGAAATTGTTATTGCGCCAACATCGTCATACACGACGTTTGAACTGCACCATACACGCGCAATATATTTGCACATCAGCCTGCGTCGTGCAAATTGTTCGCCCGAGTATGTGGCTCTTAAAATCGTTTTCAAATTGTCTATAAATAGATATAACCAAATTGTTGCAGTTCGGTTCCATCTTGCCTTCTTAGGAGCTATGTAGTCCCCATTTTCTGTAAATAAAATTCATTCGCCGTTTACAAATACCGGAACCTCCAACCATGTTTAAATTTCTTCTGTCAGAGACACTTTGCTTCGACCACCGAGCACTATCTAAAATTACTCGAGCAGACTTAAGCGACTCGAATGAGATATTGAACGTACCGGAGAGGATCAAATCTACTCGAGTCGAGATATTGAACGTACATAAGGTATCTACATCACACTTCATTATACTTGGAACACCTGGAAACCTCCATTATATCACACGCAAATCTCATTGTCCAAGATTTTCTATCTAGCTAGACGTCGCCGTTGTCTAGGCTCTGTTTAGCATTCTTATTTGTTTGTTCGACATACCGCCTGAACCAAGGCTTAGAGGCAACCCCCGGATAAATACGCTTCAATTAAGATATTTGATCGAAGTTTCTACTACACTTCTCACAAACATTTGATTTTATAAAAATGTTACCCATTGCGTTCTTCGACACACTCATGAAGATCACCAATGTTTTTATGAAGAAAATCATTTAAACAATTTTACTTTCTAACCAAGTGTTACATAACCATTTAATGGCTTATAGGAAGGGCAGATCAGCCTCAACATGTCTGGGCCTAGTGAGACAAAAGATTGCGGACGTTAGATTGTGTCACAAATATGTGAGGCTGTTGGTGATTGACATTGAAAGTGCCTATAATGTGGTGGACATAGGCAAGCTCTATACAACTCTACTTACTCACAGTATATCTCTTAATATAATTAAGTGGATTACGGCAAGAAGAATTTCTTTGGGAAAGCATAAAATTCCTCATTGTGTTGGAAAGTTGCTTACAGGCGGCACTTTGGGCTTTCAAGCAATGTGGATAAAAAAATTTGGAAAGCAAATCATCAAATTTGACGTTACTTTTTGAATTTATCAAGCGATGAAGATACGAGGGCTTGGTCAACAGCTTAAATAATAGAGAGCCGATTTAGCTGACCCAAATTTCCTGATGTATTAGTGTGTTCACTTCAGTAGTGAAATCATTCAGTACAGGAGCCAACAACATTTCCTAGACTACACCACTGGTTTGAGTCCTATAACAGCTGAGAGCCGATAACGTATTACGACATTCGACTTCTATTTTCTAGTGCCGTTTCGCTCTCTCTAATGTAGTAAAAAATTTCCTCTTCGCATTGTCGGAAGGAGAAATTTTGCCGCTCACGTACATACACTGACATATAGAAACTGGACTGCTAACTCACGTCGGAAAAACGATATCATTTTAAACCAGGCGCAAAGCATTAAGGCAAATCATGCCAATTAATTTGTTAAAAAATGCTGCACAATTATATTTAAACAAAAGCAAATAATAAATAATTGCATTGTCACGAACTGATTTCTGATATGATACGCTCAATATTTAGTTTTATCACAAAAATGCCCCAGATACTAATCAGCTGGAGATTCAGGTGCGACAGAGATAGATGCAAAAATTATTGTTTATATCTTTGTCTAACCTTCATATTTCCCGTATATGCCAACATAAACTAATAGTTATGACACAAAATGCCACAGCTATCTGCTGGTCATCGTCAAACTATTGCAACAACTGATTGTAATGGAAAATAATATGACTTCTGGTGGTAGTTATTCCGGAGAATTGGCAGGCTATTTTAATTGTCGTTGCGAGTTATATGTTTGTGCAAACAGCTAATGAAGGTTAATTTCAACCTCATTCCAAAAACCGCAAATACATTCGCGAGCAAAAGTATCGAATCACTTTGCATTTTTTCATGTGCACCCAATATCTTTGTAAATCGGTTTATTTTTCTAAATTACTTAAATCTAATTATGTTTCTTAAAATATTAGCTTTATAAAAAGCTACGAAACATGCAAATTGGCCCAGGATTTTTCAGATTATGGGCAATTTCCCGGTTTGTGAGCCTTTACGCGCTACGACGCACAGTGGGCCAAAACGAATTTTAGGTGACCAAAAATCGATTTTCGTCATGTCATAGATTTTAAAATTTTTAATGCCATTCGATAGCAAACTAAATGTATCACCTTATGGCAAAATTTTTTTTCAATATTCACCCCCCCTCTATGTGTTTGGAATGGCTAAAGTCAGAGAAAAATCTGAACAGCTCATTTTCCTTATAAAATGTTCGAGTTTTCTATGATTTCAAAGTTATATTGTGAAAATGTTTGTATGGGGAGGTTGAATTGTTGTTAATGAAATCACTTACTACATAGGAGGAGGTCTTATTAGGCCAATAACTGATGATAAAAGTCAAACAGTTTTTTTAACAATAGCTTTTTAGTTGAAAAGGGCGATTTTTCGTTGAAATTTTTATTTCTTTTTGACTTTAAAAAAAATGGCCACAGATGGCCACGCTCTCCTTAATACCGACGAAACTATAAACCCTCCTTTATCATTTAAAACAAAAATTGGCTGCGTCTACCTGCGAACTTGGGAGAAAATTGCATTTGAAGTAAAGTCTACCTTGCTTTCACGTGCATATTTCCACACAAGGTTCCCATTTATGCAGGCATTTTATGACATTTAAGGCTGCATAATGTTTGTTTGGGAAATAAATTACAGTTTTCCTAATGCACGTTTAGGATTAACGACATCATTTGTATTTAAAGAAGTTATATTATTACGTTTTATGACATTTTTAACTGACTTTGACTTACTCTGCATATGCGCCCTATTCAGTATGTGCTTAGTTCTTTATAACATCCAGGTAAATACGTACGATGATTATTGACTTTGATTTTTATAACACCTAATTTGTTTTATTATAATTGCCTGACATAAGGGAGAATTGTAATTGTGTGTGTGTTTAAAAACATCAGTTGCAGGTAGGTGAAAGTAACGGAAATCTTAGCTACTTAAGAGGTTATTACCAGCTTAATTTTGTGTTTTCAATTTTTTTTCTATTGGCTTAAATAATGCCTAAACATCCCTCGAATCAAAAGAAACTTTGTAGAAAGGTGTACTTAAATGTAGTTATGTCTCCAAACCAATTTGTCCGAAGCTACTCTTTCAATATTTTTTTTTAACGCGTTTTTCTCGGAACCACTTTTAAAAATCTGCCAGCAGTAGAACTCCAACAGTTTTCATCCGATTGACTTCAAATTTTAACTGGACCTTTATTATTAAATTATCTATAGAAGTACACACGATTGTATATCAGGAAAAAAAGTTATAAGCCATTATAAAAAAGGATATTAGGAATAAATGAAAGAATGATGCACTAGAAAGTTGTGTGAGACTATTCGAATTTTTGTAAGATATACATACATATGTATGGTGCAGTGGGGAGAGGTTATAAAATGATACGTAAAATAGCATAAACAAAAAGCCATTGAAATTAGAAAAACGAATGTGGGAAAAGAAATTCGAAGAAAAAAGTGAATAAAGGTGACATGTTGCTCCATGACACGGAAAATGAAGAAATAATTTATTTACTGTGGGAAAAGTGTTGGGAATTGGTGAAAGATATTTTGGGGTTGGGTTTGTAAATGGATGCCTGATTATATGAGACTACCCGCACCCCGGTGGGGAATATGGGGGAGGGGATTTATAGGAGAGGGGGTGTGAAATAATTTTTTTTTTTTTCAAATACACAGAAAAATATTGTTAAAAATAATGAAAACGAAAATGGGAAAAGATTTGCGAAAATTGAAAAAAAAATTTTTCGTCGAAAATACCAATATAAAATTTTTATTTTTTTGCATAAATTTGTAATTTCTTTTTTTTTTTATTAAATATTGATCATGCAGATGACAAAATAATTAAAGAATAAATTAAAAATGTTGTGAAAACTTTTTAAATAACATTAATAATTCATTTATGGACTACTTCAAATTTCTTTGATTTAGTTAGCGGCACCCTGTAAACCAATTAAATTTTTTTTGTTGGCAGTTAAGGGGTAATAATGTCAAAATTAATTAGCCTAAATTTCATTATGATATCTTTAACACAACAAAAGTTACAGATTTTTGATAGCGACCAAGTCGTTTTGGCCCACTGTGCGACGTACACGAGTTGCACTACCCTTGACCCCTATATAACGAGGGTAAAGGGGGGGTTTCTTATTAGTCTTTTATCAGAAGTCAACCGGTACACAAAGCCGCATATTATCCTGTGAAGATCACTTGGGAAAAATGGAAGCCACTGAAGTTCAAGTCGCTGTAGTCGTCCAGCTCCTGCAAGAAAGGCATAGTGAACGTTCAGTACCTGCCGAGGTGAATCTGAGACAATCTACAGTTTGTAAACTTTACCAGAGGTTCCAGCAAACTGGAGCTTTTACTTCAAGACCAAGAAGCGGCCGCAGAAGGTGCACATCAGAGAGGGACGACCGCTTCATTGTCTCAAGATCTCTATGAGATCGTCACCATACAGGAGTTACTATCCAGCAGCGCCTGCGTGAGGTGCGAGGAGTGGCTGCCAGCGAGTGGACAGTGAGAAGAAGACTCAAGGCAGCGAATTTGACACCCAGGAGGCCTGCGACGGGGCCCAGGTTGCTGGGGCGGCCCCGTAGAGTCCGAAGAGCTTTTGCAGAAATTCATAAGAATTGGACCCTTGAGCAATGGACCCCAATTCTCTTCTCGCACTAGTGCAGAATTTGTCTGAATGGCTGCGACCGAAGGGGAGGAGTCTACAGGAGACCAGAAGAACAATATGTCCAGTGCTGCTTCTCCGAAAGAGTAGAGAGAGGGGGAGATAGGTTTAGAAGGCCTAATTTAAGGCTTTTTTTTGTGATTTTTTTTTAAAGGGAAGAAAATTTGTTAACTCTTTGAAACAAATAGATGTTTTTATTTATGTTTTCAACAATATTTGTGAATTTTTTCAAGTCATTCTCATGTACAGTTACTTAGTTATAAGCTATAGTTGACAGCGGTGCGATGTCTGGGCTTTCCGGTTGCGTGACATGTGGAAGCCACATTTTTTGTATAAAACGAAAACGTAAAAGTTTTTACGTATTTAACATATTTATCTTCGATATGAACCTAAATTTTAATAAAAATTCAATAGAGTAATTGAGAGACATTTGAAAAAAAATACTTTTTAAAGGTTTTTTTTCGCTCTTTTTTTTTGCAAGAAAAAAATACTTATATCTGTTTTTTTCTTCCGAATTTAGGTTCATATCGAAGGTAATTTAATAGCAAGTCAGAAAAACTTTGATTCATTAGAATTGGTTGAAATTTCGTTGAGTAGCATGTCACGGAAGGCTTATAGCGTAGCTCCATCTACTGTGACGCAGCTAACATTTGCTCCGCGCGCGAGCGGTAGACGGTAACGAATAACACATGAAATAAACACATATATACATTATAAGATTATGTCAACATCCTATGTAAACCTATCTACCCCCGAGAGAGAACCATAGCTGGCAAAAATGCCTCACGTACGGCATGTACAGTGTGAGATAGAAAATGCAGCATTTTTTTACAATGGAGTTTTAAATGTGATTTCTAACTCTCTCTACTTCCATGACATCTCAGTGTTACCTCTCCTCCTGATCATAAAGCATAGGGACAATGCGAATGAAGAAGGGGGAACGCAGGTAGCGCACACGTAGTTGATAAATACGTATGCGGGTGCTCTCATTTTTTCACTCTGAATTTTAAAGGTGATTCCTAATGATTCATAGCGACTGTGTGCTGCGCTCACGTGGCTAGAGAGCTAGTGCAGGATGGTGTTATTTTATTGAGAGATTTGACTTGACTTGAAAAGTTCGAAACATTATAAAATGCAATTAAGTAAATAGCCGTTCTTTCCTTTTAAAAATGAGGGGTAAACATCATATAAGGTGTTTGGTGTGTGGCTTTGCGAGAGACAATTATCAGGAAATCAGTTTTGTACCATGCTGGAAAATAGAAATTGTTCAAAATGAAATCATGCACCCTGTAGAAGCGTTTAAATCTTCATAGTATCTCCCTCCAAATGTTTGTCTTGTTCTCACAAATTATTTGTTTATCTATTCTTAACAAAATAAAATGTCTGGTCTTGTTAACGGTACCCAAAGTCGTTGAAAGATAAGGGGAAACGTCACGAGTGTCCATTCTTGTTGCTAGATATTCTTTGTCAGCAGTCCAGTTCCTATATGTATGTCAGTGCGTACAGAGCTTCTACATGTCGTGTCGTATCCGTACTCTATTATCTAAGGTCCACAGTGTGCCAGTAAGATGCGCTGCTGCCATAAGATATAAAGGGTAGGTATCTAACAAAATATTGAAGAATATTAAATTAAATTTGGACAGAATTACTACTAAATTGAGAGATGTGCTGATTAGTTGCGTGTGAAAATTTAATTATATTTTGTTTTTAACTTCATGAATAGTTAATTATTTTTCAACAGTTAGTTTTTTGTTAGAGTTTATATGGATGCTTTTGGAGAAGTTTAAAATAAAATACTTTAAGAACCGTTATTATAAAGCGCCCCACAGCCTTACGAGTAAGTCAAGGGCCTAAGTCACGAATTCAGGATTTTCCAAGTTGAATATCAGCTTCCAGATTCGGGTGTTTTACTTGAGTTCGATTCGATTGAGAATTTACTGTATTTACGACACAATTTCAATCGAATCGAATTCATGGATAAACCCCCAGGCGAATTATAACGGAAGGTTTTACTCGTCTCAATTTTCCCCCGTCTGTGGGCAATTGGTTCGGTGATGCTGCGAGCCATTTTAATATCAGAATGAACTTGATTTTGTACGAGCCGAGCCTGACGGTATTGCTCGCCTGAGTTACTCATGTGTCGGTGGGGGGCTTAAGTTTTATTAAAAACGAGCAAGTGTGCACGTCACTGTAGTCCTTCTTGTACCAAATATGAACAGAATACAAAACAGTTCTAAGCGGCATTTAAGACAGCAATGTGAAACTGCCCCATTGGAATTGTTACATTTGTAAAAATATTAAAGACGAATGAAAATGCCCCCTGATGCATAGAGTTACCGCCATCATTTGAATTCATTGTCAGGTCTTGGATAAAAGAAAAGAATCTTCTCTTAAGACATTCTTATAATGTGAATTTAATGCAAAGCAGTGTATATAACCATTATTAATATGTTGAATACGAATTTAGGAGACATAATTCCGGTCACAGACGGCAGTCAGTACTGCCCCGAGGCGGCGTTTCGTGCGTATTTTCCCAAGCACGCCAAGATCCCCAAAGTCGTGACAGTCAGGCCAAGAATAAGCGCCATCGCATCCCCGAAATCCATTCCGCCACCATCTTCACACAAGACTGGAGACGTAACAAAGCACGCAATGAACAATAATATCGTCCTAATCATGTTGATCTCTCGCTTTAAGTTAATGAAATTTGTTAAATCTGCTCTATTCCACTTACACTTGACATATGGGCACTGACACTGGTACAATTTTAATATTCACAATCATTGAGTACAATTTCTCTTTATTGCTAAAAGCTTTTAAGTTGATATTTGTGCTGCATACTATGGGTGTGAAACCTATGTAAAACCACTCTTTTAGGATCGAAAGTAGAATATACCAAAGAAGACATAATAACCAATTCTTTTATTTATACAAGTTATACATCTGTATCTATTGTGAACCATTGAACAATAGATGTGACTTTTATTAGAATTCCAAATAATTGGCACTACTTCAAAATTCGTAAACAACAACAGCTGACTTTGTTTACCATTGAAAGTGCAACGAAACGGCTGATTGTCGACTAACTGAACTACAAGCCCTGATTAATACGGAGTAATCCCCAGCAATAGAATTACAAATATTGACCAAACGTGGAAAATAGAGAATGAAATAATTATTTTAATTTAATTGCGTGACTTTTAGTTCGCCATATTGTTTTCCGAAACAGTGACGTTGAAAACGCAATTTCGAAGTGTCAAATAGCTCTCAAAGTGCATTTTGCACAGTGAAGTGAAAGGCGACCGTGAGAGGGCTTGTACTTTCTCAGTGCAAAATAGTGCTGGCCAATTCGAATTAACAAGAGATAGAGTTGTTAAATATACGCTAAACGGTACGCGAGTGGCAGAGCATCAAATTTTCGCTGATTTAGCAGTTCTGAAACTACTTGTAGGGGCCAATCTGGATATCACGCAAAACAGAATTTTCATGAGACCAAACATGAAAACAACTTCACAGTGGGGCGAATTGCCTTCCCTTGCCCTGACGAACGTGTACAAGTATCTGGACCCTCATGATCTTCGTAATGCAGCCTCGACGTGTTGGCAGTGGAGGAACGTAATCTTCCAGAAGAGGTAAAATAACCTTTTCTTTTGCAGCTGTGATCCAACTGCGAAGTTCAACTTTGGCCTTTGATTTCATTTTTCAAGGCAGCTGCTGTGCTCGGATCCTTGAACCAAAAATATGACCAAATCCACAAAATAACGGCATAAGGCTTGGCTTGGCATACCTATGCAAATGCCCCAGGTTGTGTTCAGTAGCTTATTTGACCCGCACGAAGATGTAGGGAAAGTGCGAACGCGTACAAACTGGAATTTCGGTTTACGCAAGCGATCGCTTTCGTAAATAAAAAACATATGTGGACACAGAAGTGACACATCAATAGATTGCGATGCAATTGTCACAAGTCAAGCGAGATGATGGAGCTTGCCGCGGAAGTGCTTACGCTCTAAGCTCTTGTGAATATTGCCTTAAAAGAATTTTCAGCTTGGCCGGGGGGTGAACAAGATGGTCCAGGGGAATATTTTTATTTTGCTTCGATTTTCAGAAGAAGTCTATTTTTATTTTAATTCTCAGTCCCACCTGTGCCGTTTTGCGCAGTAGGGGATAGATCTATAGAAATTCGTGCGTGCAACATCACAGCACTGTTAATGGTTCAGGCGGAAAATTTGGCCTTCTCTTGTAGGACAAGTTTCAATGAAACTTCGGTTTCTATGAGAGATATGAAAACAATTGTAGTATTATATGTAGGAGTACTGGGCATATACACCTTTTTTGTATAAAATCAGCGGAGCAGTTCCGTCTTTCTTCGGCGAAGTAATTATAAATCATAAATCAGTACTGGCCTTGGATTAAACTGAAACCATTCAAGTAGTTCACTGGTACATAGTGGTATTAGTCGGCATGATATGAAGAAAGCGGTTATTACTCTACACGCTTTGCATCTGTTCGCACGCTCGCCACACCAAGTTGGGACTATAATAAGTAACAAAATTCCGAGAAGTTTATACAATACCTGGGTAACATAATGCAAATTAATATGTAGGTATCAAGCCAGCTAAAATGTTCGTTCATTTTTTCTATATAACATAAAACTTAATTTTTTTGCTTGAAAGAAATTTTAATCAATGAAATGATCTTTTGCCATCTTTCTGCTAAGTCTCGTAGAACTCCCTAGGCTTTCCAGCCAAGCGCTTCTGTGTAACTGCTCTCTTTAATTTGGTTAATTAGTTATATTAGAAATCCCAATCATTCATGTGGCCCTGGCGAAGAAGGGCGAAGATCACACCATTACGAGAGACGTATCCCAGTATTTTCACGTGATTTACACTTGATTCTGAAATGTTGAGCTTCGTTGCGATATCTGTCGTCGATCATTCCAGAGTATAGTCTTAATTCTGTCGCAATCAACTTCGAGGTGCCGACCGAAGCGGGTGCTGTCTTTGAGCTTATAATTTTCGTACCACTTTTGGCATACACGTTCATTCAGTTAAGGCAGTTTTGCCGCACACATGGCATATTTATTTATGGATCTCCAACTCCACTGCTTTCTATCCTTTTTGGAAATAAAATAATAAAATACGCTGAATAGTTAAGTTTTTGTCTTCAATTTTAAATTTGCGTTGTACGTAAACCGTTGCAACTCAAAGAAATTCATGGGAAGTACCAATAGGCGTGCCAACTATAAAAATCAAATAAGAGGTGCTAACTGACATATAAATTACTGGACTGACTATGTTCCTATCTCACATGGGTCAAGTTTTCTTTATCTTCTTCTTATTGAATTATGCTTATTGTATTGCTAACATTAAAAATTAAACTTGAAGTGATAATTTTATTTTACGAATGTGAACAATTTCTGTAATTTTAAGCCAGCTGCTCCTACTTCAAAATTTGTCGTTTCAAATGTACAAAAAAATTAGTTGTTTATTTCCATTCAACCAACCTTATATAAAGTTGTCTGTTACAAAATCGTCACTGAAATTTATGATAATTTGAAATAATTTATTTAAGTTCAGTGGAAAATTATGCTTACATTGAAAAGAGAAACATATACGAGGTGGTCCCACTTTTTTCAGTCTGACTGTATATGTCGTGGTCATGAGCAGTCCATTAATTGATGGCAGTGGCTATTCGCATCGTCCTTGACCTTGTATAATCGGAATCTGGGTTCGTGTACATGCTAAATACACGGAACAAACAGGCAAATTTCAGACGATATTGTGTAAACGGAACATATTCAGTCAGCATATATTTTGTAAAAGGCAAATTTTCCTTTTACGAATTGTTTTGTGCTAAAGTGCTAATTTATTTAATTAAATTATAAATTATTTAGCATGTACTAGAACCCAAATTTCAAAAGTACAAGGACGATGCGAATAGCCACTCCGTTAGTTTATATGTCACTGAGTTGTCCGATTAAAAACCCAAGATTCTGCAGTACTAAGTGATTGTAAAATATCATTAAAAAACGCACCAACTTTTGGGCTGAGCTGATACTTCAAAAGAACATGAACTAATTACGAATGTATACGTAGAAAGAGCCGTTTGCAGAATAATAAAAATCTGAATTTCAAAATTTTTTTCTCAAATTAAAAGTTTGTAACGTATTAACATTAATTATAATAAGTTTTAAATTTGGTAAAAAGGATTTCGGGGTTGAATTTAAGTTGAATTTTTTTTAAATTCCACCAAAACTTTTCTACATATAAATTCGTATATCCTTTCTCTACCTGGAGTTTTTTTTTCAATTTCGCAAGTGACTGTACCTGCAGTGGTAGATAAACATTGGTGGCATTTTTGACAAGCAATTTAAAATAGTAGTTGTTTGGCGTGAGTTTGATGTCGCTGCGTTGAGTAGATCAAAAGATAAAAATAAAATAATGTGCATCCTGAATTTATGAATCACCTTGTAACTACGCAAAATCGCGGAACATACATGGAGGTGATTCGGATATCAGTCAATATGAGGCATCTGAATTTTACCTTTGGACGTCACTTCTCCGGCCACCCTGTATAGTATAGTTTCAAAAAGTTTCAATAGGTGGTGCTAAAAAAAACGCACAGTGGAACTTGATCGGATTTTCGTGTCAATTAATAAATAGAGATTTTATGTGTCGCTGATCTCGATTTATAATCGGAAGTTCAAGATGGCGGATCCATATTGAATAAAAATTCTTAACTTAAATATTAATATGAAAACGGGTCCTTTTATGTTTCCGGGGTTGCTGATCTCGAATCTACATACTGTTGAAATTTGGAAATTGAAGATGGCGGATCCAATATAGCGACCGAAAATTTTCAACTAAAAGGGGTTTCCGTGTAAAAGAATTAACAACAGTTTGTGCATTCCGCAACAGTTTACCGCGGATTAATTCAGATATAAATTGAAACAGTTTTAATGCACAAGTATTGAAAAGCCTGGGCAAAGCCGGGACGGGTCTGTTAGTTTGAAACAGAACTGAGAGAACTATCAATTCAACTAACACTTGACTGATTTTTGTAAATTTACTACTTCTGTAAATTCTTTAATGTTCGTACAAATAAACTAGTTTTCGTTTCCATTTTCAGATTCTTTCAAAATTTTAAATTTAAGTTGCACGTAGAAGATGACCGGCAGTATATATTTTTTATGCAAAGGCTGTCCAGTTTAACTGACGAATTGATTATTGTTTTCGATATTCTTAATTATTATCACCTAAAGAAAGTCGGGCGTGTTTTATACAGGTGAATGTTTTTGTATTTATATGTACGATATTATAATTAATTATATTTACGACAATAGGATTGCAAACAATAATCATGTTATTGGGTTACGTTTCCAAACAAATTCTGTTGGCTTAGCTATTCCAGGAGAAAGTTACTCAGATGAGGATCTCGATGATATCGAACAGTAAGATATAAATACGTTTTTACTATACCCCCTCCGAAAGTTGGAGTTCTCTCCCTGTAAAATAGCACTTTTGTACCTGTAAAATAGGCAAAGAATGCGAATGTTCGGCGCACACGGGATGAAAGTAGCATCTCAACTCGCGTGTTTACCACCCTCGTCTTCGGTTCGGGCGGTATAATCACACGCAGGTTGAGATGTCCTGCTTTGCTCCCTAGTTTTCGAATTATGTCCCTAGTGTACGAATAAAATAGCGATATTTTGTCCCGTAGAATAGGGACAGAACTTAAATAGAACTTTCGGCGGTGGTGTAGTAAAAAATAGTATGCACTACACGGGAGCAAAAATACGCCATTCCAACCGGCGTGTTTACAAAGTAGGACATATCAACTCGCGTGTTTACCACTCTCACTTTCGGCTCGGGTGATAATATCACACACGGATGTGTTGGAATGTCCTACTTTGCTCCCTAGGTGCACAATGTACTATTTTGTTTCCACAGCATAGTCATTGGTCACTTAAATTATTATCTCAGGTTCTTCTTGAAGCCTATAAAGCAGTTCTTAGCTCGGAAAAGGCCTTCCGTCAAAATTCTCGATTTGGGAGCAATCGAATGTCTAACTTATTATGCAACTGATTTCTTAAAAGCATTGACCAAACCACAAGACTTGCAAGAAATAACTATTGCATCCATTAAGTATGATCCTAGTCATTATCCCATATTGGCTGTGGAGCACGAGTTCTTTGAGAAATGCACATCCCTTCAGGTAACTTATATAATATCTTAAAAATAAGTTTGTGTAATTCATTTTTACTTCATAGGTGTTATCGCTTGATTATGATACTCTGAATGATGATATTTTGAAAACGCTACAAATACTTCCTCTAAAGAAGTTTATGATTTGCGTTCATGGGCTAGATAAAGGGCATCCAGGGATATCGGAAATGGCATGGGCCTCTTTTTCCAGCAAATTTGTAAACATTGAACTTATAGTCACACTTATTTATGCTTATGAGGCTGTTGAAGTTTTGCAACATACGCTTCTTCGTCGCAACATGCCGCTTACACATTTAAGAGTTTTGTTTTCGAAATCTGTAAAGAATAAAATTAAGTTATAGTAGCTTTTAAAATAACTATAATTAATATTACTTTTAGATAAACATGGAGGCTTTGGATCTTGTCTCGCTCTTTTACCAAAATACGCTCAAAGGTATTCAGTGGGTTGACTCGGTAAATATATGTTGAAATAAAAGAGAATGTTGATCAAATTTGTTATTTCTTAGGCTTTTTTGGATAACAAGCGGAAAGTACGCTATTTACATTCTGGCCAGGATCCATTTGTGTTGATGGCTTGGCGCTGTAAGAATCTTGAAGAACTTGTCATACACGGTAAATATTTGGATAATATGGCTAAAACACCCGTGTAAAATAATAGCATCTTAAAAAAAAAAAATAGGCAGTCTGAGGACTGGCGACAGAAGTGAAAACTTAAAATTATGAAATAGTGTTTTTTTATATTTAAATTAATTGTAGTATCAAAAGTGAAATTTTCATATTTGTAAATTAAAATCATTAACATTAGTCCGGTTTTCACATCTATCGGCACTTCGAGCAACAGTTATATACATTTTTATATGGTTTATTTATTAATCAAAATAAGATGGGCTGCGAAATTACAAATGGCTTACACTAAGACCCTTACGGGGTAAACAGTGAGAACAGAGTGGTTAATTTTTTTTTGCTTTTTAGTGTAGTACTTATAAAAGCGTGTTTTTATAGTTTTTTAAACTATTCTTTTATTTTTCACTTTTTAGTTTTAATTATGAGTTATTAGTTATGAGTTAGAATGAGTTTTGATTTTAATGACGTCATATAGTGTAACTTTTCATTTGATACTCATATTATGGGGGTTGTCAAGAAAAAGGCAATCCACCATCTTGCCGCGTCCGCATATTGAGTTTAGAATGACCTCACGTAGGTTATCGTATACTACTCGTCGAAACCGCTTCTTTTATACCCATATCAAGGGAGTTGTCAAGAAAAAGGTGATCGGCCATACTATATTACATTGTCACCGGACTTATACACGCGTGCAAAACTTCAAAGCTCTAGCTTAATCAGAACTATTCGAAACGTGCCTATAGAAGTGTTCACTTCATAGCGTGACGGTGACGCGAATTCATGATTTTACTCATCCAAAAATCGCCTAACGTGCCTATAGAAGTTTTCACTTCAAAGAAATTGCCAATTATAATGGTATTTTATTTTCTGATGAAAAAATCAGTTTATTTTGCGAGTGCAAAAATTAAATATTGTGCAAATTTGGTGATTTGTCTATAATACCAAGGCACGCGGAAATACAATGATGATTTTAAATTAGTGCGAGAAGGGACGGCGGGAAAATTTGCAATATGCAGTAGGAGATACGTACGGAATATACAGATATTTTTTAAGATGGTTTGAGTATAAAATAAGTTTTCTTACAACCTGTGAGCAAATTGTACCTTTTGGCGATATTCTTTTTCGAGAGAAGAGGCTTCTTTAGGACACGGTATCGGGGAAGGCCATCCGTATTGATCTTCGATGAACTGTACTTGTGTTTAATCCCAATTTCACTAGAAGGAAGATCGCCGCTTTTTAATTTCATCCATATGAAGCTATCTTCTCGGTCCAATTCCGACGTCCCAAATGAAGGGTCATAACGGTAATTTCGAAACACAACGACTTAAAAAAGATCTGTTTATTCCGTATGTATCTGCTACGGCATATTGCCATTTCCGGTGAATGCGATCGAATTTTCTTAAAACATAATATTCGATGACAGCAACCTTATCGGTTGCACACTCTATAGCATGCGGGAAGCTTTCGTGGAAATCGTCTTCCATAACCATTTCATTCGGTGTACTCGGAAAACAGCCAGAGAATTTAAAAAATTGAGAGAGACAGTTCCTATAGGTGTGTTACCAACACATTTAGAGGGGGCAGCCTGCACCCCTGAAGCGCGAAGTGGATTTTAGCCACTTGGCTACATCTTTTTATTTTTATAATCTTTTATAAAACTGTTTAAATTTTTCTTTTAATAAAAGTGTTCTCGTTCTTGAGAAAACATATTTTCTTAAGTTATCAATACAATTAGTTTTTAGACCAGATTTTTGCCACTTTGCAACATCTTTGTATTTATATAATCTTTGATTTTACGATTCCTATCTATAACCTCTGCGCTATTCTCAAATATCCCAAAAATATTTATTAAATAATTTTTATTATTCGAGCTTTACTAACAAAATATATTTTTAATAAAAGGATACATGATAGAACCATATAATTTGGTTGGTGTTGCGCGGCTTCGTGGAAGAAAATTAAGAAAATTAGAGGTGTCCATGCTTAGAATTTCTCCAATCCCCGATTTGGAAAGCCATCTCAGTGAGGTAAGTTTTATAGCTCTAAGTATATTAAGACTATTGGGTTAAACCAGAAGTTTCTTGGAGTCGTAAGCGCACAAATCGTGTACTTTACATTCGTTTCAAACTAATTTCAGATAAGTTTTCAATTGCACCGATTGTGGCACCCTGTAGCATTTTCTAATATACATCCAGCACTAGGACATGTACCAGTTTCCGATGATATTCGAGATGAGTATATATTGAAGACAATTAGGTCAGACCTTGCCAATTAATAAAATGAGAATATTCGAATTTAATTATTCCATCGTTTGTCAACTTATATAACGAGATGAAATTAAGTATCAGAAATAACAAAGATAACACTGAGTTGCGCGACATCCAATAGCGTCAATAGTTAAAAGTTAAATTATTTATTTCCGCATGAGTTTTACAACAACTATGGAAGTGATAAGAGAAAACCAATGTAGAAAAGACGAAATATTGAACCGTTGAAACAATATTGATCGATAGGAAATAGTATAAACCTACAAAATTCTGTGATGTAAAGACGAAATGTTTGCGATGATACTACGCGACATCATAACGCATAAATATTAAAATTCCTTCAATTATAAAAGTAAGAACTATTAAATAGCGTTACATAGATTATTTTCGAAATTTCCTTGATGGAATTACTAAGTTTTTTTTTATTAACAAAACACTAAAAGGATCTAGCAGCTTTAGTTTTTTAGATTATTACAAAGTAATATATTTTTTATACTACTACCTCTTGAGACAGCGTGCAGAGACTATGAAAACTGAACAACTGTTTTGTGATCCTTACAATCTCATATATCAATTCATTTGCGCAATATTCGTTTAAGACAACGTATATAAAGGTAAAGATTGCTTTCACACCAATGTTAAGGGAACCATGATTTTTTTATTACTGTCAAAACGAACGTCCTATCGAATTGAGTCGGGAAACAATATGGATTAGTGTTTGTGATCTATTTTGAACGTAAGTCCAAATATTAAATTCTACAAAATTTGCAAAATGTTATTCCCTTCTATTTATTGCTATTTATTATACAAAAGTACCTCCCCAGAGATCTTTTGATGAGTAAGTACAAAAATCGTTGTTTCCAGAAGATCAATACTACAAGAGCAATCTTTAAAATCGTGAACCACAAATAAAAGCTTATGTGATGAAGAAAATCTTAAAAGATAGTTAAAATATTTGAAAATATTAAAATGTTGAAACAAATGGCCATTGAGTGTAGATTAAAATCAGACTCGAAACTAACGAAACAACTTATAAGAAATGTGATATAAAACAGAGTTTTACAATCATTGCCATGAAAAATATTATATACGTTAGGATAAAAGGTTGAAAAGTGCGAACAGTTTTACAAGATGCAAATACAAAATGTTTTAATTTTTATCTGTTGTAGAATGGTGCAAAAAGACTCAAACATATATTCAGCAACTTTTCAGTTCTGATGAATTTTTTATGACACAGGAAAGAAGCACCAATTAAGAAATTTAATTTGTGAGAGGGGATTTTTGCTGCTATTTTCCAAATAAGAACTACGAAGTTAATAATAATTTATTCAAGTACCTGAAAAGAACACGACAGGTATTAATTGTTGTGTCTTTGATATAAAATCTACAAAGAAACACATGTGGATACCACACTTAAGGTTAATTTCAATTCAGTGAACATGAAATACGACTCAGTTGGCATAATTTAAACAATTTATTTTAATTAAACTTGTAAACTCGTGAAGCTCAAGATATAAATCGGGAAACCAGCTAAAATACAGTAATATATTCATGTTTACCTTTTGTGAAGGAAATTGTTATAAATTCCCTTAATTTTGGGATATCAATAATTAACTTAAACATATTTTTAGAACAACTTTGGAGTTAAATTTTTGGTTCCGAGTAAAAAATATTGAATATTCTTTGAAACTGTAAATATTTTAGGGAGAATTCTTGTTTTTCGTGCAAAATTCAATATATTATGATAGTTTCTTTCTCATGCTTATATATGAAAAAAAGCTACACAATTGTTGTTTTTGATAATATAATGTTTGAACTTGATGATAGAATTTTTGTTTTCTCAAAATTTTTTTAATTCGTTACTAGAAGATGCTGAAAAATTCGCGAATTAATCTAAGGTTAATTCTGTTCTAGTGACAACTTTGCTCACTCATGTGTGTGCAACAAAAAAATGTCACAGATTCTGAAAGTAGCGACTTAAAACTAGTCCTTCAATCACTATAGGGTAAAAACTATAAAAGATAAAAAATGGCGCGAGTTTGAAAACAATTCGCAAAACGGCCTGTTTGTTTTTCACTTTAAGCAGAAAAAAATATCCTAAATGGATATTAAGGGGTCATAGTGGTTCAGAGACTAAAGAATAAAATAATAAAATATTTGCAAACAAATTTTTACAAATAGGCCTAATACTTCTTTTTAAATCGCTGTAACCGATTTATAAAACATAATTCGGAGGAAAACGCATTGCATTCCATTTTAAATTAATGAAATTTCACTTTCTTCTATATGCGAAAATCCTTTCGAAATTCATTTTTTTTTGCCTTTTGTTATAAAATGCTTCCAACACTTGAAATAGATACAAACATTGTTATTTCTTAATAAATGATATCGACCGGATATAAAAACGTCATATGCTCCACGAAAAATGGAAATATGTTCTTCGATGTACTTCAACCGGTTGTTTAAACAACTTCAGAAAAACTGTTAACGAATTTGCAGCTTACTTATACACATACGATACAGTTTTTCTTCGATTCCGGTAGGCTGCTCAACAGGTAAATTCAGGTTACACTGAATTTTAATGTTACGTATTTCCTCTTATTGTTTGGCTGTTTTGTCACTGCAGTATTTATAGTCCAAGGTAATAAAATTTAATTTTCAGTAGTTTCCTTCACTACATATTAAAAAAAAGTTACTTATTCTGTGCAGAAAATACTATAATAATATATAATAAAAGTTTCTATTTTACTTATTTATTTATTTACTTAGACTGAAGCCTTTCCGTTTTTTATTATCCCGCTTGTCAATCGACCCTTGTAATTTCGAAAAAATCGGTTTTATTTTCTTTAAAAGAAGCTTAATAATTTATTTTATTATTATTTTCCCTTATGCTCGCTACTAATTCTTCTTCACGAATTATATTAATGTAAATTTTGACTTAATATGCAAATTTTATATAATTTATAAATATCAGCAAAGTCATGTTCACTGAATATTACAAAACGGAATTAACTTGTAAATCCATATAAAAGCATTTTACAAAGTGCTAAAAAGACTGACTGATACGCTGGATAGTCGAAAATAGCGGTAAAAATGCTTTGTTAATATTTTTCCATTTTTTCGTGAAACGGCATTTTTAAGAGAAGAAATTTGTCCATTCAGTAATGTATAAATTAATTTTACTTAAAATAGATCTAATAAATGCCCACAGTCGATAGGACATTTTTAAGAGAAACAAGAACATTCTTAAGTATGTATTTTTTGTATATGTATATCTCTGTGTATGATATGTTTATAGAAAAGAAGTGTGATCAAAAACAGCGATTTTGACTTCTGTTTTTTGAAGGCGTACTAAGACTGTAACGAACATAACATGAAAAGTATGTGTAAAACCATACAGACTGTTTGAAGAATTAAAATGAATGAATGAATGCTGAAGAAGAAAACAAAAACACAAAAGTATTGTTAATATCCGAAGGTAGTTTGTAATATAAAAAGTTGTTTAACAACTGAGAGAATCAAAATGGATATAACATCATGCTCATAGCTTTATAAAGTCGTAAGTGTTGTGAGAAGATACTAATAAGGAATACACAAGGATGCTGTGGCTATAGGCATGAAGTCAATGAGGTAATAAAACTAAACTCGTTGCGTCGCAGGTCATCGAATCTATTACCATCCCAAGCATTATTCTAATAAATTATCAGATAAGTCAAAAAGCCTCTCCCGTGATATATAATATTATCAGTTATAATCTTCCCCACAAGCAATGTAAATCATCTGCTCCATGAGATGCGGAAGGGCTTTTCATGTGATTAACAGAAACATTATAATTTAAGATATTTGACAAACGGGTTCACATTTTCGCTCAATTAAAGCCCTGAAGTATTGTCCGCGGTTTTTTTGGGCGCTAGTCTTCCATTCTTCCAATAGTTATATTAACTGACTAACACTCTTTTTGCTTTTAAAAGTATATCAGGTTTACATATTATGGAATACTTTATTTAAAATAAAGGCTGTTTTCGATTCACCGATTTTAAGTACTTATAAGCACTTGTGAATTAACCACAACTTATGGCAATATCTCTGCTGGCTTAGCTGTCAACAAATTCTGCCAGACCGCCAGCAATATTTTAGCAGCTAAACAGTAGCACAGAGTTCTGTTTTAGGTAATAAATATCACAAGTTCCATTTTGCATTAAAATCCATTTCAGTTCAATTATTTGCGAATTCAATCAGTTTATTAAAAGCTGTTTGTAATTGTAATTTGCAAAAAGTTGTAGTGCCATCTATTGCCGTTTTCTTAACTGAGAGAGCTTTTTACAAAGCTTTGGGTATTTGTGTTAGAAAGTATGTATACTTGTGAATTTTTGCTAGGTTAGCTACGAGCATTCAGATGTACTTACGGATACTTGAAAGCCGTGGATCGAAAGCAGTTTTTGTAACGTTTCTAGCTAGCTATATTGTAAATTATGCAGAAGCACAAGAACCTTTTATAAGGGAAAAAAGACTAAGGAGAAACAGGGCCTCGGGGAAAATTGCAAAAACAAATGACCAGGGAAAATCGGCAGGGTAAATTTGACCCCATACACATTTTCTTCTAATTTATAGTAAATGGGAAATATAAATTCAGATTGAATCTGGTGTGAGTCAAAGAATTTTACAGAAATGGTGACCACATTTTAGAGAATGGATCAGTATTCTGCTATTAATTATAATTATATCGGTTATTCATATTTATGTTTACAGAACATATATATTTTTGCTTTTCAACGGATTTTATACAGACTACAATGCTTCGATTCAATTTTTTACTTATTAAGGTAGCTCACAAGCAAACTTTATGAACCTAGATTTCGATAAAACTTTTTGAGATTGTTCTTGAACACTCAAAGTATCTTCTCTCGAAATTTGAGACTATATTTCCAGTGAAGATTTGAACATTGACTGTTAACATAAGCTTTTACGTAAATCGTACCGGAAAACATCAAATTTACTATATCTCTCTGGAACTTCCTTAAGTTATTTTCGAAATTGGTACAACGTAAGTTCAGAGTATTAGATTTTGAATGGTATCAAAAAATGATGTCTTACTGATGTCGCACATCGCCAGCGATTGATTTACTTTCGGAGACATTTTTATAAATAAAAAGGTACTCTTAGGTTATGACGCGAGAATAACAATGTAAACAGCAGTCACAGCAGACAGCTGACACATGCTTAGTCAAAAATTTGACCTTACGAGTAAAACGTAATTTGTGCTTGGTACTTGACTCGATCAGTCACTCGGGAACTACCTGGGAACCCTGCCTGTTTTGTATTTGTATGGCAAAAGTGGCCGTGTTTATATCTCAAAACCTGTTTGACCAATCTTATTGAAATTTTTTGAGCATGTTTATTAATGGTCTTAGAAAACCTATGAATTTAAAAAAAAATTAATAACTCAAAAATCACAGATATAGCAATTATCGAAAAAATGTTATGACGTTTTTTTCAACTTTGGGCAAATTTTTATCGTGAGCCAAACGCTATTTTAAAAAATCGTGGACTACGTTTGTTCTTTAAACAATTGTTAACTTAATAGCAAAATTTCATTATGATCCGATCGGTAGAAATGGAGTAATGTACCGGAAGGTGGAAAATCAGAACTTTTCAGAAGGAGCAAAGGGGTTTCCAGTGCAAAATCGGTCTTCTTTACCCCACAATACAATTTTCAAATAACAAGTTTTGGTACTTCTGGTGCTCAGGATTTCAAAATTCTTTTACAGCTCGATCCGGAAACGAAAATAAAATTATAAAAATAGTTGATTTTCCGATCCCCAAAACGGGCAGGGTTTCCTTAACCATTTTTCAAAAGAGATAATTCATTTTGAAGAAGGTTACTTAAAACATCATGTTTTTATTAAGGAAGTGTCTGTTTGCACTTCTGATGTGTCCATGTGTATGTGTATCCGTACGACTGAAATCCGCGAAATGCATCGCCTACTGACGGAATATTTACCTTTTACAAAATATCTACGGACTGAAATCCGTGTACACACACACATACTATAGACACACTAAAGTGCAAATAGACGCTTCCTTGTATTAAAACGATAAATTTCACTATTTGCTCCCTTATAGACTACTCACCAAGTTCAATATTTGGCAGATTTTCTCTCTGCGGTAAAATTGTATATAATATAATATAAAAATTCGGTTGTTACTGAATAGCTTGAAAACTGTGAATATGGGAGAAAAATTAAAAGTTTTTAAACCTCCTTAGGAACAATTTTTAGAATTATTAGGATTATCTTATACCGTTGCCCTTATATCTTAAATTGTTTATAATATTCTTAATTTTAAACTGCAGAACTCATTTTTGTGATAATTTGTTTGGATATCTTTAAAATGAAGTAATATTGTTTTGTGTATCCAGTTCAAAGCTTATAATCAGAAATGTTTTTTTTACGTATCTGGTGCTAGCTAAGTTCTTTTGTGTACATTGTTCTGGATAGCAAAGAGCTCACTTACCCAAGTGATAATCCATTTTATACATAAATGGAAGAAGTCTTTGGTGAACAAGTTAATAAATATCTAATTTTTTCCATAGAGGAACTTAATTCACGCAGAGTAATGAATTCCCACAATTAATTTAATTACAAATACAAATTTATTTACATCTGTCAGCTGATAATTTTATCAAACCTGGCAAAAAGTTTCTGCAAGTGCCACCTAGGTTTCATTAGAACAATTAGATGGACGGTTTGTTTCGTATAATTTGTAGAACAAAGTTGTTCTGTAAATGCATGGTTTTTCCAGAACAGGGTGCACAAAAGAACGCAGCTTGGATGTCAAGAGGAATTTAAAATTGATCGTTTAGAGAATAGTAAAAACCTGTTTTAGCTATGTGAAGAAACCAAAAGGAAAATAGTAGTATAACTGATGACAGCTTTCTTTAGTAAGAGATAATTTGTTCAGAAAATTGTGAAAATATTTATTCATAATAAGTAATTTATTCTTCCATTTTAATCAATAAAATCCGACTGTGTTATTCAAATACTATACTAGAGTAAAACAACTGTCCGAAAATATCGTCGTTCAAATTATAATTCAATTTAATTAGCAGAATCAATAATTCCATGAGTACACTTTTCTGGTCTTTCCGGAATACAACTCCCTTCAGATCAGCAGTACTTTCTGCCACATAAGAGGGAGTACAATTTTAAATTCTTTCAATTTGACGTATTGATTTTATTATTTGAATTATTTAATGAATAAAGTATAACATATTATTTACTGAAATCATGAGTATGTAAAAATAAATAAATGATTTAACGTAGTGTAGCAAGGAGCTCTATCTTGCATATGCATAAAGTGATTAGAGGGTTAAAAATCAAGCCTACATTCCAGTTCATTTGGTTACAACGCAACGTAGGGAACGAATTGGAAAACCGTACCAGAATTTCATTAGTCCTTTTTGGCCTCATTTGTGATGCAGAGATACATCTTTTACGTTTCTCTCTATTTCCTTTTCGTCCGAACTTTTTTTTATAACTCTGGTAATGGCTGCTTTTTTTTTTCCATTCAGATATACATAATCACTTAAAGAAAAATGTCTAAATTTTTAATCTTAGGCCATACAATAATTAAGCCTTTTATTTCGTCCTGTCTTGTGTTAAACAAATTTAACACTATTATCGCTTATTATTTAAGCAAATGAAAGACAAAACAGTGTAAATATTATTTACAAAGAACGGAATTACCCCACTTAGGAAAAAAAAGGTTTAATTGATGCCAACCAAAAATCAACTCTGAGGCAAATTATAATTTTTATACAATTTTTTCCGTGGGCAGTTAAACTTTACATTGTGAATTCGGAAGCAGTTTAGCAATTTACGCTCACTTTGTTTTGATGCAATAAGAAAATTTCAATCGAATTTCTGAAAACCCTCCATAGAAGTGCTCACTAGGAATCTGATGCTCTTCTTCCGATTCAGTGCAGTTTTCTTGATTTGGTGTAGACGATTTTTTTGATGTTGAATACTAAACCCTGCTTTCCCCTTTTCCGCACAACATCGTAAACCACATTAGAAAAGTGATTTTATTTTTATATTGATCAGATTTTACTGAACTTATACCGCAGTGTTCATTCGTCCATTTTCAATAGGCGTATTATCCTCATAGTTTCTGGTGTTATGAGCGCTTGGCGAATACCTGTGATCTTCTCGCGAGGTAGCTTGCTTCTGTATAGATATTTTACTAAGAGATTTGCAGACCAATGCGAACTCGTTCTCCTCGCTATTTGTTTAAAACTCTTCCGCTTTAGCATAATATAATATCTTCTCCATATTTCCTTGAGAATTTTTTCTTAAATAAAGAACCCTTCAATTATATTTTGTATATTCAATGTATCCGACATGGGTTTTTTTTTAAATTAAGAGTAAAGTTTTCTTTAATTTAAAGGACTTTTACAATGTGGTTGCTGACAAACTCCCATCATCAAGGCATCTATCACAAAAATGTTATTATCGATAACTGCCTTGTTTGTTACAAAACCAAAAAGAGGAAAATGGGAATCATTGCCATATGAATTCGATTCGATTGAAATCTAATCGTATATACAGTTAAATGTAAGTAGATTCACTGGCATAGATTTCGTTTTTGTTCTGAGTGCGATTCGATTGGGAATTTACCGTACTTACGACACAATTTCAATTCGTGAATAGGCCCTCATATTATTACTTCGATACACTTTTTTGTTTTTATTAGAAAAAATTTGAAATTAAGGGTTCTTTGTTTTTTAAGTTCCTGAAAAAATTATATTCAGAAAATTCTATCAAATTGGGGCTAATAAAATGGTTGTGGAATTTTATGTTTTTGAAAAAAAATTAATTGGGTGAGATTTTGAGGTTATATTTTTAGTTTTGAAGAATTTTGTAGATTGCGGTAAATTTTGAAGTTTAATACATACATATATTAAATTATTTAAAAAAGTTAACCTACACTCGTTGGTTTGGGCGTGCAAAGCCCGGGTTTTATCCGAGGAAATCATTATAAAATTCATATCTTAAGGGGAATCCCCACTTTAAGAACTCAAATGTTTCTGGATTTAGTTTTTAATTTAATAGAGTTTTAAAAATTTGTACAATGACAATTACTCTTAAAATGACTGCAAAATATAAAAAAAATTTGAAGACTAATTTTTGTTGAATTCGTGATACAATATGGATTTGGAGAAGAAAAGGTTTAGTTTTTTATTTTTAACTTTTCGAACTATCACAATATTTTCATACATTTCGTTATTAGAGTGATATACAATTGTTTCGACACACTTTTTCCCTAATTTACATTTATAGGTTTAACATCCAAACTGTAATAAAAAATTTAAGTACCAATATGTCCTTTGGAATATCTAATAGAAATAAATAAGCTGTCTGATATAATATATTTGTTCTGGCAATGGGCTTGGTAATAGATTTATTGACGAACATCGATATCGAAAAAGAATAATGTGCGCCAAATTTTGGGGACACGAGCGGGGATTGTTTTCATAAATTTATTTTGGTTTTTTTTTAAACCCAATTTTAAGTAATTCAGAAAAGTTCATGAAAATAATTTTTGTTAAAACTTAAATAAAAAGTAGAAGCAAAATATATTTGAAAGCAAATGTCCGTTTACAAAGTACACAGACAATTCTAAAGTACAAGAGTTTTAGTGTGTTCTTGTAAGGGAGCATTGTATTTCAAAAATAATTAGTAATATTTACATAGTAGGAGAGGTTTCCAATATAGATTTAAAAAGCCATTTTTGGTTATGGAAATTCCTATCAAGAAGCAAATAACCCAATCGACTTGGTGAAACTCGTAAATTCGATTAGTCAGCATAATTGGTACCTACTTTTAAATATTCACATATCAATAATATTCATTCCAATGTGGAAAACACATCATTAGATCACAATCACCAAATGAGAGAATTTTTCTACAAAAATTAACCAGATATCCATCCATACCTTTCAATATTACGAGTTGTGGCAAACTATAAGTTGAATACAATGCCTTTGTTCATCACCTAATCGTCTTCTAGTGAAAACGATTGCCTAAATCATTGCATATTGAATTGAGAAGGAATCCAATAATTATAAAAACATTTTATAATAATAGAGCCTCAGCTGAAAGCTAGCGGCAATAGGCTACGACGTTATAATTGCACATTCCGTATTGATTTTGTTTGGTGTATTGTTTTTAGAGAGTAAATTAGGCTGTATAATCGGATTTCTTAACGTCGTGAAGTATGGTGATTAGTACTAATATTTATTTATTCATTGCAGATTAGGAAACGAAATTATTTGTCTTGTTTCCGAACTGGTTTAATACTTCACTTTTTTCTCTTTTAACCTATCCTTTTGTAGGATGAATTAAAAATCGTTCAGTTCTAAATGAAATGAAAACGTTAAACAAAATAAATCCCCGCTCCCCTAAGTAAAAGAGAATAATATCGTAACGTATATAAGGCGAAAAGAGGAAGCTTTATAACCAATATTGAAGAACGGTGAAGGTAATGCCATTGAAATGTTAAATAAAGGGAAAAGCGACAAAGTTTAAATATATATAAACAAAAGCGAAATATAAAAACAAGCTGTGATATTGTAGTATGAACACCTAAAACACTTATAAAAACGAAATACAAACAAAGCACCAGATGCAGAAACAATACATGAATAAAAGTGTTATACGAGATATAAAGAGTATTTACACCATGAAATTTGCGTAAGAACTCAAATGATATTTTAAATAGAGAATTTCATAGTCTTAAAAAATGAGAGAAAGTAAACACTTCGTTGGCAAACAACTGAAACAACAAATGACAAAATAAAATAACACAAAATAAATGACAACAAGATTGCCAATCCATAAAGAAAAACATATATTTTTATGCGAGAAGCAAATGAAGCCGCGCGGAGCAATGTGACTACAAAGTTCTGGTTTACTTTAAGGGTTTGTTTTGTTTAAGTCTAACATATTATAGTGTCAAAAAGCCCACTAGTTGAGCAGCCAAAGTAGTACAAGATGAAAAGCAAGACAGCAAGTTGACTACGAATATAAAGTGATACTTTTCATCGCGTATGGATGACTAACACTTAAATATCCTTTGTTACCTTTGTTTGAATACTTTATATTAAAATTTGTCTTTATTGTTCTTGAACTAATTGTTTGTTTTAAGTAAACATTAGAAGGGATACTGAGAAAGTGGTAAAAAATAAATAATTATTATATTCCAAACAAACCGGTCTTTCTTATTTCTCTTGATTTTAATTATTTTCCGTATTCTACATTGCGTATGCACTTTTAATTATAATTTTGATCATATTGTCTTAGGAAAACCACACAGGAGAAGTTCTCAACGTTAGAAGTCAACGCAAAATTTGGCAGCATATTTTTAATATAATGTCATTGATGTGCAACACTATTAAACATGCTATGTGCCATAAAATTTTAAAAGATAGTTCGCATTGCATGACTTTTCATCGTACGATGCATTGCCGACGCGTTGGAAAGGTTTGTGTGTGTTTGGTTACTCTTAAGGGGAGACACCACTGTGAAGGCTTGAAAAAAGGGCTTTTATCTCTATTTGTTTTTGGTAACTAGATTATTTATTTAGGATTTGGGGAAAAGATATGTTATTAGTTATTATGCATACATTGAACTTTTATTATACAAATATTTATTGAAAAAAAAATAACAAAGTTACAATATCTGCATTAAAGAGCCATAAAAAAATTGTTGTCGCTATCCGTCGTTTTTTCACAAAATGGCGACTGTTCAAACAAAAAATCTCTTCTGGTATGACTTTTACTTTACATTTACTTCTATTCCGGAAGCTTGAAAATATACCAATTAACAAAAAAAAACCCTACGTAGAACGGTTACCACTGCGATTACAAATAATTTCTGTTTATTAAATTTAAAATCGGACAATTGTAGCCCGTGTTATGGTCTACCAGATTGAGAAAAGTCGTTTCGAAAAGAACGCGTTTAAAAGTTTAAGGATATGAAGAGAATTTTTGAGCAAAGTTCATTTTGTAAATCGTAGTAAGCGATGTATAAACATTAAAATTTAGATATTTACCAAACTTCGTCTTTCCCGGCCCCTAAGACGGACCTTTTCCATCAACGGCGTTCTCACTGGCGCTTCTTTTTCAATTTTTTGTGGCCAATGTCGTTAGATGACTGCTCCCTACGCCCAGGCAAGCGGCTATAACTTCGGCATTTTTTCGATTTGCGAATTACATTTTTTTCTACATATTTTTGAAAGAATGCACTTTCAGAAAAAGCAAAGTGGTGTCCTTCCTTAAACGAAGCATTGAAGTTACGTGGTAATATTATAAATAGCATTTTGGAATTTTCTAGATCCTACGCACGGTAAGAAAAATTTAATTTATTTGCTTCTAGGTTAATTCTACAATGGTAAGTACACTATTCAATTACAATCTATACCTAGAGTAATGTGCAAAATCTAAGCAAATTCAGTAATTATTTAGAAGTTCGGCTACAAAAAAATTTTAACCATGTAGGATAATTTTATAGTGTAGTATAATAGGTAATATAAGGCAAGGGGATCAAAAAAATATCGGCACAAAACAATACGTAAAAGGAAGTTAGCCTTTTACAAACTATACTGACTAAAATTCGATAAAAATGTTTTCCATCCATCATGAATTTACTATTTTAAGTAATTTTATTTAAACCCCTTCCTCCACCCTAAATTACGTATTACTACACTCAAAGGTGGGCATTAACTCGTTAATCCGTTAATCGTTAATTAACGAAGTTAACAATCTGCTGAACGGATTAACTTTTAAGTTAACTTCAAAAAATGTTAACGCTATTGTTAACTTCCGTTAAATTGAACTTCCGTTAACTTTAGTCCGTTACATTAGTCGTTTGTTGACATGCTGTTGTCATTTCGTTTGTTTGAATTACGCGCCATGCCACGCTCGTATGTTCGGCGACTGTCGGCAAGTCGAATGGTGATTTTCAGGGTGAAGCTCAAGCATATCTTGGGACTCTACTACCAACCATTGGGACAAGTGTTCAAACTGCAAGATCTTAACCACCAGGTGCATTGTTGTGCCCCTTTGGCCAATGCCCTATTATCTGGAATAAAAAAAAGATTTGAACGGTTTATGGAAGACGAAGTATGCCAGCTGGCTGCAGCCTTTCACCCAAAGTTTCGACTACTGTGGCTGCAAAAGTATGATAGTTGCAAATTCTCCTCAACAGGCAGGAAGCTTATGGAAGCAAAAGTTGAAGATGCTCTCATTAAAGAAAGGAAAGCAAACGAAAAGGATAATATTAGTAACAGCGGAAGCAGCAATAATGAAGAAGAAGGGGATGATTTTTACAGTAGTTACTCAGTCTGAAAAAAATAGGTCTAGAAGCCAGAAATCTCCGAAAAACAAAGTTCAGAATTTGATAAGAACATGGCTGGACACGAAGTCAAAAGAATCTTTTACGGATGCTGCCTTTTTAGGTGAACCAGTGTTAATAAATCTTCTTATTAAATATAATACTGCTATCCCATCTAGTGCTGCAGTAGAACGTCTTTTTTCTACGGGCAACGATATTTTACGGACTAAACGATCATCGCTGTCGGATGTCAATTTTAATATGCTAATTTTTATGAAGGGGAACATGCATCTAAATTACCTAATGCAAAATAACGATGAATAATAGCCTTATTCCTACCTACTTTATTATCGACATAAATAAATGTGTGTTTAATTCTTCTTTCTATTTGTTTTGGTTTTAATTACCTATTTCTCTCAGCCCAAAAGCAGTATAAGTTTTAAATGGTTAACTTTTAACGGTTAACTTTAACTTGCGTTAAATTTTCGAAAATTTAACGCTCTACCTATTATCGAAGTTAACTTTTTATCTAACGAATTAACGATTAACGAAGTTAACTTTTGGATTAACTGTGCCCACCTATGACTACACTCTAAAATTCTGCTAGATGGTTAAAAAATTTTTTGGAGCCGAGTAGGACTGAAGTCCCACGATCGTTTAAAGTTATTTATGTACTTTTATTTTTACATTGATTTTGAAATTTACATATATTTAAAAGAATTTAATGTACAATTTAGCTATTTAAGGTCATATCAATCTTGGTTGAAACGACTTACATAACCACCCCCAGAGTGTTTTTTTATAACGCGTGTAGAAATGAGTGGGGTGATAGATGCCTAAGCAAGCAAAAAAGCAGGATATGGTGACGAGCGGTAAACTTCAACCGTTTTCGAGTGATTCATAAATTCGACATTGTCATGATATGCGTATTATTATTTTATTTTTAGCTTTTGATCTACTCAGCGCAGCGACATTAAACTCACGCCAAACAACTACTATCTCAATGTTCACCTCTATCACTGCAGGTACAGTCACTTGGAAAATGAAAAAAAAATTGTAATATTTCCTAACATTTACGATTTTACTAAATTTTCTCCGAATTTACCTCTTTTTTGTTTTTATTAAATTGCTCTTTTTCCAACATTGTACAATATGTCCAGGTAAAGCAAGGGGTGAAAAAACCTGTTCCTTAGAAAACTGGCTACCTAAATATTTTATCGCACTGATGTTACGAAATTCGTACAGTAAACAAAATTTCTAAGAAAAAGGGTTGAACATGTTTGTTTAGGGCACAGCCGGGCAAATCCGACTCTTTTGACTCCCGAGTGCTCCTTTTGACTCCCGAGAGATTTCAGAGCTCCTCATTGCTGCTGCAAGTGTAAGCGAGAAATACATACTCCTGCCGTGAAAAATTACTTGTGCTCTGGTTTAGGGCAGAGCTGGGCAAAGTTTGACTTCATGGGAGCTTGTATACCTGAGTGCATTTTGGGTCGCTCCATTAACGCAATGAGAAGGACTGAGTAAGAAGTGAGAAGGAGGTTATCTGTGTCCTGTGTGCCGCACAAGTAATTTTTCACGGCGGCAGGAGTATGTATTTCTCGCTTACTAGAATATTTCAGTTTCGTAGTGCGTAGTGCAATGAAAGAAAAATTGGGAGATCGCTTCAGGAATGTAAAACCGATACCAGCAACACTGTGGAAGTGGAAGTAAAGTCGTTTTTCCTCTTAGACAAGTTTATGGTACACATCACAGTACAATTAAAAAATCTGAAAAGCAATCGTTAAGTGAAAAAAATTATTATAACAAGATTATATGAATTGTGCAATAATATGATTAAATATAATAAAATATTTCAAGTTGATTAAAATACTTTAATCCCTTAAAATAAAATTGCTTTATTTTTTTTTTCAATTGAAAATTTTGTCGCGAAAAATTTAAAAAAAACGTCGGGTCAAAAACTCTGTGATTTGGCATGGAATGACCCATATACATGTGTATGTATATTTTTTCGCACATTTCTCGTAAAAGGTGACCTTTGACCTCGAATAACATTTTTTAGCGAAGTCGGATCAATGGTGACTTTTATATTTCATTTGTGATGTATTTAAGGTCTGTACAAATGTTCAGCTCTGTCGGAATTTTGCCTAGGTTGAATACCTATTTTGACTGGACTAAGAACGGGCTTTACCTGAATTTAATAAGTAATAGAACACACTCCAGACGAATGAAATAATTTACATGACGACAAAAATCTGGTCGTTTTAACTAGTCGAACCAATTTTACATGACACCATTTTTCGAAATGGTCTGGATTACACCACCCATGTTCGAAATTAAGTTTTCGAAACGGGTGAATTTTATGTATAAGATTTCTATAAGAGCTTAACTATTTTAAATCGTCGTTTCTTAAGTTGAACGTATTACATGAGGTTATTTCGGTAAGTACGTTCTTAGTGAGAGAAGTGAGATATTCTCATATATACATATATTTACTGAGACGGCGTGCTTTTGAAATCGTCTCACTTTCACATTGAGCAACAAAAACAAATGTAGTCTTTGAGCAACTGAGACATCCGAAACCTGAGTTAGATTTTCTGTGTCTCATTTGTTTCACTTACCATTTGATCAAATTTGACCCGGACTGGTTGAAAAAAAACAAAAATGTTTATCTATTTTAATATAAATGTTTATTATCGCCTTCAAAATAGGCTCCTTTCAATTCAATACAAGCATGCAAACGGTTGATCCAATTTTCCATACATCTTTTATAGGCCTCGGCCGGGATGGCATGTAGTTCCTTCCGCGAATTTCTTTTTATGGCCTCAATCGACTCATGGCACGTTCCCCGGAGCGGACATTTAAGTTTCGGAAACAGGAAAAAGTCATAGGGAGCCAAATCTAGTGAATACGGTGGTTGAATGATGTAGGGTCCTCAGAAACGTTGGCAGGCATCTCTTTTGCAACCTCTACTCGAACGTTCTTTTTACAAAAAATTCAGGTCTTTCGGTACAAATCTGGCGGCGATGCGCTTCATACCCAAAACATCAACCAAAATGTGTTGAGTCGATCCATAAGAGATGTTGAGTCTCTGCTATCTTTCTAATGCCCACACGACGATTTTCGAGGACAATTTCCTCCACTTTTCCGATGTTATCGTCGTTAACAGATGTGTATGGACGACTTGCATGAGGCAATAGTAAAAATCGCCATACAAACTTTTAGCAAAGTAAACAAATGGCTGCCAACCAATAATTAACGAATCCCGCTCAAATTTTAAACGAATGTTAAAGAAAGTTGTACCAACTTAGAAAAACAACATTTCATCGATTGAGTTTACGCGCGCGGTTAAATGGACCAGTCCGGGTCAAATTTGAACAAATGGTATATGTTGTGTTATGACAACCCTCCGAATAGGTTTTTATTTATGCGAAATATTTATAAGAGTAAAATAAGTTGCAGGCAAAATCGATTGTTTTTAGTTTTTTGCGTAGGTTTTAATATTGCTGTTTTAGTTAATTTTAAATTACTGTGACACCCATGGACATGACCATTATTCTCTGTCCACGGTTAGAAGTCCACCGTCTCATTTTAAAATTGTTGGGGAAAAGTTCTTCGCAAAAGTTCTCTCTAATACATGTAATGATATTGCTACGCCCACACAGTCGCCATGTGTGCATGACCGGAAAAAACGAATGGTCTGAAAGTACAAAAAAAAAACAAGGAGAAAGGACAAAAACAAGTTACCAGGAACGTGAAAAAACACGAGAAGATGTAGCTGAAAATCATAAAAAGGTAGTAAACTGCGTTTACATATGTTAGTTGTTGTTGCATATAATAGTTAAATAAACAAGGCTTTATTGTTATCCATTTTGCACTTTGCATCAGCGGACTCTGCGATGTAAAAATCAACTGATTAATCCAACTGAAACAACTGAGGCAGTTGCTCAAAATGTTGTCTCAGTTGTCTCACTTCACCGTAGCCTCGTATATTCTCGACATTAGGGTAGGATGCTGGCTCGAACGTACTGATAGAAAAAGAATACAATGTACAAGATAAAGTTTGAGGTAATGGATTTACCTGATACTAATTGACGACTTGGTAAAATAGGTAGAATTAAGTAAAACTGAATGTGTCGCTTTTTTATTTATATATATTTCTTTTTTCAGTGTATATAAATTAAAATAAATACATTTCACTTTCTCGTACTTTCTGGTTTAAATAATAACACATTAATTCTTTTATTTTTAACTTCTGCATATATAACAAAAAATTACCTAACACTGCTTTTTAAATTTTATCATTAAAGTAAATCTGTGTATATAATAGAAGTTCTTATTTTTCATAGATTCTTATACTTTTCTTGTGTTTTTATATACATACAGTATTTTACACATATGTTTCATATGTGTGTCTGAAGTAAATAAAAGAAATAATAAGAAAAATTGTTTGTAGGAAGATGTTTTTTTGTGTATGAAATGTTGTTTGATGAGTTGTGTTTTATTGTATAGCTGTCATCGGTTTCCTTTGTATTCCGCTTTTAAATTAAGAGAAACATTTTGAACCAAACTATTTTCTGAGAAGTGAGGATACGTTTTCCGAAGTGATTTCGAACGTATGTAATAAATCATTGTCGATATAAATCTTCAAACATGTTTTTCTAATCAACACGCTGAATACAATTAGTTCGGAACAGTTTTTGAGGAAATTACAAAGCCCTCGCTCACGATAAGATGTTAACGTTTATATAGCTTTAATGCTGACTGGAACATTGGGGTAAGTTAAAAAAACATACATTAGAACCAATTCCAGCCGTTGAGGAGCGAAATTCAATTCAATATTTCGAATAATTATTTTTGTTTACAATTGTCACACGCGTTGGGGGCTTTGGCGCAGAGACGTATTCACAGTAATTAATTAATTGTGAGATTTAAGACGTCAATCTTTTTTAACGCTGTCCATGACACATCCAGGACAAAAAGGAAGACGAGTGAAAGTGGCTACGCTGCTTTCCTAACATGTCATCTCCTTTAGTTCTCTCCTCAAAGATTGCAACCAGGTAATTTTTTAATTAATTGGGAAATTGTTAATTTATTCAATTCATTCAATTTTATTTCCGTCGGACATTGCATTTGTAATTTACGTTTTCCGTAAATTAGCCAGTTTTCTGTTTTAGTTTCTGATTTTTTTTTATTGTAGACATATTTACTGTAACTAGCCCCAGGTGGCATTAAAAGTACTTACCAATTACCAACAGTGCTAAAGCTGGGGTAGAGCAATCTTTTGCATGATAATGGGGCAGATACTGGCGCGAAAACCGACATAGTTTAGATAGCACTGTAGACATAATACATGCATTTTTTTAATAGACTACATTTAAGTTTACAGCATAATTCGAGAAAGAACGCGTTTTTATTGCCCGCGTTCCATTGAGGACGGAAAACTTTGATCATTTTCCTACAGTGTTTAGATTCTTACGTCTTCACCTTATCTCTTGGTTCACAACTAAAAAAATTGGGAACTAAATTTTATTATTAATTTAAAATACTGTGGACTATTTCTTTTATTTGTTTTAAAAGTAATGTGGCTTATATCCAATACAAAAACTTTTTAAGTAACTTATCGCCGTGGAAATTACACGTAATGAATCTCTGAAACTATGTAAGATTGGTTTTTTTTTTTTTTTTTAGACATTTTCAAAACTATTTTGCATTTCCTTAAAAAACACCTATAATCAGCTATGACTACATTCCGACACATTCAAAGTCCCAACCCCAGATTCTCATAGCGCACACAAGGCGTCCGATTTAAATTACCCCACACACTTACCAATTGGTTGGCCCAACTGAAAAGTTAAACCTAAATCCAAGGAGCAATAACAGCAAAACTGAATCCAAGCACATTTAACTTGAGAGTATATTGCAGAAGGTATATACAGGTATACCTACCTAGTCTTTAGATTAAAAGTCGTGAAACTTTTAAAACAGAAAACAGGGGTCGAATCAATCAAAACTGATGCAAAAGTAGGGAAGAAGCTATTAAAATGCTTTGTTTCTGTGGCGATACTGTTAATCTGATTACTGCTTTTAATGCATCACATCCTTTTTTATATTCATACTAATATTGTACAGACACCCCAATTGCCATAGACACCACTTATCGAATAATAGAACATAGGTAGAACATATAAGAAACGGCAATACCGTGTAAAGTTCGTGTACGTGAGTGAGGCAAATTCTACAGCCCATTCGAATGTCATTTCCACCTTATGAGAGGAGAAGACTAGCAACTTTGCCTGTGAAAATTTTTGTTTGTTTTTGCCTCATCAATTTACTCTTTACAGTCGATTTAATTTAAGTGACATGTATGGACATTTCCAAAATTAATTCATCACATGAGATTTCTGTTTTACTTTTTAAATACATTCCTTTCACTATTTTGAATATAATTGAGAGCGTCAGAAGCAAAGGGATGTAAAGTGACTTTCGAGAAAAAAAAGATTTAAAGTTGTTGTTTTGTATGTTGCTCCGATTAGATATTATTATATTATATTATATGTGAATTCCAAATATTACAATATCAGAATTATAATCAGCAAACGACACGACTCGTCAAATGTCCCTGTCCTTTTATATACTCGACTATGGAAATTGGTGTGGTAAAATAACGTTTTATGTACGCAGTCATGTGAATGCCACCGTGAATGAGGCCGTTGGCTGACTAAATTTCATATTGGGCAAATGAATGAATGAAATTAAATTTGTTTGATTTTTTGCGAACAAAGTCACATGTTCACGTAAAGCCATCTATTGTACGGCTTGGCCCATAACTAGATTTGCACTTGCAACGCTCGAAGTAAAGTTTCGCTTTAAAATATCTTATATGAGGACAATTTATGAATGCATGTGACTGTTTTTATTCCCTTTACTCTCAAATTTTATTTGTTCATGTGAAAGACGTTTAACCTTTTCACGTATAAAAATAAATCTGTCTGAATGTTACAACAAATACCCTTTGAACATTTCCGGAAAAGGGGCAAATCTGTTAGGCTAATTGTTGTAAATAGTGACACAACGCCAAACATTCTCAGACAATGGAATGGGGCAAATAAGCCAACCGTGTATATAAGTACGGTTCAGATTTGAAAATCCGTATCTTCATGGTTGGCAATTGGCGTTCAAATGCAAGATGAGCTGTAGAAATAAATTGAGGATGCAGTGCATTTGCAAGAAAATAACAAAAAAATCCGAAATCATTACTCAGCAGACACCTTACTAGTAAACTCAATAAAAAATTTTATCAGTTTAAAATAGGTGGATGCTTTTTCAGGCGTTTCTTTAACGTTAACAATATTATAGCCGCCATCCAGGAAATACTTCCCTACTCAGCTGTGGTTTGTTGACAAGTTGTAACAAAGTTCAACATAAGGCCACCCACCACCTTTTGAACTTCGGAGAACTAATTGAATTGTATGCAACAAGGTTACTGTTCACTGAAAGCATTTAGTTTTTCACTTATTACCTATTTGATGGCAGTAAGAAAAATACTAATCCCATAGCAATCCTGGCTTTAGCGAACTATATCCTCTAAAACATTTAAACAGTATGAATACAATATTGACAAATACGTTTCATAACTTTATAAAACAAAATACAAAACAGTTTTACGTCATATGATTTAACAAACTATACGAACATATTCCACACAAATGCGTGCTTGCCATTCTGTCATCGGGGTGATTACACAATTAAAAACCTGTTCCCGATTTTGGATTAATCGTTGACTAATCTTAATTGAAAGGTGACATATTGCTCCCTTTCGCTTAGATTTGAACTATGATTACGTTTAGCCAACGAGAGATGCACGGACTAACTGAAGCCGGTGAATGATACCCGGTGAGGCCGAAGTATATAGACAAACGTTAAATTTTAAGTAAAGCCGTAATACGAAACGCTACTGAAAGCATATACACCTATGTAGAAGAGTTGGAAAGTTATTTCCCGATTTTTACAATTTTTTAGATTTTAGCATATTAAGGATGTCTAATGAATATTTCAAATTAAATTTCGAAAAATGACAACGCGCCGCACTTTAAAACTCATGTTTTATAACAAAACATTTTCAAGTTCGTTTATCTTGAATCATATTTTTGAAACAGATATAAACAATTTCTTGAAAATCACTAAACGATTTCTTTGATATTTTGCGGCGAAAACTATTATTATTATTGTTAATTCAATTGCTATAGATGATACATGCATTTGAGTATTCCATTTCACATTTTTTGCGGTTGATTTTTGGTAAAATTACAACTAGTGCCGTTTTAGTGTTTTTTTTTCCCGAGGTGCCTTATTATGACCGTCTGCTATTCTTTTAAACAAAAAAGTTTAAAAATTTCTCACAAAATGCATATACTTTCAACCACATAACCTAGATTCCTCAAACAACTCTCAAAAATTCCTTTTTCTTACCCTTTCAAGGTATACATGTCCCTTTAATAATAATGGAGGGGGTATTCGCATCGTCCTTGTACTTTTGAAATTTGGATTCGTGTACATGCTAAATAATTTATAATTTAATTTATTTTGCCTTTTACAAAATATCTGCTGACCGAATATGGTCCTTTTCCAAAATATCGACTGAAATTTGCGTGTATTTAGCATGTACACGAACCCAGATTCCGATTGCACAAGGACAAGGACGATGCGAATAGCCACTGCCTAATAATAATCTTAGTTCTGGAAGTTTATTCAATTCGAAATAACACCTTTAAATGGAAGAAACAGTTATTTGTCCACATTCTGGTAATATTATTGTAATTGTTTCGATACGACGCGATTAGTCCAGAAACTTGTTTTACCTGGCATGACACCTTTGACAATGTGTCCTGGCTAGTCACGTCATGTTCAAACGACAACTAGAATAATACTGTTCTCAACAATTTAGTTTGTGCAGTCGACTGCTCAATTGCTAAATTTCTCAGTTGACCACTATTAGTGAATGAAGAAAAAACCCACATAAATTCAGTACCAGGCTAGAGCATTCACTTGTAATATAATAGCAAACACGCTCTAATTTCATCAGGTTCCAAGAATCAGAGGTGAAATATTAGGTCTGTTCGTGTACCTTTGACTAAAAACTTTATCTGGTAAACAGAGTGGGGGTATGTGCATCACAAGTAAAGGAATGCGGATATGTAATGAATTTTTCCTAATTTGTATAACTTCTTTTTAAGGATGGATACACAAATTACTGACTGAAAATTAAAAACAATCCTTGCAGAACATTCTACTGTTATATTTTGTTTTGTTATATCCAATTATGCTGTTATAGCCGTAAATTTCTTGCAGTTCATAAAGTAAGCGAACGCATTTCGGCGTAAAGTTTTATAAAACTTTGAGTACATGAACAGACCGTATATGTAAATCTATTCGAGTTTAGTCGAAACGACTTGAAATGGCTGAATATTATGTATGGGGTTCCTATACATGTAATTGTGCTATTAAACTCGAAATAAGATACATAATTCGACCTCAGAACAAAATTATGCTACTATGAGTAGAAATAACTGAATCACTTCAGGAATAGTTGGCATATTTGACATCTAATTAGCCAAGGGGTATTAACTTATGGAGTTATGAATCATTTGAACATAAGTATTATAAATCCGTTCACCGTTCATCATCACCGACTCTAATCAAAATCAAAACCAACAACACAAAATGGGAAAATTACTCTCTTTGCTCTTTTTTACTTTACTATTATAACGGCGCAATCAATAACAAAATATGTTTATGAGTACGCAAAGAAGAAAACTCAATATTGATCTCATGTAGTCTTCAAGTTACTATTCTTCAGAGCAATCATAATAATAATAACTTTCCGCGTACACAGTAACTGTTATCTTAAATTTTAATTTCTGAATAAGAAAAGTCTATAAGAATATTTTGGGATTAATTGTGGTAATGATATCATTATAACAGAGTAGACTAATGCTTAATCATATTGATGATATTTACGGCATTCATCAACTGTAAGAGGGCGAGCAGCTTTCATAAAATAACTAGTTGCTACAACACATTGACCTGATGTGATTTTGTGCGCATCCTTGCATCAAAACATAAAAAGTACTCCGATAAAACTCTGAAAATAATAATGGGACATAAGATGATTTGGCAGAGACAATTTCGTAATGAGTAGGTAACCTACACTTCTGCGGTTGTACGCTCAGTGCAGGCAGAAATTCTTGAGAAAAGGATAATGGGGACACAAAATCAAATTGCGTGTATTTGTCTGTTATCCAGTAAAAAACATTTATCCCTCCATATAATTCAAACGAGTAAGGGGTTAGTTTTTATTTCTTTAGTTCCATCTTTCTCGCTCTTATATGATCCTGTCCTGTGTTAAACATCTACTCCTCCAAGATATCTGAAGGGGAAAATGCTTGCATTCATGAATACGGATTTTACTCGTTATGTCCGATCCAGTTGTCCATATTCAAAGGGTGTAATATACCATGGTACACTTTCGTAATAATTGCTAATGATTTCACTAGGTCTTGCTAAGTTTTCAAACGTAACGGATACGTGCAGACAAACGTCTGCTTTTTATTGAATTTTAATACTACAAATTTTTATTCCACATACGAAACAAAGGATAGAAACATTGCGACCTTTTATTATAAACCAGGATATCTTCTAGGACCCCCCAAAATGTACTATACTCAGTTCAGCTATAATAGAAGAAAAATTTCTATAGTAAGGCTCCGGTCTTTAAAAAAACGTTTTAATCTGCTATTTAGTATCTAAATATAAACAAAACTGTAAAATTTTTTCTACTTTCAAAGAATTTTGAAACCTGCAAAATGCTCTGAAAGTATGTTTGTGAACTGAAATATACCAGAAAAGTATTTTATATGATTGAGAACTGTGTAACATGATTAAAGAACAAAGGGCCTTTCTCTGATCTCACATGATTCTTAAAAAAACTCGTTGTGTATAAAAATTATTGAAACGAGACGATTCATCGCGTTTCGTCTTTCTGAGTAGGGCCGTAAACCTGGTTGACACGGGTGGAATTATGTAGCTCGTTTCGATTTTAGCCGAAATAGCTTGAACTTGCTCAAAATGTATATGATTCCTTACCTATAAGATTTTTACATGCAATTGAGCTAGTAAATATGTTTCGGTTAAGTCGAAACGAGATACATAATTCCACTCCTGTACTATTTAAGGATTATATGAGACAAAAGCGGCCCATCTACTGACGTTTATACAAATGTATGCGCATATATTCATACATTGCCATACATTGACAAATTTGAATGCGCATTCACGATGTATGTTCTAATGTGTGTCAGATGGATGGGCCGCTTAACCAACATTTTTGAGAAACTTCAAAAGAGGATAAAGGGTTGAATAAATGAAACTGTGTTTAACGAGTTGCTATAGGTTGAACTAGATTGATATATCTCTATAAACCTCTAAAATCAGTTAATGGACTCACTTCACAAATTGTGCTTCATGAGTATCTTGGTTGGCTTAATATGCCTGAAGTTGATCTGTGTTTAATGAGTCTGCTCTAGTAAAGTAAAGTGATTGAGATCGCGACTTCCTGTTCTAAATTTTTTGGTAGTTCAAATTAGGGCAAGCTATCAGTTGTTGTTACTATCGCTAATTTTAGTGCTCTCAGAACCTGAAATGAACTACCAGAGTAAGCAATCATTTTTTTTCAATATATTTCCGCTTAGTGCATATTTTATAATATTCAATTTATTAGTAAAACCAGACACTAATGTTTCCTTGAATAACTGATAGTGTGAGCTTCAAGCACGTAATCAGCTATTTTGTGAATTGTGTTCATTAGATTTGTTGCTCTCAGTCTGAATTGCTCTAACTTGCTCTACGTTTTTTGACAACTGCTCTGATCTATTCTGCTTTGAACTTCTCTATTCTTCTTCCACTTTAATTAAACACAGCTTGAATGAAGTACAATTACTGATTCCCTGCAATGAAGTGAAAACATTTACCAGTGTCGGTAAAAGTAATTTCCTATCAAATAATGTGAAAGTTCTCAACAAATTGGGAAAACAAGGAAAAAAATATTGAGTGGGAGATGCAAAAGCTACTCGTGTTTGGTTTTTGTAATTAGAAAAACTGTTCGAAGATTACTTTTTACTTATAGGTATATATTTTCCAGATTTGGCTTCTTTTCTCTTAACTTAAAATTTATTTTATCTCACTGTGTTTTTTCATAATGTCATTATTATTTCTTTTATCGTCTCTCTGTTAAATTAGTTACGGTAATTAATTCAAATATGGCAAATAATTCACAGACCACATTTTTACCTCGTTTTTTTTTTCAGTTGAGCGTTGCAGAGCGCCTAGCTAATATCAACGATTTTTTCTGAGAGTTTTTCATACCTGCAAGCCGATCGATATACACTCATAGTGCATCCGTTTAAGATTTGTTTGTAACTTTTTCTATTTAGGGAAAGTGCGTCAGTAAAATTATCCTGGTTGATGCTTATCTATTCTTCAATGGTTGTTATATATGCGTGTGGACCGGAAAATTGCTTGATTTTCTATGACATTTGAAAATATTTTTTATATTTTCTAGCGCGACGGTTTATTTCCCTTGTAATTAGGATTGGGATGCCTCGGCTGCATTTGGCGAGGAGCTGTTAGGAATAATTAGATGGTTATTTGATTAGAATTAATGTCCGCAAGTAAAAAAAACAAAATTACCTGGAAGCATCATATTTACGGTTGGATATACTCCAGTTAAGGGTGTTAAAGATGGCCTTATTTCGCTTGGCGGAGATCTTCTGTTGTTTGGCAGTGCCATTGTTGGCTGCAATTTAATTAAGAACATTTAAATATAATTTCACTTTGAGGATTTTAGCTAGCCAGAATAAAAATTTAATAAATATATGGGTTGGGAGCAAAACTATATGTAACAATAGCTCTTTTTATTTACTTATTATAAAATGAATTTAATTATAAAGGTGCATCTGACGTACAATGCGTTGAAAGGATGAAAGTGCTGAATTTCGTACTTCATTAGTATAAATTAGGTAACCCAATAATGGAAAAGGTTTCAGTTGCTCAACTTTTGTCGGTTTTGTTGTCTCACTTGTAACTTCGAAAGAAATTCTTTATTTATATAATACTCAACCGCAAGAGCTAAAGATTTGTAATTTTGCTGTAGAACTAACAATGTGTACTTGACGAGTATCAGAAATACCAACGAAATGAAAAAAAATGTTCCACAAAATATATTGAAAAAATCTAAGTAGAATCGATTTACCCTATTCACCACTACATTCAATTTTAGTTGAAAAAATTTGCAAATATTGGATAAAAATTGTTTGCAAGGGTAATACGAGTACTTTTAGTTAAAGCGCCACGGTTAGTTTTTCCTAATAAGTTGCTTGCAGGATTGTTATGAGCTGGCTGCGCTGCATGGAACTAAGCAGGCAACACTGCATACTCGTCTTCACAGTGCTTGCAAACTTTGCAGCCCAAAAAGTATAGAAATGGATGAAAAAATACTCGCCGCGTCTTAAATTTAATTTCACATGTCACATAACATGTAACGTGACCACCTCTACAACATGGTGCATCTGATATTTACGGAAAAAATCATAACCCTGGTTGATATAATCGGATGCCGTGCTTTAATTGCTGCATCCCTACTGAGGGATGATGAAAACTTAACTAAAAATAGCACCCGCTCCATCATCGAAATTCTGCAAGGCACGCAGCGCAGTGACGTCATTTTCTTGCACGCTTGTCGGCACCATGACCATCACGGCTCTCAGCAAGCGATTGAGCAATAAAACATGCACCGTGGGTGCCGGGATTAAGGTCACACGAACATTTTGAGGGATAAACAACCACTTTCGACCTTTGGCATAAAACAGTTTACTTTATACCAAGTTGCAAATCCCTTTTCTGCATATTAACCATTTCGTTGACACACAAAAATGCTCGCAATAGCACCTAAGTTTCAAAAAACTAAGTACTAATTACTCGAATAGCGTTGGAAAATTTCATCCCTACGTCATGGCGCCGTTTTCCCGGTCCGCCGAACCTGACCACAGAATTGTTGGCAGGTATTTTTGGATTTCTCGATGTCACAGAGCAAACATTAATTCTTCATCCGCAACAAACTATTGTATCTGCAGAAAATAAGCTTTTCGAAGACTTTGGAAAAGACACACAATGGGTCAAGTGAATAAAGATCAAACATTTACTGAAAGTAAATAGTTTCAGTAAAAGTACTCTGTACTAGTAAATGCTTGTTGTTGCTTGTTTTTAAATTCACCTTTAGAGAAGGCGTCATCTAAGTTCTTGTTGGTCCCAGCCACCGGCTATATGTGTCTCTATAGCACCTCCGATAATGACTCAGCGAGGAGTTATAAGTTTGGTGGCCAGACAAACTAGCACAAATTCTCTCCTTTATTTCCCACTGCCAGGAGAGCTGCTAATAAGCCACCGCTGCCTCGCGCAGCACACCACGTGCACTTCAAAATATTGGACAAATGTTTAACTGACAAGGATTTTATCCTATCCTTTTTATAACAAATAAAAAAACCGGGTAATGAGCTGGATTTGCTCTTCATGTAAACCTCAAGTTCCTGGACTACTGTCTGTCAAAAATACAACGAAAGCACATTGAACTATGTCCGCTGATTATGAGTTTCGTCTATAAGTGGGAAGCCAATTCTTAACAAACCTATGTAAGATCTTACAACTATTTGCAACCATCAGTGAGCAACGAGCATTGCAAGCATCACAACACAATTAAATGGAATTCCAAAAAAGAGACTTACTAAATCTCAATTTTTGCTTCTAAAAGGAAGTCTGCAATGAGTCACAGGTATCAAAAGCCCCACTAAGGACTCACTATCCCTCAAGAGAGGAAAATTTGCTCTCACCACAGCAAGCTTTTTACAGAACAAAATTAAATGTTCCTCGTCCTCCACCACCTCGCAGACATCACATTTGTTACTATCCGCATTTTCACACAGCGCCAGGTGTTTTTTTTTCATGTAAGTGTACCCTAGAGCGTTGTAGAGTGCAACCACGGCTTCGAGCTTAAAGACGGGTATACAGCCGCGAAGAATGTACCCTTTTCTGTTGAAGTTCTTTCATACTCTCTGGTATGTGTCAATTAGCAAATTAATACCCTAGACAGACGGGCACGTGCGAATGAACGTACACGAAGAATGATCGTTGCCGTGTCGTCTGTCAGCAAGAATGAAGGTTTAATGAACTACAATCTCGTCCTCCTCAACGACGTTCCAGAAACATCATTAGCAGAGAACGACTATGGATATCCTGGAAAAATCAACTGATTTCCAGTGTCCGCTCTATGCATTGTCATTTAGGACAACAAGTGAATTCGCAGATGCCGTAAAGACAAAATCATTCGCAAATCGATAAATTGTTACAACTTGTAAAGAGTGCTCATGTAGGTGGGCGGAATAAATATTAAAGTGGAGGGGACTAAGGACCCTTCTTATTTGGATTTCATAGAGAAATAGAGAAAGGCGAAAGTTCTCTTGAAGAGGTCTATCGCCAGAGCAATAACCAAACATGGGTGCGTACCGCTACATACAGGAGTTGTACAGGAAAAAGCAGAGCGATGTTATGCGCTACTTGCTTCGAATTCGCGTCTGGCAGTATCGCCAATTGACGAAAATGCATAGGGCTCCAAGACCATCACGTCCGGACAAGGCTCGCAAGCTAGGATACCGCGTAAAGCAAGGATACGTCATCTATAGGATTTGTGTTCGTCGTGGAGGTCGGAAACGTCCAGTTCCAAAGGGTTGCACCTACGGCAAGCCAAAAAGCCACGGTGTAAATGAACTTAAGCCATACCGCAGTTTGCAGTCTATTGCCGAGGAACGTGTTGGTCGAAGACTGAGAGGATTACATGTGCTGAACTCATACTGGGTTGCACAGGATGCTTCTTACAAGATTATGAAGTCATTTTGATTGATCCCGATCATAATGCTGTCCACCGAGATCCCAAGATCAATTAGATCTGCAAGGCCGTTCACAAGCACCGTGAGTTGCGTGGACTTATTTCCGCCGGAAAGAGCTCTCGTGGCATCGGCAAGGGATACAGATACTCGCAGACCATTGGAGGTTCTCGAAGTGCTGCCTGGAGGCGCAGAAATCGTCTACACTTGCGCAGGAAGCGTTAAACAAGATACTTTCTTGTATCGCTTTTTAAACAATAAATCATACAATGACTTAAGACTACCCTCCTACTGAGGGTATGACTACCTGGTCATAGTGAATTTCATAAATATTGCTTAAAATTGAGGAATTCCGTTCACTACATTGGATCCGCCATTTTGAATTTGAAAATTCTGATGAATTCTGAAATTCTGAATTCGAAATCAATGACGCCGAAAACCCCCTACTGCGGATTTTCAGCGCAATCCCTTGAAGTTTAACTAATTTAATAACTTTTCTAACCGGTAGCCATCTTCAATATAAATATAAAATCAAATAATAATATAAAACTATAAAAGAATGGAACCGTTCTCAAAAATGTACAAAAATTAAATTGGCGCCAAATCCTGGCTGATACAAATCACATATATTTGTTAAAACTACTTCTTAGAGATGCAGCTTTTTGGGATTCTTTTTGTTTATTTTATATTTGTAATATATTATTATCAAACTTACATGTGCAAAATACGCTTGTCCATATTTTATGTACATTCCTGCTGCCGGCGCAGGATGATTGTAAGTACCAATAAGTGGCTGGTGACACGCGGCAGCCGCATCATTTGCGGCAGCGGCGGCAGCTGCTGCTGCTACTACAGCTGCTGCAGTTGGCGGATGCATAGGTGGAATGTGCGTACCTCTTGTCATATACATCGACTGTGAATGATCAGCGGAGTATCCACCGCTCAAGTGATTCGAGACAATACTGTTAGGCGAATTATTATTACTCTCTATCGAATTTGTGCTTGGTGAGTTACGTTGACTAGCACTTCGTCTTAGATCAAGGTTACCTGGCTTTGATCGAATACCAGTGCGAGGTTTATCGGAATTTTGTGTTACACTATTGCAACTTAGGTTCGGGTTGCCCACTAATATACCGCCAGTCTGAATCTTGTCGTTGGTAATTCTCTTTTGCTGCTGCTGCTGCTGCTGTTGTGTCATATGCATTTGCCTGTTTGTGTTATTTTGGTTCGTTGACATGTTAGGGATGTCACCAATGTTCGGCTTCCGCTGGCTTTGCTGATGGTTGTAGTTAGTTTGCCTTCCATTTGGAATATAGCTGTTACCGTTGATTTTCTTTCCACCTCCCGTGTTCAAATTTTTCTTATCGTAATTCGAAATTATGTGATTGTTCATGTTTGAGTGATCACAAAAATTTTGATTATGCATAGGTGTATTGTACCCATTTGGCATAATAGGAGGTGTCGCGAATAGCGGAGGATTTCTATGTTGGTGAGGTAACGGTAATGGATTTGAAAGAGGAGTGCTTGGAGCAGAGTGTGGTGTTCCATTATTATTGGTATGATTGCCATTGGCATTAGCAACTGCATAACCCGTAACAGATGGATCTATAGGTAGATGTGGACCCGTTGGCCCTGAGGGGTGGCTTATAAGAGGACTAATCACAGCATTAGGTTGATGGGGAGGAATAGTTGTTATGACTCCTGCAGACGCTGAAGGTGTAGCAGGTGGTCCATATGGAAGCATATTAGGGAACACTGTCGCTTGCGGGATAGCATACATTGTTGGTCCACTCGGATCTGAAGTCAATGTAAAAGGAACACTCTGCGCGAACTGATATGTATTTGCAGGTGTTGTTGATTGACTATTGTGGCTGCTTGACATGTTCTGATGTGGAGGCGAATTTCGCTTGCCACTATTGCCTGTATTGTTCCCTGGATTAGATTGTGCACCAGGTGGTAATGGCGGAGGGAGGATAGAAGATGGAACTGTATTTCCTATTGCTTGTGGAGGCACATAGTATGTCATAGCCTGTCCCCAGTAACCTGTGTATAATTTTCATATTAATTTTGCTGCTTCTGAACGAACAATTCTTACCATTATAGGGATACGGATAGCCAACTGGATATGTCATCTGGTATTGCTGCATTTGACCAGTTGTGGTTGCACTTGGTGCATACTGTTCTGGAGAATATACGACTTGACCTTGGTATAAAGGCGCTCCACCAAAAGGCGCTGTTGGGTAAGCAACAGGAACTACAGCAGTAGTTCCTCCTGTTGGCTGATATATTGCTTGAGTTGCAGCAGGAACTAATCCATTAGGATCTCTTTGTCCTGCTTGTTCATAAATTGGCATAAAATAACCCTGAATTTCGCCATCCTAATTAAAAATACATAGAGAAAGTCATATGATATAAACAATTTGCGGAATTATACCATAGGAGGTGGGTAAGCGTAAACCATTGGTTGAGGGACCGCATACACGCTACCATCAGGCTGGTAGAAGACAGTATATATCTTTGATTTAGTTTAAAATAACAAACTTACCGCTTGCTGATATGCCGCGGGAGGGTATGGATTATTTCCAGGAGAAGGGAATACAGTGTTACTCTCAGTAGGAGTATAATTCGTAGCGTAGTTCATTAATGGAATATTAGAACTTGCAGATTTTGACTCATCTTTCTTGTTTTCTGTTTGCATGTTTGTGGGGGACGTGCTCTCAGAATGCGGTAACTGATTTAAATTTGTCTGGATTTCACAGGAATCCGTTAAATTGGTGTCATCATTTGTTGGAGTCTAGAAATATTATGTTATTAAGATTTTTGCTTTAAGCAGTGTCTGATTAGATTCATACTTCATTGTGTTCTTCTGTCGAATCACTGGGTACAGGGGAGGGAATATTCGGACTAGTTGCCTGGTTTTTCAACTTTGGCTTTTGCTCCGCAGCTTCTTTAATTTCTTCTGAGTTTATTAACGTCTTGTTCGCGTCATCAATTGAATTATTTGCAGATTCTAAAAATGCTCTATAAGTGATGGCATCACCCTCAATATAATTGTGATTTGTTACCTTCCTGAATATCACTCATTTCCCTGTTAATGTGGTTTTCTTTGGTTACTTTCGTCGGATTATCTTCACTTTCCCTTGCATTCAATACTGTTTGTGATGACGACTCTGATAATGTTTCTTCGGATCCATCAGTGACGCTCGAACTAGTATTTTGTCCAGTACACACTTGCTCTGGTTTAGATCGTTTTTCTGTTCGATTATTGCGAATCATCGTTGACCCTATGCTCTTGTTATTATATATTGCAGGAGCTACTGCTTGGCTAGGTGGTAAGTTGGACGGGTCAAAGTGATAAATTGAACTGAAAGAAAATTAGATTTACTATAAATATTCTACTGATTGCATTAAAATAACTAACAATAAGATTAATATCACGCATGGAATAAATGATATAATTAAAGAACGAAAAATGTATATTGCCAGATAATGCAGATGATTGCACATTTGAGTTATGATGCGGGCATGCTCTGCACTTTGTTATGTGAGAAAACACGCACAGTTCGATAATTTTAAGCAAAATTTGTGCTGCACTCTGGCAATGGGTCCAATTTCCATTTTATCACCTAAAATATTTAAATAAGAGAAAAGCATACCTAAAAAATGCGAAAGTGATATTAATAATCGTACCTCTCTCCAGTTCCTTTTGGAGAAAAAGTTAAGAACACAAAAAAAAAAAAAAAAACTAATTTATTGTTATACACAAAGATGACCAAGGAAATCGAACAAAATCATGAAATCACATTGAAGGAAAAGTTAAGTGAGTCAGTGAATAAAATTATTTGTTGTTTGTTTGCCATGGTGATCCTTCAGAATTATATTGTGGATGTGTGAAAATCAAAAGCGAACTAGATATGTTTGTAGTTGTCAGACCTTTCTGCACATGGCGAGTAACTAAAAACAAACAAAGTGTGAGGCACAGGCATATTGCAGCGTATTCCTAATTAATTAAAAATGCACGCACGCTTTTGAAATGTCTTCCTTAACTATTTTGGATTGAATTAGATCTGAGAACTAGTGGGATTACAATCGATATCCATTTGTTTTAGTTTTAATTTTGATGCAATAGCTGTGTTTTTTTCATATATGCTTTGGATCAGATTTCACGGAAAATTTTGAATTGAATTGAAATTTATGAACAGTTACCTATATCAAAACTTTTTAATTTTGAGAAAAGAACATCAAATTGCATTGACTTATACCCATTTTGCATTAAAAAAATTAACTCAAAAATTTATACCGTTCAATTTTTGAAGGTTTGGTGGCTTAAAATCATGACAATTTGATACCCCTTTTGCAAATTTTATAAGTTTGCTATAGGTAACAGTTTAAAAAATTCAATTAAATGTAAAATTTCTGATGCAGTGCACAATATGAAAAAAAAACGCAACCAATACTGCATGTTTGATTTATTTTTTTACTGGATATTAGACAATTGAAGGTTTTATGAAATTACTTTTTAGTTTACGGAAAACACGTTGCCAATTTCTGCTTTGTTTTACAGGTCCTATCCTTTGTTGTATTGGGTTATTACTTGTCTGAATGCATATTACAAGCTGACTTTAGGATAGATGTTTTTTATTCCATATACAGACTCAACTAGAAACACATTGTTCGGAATGGAGAGGGGTAAGAGGGTAAATCTCAACAGTTTGGGAGTAACGGTGATTCATAAATTCGGTGCACACACTATTGTTTTATTTTTATCATTTGATCTACTCAACGCAGCAATCAAACTTACGCCAAAATACCACTATCTCAATTTCCTTCCTAACAAAAATGCAACCAATGATGATATAGCTCTGTGCCATTGCCAGTACCTACAGTCACTTGAGAAAGTGAAATAATGTTCTGAAATTTTCTAAAATTCACATTTTTGCCACTTTTTCCAAAATTCATGTAATGATTTTTTTTTGTTTTATTAAATTGCCCATCTTATTATCTTTCTAAAAAGGTGCAACATGTCAGGTAGAGAAAGGATATACAAATTTATACGTAGAAAACCTTTTGCGCAATATTAAAAAATTTCAATTTAAAAAATGTTAACAAAAATTAAACTTTTGTAACGTATTGCCATTGACTGTAAACGATTTTAATTTAATAAAAAACATTTTGGGGTTAATTTGAGTGAGCTTTCTTTTTAAATGCAGTTTTTTTTAAATAATCCGCAAAAGGTGTTCTACAAACAGAACATTTTTTCACTTTCACAAGTGACTGTACTTGTAGTGGTTAATTATCATTGGTAGCTTTTTTGGAAAGGACATTGAGATAGCACTTAATAATATAAAATAATAATGTCCAAATCGAATTTATGAATCACACTGTAACTCTAAAACGGTTGAGATTCCCCCCCTGCCACACGATTTTTGTTCGACTAGGTGAGATATATAACCCCTATCATTTTGACATGCGTTATACTATACACCCTGCATAGGGGTCTCTAATCTCGAAACTGCCATCGATAATTGGAAATTTAGTTCTCAATTTCAAAGCATTGCAATGAAAACGTGTCCTTTTACGTTTTAGGAGTCGCTGATCATGAATCTACTACCGGAATTTGGAAATTAGAGATGGCGGTTCCAATATGACGACCGAAATGTCTCAACTTATAAAGGTTGCTATGGACTCGAGTCCTTTATGCTTTTGCGGTAATTGAACTTAATCTTTTGGCGAAATTTGAAAATTAAAGATGGCGGATTTAATATGGCGGCCAAACATTCCCAACCTCAAAGCATACTTATGCACAGATGTGGCCAAATTATTATCACCCCTTAAAAAAAACCGATTAATGTAGTTTATAAAACTACAGTTGCTTCCTTTTTCTAAATTGGCATGCCGTTTACAAAGGTTAATGTCCAACGGAGCAGTATGTAACAGTCCTTCAGACACAGATGATCGCAACTATGCATGCAAAATTTAACGGAGATGGAGTTTTCATGCACGTTAAAACCCCTTGCCATACAGCAAGGAGAGATACGGAGTTTTTAAGGACTAACAACATCAAAATTCTTGACTGGCCAGCGAATAGCCCAGATATGAACCATATCGAAAATATCTGGGCTATTTTTAAGCAGAAAGTGGCAGAAAAGTGCCCACGGACCAAATCAGAATTGATTGAAGCCATGAAGGAAGTTTGGGAAAATGATGCCGATTTGGTCATCACAGCTAAAAACGCTATCATTGGAATGCCACGTAGGATACAATCCTTGACAAATGCAAGGGCAATGTTCACAAAATATTAATAAATGCATTTACAACAAAATGTTTTTTTTTAATCATAAAGCTACGTTTTCATACAATTTTACTAAAAATGTCTGTAGGTGATAATAATTTGGCCACATCTGTATACAATGTGAATTTAATGTAAAAGTTTAGCTTCTATAGTGTGTAGTATAATATAGTAATAGTGGCATCCTTCTTTGCAGCTATACCACATCTAAACTTGGCACGGACTTGGAATGATCTAGGCTGTATTATGTGAATGCTATTTCATCAACGCGAACTGATGTTATGCCGCTCATTCATCATTTGTTCCTCAAATATTATTTTAAACATGAATGTATTCTTTCGTCTTAAATTGCTGATTTGTGGGATAGATGCACAAAGCCTTTTCTAAACATTCCAACACTTACTATGCTGTCTTTGCGCATGAGTGCCGAGAAATGTACAGTTGTAAAGCTCGCTTACGCTCAGCTCAGGGTATTCAGAATGTTAATTAAACTATCACAATCTTTTTGCCTCTTGTTCTCCTTTATTTCTATCAAGGTAAACATACGCCACAAACAGGTTGTAGACCAGTCTTTTTGGCTGACTGAAAAATTAGTTCCTCCTGGTGGGGAGTCATTGGATCAGATCGCCAAAGGATAACATATTTAAACCTCCAAATACGTCTTTGCTATTTTTAAGGTATTTTAACCGAGAGTCCACCATATACAACATCTCATACGGCACCATTGATATTTCGGTTATAAATAGAAATTCAATATTTTTATATTGTGGTCGCATTAATCCGAGGTAATTTCCCGTAAGCATCGGCATTTGAATAATTCGGTCATTTTTGCTCTGGTAACTTAAGAACAGTATGCAATGTAGAACAACCATCTAAGACTATAGTACACATCGAGACAAATCAAACGAGCCCAAACTCACTCGAGGTGGTTGCATTATTTTATTGCCAAGATCTTATGAACACCTTCTGGTTCCATTATCAGACCATGAATACCACCTCAGACCAGAGTACTCATCAAATTCCAGATGGTCACACTATTTTGTTTTGAGTTCTTATTATTATATTGCATGTCAGCAGACTTGCATATTTATGCAAAATTTCAGCTCAATCGAACATCCAGTAGTGGGTCAAGATCACCTTGAAAGATTTCGCGACATACAGACAAGTTAAGTTAAACAAAAGCCTGTAAAAAATATCCTAAAAAAACAAACCGCCGGGATTCCGAAAAAAAGAACTACGCACAATCACACCTGCATTCAATAGATATTGATAAATTTTATTTTTATTTTCGGATAACCTCCCAATTATTGATGGGACAAAGGAGTGGAATTGTTTTTATCGTTACATTGAGGCTCATAACTTCGTAAATTTTTAATTTTTTTAATAAGAATTTGTATTGGACAAAAAGAAATGGGGTAAGAGATCTCACCTAGACAAACTAAAACTCATATGGCAGCGGGGAAGTTACAGGGTGATTAATAAATTCGAGATGAATATTATTATTTTATTATTATCTTTTGATCTACCCAACGCAGCGATATCAAACTTACGCCAAACAACTACTATCTCAATGTACTTTCCAAAAATGACACCAATATTCATCTACTTTTAACTTACTTGTGAAAATGAAAAAAATGCTCTGTTTCCAGATTTACAAATTTTTTAAAAATTCCGTAAGAGTTTCTACGTATAAATTTTATATATTGTTCCTCTACCTGGACATGTTGTGGCTCTTTGAAAACGCAACAAGATAGACAATTTAATAAAAATACAAAATGCGTGTATTAGTTACATGAATTTCGGATAACCTCAGCGGGAAATTTGTCAGGCATTCCAACGGAAGCCTTGTGGAAGCAAAGAAAACTTTTCACTATCAATTTATGCGACCAGCTTAGTCGCATGGAAGCTAGACAAAAGCAAAAGCGCGAACAAAAGCACCTTGCATATTTTCTTCTCACTCACGCCCTTTTCAATCGAGTTCTTCGTCGACGCAGTTCGTGAATGCCGGTTGCAATTGAGTCATTCCTGTTTCCCTTTGCGCAAAAGCAGAGCGTCGATCGTTCAAGTCCAATGACATGACTTTGGGCTAATTGAGTTGTTTTATTTATTTACTTTATATTTCCGAAATTAAAAATGCAACCTGACCCTATAGGAGGCGGTTACAAACCGATCCCACTTTGATTCCGTACCATGCATCCTTGGATTCTTCTGGAAAAACGGTAGAGCATATACTTTGATTCTAAATAGATCTCATGTCCAGTCAATGTGATGCATTCCTTCTTGCTCCCATGGAATCTTCAGGGAAGAAAACGAAACCCATTTTTACTGCTTCCTCCTAGTGACATGCAATGTTAAAATGAAATGAAGTCTCCAACAAAGAGTCATGCATCCATGCCGCCTAAGCGATAGCTCCCGCTTGCATCTAGGATTGCTTCTTTTCACGCTGGGATGTGGCAGGAACGTGAATTGTAGAGGTAGATCAACATTGGTGGATAGTAGTTGTTTGACGTAAATTTGATATAGATAACAATAAAATAATAATGCAAATCCTGAATTTATTATTCACCATCTAAGTCCCAGACGGTTAAACTTGCTCCTCCCCTGCTATACGATTTAGGTGAGATCTTCCACCCCATTTATTTTTGCCACCGATGGGTGAAACACCCTGTATAATTAATAAAAGATCCTTTACCGGATCCTTAAATAATTAGCTATGCCTGTAAAAAAATTCCCAAATTATGACAATTTGTTGACCCGTCACAGTGGCGTTCCCCAATAAGCTGTTTTAATCACGCATACAAATTGCCTTTAATATTTAATATTTATGTTATTTAAAACAACAACAAAAAGTGGGTAATTAAAATTACCTACGACTTATGCCCCCTCAATATCACCCATTAAAAATGCTAGTTTTATAAATGGAAACAGTATATACATTTCACTGGGTGACCGCTATAAATAAAACGCCTGCGAAAAATGTGTGAACAGTAGGGAAAGTACTGCCCGATTTGTGAAAGCTTTCTAATTTTTCCCTCCTCCTCCTAGATCTTCATCATCCTGGCGAAGAACGTACCGCAACCCACCGGATTGGTTGAGATTGTACTTTGGCTCATCCGTGAAGATAACTTTTTCCTAGTCATTTTCAGTCCATGCTCTATGCACTAAGGCAAAGTTTAAGCATGCAGTTGTCATTCGAGCCGTCAGGGCCTCTTTTCGGGGTCTTCATGGCAATAGTAGATAGGATTGTAATGCAACTTTTGTCGCACTCCCAAATTTTATTAACTTGCCTGGAACTCTATAATCAATTCTCTAGACGTTGTCTTCGGGCTTTTTTAGAAAACGGTCCTCCGTTGGTTCTGTTCTTCGGTTCTCCATGTCAGTTAAGCCAGTTTCACGCAAAAGCCTTAAAAAACTCCTGTCACTCACGTTAAGAACGGTGACATGGCTACATCCCCCTTTAAGGTTGGGATACAATGTACACGATGTGATTTCATCGCGTACTGGATAAATGGGAAGATCGCGCATCTTGTTACAATGTACGCGACGCGACGATTTTTCATTATATGTTTATAAAACGCATAAAACGGGTTCTTTCCTCTGTGCAGGTATCACCTTATCCTCGATCTTCATCTTGATGTTTAATCACAAAATAAATTTTGGTTACATTACATCCCAACCTTTACCTGCAAAATTCCTAGCCCATTGTCCTTCGGAGGTTTATGCAGAAATACACTCTTTTGCTCGATTGCAAATGGTCGCACAATTATTACTCACGGACTACCGGAACAAAAATGCGTTTTTCCAAGCAAATAATAATAAGTAAACTTAGCCAGGTCATAAATACATTTCGGCTATGTATAATTACTACAACGCAACATCCATACAAGTTTAAAGGCGCATGAAGCAATTATAAGATATTTATGACTGTAAACGTGGACCAATATATTCAAACTAGTAACTTTTTCCTGATTTTTGTTGTTGTATTCGAATGGGGTAAACCTTCCTCTTTAAAACGCCAATTCGTTTATTAAGATATGTGCAACAAAACATCGTCTTTTAGACTATGATCAAAACTTAAAACTCATTTTTCTCTATACTCCGTTTTTAAGGTACCGTACCGGAAGGGTGCCCTACGGGACACTATTACTAAGCCTCAGTTGTCCGTCTGTCTGTAAGCGGGCTGTATCTCATAAACCGTAATAGGTAGAGAGTTGAAATTTTAACAAAGTGTGTATTTCTATTGCAGCTATAACAACAAATAATGAAAAAAACCAAGATGGCGAATTTCAAAATGGCCGCTATGCAAATCATAAAAAAAAATTCGATTATAGCGCCTCTCATGTTTCTTTTACAAAAGTGTTTAAAAAAGTGCATAGTGTTATAGCTTGTACGATGGTACGGAACCCTTCGTTTTTTTAAGCTTGCGCGACACTGTTTACAAAAACCACTGTACCAATTGTGCTGATATTTTATCAGTTCTTATTATCACTGTAATATTTAATAATAGGAATGATTATCTGTGTATTTGTATCCATGCAGTGTAAAATTAAGTTTGTATTAATTATTTTTCAGCTAAAAAAATTAGGAAATTCGAATATTTTTGCTCCTGTTCGATCAAAAATTATTCTGGTTCATATTTTTCGTTATCAAACGCCATAGTGAAACATCCCAAAATTATCAGAAAAATATTTTTTAAGAGGCTATATTTGCTCTTACCTACCCCAGATAAACATATTTCAATATCTAAAAAAAAACAAGAAAAAAAAAGTGCAACTGAACGAGAAAATTGTACTCTTTTTCAATGCTTTTATTATGTTGGATATCCGGCATGGGTCAAAATTTAATGATTGAAATTAGAAATTAGAATTAGAACCATTTGCCGTTATCTCTTGAGCTGAAATTTGCCACACTGCTTGAGTTCTGAAGACAATACAATATTTTAAAAGAAAAACATTGTTTTTCAATGGTTTTTTGATGATTGGTTGTTTGTTTTTATGGTTCAAATTTAGTGATTGAAATTCGACCCAATTCCCGTTATCCAATTGGGCTGGAATTTGGCACACTACTTGGTTTGAGCTAAAAAGAAAAATTTGCAACATTTGTAAAAACAATACCATTGGGCGCTCATAACATATTACTATTGCAATTATGTTACAACATACTATTCATAATATGAGAGTCCAATCAGCTCACATTAAGTGAAAAAAATATTATTTTCTACTTTTTAGCGCATTTTGGTTTTAAAAGCAAATTATTGATTTTAAAAAGATCCCTTTTTTTAATTTTTTGTAATGGTGAAACCTGTTTATCAATCGTTGCCTGCAATTAAAAGATATGAGTTTGGAACCTTAGTACACATTTCAAGAGTCTCGAGGTATATTCCCTCCTTAACCCAGACTAGATTTTCCCGTACGAGGTTTTCTCATTCTCTTCTCAAAGCATGAAGAGAGTCTCAAAGGGGACATGTAACTTTATCATAGTCCACAGAAGTGCTCTGTGTCAATGTCAATGTCAATGAATGGAAAATTTGCCCTTCCTTTGGTACAGGATAGAAACTACCACCTGGAAGACTAAAAGAACGTTGCACACAGTACAGGGTATGTACATACGTTTCTTATCACCCATATACTGATTTGCCAGAGAGTGTAAGTCTGTGAGCTTCTTATCTCTGGTAAATTTGAGTATTACTATAATAAGTCCGTACCTACTCACAAAAATACCAATTCAGATATCTTCTTTACATTTTGAAATTGAGAATTTCTTGGTATCTTCGAATTAGCATCAAACTAACACAAAATACTAACAATGGTAAAAGGAACTTAAGAACACAACTGAAATGTGAGATTCATTCGCATTCACCAAATCACCGTTCCCCAACCTATTATCACCTTTTCCGAGGGTTAAAATTATATTATTAACCAACATTGCTACAGCAACCCTATTTGAGTATACTATACAAATTGGTTCCTTCCGTGTCTGAACCTGATTTGAATGTGATATTCATTATGAAAATTTGTGGGAAATTCAGTTACAAGATACAAAACAAAATTTATTAGTATTATATTACAAAATAGAACAACTGGAATTAAGGGATTACATGGGTTTTGAAGTTTCATTTTTTAAAAAAATTTTTCTAATCGTACAAAATGTAAAGAATATTTTCCCTAAGTTTTAAGGCAATCGGAGTCAAACTCTAGGAGGGAGAGCCTTTTGAAACTCTTCCCATTCGGCTCGACCGGCCGGGAGCGTCATAGGCATATCGAAGCAGCTACTTAGCTATTGTGTTTATCTCTGTGTATAATCCTTAACCGTTTGTTAGGAAAGATGCCCTGGACATTGCAGCTACAATGGACCTTTGCTTTATGTGGATGGCATCGACGATTCCATGCAAGTTAAAAAATATTGTTTTTCTACTACTTAAAACGCTTTTTTCTCAAAATTGTATTTTTGAAGCCAGTGGACGAAATTTCTCAAAAACTAATGTCCCGATCTTGTTGTAATTTTACACGCTTCTTTACTAGTGATTAAACCATGGGTTTCTTTTTCTTCGATCACAACTTATTTTATAAGGCAATACATGGTCCAGATTTTATTAAATCCTTCTTTCAATAACGAGCTATTCTCACCTACTAACAGAAACTATTTGGTTTTTTAATTTCTGACAAAAATATCATGAGTTAAGTTAAGTTAGGATACTTTTTTCTAAGAGGCCTCCGAAAACAAGTTCTCAACAGCTGAATTTGTAAAATTTTATAAGCTATTGTTGAAATGTTGTTCTTTTATACGCTTCAAGTTTGAATAAAATAATTCTTTTATTACCTGTATTAAAATAATTTGAGGAAATATATTTGTTTTTTGCCCTTTAAATTCCATGTAACCCCTTAGTACGTTTTCATATTGAAAGTAAACATAATATTCTTGATTTGCAACAATGAAAAAAACAAACTTCGTCGATAAATAGTTAAAAAGTAATTTGAATTCGAAAATTGACCGTTTCCATACATAATGCATTTAGTTTTTACTAACGAGGTTTTCACTGATTTTACATTTATTAAAATACAAACCTTAAGCACTGTTTATTGAAGTTTCCATAGAATTTTGCAGTAGCATATAACCTACCGGCCTGTACTCTTAGATGAATTAATTAAAATGAGAATTATAAGCCCGCTGTGCACACTTCTTCAAATTAATTTTAACTAATAAATTTTTATGAATATGATACATTTATGAATAAAAAAAATTGCGAAAAATAACATTTTGATCTACTTTTGCGTAATCTTGCATTGCTTAGCACCTGTACTTTGTTTACCACATTTCAAAAGGATGCTACAAAAAAACTGTGTAGAAAAAATTCAGCAGTTTTAGTGTTCTGCGTGTTAATAAAAAGTAGAAGTGTGAATAATTAAACAAGAAAACCTGACAGGGAAAAACTTGATTATATAAGCAAACCAAAACAGGACATCAACCTTTTGTTATTCATATTCTATATTTAATTGAGAATATAAAGAAAAAATTATCAAAACAATGTTTGCCTATAAAAATGCTTTTGAAACCTTTTAATTTTTCAATCGAAATAATTACCCGTCTTGATTGACGATTGGTTGTAACGTTTGTGGATTTATAAGGACACTGCCTCTTGGCACACTAGCCATATCAGTAACGGCCCATACAACGCCGCAAGAGGCAGCTGGTGGTGATTGGGCAACAGACGGTTCTGGTGTATGATCATCACTCCCATAACCAGTTGGTGAGGGAGTTACCGAATCAGATCGCAGGGATTGTGTTTGTGTTTTATATCTGGTTGGAAAAGAACACAAAAATAATCGCTACCGTATTTGTTTCCTTTAATATTTTCAAATTAAGCTAATTTCTTTGTAATAATGGTTTTCTCAATTCATGTAAGACAAGTTTTTTTAAATGTGTAAAGAGGTAATAGTTAAAATTCTCATGTTCACTTACCCACTGCTCGAAGGTGACAAACGCCAAGGTGTGTTGCTGCTTCCAATCGAGTCTTGCTTAGTAAATAATCGCCCACCAGCGCTTTTCGTAGAATTCACAGAATCACCTCTTGTTAAGGGGCCACCACACGGTGGCGGACCCCCATAACCTCCGAAACTGTGACTTTTTGAAACACTAGGGCGTCCATCAGATCGAGAATCTGTAGACTTTAAGAAAAATATGAACTTTATTTTCTTCACTACATGAAAAACTTTACCATTGACTGAACTTTTAACAGCTTATTTTGACGCATTCGGCTGGTCTGTTCAGAACTCTCAGTACTCGACCAATGCCAGTAAGCTTCCTCGCCTGTTATCTCTCCCCCATCTCTTCCTTTAAAGATTCTTCTCCGAACTTTTTCGTACTCCTCTTCTCTTTCTTCAAAACTTTTAGCTTTACGGTCTAAAACACCACGATCAACCATTAGAAAACCTTGCCTTGGATCCTCAAAGCTGTGTGAGTCCCTTTTAAGTATCGATTTCCTAGGTTCGTCAGACATGCGTTCACGTAAAAGTGAAGCAAACCGTATCTAAAGTAACAATAAAACCATTATTAATAATCAAAAATGAAGAGAGCCGTGGACTTACATCAGGTATGCGCGTAGATTTTGTTTTTGCAACAATTACGCATTGTTGAGTAGCATTATCAACGTTGTGATCCATTCCAAAAAATGCAGCCACCCTATGAATTAACATTCGGTTGTATGACGACATTGACGGAAATGTTATTTCATGTTGGCTGTGGGGAAATTCTGTTAGTTTTACTGTATAACCTTAGCAAAGAAATACGTACGTTTTGTCATTTGCAAGGTCCACTAGCTCTTTTTCGATGTTTAGTAAAGTAGTCCTATCTTTGAGATTTTTATTTAGAGTTTCCTTAAAGAACGATAATAAATCAACACCACTTTGGTCTGTGAATTGCTCCGTTGAACTGTCTGCATTATCACCTAATATATTACAATGGTTTACAACTGTCGACTGATTACCTCTAGATATAAACCCTGAAGTACTATTTCCTCCGTCCATGCTTGACGATGAGCCCATGTTTTTAAGCCGTGGCTTGGATCCTTTAGACGTAGCACCGCTTCGGTGTTTTTTAGCTAAGCGTTCCCCTTTTACAGAGTTATCGTGTGGACTTTCATTCATGCTACTTCTGCAATCATCTTGAGAGTATGTGGAAGCATTTATGCTATTTTGAGCATCATTTCGCAGACATCTATTCTCCTTGTCGAAACTAAGATTCTGCGGACAAGGAACTGTCTGGGCTCCGCATGAGTTAGCCGCTGAATTTTCCATGATATCATCATTTGGTTCCTCAGGAACCTGCTGGTGATGCATCCGGCCTTGGGACTGCGATGTCAATTGCATTCCTCCAGATTGAGGTGCTCCATTGTTAATTTGACCGTTGACTTTAATAAGATCACAATTCTTTTTGCCGTTAAAATTGTTAACTGGCTGTGAACTCAGGTCTGAGCTATTAATTATTTTGTTGCTATCAAAAATATTAGACAACTTTTCTCCCGAATCTCTACTTGACATCGAATTTCTGGAGCATTTCGAAGATTTGGGTGGCGATAGCTTCGGAAAATCGACGTCTAACTGACTCTGATTGCAGACAACACCACATGTCGTGTTGTCATTCGGCGAATACATTGCATTCGTTGAATTTTGTAGTGGATGTTGACTGCAATTATTAGATATAACACACTGCGATTCTAAGGATGGGGATGTCGATAACGGAGATGATTGTACGCGCAATTTGGAATCATTTATTGTTTCAGTTGACGAAAACGACACCGGAGAAGTGTCCAAATTTTCGGATCGTGGCGTTGGAGTACGTGGAGGTGATGTCGCTTCCCGCATTGCATGACTTCTAGTCAAATGTTTGCCCTTTAAGCTACCCTGTGACAATAAACAAATATGGCTGCTTTTAATATTGGTGTTAACAGTTCTAAAAACATTCGTTGTAACCTATTACAGTATATCCGAAAGGGATAAAATTGACGTGAGGACAAACAAAACAAATCCAGCTTTGGAAAATTAACGAATAAATATAATTGGAAATAGCCGAACTGTTACTTGTAATTTCTATTTAAAAAGTTATGGAATCTAATAGATGCGTAAAAAACTACAAAACCTCTTTACATTTCTCACTTTTACATTAAAAGTTTGGTCAGTTAAAGTTACATCAATTCCAAAGAACATAATATTAATTTAACACGTAATTTTACATTTTCCTCTTGATAAAGGGTCAAAAGCAATCAAAATTATTATGTAGTGAAAGTTTTACAAAAAATATTTGTTAGCAGTCATGCGATTATTTTATACAGCACACGCTGAAGCAAGCGAGGTTTCTTTCCAGGATTTTTCAATATGCCCTGCATCATCTCCTATTCTGAATCCTTTCAATTACTCTATATAGAATTTTATGGTGGTTTTGTTTTAAACAAATTCTCTGCGAGATACGAATGAGTAATATCCGAACCGCTGGTGATGTTCCAAAGGCAGAATTGAAAAACCTTTGGTGCATGTGAATATAACTGTTAAGGTACGATTATAATAAATGAAAATTGTGTTTCAATTTATTCAATTAAAAAAATTGGTGTCACTTTATCTGACTATCCTTGTATATGTGTAAATCTGGTTATGAAAAAAAAATTAAACAATGACCCGCATGAATAAAAATGCCAGTACGTACTAGCATGTGCTAATGCTCAAGTATTCTCTAGTACCTTATTGCGCAAACATTTAGTATTCTTTAGCATGCTTAAGTTTTCTCAAGCATTCACTAGAAGTTTAGAACAATCAAGTACAGTCGAGTATTATCACCTACTGTCCAGTATCGACTCGAATAAAAATGAAAATGTCCTGAAAATGCATATGGCATGTCGATTGTAGGCCTACACGCTGAACTTGTACCCAAGTCTGATCAAAAAATTAACTCAAAGCAGTAGGACGCCTATATTAGAGCCTTAACACGTTTATTGCTACGGTCAAAATCGGAGTTTTGTTGAGATGGCCAAACATTAATCTTAGAAATTTTATTCTTTTTATTACAAAATCTTCGAATAAATAGGGTAATATTTTTTTATGATTGTATCATTGAGGTTATGTACTAGTCATATCTAAACGAACATCAACCAATAAGGGGTGGTCACTAAGGTGGATCACGCACTATCGCGTGATGAACCGTGTGCGCTCATGGCCATATCACGCGACTTCGTTAAGGGTGGTTTCTGGTCTAAAACTTCCAACATATTTATTTTCTTTTTATAGGAATCTATAGTAAAGATACTTAGAATTAATAATGTAATATTGAATTTTATATGGATTGACATAGCTAACTACAGGTAAGCATAAAAAGAGAAACCGAAAAATGTGTTTTTTTTTTAAATTCGTTATTCTCGGAACCCCTTTTTTTCGTATGGTGTGTAAATGATATTGCATGAACTAGGATCAAGACATAAAAACAAAATGGCGGAAAATGGCGCGCGTTTAAAGTTACGAATTCGTAAAACCGCTAAATTGTCGTTACTTAAAGTTAAATAAAGCCCGAACTATGTAACATTTTACCTAGATTCTGGTTTATGCTAAAGCCCTGTAACTGACAAATAACTAGCAATTTAAATTTTGATTGATACACTACAACTCGAAAAACAAATAAAAATTTTCGGTTTTTCTTTTCATATTTACTTTAGTGAGCTATTCCAGGTCTAGTACATATATAAAATTCATTATTACATTATTTCTAAGTATCCAAGTATAAATTTGTTGGAAATTCTAGACTAGAAATAACACTAAAATTTAATTTTCATACTCTGGGCGTGGTTAAACCAATTGTTACGAAATGCATCTAACCCCAATTAGCACATATGTATATATATTTTTTTAAAGGTACTTGAGTATAATTCATTATGCTCTCCTCATTTTCAGAAACTAAAGAATACTAAGTAATGTTAAAAACGTTGTTAGCATTCCTGAGTAAATGCTTAAAATATTGTGGAAAAATGGCAGAATACTAAATAATGCTTAAAATCGTTACAGATACTAGTAAATGCTCATGCATTTTTATGCATGCCCTGAATACGAGCCCAAACGAAAAAGAATTTGGTCATCCATTAACTTTTTCTTGATTATAGACTTTATCATGAGCTTAAGATGAGCCATATATAAAAACGTTTTAGGATATTTTCATTTATTTCTGACAATTTCATCAACAAACTGATTACTTCTTACTTCTAATTACAATAGTATTGTTCCCATCAGCAACCTTAAAATAACAGCCTCGATACGGTTGATGTGGCAGGCATGAATTGCAGACCAGACGGGCTAGCGCATTCAAGTACGGGTCTTACAAATGTGCAATATAGCAGTCGAGAGATATAAGGGTCATTAAACTCCTTACACCATCTCTTAACGAAACCAAGAGTCGCGTTGGATTTGTTAACAATTGAATCAATGTGGTTTTCAAAAGAAAAACGCAAAATTAAGAATGACCCCTAAATCTCTCACCTTGTCAAGTCTAGCAAGAGAATGGCCGTCGATCGTGTACATAAAGTGCATTGGGTTCCTTTTATGTGAAAAGGACATACAGATACACTTACTCACATTTAGAGGAAGGCAGTTGATTAAGCACCATTTTTGGAAATCATCCAAGTCGTTATTTAAAGCATCACGGTCAGAGTCATCAGATACTATGTGAAAAATTTTCGCATCGTCAGCATAACAAAGAATTTTGGAGAGAGACGGAATCAACAATACATCGTTGATGTAAATACTAAATAATAATGGCCCAGGTGACTACCCTGTGATACACCCGACGTATTCTTAATACAGTTAGAAAGGACAACACGAAAACGGACACGCTGAGTACGTCCAGTCAAATACGACGAAATCCAGTGAACAAAACAAGCAGGGAAACCAAGAGCGGACAGCTTATAGATAAGATTCTGTGGAGAATCCTATCAACCGCTTTGCTAAAGTCTGTGAAAATACAATCAACTTGCTTGCCAGATTCAATAGCTGGAATGCAAAAATTGGATAATTCCTAAAAGTTGGATGTAGTTGATTTACCTTTCATAAACCTTTCTTTCATGAAAGGGCATAAGAAATGGATTGCAGTGAAAGTAAAAAGTATCACAGATAAGCGCTTCAAACAGTTTAGCAATGCAACTTAAATTTGCAACAGGTCTGTAGTTAGAAATGTCACATTTATTGCCCTTTTTATGCAAAGGGACAATCACAGAAACCTTTCATGGACTCGGAAAAACACCACAACGAAAAGATAAATTAAATAAATAACACAAAACAGGGACGACAGAAGTAAAAGTTTTTTTCATCAAATTCAGTATTAGTACAGTCATTTGGTGAGAAATATAGTAGTTACCTGGAAAGTTTTCCGGGAGTTTTGAAAATTGGTAATTTTATAGATTTTGAGGTGCTCGCGCCGCCATATTGGAAAAATGGCACCTAAAAGCAGTTTTTTGACAATATCTCCTTTCCGACTCATTTTACGATAAAAACAGTTATATACAAAATGAAACTAGAGACAATTGCCTACAATTCATGTATCTACCTTTTTTTCATATAGTCAATAGTTTACGCGTACGAGCGCCGCAAAGTGTACTCCAACGCGCATTTTTGGTTGTACCAGGCTTTATTAGCAGTGACGGCAATCAAAATAACATCACCATATTTTTTGAGGAGTTGTGCTTTCACCGTTTTTATATGTGGGCGGTAATCACCTTCAATTTTGGTCATCAGTTCCTCCAGAGAAAACTGACATTCTTCGGAATTTTCCTCGAGATAACAATAAATGTACTGCATCGCAGTATCGATCTCGTTTGCAAACGGGCCTCTTTTATTTATTTCTTCAGTCGGTGGATACATTTTTTTCATGCACGAATTGTGATACTGTCTCTCGACCCCAATCATTATTACGAGCTCGAGCAAGTTCTGAAATACTATTTTTCATAGATAATTTACGTACGCTATACACAACATTACGATCGCACACGCGTGTCTGTTTTTGTTTCGCTATAAACTCCGCTGTTATCTCAGTAGCACACAAAAAGCAATGATTTTTGAATGAGAATATTGGGCGCGTAGATCGCAGTTGTGGTAGAGGAGTCGTGACGTCGCTTCCTCTACGCAAAGATGCCGCGATTAACTTTTCATTATTATATCGTTTTCGACATGCATCGTGAATAACTATCGAACTCAGTCCCACCAAAAGTTTATCCTTATTGTCCATTCTTTTAATACTTGACTTACGAAAAGTCTCCAATCCTTTTTCCTTTACTTCAATCACTTCACTTTCTTCCAATGGATTTGTACAAATAAAACAGTTTACTGCATTAGAAGCCATAGCTGTATAAATGTATAAGTGTAAACGACACTGTGAAACGATAGACGTATACTGATGACTCAGACTAAATATTTCGTTGGAGTACACTTTGCGGCGCTCGTACGCGTAAACTATTGACTTTATGAAAAAAAGGTAGATACATGAATTGTAGGCAATTGTCTCTAGTTTCATTTTGTATATAACTGTTTTTATCGTAAAATGAGTCGGAAAGGAGATATTGTCAAAAAACTGCTTTTAGGCGCCATTTTCCCAATATGGCGGCGCGAGCGGCAAAGTCGAAATTCGGAAAGAGCACCTCAAAATCTATAAAATTACCAATTTTCAAAACTCCCGGAAGACTTTCCAGGTAAAACTACCAAATGACTGTACTATATGTTTACTAACAAAATAACAACAATATTTAATTCGAACAACAATAATCGTAAGAATCCACTTAATATGAATGCGAATGCAAAAGAGTGCTATGTGAATGCAAAAGACTGTGCACACAAAGTAGGCCGTCTATTTAGAATAATGAGGGATTGTTGTATATGCGAGACGGATAACAGTTACATTTTTTTCCTTCTCGAGAAGGACTACGTTATTAGTGTAGCTTAATTGTAGTTTTATAGGCAGTGGAAATAGTCCGTGGGTATTCCTAATATGTTCAAATATATACATACTCGTACAGCTTTATTATTTGTCAGATCTTTAGTAAGTTCATAAAAATATACTGGAATTAAATATATATCCCTTCACCCACAAGTGCAAGACATATTCATTTGTCTTGTAGCAAGAACCATACACCCGGAATACACATTTTCACCAACTAAAAGACGATCCCACACTCACGATATATATTTCAAGGTGGTACTGACTGTAGCTTTACACCTCCTGGAGCACCCCAGTTTGGTGGTATGTGGGAGTAAAATCCTTCAATTATCACATGATGATTATTACGCTCCTTGCGCAAACACAAAGGTGTTTAAATTCACCACATATATATACACACACGCAGACGGGCATTCGCATATGATAGGAGGTCAAATTCACCCTGTCGATTTTCCCTCGGCCTTTTTTCCCCTTTTAATTTTCCTCGAGTTCCAGTTTTCCGTTCCGTTCATTTTTCTTTCTAGCTTTCTGACTAATACACTGAAATGTGTCTTTTACAAATTATTTTATATACTGTATAAAATATCTTACAGACGGAAATGTGCCTTTTACAAAATATTTTATAGACTGAAATACAACAGGGGAAAAGTGCCCGGGGAAAATTTAATAGCTGGGGGAAAAATCGGCACGGTAAATTTGACCCCCAATCTTCACATACAGATATTTATCCCCACGAATATACTGATACGCATGGAGCCAATATTGTGTTAGTTCCATCGCATAATATACACAAATGATACAACTCGGTACTGCTTCTCCTTAGCCAATTCCAAGCATTAAATGGAATGTAGCTTTAGAGGACTTGATTTGTGGGAGTTATGCCCCTGGAGACTTTTGTTCAGGATGAAAAAAGCTATAGTATATCTAAATTTGAATCAATTCGGCCGAACCCCCATACAAAATGTGCGGGGTCTTTTGTATAACCATTCTCTGCCTAAACGTGTTGTACTTCTTTGGAAAAGTAACAAGATGGGCAAGTTAATAAAAAAACAGGGGTGTATTTCGGAGAAAATGTGGGAGAAACATGAATTTTAGAAAATTCTAGAGCATTTTATCACTTTCGCAAATGACTATAATCCGGAAAAAATTTCATTTGCAATTACTCATCTACACTAACATCCCAGCAGGAAATTTACACATGACGGCATCGAGGAAGTCATCAATAAAAGGGCATGTATACTCATTCCAACATCGATGACATTTCTCACGGCGATGTCATTGGAAAGTCATGCATGCCTTTCTGCATGACCACGGAATGTATGGGGTCATCACAAAAATACAAAAAGAAGAAGATTTGGATTACTGAGAAGCGCATGAAACAACAAAACCCCAATAAAACTTCAGCTCACTTGAAACAAACAAACTCCTATGCCTTCCTGTTAGCATGGCTATGTCCTCAGAATTGGCATACATACCTTAGTCATGCATGAAATCATCGATGTACTATTTCACGCAATCTCCAATTTCCTGCTGGGATACTATACATCATCTTAACGCATTCCGTACACAAAATGTACATACAAAACGACTTCCGTGCGAATGGGTTAATTCATTAAAGTTACAAAAGATAGCGTATGTACTTGGCATACGACAAGTTTTAATTTTACATCTTACATAGTATTATGCCCTAGACAGACTACAGTAATTGAACTAGTTCACGACGTCACGTTTGACACCCGTGAACTGGTTTAACTTGCCGTGACACACTCAATTTATTTTGAACTAGTTCAGTTTCTCGTTTGACACCTTGTTGTTTCTTAAAGTTAATTTTACCTTGTCTCTGACAATTAAAGAAATGGAATCGAATTCATAATTATCTTCCATTTTCCGTGCATTTCTGTGTAAAATAAAAAGAAGTTTCATTTCAACATTGACAAATTTTTAGTAACATATTTTTCCGCTACTGGCGCTAATAGTTCAATTGTGCGGATCTGTGAATTAGTTCAGTAATGGGCATTTTACATGCACTACGTCATTCTGACGTCAAGAACTAGTTCAAGAGCTCTAGTCTGTCTAGGCCCTAGGGCTTTACACATTGAAATTAAACCAATATGCATTTTTTATCCAGTTAAATTACTTTTGACACACTTTTGAGCCCAATTTTGAAATGACGAAATCTGACCTTTCTTATTCTGCGAAAATCGTGTTTATCGCTTGACATTCGCCCACTTAGGGATTTTCCCATTATTGCAAGAAAAATCAATGAAAACTACATCGAAAGAATTACGGTTAACGGGGCTTATTTTATGTATATAAGCACGCAAAATGTATTCAGTTGCCTGACGATGGAAAATCACAAGTGTATTTTGTAAGTAATTTCTGTCATGAACAAGGCTTTGAATATATAGTTCCAAAAATATTTTTGATGTAATAAAGTTAGAAATCGATATGACCTTGATAAACACATTCCTGTTTTTATGAAAAATACGGAAAGAATTTTAATGAGAATATAATAACTTACTCTTACTCTGTTTCCCACACTGTTTTGACGAGCCAATGTTTCATCAAGAAAATCTTTTTGCATTTGTGGCGTCGAAGTCACTACAGTTGATGCTGTTGGGACCACAGCTAATTGTGCTGGAGCAGAACTCATGGTACCAAAACCTTATAATATCTGAAATATTACAAAATTGTATAATTATTAATTTACCCATTTAATATTAAAATACGAAACGAAATTTCACTACATATATGGAATGATGAAGTAATTTGATGTGGATAACATATTGTGGTTAGAGAAATTGGCGTTAGAAATAATGAGTGGTTGTTATCGCTGTACACGAAAACAATGGAGATGTACGGTTGAATTGAATTAATTATTTCAGGCTTTTACCAAGTTAAGCTCACGATAATATTTACGTTCTTTAACGAGGTGGTGGAAGCCTATTTATGATATCAATATCGAGTATTCCAACAAATGCGTGGCATCCATACAGAGCATGGACAATGCAATTAGTAGATGCTTTGAAGACGCGAATTTTAGATTTGTTTTAAGTAACTCTGTTGCAATAATCTTATTATACAGGGTGTGCGGTATAATCGGCACGCGAGATAAATATTATTCTTACGACTGCTGTAATTTTAAATCAGCTGCGTCATTCATTGTATGTTTGGCAGGCATTGAAAGCGCACAACTCTTGCATTTTTACAAATATGAATAAATTCGATTATCGTGCGGCGGTTTGATGATTGTAAAAAAAAAACGGTGAGATTAACACCGAATTGAACTATGCTTATGAGGATTCCGTACCCTCTGTGCCAATTATAAAATATTGGACAACTGAATTTAAATGCGTTTGTAAGAGCATTTTTGATGATGAGCGCCCAAGACGTCCAAAAGAAGTCATGATAATTGAAGATCGACGAGTGAGCTCTCTTATGGTGGCCTAAGGTTCAGCAGCAAATATCTATGACCAAATGCAACAAGCTACAACGGCTTGCCTGCCTTCCTATCACAGGAGTCATGCGGATTTGTTCAACGCTGGCCATGGAGGCGATACTAGGACTTACTCCCATGTAAATTTTTATCTTGAGGTCAACAGCAACTAGTGCCCTGCGACTGCATCTCAACCGAAATACGCCATTTTTTGTCAATGGTGACATGAGCATCCTACAGATCATCCCTGATCTAAAAATCTTTTTTATAACGGACTACATGAGCAGGGAACTATGGTTCGGTAGGAATTTCGAGACGCTCACTCATAAGCTCATAGTCTATGAAGGCCCTGGCCGCAAAAAAAAATCCAAATTTGCATAATATTCAAATAACAATGCATCGGTAAGCGCCTAAGCCTCAGTACTATATTGAAAGTTACCAATTTCGAAGCGATTTTTTTAGATTATATGTGAAACATATCACAGATAACATAGCATCCCTAAGGGGAATTTGTCTAGTTTTCATAAATTATTTAATTATTTACATTTTTCGTAGTCTGGGGTGTGTTTAGACCCCAATAAACAGAGCGAAAATTAAATAAATAATAATGAAAGCAAGTGCGTAGTCGCGATGGCAACATTGTGTGAATTGCGCTACGGATTGATTCTCTCATCCACCATATTCTCCGGATTTGGGTTCCTGCAACTATTATCTGTTTCCATACTTTAAGAAATGGCTCAGTAGAAGGAGATTTGGATCGCATGAGGAGAAGTATCACTGAAACGGAGACCTATTTTGAGGATCTTGACAAATTGTATTAATCGGAGAGCATCAAAAAATTAGAGAATTGTTGAACCAAGTATATCGACCTATAATAAAAAGAGACTATGTTGAGAAATAAATTGAGTTTTGTCCAAAAATGTTGTTTTCTTGCCAAGGCCGATCACTTTTCGAATCACTACGATCGAATCGTATATTCCCATCGGACCGGAAATCCTGGAAAATGAACCCAAAGTAAGAATTTGACTGTAACACAACCTCGGCTTGAGGTAAGGTGTGAATTAAGTAGCACCAGTGGAAAAGCATGGAGACATGTCTATCCCAAGATCATCGTACATAATGAATGTTACATCCTGCTCGAGGTACAACCGAAGAGTCACATTTCTGAGGATGAAACGGCCGCTGTACAGAATACGATGGATGGATGGATACTCGCAATCTCAGATATAACTATTATGCCCATGGGATGTGTGGCACTGCGCTAATGTGTCTTCGGAAAATGGACTCCGAATACCTGGATTTCGTCTTAGCTTTCCTGCTGTAAGTGGGGCTCTGCTGCAGGTGATCACCTTATCCCTTGCTGTTCACCAAAATTGGATCTCCAGCAAAACCTAATGAGGGAGGCGCACCACTAAATGAACGAAATATAATACCGGGGGCCCCTGCCCTAAGAAAAGTGGGATCTTAAATTAGAATTATGGAAAGAAAATCGAGTTTTCTTTTTTTTACAGAAATGGGATTTAGGTGAATATTCTCCTACATATATATAAATATGTATATATATATATATATAAAACAAAGTCGGTTACACCATTTATAACTCAAGAATGGCTGGACTAATTTATATGAACTTTGATTTGTTGGATTTGTCTCCGCCCCGAATAGTAGGAAAAAAAAATTTAAAGAAATTTCATTTTCTCATACATTTACACATACAACGGATTCATTGATTTCGATGAGTTATTTTTTTTTGTTCGTTTCGACCTCCAGAAGTTTCCTCGCGCATTCGAAAAGTAAGAAAATCACAAAAAAAATAAATCCGTATACAACGCCACCTCTGATACATGGCTGAAACAAACATGAACATGGTGTTGTATGCTGGTTCCGGTAATGCCAGTAGATGACGTTGTTTGCATTATCCTTTGACAGCTGATTCAGTTTGGCGGTCCATTCATTGCATATCGAGCTAACTGTGCAGACGTGCGCCGCGATTTATCAGCATTTTTTTTAAGTTTTCACCTATTTTCATTCAGTTTTCGACGGTAATTACATTTGAATTTGATTCAATTAATTCTCTTCAAACGATTTTTTTCTGAAATTCATCAGCAAAAAGTGATTTCAAAAAGGTGAGTTCAGTTTCATGAAGTGCACATTATGAAAGGTTATGTTGTTTGTCATTGTGCGGGCATCGACAATCAATCCAATCGGTAATTTTGGACTGTGTGTTTGATTTTCCAGGTCGATTCGTTCGTAATTCTGTGGAATTGTATTTTCGATCGTGATTTTCAAACGGTAAGTTGCCTTCGAAGATGTTCACTTTGTGAGGTTGTCACATTAGTGATTGTGTGCGCATCGATAATTGCTTCATTATGTAATTTTGAATTGTGTGATTAATTTTCCAGTGTTATTTACAATGCCGCGAGCCAGAAGATCTAATCTCTCACAATGCAGCCGTAATGCAATTAGACTTCGGAATATTGAGAATCAATCCACTGCAGTTGAATAAGAAATCGCACGAGAAGAGCGCCGCGTTAGTATGGCCCGACTTCGTTCTTCACAAACACAAGAACAAAGAGAGGCAGTACGTCAAACGGCTCAGTTGGCAATGAGAAATCGTCGAGCTTATCGCATAGATAAGCAACGTAATAATCCTCGACGCGCAAGAAGAAATGCTTCAAGTGTTGAATTGAATCGAGTAGCGTTTCAATACGATTGCACAATTGACTACAGCTCCTTTCGTTCGAATTGACCCAATGGAGGTTGTGTGCGACCATTGCGGTGCATTGAAGTTCGCTGGAGAAACGTCTGGATTGTGCTTTCTCAGTGGCAAGGTGAAATTTCCATTATTGCCTCCGCCACCTGAGCCATTGCATTGATTGCTTCGTGGCGAAACACGACATTTTCTATCGAACACTCAAATATACAACGGATGTTTTCAAATGACTTCATTTGGAGCAGACATTATCGAAGAACGCGGATTCAATCCGATATTCAAGGTAATTTTTGCTCGAGAGAGTAAACGTTGATTTTCTTTTGGTGATCATAAATCCATAATTCTGACTTCAACTTTACAGATCCAAGACAAAATTCATCATCGAATTGGATCATTGCAACCGCTTGAAGCCGCACAGCACAAATTCCTCCAAACTTGCTTCATGGGCAATATGGAGGACCAACTTGATCGGCGTCAACCGATTAATACGACAATGAAAAGAGCAATTCTTCAAGATCCGCAGCAACTATTTCAGGAACATCATGCATTGTTTTGGTTTTGAACTGTGTTAAATCGCATGCCAAGAGATGATTACAAAGCCATGATCAGAGCGGATAAACGACCTGCTGGAACATAAGCACCTGACACAACACAAAAAATGTCGTATATCACAATGTGCTTCAAGATGGGCATCGACTCGAGTGCAACCCATCCAGCAAATAGTTTAACAGAAAGTAGTGCAACAATGCTACGTGAATCATAAAGCAAATGCCTTCTTGCCACGTGAATTACATTCAATTAAATGTAATTAAAATACATTTCGTTTTGGTTTTGTACATTTATTGATCTTAATTAATTTTGGGTATTCATTTTATCATAATAACAAACTGAATTTAGTTCAGCTGATAAGTTAACACAACATTTATTAATTCTGAGACGGTACAAAGTTCGCCGGGTCAGCTAAGTTTTTCATAAAATTCAAAATCTTTCCCTACTAAAACTCCGTTTTTGTATCTTGTATCGCACTGTCTAGCGAGCACGCTCCAGGTGCAAACTTCGGCCCGCCAGATTGTTCGGCATTCTTCTCGCTATCTTGTACATACAATTCCTTCTCTCTTCTTTTGTAACAAGATAGAATGTTTCGTGGGATAATGAAAAAAACTGTTATTACGGTGTCTTCATTTGCTAGAAATCCACTTAAAACCGAAACTTTGACCGTACTTTTCTCGATACTAAGTTTTCCGAATTTTTGAGACAGATATCTCGATATAACTCTCCTCCAGTTAAATTAAAATTATTGGTTAAAAATCAATAACAAATAAATTTCCTTCATGCAAAATAGACATTTTTTTTACAACACTTTTCAAATATGGATTTTTCATTTGAAAAAATTAAATTCAAATCGAAGGCAACAATATAAATAAATATTAGACTTTTTTTCGTTTCTGACCAGAGGAACCGGCTGCAGTTGTTTCAAAGTGAGAATTTGACGGTACCACAATAATTGCGTACTGCCGCCATTTTGAATATTTTTGAAAAAAGAAGAAATGTAAAGAGATCTCCACAAGGAACGAAAAGTGCAAAAGCTAATTCGTGAGCCGAGGAAGAGGAGGAAAGAGCACAGCATGAAAAATAATTGCTCTAATGTCACCTCACCAGGCGTAACTCAACCCAATCCCAATTAATGTGGTTGAAGGGAGAAATTAGGGACTTCAAGCTGTGGGAAGGAGCCGATCTAAGTGTTGTACCCACATAGCTCAGAAGATCCTTGGCCTAATAGAAAATCAGAATGAGGAGATGAGGGGAAGATTCTCCGAAAAGTCCAAAAACCTTCGTTCGATGAGCTGACTTTTTCGGTTGATCACTAGCCCGTCGAACAGGTTAAAAAATCTAGCTAAGTATTGGATAAGCTACAAGTTGGGCAAAGTCCAGCTTAAATCGGAGGGTGGGAAGGAAAAAACCCAACCTTTCTAAAAGAGCAGTGTCAAAATCGCCAAAAAACCACAAAATCCGAATCACAGAGACCGTCAACGGCTAAGGCCCTCTGAACCAACCAGGTAGCGTCTATTGGGAACCCCACCCCAACCGATAAACCTTTAACCACCACTGGTCAACAGCGGGAGGAAGGTATCCGCAACCATCTACGTCTGCCCAGGTCTAAATCAGATGTTACGGCTGAAGATCCCTCGAAAACTGTCGCCAAGATGACAGGAAAGAGAGCCCTAATTCTCAGTAAGGAAACAACGGTCAAAAAGTCAAGGCGGGGAAGACCAGCCCCACGAAGCTGTATGAGACCTAAGTCACTAAATTGTTTTACTTCACTTCCAAAATTTATAACCAGATACTTGATTGAAGCAGTAGTAGAGATGGTTCATCAGATGGTAATTTTGAAACTGGAATGGCACCTGCTCACTTTCCTGGGGATTCTGACGATATATAGGGTGGTCCATCTAGTTTTTGGAATTTGAACTACCGGTAATTAATTGAAGAAAGTTGGGAAATATTAAAAACTTATTTTTAAAGTGGTGAGTCTTCTACTCAAACTGTGAGAAATTAGGAAAAAAAATTGACGAAAAAAAAATTACAAAAACCCAATTTGTGGATCAATTCGTGAAGCGACCTCGTGAAACTGGAATGTTTGTGGATAAACCAACCCGTGTACGTACTCGTCCGGTGCGGTCAATCGAAAAAATTGCTGCTGTTGCTCAAAGTGTGCATGAGCAACCGTCAACATCAACTCGTCACCGTTCTCAACAATTGGACATTGCACGTACTTCTTTGATGCGAATTTTGCGTAAAGACACATTGCCATTTGCCATGAAGCCATATAAAGTTCAATTGGTACAGCAGCTAAACCCGGTTGACCATTCGAACCATCTACGGTTCGCAAATTGGGCGGAAGATCGTTTGGTCGAAGATGGCGAATGTTACCGAAAAATCATCTTTTCGGACGAGGCTCATTTCCACCTCGGTGGTTATGTTAATAAGCAAAACTGTCGCATCTGGGGCACACAAAACCCGCACGTCATCGTGGAAAAGCCAATGCACCCACAACGAGTGACTGTTTGGTGCGGATTTTGGTCAGGCGGCATCATCGGCCCATTTTTCTCCAAAAATCAAGACGGAGCCGCCGTAACTGTCAATGGCGAGCACTACCGCGCAATGTTGGCCGATTGGTTTTCGGGGAAATTGAAGCCGAAGACTTGGACGATATTTGGTTTCAACAGGACGGCGCTACGTGCCATACAGCGAACGCCACAATCGGTCTTTTGCGTCATATCTTCGGAAATCGCATAATCAGCAAAAATGGTGATGTGATTTGGCTGGCAAGAAGCTGCGAATTGACGCCGTTGGAATGAGCTTACAACTACTGACGCGACGCTAACGCACATCTTTTGTTATGGGGAAGTACTAACATGCCAAAACAAGGGGCAGCTACCTATTAGATTTCATTATTTCTAACGAATGACATGTATTCAATGAAATCTTCATATCGGACCACATGCAATCCGACTCAACATTGAAACTGATCAAATTCAATGGCTGTTAAAAATAAAAGTGACCAGTTAGCCACATTAGTAGGTACTGATGAGAAAGTGAACCTCGCCTCCGACCAACTTCAAACAGCTACCATGACAGATTTTGAAACCAGCTGCACTGTAAGCCTTTTGAAATCAGCTGTCCTGTGGTGGAACTGGACAGAAAACGAGCTGAAGTCAGAAAGCTGTTTAATAGAGCTAGCCGCTCAGGAAATTGGGCCGCATGCAAGCGTGCTCTAACATATTATAATATGGGATTGAAAAATTTGAAGAGAAAACTTAGAGAACTTATTGTGAAGCAATTGATAAGATTCCGCAGTACTCAGGCTAAACAAGTTTTTATGTAAATATCACTTAAATGGAATAGGCTCCATCGAAAAACAAGATGGAACCTATATCGAGCGGAGCGAAATAAATTCAACTCCTACTAGAAACTCACTTTCCAGGCTCTCCTGCAATACAAAAAGACAATGAAGGAACGAAATTCCTACCCCGATCGAACACCCAATTACAGACCACAGGGAATATGTTCACTCCCTAGGTTAGGTGGGCCAGCAGCAACTGCGCTGCCCTTTTTAGCTTTTAAAGTATTCAGAGATAACTCCTCTTTGGAATATACATACATATACCAATAAACTGGAGAGACATTAGGGTAACTCTTTTAGGCAGACAGTACATCTAGCACATTAGCGAACTCATTTCGAGGTCTCACTTTTTTTTTGCTCAAGTCAATGGAGAAGATCTTACACTTAAGGACAGTGCACGAAAGTTCTGCACATATGAGTGTATAAAATAAGCACGAAATTTTTTGACAGAATTCTCTGAACTGTTTAGTTTACCGTTATTCTATTTTTACGAGGCTTGCCTGCTGAGTCTTCATCAATAGTTCATGAGAGAACAAATGCGCAAAGATATTTTGCAAAAATAACAAAATGCATAATGCAGAAAAACAGCAAAACAATTGAATTTTTTCACGGTGAACGATCAAAAGAATACATAGATAAGTTAACGGAAGGGCGTTCTTTAGAGGGGACGCAAGAAATGGAAGACCGAAAGGTCCGAAAGACATAAAAATAGAAAAAAATTGTTGCCTTTATTGAAAGATATATAAGATATAAGATTATAATAATAGTATGACAGTATGATTTCCAAGCTCCAATAAAACAAAGTATTCATTATTAAGGAAATAATGTAAAAAAAAATTAGTTAATAGATTTTATGAGCATATTGAACTTATTTAGACCTCTGTTAGAAAGATGCCGTCTCACGGTTTGCATGATTTCTTCAGTGTAAGTCGATGGATTTAAAAAAAAACAAAAAGATTTTAGTAAAGTAATGTTATCGTCATAGTCTGTCAAGACAGTTTTGATAATTTCGAAAAAATGAGCAATACATGCCTCATAAAAAATGTAACTAATTAAATATCAAAAATATGGCTCGACTAATATGAATTTATTTCCGCTGATTCGAAAAAAAACTCGCCTCTAAAAATATTGAAAATTTTGCGAGTTATCAGGCAAATCGTATAAAAAACATAAAAAAGAACGTCAATATTATGAGTGTATACAATATATTGAAGAAGTTAAGAATTTTCCGTATTGGATGCGTCATCTTTAATTTTTATTTGCCAGACCTAGCTACCGCGGAATACAAGCTTTCTATTTAAAAAAAAAAGGTTCATTCAAATACGTCCAATAGTTTTTGAGAGACATATATAGGGTTTCCCAATAAGAACGTCCGAACTTTAAATTTGAATAAAACGCAATTTTCGAGCAAAAATGGTTCTGATTGCTTTATTTGAAAGATAATTTTATGCGATTTATGATTTGAATAAAATATCAGCCAAATGGCCACCGCCGCTCCTCTTGCACACGTTCATCCGCTCAAGCCAATTTTTGAAGACTCTGTGCAACATTTCGGCCGGTATCTCAGCTATGGCTTGACGAATATTGGCTTCCAATGCCTCAAGAGTTGTAGGATGGTTACTGTAAACCGTCGATTTAATGTGGCCAAAAAGGAAATAAGCCAAAGGTGTTAGATCACACGATCTAGCAGGCGAAGCGATGGGACCATTTCTGGAAATTAACGAATCACCGAGCTTACCGCGCAATAAGTCCATGTTAAGTCGGGAAGTGTGAGGCGGTGCACCGTTTTGTTGGAAATAAAGGTCGCCCGCATCAATTTCATCAAGTTCCGGGAAAAAAAATCGGTCAACATCCTGTTATAGGGGTTGCTATTAATGGTAACGGCATGTCCTGCCTCATTTCGAAAGAAATAAGGTCCGATGATTCCCCCATACCATAATCCACACCAAACGGTCAATTTTTGTGGATGCAATGGTGATTCATGAACCACTCGTGGATTTCACTCACTCCAATAGCGGCAATTTTGCTGGTTGTCGAATCCATTGAGCCAGAAATGAGCCTCACCTCAGAAGATGATTTTGCGATGAAAATCGCCGTCGGTTTCCAACATTTCCAGTGACCAATCAGCGAACTGACGACGAATGTGATGGTCGGTTGGTTTGAGTTCTTGTGCCAATACCATCTTATAAGGATGCAGACCCAAATCCAATCGCAAAATTCGCCAGGTTGTAATCCTGGAGAGCCCCAACTCTTGAGAACGGCGCGGAACAGACGCATTTGAGTTTTCACGAACACTGGCTTGAACGGCGGCAATATTTTGTTCACTTCGGGCATTTCTTTGTCTTACAGGCACCTTTGTATCGGGAAGAGTGAATTCACTTTCAAACTTTGTTTTTATGCGTCTTATAGCGCGCTCAGAAGGAGCATTATGACGACCGTTTTTTGAACGCGGCGCTCTTACAGTACCGACAAGAGAATGCGAATTTGCGTAATAATTTTGGACAATTTCCAAGCGTGGGATCAAAGTGAAACGTGTCATGATGCAATCGCAAACCTTACTGAACATAACTGCACAGATGTGTCAAAAAACCATAAACAAATATGGCCGCCACGAGCTATCAAAACCAGGCCATCCCTATTGAGAAACCCTTTACTTTACTGACAGTGATTTCTGGCCAACAAGTATATATGTATGTCGATAGGGCTTCCAGTTCCCAATTTGGCAAACAACTATACGCGTCGGTAGGGCACCAGCGTGCCACTTACTGGACACGTATGCACGTCGATAGTACCAAATGGATTAATACTTTGCAATAAAATTTATAAATAATTATGTTAATAGCGTATTAAAACAAAAAAATAATAATTTAAATAAATTATTATTTTCACTATATTTTGTACTTGTCCCAAAAGCCACAATGTTGAATTTCCTTTATTCTTTTCCACAACGATTAGCAGACTTCAAACTTTACATCACAAACTAAGCTCGCATTAATATGAAGTAGTTTGACTAAAATTCGTGTTTGTAATGCACAAAGGGAGATGAGTAAGACTTTTTAGTGCCCCACCAGTCACATTCATTCAAATAATTATTACATATATATTATAGAATATATTGACTGTTTGGCTTTTCATTCAAAGCAATATTATAAAAACATAGTTGTCTATCTATGCCTTAAAAAATATTTCACTATAATATGAATTCTGACGACATAGTTACAACTCAAAGTTGGTCAACTTCTGGAGTCAAATGTCCCACCAGTCTATTAATAATGCACCATAATTTTTTCTAAATGTTTTACTTTAAGTTTAATAACGTGTAATGAATATTTTGCTCATTTTTATCGATACAACTATAAAAACACAAACCCAAAAACCATTAATTTATGCTTCGCCTTTTATTTTCCATAATAGTCCAATATCCAATATTGATATCAATTTAAAATGTTAACTAAATAGACAAGTTTTTAAAATAATTAGCACGTCTTCTTGGTACAAAAATGTTACACCACCAACTATTAAAATCGCGTTATAAAAATTTGGTAGTCACATTTTGATAAAAATAATATTTTCTGAAAAAATATAACTCGCGCTGAATACTTCTGTCATTTATCTGATGGTACAACTACTAAAGAATATTATGCAAAAAACAGAACATAAAAATATTTATCATTTGTACAAATGGTATGCAAACGATTGATATAACGTAGGAATTTTGGAAAAAATATAAAAACTTGAATAACTCGAAAACCGTGAGATTTTTCAAAGGATATATTGTGTTCATTTGATAGTTAATAAGCTGCCCTATCACCAGTTTTCAGATTATCCACTATTTACGGGATAGCCTGTATGTATAACTCTTTTATATACATTTGCCCATACAAAACAAATATGTGCTTTTTTACACCGTATTGACACATTTTTCAAACCTGCTATTGCTAAATCTACTGCGACCCTTTCCCATGCAACTGCCCCTCAAATTCAAAATAAAATAGATTTGGAATTGTAGGCTTTTAATTACTTTATTAAAAATATCGGTAATTCCGAAGGCCTTGAGTCTTCCCTGAGGGCATATTTCATATATATTTTTAACGTTACGTTCCCCGAGACTTTCTCCCGGGCATGCCACGACAGGTCCCGTACATTTTTGGGGCATTCCATTACAGAACACAGCAAATGACCGGATTATTTTTCCCCTCGGTATTTTATTTTTTTTTGGTATGGTCAACTGTGTTTTGCTTTATAAATGTTTGCATATTATTTGTTTCACTTTTTCTTCTATTTTTTTTTATCCACAAAACTCGTGGGACAACCAATTCCTGGGTTTTCTCTTATTCGCGAGCCATCTTAAAACTTTAAACCAAAAGTGCACACTCCACGAGGGATAAAGGTAGTAGTGATAATAATATGATAAGTATAATATACATATATTGTATTATGTACAGCCGTTTCGGTTTTATCCGGGTTTTATCATACTTGTAAATTCAATCTGTTGCAGAATGAATGAAACTATTTCATGCGCCGAGATGGCTTTTCGGAAACCGAAAATATTACCAGGATGGAAAGTAGGCTACAGTATGAACGATAAAATACTCTAGCTTCCAATAAAGGTCCAATTAAATGGCTCCAAGCGTTCCCAAGCTTAGCCTGAAAAACACACAAACTGACAACATTGAAACGTTTGTTTGGGTAACGTAAATAAACATATCGTGCTTAAAAACGTAGTAATTTCGAAACCGACCATAACAGCCAAATTTTATAAAAATTCATTTACATTTGTAACTTCTTCAAGTAAATCTGATCAAACAAATATTTGTCCACATACATATTCGCACACCACTTTAGGGGTGAATTTTGGGAAATGCTGAAATATGTGATTCATTATTTGTGTATTTGTGCATAATTCTGCCAAGTTTCAAGTAAATCAGATCAAGATTTATACTCCCTTTTGCCCCTTGGGAGTTGATTTTGGGAAATGCTGAAATACGTACATATTTCATTATTTGTTGTAGAAGCGATTGCAACAACTAATAATAATTTAATATAGAACAATGTTTTCTTAATGAGAAAGTTGATTACCTGATTTGAGTAGTTATTATTATGAATACTGTCCTGCAGTTTTAAAATACCTTCCGCCTTGTATGACATTGCTGTTAAAAGCATCACGCGAAAATGTATGTATATGTTTCTCAATTAAGTGTACGTATATTTAAATACCGGCAGTGCGTCATTTCACGTAGTCTCTTTTTAAATACTGCTTTCAACTTTTATATTCATATCATATTCACAATATTTTTGTATATAATTTGAAACAACTTATCTCAATAGATCACAAGTATAAATAAAAATTTTTTTTAGATAAACTTCATATAGAAATTAATAATCACATAGCACATCACTATCACATTTTTTCCCAAGTCGTAAAACAATACTTTTTAAAGCTATATTTTTTATTGTGAATTGTTTCTCTTTACACTTTTGCTATTGTCTAAGCATTTAAAATTCGATTCGTTATAGCACGTGTCCTTTTCATAACATATACCTCTATTGAAAAAATCACTGATTTTAAAATTTGTGCTTTTGTGTCACATTTTTACTTATATAGATTCACCACTCTCATGACCTTTATTTCGCATAGATATTTGATAAATATTATTCGCTGTAGTTTCGTTCAATTCACCTACATATACATATGTTTTAAAAATTGTCCTTAGGAGGGTTGGTGTTTCTGTTTGATTTGAAATGGGGAAATTTACTTTGAATCTATAATAGTAATTTAACTTATTGGTATTATCTACAATTACATGCCAAAAATAAGTTAAACCGCTTAGGGATACTTATACATTTTCATTCAATAAGCCAGTACCTCTTTCAATATACATACAATCACATGTCATAAAAAATGTACTATTTCAAAATGTATTTGCTTTAAAGCGAATTTCTGCCTGGAAGTGAGAAAGGGATGTTTATAAGGCGCCGATAATTTTATACAGTGTAATGCAGTCATTTTGACTCAATAGTTCATCTCAAACAGTGTCATTTCTAGGCGTGTCCATTAAAATTTATTTCAGAGGACGTATTAATACTTTTTCAGTTTGTAGCAAACCTGCTAGGATACATTTTATGTAGATAGTATTTTTCTTTTCACATCTCACTTTTATGTAAGCTATTAGTGTGTTTTGTACTAGAAAAAAATTTGCTTCTGTATTCAGCACATTTGGAAAAAAGTGTCGACGCCTTACTGTCTCCTTTCTAGAAAATCAGACAAACTTTGAACGAAGTTTTATCGATTCATCAATCAGAGATAATATGAATTACGCATCAAAGCATTGCCATTTTGGCTGGATAGTTTAACTTCAATCAAACCGCCTGAAATCGTTTTACCATGAAAAATCTCTTGAGAAAATGATGCGCCTAATAGAGTAAGACAAGATATATCAAATCTGAAAGCGTTTTCTTCTAACAATGGGTTGGTAAAGGTATGAAAAAAACAAACCGCTGGATTTGATTAGGGTGAGGTATTCCAACCCTTTCCAATGTTTTTTTTCTATATTCAGAACTCCTAACACATGATTATATACCGGTCAAAGCAAAAAATTCTCAAGGACAATTTGTGATAGGGGAAGATTGTTTACTTGCAGTTTCATCACACTCTGTGTGATTCACACACAAGGAAGATGGCACAGGTACGAAAGTTGCGAAGGAAATAATTATTATAAGTGACGATACTTTGAACCAAAACAACCTATATTTTGCAAATGAATTCGCTATACTAGGTCAAAAGGTTGCGAATGATCCCTGTAAGTTCCTTGAACTGGTATCGCGTAAAAAAGTTGGTATAGAAGAAAATGAATTCTTTCTAATTAGGTCTACACAGAAATTCCAATAAAAGTTGGGCTTCAAAATTTATTGGGATGTCCAAAGCTTTCCAATAATCACAATCAGTGCCCACCAAAATTTTCCAGGGGTTTGGTAGTCATGCGTTACACGTGCGCAGAGATTAGCATTATCACACACTATCATAAAAACGTTGTCCTCGCGGTCGGTTTACATGCCTACAAACGTAACGAGGAAAGCTATAAAGGATTGTTGCACGAGCGCGACCTATGCGAACGTATTCGCCACTTATATCTCGATTTTCACGCTATACATAAGACGTAGAAAATATGGGCCATGGGAGCTGCACAATCAATAACTATGCAATCAAGTGTAGAAATATGACAACATTGCACAAAAAATCAATTTATGTAAATTCAAATCAAACATTTATTCCTTGGAACTTGTTCGTGTGAAAATATTTCACTGGCACTGGGTTTCGTTTCGATTTCGAGCTTTTTGCCTGGTCTCGTCGTTATTGAGCGAGCGCCACCCTCCGATTACTTTGCTATGATATGTTTTCTTTGCAATTTGGACACCTTAACAAAAAAAACTGTGTGTTGCATTTAATAATAGATAACAGAGATGAACGTTAGAACTCCGTGTAATCCGAGAGAGCTTTCTTGAGCTTATTTGAACCGGGTCACACAATTAACAAAAAGTTCTGAGAGAACAATTTCCGCCCGTCCACCATGGCTGAGTGTATGCAAACAACTGTCAGGAACGAATACGATCCAAGTAGACTTACGTCGTGATTCCGGGACATTTCTGGGTTTTCCTATTTTCATTGCATGTGTGCGTCGTCCCGTGTTATGTCAGCTATAGCTGAAAAACTGGCAGTGGCACGGTTATACTATAGTTCCCTTTGGCGCTTAGTTGGGGGTATATGTCTGGTTTGGTTTGGCTCGCTCGCAGATTCAGATACTGCACTACGCGCTGGACTAAAATGCTCGGTATCTTCCCAGCACCAGGAAGCAGAAAGAGAAAGCTCATCTGGTCCACCGTCCTAGTTTGTGGAACTGAAAAGCCCTCATACCATCAAATACGAGCATAAGGAGCCGCATCATATACCAAAAAATGAATTTAGGTCACACGGAGAGGATTGTTTTTGTACACTATTACCAAATACATAATGTACAAGCGCCCTCACTCTACGCTTCGATAATGTTGCAAATTGTTAGATTATTTATATAATTAACAATAACCATATGATCCCAGGTCCAGCAGCTAATCATGCTTTTCCCAACCTCATAATTTTCATAATTGATAAACAAATTAAACACTAGCAAATTGTTCCACAATGAAATCGAGATGGGTAATATTCAGAAAGTAGTTCAATTTAATGTAAGACTTGACACCGCGTTAAATCAGTCAAGGCAAGGTTTTATTGATTTTGAGCTTAAAAAGCTTCACATGTACGAATTTCCTTGTTTATGGAGTGTGCAATTTTCAACTATAAAGTCAATGTTCCCGACCGTCGCCTCCCTCGCAAAGAACTTCAAAAGCTGCGTTTAAGTTCACTTATCACTGATTATTAAATTAATATCATCCAGGAGGTCTGATATGCTACGAAGCTGCCATTCGAATAAGAGATGAACACATCACAACTTTTCCAAATTCCAAACTTTTGAAACACCGAAACATTCATGGAATTGTTTATATAAAAAGTAACTCTACCGCTTTATTATTATGACATATATTACCAAATCTTTAATATCTCTAATCGCGTGCTCGTTCTTTAAAAGCTATAAATGAAAAGCACACATAATACTGACTCCAATAATTAAAAAAACATGAGGCAGTATAGTATGCACTGATTTATGGAAATTTAATTACCGTTTTACAGTAACGTCTAAAAATAGCAGTAAAATGCATGCAGTGGTCGCTGGGTGCTTTTATCAAGGTAAAATTCAAATTTCGTTACCCTTGAAACGAAAGCAGTGATTAAAGTTGAAGTTGAAGGATTTCCCAGTATTTGGTCGATTATCTAATCGAGAAAATAAATCATTGCTGCTCAGCGTTGGGAAATAGACCTAGCAATACGTTAAAACTGTGGAAGAGTATTACATGTCTAAACAACATTCCAAGCATTTATTGTGCTTTCGTGTACGTAGCCTGAGCCTTATCCCTTCAATGCACGAGCCAAAAAATCAATAAGCGCGGCGGTAGACTTGCCAAAGTGGTGATTCCTCTTTGTAGGATAATTGCATTTACTTTCAGTTGCATTTATTCATAAAACCTACAAACGACAATTAAAAGCTATTTTTTTTACCATATTTATAATAAGTAACTTGCAGTAACCCCTATGGCAAATATTATTATTATAATGAAAATTAATATTTTGAGTCCGCTTACTTATAGCGTAACAAGATATAATTAATAATAAATTTTTTAACGTACAAAGTTCATGTGGAAAAAATACTGGCAAATTTAGAACAATATCTACTCTATGAACAACATGCATATAACTATAAAACTTTAACTTTAACTATGCTTAAGAGAAAATTAAAAATTCAGTACAACTGGTAGCTCAGAGAGAAGGAATAAAAAAATAAATACAATATGAACAAAAAATTAATGAAATAAGAGCAAAAGAAAGACACGAAAAAAATGTGCAAAATTGTAAACATTTTAAAATAGTTCAGTTGAAGATGTCTATAAAAGGATCCGCTAGAGATATGAGCCTTTATTTTGAAAGTGGGGCAAGTCCCTTTTTTTGTAATTTGTTAATTTACTTCAAGAATAAGACAATAAATAGTGCATCAAAAATTGGAATAGCCCCACTTTCACAATAAATGGCTCTATCGTCCCATGTTTGCGTGAATCTCGTAATCACAAAAAAAATTCTTAATTACATTGTAAGATGCTTCTAAGTGCTTCTAATGGAAAAAATAAATTTCGAAAAAAATGTATATAAGAGGTTCACGCAGAAACAGGACGATATATGTATACTTAAACCTGGTCACGTAAACAAGGTAGCTATCAATTAAGAGAATAATCAGATTAATGGTGCTCGTGTTATAAGCGTTGAATTCGAACGCATTTTCCTGCATAAACTATTTTAAGGTGAAAAATATATTTCAGTTGTCAATAGCTGCGCTCTACCAAAAGGAAACGCACGCGGATATTTAATAAATATTTCCTAATTTGTATAACTTTTATATATTAGATTTTTTTTTATTTTGTTCTATTATATCAAATTCAAAAATGCTGCTATAGCCGTCAATTTCTTGCATTTAACAGCACAATTTTACCTACAGAAAATTTGCTGTGTGAAAACTTTATCAGAGTTCCTTGACTTTTCCAGACATTTTCTCAAATTTCCAGGTAAAAATAATGCGATCGATATGTATAAAAAAAATTAAAACCATCATATTGTTGTTTTAGGACAACTGACAACCTCGTTAATTTTTTTTCATTCATAAAATTATAAATTATAGTTTTTAAGCTACGAAACATGACTCTTATACACATACGTCATACATATTGGGAATTTAAGGTATTTTTTAACCCAACCTTTGTTTCAAAAACTAAAAAACTTTGAAGAGCAGAAAGACAAGCGTCTGCAGTCTTCGACCGTTTACAGTTTACATCCAGAAGGTTATAAAAAGCAAGATTTTTGTGTGAAGTACAGTGGTCAGGCGCGTACGCAGAAAAAATGTTCGGGAGGGGTTTGCATAAAAACATGTTCTCATACACATTTTGCCAGTCCCTGGCCGATTTTAGTTTTAGGATGGAGCGATATCTTAATAAGGCGTCCTTTACATACATGAAATCAGGCTATATCATACCTTTTTTTCTCGCGCCGGGGGAGGAACACAATATTTTGCTATCTTTGAGTCAAATTACGAAAGAGATCGATCCTATTTTTATACTTTCTTACTTTCGCATCAATTCCAGTTTTATGCACTGCTTTCAAGTTAGTTAGCCCGCCACATGCTCTTTTGGATTTCAAGTTCGATTCCATAGCTGATAAGTCATTCAATATGCTGAAATATTGTTTGCTGCAGCTTCAGGAAAATCTTCTTATTCATAAGTCTTTAATGCTCTCAGACACACACAGATAAAATTATATAAACAAGAAAGCAACATCTTCTTCTTTACACCACTATATTTAGAAATTTAGAAATCTTAAAATTTGTAAATAAATATTTTAGGAGCTGTGCCAAGTCGTAAATGTGCCCGGGTTTCTCGTTTATTTTATTGTGTTTGTGTGGATATACCAGTCTACGTAATATTCATTCAAATTTCAAGATCAATCACATTCCCTCGTACCACTAAACGATAATATATTTTTGAACTTTTGATCATATGGAAGGAAGTTATTATTATTTATGTTTTCGAGCCATTGAATTTTTGAGAGGAACTCGTTCATAACACTTTGCAAGGTGTAATGAGCGTTGTTGATAGATAGGCAATTAACATATTTGCCATTATGTGAAATTTGATTAGAACAGCGTACAAGCACAAATCAATTAACTACTTGAGAAACAATATTTATTTGATCAATACAGTAATAATTCTTTGTAAGATCAAGAACACATCTTTCTTTATTAATATTTTTTTATAAGACGGCGCACAAATGCCATTTAATGCAAATACCAATTATCAATGCAATTTTATTATTGAAAAGTTAAGAGCGATTATTTACCTTATTAGGCAAATGAAGCAAGACTATAATCTATGGTCTATACTCTATATAACATAAGAAAATTGGCGGTGCCTAAGGCCTTGCGTCATTTTCCTTACATTTTCTATAAATATGAAATTTTGTGTGTAGAATTTCAACAAATGTTCCATTCAATTAAAACAAAAATTATTTATTTATTACAAACTTTCCTTCTTATCTTTAAATATCTAAAAGAAAGTTGCAAAGTAAAAAATGAAGTTTTGTATTTTTGTATTTTCAGAATTTTTTTTCGCAAAATGGCAGTTGTTTGAAGAAAAACCGTTTTTTTCGACGAACTAAATGGCTTATAACTTGTTTCCCTGGTATACAATCGCTATAATCGTGTGTACTTCGGTAGATAATTTAATAATAAAGGTCCAGTTAAAATTTGAAGTCAATCGGATGAAAACTGTTCGAGTTCTACTGCCGGCCGATTTTTAAAAGTGGTTCCGAGAAAAACGCGTTTAAAAAAAAATTGAAAAAGTGGCTTCGGAAAAATTGATTTAGAGACATCTTAACATTTAAATACACCTTTCTACAAAGTTTGGTTTGATTCGAGGGATGTTTAGGCAATATTTATGCCTATAGAAAAAAAAATTGAAAAGAAAAAATAAAGCTGGTAATAACCCCTAAGTTCACTATTTTAAGCGTGATTAAGATTGCTCTTTCGTTTTATTTTAAACGAATTATACACACCACTGAAAACTAAATCAGTATTTGGTACTGATTCTTGCAGACTATTTTTATTTAGAATCTTTAATTCTATATCCACCAACATCGCAAAGTGGAAGGGGATGTCTAACTTTACATGTGGGCTACCACGAGCAGAGAGTGATATTTCAAAATTTAAAACTCGTTTTTTTCAAAACAACGTTTTTCAAATCGATGGAGACGATATCTCTTTTTTTAACTTTTACCGCACCTTTAGTACAATTGTCGCTATATCCGGGACTACAATTACATTGATATGTATTTTAATTTTGTTAGAAGCATTTAGATACAAAAAAACCCGAAAAATATCCCGTTTTTGTTTGTAACTAAATAAATTGTGTAATTTTTGATATTTTAACCTCTCTGTGGTCCCGGCTATGGCCAACAGAGTAACAAATAATAACAGTTCGGAATTTTATGGGTAATACCAGAGGGCGGTAATCGTTTCCACCGTTTGCGCCTGCGCTTCGGACGCTTCAAATTTAACGCGCCCTGGGCCCAATTTTTTTTTTTTAACGATTAACATGTATTTTTATAATAAAAGATAAAAGAAATACACAAAAACAAAACAAAAATCTTCAATTCAATTCAATTCAATTTATTCATGTTTTAAGGGTTACCCTTGTAACAGAGAGTATAATACAGTATGTACATAGTGAATAAGATCAAGATACATTAGAGGTAAAGATAAAGCAGTTGACAACAATAGATAATAATAATTACAATAGGCGTTATTCGTTAAGAAAAAAAGCCCGTAGACGAAGACAGTTTATGATAAAGTATACTATGTTTCTAATAATTTGAGGGTCTGCTTGCAGCACAATAAATTTCAAGTCATCTAAGCCAAAATAGTTTTTTGCCAAAATAGGATAAAGAAAATGCTGTCTGAAGTGACAATAAAGTGGGCAAATAAATAAAAAGTGAGAAACAGTTTCTGGCTGGTGTAGATTACAGATCTGGCAGGTAGTGCTGGTGTCTAGGTTGTACGCCGTGCCTCTCCAGTAGAACCTGGACTGGTGTACATTCATCAGCCGGAGCTGAGCAAATAATTGCAGGATAAATAGTGGTGACCTGTGAGACAGGTAAGGAAAAAAATCTTCAATTACCTCTTTTCCCTCCCAAGGAAAAAATGCATGAAGTTGAAGCCAAAATACGGCTGTCTTTACAGAATACCTCCTTAAAGAAAGAGTATACGACAGACCCATAAGAAACATAGCGGAATTAAGGGAGGGCATGCGTACTGCGGTTGAAGAGATAAATCGAGCAGGGTATGCGCGTCGACTCTAGAACTACATAAAAAGGTGCGGGGCCTGCATTAGGGTAAATGTCGCGAAATTCGACCACCTATTGTAATATTCGCTATCTACAGTGAGACACTAATTTTTTTCCTTGTTCTTATTCGACCAATGCAGTAAAAATGCTATTTCATTTTATTTCGCACCTTTTTCAATTCCCTAAATACGTGTTCACAGAGTTGAAATTTGTGCTGGATCCCTGTCTTCCCTCATGTTGCGTGTGTTCAAATGTAGAAATTTAATATGATTTCAAAATCAATTCTGGACAGAATTTGAGAAAAAGCACATTTTCCTCAGATTTTAATTTCGCTAAAATAGCTGCTTTACCATTTTAATAGCAATATCGTTTTATTTCAGAAGAAAATTGTGATACCAATTTGAAATCTTAACTAAATAGGAAAGTTTTTAACACAATTGGCACGTCTTGCTTGGTACAAAAATTTTACATCACCAACTGTTAAATTCGCGCTATAGAAATTTGGTAGAGACACATTTTGAGGGAAAAAATATTTTTCTGACAGAACACAACTGCCGCTGAAAACTTCCAAAATTTATCTGATCATCGAACTCCTTATGCTATCTTTTAATAAATCCAAAAGCGTTGGCTCTGTTCACAACGGTATCGATGTGATGTTCAAACGAAATACGAAAGTTGAGCCCAACACCAAGATCTCTCACTTGTCATGTTTATACTAGTACCTATGCTTCAACTGCGCCAACCAACCTCGCCAGCCCCCAACACCTAGCCGTCTAATCGGGCCTAAAAGATAATGAAATATGCGTGACACTTTTTAGCCATTTTTCTTCTTAGGGGTCGAATTTCGAAATATCCCGTCGTACTGGGTGCTTATGTTATAAGGGCAAGGTATCCTTAAAATTTCAAGTTGAGGGGTTTGGTGTGGGCAATTTTACGACTATTCCGCGGGATCTCCTTTTTTCCGGGATAAGAAATATCCTATAACCTGGACATAAGCTACCACCATTCAAAGTTTCATTTAAATCCGTCCAGTAGTTTCCACGTTATGCGCAAACAGACGGACGAAAATTGTAAAACTTGTTTTAATCTCCATATCGATAAGAATGTTCACCGCGATTATAATTTTAAAAATATATTTCATGTACAGAATTTCTTCAACTTCACCAGTAGCCTCAGTTCAACTTTCCCAGTAGCCATTTTGAGTCCGCCATCTTAGAATTTTGGTACATTTAAATTGTGTAACCCCAAAGACGCCTTTATATTAAATTTCACTAAAAGTGCCCAACATTGTAGATTTTCGGTGACTACAGTGAATTCGCCATTTTGAATTTGGAAGTTTTGATGGCAGATTCGAATTCAGCGACCCCGGATAGTGTTGATTTTCAGGGAAATCCCTTCAATTTTAACGTTTTCGGTAACCATCTTGGAATTGGAACCGCCATTTTAAAGCCTTGCACTTTATCAAAATTACAAATATATAAGTGAATAATTCAAAGGTCACATAAAAGAGTTAACCTTTATATTTGAAAAATTCCTCTAGAACCTTTAATGTTATTAAATTATATATTAATATCTGTTCCAGTGGAATCCAAAAAACAAAGAGTTTACCTATATATTTTAAATAATCCTGTGGAACCTTTACTTTTATTAAGTTATATATATCTGTTCCGGTGAATTACTTTAAATAACATTAATGGCATGGGAAACTTGCAAAATTTAAACTAGAAGAAATATATTTTTATATACATACATATATGGAACTTTTATTAAAATTTAGGGACTTAAATTGTGACAGAAATCCCGCTCTACGCTACCTTGTGTGTACTGGCACTTTCGTAACTAATATTCTAAAATCTTCCCCTTAATCATTTCAATCCATATTATGTGCCGTTTCTTTTCTGTAGATGTACTTGCGAATATATCCTCTTGAAGCAGTTGCTCCTAAAGTTGATTGTGCTGACTTTGAAAGTGTTTCCTTAAGTTGGTTAAATGCGATTCCGTGAAATACGTCTTACATTCAATTTGATTTGAATTAGTTATCAAAAGTAAACAAATTTCTTCTTTTTTGACACGGTTCCTTACAGGACCCATATTTTTTATCTTTTTCAAATTATATTTTTTTATAAATTTGACAATCGCACTCATGAATCTAATTACTGCAACTCAAACTCGGCCGGTGAAACTAACATTATACAAAGCAAGCAACGGATACTTAATAGATACTTCATCTACATATGTATGAGTATGAATGATGCCCACAATAGAGAAGTTTCACTTTAAATAAGAATCTATTCGTTCTATTTCTTTATGAGAAATTATAAATTAAAAAAAATAAAAATTCTCTTAGCAGAGGAATATTATGAATATAAACTTTAAAAGGGCAGCAGATCGGTCTAGAATCGCAAAAAAAGATGATTTAAAACAAATGGAACAAATAAAGTTTAAACTGAAATAACCCTTTAATGGAAGCTTGCGGGGGTGTCGCAAGCCAAGTCGCTGTGAATGACCCTCTTGACCGGTGCGCACTCCTGGTCAGTAACAGAAAAAGCCAAAGGGATTCTTAACTTTTAGCTGGCCGTAGGAATCTCCGTAGAACCTTTAATATTCATTGCAAAAATTACGTTAGTGAAAGACAATTTTCTTTAAAATTAAATGTTTGAAAATCGTGCACCTCTAAGGATAGTTATAATAGATAGATAGGATATAAAAATGAAAAGATTTTAGGGCACGTTTTGGAGATTCAGCGGACATACGCACGTCTCAGGCAGATTCATTCTAAAGAATCCCGCACTGAATGTATGGAAAATAGTTTCTGATCAAATTAGCTCAAATTGCAGTATGTCCACCCCACCACCCACACCTAAAAAAGTTTGCGATAACCTCACCGTTAAGACTTCGTATATGTATATGCAGTAGTCGTGTTGGACAAATTTTGTATTTGCGAAAATTCTGTCTGCCTGCCGGTGTGTGTGTGTGTGTGTGTGTGCAAACTTATTGATTTGGTGCTAACAAAATGTAATGCTAGAGGGATTTCACTGAAAATCCGCACTAGGGAATTTCCGGAATCACTGATTTCGATTCTGCTATTCAAATTTCCAAATATGAGGCCACCCCCACCCCGCTGGGAGATATAGGAGAGGGGGTGCAATAAGGAGGTGGTGTAAAATGAAGAAAACTAAATTTAATAATACTGTTGGAAAATATCTAAAACATGTGCAAAACGCAAATAGGAAAACGCTGGGTCACGGGGAGAGGCGGTGGTGCAGTAGGGAGGCGTTGTAAAATTAAGGAATACAAATTTAATAGTATCCCGGGAAACGGCGTGTCCGGGCAAGCTAGTATGTTTATAAAAAAAAGTCATACGGGATTTCATGTTTATTGTGTTGTTGACTATAAATACGATAGGGGAAACTGGCATCTCATTTGTACGCTTCCAGGCTTTCCAGACTTTTTACCAAGTTTCAGCCAAATCTATGACCCAATTTTGATGACTTCCCCTTACAAGTTTAACTTTTCCTCCTTTTTTGTAGTTGCAAACTTATTACGTTTTCTATTCATAATATTGAAGAAATTAAAATTCATGCTACTTTTGTTTCGAACTTTTATATCTTAAACGAGCTTCTGATCTCTACTGTAAATGGCGTATCATTAACACGTAAACAAAAAGAAAACCTAACATTACATTAGTCCTGCCAGACTATGAACTATTAGCACTTAGTTGACTATTTTAAGCGTGATAAAAATTGTTCTTTTGTTTTGGTTTAAACGAATTACATGCACAACTGAAAACTGAACCAGTATGTGGTACTGATTTTTGCGAACTAACATATATTTATTTAGATTATTTTAATTCTAAATTCACCAATATCGCAAAGCGAGCTAAGGGAAAGTCTAACTTTACATATGGGCTGCTTATGTTGAGTACAAGTTTTTTATATTCTTAGATCCCCTTTTCCGAAGTTTGGCCAATTCTAACCTGGAAAAATTATCACTATTATATAATTTGATCCTCGCCGATTTTCAAATTTCAAGAATTCATTTCGCCAACCACTGTTCACCCAACCCCACCAACCCTTTTATAATCCGCTCTGCCGACCATGACACATGCTTGGTTAGTTTATTAATCATACATTCATCTTTTAGTGTTCCTAACTGCCATCGCAATAAAACCTAGACATTTATTATGTTCATAATGAGCAACTCAAAAAAACACAAAATATCGTAGCAGTTTGTCGTAAGAATAATTTAGACAAATCAAATTCAAAAAAGATCAGAAAGGTTTAAAATAACCGCTTTTTGAAAATAGGACCCAAGCAGACCAAAATCATTATCGTATTCATACTTAACAACAACATACGTCATATTCTCATTGAATTAAATATAAAAAAATTCAAAAATTTGGCCAAAAAAGGCGAATATTCAAGAGTGGGGTAAAGATAATTCCTATATTCATAGTCAGGAGCTCAAAAAGCAATACCGTTGGTATTTTACGTAAAATCATTTCCTAGTCAGAATAACTATGCAAAAACAGCCTTTTATTATATCGAATTTTCTGTCCATATAGACTTTTGTTCAGAATAGCATGAAGCCATTCAGCCAATTTGACCGCGAGCTATTTCCATAAACGACGCGGTCTTTTGAATTGAGCGATGAAGGGGTCGGTGTTTGAAAGAATAAGTACAGAGAAATTTGCTTAAACTAAAAACTGTATTTTATTTGGGCTGATCTTACATCAAAAGGAGAATGGGCATTTTTTTATGGGCGCTGTCCCCAGGCTGTATCATGTCGTGATATAGATCATTTTAAAGGTCATAATTATAGCTTTTTTAATATATGACACCAACAACGAAACACGTGCATGGAAAAAACTATGAACTATTTTATTTTTCAATTCATAAATATTATTCTTAACTTATACATATGTCGTCCTAGATGTTAAATCAAGTTGTGATAACGTCATTTGAAAGGTCGTAACAATAGCTTATAGCTTAATAAAAGTTAATTTTAGGTTATAAATATAGTTTTATATCAATTAGAGATTAGAATTATAAAAGTAATCATGAGAAACGTGAATGGTACTTTATATATGTATAAAAAAAATGTTTACGCTAAGAATTTAATTTATTTAAAAAATAAAATATTTTATTTTCCTGTTGGTGCCATACAATAAAATAAAGCTATTGTTACGACCTTTCAAAAGACGTATATCACAGCTTGATTTACCACTTAAGAATAATTATGAATTAAAAAATAAAATAATTCATAGTCCTTTTCCTGCACGTGTCCCGCTGTTGAGGTCATCCAAAAAACTAAAATTATGACATTTAAAATGACGTATGTATATCACAACTGATACACCACTGGGGATGAAGTCGCCCATTCTTCTTTGTTGTTAGTTTCAAATCTATATAGGTACATCAAAATTAGTTGCTTATCTTCAATAATCCAACCTATACCTATAAAGTTTAGTGTTACAAAATAGTCACTAAAATGTTTTAAGTTCAGTGGAAAATAATGCTTAATTGAAGAGAGATAGGTTTAACGAGGTTATCCCACATTTTTCCTAGCAACTTGACTGTCGTGATGAGTCATAATGTTTAGGTTAGTGGTGGTATCAGAGGTAATACAATTTTCTTTGGCACCATCGGTCGGTATTACAGGGTCTTTCAATAAGGACGCTTGACTTTTAAATGTAAATAAAACAAGTTGTGTGTGAGATATCCACTCGATTTCTAATTTATTTAAAAGAATATTATTAAGTATGAAATATAACGTCGTTCAAATATCTGCCTCGGCCTTACTTGGTGGCACTAATTCGAAAGGTCCAATTTTCGATGACTGTCTCATAAATCTGGCTGAATTTGCTGGATGGGGTTCGTTATGTTGACTTTGAGGGTTCGTGCAGAATGTCCATCGTGACATGTGCTGTGTGGCACGGCGCTCGCCGTTGACGTCGCTAAAGATGATTTTTTTCGGCGAATTTTAGGTCAACTTCCGAATACCGAATACGTGACACCAAGCAAAGCCATTGCGGACATTTGAACGACGTTATATGCCATATTATGTTATACTTAATACCATAAAATATTCTTTCAAATAAAATAAAAATGGAGTGGATATCTTACACACAAATTGCTTTATTTACATTTAAAAGTTGAGCGTCCTTATTGAAAGACCCTATAAAAGCTTGTTACTTAAATCCTGGTACCTGAGTCACAGAATTCAGATAACCCTTAAAGATTCAACTTTAATGTCGATTGACCCTACAAAGAGAATGTTTTAGGACATTGTTGAGAATACGCACATAACAATGTAGGTGATCTAAACGATTAAAAACAAATATAATCTGGGATGGCCCAAAGTCGAAACGACTTGAAATGACTCAATTGCATGTAAAATTCGAAAATAAATCCCATACATGAAATTTAAATGTATTATATCATATATATTCGACTTAACTCGAAATAAATTACCTGGTGCTGCCCGTTTTCCAAAACGCAGTGATACCGTTGGACTATACATTTCAACTTCAGAGACTTCTGCGCTGAATTGTGGAGTACTGCGATATCACAGCGTTTTGGGAAACAGCTCTTCACTCGCATTTTTTAATATAAATTATCGAAACACCGATATACCAAAATTTCCATGTTAGCCTCAAATATCGAGTCGACACATTGTGCATTTGAAATATATCGATGCTACCAATTTCATACTCCTAATTTCACTCACTGCTGATGCGGTTAAACCTTCTATACATAGCAAACACAAGATCCCAGCTGTTCAGCAGATAACGATGAATCACGGAGTCCATAGGCAGCGTCAAATATATTTTAATCCGATTTTCCTTCTATTTTTCCTCTGAATAACCACATAATTGTGATCGAACTATTCCAATTTTCGGAATTTTTTAGGTATTTTATTCTTACGCAGAGCAATATAGAAAACGTTCATTTTCTTGAAGATAATTTGGTTGTGTTGCGTCTTGTGGCCGAATATTTGTAAGCAGCCGGTTCTATTGCGAAAATTTGGTGCTGTATCGAAAGCAATTTGCGTAAACTATGTTTCGTTATTGACTTTTGAAGAAAATCATTGCCTCCCGTGATTGAGTTAATTGCAAATAAACGGGCTGAATTGCAATGAGTCAAAAGTGCGATCGTAAACTCATGCTGAGACGTGGATCTGCCACTTATTGACGGATGGCGGCCCAAGTCAACTTACCTGTGCAAACAGCTGATCTACTCACAGGCCATTGCAAGCAGCTTCGGAAATCTTTTAGGACGATGCACGGTGCTTATTCACCCTAAGGCCAGGACAACCTGAAATGAAAATGGCAAGGCATTAGAATTTTGCTCTTACAGAGCCACAAAGCAGTCCTGCCTCAGCTCGCTCTGCAGAAGTCAGAGGCAGAGGTAGACGGGCCTGGCCCATGTCTGACAGCTCTCATAAAATAGCGCAGTGATTGAAGTCGGCAGAAACGTACTAAACACTGAACTCTGAAAACCGCAGTGGGCCTCCTATATCCTAGAGCTATAGGATTGATTGCTAGACAAGGCGGCTAGGGCACAAAAGACACACATCCCTTTCCTCGTCATTGGAGAAAATTTGCAATTGAAGCTAAAGAGCTAAACTCAAAGAACTGAACTGGCTGATCGCAAGTTTCACACAGCAGAGCCGTGAGCACCTTGTTGTGAACAGAATGGCTCCTACAAAGGCCCCGACACATTCACATCGGCGAAATATGCACACAGGCAAACCGCGGTCCTTGCAGAACTTGCAATTTACAAATTTAGCACGTGCAGTGCACTCAGATAACGCAATGCCCACCTGATTAACAAGTTCCACTTTATTTCAGAGCACTCTAAATTAGCTGTCACGCCGCGAAAACCACAAAACTTATGAAAACTCAATGCAAATGGCAACAAAAGAACGAGCGACACTAAACAAATGGCGCCATATTTACTTCTTGACACTATCCTCAACACCCGAAAATGGAGGAGGTCAGTGATTCTCAACTTGCACGGTGGTGAATTTGGTGAAGTTAATGTTAATGCTACCCCTACTCTACGGTAGATGGCAGGTAATTAAAATTTAAATTCTCTAAAAAAAAGAGATTTCCCACGCTGAAATTCCGATTTGGTCGCACAACCCACCAAAAAATACGTAATTTCGTAAATTCACGTAAAGTTTAATTTTTTAGCACTGTTAATTGCAATTACACAATAGGTGCGTTCGACTTGCCACTAGGTGCGTTCGACTTGCCACTGCCTCAGTGAGCCGGCTCACTTTGAAATCAGCTGTCAAATTGACTTGCTCAGTTTCGGCTCAGTGAGCATGGCTGTACAAGAAAAACGCTTTGAAGTGATTTGATATTTCAATTGTCTTCTGAAAATGGTTAGAGGGGTTGATTCTGAACAGCGAATCTGATACAGATCCTTCAGATTAGAATTACTGCACTCATTTCATGTCATGTCAAAATCTATCAATCCATCATGTATAAATGTCAGAGGAACTGAGCTGAGCCAACTGAGAACAGAATTGGCTGGCTCAGATGACTCACTTCTGGCTCAGAAAACACTAGCGACACCATCCGGAAAATAGGGACATTAGGAGTGAGAAAAACGCTGCGGCTCAGTGAGCAACTGAGCAAACTGAGCCGGCTCACTGAGGCAGTGGCAAGTCGAATGCACCTGCGTAAAATAGTCCTTTACGAAATCCTTTTACCACAATTAAAATTACACTGCACTTACTTCAATAATGAAAAACACCGACTTGCACAAAACGTAGACAAACCCTGCTGATATGACGACTGTCATTCCTGCTGGAATTCCACCACCCAAAACATGGCGACTGTGCGCACAGCAATTCAATTATAATGAGAGAGTATGATGTGGAATCATATGTAGCCCCCTTCGACGAATTTTCTACACGACACCATTTGTCATTCAGTTGTCAATTTTTTCACGAAACTTTTTGCCTGAAACTTGAATTTATCGGAATTAATTTGCCGCGATTTTTATATATCTAATGCCATGTGCAAGCTACAGCTCTTGAACTAGTTCGTCACGTCAAAATGACGTAACCCATGTAAAATTCCCACTGCTGAACTAGCTCAAAGACGCGCACAATTGCACTGGTTCAAACTGAGTTTGCATATATTTTGCTGCTGTTAGCGCCGATAGCGGAAAAATATGGTACTAAACATTTGTCAATGCTGATATCAAACTTCTTTTTCAGTGGCGTTTAACAAAAACAAGCACAGAAAATGAAAGGAAATTATGAATAAAAGATGTAATTCGATTTTTAAATTGACAGGGAGTAGTAAACGGCAACATTAAGGATTTTTACAAAACGCCAACAAAGTGTCAAACGAGCAACTGAACTGGTTCAAAATAAACTGAGTGTGTGAGTGTGAGTTTAACCAGTACTCAGATGTGAAACGTGGCGTCATGAACTAGTTCAATTGCTGTAGTCTGTCTAGGGCATACCCCCTACTGAATTAGAAGAGTGTTTGTGTGATATACTTACTTCCTTGAAAAAGTGTTTTACACGCGAATTACAGGAACTGTTGGGGCATCGAATGACATATAAAATTCCATCCCTTCGAATTACTTGGAGGGGGAAATGCCTCACTCACGTACACGGCTTTTACACGTAATGTTCCATCCTGTCTCTTTATAAGTTAAGATTTGAAACAGACCTCATCGTTGAGTGCCATATCATATCAGGGAGGAAGCATTTAGTGCATTTATAGGCAGGATCTTCATTTCGGATCGAAACTTCCATCCGGATCAAGAAATGCCTACAAACGGGGATTGAAGACCCCGACTAAATCCCAGTCACCGAGTGGGATTGAAACTTCGATCCATGATTTTCTTTTTGCCTATAAATGGGGACTGAACTGACAGTTGGGCTTGAGTTTTAGAAGAACAATTTTGGCCTCTTCCTTTAGAAATAAATTTTCTCGTAACGAGTTAAATCCATTTTGCGACTTCAAAGTCCAGTAAGTTTACAAAATTCGACGGATGTCAGTTCACTCCCGAATTGAACGAGGAATTTCAATCCGAGATTTCATTGTACCTATAGACGCAACCGGATATACTTCGGGATCTTCATTTCGGATTGAAGATCCTACCTATAAACGCACTAATGGTAATATCACTGTAGGCTCAGACCAAATAAGTCATATCGGTGACGCCTTCACAGCAAGGCTAACCTAAAAGCCCACTAACACAAACATCACCTGTGCAGGTCATATGTGCGCTCGTAGCGCCACATAGCGGCGCCCATATTTCGTCCCATCGCTTCTTTTGTATAAGGAACGCAATTCGGTCGCCTTATAATTTAGTCTTCTTGGTAGTAGGTCTAGAGTATTTCAGCACAGCTGACATATCCATAAGGGTTCTTTGGTTCTTCTTCGAAGTCGGCTTGAGTGCAACACCTGGGAATTCAAATAGGAATTAAAAAGCTTAAGTGCGGGCTCAAAAAATTTTGTGTCGTGTGCACTATTGTGCGACAGTACTCAATCTCTTTCTTTCCTGGTTTCCTATCCTCACTAACCTTCCGAACAATGACAACCTTTGGAATTCCGAGTCTCGATTGGCCCTCTGTCTCACTTTTCCAACTCTTCTGGCGGCAGCATTCTAACCTTAGAAACTCTCTCTCCTCTTCAAATCTAGCTCTAGTAGTGGGCGGTGGGACGAAAAGCGTCCAGTCGAGTGGTACCGTTGAGGTTATGTTGATGATGAATCGGTATCACTCCGGCTATGACTGTGATCGCCGGGCCCGAGATTAAGCGGTAGGCAGATGCCACATCATGCATATCATGCACAGCAAATCATCCTCTCTTTGCGTGTAATAGCTTTTTAAAACTAACACCATCCAATCGTTTCAATTTTCTACGAAAGAAGAACTGTGTATTAACTGCCTCAAACCTGGCCACAATAGCCGGCAGTGCACTTCATGAGGCTGTACAAGATGTAATCAAAAACACAATACGCTTGTGCACTTCGAAACCTCAGGAAATACACACAAAGTCCAAGGAACATCATCCGACGGTACAACAGCCGTTGCAACAAAAACATCCAATCCAAATCAAGAAGGATTGACTAATCCGCCAACCAGTAGCAACGCTTACTAATGATCCAGAGCGAAGTTACATTCTCCTCGGCACAGCCATCGTAAGTGTAGTAACATAACAAGGAACTGCAGTCGAATGCCGAGCCATTATTGATTCAGGCTCTCAAGTTAACTTAATAACGGAGAGAGTTGTCAAGAAATTAAAACTCACACCCAGAGCTGACGCGCTCACGATATATGGAGTAGGAAATGGCAAAGGGTGAGCGCAGTATAGAGTGAACATCTCGCTCAATTCAAGGGTAAACGAATTCTCAACTAGATTAGAGGCGTTTGTACTAGCCAAGATAGTGCCACCATAACCAACACAATCACTCAATATTACCAATTCATCGAACAGATGAATACAGTTTTTTTTATTCCGTTCTGAGCTCTAGTCTTGGTTTAAGGATTAACTACTTATACTCGGTAATGCTAGAACAAGAGCAAACTTCACTTCCTTGACCGAACGGCAGCAAGATATTCAAGTTACATAAATATAATAGAATAATAGCTCCAGAATTCACCAATATAACAGAACAATCCAATCAAGTAATGTCGACCCTTGGCTATGCGACCACGGGCTGGCGTTGGCCAAAACCGAGATCGTCCTTCTTTCGAAGAAGCGCATTGATTGTAGGCTCACCTTCTGGTAAGAGATAGAGAGCCGGGCTGACAAGGCTGCCGCGGTGATAGCGGCGCTGAGCAGATATATGGCCAAAATTGGTGGACCCAGACCCTGCAAAAGGGTGCCCGTTGTTCCATACTGCTGAGACCATCATGTTCTACGGTGCTGAGGTCTGGGCCGATTCGATGGAGTGGGAGAAGTACTGCCAGCGCTTAGCGGCGATGCAACGGGGGGTAGCGCTCCGCATCACGAGCTTCTACCGTACGGTCTTGGAATCAGCCGAATTTTATATGCTTGAGCTGTTCCGCTCCCTATTATTTGCCCTTGTTATTGAGACCTTTAGGCCTTCGTCAGGCTCAGACAGGGCTCCCTTAATTGCCTCTATTACTTCCTCCGGAGTGGTGAGGCTGTCTAGGTCTCTGATTCCAACTGGTTTCTTGCGCTCGAGGTTGCACATCGTCGCGCTAATCCCCAATAATCCCCGGAGGGTGTTACTAAATGCAGGCTTGTTGCCTGGCTTAGAGGCGAGTTCGATAAGAAGCCCTTCCGATCTAGTCTGACTAATAGACCTAACCTGACTCCGCGTGTCCGCTGGGTGAGCCTTCCTCCGGATTTCGCTGAGAACCTCGGCGTGTGACTTGCCTTCAGCTGGTTTCATCAGCAAAGCCTCTCGATTTCCTTCTCGGGTTCCTCGCAGTGAAACGGGCCTGTCATCCTTATTATTTTTGACCTTCTCCTTCCTGGACTTCCTGCCAGAAGTTTACGCCTTCAGCCTTCTTCTTCTTTTCAGTGGCTAGTTGCAGCTATGAATGCCAGTATTCGCTGGTGTGGCGGTAGCTGTAAATAATATAGTAGATATGATAAATATCAATTCAATTCAAAATTTTCTGTGAAATCTGATTCACAGTATTACATGAAAAAAACGCTGATATTTTCTCTGAAATGCATATATGGTAATTAACATACCTTGTTTTTATTAAATTGCCCTTCTTATTACCTCTCCAAGGAGGACCTCGTCCAGTTGGTCGAGGTCTGGAATGTACTGGAAGATTACATTGGGAGTGATTACCAAACATTACCTTCCGCGACCGTGAAAGACACGGCTCTCTCATAGTAAGTCACAAGTGCAACGGCTCGGCGGCGGTAGAATGTCAAGAAGCTCGACGAGATCAAATTGGCCTCGTTCCTTCAAGACGCCCCGTTTGCTCAGACAACGATTAAGTTAGGCCCGCCCAATGGGAAATAGAAGCATCAATTATGCATTCCGAAGCCTTCTCTGGAAGGCAGGAATGCCTGACCCGCCATATCCTCTATTATATCTTTTTAACACAGGCATGTCCGCGGAACGAAGCAGAACAAAAGCTTTTTATATTCCTTACCACTAGATTACCCAGAATTCATTTAGGAGGCAAGGCAAGGAAGCTCTTCGGAATCGTTTCCCTCGAACTCATTTTTCAGTGATCCTTTTTCAGTGATTCAGAATATAGGGCCTGGATTCTGTTTGTCATTTGAGTTTCCGTCACATGTCAGCTTATAACTGAATTGCCTGTTTCATTTCTTATATGAAAATTTCTTTGTTATTCAGTCATAAGCTGTCACGGAGTGACGGAAACTGAGATGACAAACAGAATCCCGGCCCATAATATGTATATGAAATGGAAGAAAATAGAAAGAAACTAAACTCGTCAAACTAAGAAAGTAAACTAATTGTCACTAAAAATTCAAAACTAAACTCGCATTATTCTGCATTCACAACTAGAATGAGAATTTCCGCGTCAGGAAGCTTTTCAGGACGCAGGTCGCAACATGCTAAAACAAAGGCATGGGGGAGATAAGAAAAACCAGTTTTAGGAGAAAAAGCATGAGTAATATCTTCACAGAGTGCACGTCGTTCGCAAGTATATTCCTTCCTCCTAGCTTCTTATTGAGTAATAAGGAATGCATCGAATGTATACCTTCAATAAGTGATTTTAATAGTATTTTGTGCAACTAGCCCTGCCATCATGGACAATCGGCTAGTTTCCACCCTAGTTGCACACTGTATTTTTCATCACAAGTGCGGCGGTGGGTTCGATAAGGAGGTGGGGGAAGGAGGAATCCGTTTCTTCAAATTTTTCTGTAATTATCTCTCACAAAGGTATACGTAATAAAGAAAAGTAGTAAGGAAAGGTTTTAATGATATCTAAGGTACAGATGTCCAAAGCAATATACTATTACATTACATAGTCTTAACTACTCTGGTGACCATGTGAAATTTACTTATGCCGGGTAAACTCGGCTCTTTTGACTCTCGAATGCTCCTCAGGTAGATTTCTAGAGGTTTTCATTGCTATTGCAAGTGCAAGCGAGAAATGCATACTGCTGTCCAGTGATCAGTGATGGTACATGTACTCACTCCTTCTCATTGCGTTAATGAAGCGACCCAAATGCACTCAGGTATACGGCTCCCATGAAGTATTTCTTGAAGAAATATTCTGAGTGCATTTCCATTTCAGGTTATTCCCAACAGGTTTCACAGTGGGCAATCGGCGTGTTTCCACACGCAAACCCGTGCGGAATAGTAGTGGTTTCTGCGCACGTGTGAGGAAATAGTATTTTGTGCAACTAGGGTGGAAACTAGCCGATTGCCCACGATGGCAGACTGACTAAAAAAAAACAATTTTTGCTGTAATTATCTCTCAGAAAGATATACGAAAGGTTTTCATGATATCTAACGTACAGATGTTCAAAGCAATATACTATCACACTCATGCCCGGCTTAAATAATTTATTTAGGTACCTGAAAAGCATTAAAAGGATGTTTAACACGTGCGAGTATATAAAAAAAAAATGGGATTTCTTGAAGAAATATTCTGAGTGCACGAGTCTTAACCGTCGAGTCGAGTGCTCCTCAGGTAGATTTCTAAAACTCCTCATTGCTATTGCAAGTGCAAGCGAGAAATGCATACTCCTCCTGTCCAGTGATCAGTGATAGGACATGTACTCACTCCTTCTCATCACTCGTTGATCGAGCGACCCAAATGCACTCAGGTATACGGCTCCCATGAAGAATTGAATTGAAGAAGAAAGAAAATATTCTGAGTGCATTTCCATTTCAGGTACCCATGTGTTATTCGAAGTCTCGCTTGTGTTCTTTAAAATTACCAGTGGGTTATTCCCAACAGGTTTTACAGTGGGTAATCGGCGTGTTTCCACACGCAAACCCGTGCGGAATAGTAGTGGTTTCCGCGCACGTGTGAGGAAAAATATATTTCTGAATACCTTCGTTGAGAATCGCTGCCTCGATTTCCCATTGGGCGGGTACCCAGGAAGTGGGTGAAGCAGTGGCAGAGAATGGGCCGTAGGCTGTCCATGCCAACCAGATGCCCAGTGTACTGGCAGACAGAGAAGGGCGGAAAGCCCAAAAATCACGACAAGGCTAATCAGCTTTCCGCCGAGCATATGATCGCGAAAAAGGTGCTCCGAAGCACCATCAATCGGAGCAAGGTAAGCCAGTAGAGGGGATTAGGTGAAGAGTTGGATGCCGATTCCTGGAGTCTTGGCTACAAAATGATGACCAAGGGGCTGGGGTCGGCGTCTGCTTCGATCCGTTTGAGCGTGGAAACGAGTAGTCGTATCCACGACGCTCTCTTCCCTTCCCAACTACTCAAAGAAGGATCCCCTCAGATGCAGGTTGGAGATATTCCATCCTTCATTGAAGAGAAGCTAGGGGTTGCGGTAACCTTCCTGCGTATCCGAAAAGCTTCAGCGTCTCGGGAGCTTCACCAGTAGGAGCAGTGAACAAATCTGTATCACACAACTCCAACAATTTGGTGTGGCCGGTAGGATCAGGGAAGCCTGATTTTAATCAAGCAAGAACCATAAGTGCTTGAAAAGGCCTTGATCCTCGAACACTACGAGTTTCTTTCCTACGAACTAGAGAGCTGGGCAAGACACCTTTCCCTCTCACTTGAAATTGAGTTTGGTTTTTCGAGGACTCCTAGAAAAGAAACTCGCAACGCTCCCGGCTATCCATCTTTAGTCGCCTCCGCCTTTGAGCGATTATCCGTCTAGGAAACACAACTATAGTCGCCCCTGTCCCTGAGGACAAGCGATCCCTCCGCAAATCTTGTGCTAGACTGCACCAACGCGGGACTATCGGGCTCAACACCTGCCCGCAACTCTATTCTTAAAATCAGGGATGAGTCCCAACCCCTAACCAGTGGCGTAGCTAGGTCCCCAAGGGCCCTGGGGCAATTCAAAAAATGGGGCCCCACTGCTACCTAAACTGGTTAGGTTTTATCAAGTAAAAATATTAAATAAACAAATACTTTAAAAATGCTAAGCTACTTTATCATCAGCTATTTTTAGTGCACGGCAACTTGCGGCGAGTAGCGGCAGAGTCGGCGAGTAGTGGCAGAGGCGGCGAGTCGCGGCAGGGTCGACAAGATGCAGCCGGCAATGGCCGGCAGTCGCGGCAAACTGCCGAGACCACTCTGCCCAGTAGTGCCAGATTTACCTACGACGGGGCCCCAAGCAACCTCAGGTTTTTGGGGCCCTCATTCTAAAATTAAACCTTCCCCCTCCCCAATATTTTAAAATAATAAATAACCAGTTAATTTTGCAAAGTCAATATATTATTCAGTTTACTTATAATTTACTAACTAAATTACAACTTTTTCCTACTTTTCTCAGTCGAAAATTGATGAATGATATCATCAAAGTCAAGTTTTTGAAGCTTGTCTTTTTCGATAAACAGTAAGCCTAAATCACTTACTTTTTCTTGGCACATTGATGAGCGTAAGTAATTTTTGACGCGTTTCAATGCGCTGAACGATCTCTCCTCTGTACTATAAGGCATTCAACATTTGGTTTGAACAATTGATTCTTGAAAATTATTTGGTAGAATTCAACGAATGTTTTACGAGGCTCGTTTCCGTATACCTGTTTCACATAGATGTGAAAATTTTGAATTTCAGTCACAATGTTCATACATCATTTGGATAGTCTCTTATCATTCTTGCTAAACTTTCTGTGATTTCCTCCTTCGACGTATTTAAATTGACAAAAAAAGAGAATTTAGCCGCGATATCAGTGTATGCCTTAGCACGTTGTCGTAAGTTGGGTGTCAAAGAATCGATCATCGGAAGAAACGATTTTATCCGAAAACTATCACCCGGAGACAAATTTTCAAGCGCATCTTCAGCAGGCCCGTCGTTTACATGGATTTTTTCATTTCGCATTTTTTATTTTTTTGTTTTCAAATTTCCGAATGTGTTTTCAAAATTTTTCAATTTTTGGGGCCCCTGTCCAAGCGGGACCCCAAGCAATTGCTTCCTTTGCTTCCCGGTAAATCCGCCACTGACTCTGCCGCTGCCGCTTGCCGACGGCAAAGCTTTGCCGGCCACAAGCGGTTGGCGGCAGCTTCTTGCGGCAATGATAATAACCGTTCTCGAAAAAAAATCTTGACTCGAATTCACAATAAAACGCACATCGATGAATAATAAAACGCACATATCGCTATCCGTCAAATTGACAACACTGCCAACCCACAGAAAGAATTTAGGGGAATTCCCTAGGTATAACTTTCGAATTTCTCTCAACTGAGTTGCCATGATTAAAGTCGGGTTGCAACCGTGTTCATATTTATTTGGAAAATGGGATAGGTTTTCAAAAGTTCAGTTCGATCGAGATTTTCTGGTAAGGATTCGAGGGCCCCCTGAGCTTGAGGGCCCCGGGGCACTGCCCCGCCTAGCCCCTTAGTAGCTACGCCAGTGCCCCTAACATCAACACCAACACCAGCTCGGAGGGTCATCAGAACCTGGACCGAAACAGCTGCACAGTGAGACAGAAACTGGGAACTCCCCTCCCAGCAAGCGAAAGCCATCTGCTTCCAGGGAAATACCCTTGTAGTTCAGCCTCCCACCAAGGGACTACGTCCACGGAGCAGGACCATCAGCGAGAAACCAGGTCCCAGCAGGTACAATAGAAACGTGAGTCCGAATTTAACTAATAAAATGGAACTAATAGCATAGGAAGTGCGAAAATCTGGTTTAACTCTTTCCCACTGTGATTTGAATTTGAGTCAAGCTAGAAAACAGAGGGAAGGTCTCATAAAGAGCACGAAGGACCAAACAATTTAGCTTGCAAAAGAATTATAGAAATTCCTACGTCCAGGGCCCTCCGCAGGTCCGAAGATATTTTAAGTAAAGATGTCTCAAGCCATAGCTATGTGCAGCTCGACAGCCAGATTGGTATGGCGACAGTAATAAATCATAAGTTTTCAAGTATTCCTGTCCTTCTAGGACTTTCAATAAAAAAAAAATAGGACGATAGTCCGATAAATTAGCTGAAGATGACTTCTTAGTAACTGGGATTACACGTGTGTGTACCTCAGGAAAGAGAGATGACATCTATACCAATATTATCTGCTTCTATCTATATAAATAAAATGATAGCTAGGTCCGTTGATGTTACCGCACCATGCAAAAACTACTGGATAGATTTTGTTGAAACCTTCACTATTATCTTCGTTAAAATCTCTGAATCCATATAGGCTACAAATCATAAAGCTTCGACAATAGATAGCTTAGAAATAGTTGAAATGCTAGGTGAGTTTGGTCAAGAGAAGACAAGTTTCCCTTTAATCATCGGTCCCGCATCATTATCAGTGGAAGAGAGCTTTTGTACTGAGCAGCACGTGGGCTGTTTGATAACAATATTTCCCATTTATTGGGCAATTCTTCATTCAAGGAAATTTGTTTCTCCATCTCATCAATCAACTCACGTAAGTTTATGGCTGAATTCCCTGTGTTGATTCTTATAAGAAAATAGAATCGATACCGATTTAGTTGAAATTTGGTATACGGGGATTTTTGCGGATGATAAATCGATCGAGATGGGTGTAATATCAAGGAAAAACCCAATATGGTAGACACCCAAGATAGTGGATCACCTTTTTCTATACAACCTCTTGACATGGGTATCAAATGAAAGGGCTTGACATGTGGAATACGATGAGCTATGTGACATCATTCCAAATCAAATATGGCGGACGTCCAAGATGGCGGCTTACCTTTTTATTCACAACCCCTCGACATGGGAATTAAATAAAAGGATATGACTTACACAAAGTAGCGGGCATCAGCTAGTAAAGAAGTAAAATTTCTTTGTTTGTTTGTTTGTTTTTTCGGGGTAATCTCTGGAACTACTGAACCGATTCTAAAAATTCCTTCACTATTAGAAAGGTACACTATCCCTGAGTAACATAGGATATATTTTAATTTGATAAATATAGATTTTCAGTTAGAAATATCAATAATTGTAAAGCAAGTCGGAAGGAAAAGAGTTGCATGCGTCCTTATTAGGCGCGCAGTGACCAAACCACTTGGCCTATTGACTTCATATGCACAACATACATATATATGTAAGTTAGGTTGCGAGAATGGTTTATAGTTAGGTGAGAAAATCATAGGTGACACCGTAATCTAACTTCTCCACCACTTGACCGATTGACTTTATATTCACATCATATGTTAGTTAGTTTGCGACAATGGTTTATACATAGTTAGGTGCAATCCCCGTAGGTGGCGTCGCAAACTTATTTCTATACCAGTGGGCCTATTGAGCCCATATTCACACCATGTATAAGTTACTTTGCGGGAAAGCTTTATAGGTAAGTGCTGGTTGACAAAATTTAACCCCCAGCGGGGTAAAAGGGGAATACATCTTTGTATGGAGAAAAATATTTATTTTAACCGATTTACTTGAAACTGTGCATAAACCCTCTACAACACAAATATTGGAACACGTATTTAAGCATCTCTCAAAATTCCATTGCTATCTATGGGTTTTTGCCCCCGTATAAATTGTAAAAATTTCCACAAACTTTCAACCAATTCCAACAGCGGCGGTGGCTCGGTGTTAAGCATATGCAACAATGGGATAGTAAGCGGAACGTAACTAGTTTTTCACCACTCTCACTTTCTTGCAATTTTTTTTCCACCCTAGTTTTTTTCATTTTCGAACTATTTGTGTTCTTTAATTTTACACCCCCTTTTCACTGCGCTCCCACTCCAAATGTTCATGCGAGTTGGGGGTGGTCTCATTAAATCAAGAAAAAATTCATACACACTTCTCCCATACATCCATTTTTCCTATTCTTAATACTTTTGTTACATTAAGTAAACCAATTTATTAATTTTAAATTTTCGCAACTCTCTAGAAGTTCCTAGTTTCATAGCAAACGCTTTCTACATTTATTAATATCTTCATTCCAAATTGTGCACACGCTCCCGATCATGTTTCCTATTATCTAAAATTATTTTGAAACCTTTTCCTCACTTTATTAATTATAATAGGCGCTTCGACTAAGTCCTCCTACAATACACTGCGGTGAGTAATTACCGAAATAAATCAATTTTTCTCCTCTATCTTCACCTTCCTTCATTTTTCCGGGTAAACATTGTTTTATCACTCTTTTCAAACTTGTTAACGTATATTGTTCAAAATACTTTTCGTTTAAAGTATTTATAAAGTACTATATTAATTTTTTCACATTTTTTAATCGCATGGTTGGAAATTTATTTTAATGACTTTATGAGCCGGCGGAAAAAATTCTTTTAAGAGCCTTTATTACATTTTTAGAGTCCTGTCCAACCTTCATCCCTCAGTTCTATGTATGGAACGGTATCCCAAATTTTTTTAAATTTTATTGGATAACTAAGTGGAGATATATACAAGACCTCTGCATGTAAAATTTCATCAAAATCGATGGAAAAATGGCAGAGTTATAATGCTGTGACATACGGACAGACAGAGAGACATGATGAAATTATAAGGGTTTTGTTTTTGCCATTTGGCTACAAAATCCTACAAATTGTGACAATTGGACTTATACAAGCAGGGTCATTTAAAACTTCCTTGTTTGTTTTTATCAAACCTCGTACTGTATGTATTTATGGGATTTTTATCCAAAACCTTTTTTTAATAACTGCCCCACTCAAGAAGTTTCTAAAACAAGAAATTAAACACTCAATCTTTTAAGTACAATATCGGGCATTTCGTTTCATTTTAAAAATGTGTTGTATTCTGTGTCTGTAGGCCCTAATTTTGGTACGGTATTCTAAATGTATCTTTATATCTTTTTAATTATCGTTATGTCTATTAATGCACTTCTGGAAGATTATCTAATGTTGCTTTCAATATGTATGTAAATAAACTATTATTCTATTTATTCTACGTGTTACTATTGTGTCCAAAAAATAAGGTGAATTACTTATTTACAGGGTGTTATAAAAGTATAAAATTTTTTTTGTAGATTGGTATTACTGTCCTTGATATCTACAGACTTTCAATTGCTGCAGTGCTGCTCGTGTTTTTGTAAACATAGGAAAGTGAGGTTATCGATTTTCACTATGTCTGATTTTGTTGAGCAAAGAATTTGCATTAAATTTTGTTTACGGAACGACTATTCTGCGGAACGAGGATGTTCCAAAAGGCCTTTGGTGATGAGGTTATCTCGCAAAAAAATGTCAGGGAAAGCGTTGACTCAAAAATCAAGGTCATGTTGAAAGTTTCCTTTCATTATCGTGGCGTATTGCACTATGAATCCTTCCAGCATGAAACCCGCAACTGTTAACAAGGAATATTATTTATACGTTATGTGTTATGCGTCGTTTACGTGATGGTATTCGCCGCAAAAGGCAGGAATTATGGTTTTTGCACCGGCTCACACAGCATTGATTATAATTCGAGACCATTTCGCCCAAAATTCAACTCATGTCGTTCCGTAACCACCTTATTCGACTGATTTATGTAGCACTGAGTGACTTTTGGACTTTTGACTACTCGCTTAACCCAAAAGACCACTCCGTGGACACCGTTTCGACTCGATCGAGGAAATAAAAGCCGAATCGACGAAGGCATTGAAGGCCATACCGGAAAAAAGGACTTTTCAGACTATTTCGAAAATTGAAAAAAACGTTGGCATAATTATCGGGTGGGAATTACTTTGAAGGCGACGAGGACGAAATTGATTTGGAAGAATAACTTAAGATTTTTCATTTTTTTAAACAAATTCACTTTATTTTTTGATCACAGTAGTATGTTTTTGACTTTCCTAAGTCAAATAAGTATTACGCAGCTTTGTGTTTTGTTTAATAACTGTAGTATTAATCAAAAAAATAAATGCTTGTAATAAGCACAAAAGGCGCATACTCCAAGCAACAGTAAACAAAGCTAGAATTTTTCTTGAGTTAAATTAAGATTTTTGTAGCATGCTGGGCCAAAATTTAAACCACGAACTGAAATTAAGAATGAGATTCTTAAAATTAAGAACATTTTGCTTCTTAAGATCTTGGAAGGAATTTGATTAAAGAATTTTTAGGCTTTATTAAAAACAACCGTAGTGCTATCCGCAACACCCGGAAACTGCATTGGTATGTAAGTGGCAGACAATAAAATAGGTGTGATATAAAAATTCCATGAAAGTAACTGGAAAAAACTTTTATGTTTTACAATTTATGAATAATGTTTAACTAAACCAAAACTAGATTCTACAAACAAATTATATAACAAATTCATATTCTTTAAATTTATTAACAACTTACATATTTAAAAGCGATCAATAAAATAGATGTAATTACTAATTACATTTCAAATCAAAATTACAGGCAAAATTCAGTTCAGTTGTCTAACAAATTTCTACAATATACTAATATTTAGTAGCCTTGTTTTTCAAAACAGCAGCGCAACGTTTGGCCATTGAATCAACTAATATTTAGCCCAGTCATTTTAGGAAAAAAAAGGGGTCAACCTCGGAATTTTGAGATAACAAGCTGTAAACTTGTACACACCTTCATTTTGGTGTTCTAAAAGTTGTCTCAAAAGTCTCATAAAATCTCGTGTCTGCGTCGTAAGTTATTCAAGGTCAAAGGTCACAAAAATCAGTTTTTCGCGATTATCTCGGTTTCTATAGCTCCAATGATGTTAACATTTATTATAAAAAGTGAAGACCATAAAATTCTGGACAAATTTCATTTTATAAAATTTTTCATACGCCCAACCGTTTCTTCGCAGAGAGCCGACTCACAAATAAAACACAAATCAGCCATAACTTTTAAAATTAATATTAAATATAATGTATTAACTAATAAATAATACAAATTATTTATTTTTAATGATATTTCAATGATTTAATAACTTTATACAAGGTATTATTCATTGAGATTCACGGTTGACCCTGCATTACAGTGAGTATGGCTGAGCGGGCTCTCTGCCCTCCATCTCAAAAACGGTTGGGCGTATGAAAAATTTTATAAAACGGAATTTGTCCAAAATTTTATGCTCTACACTTTTTATAATAAATGTTAACATCATTGGAGCTATAAAAACCAAGATAATCGCGAAAAACTGATTTTTGTGACCTTTGATCTTGAATAACTCACGACGCAGACACTAGATTTTATGAGACTTTTGAGACAACTTTTAGAACACCAAAATGAAGGTGTGTACAAGTTTACAGCTTGTTATCTCAAAATTCCGAGGTGAAACCCTAATATGACTGGGCTAATTTGACACATTTCTACAAGGATGCAGACTGTAATGTCTTCCACAATTGCTCTATTTTTCTTTAGTGTCACCTGTGCTGTCCTTTACATATTTCTAAAGGTTCTCGATAGGATTACGGTCAGGCGACTGAGCTAACCAATCTAGTATCCTCACGTTATTCCTATCGAACCATTGTTTCGCGTGATTGGAAGTATGTTTTGGGTACTTATCTTGTTGATGTAATCATACAAGTGGCATATTTTCCTTCGCATAAGGTAGTATTATATTATCCAGGATCGCGCCATAAGAATACTGGGTTATCGTATCCTTTATCCAAAATATCCCAGCAGGAAATTTACACATGACGGCATCGAGGAAGTCATCAATAAAAGGGCATGTATACTCATTCCAACATCGATGACATTTCTCACGGCGATGTCATTGGAAATTCATGCATGCCTTTCTGCATGACCACGGAATGTATGGGGTCATGTACGCTGATCCTTTTTTGCATGACTATGGAATGCATGAATTCATCGATGTCTTTTTATTGATGAAATCATTGATGGTCATGTCATCAATGATTTCATGCAATGAAGGGGGAACACATTTGTGACGGGCAAAACAAAGGCGAATTTTTTTACACAGGTCTAATTTAACGTTTAAGAATCGGATAGCGGAATATATATTCGACTATATGTTCACACATTTTTATTAAATTATGCACATTATCTCGGGTTATTATTTATTAATAAAATTGTGTGGACATATTGTCGAATATATACTCTAAATATTCCTCTATTCGATCCCTAAACATTAAATTAAATACCTGTGGTAGCTGGACTCTGAGTAGCTGTGTCGGGCCTCGCCTAATCTAGAAAAGCAGAGATCATCAATTGCGTTCTATTGTTTCTCACTTAACCCTTGATCCCACATACCTGTGCAAAATGTTCGCGAAAATTCCTAGGTAAAACGACACGAAAGAAAAGGTATTACCATAAACAAATAATAGATAGATATCCAATCTCATAGCAAAATTTGATCCTATGAAAACAAATCTGAGCGGAAAGCTCATCTAGTTCAACTTCCTTTAAGTTTGTTTGCGTGAGATAAATATTTAGAATATTTCTCAATTCAGAACACTGCCTCTTTTTCAATTTTCATATTGAGCCCGCTCACCAGCCCAATTGAGAACTTTTGCAAAAAAAGATTGTTCTAGGAATTATTAGCCTGATAGAATAAATACATTTCTCACGGGCCTCTTATTTTTTGGTCAAAAGGTCGGAAAGATGAAGTACGAGGCACGAAATTCGTAGAAAAAATGTTGTTTTACTAGGAATCTATAACGGCTACGGGAAAGTGTGCAAATCGGCACGGTTTAGGACAGGGTACGGAGAGTGAAAAAATTTCCGCTCGTTCACGAGTGAATCAAATTCGTGTGAATTGAATTTTCAAATCACTCATGAACTTTATTTTTCAGTTCATGAACTTATCAAGTTGAACTCAGAAGCGATTCAAAAAATTCGAGAGTGGAAAATTTAATTCACTCGCGAACCGAGTCGAAAAGAACAGTTCGTGAAGCAAATAAAAAATAAAACGAGATATGGATGGTAGAAAAATTTAAATTGAAGTAATTTATTTTTAGCATCTAAATCTAATACGAGTATAACGTTCTTGTTCTTAGCTTATTCTAAACATATTTGGTTTAATAAATTTGTATTTAACTTAACTAACAAAATATTATTAATAGTTTCTTTTGATAATTTTGTTCTTTGTTTGGTGATTATAGTTGATAACGCACTGAATGCACGCTCAACCGACACTTGAGTAGAGGGTACTGCTAATGCAGTTTGAACCAATTTCCCAACTTCTTGATTTTTGTGATGAAAATTCCTCCAAAATTCTTGTATATTTGTATCAAAAGAAACCCTTTCATTATAGCATAAATTTTCCAGTTTTTGGTTTAAGCTCCTCTCTGTGGAAATATTGGCCGTTGAACAATTAGCTCCCAATAATGTATGAAATTTGTCTTCTAGTCTGAAAAATGGATCGTCTAATGTGGTGACCGAAGTGGAATTAGTGGGCTCTTGGCCACTCAAATTCTCCTCAAGCAGTGTTCTGGTTAATTTCTTTATTACAGCATTTGTGTTTAGTAAATTAAAAAAACCGGTTCACTTCACAAACGCTGAACGCAACACACAAGAAACAATTAAGAACAGATATTTTACCCGTACAGCACAAAGAGCCGAAAACGAATGATTCTTTTCGGCTCTTATTCACTCTGAGAGTCGTAACTAGAGAGAGTCATAAATTCCGCTCGCTCCCGAGTGATTTAAATTGAAAAGGAGAATTTAGCTCTCGCTCTGAACTGAATCAAACAGTTGAAAACTCGGAACTGAAATTTTGGCTCTGAAGGTGAAGGTGATTTTGTTCACTCGGGAACCGAAAAATGTGAGCGAGCTAAATATTTTTCGTTCGCGAGTGAAAAAATTCTGTACCTTGGTTTAGGACGACTCCAAAGAGACGACCCAATATACTGCAAGCGAATTGCAGGGGCTAACGGACGGCTGAAGGGCGGCCCCCATAGAATCCTTCACCGTCAACTTCACCTTCGCCGCCGCTGCACAACTATTGAATCCATGCATTTCATATGAGAGCTAACCCATAGCCGACTTCACCGTCAGACCGTCGCGAGAGGAAATTTAGAGGAATTGTCAATATCTGGTTGCAGCAGACCGTCGTGAGGGAGCTTTGCTGAGAGAGCTCTGACAAGTTGTGATTGGCCAGTAGGGTTTCGGTGAATCAGCTGTTTATTTGACAAGTAAAGGTTTGAATTTGATATCTGTGAACTGTTTTGGTGATTTTGTAATAATTCGGTTTCCTGTTTCTTCATTTGGATTTCCTGGAGGGTGCCGAGTTTTTCCCGAATTCATTAGTCTAGTTTCTTGACGAATTGGTACTAGATTTCTTGTTAATTCACCTTCGGAGCATACTGCGCCAGTTGGCGGTTGGTCTCGAATTGTCATAAACAGCTGAGCGGTGGCGGTGGCGGTGGCGGTGGCGGCGAAGGATTCTATGGGTTCGGGTCGCTCTTGCTGCACTGAAAAGGCTTTAAACTCTCAAAGCTCTGCTGCAAAGTTGACGGTGAAGGATTCTATGGGGGCCGCCCTTGAGACTCGAGAGAAGAGGAAGACATATGTCGCCGCCACGCCACCGCAGAATCCATGCTGCCCGCGTGCTGAGCTACAGAGCCGGGCCTGAATGAATTTCGGATCGCTCCATTAACGCAATGAGGAGTGAGTAGAGTACGTGTCCACCATCACTGATTCAGCACAGGACTATGCATTTCTCACTTGCACTTGCAGGAGGCAATGAGGAGATAAAGAAATATTTTTCGCTTGCAGTCGGAGCACTCGGGAGCCGATTTTGCCCGAACGTGAGCTAAACGAACAATTTTCTCTCTCTCCCGAAATGATATGTCGAGCCATGTTAGGGATGTGTTAGTAAGATCAGGCGACATCAGGCTACCAAATTGAAAGCACAATGGATTGAGCTTTAGGACCAGAATGGAAATCTATATGTTATTTGTCTATGGTATTACCGCAGGAGACTGTTTAATAATGACCTGCGCACAATCCTTAGCAGTTATGCACACTTCATTGTTTTGCTCAGGACGACCCACCAAACGCGTTGCTTGATTCCATAAAACAAACCTTCTCCTTAAAAATGTATGATGTCATCACAAAAATACAAAAAGGAGAAGATTTGGATTACTGAGAAGCATGAAACAACAAAACCGCAATAAAACTTCAGCTCACTTGAGGCAAACAAACTCCTATGCCTTCCTGTTAGCATGGCTATGTCCTCAGAATTGGCAGACATACCTTAGTCATGCATGAAATCATCGATGTACTATTTCACGCAATCTCCAATTTCCTGCTGGGATAGGGCCTACACCATACCATGAAAAACATGCCCACACCATTATACTGTCATCACCACCCCAGCAGGAAATTGGAGATTGCGTGAAATTGTACATCGATGATTTCATGCATGACTAAGGTATGTATGCCAATTCTGAGGACATAGCCATGCTAACAGGAAGGCATAGGAGTTTGTTTGTTTCAAGTGAGCTGAAGTTTTATTGGGGTTTTGTTGTTTCATGCGCTTCTCAGTAATCCAAATCTTCTTCTTTTTGTATTTTTGTGATGACCCCATACATTCCGTGGTCATGCAGAAAGGCATGCATGACTTTCCAATGACATCGCCGTGAGAAATGTCATCGATGTTGGAATGAGTATACATGCCCTTTTATTGATGACTTCCTCGATGCCGTCATGTGTAAATTTCCTGCTGGGCATGTTTTAATGATTTCACAGTGTGACGGGAGACTACCCAGCAGGAAATTGGAGGTTGCGTGAAATAGTACATCGATGATTTCATGCATGACTAAGGTATGTATGCCAATTCTGAGGACATAGCCATGCTAACAGGAAGGCATAGGAGTTTGTTTGTTTCAAGTGAGCTGAAGTTTTATTGGGGTTTTGTTGTTTCATGCGCTTCTCAGTAATCCAAATCTTCTTCTTTTTGTATTTTTGTGATGACCCCATACATTCCGTGGTCATGCAGAAAGGCATGCATGACTTTCCAATGACATCGCCGTGAGAAATGTCATCGATGTTGGAATGAGTATACATGCCCTTTTATTGATGACTTCCTCGATGCCGTCATGTGTAAATTTCCTGCTAGGTAATTCTTGATTTGGTGCCATTCGTACATACCTTCTGCCGCCAGAGATGAACAAGTCAATCTTTGACTCGTCACCCAATAGTATGTTTCTTCATTTTTGCCCTAGTTCTGGACCGATCCAGTCTTTATGCAATGCAGTCCACTTATATTTTCTCTTATCTCTTCACAAATATCAACAGCAGTATTAAAAGGACTCTTTTTTGAAAGGGTTACAATGCGTTGATCCGTAGCAATAGATGTTTTACTTGGTTTCCATCTATTTTCGATAGTGTGTTTCGGTTTCAAAGAATTTGTTACCATGTTCTGAGAGCATCCAATGATCACAGCTATTTCCTTGCATGTTTTTCCCTTTTGATCCCTTTCTGATTGCCCCTCTTTCCTCCTCAGGCCTCCTATAACGGCCTTTACAACGCGTTTTCGCTCCAACGCGGTTAGAAAAATGAGGAAATCTTCTTACGACGCGGTTTCGAAAATGTGTTATATTCATTGTCACGTCAAGTCAGTTTTTCTTATAAGCAATGTTAGCATACGCTTATGTTTTGGGTAATATTACACTCAGTGAGACCATAGACAAATAACATATAGATTTCCATTCTGGTCCTAAATCTCAATCCATTGAGCTTTCAATTTGGTAGCCTGATGTCGCCTGATCTTACTAACACATCCCTCGCTCGACATATCATTTCGGGAGAGAGAGAAAATTGTTCGTTTAGCTCACGTCCGGGCAAAGTCGGCTCCCGACCCGAGTGCTCCGAGTGCAAGCGAAAAATATTTCTTTATCTCCTCATTGCCTCCTGCAAGTGCAATGCAAGTGAGAAATGCATAGTCCTGTCCTGAATCAGTGATGGTGGACATGTACTCTACTCACTCCTCATTGCGTTAATGAAACGACCCGAAATTCATTCGGCCCGGCTCTGTAGCTCAGCACGCGGGTAGCATGGATTCTGCGGTGGCATGGCGGCGACATATCTCTTCCTCTTCTCTCGAGTCTCAGCCGTCCGTTAGCCCCTGCAATTCGCTTACAGTATATTGGGTCGTCTGTTTGGAATCGTCCTAAACCATGCCGATTTGCACACTTTCCCGTAGCCGTTATAGATTCCTAGTAAAACAACATTTTTTCTACGAATTTCGTGCCTCCTACTTCATATTTCCGACCTTTTGACCAAAAAATAAGAGGCCCGTGAGAAATGTATTTATTCTATCAGGCTAATAATTCCTAGAACAATCTTTTTTTGCAGAAGTTCGCAATTGGGCTGGTGAGCGGGCTCAATATGAAAATTGAAAAAGAGGCAGTGTTCTGAATTGAGAAATATTCTAAATATTTATCTCACGCACACAAACTTAAAGGAAGTTGAGCTAGATGAGCTTTCCGCTCAGATTTGTTTTCATAGGAACAAATTTTGCTATGAGATTGGATATCTATCTATTATTTGTCTATGCTTATGTTTTGGGTAATATTACACTCAGTGAGACATAGCAAAGTCAAAGAAGAGCTTTTCTCATTGCTTCTGTCGAGCTTTTGCTTTTTGTTATTGGGCCAGCGCACACGGCGCTTTTCTTAGAGCTGTTAGGACACCTCGCACCTGTTAGTTCGGGAAAGAAATTTCGAACAAAACTGTGTATATAAACACAAATAAATAAAGTTAGGGTGTCCTAAAACGTGATTTCCCACAAAGCGGTATTTTCGAGGAACGTATCTACTACGTTTTAGGAGGCCTACATGTACATATATCATTTTCAAGCAACATTTCACGTTTTCCTACGCAAAAGTATTGCTTGAAAATGGTGTATCATTATATTACGGGGTACTGCGTTGTGAAACAAAAAATGATATTAAAAATCACACCCCTACAATGATAAGGTATGGGTATGGGTCAGTTAGTTTTGTAAATGTATGTATGTATTTTACACTCTGATTGAGTATGCAAAACATTTAAAATCAATCCCTTACTTCGTTACTAAAGTTGAGTCAGTTTGTAAAAATAATTTTCATAACCATTGGAAACGGTGTAGTTCACCTCGAATCAGCGATGCAATTTTTATTTCCGGAATTGAATTGTTTAATTCAATTGCAAATAACAATAAATTAAGTGAGCATGCCCAATCAAGGGTGCACTTCATTTTATTATTCAGCAATTCAGCATTTAATGGGCTACATTGCTTCAAGGTAAATGGGATATTTGCGCCTTAAGAAAATAAAAAATTCACCCTGGCTGCAAGGACTAAAGTTGAACGAGTCTTCCGAGTTTTTGTCCGTCGCAGAGTTCAGGCCCGCTCAGGAACTGCAGAATTAATTATGGAAATTGTGCAGAGCTTAAAACCTGAGAATTTTACGACCATTAGTCTTGTTCACCAGACGAAGATGCAAGAATCGCTTCTCAGTGACCTTGACCAATGCATATTATCTGAACCGAAAAGTTGACTCAGCGGATTGTTTGCCGCGGCACGAAATTGAGCGCAGCCGCAAGCTTATAACGAAGCTGCTCGATAGTTTTTTATAGATCTGGTTACCTGCTTCGCCAATCTGTCGCTGCTCAACACTATGGAAATTATGGTCTTGTTTTTATTGGTAGTCGAAATAAATTCCGGTCTGGGAGTCCGCGACACGGCCGGTGGCGGATACTGTTTAGCGCCTGTCCCGATGCAGTGAACCCTAAAGACGCAATTCACGCGCGTCACCAGCAGAAGCGCGCTTAAGTTAAACCCCGTAACCAGTCCGCTGCGCTTGTTAGCACGTAAAGCTTGTTACACTAAAAAAATCTCCCCTTCTAAGATTTTGAGCAAAGCCAGTCTAGACTAAAGACTGAAGGCAGAAAAGTCGAATGGAAGACGATTCTCTTTGGCGGTGTCGGAGACGGACAGAGTTTATTGCCATTCTAAGAATAAGGTTACATTGACTGAAGCAAGTCATTCAAAACAAAAACATGAAAACGAAATTTCCCTGCCAATTGCTTGTTTTTGCAAGAGAACAAATTTTTGGCATTTCTTGCCTAAGCCAAAATAGGTAAGTACCTACATTAAGAAATATTGTTGTAAATGGGTCACACTTTTTTTTAAAGTTCAGAATAAATTGCTTAATTAAAAATGTTTCTTTGTTTCTTTTAGAACAATAGTTCAGTTGCAGGTGATCACGCAAATAGATTGAAAAATTCAGTTTCCACAATTTGTTGAATATCAAAGCGGCAACAATAAATGTACCTACTATGAATTTTGGTAACAGACAAAAATTATATAATTATGTATATGTACATATGTATATATGAGGCGAGGGCCAAAATAGTCGCGTCATGAAGGGGAGACAGCCCATGCTATTTAGGTTCGTCAGAGCAGAGTGAACCTTTCCTGAAAATATTGCCCACCAATTCGGCACACTTCATCTTTTGCGGTCAATTTTCCGCCTAAGTGCGCTCAATTCGGAAGCATTTATGATCACGTTTTGCGCCTATTTTGGAACTGCGGCCCTCTAGAGGCTTAACATTTTGTAGCGCGGAAACATGTTATGTATGAAAACAATGGAAAATTTTGTAATTTACAGCTTTCGTATGAATAAATGTTTTTTAATTTTTGATCTAGCATGTCTAGAAGATGATATATTTAAAAAAGGTTGATGACCGGTTCACAACCCTTCCATAGCCACACCCTCTCGAACCATAAGAGCTGACACCTACGGTTTGCTTTTTCAAAGGGGTCTCCATCGAATGGAAGTTATTCGAAATGGCCTCCTGGGGCATAGGAGAGAGCGGGGCTATTCCAACACCTTTTAATTCCAGGCGATGTTACGGCTCAGTTACGTATTTGGAAGAATAATCAGAGGCATGATATAGGCAACTTATTTTTAGTGAGCTACCTTAGGCAACTAATTAAAAAAATCATAAAAATATTTTTTTTAATTTCAGACAATAAAAACTGCACAGAAATGATAACGGAAAATTTTTAACAGACAGGGCAATTTCGACACTCTCGGGGGCAAATACGACAACGAGTTAAAATATTTAGAAAATCGCAATTTTTGGCACAAAATTGTCATTGAGTCGTAAGATGCACATTTAAACAGACAGTAGCTACATTTAAAGTAGATATAGACAAATGCCACGTAAATAATTTTTCCATAAAAAATGCTCCGTGTTGACGGGAAGTTTTTTTTCTAATTCACTCGTTCCGACCATAAATGGAACATTTCCATAAAGTTTTAGGGCAATTCCAAAAGCAGCCGTCGTACACTTAAGCCAACTATTTTGCCCTATATCGCGAAAACGGGTCGAGACAGAATTTTTTCATTATTTTTCCGTTAATTAGCACAGAAAAATGTTTCGAACCCCGTTCCCAAAAATTGGGCCCAAGGATATAACAATCTCCCCTAATTGTGCACCATTTTCTGCAAAGATTACAAAAATTTAAGAAATGTTAATTATTATTTACTGTTAGCCACAAGTATGTTAAAATCTTGTACTCTATAACACTTAAATGATGTATCTTTGTCGCGAGTTTTCCCGGTCACGGGTTGTCCAGCCCCAGTCTATGGTTACATTCTTAACAAAATATTAACATGTGTACATAAGTTCTAAATATCAAACACAATATAAATGATACCATTATTAATATAATAAGCTCACGTAGGTTCATTGAGATTCAATATATTTGTCGAAAATCACTTTTTGTACTCGTGTCAAGACACATGGCATTGTAGGTCGAACAAGCTACATAACCTCAAAATTTTCGAAACTCCGTTGGTAACTTATACACATAAAGATGTATTCACAACGTAATATTGAAGTAAAAATATTGCGCCGTTTATAAAAAAATATCAGTGTCGTAATAGTCCCAGTCCCCAAGTACATTTAATATATCTCATCGCATGGATTGACTTCATGTGTCGAGTTATCCAGTTCTTCAATGCTGCAGAGTTTATATTCTTATGTATAAATTCATATAAATTGATTTTTACAAATCTGCGGCTTTCTGGCATAACCAAATAAGTCAATGTTTTCGAAAATGAGTTAAGAAAATCAGTGCAAAATATCTACTTCAAGATCTCCAACAACGAAAATTTAGAAAAAATTCTAATGGGAGAAATCAATTTGTATTTTCAGAAAAACTGTTTCCTACATAATCTAATAACTTCATTCTTCCCTGGGAAATGAAACTTTTCAACCGTGATTTCTTGAAAAACACTAAAATGGACCCGGGAAGTCACAAAAATATTACGGAAAAAATTAATCTAACGAAGCTGATTTTTGCAAGTTTTTATTTAACTTTCTTTGTATGTAAGGGTCAAATATTGCATTAAAAATTTCGAATAGTTCTAATTAAGTTAGAGCTTTGAAATTTTGCACATGGGTGTAAGCTCGGTGACAATGCAATGCAGTATATGCAATATTGTTTAAAATCCAATATGGCGGATTACTATTTCAAAATCGACACAAAAAAAGGAGTAGGTTCTCAAATCGACTCGTATATACTCGAGGGTGGTCCCATTTAAATTGGAAGGAATTATTCCACCTCTTAGAGGGAGGAGTATGTTACGCGATGTCTTTTGTTTTGAAGCGAAGCTTCTATAGCCTCGTTATGATCTTGCTTGGGATGTGAAAAACCGACACCATAACGTAAATATTACCAACAACCGTAAACGTTACGACAACAAAATAACCCAAAGCCGGTTTACGGCACCCTTCATACTAGCGGCCTCTCTTTTTCAACTTCTTAGGATATTCTCACCCAAAACCGACTACAATTACACCGCCACTCCATTACGGCGCACGCTACACACGAATACGTGGAAGTTTCGTTTTGTATGAAAATAATGACGTCATAGACACACGTTCCGTATTTTCTTGCGCGTGAATTGGCCTTTTATTTGGGTGCGTAAATGGTTTGAAAGATGAAAATATTAACTTTGCCACTTACGACAGAGCAATGAAATGTAACCGCTACGGGGAGAGTGTTTACACATGGTGCAACTCTAGAGGGTTTAGCTGATCCTTATAAGCATACCTACCCATACAATGAATTTTTATACTACACCGCAACAAGCTTTTACATCACATAGTCGTAATGGATCCAAAAATTTGATTTAATAAAATTGGATACAGTGTGTGAACATTTCAAAAGTTTTAAAAATGCTATAAGTATGGTCTATGGAATTGGTAAAAAAAAATAATTTTTTTATTTTTAGTATTATACATTCGAATTAGTAAAAGCTTGCTTTTCCAAAGGTATTGTTCATTTTGCTTCTCCACATTAAGTAAGTGATATTGAGGTCAAGGGTTTATATAGTCATTTTAATGATGATAAGGCGCATGGAAAAAACCATGATTTCCTGTCAAGCGGACTAGAACCTGACACCAAACTAAAGAGTAAACGATCTCTCGGGAATTGATTTTCCCCAACACGTAGTCTATTGAGAAACCTATTTTAGCGTGATTGCATGTTATTAAAGCGATTGAAACGAAATCAATTGTTTGTTCTTATAAAAAGGCAAAAATAACAGGGTTATTCTAGGGAAGATTACAAAGAGAAAACCTAAGTAATCTTCCTTGCATTAACTCGATTTGGTTTATGTGCATCCGGTATGCAAACTCAAGAGTGGGTTTGACGGAACTATAATACAGAACCCTACCAAAATATGGATCGTCGAACATGGCGAACGATCTTGGCGTCATAGATAGCGTAGGATTCTAGAATTAGGTGAAGAGATGAAGATGATGATTTCGTTATTGAAAATCATGAACGATGAGAAGCCAAGCGTGAGAAAACCGTGCTGGAATGAATGTGATGAATTATCAATAACCAACCACCGGTTTTGGTTCCAGGAGAATCGATTGCGCATTTTTCTTTGTCAGAGCTTCATTGTCAGGAGACCGACATAAGAAATGTATTTTACAACTGAGTTTCGGTAATTATTTCAAAAATAGTTCTACCTCCTGATTTTGATGAATCGAATTACTATATGTCATAACAGAGGTCATTTTGAAGAACTTTCCTGCAAAAACCTACAGGAAATAGATAAAATTAATTTTGTATTGATATACAGTGTTGGAAAAAACTAAAGCAACTCAACACAAGAAAGTAATTTAAAAAAAAAAATAACAAGTGTATACTTTACTTTAAAATAAAATATATTCAAATTAATCCTCTTACATCCTTCTATATAACGACAAAATAATAATATAGTAAATTCAACATATCAAAGTAATAAACAGTCAAGTTCTTACAAGTAATAAAATTTGTCTGGAAAAAACTAAAGCAACTTTTATTCAGGTCAAAGAATATATGTAAGTAAAAAACGTTGTTTCACAATATTAGCGAACTCTATTCCCTATCCTCTGCACGGCTATGAATGTACCAAACGATTAATGTACTGTTACACAATTGCAAATGATTATCCTTGCGCTTTCATTTGAAGAGTACTAGTCATCGCATAAAGTGTTTATTTAATCGAATTTAGTGGCATGAGCCAGGAATAAGTACAACAAGATCACCAAGGAGTGCATAATAAGCGATTTTAAAAAGGGTTTGAATCAAAGGGCCTTTTGTGAAAAGTACAGTATAAGCAAATCTGTGATATCAAGACTTTTAAAAAAATTTAAAACGACCTGTAATGTCAAAACTATCCACAAAGGTGGACGTCCGAGGAAGACGACAGCACGAGAGGATGCCCTCATTATACGAAAAATAAAAATAAACCTGTTTGTATCATCAGCGGAAATTCTCAGGCAGATTCCGTTGAACGTTACTGATAGCACCATCAGAAATCGAGCCATTGAAGCCAAACTTCCTGCAAGAAGACCAGCGTCTAAGCCAGCAATATCTAAAAAAAACCGAAAAGCGAGAATTCAATTCGCTGAAAATATCAAAACTGGACTCAAGAACAGTGGACCGTTTTATTCTCAGATGAATCAAAATTTAATTTGATTCTATCTGATGGAATGACAAGTGTTAGACGTCCTACCGGAACAAGACTCTTTCCTAAATATTGTAACCATACAATAAAACACGGAGGAGGCTCTGTAATGGTGTGGGGATGTTTCTCCTGGCCAGGAACGGATAAGGATAATGAGGGCATTATTTTGTCGTTATATAGAAGGATGTAAGAGGATTAATTTGAATGTATTTTATTTTAAAGAATAGAATAGAATAGAATATTTATTGTGTCTAGGAAAGTACAATTCCATCACAAGGGTTCTGTTATTCGTTAATTATAAATGCTCGTATACGTAGACAGTTTGAAACAAAATAATAAATACAATTTATACAATTTTCATCTTTTGACATTAAAAGTTTTTCAGTGTTTGTTGTTTCGTCTAAATTAACATCAATGAATTTTCTAAGTAAAACATCTCTCAAATTTTGGTACATTGGACATTTTAAAAGTACATGCATAATCGTTTCATTCTCATTTAAATTACATATCGTACATAATTGCTCCGGGTAAATTTTATAAGTTAGGCCTTTGATAGTTATAATACATATGTATTTCGAGGCGGATATTTTATTTTAAAGTAAAGTATACACTTGTTATTTGTTTAAAAAAAAATTACTTTCTTGTGTTGAGTTGCTTTAGTTTTTTCTAACACTGTATGTATGTACCATATGTACATAAGTAAGACGCGGAGGTAATTCGGAATTAGGAGCAGATACTCTCAACAAGTTTTGAAAGAAAGCGTCGCGTTCCAAAACGATAAACATACCAAATTTTGATTAAGCAGTGTGTTCCGAAACATCTGCTTAATAGTGATATATTTATTATGTGTACATATTTGTACAAAAATATAAATTACAGAGCATTTAAGTAATAATTATTTATAGAATATTGTAAAACAGACTTTTAATTGGTACAACAAAGTTTTATTTTAATTTAGAACTAATTTAAGCAGAGCGCGAAGTTTGTTGAGCAGTAGTGCGTGTTTCCATGGCTTAGTTAGAGAGTTAGAGGTGCGCCTGCAGCAGGGGTATGTGTGCGTCCTCAGAGCAGAGAAGAAACGAGTGTAGGTGCTTTTTAAATGTCCGCAGAGTTTCACAGTCTCTTATTTCTGGAGGTAACGAATTCCAAAGATACGAGGAAGCGACATAGAAAGATCTTTCCAAGAACTCTTTTTTGAAACCTGGTATATCCAGTGGTCGTCGATATCCTCTAGTGGGCCTGGTGCTTTCGTTAGGGATGTATCGCTCCAGTAAATAGCTGGGCTTCCCAGCTTTAAAAAGACGATAAAGCAGCGTAGCCATAAAGTAGTTCCTCCTCCCCTTGATTGTGAGTCAATGCAGAGACAATCTATAAGGCGATATATGTTCGCACTTTCTGACTCCAAAAATATATCGTATTCCAGCGTTCATTATCACCTGCAGTTTGCCGTTAAGCTCCTCAGAGAGATCACAGCATACCAATGAGCAGTAATCCAGAATGGGAAACAATAGTGATTCTATTAGGTGCTTTCGCAGATTAAAGTTTGTGCTTTTCCTGAAGTAGTTGAGTTTGTACAATAAAGAGTAGGCTTTTTGGCTAATGCTAGCAACGTGTTTCTTCCAGTCGAGTTTAGAATCAAGCACAACTCCCAGGCTGCGTACTGATGACTCAAACCTTATGAGTGTTTCTCCGATTTGCACACCTTGTATTTGATTTTCTAATAGCTGTCCTATGTAATAATAAGAGCCTATAACAATGGCTTTTGTCCTAGCTACATTGAGTTTGAGTCGATTCCTGTTTGACCAATGCGAGATTAGTTCGGCGTGGGTTTTCATTATGGTGACATATTCCTCCAGCACCGATAGTGGGAAACTGACGTAAATTTGCACATCATCGGCATATACTAGGTGTGAGACCGCTAAATTGAAACCCGCGCAAATGTCCCCAACGTAGAGTGCGAATAGTAAAGGGCCGAGTACGGAGCCTTGAGGAACCCCTCTATTCAGAGAAGCAAATGACGAGTGTGCACCATTTGCATCAAGCACTGCTTGTTCAATGATAAATAAACAGGCACCTTGCAAATTTTTAAGTCCCCAGCTTGCGTGAGAATAGTCTAAAATGAATTAGCTTATGATGAGTATTAAATTGTATGCTCCCCACCCTAGAGTCGTCGCAGTCTCGCCCCCTTAACCTTATGCTCACACCTTTCACTGTAAAGCAATATTAACCAGAAAAAATTCTCTTTTATTAATTGCATTAACACGATGTTCATTTTTGTGATGAGAGAATATTGTAAATAATTGTACCCTAATTACCAATATTAAAAAATCGTATTAAATAATTTTTAACTACAAAAGTTATTTTACATTTTTTGAAGATAACAATTTTATGTGCATAGTAGGCTTATTTATTCGCCTCAATAGTTTTTGTTTCGGGGAAATTCTAGTATGTAGTAATGAAATTGCAAAATGCAATAGGTAACTGAGATTACGATTAGATTAGATTTAGATATATTAATGAATGAGTACAAAGGCCTGACCTAGCCTTAAAGGTACTTTAGAGGGGTGGAAAAATAAATACAGTTAACAGAGCAGATGGTATAAATAAGTTTACATATGACTATAATGAGATTTAATTAAAAATATAATACAATAATAATATTATAATAAATGACTATCAGGTGGAAAAGATATTAATTAAACAAGTAAAATAACTTTTCACCATTTTGGAAATGACTTTTTTAATCCGAAGACATACCACGAGCTCTCACAAATTCCACATTATTTTTTAAATTTATGATGTTTCACAACTTTTGGAAAGATGATTATTCACAATCACAATAATCACTGTGGCCACATAATTAAATACAACGGATTTTGGCTACATTCTCCTCCAAACGGATGTGTAAAAAGTCTATCATGCAAACACTAAGCGGAGCATAACCGGAAATTCCTCTTGGATGAGTTTTATGAATCTTTCCCCACAATGAGGTATAAAACACAGAAACCAGAATTCTGCATTCCCAGGGCGGCCGTTTGAGGTAACATAGCATCGTGATGTGTCATAGAGCAAAAGAACTTGGGTCATTTTTACCTTATTGTATTTGTACGAATTTATGCATTTAAAGTGGTGGGGTTGGAAGTGGATTTGTCACCATAAAGTGCATATTTCGTGAAGACCCAATACTTTATTTTAGCCCTAAAAAATTGATGACTCCTTCAAATAGCATAACTTGACGAGAGGAATATCAGATCTGATATTTTGTCATGCATTCGTAACAGTTTAGGTGCACGTATACTTTGTATCCATATGTGTAATATAAACTTACAATGAAACAGAAAGCGGGAGGAGGGTAGAAATTATTATAGTCAATTTCTTTTAAATAAATACTATCTAACTAATATGTGGTATATACCAGTGTAATAACAAATTATAAATATCAATGAATATTTTAATTGATTTTTAACCATTTAATTGAATTATTTGCTAGAAATAAAACAGTTGAGAAACAAACTAATTTTTTAGATGATTCATACAACTGTTTTATTTTTGTCAAGTAAGTCAAATAAATGGTTGAAAATCAATGAAAACATTATTGATATTTATAATCTTTTTGTTCAGTTTACATATTATGTACATAATATGTACTTGATCAATACATTATTATTCGAAGGCTTCCGCAAGGTCATTTGTTTGATTTTGTAAAATTAGAATCCATCAATTATATTACAATATATGATAAAGGACAAATGTGTATATGCTGGCTCGCTCTATGAAATTATTTTGAGTGCAATCAGTAATAGCAAGTTTAAATTTGAGTGATGAAAGGTTCGGAATTATTTTGAGGGTTTTTTTTGGCTTTGACCATTTTTCATTCCCATTTTCTATTTGTTATTGAGAATTTCCGGTCACTATATTGGATCCGCCATCATTAATTTCCCAATTTCGATGGTAGGCTCGATATCAGTGTCCTCTAAAATATAAAAGCGCCCATTTTCGTAGCAATCTTTCGAAGTTGAAAATTTTTGTTTGAAATTGGACAAAGTTCTAATGCACTTTCTTCTCATGCGTTTATTTGCCCCCTTTGCTTCTATATATCCAAATCGTATAGTAGAGCGGATGATGCGATTTTTGATTCCTTTCTTTCGCTCTTAGGAAGTGACAGCTCTTGAAATGACGTAAAATTAACGTACTGTGATGGCAGAGATATGTCTGCGGGCTGAACAGCCGTCACAGATTTTCTCTACAGAACAATTTATTGTAATTTCAGTGCGACACAGCGCGTTTATATATTAATTAATTAATTTTTAGTACTCACGACTTTCAAGGAAGTTACTTTATTAATACTAAAATGAGTATCAGAGTTGATTTTGTTTGGAGAACTTTTATTTCCAAATTCTTTAATTAAAATACGACAATTGTTCAATCGATCACATTTATTAATAATATTAGAGCGTTTACATCATTTGAAATTTATCAGCACATATTATTGAAAAAATTGTTAATCTGACAGGGATAAAGCTTTGAAAGAATTTTATGGCATTAATAATAATTTTTATTAACATTCATTATTTAATTTCAAATATTTTATCAGCATTGAGCAATTCCGCATTCAAAAATCTGCGGAATCGGCCCATCTTTGCAATGCGATAAAAATAGACAGCGCTATATAATATACATATATATACATCTTCTCTCGTCCCTCTCAGGCAGTTGGTTGTCAAATTGGCGGACGCTTGAGACAGGAGATTGAGCGGTCCATCCTATAGGTACAGCCTGTGTACAAAACGAATCTAATTTCCCGTATTCGTGTGTAGCGTGCACCGTAGTGGAGTAGCAGGTTTTGGGTAACGATATATTGAAAAGTTGAAAGAGAGGCCGCTAGCGTGGAGAGTGAGGTAAGCTGGCTTGGGTTACCAGTTACGTCACGGAAGTCGGTAAAACTTACGTCACGGTGTCGGTTTTTCTCATTTCACACTTCAAGCAAGATCATAACTAGGCGATAGAAGCTTCAAAAATACAAACCGTTGCAGGCGGGACCCATCATAGTTACTATGTCAACTGGGATGTCGAATCGGAATTGTAATATTAAAGTTTAAACAAAATTCTTAGTTGCTACCTACCTATTCAAAGATTTAAAATGTGTTTTTAATAATATTTTTTTATAATTAATTGATTTAGTTCTGCATGGGTCATTGATATTCTGCATCCAGCGAAAGACGCTGAAATCTGGACAAAGCAATATATGCACCAGTCACAGACTTCTACTGCGTCGTGGAATAAAGATCACAGAAAGATTGACGCATCAAAAACTGCATTCGGAAAAACTTAATTGCTGCGGCGACACGGGTTAAAGCTAATTGTTTATAAATTGAACAATGTGTCCTCAAGCCCAAGGACTTTCTCAAAAGCTTGTGTATTTCGTTTTGCACAGTCGTGTTTCGCACACCCACCCGACCAGAAAGAATATCTTCTCTTTCAATTCCTTTTCCGAGTCGGTTTGGTGGGTACTTGGTACTTCTACAACAGTTTGCCTCGAAGTCGATTCCTGGGTTCATCCGAAAAAGTAAACAACTGCGCACCATACGGCGGATTTGAGCGGAGCTCGCAGCTCGAACATTTAATGAGATTATTAGCAGTGTGAGCATGCGCCTGTGTTCCGCAAGTTATTTGCATACGCATTTTCATAGTCGTCATAATTGCGCCGCCGCGCCGCTGCTGCGGTGGTGGAGACGCCAGAAGAAAAGCTCATTTGGACTAAGAGTTGTTTTGTTGCAGGTTGTTTTCGCCAAAGCAGTAAAAAATAAGTGGAAGTGCCAAGTCGATGACCACTGCACGGCTGGAAGTGGGGGCTGCGCAGTTCGAGGGTGGAGATTGCACTCCTCTGTCCCAAGTAAGAGAAACGGGACAGTTCAATCACATTTTTAACAGACTTCGAGGTCAGCTATTCCACTTGGTCGGCCGCTATGCGCGGCCACATGTGCTTCTTCGACCGCACTTAATGCGTATAATATGCAGGAAAGACTGTCGCTTGAACTTGGATGTCAGCCGAGGACAGTTTTTATCTAAGGCGAACTGCAATTGCCTCTGATTTTTGATAAGACCTAGAGGAACGTTAACCTACGCGGAGTCGACCTCCGCGATTATCGCCAGCACGGCTTGCCTGTGTACGTTTGGGCCTAGGCTGCGCCGCCAAATTTCGGATGGCGAAGTACGAGGTAAATGGAATAAAAGCCGCGAACCGGAGAGCTTTTCTAAAAATAAAAACATTTGACGATATGGCGTAGCGTCTGATACTTTTTTCTCATACCATTTTATTGCCCGCGTTCAAGGACAAATGACGTCACTTTCATTTTCTTCTCACCCACATTTTGTCCACGAATGGGTCGGACATAGTGTTGCCAGGCAATTATTTAAACTTTTTCACAATTTATCGCGCAACATGGGGGAATTGAAAAGACACAAAAATATAATGCAAGTGCAACACTTGCGCTAGTACCTACTCGCGATTATTTAATTTTTAAAATTCACAAGAAATTCAAGAAGAAGTTCAAAGGAATTGAAATAAATTAGTGCGGTGCTTCTGGTATGCAAATGCTTTAATTTTTATTAAAATGTTAAGGTCAGAGGCGGCAATGGCGGATAACAGATTAATCCCAAATGATATGCATTGGTAACGCCAGTGGAAGTGCTTTGACTAAAATAAGCGGCTCCTATACGGTTTAAGTGGTTGTAATGACCTGCATCGTCTACATTTAACACAGTACTACAGAAATTGGCGACTTACATATCTTATAGGCTTTATGAGACTTCTGATATAGGTATGTAGAGAAAGTAGACTAAGGTTTTGAGAGTAATGGGGTGTTCTACATTTAATTGGTTGATTTGCAGCATTGTCAGTTATTTTCGGATAGAAATATATTTTTTTATTTGGTGAGACGATTAAATATATCAACGATTAGATTTTTTCGCTGTTTTAAGTTTGCCATAAGCTTTCTTTTGCATCGTGGGCGGCATTGCGTACAACAAGACTAATAAGAAGTGTTTTACTTTCCTTATTAGTGTTGCAATATTGATCCAAGCACGATCAAGTCCGGAAAGTCCAAGTTGATGAAAGTTGTTATCATGAGTTTTTTTTTTCCAAAAATAGATGGCTTTTGTCAAAACAAAAATAATCTGCAGGTTCTTTGTTTTTGTACATTAAATTCCATCACATATTGCAGTTATTTCACTCCTGATGCTCTCTAAGTACATAAATAAACTTTCGGTACTGAAACGTACGTTAACGTTTAAATTTCCGCGAATATGCGCTGTTACCTCGAGAATATAAAAGATACTACAGCTAACCTCAACTTAGATCAGATTTTTAATAAAAAAGTTTATAATTTAATTCCCCAATCGAAACACGGTGTAGGTATGTTAAATCGTTAAAAACTTAGAGAGTTCATTAATTAATAAGTAACAGAAAGAAAAACATTCTTTAGTTATGTGTAAACATACTGCATTGGGAGGCCAGCAAAATCTTTTATTGCATGAAAATTAATTTACGGTGGTAACTTTTGGCCGCCATATTCGAAAGTTCGATAGCAGATTTAAAATCACCCCTATATATTCATTTACACGAAAATCCGTTAAAGTTGAACATTTTCGGTTGCCATAGAGGGTCCGCCATCTTTAATTTCCAAATTTCGATAGAAAATTCAAGATGAACGACCCCGAAAATAGAGAAGGTCCTGTCTTTGAAATTGAACCTTTTCGGTCGCTTGTTGGATCCGCTATCCTTAATTTCGATAGCAGATTCGGGATCAGCGACGCCGAATACATAAAAGGATCCATTTCCATAGCAATGTTTTAAAATGAGGATTTCTGGTTGCCATACTGGATATGCCATCTTTTATTTCCAAATTTTGATAGTAGACTCAGCAAATTGGACAGCCCCCTAGATCTAGTGCCGATTTCACAATGGGGGGAGACTTAGTCGTCATCTTGCTTAGTCATTTTTCGGTTTTACGGTGCGAGTTTAAGTGTCCGTCCATTGGGGTTTAAGTGGTCGCTTTACTTAAGCTGCCAAATTGGACCACTTCAATGTCGTTTATATGTATATAGCCCAATCGTTTTAGGATTTGTCTGCGAAATTAATCCTACTGGAGAACTTATTTCAAATATTTCTTTAATTCGGTGTTATAAACATTATGGCAAAATTCCATTGCGAAATTGTGTACGCAAAAAAGTTATTCAAGATTAAAGGTCAAGAAAATCAGTTTTTCTCCTGAACTTTTTGGCTTACGCTAATCGTTTAACATATTTACTATTTCTGCAGAAGGTTATATCCGAAATTTACGTATGACTAATAGTTCTCCAGATTTGCAGTGGAGGCACATTATATCCGAGCAAATTAGACTTAATTATTTACCTTCACCGACTAATTAATAGCGAATGGTTGATTTTGATTTTAATCGATTAATAATATTATTCTGAACATAACTTTGTATTTTTTTTAAGTAGATGTAGCTGACATAAATATTTACTTAAATCATGGTGAAAATAGAACGTTTTTAGAAGTTTGTTTTTTCTCTTGGGTAGTGCGCTACTACTAGTAGTACAGTCATTTGGTGAGAAATATAGTGGTTACCTGGAAAGTTTTCCGGGAGTTTTGAAAATTGGTAATTTTATAGATTTTGAGGTGCTCTTTCCGAATTTCGACTTTGCCACCTCGTATTTTTGCCGCTCGCGCCGCCATATTGGAAAAATGGCGCCTAAAAGCAGTTTTTTGACAATATCTCCTTTCCGACTCATTTTACGATAAAAACAGTTATATACAAAATGAAACTAGAGATAATTGCCTACAATTCATGTATCTACATTTTTTCATAAAGTCAATAGTTTACGCGTACGAGCGCCGCAAAGTGTACTCCAACGCGCATTTTTGGTTGTACCAGGCTTCCGTCAATAACTTAAATCCTGTATTCCGAAAACACACCACTGGAGCTTTATTAGCAGTGACGGCAATCAAAATATCATCACCATATTTTTTGAGGAGTTGTGCTTTCACCGTTTTTATATGTGGGCGGTAATCACCTTCAATTTTGGTCATCAGTTCGTCCAGAGAAAACTGACATTCTTCGGAATTTTCCTCGAGATAACAATAAATGTACTGCATCGCAGTATCGATCTCGTTTGCAAATGGGCCTCTTTTATTTATTTCTTCAGTCGGTGGATACAATTTTTTCATGCACGAATTGTGATACTGTCTCTCGACACCAATCATCATTACGAGCTCGAGCAAGTTCTGAAATACTATTTTTCATAGATAATTTACGTATGCTATACACAACATTACGATCGCACACGCGTGTCTGTTTTTGTTTCGCTATAAACTCCGTTGTTATCTCAGTAGCACACAAAAAGCAATGATTTTTGAATGAGAATGTTGGGCGCGTGGATCGCAGTTGTGGTAGAGAGTCGTGACGTCGCTTCCTCTACGCAAAGATGCCGCGATTAACTTTTCATTATTATATCGTTTTTGACATGCATCGTGAACCACTATCGAACTCAGTCCCACCAAAAGTTTATCCTTATTGTCCATTCTTTTAATACTTGACTTACGAAAAGTCTCCAATCCTTTTTCTTTCACTTCAATCACTTCACTTTCTTCCAATGGATTTGTACAAATAAAACGGTTTACTGCATTAGAAGCCATAGCTGTATAAATGTATAAGTGTTAACGACACTGTGAAACGATAGACGTATACTGATGACTCAGACTAAATATTTCGTTGGAGTACACTTTGCGGCGCTCGTACGCGTAAACTATTGACTTTATGAAGAAAAGGTAGATACATGAATTGTAGGCAATTGTCTCTAGTTTCATTTTGTATATAACTGTTTTTATCGTAAAATGAGTCGGAAAGGAGATATTGTCAAAAAACTGCTTTTAGGCGCCATTTTTCCAATATGGCGGCGCGAGCGGCAAAAATACGAGGTGGCAAAGTCGAAATTCGGAAAGAGCACCTCAAAATCTATAAAATTACCAATTTTCAAAACTCCCGGAAAACTTTCCAGGTAAAACTACCAAATGACTGTACTATAGTCCAAGAGATAGTGCTGGTTGTTCACGTGACTGAGAGCATGGGAAAACTCAATAGTAATGCGTTAAGATACTATGAGAGGTTCTGTTTCTCCCGGGCCAGATGTCCGGGCAAAATGGGCAGCGCACGCAACTGAACTTATGTATGATGTTTTCGTCCGAGCCATAGTTAGTGAGATATCGTCGTAGACATAGCACTTAGCAGAGCTAGAAAGTCAGGTAAAAAGCTGTTATATGTATATATAACATATATAATTATACATACGGCTTGATCAATACTCTCAAATGGTGAGGGGAAAATATTGAAGTGATTAATTCAATTGGTTTAACATTATTATTATTATTATTTCTGAGTTAAAATCATACTAATAATAATATTAACGATATACACATATACCATATACATACATATATGTATCATATAAAAATGTCTAAAATCGGTTGAAAAATTACTCATATAAGACTTAAAAGTGGAAAATAATTATTTAAATAAGATTTTTTTTAAATACCATGTCTTTAAAAATTCACAATCACAAATATTCAGGACTGTCTGTACGGGGTTAGAAATCTGTATGGGGCTAGGAGAAATCTTTTATACTTTTTACCCGTTTTAAACACGTGCTATATTAAAAAAACTAATTTTATTTAAATAATTATTATAGTTGTTGTACTTGGAGACCAACGTCTGAATTAGTACCACTAGCAAGGTAAATAAATTCATTCCTTTTGATGACAGTTACTCATGATAATAAATACAATTCGACATTAAGAAATTATGTGTTGTTTCAAATGTTTAATTTTTAAATTAATACTTTGTTGTAGTTAAAATATAAAAAATGATTGAAATAATTTAAGTGAAATTTGGTGCTCTAATATTTCATTTTATTTAAAAACTAGTTCATTTTATACGAGAATGATTTCTTTCAATTTGAAAATGCTATAGGTATGCATATTACAATTTTTGTGTTTGTTTTATATTTATGAAGCATCAATATTCTGAAAGCCAGGAAACAATACTCATTTTTCACCTTTACATGATGACCCGTCATATTGACTCGAAAATTTAATTGGTAAGCGAACTATTATAAAACCAAAAAAACGGTCCTTCATCTTGGCTTCATAAGTTTTGAGTTTTGAGGGGAATAGTTCGTCATTTGAATTTCTAATTTTCATAATAGGTTTAAAATGAAAGAAAACTTTGCCTCGTAGCCTTAAAAAATTTTGTTTGATGATAACATTTTAAATTATGCAATTTCAATGAGGCTACATCATTGTTAATTTTCATTTAACATCGTAATCTTAAAGAAGTACATGCAGAATTTTGATTGCAGAGTGCGAGGGGGAATGAATACTACAATACATAAAATTTTTAATGAAGATGTGATATTATGTATCGGAATATATGTACATATAGTCAGAATTATGAAAAGCCAAAAATGTATTAAATTGCATTCTTTTTAACTTTGAATACTTTTTCGCTTAGCATAAACTTGACTGCTCAGTGTGTAAATTGTTCATTGTCCTGTTTGAATATTACATTCTATTGCAATTAACGTAATCATAACACTTGATTTTAAAAAACTACAATATTACAGTTTTAGTCCATTTGGCAAAAATAGGGGATCATTCATAGCTTCCCTTTTACACAAATACATATATGAATGGTTAAAAAGGAAAACTGCCCCAATTCCACTTTGTATTACTTGAACATTCAATTGCCTTCCTTTAAATATTGCTTCCAAAACATCTGGCATGTTCTTTAAGTTATCAGTTGCTTCTTCCCGATATCTTCAGAATTATGTTTATTTTGAGCAGCGGATATGCCTGCGCAGCTCAGATGTTGGCAACGTTGAGACGCGAGAAGTCATTTACTTCCAAGTTTTAAGATTGCACTGAAATCTGGGATTCATGTGTGTGCAATATTTTTGCAGATTAATTTGGTGGTTGCTTGGATTTTTTTTCGTTTCAGCTTAACTAGATTTTATTCTTGTTGGATCTTTTTTTATGGGACTGGCTGGCTACATAAGGTATTCTGAATGCAAATTTAGCGAGGCAACGAGTGTGAGTGCATTTTATTTTCGACTGCTATACTCAAAAGGCAATGAAAGTGCTAATGACAAAATGACACATCGGGCGGTATGGTTTACATGTTTTCGCCATGTTTTGGCACCACATTTTGAGGATAAAACAACGAAATGAGGCAAGAGATGAACGCCTCAAGCTGCGGATGCAGAAACCAAGGTCGACACTGCTCAACAGAAATGAATAGAAAAAGATCACTGGAAGAATGTCTGCGTTTGCATTGCAGCCAATCTTAACACAGGCTTGTTGCTAAGCATTGGTGCTGATGATATTTCTCTTTTTTTTCATGAATTCCAGAGGAAAGTTCCTCCAAAGGTTTTTATCGTCCCACACCCTGGGTGGGGTCCGGTGGGACTTAAGAGGCTCATTAGAAATTCCAAATGAATTAATCAATGATGATAGTATGGGATAAAAGGGAATTTCACGGGCTCTATCATTCTTGAACTTTAAGTTTTGCCATTGAATATTTATTTGTTCCAATATTTTAGAATGGTTTGATTCTCCGAAAAGTGAAAGCATCAAAAACAGATTTTATAAAAAAGTTTGGCCTCTAGAAAACTGTTTCTCTTAATTTTTACGACAAAAAACAACTTGGCAGGGCCGTGCACAGAATTTCTTCAAGGGGGGTTTACACCTAATCTTACAAAAAAAGGGAGGAAGCATAAAATTAAAAAGTTTTTTTTTAATACACCATGTTTTTAAAACGGATTAAAAAGTAGGTATAAAATAATTTGATTAAATAAACTGAAGCAGAGCATCGAAGTGGAGAGGTTTTGTGGAAGCCCTATACTCCTTACTGGAGTGAGTTAGGAAATATCTATACATATATACATAATATATGTAACATATATGTACCATATATGTATTGCTATCCTTACTGAGCGATGCTAAAGCTTCAAGTCTCTAGATCATGAGGAAGTTAGTTTAATATCTATTGCAAAATTTGTACCAAACAGACAAACAAGAAAGCGAGTTAATAAAAACGTGGTAAAAAATTACTATTTAAAAGGTATACATACATATGTACAATATAAGAGTATTAAGTAATTATGACATCATTCATATATCAGTTATAAATTTTCAAGACATTTTTATCAGTAGGTACAGTAACCTTGCCAAATTTGAGTCATAAAAGCATGTCTCAGTTTTAACGACTGTTTTTGGTGTTTTGTGGGGTGCTGTTCACTAAAATAATATTCAAAATCTTCCATCACGTATACAGTTTTTCCAACAATAGTATTTTATACTAGGATTTCCAAGTTTTTGGGGATTTATCGACTATTCTCCTGACTTCATCTAACGTAGATAAAAATAGAGTTTATATCTAAAATCAGCAACAGGCTTTTCGGAAGTTATGCATTAACGGTCAAAATAAAGGTATCATTGATTGAGAGAGTCACGCATAATTATAATTCTCTTCTTCTCATGATCGAAGCTTTCAATGTTGATAACAATTTTATAGTAGGTAGTCAACATCAATAGCTACACATAATATCTAAAGAAAACAATCTTTTTTTAAATTTTAAATTTAAATTTTACGTGTAAAAAATTATTTTGATTATTTAAAAATGTCTGTCCTTTTAACAAATGTCCGTTTGTTTTCAGAGGTTCGACAGATAGCACAAAAAGCGGATTATGTTTATGCGTGAGTCTCTGAATCAGTGATGCCTTTATTTTGACTGTTAATGCAAAAGTGCCGAAAACCCTTTAGGGGTTTGATAAATTGATTTAAGGCATTTTTTTGGGGCGCTGATTTCAATCTAGCTCATTAGATCAACCTCCTGAGTTAATATTCGAAAAAACCCCAAACCTAGAAAATTGCAATATAAAATGGTAAATGGAAAAACTGTACACGATGGAAAACTTTGAATATTATTTTCGTAAATCAAACACAATTTTGTTTTAAGACAGGTTTTCCATGCAGGCCTGTGTAGTTAATTGTCAGTAAGGTATTTCGAAACAATAATTGAGTCCATTTAAAATGTTGGGTAGATTCAAATAAAATTTTCTAGAGTCGCAAGAGCATTCCTTTTTCGTTGCTTGACCTGTTTTTATAGGGTTCCGCGTCCGAAATTGTTTATTATTAGTTTATCTTCAATGTCCGCTCGTTCGGGCGTTGGTCCGTTTGTCAGAGAGTCCTAGCTCATAAGCCAAACAAAGTACAAACTTGAAATTTACAGGATAGGTACATGTGTTGCCTTAACGCAACACCAAAAATCAAATATTATAATTTTTACAGGGTGATTACTTTTGGGGTGTCCCGAATATGCCAAAATGGAAAACAATAACTATTTGTTCACCTATCCGAGTGCGACACCATTCAAAATGTATTTCAAATTTAAAAAAAATGTGGCAGTAAGAAAACGCCAAGGTCGACCATTTAGACTACTTTTGCTGTAGCTCTAATTTACAAAATCGCTGAATATTTCATTATAGTTAGCTTAAAATCAAATAAGACAAATGTAGAAATATTGAATGCATTTTTAGATACGAAGGTTGTTTTTCTATTCGAGACACCTTACCTTTTATTGATTAAATTTCATTTCAGTTATTAAAGGTATGTTTGGTGTAGTCCTAATTGATCGATTATTAAATTTTAGCACATGTGGAGCCTATTTCAAAAATGGTGCCCGATTTTAGAAATTATAGATGTCGGAACCAAAATACAAAACTAGATTTTCAAGTTCTCGAATTCAATATGGCGGACACTAAATACCTTTGTTTAGAACTTCATAAAGGTGGCACGTGGGGCTTTGAGGTTTCTGATTTGAAATAATGTAAGTACCAAATATAAAAAAATTTGAGGTGGCAGATCCAAAAAGACGGAAAAAATAAAATTCTTAAGAGAAGTCCCTTATTTTTATTGTATTGTTAATTATAAATTTTAACTTGGACATGTGGATTCTTTTTTTTAAACGCTGGTGTCGCAAGAGGGTTTAATGAGACTCTCTTCTTCTTGCGAAGTGAATTCTGATGGAGCTTGTGCATGGAAAGGATCTTGGTTCCACGAAAACCATTCAGTGAGTTTCGAAAGGTGTTCCGTGAAAAAGGACATCAATTCTTGTGGGACAACGAGCTCATTAGAAGAAGAAGAAATTTGGGGAAAAATATTTTGACCACCATCCTCATTAATTTTTCTTATCTACAACAGCAGTTTTCTCCTAAACGCCGCAATTTTCTCCAATACTTTGAAAATGTGCATGTTTAATACCTTGCAGAGAGATTTAAGGCATTCAGTTTTTCAAATATATCGCACAAATATGCTAGTTTCAGCAAAAGGTCTGGTTAGGCAAAGTATCTTGAGTTTTCATGATTTTCCTCTTGCATAAAAGAGTGAATTTCTTGACATTTCCACGTGAAAGCCGTCGTGAATTACAGTAGTATACCAGCGCCGTGTGTTCAGCTCCCATGTCCATGCATAGTTTTTTGAATAGTCTGGCTTTCAGCGGCCTTTTGTTTGTTTTTATGTGTAGTTTACTACGTCTATGACACATTCTAAGTCACTTTTCTCTACGTATCTCCGTTCTCGAGATATAAACAACCGTTTGGCCTCTGGAATATATTCAATAGTAAACCCGTCCCTTGCCGGATTTTTCATATTTGTGAATTAAAACTGTTGTAGACCTAATGAAAATATTACATGCGCGAAGACGGTTTATAATTTTTCCCGCGGGAACCCAAAACAATCTTGGGATAAAATGTAGCCTGCATCATGACCACAGACCCTAAGAACCATTTGTAGCAGCTTTACGGTGAGGATGGAGGCCTTAAATAAAACGCTTCGTTCGAGGTTTGGTCAGCGACTGACTTTATTTTTACAAAACTCAGAGCGATTGAGGAACGGTACTCAACTCCTACACATCATATTCAATTACACGGATTTCCATTCCAGTTGATCCGCCATCTTGAATTAGCAATTAACGATGGTAAAATTAAGATCAGCAACGCCAAAAACCCCGTATATGTATTCATTAAGACGGAAATCCTTTCATTAGCCGATTGTTCTTGGTACACTTTATATGCAGAAAGCCCCCCTACTCCCACGAGCAGGAGTTAAGACACATCGTGAATATAATATCGGGGCTATTTCGCCAAGGTCTGAAGCTGTATAACGGTTTTAAGATATTGCATGTATCACTTATAGTTTTCCAGAAAAACCGATGATAGACAGATAATTTTCATTACGCAAACTTTCTGAACATATGCCTGATGAGTGTACCGTAAAAAAAATATGTTCCCATTCCTATATTTATACCCTCTTTTACCTCTTTGGCGGTTGAAATTTGAGATATGCTGAAACATCTGTTCCATTATTTGCGTTGCAGAGTGTTTTCGTGGTTGCTAATCTGGAATCTACTATCGAAATGTGGAAATTAAAAATCAGATCCTTTGCATCTTGCTGGCATTGTTCACTGTACAAAACACACAAATAGATCAAATTGAAGTGCTTAATGGTAGAAAACAGTATACCGATAATGTATTTGTTCTTTTATTATTTTACCTACCTTTCACAATTATAAAATACGTATATCTCTTTTAATTGAAAATGATTCCCAAAAATTTTGGTAGTAAGAACTAATAAATATGATAGTTGCACTGAGAAAGTAAAACGATAAGTGACACCCGTAGACGCCTGGCGGGAATAACTGATCGAGTGGTAACTGATTGATATGATGTTTGAAAATTATGAAAGTACTAAAATCGCTATTAAAAAATAGGGGTTGGTGGTAGAAGGGTGAAAATTTAGGATTTTATGTATTTTTTAATGCCGAATCATAAAAAAATTAAAACAAAATATTTTGTCTAAAAAATAAAAAATGTTTTGGGGTGGACCACCCTTATCACTTAGGGGTTTGAAAAATAGTTTTCGTCCTATTTTCAGACCTACTGAATACACACACAAAATTTCATAAGAATCGGTCAAGCCGTTTCGGAGGAGTTTTGTTACAAACACTGTGACACAAGAATTTTATATATTAGACGGAAGCCAATATCTCGGGAACTATATGTATATTTGAGCCACTTTTATAAAATTTGGGATTCCGGGTTACTGGGAGGGCCTTAACAGATAAACAAAATTACGAGTACAAATGTTCAGGTCAAATAGAATATTAGTTATAGTATATCCGACAAATTGACATGGCACAACGTATGGGATGATATGTTCGATAATTTAATATGAATATATTTTTGTAAGAACGCGTCATCTACTGTGTAACGTGATTGCTCAAGTTTGCATAAATCACATATTGTAGTCGAGTTCACTTTCGCTATAACTTAACTGATTGATTCTTTCATATCATATGCCCATTATGGTAAAACCTATGGAATGACACAACGATGGATAGTTATAGTAAAATTTCTCACATATAACGCCCCAAGTATTTACGACAATAGAAAACATTGAGTTTTTCTCAAAAAACAGTGAGAGTCGAAAATAAGTGCTTGCTTACGCGCTTGTTTGGGTAATTGCAATCTGTGTATGTTTTCAATATATAATAATATGTAAAATATTGAACCTTTACTTTCAGAGCGATTTTAAAACATTTATCTTTGATTTTGGTTTTGAGGGGAAGCCCCCCACCCCCTTCCCCCGTGGGGCCGCCCCTGGTTATAGGTGGATCGAAATAGCTCGAAAAGGTTCGTGTAATATAACACAGCCAGTGTGTACCATGTGTCTAGAACTGGCTACTTACGATTTATTTTCGGTCAATGTTGTTTTATTTTTGCATAAAACATGTTTCCGTTCGCATGCCCTTTCTATAGTCTAATAGCTCACGGAAGTACACAAAAAAATCACCAGAGACAGCTTGTTAACTAGCAAGACGACTTTCGCTATTTCTGAAATTTTTTTTAAAAAACAAGTAGCAAGTTTTGGAACTCATCGCCTCGTATCTACAACTTATTTCACAGAATAATATAGACTAAGTTTGAAACAATCAAAATCGTCCCGATTTTAGAATGAAAATGATAACCATCACTTATGCTCAGAACGGTACTTAAATTACCTACATATAAATAACGTAAATAAGCGTGCATTCATTCTATTCATATTCCGTTTTGCATAAATACCATTTACTAATTACATATGATGCTATGACTATGAGCAATCGAAAACTTGTCCGGACACGCAAGCGCTGGCAAGCACAAGCTTATCTCGCATTCTGGTAGAGATGGACAGACGCGACAAAATCGTGAAGCAAATTTTCAGTTTCTTTCTGACTTCCACCTCCGCAGTGAATAATTCAAGCGATTTCCGATATGTCCGCTTTTGGTCACCATTGGCGCATTGAGGATAGTGCAACAACAGCTTACTATTACCCCATAATCTTGAACGGAATATTTCCGTTTCAAATGTGCATTTCACTCGAGGAAACAACGGAAGGTGTTCATTGGTTGAATGCAATCCTTGGACTGAGTTCACTAAACATGAACTCAGCGGTCAGAAGTTTTTAACTGAAATTTAACTTTTAAAATGAAACTGCTGGTAAGCGTCCGTGAGGTACGAAGAGTAGCCTCCATTGAGCGATAAACTCGCAGCCATCGTCTTGAGGCAGTTTTGGCGTGCTGGGCAATTCTGAGAATTGACATTCATTCTATCGCTCAGGTAGTCAGTCAGGTGGGTCAGCTTGACCGTTTTTTGGTCGACGGCAACGGTGGTGTCTGCTTTAGAGTAGATAGCTAATGCATCGTGGCGGCAGACGGAGTATTATCGGACATTCCACCTATACCACATCAAACTTGATGAGCGGCGTATTTCGCGGACCAATACAGGCCGTGGGTCCACTATCACCACAGCAGAATAAGCGCAGCGAGCACGGCACCCAAGACAAGACTGTGTGTCCAAAATTGTCAAGGTCAAGATTTTTCAATAAAGACCAGCACCGAAAAAATGCAAAATACCATTTCAGCAAAACTTTTCATTGGATACACTCAGAGCTTTGGGAGGCAGATGAATAGCCCGCCACCAGTTGCGGATTCGGGTATTTCTCGGCGCAACAAAGATTCGAGGCTGGGTTTTTAATTCTGCGGACTGCAGTGAAAAAGAACAAAGACGAGGGAGCGTCAAAAAACGAACCTGCAGAAGTGGAATATTTTTTTCTTTATTAATTTTGTTTTCGATATTATTTGTGCAGCAACAGTGCGAGAAAAAGTGAAAAAGGTGGACTTTTTAAAAGACTAAAACGACGAAAAATAAGAAAATAAGACGACAGAAAAAATCAACCAAGAAAACTGTGAGCCAGAGAGACAGCCCAAGACAGAGAACTGGTGGACTATAAAAGCAAAAATTCATTTCGAACCCGAGTTTATTAAAATGTGAAGTGTGCGCAAGTCAACTTGGATTAACGGCTTTGTTTTTGCCTAGGGTCTGGGCAGGATAATGGCTGCACCTTGGGCTTTAATCGAGTGGATAATAGCGAGCAAGTGAAAAAACCGCAATTGCCGTGAACTGTGCGCTGTGAATTATTCGGTGGCTCGGTGTCGGGCAAACGTCGCCACCAGTTCGGGGCCATGCGTCCGAGCTTTTCTATCTAAACTTGGCGAGTCCATTAGTGAGTAAAACTGAAGGCGACAACGAAAACTCATATCCATATGGCCGTGCACTTTTCTATCGCTGTAGTGACATTAGGCGCTAAGTGACCGAAGAAAGTGAAACTTATTTGTGCGTGAGGGATCAACGTCGGAGGTCGAAGGAGTCACAGCCCATTGGAGCCGGAAAAGCAGTCAGAGTTCGCACCATCAGGATAAATCTAGCCTCTACTAGGCTTTGTCTGTTTATGCTGTTGTTTAACATTTATCTGGCTCAGACATAGCCTGAAAGAGGTTAGGTGTAACCTGGTTGTACCCAACATGAAGAAGCAACGTGCTGATAACGACCTCCTTTCGCATCAAGGCGAGGGCACTTGATTTTAAGAATTTCCCCCAGAAGACAATTGCAGCGAAAAGCAACTGGTGAGAGCGGTCGTACAAGCAACTGGCGGTCACTGGTCAGTCATATCCGTAAAAGTGAGGAGCATATGCGTGTGTGAATCATACGAAAATAAACAATTACGTCATGGGATTGCTGTGCGGTTTATAATTTTGTGCTCAACATGATAATGGCCTGCCGCCCGTCGAGTTGCTGGATGTATGTACCTGTGACATTCCTCTTGCATGAAATCGCTTCGTAGTTCCATTGCGAAACACCTTAACATTTACTTTACTACTTCGTTATATTTTTGGATATTTTCAGAAAATCTGGATAAACCTTAAGCTGCTCCGTTTGACCAGATGGGGCCCCTCAGTCACGCTATTAATAATAATTGCGTATCTAAAGCATTGATTTAAATTTAAACCGTTGCGGTGCTACTCACACGCCCATTTTATTAAAATCTTGCAATAGCGTCCCGAACTGGAAGTATTTTTGTAGGCGGGAATGGCACATCACGGGGGAGAAGTGCACGCCGCCGCTCTTTCTTGGCTTTGGCCGAACGGAAATTCAAAGCCTCGATAATTCTCTTTTATTGTTTAAACAGTTGACGAAATACATATATGTACGATAAGCTTGGTCTTGGCGCAATCTCGAAAAATAATGCACAAAGACGTGATTGTTCTTTGGTGTGATACGCGCTAACCAGCTAAGCAGATTAAAAAATATTATTGGGCATTTTTATCAGCTCTGTTCATATGTTACATTCCAACTGAAAGGTATTGGAGACAAATATTTATTTTGCCAACAGTTTTTGCGTTAGATGAATAAAGATCGATTGGGTGCAGATATTAAGTTTCTTTTTAATATTATAGATTTTGCGGTATTTCTAGTCATAACGCACAAAGAGCAATGATCGCTCATTGTGTTATTTTATTTATTTATTCATGAGCCTACACATATCTATTAAACTTCTTGCAGACTTAAACTTCGTTGTGATAAAAAAAACTTCAATTTCAACTACTCCCAAAATAAATATTGCATTTCATTAATTGCATTTCTAAAGATTTCTCGGGGCATGGCTATTTCAGCGAAAGATAAAACTGATTACATTTTATAATACAGTTAGTAACTGGTTCTATGTGACGGCACATCAAGCAGTGTCCGAGGTCTTATTACTCTTTCCGGTACATAAAAGCTAAATGAATTTGAATTTGCTACTGTATTCGCATAACAGGTGAGAATATTCGAAATTTTGGTAAAACCATAGTTCCAACAAAATTGAATAATAGTTAGGATTCTTTTCCATACCCGATTTGTTTCAGTATGCGGTTTTGGTATTAGTAAGTAGTACATTTATTAGGATTTCCAATCAGCCTCGTGTGACTAAGGCTATCATCTTGTCATGAGTTCAGCCTTCGTTTTCCTTTGAAATATCCTCGTGGCTTCACAATAGCTGAGCATTTTCGTCTTTTCAACAGACAATTTAAAATTAAAATCAAATTTGACAAAAAACTATTTTAGTTACAAATAATTTCCTTTTTCTATGACTTCACAAACATTATAACACCTATTCGAAGGAGCTGTTTAAATTTTCAAAAGTGGAGACAAATTTTAAATACATTAGATTTTATTAATTTGTTTAATGTATCGAATTTTCATGAGCATTTGTAGAACATATTTTCAGTTTTAAAAACTTGTAAAAGCAAAAATAATAATTTAAGTACATACTTCAATTATTATTAAATATAATTATTCCAATTTTAAATTTAAATAAAAAATAAAAATATTACGGCTTAAAGGAGCAAAAAAAACAGTCAAAAATAAATAGAAAACTTGCTTCACTTCATAAATTGTAAATGTCGGAATTGCGTCGGAAAAAAATGAAAAATAATGAAATCGAAAATCAGTTTTCTCGCCGCTTAAGGTACAGCCTACACTTCAACGAAGTTTTAAATAATTTCTAAAGAAAAGAAAAACTTACGAAGCTTCGGAAAAACGTCACATTTATGAATGATTGACACTACGAAGTTAAATCAGTAAATGCCTTCATCATTTACAAAAATTTGACTTTGATAATTAAAAAGTAACTTTTAATATTTGCACAGTAAGTAGTAGTATTTAAATGTATAAATAATATTGTCTTTATACCCATTGATATAAAATTATTTTTTGATTCGTGCTTATGAATTTTCTTATTTTCAATAACCATAGTATCTATACCGGGCATGTAAAGAAAATATATGCTATGTAATTCATTTCTACCTTACGTTATCCTGAATATCTGATAATCATTTTTTTAACAGAACAAAGGACGTGCTGTTTATGCCATTTTATTCTTTAATAGCTTTCATCTTTTCGCGAATTAAAATTAGCCCTTATTCTGAGTCTACAAATTAAACTTTGAAGGTGATTTTTAAGATTAATCACGTTACTTCCGATTTCGATGAAATTGAAACATGTCATAAAGAAGGTCATTCTGAGAAACTTTGCCTTTGGATATATGCCGCAGAAGCCCACAGGAAAAAATATGTACACGCAATTTATCAAATGTATGTAGCCGCTGAAATCTACTGGAAGATAAAATGTAGGGAAATATGCAATTATTTATTTATTCACAGCAGCAGATCACATAGTAATACACACACGAGCATTCACATACATACATAATGTTGAAAAACTAAAAACGTCTATTGACTGAATATTTTATTTTTACTTTAGGTGGCCAAATGGTAGAATGCTTCCTTTTACAAATAGTTGGCAATAAATTGGTATTTATTAAACTACTAGCTTACCGGGACCTGGCGTTGCCCGGGACACAATTAAATTTTATACGTCTCTCTAATACACCCCTCTCTAACGCATACTATCTCCCAGAGGTGGGGGTGGTCACATTAAATCAAGTATAAATTTATACACAATACCCTCATACATAACGTTCATCTATTCCTAATAAAATTTTTACTATAAATAAATAATTTTCTCATTTATTTCCATTCGGCAGGCGTAAACTTTTTACCGCTTTCAAAAAGGTTACATTTTCAACACCGACAAGTCCTACATTTATTAATATTTTCATTCCAAATTTCCAAATTTGGTCTCGTATGTTTTCTATTTTCTAAACTTTTTTTCACCTCTTTACCCCCACCTCTAATTTCGGAAAAATAAATAGCAATCTCCTCCCTTTTTTACACTTTATTCTATTTCACTAAAAAACTATAATTCACTAAATGTTGATTTATAAACGTAATTATACTACTCCTCCAGGCGCTTTCATTGAGATATTACAATCTTTCTCAAGAATCTCGAAAAATACCATGCTTTGCCTATCTTCATTTTTACGGGTAAATATTTTTTTCAACTTTCCCCAAATATTTTCCTATTTTCATTATTCACGTGTTTTGAGATATTTGTCAACAACATTAATTTTTCTTCATTTAACATCCCCTCCCCACTGCACACCTTCTCCTATATGTCCTAATCGCATGAAGTTTAACTTTTATTTTTTAACCATTGGACCTGCCATGTTGAATTTGGAAATTTTGATGATATATACGAAATCAGCGACTCCGATTACCCTTAGCACGGATTTTCAGGGCAATCCCATAAAGTTTAACTTTTTCGGTCGGTATGATGGATCCGCCATCTTGAATTCCAAAATGTTGATCAAAGGTACCCCTATGACCTTCTACAGATAATAACGAACAAGATCAAAATTAATTAAGCAAATCCGTCGCGCCGAAGTGCAAATAGGCGCTTCCAAAATAAATATCTTTTCCCAGAATGAATATATTTTAGGCATGGTTTCCAGGTTTCAACGAAACTCAGTTTCAATTTGACTTGAATTTATTTCAAATTTTTTTTATGTTCACGCACCAGATAGAACTATCGATCACTTGCACTTTTTTGTTATTTTTACTTGGTTTTACTTGCTGTCTTGTTTATTTGCTTTTATTAAATTAATATTGTCTCTTAGATTGTCGTTTGTTTCTGAATAAGCACTTCACCTCGTTTTCTGTTTTCCGCGTTAATTCTATTTTTCTGCTTATTAATACATAAATATTTGTGAAATTTATATTCAATTTAGATATAATAGGAACACTATTAGTAAATTTGAAAGCAGGGTGATAGCTGAATATAAAAATCCATCAGGCCGTGTGTCATCGATAAAAGGTACTAATAACAATAGTGAAGAAAAATTAATAAATATATAATACATACTTTAGAAAAAACGATTTACTACACTCAGAGAAATTTCGCACTTTAAAATCAAATGAGAGCATTATTTAATTTGAAAGTTTAAATTTTTTATGTCACCACTTTGAAGTTAAACACGAAAAACCTTGATTGTAATGAGTCGGTTTTGAAATTGGCGAGACTAATTTAATTTTTGATTTAAAAGGCTATTTGTAGATCTATGATGAGACTGTTAACTACTGTTCCAGAGTCTTGGGTTCGAATCTTACATGAATGAGATTCTTTGGCTTTCTAAAGAGTCAGATTATAAGTGAAGCAGATGTGAAGTGCAAAATTGGAAGAACGTTAACGTGTCCACACTAAAAGCCGTTGTTCCGAGTCGGAAACCACACAAAGAATTTAGGCAATTTTCGTTCGTGTATTCACTATCGGATCAAATATGTGCTTTTGAATAAAAGGGTTTCAATTAAATTATAAATTAAAAATGTTCATTTTTGGATTTAAGATTTTCATTTTTATGTTTAAAAATGTTTGTTATAAATAAGTTTTCACTTGATTTTGATATGGTTTTTGCTCAGTGAGGGAGATTAAAAGAGAATTTCAATTTGCCACGGTAAAAATATGCATATACATACTTATTTACGGCTTCTGAGTAAAACGAATTTGAAAATCCTTCCAGCCAAATGATCCAAACCATTGATTGCGAATTTTTCTATGACAATATAATTGAAAAAAGGCCTATTGAATCCATTTCTACATCACCCTTGAACTTCTGAGATTTCCAAAATTCACGACTTAAACTCAATTGATACTGCAAAAACGGAGGTGTATTTAAACTTATGTATGTATGCACAAGACTGTTGAAAATAAGAAAATCCATCTATATCTACCAGCATTAATTGTTCTGTAGTTGGATGGGGAAGAAGTGGATGCGTGCGAAATATAATTTCAGATCTAGAGACCAAATACTCGCCTTATCTTGTTTCATCATTCAAAAACAAAATGGTGTATGTAAGAAATTAAAGAGAGTTTCTTATTTATTTTAAATATTGGCTCATGACATGTTTATTTAAATATAATTTAACGTGTGCCTATAATTTTAATTTGAAACAACAATTTTTGGTCACTTTTCACAATCAACAATGACATCAATAATGTTGGTTTTAAGGTCATGGAGTATTTGTGGTTTATTGGAGTAAAACAATGATTTCACATAATCCCAAAGAAAACAAAGTCGGGCGGACCGGTGCAACGAGGCGCACGGCAGTTGGTTTAACGTCAAACGTGCAGCGAGTCGTTTTTAACGTATTCGATTGAAATGAAAACAAGACATTGACTGCGTATAGACCGAGAGGCGACCGCAAAAAGTGGAGTAAATCTTCGAAAGTGAGGAAATTTTCAGGAAAGATTCCTTATGCTCTGAAAAATCCAACTAGAATGGGTTACTTCACCTCCCCTGAACGGGCACTCCTCGCATTTCCGGCGTTCCGATGGGGGTAGTCAAAGAAAACTTATTTTTGTCTGAAAATAGAAGACTTCAGCTCTCATCCTGAGCTCAATTCAAACTTTTACTCGAAGCGGTTTTTTTTAGATTAAACATAACCCCTTCCTGCAGTCACAGTAGTTTTTCCAAAATATTCTTTTGAAAATATCCGGAACATTTCTTGAATGGAAGAAATTATAAATCAAACGCACATTAAACTAAAAAATCATAGGTAGGGGAGACCGGGGCTATTATGACACTGATCTTTTATTGTGAACGACGCAACATTTTTACATCAATCTGACATTGTGAATGGATTTTTATGTGGATTAGTTACCAACAGAGTTTGGAGAAATTTGAGGTTATGTAGCTTGTCTATTTTCGACAAATATTTTGAGTCTCAACGAATCTACGTCAGCTTATTATATATATAATAAAGTTAAATTAATTAAAATTTTGTGTTTGATATTTCGAACTAACGTGTATAATGTTAATTTTTTTTTTTACGAAAAGAATATAGCAATACAACATATAGCAACAGGGGCTATTTCGACAACCAGTGACCGGGAAAATTTGTACGGTGCGACAAAGGTACATAATTTATTTATTCTTTGATCAACATGCAGAAAACTATCTGATATTTACAGGATTAAAGAGAAAAAAGTGAATATAAAACAAAATATTAGCATAGAAATCTAAGTATTAATTAAAGTGTGCGTGATGGACTTTCAACTTAAATTAAAATGTTTACTCAGGAGCTCATAAAATTCGTAATCCGTCCTGTGGTTATTTGCGTGTATAAAGTTGTGAGCTCTTCTCACGCGGGGACGAGTGTTCATATTAACGGAGTCTAAGACAGAAGGTGAATCAATTTTTGCAGATACGAGATCGCGGAAAAAGATTATTTCAAAAATCTCTCTACGCTTGTACGAAGGGGTAATTTTTAAAAGCTTCAACGTTTTTTTCGTGAGGTAGAAGGTGAAGCCTATCGTCCCAAGGCAAATGATACAGACGTATAAACCGCTTTTGAATTGACTCAACACGAGAGACATGAGCAGTTTGAATATAATTGACGCATAGTCCAAAATGGGACGGACAAAAGTACAAAACAAGGTTTTTAAGACATGCGAATCATGAAGATCTTCAGACCAACGCTTGATGAAACCCAGAGAGGAATAAGCACGAGCAATAATGCTCTCAATGTGAGGCTGAAAAGTGAGATTACAGTCCAGAATTAGACCAACGTCAATAACCTTGTCATAACGAGGTAAATAATTTCCCTGGATCTCATAATTCTGAAGTCAGCAGGATGATTTCCTGCTAAAAGTAATAGTGGAACACTTGCTTGTGTTGAGACTCATTTGCTTTTCAAACACCACTCGAAGAAAATGGAAAGATCCGATTGCGGAATTAATGCATCAATATGATCAACAATAGTTTTGAATATTTTTATATAATCAGCATAGGCAAAGATGTGACAACCATTAATAAGTGGAAATTTATGAATAGGCACAACATAAAAATGTATAATATATAATAAGACACTTGGGACACATGAACGCAAAGATAAATTAAACAAAAAAGTTAAAGCTTCAAGGTCTGAGACTTCATGAGGAGAATCCAAATAATCTTTGTTAAGTTTGCCCACATAATTTTAAATTGCGAGATATTAGGTAGACAAGTCATATGGTCAAAATATTCTAAGTCTATATCACAGTTAACATCATCACGAAAAGCTTTTGCCAAAATAGTTGACAAAGAGATTTGAAACAATCAGCGGAACTTGAACAGATTCGTTGTTATGGTAAAAAGCGGACGGATAGTTACATGTTTTCCTTTTATTATCAACAAATTTCTAGACCTCACTAAGATTGGATTACATGGCTAGTTTCATTTGATCAAGGTACCGACAATATAGAATAATAATCGAATACCAATTAAACTCTCTTCTCAAATTGGAATACTGAATTAGTTCAGTAAAAAAAGAAAAAAAACCTGCTTAACTTCGGAATTCCGTGTCGTGTCGTTTCCAAACTTTTTTTAAATTGTTATTAATGCTCTACGTATAAATTTCTACCCATTAATAAAACCCAATATTTTCTTATTGTTGCAACTATAAACAATTATTGCAAAATTAAATAATAAATTGTAATGTGTGCTAAATCCAAAATAATGAAGCCAGGCAAATTGCTAGTAGGGGTTTTTGAAGTCGCTGATTACGAATATGATCTTTAAAATTCAAAATGGCAGATGCAAAATGGCGTAATTTCAGTGCATTTTCATAGCAATCCTTTGGAAAATCATATTTATACATGTAAAATATAAGATAATAACGCCAACAGCCTTACGCATTTATATATATAGATATTTATACTGGCTAATAAATTATTTAAAAAATCTAGAAAAGTATATATTGAAAGACATGGATCTCGGCTACAACCTCTATGTATTTTGAACCTTGATAAAATATTTTTTGTTTAATATCAGACGGTTAATTGCACTGATAAATAGAACATTTTCAGGGAAAAATAATTTTGATGTTTGTATTTCATAACTAAATCATTCAAATTTTTATTTTTTTTTTAAAACAAATTATTCTATCGTAAAGTATGGGTTTTCAGTTGTAAATTGACCAACCATTGAATTTCACAGCTATTATTATTATTGATTGAAATTAAGCATGAAAAAAATGAAATGCTGGTTTCATCAAAATTCGTGAAATAAAAGGTGCAATGCAATGATCTTTTCAGGACCAATTCACAATTTCAATTTATAAATTATTTTGGTTTAACAATTTACAGAAGTTTTGCTGAAATAAGTGATTGTGTGCTTATTATTACTTAATAATAATAGTTTGAATATGTTCCTGATTATTTAAATACATGGATCGAGTAAGCGAAGTATTTGTCTTCGAAAAGCACTATGTCATTTTGTTTTGCACCAATCAAAAGTTATAGCCATTTTTGTACGGAGCACGCTTCATTTTTGCACGTACTATGCTATACTATATCAATAAATTCACATCTCCGAGGGATTTGATCGTACAAAAAATATGCTAACACATTATTTACGTAAAATTTCTCCAATTTCTCCTCCACTTTCGATTAGCGCAAGTAGTTTTTTCGGTCGAATTAAATTTGAAAAGTTATTCTTGAAAAACCGTTATTTGAGACCCATTTTGTGTAATAACTATTACAGCGGCACTTTTTAGGGAGCGGATTTTTTATCATATATTATTGATACCATTTAGAAGAGAATTGAAAAAACCCATCACGTTACAAAGGATTCCGAATCTTATTATTTTACTGCACTAAATGTAATGTAAGAGATAATTAGTTTCTTTAAACTTCTTCCACGCAGTATTCCTGGTCCGCAATTACATTAGGAAAAAGGCTCCCGTCGACACGGAGCATTTTCCATGGAAAAATTATTTACGTGACATTTGTCTATTCTTTAAATGTAGCTACTAATTGATTCAATGGAAATTTGGTACCAAGAATTGCGATTTCTTATATATTTTAACTCGATGTCGGGATTGTAGGAGGTTTTCTCCGTTCCATTTTCTTCTTGGAACGTTTTTTCCATTCCAATTTCACCTTACAATCTTTTCCCTCACATTTTTTCCATGGAGATTTTTTTTATACCATTTTTTACATGGTAATTTTTCCATTTATTCATTACTAGCTTGCCCGGACCCGGCCTTTCCCGGGATACTATTAAATTTGTATTCCTTAATTTTACAGCGCCTCCCTACTGCACCACCGCCTCTCCTATGTAACCCAGCGTTTTCCTATTTGCGTTTTGCACATGTTTTAGATATTTTCCAACAGTATTATTAAATTTAGTTTTCTTCATTCTTCAACACTACAGGTTGGTTTTGATGTGGGGATCGTGTGAAATAAAATGAGAGCACCCTTTTTGACTCGAACGCAAAACAATATATTTTAAACTTTTAACAATCGTACAAAAGAAAGCGAAAGCGATCGGACAAAGGTTTTAGCGCGAATGAAAAGATAAAGGTGAAGTAGTCCGCAAGAGGGAAGTAAAGTAGTCCACAAGAGGGCGTCTCGGCACTCCGGCGGCAAGCGGGAGAATTATAAATTCAACACTCTCCCTTAATACGACAATTGGCGATGGAGTCGTTGGGAAGAATTCCAAGTCCTCGGCGGCAAAACTCGTGCTTGGAGGTAGGAAGTCTCTTGGTGAGGAAATCGGCGAGCATGAAGTCGGTTGAAAGGTGGGAAAGAGATAATGGTTCGTTTTTCAGGATGTGACGGATGTAATGGTGACGGATATCAATGTGCTTGGTTCGGGAATGGAAAACGGGATTTTCGGCGAGTTTGATGGCTCCAGAATTGTCGCTGAACAGGTCGACTTTGGCGATCGAAGGGAAGCCGAGTTCCTTCAGGAATCTACTCAGGTAGACGGCTTTTTGTCCAGCGGCAGAGAGACCGAGGTATTCAGCCTCGGTGCTTGAAAGAGCGACTGTGCGCTGTTTTCGCGATTCCCAGGTCACGGCTGCTCCGGAGAGCAAGAAACAGTAGCCGGTGTAGGATCTGCGGTCCTTAGTGCAGTTGGCCCAATCAGCGTCGACGAAGCCACGCAGACTGAGGTCATCCGGTTTGTAGGTGAGTCCCAAGTCGATGGTTCCTCGGAGGTACCGCAGAACACGTTTGGCAGCGGTCCAATGTGCGTTGGAGTGTTTCTCGTTAAATTGACTGAGTATACTTACTGCGTTGGCAATGTCGGGACGAGTTGCGACGGCCAGGTACATCAGTGCTCCGATGAGTTCTCGGTAAGGCCACTTCTCGTTGGTGTCGTCCACGTCGAAAGCAGGATCATGGAGGTTCACGCCGGCGGCGAGAGGGGTAGACGCAGATTTGCAGTTACTCATCTCGAATCTGGCCAGGACATCTCGAACGTAGTTGGATTGCGAGATGTGGATGCTCTCCCTCGTTCTATTGATCTGGATACCCAGACAATAGCTGGCTTGGCCGAGGTTCTTGAGTTTGAAGCTCTTGGAGATGGTCTCCAGGGATTTTTCGAGGACCTCGGGCAGCTCCATGAAAATGTCCGTGTCGATATCTCCGTAGAGATATGCCGCCGTCACGTCGTGCTGAGTCACATGCATCCTGTACTTTGCGGCGAGAGCCAGCAGGAGTCTGAGCGAGCTCAGTCGAGCGACGGGAGAGTAAGAGTCGTGGTAGTCAACTCCTGGGATCTGGCTGTACCCCTTGGCGACGATCCTGGCTTTGCGGCGTTCCAGAGTACCGTCACTCTTGTATTTGTTCCTGAGTACGGTTCTGGAGCCGACGACTTTGCGGTTTGTAGGTCGGTCGACCACGTGCCAGGCGTTGTTTTCCAGCAGGCTCCGAGTTTCGGTGTTGATAGCCTCCATCCATTCTTCCTTTTCAGGACCAGAGATCGCATCAGAAAGAGGGATTTCGGAGCAGGACATGGCGGATTCAACATCCGGCCAGTCGGCATCTTCTTCGGAGCACATGGTGAGACAGCTTGGTCCGTCACTTTCGGTGCACTCGGATTGATCGAAACCGAGAAACGGTTCCTGTTCCTCGTCGTCCAGATCACGGGATTCAGGCGATTGCTCGTCGTCCTCCGGTTGCTCTGCGTCTGAGTGTTCCCCGTCGTGTCTCGTCGAGGAGTTTTTCTCGCTGAAATGATACTTTTTAGCTGGTCTGCCTCGTTTACCTGTCTTGACTTTGGATGGACGTCCTGGTCCTCGCTTCGGTGGAACGATGCTGTCTTCGGCCGTGACATTGAAGTCAGGTGGCGGATCAACATGTCGCCGGTTGTCAACTCTCGTCTGCTGCTGCACTGGAGTAGGAGGTGTAGCTTGAGGTGTGAAGTTGTCGCCCGGTGCGCTGTGTCCGATGTCCGAGACGTTGCCGGGGTTGTCGGGATCGAGGAGCCGAGTTCGTCCGGAGAGAGTGTCCTCGTTAATGATGTCGGATGATCTGTTGTTGGATGAAGCAAATTCCTCCAGGAATTTGATGTCTCGAGTGATTCGGATTTGGTGCTCACTCGGGATCCACACTCGGAAGGCTTTTGAGTTGTCAGAATATCCGACGAGTTTGCCTTCGATGCCTCTGGCGTCGAACTTGCCTTTTCCTGGTTGTTTGTCCAGGACAAAGACTTTGCATCCGAATGGCTTCAGGTAGGCGAGGTTGGTTCTGCGACCGGTGAGTTTCTCGTACGGGATGTCCTTGTCAAGACTCCTGGTTGGACATCTGTTCCGCACGTGGTTAGCAGCAGCGATGGCTTCAGCCCAAAAAGACGGAGACATACCCGATTGCATGAGCATGCAACGAGCCATTTCCACCAAGGTTCTATTTTTTCTCTCGGCGATTCCGTTTTGCTGCGGCGTGTGCGTACAGGTGAGCCTTCTCTGGATCCCGGCTTTCTTGAGGATGGCGTCCATACAGGAGTTGCAGTACTCGGTTCCGTTATCAGATTGCAAGGCCTTAATCTTGTGACCAGTTTGGTTCTCGATTTTGGCCTTGTATTCCAGGAAGACATCCGGTACTTGATCCTTGCTGCGAAGGAAGTATACGTCGGTCCATCGGCTGAATTCATCAGTAAAAGTGATGAAGTATTGGGCGCTCCGTTGTGATGCGGTGCGCATCTTTCCACAAAGGTCGGTATGCACGATTTCGAGCGGTCGAGTCGCTGTCGTCGTCCGTTTGGGGAAGGGCAAGCGAGTCAACTTGCCTGAGATGCACGTATCACACGGCGCAGGATGGTCCACGTTGATGTCCTTGTCCGGGATGTAGCCAGCGTTCACCAACTCCTTGATGTCGGCGTAGTTGAGATGGCCAAGACGTTGATGCCACTTGACAGCTGCAGAGGAGCTGGTGTCAGCGGCGTGGGCACGTTGCGTATCCTGGTCCAGGTAGTAGAGGTTACCTTCTCGATGTGCCACGAGCCTGACGTTGTCCTGGTTGTCCTTGATGACGGCGCTCTTTGTGGTGAAGACCACGGTGTTGCCCTTGTCAACCAGTTTCGAGACGGAGAGCAAGTTGGTTCTCAGATCTGGAACCAGGTAGGTATCTTGAAGAATGATCGACTTTTCTTGTTTGCCCACCTGAGTTGAGATCTGGACGTTGCCCTTGGCGTTGATCGCTGTGGTCGCGCTGCTGGCGAGATGAAGTCCGGATTGCACCGTTCGAGCGCTGACGAAGAGAGACTTGTCGTTGCATAAATGTGATGTCGCTCCGCTGTCCAAACACCATCTGTCAGAAACGACCGAGGATTCGGCGCTGTACGCGGAGTTGCCAGCAGCGGCAAAGTAGACGTCATCAATGGAGGACATGTGGCCTTTCTGGCTGTCGGCCTTTTTCTTTTTTTCGGCATTGTTCGATGACGTGTCCTCTATTTTTGCAATATTTGCACCGCTCCTTCCTTTTTTCGTATTGTGCGGGTTTTTGAGCGTTTGACAGGTTGCCGGGCTTGTTGAACTTCTGTCCGGACTGCTGGTGTTTGACGAAGAAGGCGCCGTTGTCGTTGGTCTTTTGTTTTTGTTTCCAGGCTTCGTCTTCTTCGAGGATTTTCACTCGAAGCCAATCAGCTGTCGGCAGTAAGTCCCGGGTCTCCATTGCAACCCGAAAGTACTCGAAAGAGTCTGGAAGGGTGCTAAGAAGCATGATGGCGAGCAAGTCCCCGTCTATGTGTACGTTCATGGCCCGCAACTTGCTCACTGTGTAGAAGAACGAATTCAGGTGCTCCCGCATGTCGTCTCGTCCCCATCGCCGATCTTTCTGTGAAAGAGCTGCTTGAGGAGGGTTGCCTTTCGAGCCGGTCCTTTGGAGGCGAAGGCATTGATGAGCACGTCCCAAATGCCTTTGGACGTTAGGACGTCGTGAACTTGTGTCAGTTCGTCTGGGCTGATTGATAAAATCAGAACTCCCCTGGCTTTGCGATCCTGCTTTGTCCATTCGGCGATGGCTGCTGCACAGACTTGTTTGACATCTGCGGTGGCGTCTGCGGCCGCCGGTTCTGGCTTTGTCTTCTCGCCGCTAACATATTCCCACAAGTCGTTTGAACTCAGGAGAGCCTCGACCTGGATTCTCCAGGTGTCGTAATTGTCCTTGGTGAGGGTCTCCACACGGGTGGAATTGATGATGTTAGAGGTCGCCATGAGGTTGTCCGAGTAGGTTACCCCTTTTGTAGGTTAGGTTGACACCGAGGATTGCCGTAATAGTCCACAGGGAGAAGTGAAGCGAGTGTTCCAGAAAGTCCTCTGGTCGATTGTTCTGGACGACTGTCGTCGATGATTCGAGTGTCGGTTGAAGGCGCGCACAAGAAGAGAGGTTAGATTACCACGCGGCACCGGTGTATTCTCATTTAGTTCCGATCTGGGCCCATAACCTGTTGGTTTTGATGTGGAGATCGTGTGAAATAAAATGAGAACACCCTTTTTGACTCGAACGCAAAACAATATATTTTAAACTTTTAACAATCGTACAAAAGAAAGCGAAAGCGATCGGACAAAGGTTTTAGGTTAGGTCCATTTTGTGTAATAACTATTACAGCGGTACTTTTTAGGGAGCGGATTTTTTATCATATATTATTGATACCATTTAGAAGAGAATTGAAAAAACCCATCACGTTACAAAGGATTCCGAATCTTATTATTTTACTGCACTAAATGTAATGTAAGAGATAATTAGTTTCTTTAAACTTCTTCCACGCAGTATTCCTGGTCCGCAATTACATTAGGAAAAAGGCTCCCGTCGACACGGAGCATTTTCCATGGAAAAATTATTTACGTGACATTTGTCTATTCTTTAAATGTAGCTACTAATTGATTCAATGGAAATTTGGTACCAAGAATTGCGATTTCTTATATATTTTAACTCGATGTCGGGATTGTAGGAGGTTTTCTCCGTTCCATTTTCTTCTTGGGACGTTTTTTCCATTCCAATTTCATCTTTCAATTTTTTCCCTCACATTTTTTCCATGGAGATTTTTTTTATACCATTTTTTACATGGTAATTTTTCCATTTATTCATTACTAGCTTGCCCGGACCCGGCCTTTCCCGGGATACTATTAAATTTGTATTCCTTAATTTTACAGCGCCTCCCTACTGCACCACCGCCTCTCCTATGTAACCCAGCGTTTTCCTATTTGCGTTTTGCACATGTTTTAGATATTTTCCAACAGTATTATTAAATTTAGTTTTCTTCATTTTACACCACCTCCTTATTGCACCCCCTCTCCTATATCTCCCAGCGAGGTGGGGGTGGTCTCATATGTGGAAATTTGAATAGCAGATTCGAAATCAGTGATCCCGAAAATTCCCTAGTGCGGATTTTCAAGGAAATCCTTTTTCGGTCGCCATACCGGACACCTTGAATTCCAAAATCGAATCGAATTGAAATCCGAAAGCCTCCAATTGCCTTTTTATAAAGATTCCTTGAAGTTGGAAAATTCGCTTCCTATACAAAACGGAATTTTCGATTGTTTCGATTTTCCGGCCTTACCTTTGGGGTTTCCCGAATTTTCTTTTCTTTCCAACCTCCCCTGTATTATAGCGAACAAAACAAAAAAAATTATCGAAATCGGCCAAGCCGTTTTTGATTTTTAGCGAGACGTACCGCACAGCAATTCATTTTTATATATACATATAGATTTCTTTCTTCAGTAAGACATTTTATAGGGGAAATATGCATTCAGCAGGCATTTTGTGGAAGGCAAATATTCAGTTATGGCAGAATTAATGGAAAAAATAATTAATGGCAAGAATGTACAATTGGAAAATTTAGAATGAAAAACGTCAACCCCTACGGCAATGCTACTTAGTTTCGTTTTGAAAGAAGTACGGACCGATGATTCCGCCAGACTAAAATCCGCACCAAAAAGTGACTTTCTCGGGATGCATTTAGTGGTGGTGTATCTCGTGTGGATTGGTTTCGCTCCAAATCCGAAAATTTTGCTTGTTCACATATCCGCTCATCCAAAATTTGGCTTCGTCGCTAAAAATGGTATTTTTGGCGAAATTTGCATATACTTCCAACTGCTCCAGAGCCCAATCACCGAACGTGCGGCGTTGTCTATGGTCGTTTACCTTGAGTGCCTTGGTCAGTTGGATTTCATATGGGTGCAGACCCAAGTCCCGACGGAAAATTTCGCATAGTTGGAGTGGCAGAAAGGCCAAGTTCTTGTGAACGCCGAGAATTTGGCTGCCTCAAGTTTTTCCGTACACTCTTACGATGTTTTCAGCAGACCTTGCCTTTCGGTGACGTACGGGTGTTGGTTGATTATCTACCGAACCAGTTGACTCGAATTTGGCCACCAAACGTCGAATAGTCGAGTCGGCAGGACGGTTGTGAGGAGGATAAAAATCACGTAATGCGCGGAACATTTCTCGAACGGAGTACTGATGTTGACAATAAAATTTGATGATTTGCACTAGTTCTGCAACGCTATAACCTTCCATGGTTATTTGCCACACACTACTGAACAACTTACCATAAATTTGACAGATGTTTGACAACATGGCCTATATAACATAAATATAAAATTTCGAGTGTCTATATTGAAAGATCCTTTATAAAAAAATATTTATTAAATTTTTGTTGAAGTTGCCTTATAATATCTTGAAAATCTTATGAAAAAATAAAAATCGGTGTAATGTCCTATGTTAATTTTTATTTAATTGGCTTTTGTAGTGCATCTCAAAATAAACCTATTTTTTTGAAATTTACTACAAGTAGTTTTATTCATTGGTTTGAGATTTCCGTACCATTTGTTCGCGTTGTTATGCTGGCAGCACCAGTAAAGTTAACCAATGAAAAGTAGAAGCTTGTTAAGAAAAGCTTTAATTCGCTCCCACCTGCGAGTGCCCCGGGTTTGTGGAGCAACACCGGTTGAGCCACCGGCTATAAAGTGATTTACAACTGAGTGGGTGAAACCAATTTGGAATCACTTTACGACTACATCGTGGTAACCATGGTTTGTACACTTCTTCTCTTTTAATTTGCTCGCACGGATTACTTAGATGTTTAGTCTCGTCATCATCCCCTCTGAGAATCATTTCCCATTTGCCGGCCGAAGAAGTTCAATTGTATGTAGATCTCTCTGTTACATGAACTGAGGGAATTTTCAATTTGTGGCGGCCTGATGGATGCGGATGCTCAAAGATTGTTACCTATCTGCTGATGGAATTAATTAGAAGATCAAACTAGCTTACCGTGACATTTGCGGCTTAATGCTAAAGTGCTCGTGGCGGGAATTCCCAGAAGAGTCCTCCTCTGATGTAGCATAGCGATTATACCTTTCTGTGCATCAAGCAGTAATTCGCAACATTCTTGAGGAATGTCAGCAAAATATTTTATATGTACATATGTATAGTATTTGTAGTACTTTGTACATAAAGATGAATGATGTCTAATTGGCAAACTGATTGCGATTTTGTGGAATTGTATTTTGCTTTCTTAAAATGTCGAAATTTCGATTAGAAAAATGTTTTCTATTAACAAGCAATATCGCAGTTTGCAAGTAAGTAATTGAATTTTTTTAAATAATTACATATTTTGTAAGTAATAACTGTAATAGCTGAAACGGATAATTATTTAAACAGCATCGGGCAAAACTAAAGAATCTACAAAGAATATAATATTTTATGTATTAAAATATTAATTAATCAAGTTTAATTAATAATTTGACATACCCCCTTTACTTTTTAAAACTGCTTGGCGTCTTTAAACATGAATGCAATTCGCTTCTCTATGAGTGCTTGAGGTATTTTACACCATTCTTTCATGAGGTCCTTGTGGTTGCGAAGTTTTATCCTTTAAGTATCTTTACAACTTCTCATTTTCAATGACTTTAAGATCTGAGGATTGGGGTAGTTTTTTGTACACTTCGATATTCTTAGATTGAAACGAGTTTTTCACATTTGCAGCCGTATGCTTCGGATCATTATCTTTTTGCATTCTCCACCAAAACGTCATGTCCTCCTCAGCATACGACAGCGTTGTATTTTCTAAAATATATTGGTACTGGAATCGACCCATTCGTCATTAATTCGTTTTAAGCGGATACATTCTCTGATGAGAATACCATCCGTTGGCCATTACTGACTCCCTTCCGAGTTTTACTGACTAGTTGCTTCATCTATCACGTCTTCTAACTCGTACCATTTCATCAGAATGAATCAATTTTCAGGGTTCCGTACCCGAAGGGTGCCCTACGGGACCCTATTACTGTATCTCATGAACCGTAATAGGTAGAGAGCTGAAATTTTCACAGAGTATGTATTTCTATTGCCGCTATAACAAGAAATAATGAAAAAACCAAGATGGCGAATTTCACAGTGTCCGCCATGCCAATCAGGAAAACAAGTTTTCAATTATGTTATAGCGCCTCTCTTGTTTCTTTGTAAAAGAATTTGAAAAGGATATAGTGTTATATCTTGTACGATGGTACGTAACCCTTCGCGTGCGAGTCCGACGCGCACGTGACCGGTTTATTTTTTATTCGTCAGTGAAAAGCATCGTTCCCCATTTTTGCAATGTTCAGCTTTAATATATAAAACATTAGTAGTCCAGGCGGAAATTGTTGTGGGCTGGATTTTGTATATAGGACCTATAATTTTTTTGTTAAGCCTCTGGAATATCATAAGACTGGTAAGAGATGATGTATGGTGGTCGAAAAAGTTGTGAAAAAATTATGAAAAATCCAAAAGTGAAAAAATCCAAATGTACTTTCTCTTCAAGATAACATAAGAACTATTGACATCAGAGAAAAGTTGAACAGAGGAAACAGTGGTTTGAGTTTTGTTGATGATTTGTTTCATAATGTTACAATAAGAAGTATTGATGAACCAAACTTCCAAATTTATTGTTTTTAAATTTCTTTTACAGCTGCAATTATAGGCTTATGATAACTAAAATAAGATATATACCTACAGCTGAAATTCTAGTGTCTCTAAATACTGGGAGAATACAGCGTCGTTGGTAGTTTTTGAATTTATTGTTGAAATGCTTCGATTCGTATCCATTCGTAGATTACGTTTGTTGTGTAAATATGAAATAAGCTGCAGTGCGACCGCATCTGAAGTAAAGTTGGTATTGATATAGTCGCCCCCAGGTATCATTGGTATTGTGTCGTATACTTTATGAAGTTATTTAGCTCCGGCCGGAGTGCATGGTAGAATAATGAAGAAAAGAGAGAGACCAGCGACTTCGAAAACGTGAAAGAACCCGATTTCATAACGATCTTTCATATTTGGTATTTTCGGTCACCATATTGGACCGGACATCTTTAATTTCATAGCAATCCTTCGAAGTTGGGAATTTTCAAGTGCCATATTGGATCCGCTATCCTAAATTTCCATTTCGATACTAAATTCACAGTCAACGACCTCTAATACATAAAAGGACGAAATGTTAGAGCAATCCTTTTAAGTTAGAAATTTTTGGCCGTCATACTGGAGCCGCAATCTTTAATTTCCATTTCGATAATGGAATCGAGATCATCAGTGACCACGAAAACTTAAAGGATCGTTTTCATAGCCATCTATAATTTTCAAATTTCCTACTGAGCCCTCCCCTACCGAAGACTAAAATGTTTACATTACATATCATTATATTATTCTGATTATCGACATCACTTAAGAGAACGTTTTTAGCATAATGGCAGGAACACAGTTCCAGATTTTTCAGGAAAGTTATAGCTTTACGGCTATACACGTCCCAATTTTACTGGCAATCTGCAGGGCTGAACGGCAGGGTTAACTTACCTACTCATGTGCCAATACTGTCGATTCGCCTTGCATATTGCCAGTAAAATTGTGACGTGAGTAACCTTTATCGCTGGTGTACAAGTCTTGAAAACCACAAAACGGCAGCTTGTTCACTCAACCTCAGACCAGCCGCTGTACCGTGTTACAGAGAATACCAGGTATGGGCACTGGAAGGTTTTGTTTGGAAAATAAGAGAAAACACACTTTTTACGATATAGCCGTTAAGCTATACCTAGTACCTATAGTAGTTTGCTGTTGCCACCCCTTCTACAAATATTAACACCGATACAATTGTTCGAGTGATCGTCAAAAAATATACCAAATATAAATATCCGGTTCTCAAAAATTAGAGAATATAGTACAATGAAAGAAAAATTCGAAGCTCGCTTCAGAGAGGCAAAACGGATCCCAGCGACACAGAAAATTGGTAAAATTACGCCTTTATTAAATTCTATTGTGGAAGTAAAGTCGTTTTCCCTCTCAGTAAAGTTTATGGTACACATTATAGTACAATTAAAAAATCCTAAAAGCGTGAAGTGAAAAAAATAATAATAATAAAATTATATGAAATGGGAAATAATATGATTAAATAAAATATTTAAAATTGATTATAATAATTTATTCCCTTATAATAAAATTGCTTTCAATTTTTTTGGACAATATTTAGTCAAGAAAGTGAAATTATAGATAATTCAATCATGGAAAAAAATCAAATTTTGAATATTCGAAAAAAATAAAAAATTATGATCACATCTCAAACTGTGGTTTGAAAGCTGCGTAATATAGAGTAGAATTTTGGAAAATTGAAAATAAAAATTGAAGGGGTCGGATTTTTTGAAAATGTCGGTTATAATATTTAAACGTTAATAACTAAGTGATAATTACTTCGTATAATTTTCATTTTCATTTCTGAAACTACATTCAAAGACGAAACAAATGTCATTCTACTTTTTATGATACCGATATAATTATTACTAGTCTATCATTAATTGAAAATTTTTTGCCTGAAAATTTGAAAAATCTATTACTCAATAACGGTTTCGAATAAAAGGCTGAAAATTTGTTTGTAAGTTGCTTCTAATGCGTACTAAAACATATCAAAAGATGAGTTAAATCGAAGAGGGTTGGGTCAAAAACTCGGTGATTTGGCAGGGAATGCCCCTTATGCATTAGCCTCGCCGCTGTGCTGTCCTCGAATCGGATCTCGTGATAGATTGAATTGAGGCACATTAGCGAGGAAATTATGCGTTCACATGCTGGAAGTCTGCGGCTGGAAACCGATCTTACGCTGGATGTCTGAAATAGCCCCTACCGGTGTTATTTCTAGACCTAGACATAAGATGTTTGAGCATCAAAAAAGTCGAATGCTTTCATTAATTTAGTCATCAGGGGCGCAACTAGACATTTGGGGGCCCGGGGCAAACAATTTTGGGGGGGCCCTTCTTGTAAAATTTTATTTTTATTATTATTATATAAATTTATATTCCAACTTTTACATTTTAAATTTACATTTGCCTCCTCGCTTTGATTGCACTGAAAGCCTTTATAATTTTTTTATAATTGATTTCACTCGCTTTTTCGTGTTCAATGGAGATTGTCAGCAAGTGGTTCAACCTGTCCTCGCCCATCGTGGATCGTAACCTGTTCTTAATAAGAGCTAATTTGCTGAAAGCTCTTTCCCCAGACGCGACAGATGGTGGCAGTACAAGCAAAAGTCTCAGTGAAATATATATTTGAGGTACTCACCTTATCCAAAATCTAATTCCAAAATCCTCTCCCTTTCTTCTTCCTACTTCCCGCTGCCTTTGGTCCTTTTCACCTTCCCACTAACTTAAAGTTTTAACTCTTTGTCTGTTTTCTTTTTTCCACTATCACTGTAGTTTTGTCCACTGACGCTATCTACTCACTAAATGTTGACCTTATTAATTTCCTATAAATTTCACTTGATCAATATCTCACTACTTTCAGTTTTTCTCTAACATGCTTTCGACATTCCCGCCTTACATGGAATGAACTTCCTCAGTCTTCCTTAAACTGTCTACCCTTTATCCCTAATTTACTCAACAAACGATAACGTACCTACCTACTATTCCCCAAATTACGTAATGACTCATCTCTGCTAATTTACCTACATAATCATTCGCACATGTGCGCCACCGCGGATATCTTTCCCTTTTTCCTAATTTCATTTCCTTTGTCTCATTTTTCTAAATCGAGGAAGCCTGCGCTCCTCGCTGAAATTTACCTGCTATGAGCCCGAACCCCCTGCTAAACATTCATATGCACAGATCTTGCTTGTGCACGATTCCTTTCTCATATTGCACAAATGCTTACTCAACTTATCTCTACTGAAAAAAATGCGTTTAGATTTTCAGCCGGTTTTTCCCTCGCATGAAACGTAATGGGTATTCTATCGTAACGATATCATGGGAAAATTTTTCTTTCCCAAAAATCAAAAATTTTTCGTTTCCATCATTGTCACTCATTTCGAGAGCTTTTCATATTTTACAAATTTTGTTTTCTCTGTATCGAAAATCGTCTTTTATTTGTTACTTTCAACTGAAACTGAATATTTGCTCCTAAATTAACATTATAAATTAGCAAAAATTCGAAGTATGAACTATTAAATATTATATATATTTTTATATATTATATATAATATTGCTAGAGCTATTTTTTATTTGAGTGAGTAAAGTCAAATGAAACAATCGACAACCACGACAAAAACTCTGATGATTCGACCGCTCATCAAAGTCCGTTTTCGAAGTGTAAAATTCAAACAAATGTATAGTAACTTTTCAAGTTCAAGGAACTCCAAGCAGGATGTTTTAGCATTTTCGATTATTTTTTCGCGATCCGCGCGGGGCCCCCTTGAACCCGGGGCCAGGGGCAGATTGCCCCGGTTGCCCCCCCTGGTTGCGCTCCTGTTAGTCATAGTACTTACTTTCTTTTCCATGTCCGTAATATGATTTCTTCTTAAGATTTTGAATTATAGCCAAGACGAATGGACGTGTCATTTTAGCAATTACTTTCAACATAACTTACCGAGTGTTAAAAATAAAATTGCGTTGTATTAACCTTTATCCTAATACGGACCACTTAAATCAAACCATTTCGCGTTTGACAGCTATTTCCTCTTTTGAATAGAAGAAATGATTCCTCATCGCAAGGCAATCAAAAGTTTGGGAAGAGTTTTTTAAGATGAAACAGATACCGTAATTACGTCTAACTACGTTGCTTGCATCTCACGTCACTTAGTGCTTGAACTTCTCGAAGAGGTGTCACTGATGAAGATTATACAATGACTTGCAGCATTCAAAGCAACTGAAACCCAAGTGCTAGAGGCCATTTACTTCAAATTACACACATTCATCGTTTAATTTTAACGCCTATATAGGTGGTGATGTAATAATGCCTTAACATGGAGGCATGGGATTACATCATAACGACTATACAACAATTATGTTCTGATCCAGCAGTTGGCCAACAAGAGAAAAGGATGGATGTGAGCCTATGACCTAATGACCCGCGCGGCTTCATAGCAAAAGTTGTTATTGCTTCCTTACGTTTCTGGCATACATGGCTTTGACAATGCCTTGATGAAGAGAAAAGTTGTGACCTAAACTAAGTTTATTTTAACTTCAATCAGAATCTTAGTGGAATATCTTAATCTCAGAGTTTGAAGTCACGAAAAATCATAATTAACTTTTACGTAGCAAACACATTTGCAGTATTATATGTAAACATATCTAGTGTTAAATATGAATAATAAGGCATGCAGTACAAAACTGAGGGCTAATTCTTGTGACTTTTTGATCATATTTTTTTCGCAAACTCTCTAAATTCAAAACGGTTGAATGGCACATTGTCTGAAATAATTTCTCTTGGCACTCCATATATCGAAAGAGTTCCTTTAATTTTGAGAAAATTTCTCTACTTGTTTTATTTTTCAATTTCTTTATGTCTAAATATTCTGAGTTTTTAAATTCAAAAATATCTAGTCCGATTTTCATAAAAGGAAATTGAGCTATGTGGTGGGGAATCAAGCGCTTTTGAGCAGTTCTTAGCCTTTAGCAAATTTTACATTTTGAGATCATATCCTCATTATCTGAATTGATTCCTGTCCAGTATAATATTTCCCTCGCTCTATGTTTGGGCCTCTCTCACTGGCGTAGCTACTAAGGGGCTAGGCGGGGCAGTGCCCCGGGGCCCTCAAGCTCAGGGGGCCCTCGAATCCTTACCAGAAAATCTCGATCGAACTGAACTTTTGAAAACCTATCCCATTTTCAAAATAAATATGACAGGTTGCAACCCGACTTTAATCATGGCAACTCAATTGAGAGAAATTCGAAAGTTATATACATACTGTATGCTTGGTGGTTATACCTAGGGAATTCCCCTAAATTCTTTCTGTGGGTTTGCAGTGTTGTCAATTTGACGGATAGCGATATATGCGTTTTATTGTGAATTCGAGTCAAGATTTTTTTTCGAGAACGATTATCATTGCCGCCAGAAGCTACCGTCAACCGCTTGCGGCCGTCGGCAAGCGGCAGCCGCAGAGTCAGTGGCGGATTTACCGGGAAGCAAAAGAAGCAATTGCTTGGGGCCCCGCTCTTGGACAGGGGCCCCAAAAATTGAAAAATTTTGAAAACACATTCGGAAATTTGAAAACAAAAAAATAAAAAATGCGAAATGACAAAATCCATGTAAACGACGGGCCTGCTGATGATGCGCTTGAAAATTTGTCTCCGCGTGATAGTTTTCGGATAAAATCGTTTCTTCCGATGATCGATTCTTTGACAACCAACTTGCGACAATAAGCTAAGGCATACACTGATATCGCGGCTAAATTCTCTTTTTTTGTCAATTTAAATGCGTCGAAGGAGGAAATCACAGAAAGTTTAGAAGGACTGATAAGAGACTATCCAAATGATGTATGAACATTTGTTGTTACTGTTTAATATTTTTATTACCTTCCCTGCAGTGCACTAAAAATAGCTGATGATAAAGTAGCTTAGCATTTTTAAACTATTTGTATATTTAATATTTTTACTTGATAAAACCTAACCAGTTTAGGTAGCAGTGGGGCCCCATTTTTTGATTTGCCCCAGGGCCCTTGGGGACCTAGCTACGCCACTGGCCTCTCTATTCCCCTATGACTTTTATGCAAATAATCCATCATATTTTTTCTTAGCCATAGGTACCTACTACAATTTGTCATTATAGAAGACTATGTCATTTTATACTTGTAGGTCATCTTTAAACTTTCAAAAGGGTTTTAATATTTCAAGGGGTAGCAATATTTTATTTTCCGGACAGCCCTCAAGAATCACTTTGCATAAATTTGATAGCACAATTTCAGTATCCGTTTGATTTTTAAATTTAGTTAGTTGCTCGTTACTGACATTAATCGAGTGGACAGCTTCATTCAAGTCTGCAATTGTCTCTGTTTTATTTATATTTTTATTAAAATTTTGAGATAATAAATCCGCGATAAACATTTGATCTCCCGCCAATATTTTATATCTAAACCGTATTTAAGTAGTTCAATTTTCATTCTTTGTAATTTGGATGACGCTTTGTTGTTAAAACCTGTTTTAACAATTCCCAACAGGGATTTATAATCAGTTTCAGTTTGTGAAATTGTTGACATGCGAAAAAAATAGAAAGAATTTCCATTTCTATTTGAGTATGTACCATGTGTATGAGGCATGTCCAGAAAGTATGTGTACTAGAGCCCTCACTGACAGAGGGAATATATTTTGCTATGTTGGTCACACTGCCGTGTAGCTTAGCTCCTCCATTTTCAACGAGCCCAAGAACTAAAACTGTGGCTGCAGTAACGTGTCCTGTGAGCCATGACGATAGAATCTGCCGCCAAGTGCAAAATTCGCAGCGTTATCCGTTATCTTGTTGTGAAGGGAAATTTCCCGTCTGCAGCTTTTAACAAGATCAGATCGGTTTATGGCGAAGGAGTAATGAATTGTACGAATGTGTTTAAATGGTGTCGTGAATTTCAAAATAGTCGTACTGATGTACACGATGCTGTTGCACGAAACAATCACAGAAAGATTCGGATTTCGTAAACTGTGTGCAACGTGGGCCCCAAAACAGCTGACTGAGCAGCAGACAATTCGAATTGAGTGGCAACCTCCAAAGAGTTTTTGAAGCGGTATGAACTTGAAGGTGATGATTTGAACCACCCCGAGTATTCCTCTGCCCTTCAGATTATCATCTTTTCACCTCCCTGAAGATGCACATGGGTGGGAAAACAATTTCAACTGACAAGGAAGTGAAGGGGGAGGTGAACAAGAGGCGGCAGAATTCTTTGACTAAAATTGATTCCCCGCCTCACTACGTGCATCGAGAGGGATGGTGAACATGTGAGAAAATAGTTTACATATGTATTGATGTAACCATGCAAAAATTTTTTTTAAAATAAATTGTTTGAAACCTACAAAAATCTAGTATACTTACTTTCTGGACATGCCTCGTATTTCTTTTCACAATCTGTTAGACTGTTAGAGGAAAATGCCACAGACTTGCCTTGTTGCATAATACAACAGCCAACTCCATCCTTAGCCTGAATTGTAATTTTGAAATTGGGGTCAACATTTTTCAAGGTTGGTGCTTTTAATATTAAATGTTTTATTTGATTGAGACACTTCGTATGAGTGCGTAGCCACTGAAAAACCACATTTTTCTAATTAGTTCACGTAGGGGTGATGAAATTTTTGCCAGCATAGAAATGCCGCATTGCATACAATTAACCATTCGTAACACTTTTTGAACAATCTTTTTTGTTTTTGGAATACCAATATCTTCAATCGCTTTAATTCTATCTTTATAAAATTTGATCCCATTTTCTGTTATGTGTCCTAAGAAAAGTAATTTTTGTTTGGTAAATTTGATATTTATTTTTCTTTGTCCGCTCACATGATTTTATTATTAATTTGGTCACGTTCTTTTTCTGTTTTAGCTGCAATGAAGATACCGTCAATGTACATATGTACATATATGATAAATCCTGCAATATCCTTTCATTTCTAAAATTTGTTTCATTATATTTTTCAAATACTTCGGGCGCTATTTTTACCCCGAAAGGAAGGCGCAGAAACCTATAGCAGTCAACCGGTGTGTTAAAACAACACAATTTACTAGAATTTTCAGAAAAACCAATATTTCAAATCTAAAACACTGAAATACTTTTTACCAACTAATCAGGGTTGGATTTCTTCGAAACTAGGTATTGGATGATTTTCTAACTTAATGGATTTGTTCAATTTCTGAGGGTCTACGCAGATTCTTAGAATTTTATTTCGTTTCGTCTACTACTACTAAATCTGAGATCTATTCGCTTGGTTCATTCACTTGTTTTCAATTCAGGTAGTGCATTTTCTTTAAGTTGTATTTGGAATTTTTTTACAAAGGATCCCATACCAATATCGTTTCCATTTCTTAAATACTGATTCTTTTTTAGCAATCAGGATGGCCGGATACAAGTAATTCAAACATTAACTTCTCAAATATGCCGGTCACAATTCAGTGCCACCTCTTTAGTATCACTTGCTCACTGATACGTAGCCAACTGAACACTCACGATTGGCCAACCTACGGTAACAAATCTCTCTACCTACAGACAGTGCCATCTGTTGATTACATGCAACACCTAAAAGTTCTACACTTTTCTCCGCATTCTAACTTCATCTGTACGCTTTATTAATTTCAGTTGCAAACATCCCTGTAACCCTAAGATAGCAACAGTATCACCCTTGACAACAACGAACATCTGCATTGCAACTTCTGTTTTGGCTCTGCACTCTAAATTAACTTCTCCGACTATATCAAGGTCATTACGACCATATGGTATTAGTCTTGTTTGATTCAAAATTAATACAATCAATATAAAGTTCAGAATCATCTGAAGTACTTACATTTTCTGCAACCATATACACCGATTTTGTGCGACAAACAATAGTGAAGTGATTCTTTCGACCACATTTTCTACAGAATTGTCGATGTGCAGGGCAATTTCCATATAAATGCTGTTGTCCACAATATTAGCAGTCGATTTTATTTTCTTCTTGCTTTGCTCCTATCACATTTCCTGTCGTCTTTTCAGAAACTGGTAAGGACAAGAACTTTTACTATTATGATTTTTATTATTGATTTTATTTTGAATTGCGTACACCTCTGCAGAAATTCCAGACCTCTGTAGGTTGCTCTTCTGCATCTGGGATGCCTCATCTGTTCTCCACATCTCGATCGCCTTTTCTATGGTTAATTGTTCCACTTCTAACAAACGTATTACAATTTTTGACTTTTCACTCCGAGTACTATCCGATCTCGAACCATTCTTTTCTTCTTAATATCCATTAGGAACGAATCGATATTTCATCTTCCTTTTAATCGTGGTTCCAGAAAATAATATAACTTTGGTAGACTACATTCTTCTTTGGTGCACAGAAATCTTTAAGGGGGTAGTACACTACTTTAGCCGGTTTTTTTAGTAGTTTTTTTTTTTGTATAAATTTTTATTTAAAAATGAAAGTTTTCTTACATATTATAAGGCATATTATCAACTGTAAAAAAAAATTTTTTTCAAAAAATGTTGATGCTATATATCATAGAAATGGATGGCCGAATGACGTCCCTTTTTTTTATGGTGGACATGGTTTCTCACGTATGGATCATCTGAAACAAAAAAATTAAATTGATTCTTAAAGAGTACATGAGTGGTTATCGTCCCTAACTCAATCATGAAAATATGTTGATAAATAAACAAGTAATAAATTAATTTTTTTTGCAATTTTTTCCCATGTTTTTGGACATAAATGTTGTTTTTATGTTGTTCATAATAAATTCAAAATTATGTTCGAGGTAGGGACAATAGAGAGGCGTTTTTTGAACATTCATGCAAAATTTGGTGCAAATCGGTCAAGTAACTTGGCCGGAATCATGTCCACCAGTTTGAAAAACACTGTTTCGAGAAAAAAGCGTTTAAAGTTTGAGGTAAGAAAAAAAGAAAAATGCATACAGAGATTGACATGAATGTATAATCAATACGACAGTTTATTGGAACACGTTTTTTGGACACACGGATGCAGGATTACTGTCGCGATACCGATTTAGAAAGGATACGTGGATGACAGCGTGAAAACAAACGATTTGACTCCGAGCGCCAGGTCTACGTTTCGAGCGTCCCGAACGTCGTGCGGTATTGTAGTTTTTGGGCCGTTTCGAGAACTTTTCGGGTAAAAGTAGGTTTCTAAATAAATTTTGAGGGTATAAGGAAACGGAAAATGCAACAAACAAATATTCGATTTTCAAAAAAAAAGTACCTTAATACTGTCTTGTATTCTTTTCTCTCTTCTACTGCCGGATCTATCACATTTAAGAGAACCGTTACTCGTACCGGTTCATTTTTCTTAGCTCCGTAGCAAAAATATTAACACGTTGCTCGAAAACTCGTCAATTTTAAGCTAAGTTACCGTCAATACTGAGTTCTGGCACATTTTGATAAAATCCATATTATCGTTTATGTGGACGATAGTGTGTTATTATATTATAAATATATTATAAAACAAAGAAAAACACACAACTAACAAAACAAAATGAGTAACTATAGTAAACATTATTTGAAAACTTTTTTTGAATTTATCAATTTTTATAAAACGTAAGCATTTACAAAAGAGCGGCAAAACATTTGCTCAATAAATCCCTTCTGTCATAATATATCCAAATGTCGAACTACAGACCAATAATGTTTCTGAATGCTGCGGAAATTATTTATTATAAGAATTAATTTAAATTGCGGTCTATTGCAAAGTTAATTTACATTTAAATAGAATATGTGTCATTGTTGAGGAGATAATCCATCAGCTGTCGGCACTTTCCACCATATCTATTTTTATATAACGTAAACCTACTAAAATGCCGTTCCAAAGAAATTCATCATAACTCAGAAGCCAAATCTAGCGATACGAATTGCGCCACACGAATATATTCAGTTTTCTAAACGGCTTAACCGGGGAAGATGCCTCCAAGTGAATTCGATAGGAAGGCCAAACTAAGTGATAATTTACCTGACCTCTTCTTACCTGTACTGTAACGCTTGCAGAAGAAGTTATGCAACGTTCATCATGATTCTTCCTCCTAGAGAAATCCGTGTACAGTGAGTACTTGGCAGATTAATTAGACGGCCATGTACTGCATATTGTTAGAAGGCATAAGTTTTCTTGCTGAGATAAATTCGTCTTCGAGATACGGCAAACCAATGCTTCTGTGGGGAGCTTATGAGCTCCTGGTATAACTTTTGAACTTTGTACATACGCCCTACCGAGCCGGATGGCTTATTTCGAACACTAATAAAGTTATTTAGCAGGTCGTATGATTTATGAATGGCTTCGTGTATACATACGAATATGCTTCAATTAGGTTTGCGACTAGTTTGGAGTTGCGTACGGTTATAAATTGTGTTTGTTCATTGTAAGATCTTCTGCCAAAACGGGAATCAGCAAGTTGAGCTACGTACATGCGGGCATGCGCTCACTCTGTTTGCACCTTTTATGGAGACACAGTTTCATTGTAAGACGAGACTTATGTAAGTAGGCCCTATCATCGTTAGGTCAATGTGCAAAAATATATAATATGTGATAGGATTGTGGCTTTAGCATAATATGTATAGTTATGTATGATATGTGAGCCGCTCAGAAATCAATGCGGTTTAGTCCACTTTTTAATATTGTCCCAATAAATACTTACGTTTTAATTTTCACATCCTGCACATATCTCATAGGTACTTCACTGATTAAATAAATAAAAAATTATGTAATAATTTGTATGCTATACATACATATATACCACGGTTAAATGTCGGAACTGACGGTTCAATCTGCGGCGCCAGCTTATCTACTTGAGAGCTTGACTTCGAGCTAGCTTGAAATTTGACAGTTTTTACATAAGATATTATATATAAATATAAGATATTATATATGAATATTTTCTTATTTACGTGCAGCTTATATGAATAAAATAAATTTGATAAGTGAATTGTACAGAAAACGTATGGACTAACGAAGGAATAAGTTTCGAAGACATTTGTTGAGAAAATAGAATATAAACCTTCAAAGTAAAAATATTTCACCTACTTTGCTATTATACTATTTATTAAAAACTCCTTGCCAAAAACAATACGATTGTGTGATGATTGGTGGCAAAATGTTTTTAAAGCAAAAAACTTCGAGGAAATGTTTGAAAATATCCGAATGTCCAAAACAACTTTTAATTATATTTTAAGGGGGTATTCTAGCCTAGAATTTTGAAAAATCGATTTTTTTTCATATTTTTAAAGATCAGACCTTCAAAAATATATCCTCCAAAGCAATTTTTAAAATTCCAAATATTTACAGAGTTATAGCTATTTTAGTGGCACAGCGAGCAAACCGGACTTGCCACAGTGAATCGAACAATAGGCGGTAGACGTTCCCTGACTACCTGTGGGTGAATTATCCTACAGAAAGTCTTTTATATGTTACACTGTGTGCAGTGCAGCTCAGTTTGCTCTGAGCTATCGTAGAGTACATACTCTGTGTGTGTGAAGTTCAAAAAAAAAAAATTGTGAGTGGTGATACAGACTGTCTACAACTTTGCTCAAATCTTTAAACGCGTTTTTCTCGAAATTTGGTGTGGAACTTCTTTACATATCCCTCTATCGTTGGAACTAGAACTATGTAAAAATTTTGTTTTTTACTATTTAAAAAAAATTCAAACTTTGAAAAAAGGGCAAAACACAGTTTTTCTTTACAAACAGCCGCCATTTTGTGGAAAAAATTTTTTGTTGATTTCCCTAGTACAGATGATAGCGACATTCTTACTGATCAAGAATTTTTTTTCTTTTTTTTTAAGATCACCAGAAGGGTTGGAATCATATCAAGAAGGACGAACCCTTATTTTTCACCCCCCCTTACCATCCTGTAATTTTTTCTATTTTCAAATTTTTTTTTTTTAATTTTTTTTTGTATTCTTAAAATATTAATAAATATCTAGTGACAAAATGGCTGCTAAACATATTCTATATAAGTATTCTAAAGAAAGTTGCTATTTCAATCTATAAATTGGCATCATTTGCAGAAAATCGCGTCATTGACAACCAATTTGGGGTACACAAAAGCTCCGTCAGGAAGTGCCTATTGCAATTTTGTCAAGCGGTGCATTAAATGATCTATGTGACGAAATCAAATTATCAAACTCTGAAGAATACACAACACATTGCACACATTTTCAAAGACAGACAGGCCTATTGCTGCAATCGATGGTACCCGCATATTCCAATACTTCCCAAATCCGACGGCTATAAGGATTTTGTTAATAGGAAAGGATGGGCATCTTTGGTGCTGCAAGCGGTCGTTGATTGCCATTATTTGTAAATAAGAAGAGGATTTGACTTAAGATAAATTTAACTAAAGACATTTTCTCCCTTTTCCAGATTTAGAGTAGTGCTCTAAGATTGACTCGGATAATTGAGTATTTGAGTACTTCAAGTTGGAGTATTTAAGTACTCGTATTGGCTTGGACCGAGTTTGAGTAAAGGAGTTTTGAGTAGGTACCTGAGTACTCGAGTACTTGAGAGCAAAAAGATCCGAGAACTCGAGTGAGAGAGTATTTGAGTATTAGAGTTCTGTCAAATCTTGTTGGTGACACCCCTTCATAGTACCCATTGCGGCTGATCAATGCTTTTATATAATTGGTAGTCTTTAAGAACTGCGGCATCATGTGTACACCCTAGAAGCTGAATAGTTATATCTCTAAATTAGGGCTGTTACTACTCGAGTACTTCTGAACTCAATTACTTGAGTATTTGAGTACTCGAGTTCAAAGATCCGAGTTTGAGTAAAGGAGTTTTGAGTACCTGAGTACTCGAGTAGGCACTTGAGAACAAAAAGATCCGAGAACTCGAGGTAAGGGAGTATTTGAGTATTAGAATTTGGGAGTATTCAAGCACTTGAGTATTTGAGTCCTGTAGGTTTAATACATTAAGAAATAAAAAATACAAGTTAATAAATTGTAGACTTTGTAATTCATTATAATTTACAGTTAGTTAAAGAAAACCAAATCTTTATTTTGAAAAAGAAATTAAAGTATATTAATATTATCGGGATTTAAGCAACTTCTGCTGGAGCTGACTATATTTCCTGCTGTGGAAAATACTCGCTCAGATGTAGCAGAGGTTGCTGAAATATTAAGAAATTTTCCTGTATGTATTTCTTTTAAAAAATAACGATTTAGTTTTCTGTAACTAACTGTAATTAATGTAATTAAAACTACAGGACTCAAATTCTCAAGTACTTGAATACTCCCAAACTCTAATACTCAAATACTCCCTTACCTCGAGTTCTCGGATCTTTTTGCTCTCAAGTGCCTACTCGAGTACTCAGGTACTCAAAACTCCTTTACTCAAACTCGGATCTTTGAACTCGAGTACTCAAATACTCAAGTAATTGAGTTCAGAAGTACTCGAGTAGTAACAGCCCTAATTTAGAGATATAACTATTCAGCTTCTAGGGTGTACACATGATGCCGCAGTTCTTAAAGACTACCAATTATATAAAAGCATTGATCAGCCGCAATGGGTACTATGAAGGGGTGTCACCAACAAGATTTCACAGAAATCTCACTAAAATTTGAACTTCATTATTGAAGCGAAATGTAAAGGTAGAGACTTTAAATTTGGCACACATATGAATAAAAAACTCAAAAATATGGCAATTGCTTTATATTTCGGAAATATCAACAATTGATTTATTTATTTAAAAAAATGTCGAACGACGCGAAAATCTCCGGGCCAAACGGGTTCGACGAATTTTTAAGTTTCGCCAATCTGAAACAAAAAATTTCGAATTATTTATTTTGGGAATTACGTTCTTCACGGCTTAACCGGATCTTTTTTCGAAATTTTGAAAAATGAAAAAATGGCGACCATTTGAAAATAAAATACCAATTTTGCTCCAAAAAATTATCTATAATTTTCCAATAAAAACTGATATCGAAAATCTATCCGCTTAAGCCGTAGAGAACATTAATATCAATATGTGTTTCAAAAATGAAGTCAATCGGTCAATTTTTACTCAAGTTATCACCGACACCGAAAAATCGTGTTTCGAGAAAAACGCGTTTGAAAGTTTTGTTATGTATTATGCGAACTTTCCATCTTTGCGGCGCTGATTGATTTTTACGTTTCTTGGTGCATGATGAGCGCCCTAACGTTTCCCGAGAACCTTTACGGTGTTTCATTTTTACTGTGAACTCGTCGAATGCTACTTTGAAAATGAAGAAACCTGCAGTGAGCCGACTTACGGAGCGATACAGCGCTCGTCACGTCGCGTCGCTCAATGAAAATAGCTGTATCTCCGGAAATAATGAAGATATCAAAAAAATTCTTTGAAAGACTTAATCTAGACCCTTTTGGCTACAATAATAATAATGAAAAAAAACAAAAATCGATTTTCTGAAAATTCTTTCTTGGTGACACCCCTTAAATAAATATCAATATTATTAATTATATAAAAATTATTAATTCTAGCCATCTACAATCATAAGAGGCAAGGAAGTGTCTGCCCATATCCGGCCTATCCACTACTTCCATGGCTGATGAAAAGCTACTTAGCGGAATAGGAAGACTCTCTAAATGTTTACTTCAGCAAAGCCAGAAGTAGAAAACGCTTTTGGCATATTAAAAGGAACACTCTAAGAAATTTTCACTAAATAGATATAGGAAACTGCGTTGCCTAAATAATTCTAGTAATTTTACATAACGTAATGCACTGTACTTATCTCGCTGTAAAATTAAATATCAGAGAGGATTCGAAATACTTCAACATATGTAATTTGTCCTTGTTAAAATTGAATTTGATTCCACTTTCATGTGTAATTTTACAAAAGAAGGGAATATCACACATAATTAAGTAAATTCATTGCTGTATATTATGTAAACTGAACATATCTGTAAGTAATTCGTTGCTTTTAAATAAGCAATATTCTTGTTTTTTAATTGATTATTGCTTCTAATGAAGTAGCAAAGTATTACTACTTTGGGGTTGCGAACTAAGCATTACAGCTCCAAAGTAGTAATACTTCGATAGTTGCTCAAATAACTGGACCTTTTTTTGGATTTTGTTGAATTTTGTATGTTTTAATACATAGCTGAAGATGAAATTTGAACGTTACTTTTAAAAACTTTTGCAATCAGTAAATTAAAAAATTATAATATTTCGTTTTCAGATTATTAAAGAGCTAGCAGTTTTTAAATTTCAATGCAATCCTTAAAATATTTTGTTTATCGATATTATTATTTCAATAAGTTTCTATTACGATTAGAAATCATTTTCAGACTAATACGACGTACCCGAAAATCAACAAAACTTATAACAAATTTATGCAATTATTTGAAGACTGACCGAACTAAGTTTTTTAGTTAATTATTAGTAAGTGAAGTGTACTTGCATACGCAGATATAAGGTCGAATATGGCCAGTCCGGAAATATACGCACCTTCCTACAACGCAACTGCCACAAGAGAAATGAAGTTCACTTAACGTCACCAGTGGTGACTAACGACAAAAGTACATTCCGGAGAGCAATTTTATATCGTTAAAGTACTTTTACTGTCAAAAATGTAAAATTACACAGCTTTAAAGTATTTTTCCTTTTCTTGTGACTGTTTCATTATTAATTTTACATAAAATGTAGGAACATGATTATATTCGGCATAGCAAATTCACTGATCTTCAGGATTTTTCAATACTGCTTAGTAAATTTACATTCAAGTAATGAAATGGGTGGAAAAATACATTTCTCTGTGCATTTTCAGTTTTCTAGAAGTACTTCTACATTATTGGAAGTATTTTTGCTTATATTTTCCATAAAATATCACACAGCATAGCATAAGCCAAGGCTGAACTAAATTTTTATAGTAAAAAGGAAATATTACTTTAAAATATTGATTATCACTTTTAGACAATCATTTATGCAACAGAAATTTTGGATTTTTAATGTAAGTTTTAAGTGATTTTCAATGCATTTTTTAGAGTGAAGATGGCGGTTGCTTCAACAGAGAATAGATATGGATGTGAGCAATATTCCTATGGTTGTTGCAACATGCTGTGTATTACACAATATTTCAGAGCGGCAAAAGAGCCCTTACAATAAATACAATGTGGAATGAAGACTTAAGACACGCTGACGGCTGACGTCACTTACTAGCAACCATCTCAAAAGGAAAACGCCACCCCGATACCGGGAGAAGCAATTCGGGAATTTCCGAAGTGGTACATGAGTGGACTTTTCCCTTCACTTTATCGTTCGAATACATATGTAGTTCTTAATTGTTGTTGTTGTTGTAATAATGTTGATTTTTTTAAATAAATTGTGTGTTTAGATGTAAAAAATTTTTAAACTACTAATATTTAATAATAAAATGCCGATTAAGTCAACATTTATTTTAATTATTGATTTTTATTCTAGCTAGACCCAATCTAGCACTCAGATTTTGCCAATCAATCAGTGATTTGATTTATATAGGAGTTATTAGTATTTAATTATAAATGCTCAAGTTAAAAATAAGTAGAACGCACGGATTTTGCTTTATAAAAATATATATTTCGATTTTATATTTCACAGCTCTTGCTGCCTTTGGAATAAAATTAATGTTAATTCAATATAAATAAATATAAATAAAAAGTTCAGTCTTTTTAAAAATAATAAAAGAATTGCTTCGACACTAATAATATTTAGTTATAGAAAAAAAGAAAATTAATTTATTATAAAGAAACAAAATTTCAGTCTTTAAAATTCATTTGTTCTGTAGTTCGACCGGCACTTCTTCAATCCACGCTTCATAGCACTCACTTAAACTTTCATAATCCGCATTCCCATTATACTTTTTATCTCTTTTAGAAAGTCTTTGGTTGTTTGCCGAATTGTTTCTTGTATTTGTGATTCCTATTTATCTTCCTGCTCCTTCTATAAATTAAATTCGAATTTAATTAATTCTTTTTGTTGTTTGCAAAAGTGTTTATTTTTTCCTGGTTTTTTTTGGATTTTGGTGGCTATGATATCAATCCTCTTATAATTTTTCGTGTTTGCTGAGATGCTGAAAATTTGATATAAGATCAAATACTTATGTAAGACGCATAAAAATATTTATTAAACTTGGAAACGTTATTAATTCTTCTACTGCTCCCTGAGTACTTTGCATAGCAACTGAAAACACAAAACATTAGTACAATAGACGTTTCAGATTGGCAATTAAAATGCAGATTTATTTCGAAGAGTATGAATTCCATTTTGAAGCTGATGGGCGTGATTTCAGCATCCGGGCTGCGTCGAAAAGGTGGCTATTAATTCAGTTTTGATGTTAATGTACTGAATATATGTTTTTTAGGGTTTTTAAAGTCGCTGATGAAGAATTTGAAACCTAAAGTGGAAAAAAAACCAAAATGGCTGACTAAAAATGCGTTTCGTTTTTTTTTTGGATTTACTTGAAATTACTTTTTGTGAATCTGAAAGCAGCATTTTGAAAAATAAAAAGATACACTATAAAGTGCAGAAGTTTTTTTCGATAGCTTAAAACAATTTGTGAAACTGTATTTTTTTACGATTTTCAATCGATCGATTATGTTACTTGAAAGGCAGGCGTTTTGGAAAACTGAAATACTTACCAAAAATGACAACTGTTTCTCGGTGAATTTCTTGTAATTTGTTTAAAAATCGAAAATATCGTGTTTCATGAGGTAACGGATCGCAAAACATACATGTACGAACTTGGTTGCGTGACAAGGTTAAGGTGACAAAAAAAAAACAAAGCAGAATCGCAGATATTCGCAGATAAAGTTAATTAAATATTATTCGAGATAGTATTACCTATCAAATAAAAGTCATTACAAAAGCGATTTGATATGATAAAAAATATAGGCCTATTATATTACAAACCAATCTATTTTTATAATCGCTTGAAGAGCCTTAGTTATATAAAAAATACATGAGGTAAAATGTCTAGACGAATGTAAAATTTGTACTTAAAAAAGTCTACATACCTTTAGGATCACTATCCATCGCAGGAATTTGGAAACCAACACTCACGACAAAAGTAATCCAATCCTTTCTCTAATATGACAATAGACCGCGCCAAGTATATTGTGCTCCACGGCTCCTCATGCGAGCATATACTGAATGCTACAGCACGCACATGCGAACGCTCTAGCACCTGTCCCCTTACAATTCCGCCCACATATACTTTACCAACGTAAATAACGGGTGTCGAGTCGACCAAAAACAATAAAAATTTTTTTCATTTACTGGCCACCTTTTTGACGATCCAGCCCACTGTGATCCGGTGCAAGTTCTCATAGAAAGGGAATTTCTCAGCTGCCACTCCGCTCAAACCGTTATTTCTCTTTACTTGAATATAATTGCACTTTAAATTCTTCCACCTCAGTTCAATTTGCTTTTCATTTTTATCACTAAACCCTTTGGCTTTCATTTCGCTTTCGATTAGTTTAAAAATTTCGGAGTTTCGAAATTTCTTCCCAGCAAAGAGACTTGAACATGGTTTCTCTTCCATCATTTCCAACATCGCCGTATTTTAAGATGTGGCCCAAAAATTTCTTTAAGCCATCACAACAAATTTTTATAGACGACACGCAACTGATTTGCAACGAGATTAGACTGACAACTAATGTCTAAACACAAGCTGCGGTTACATGTCTTTAATTAAAGTCGATCCGACAAATTTTTCGGATCGACTTGACTGCATGTAACCGAGGTAATAGTCAAAGGACTAAGCTTAGGCGCCCCTAGGTTTGACCAATCAGTCCTCAAGCGCCGTACAGACGACATAATCTGATGTCTAATATGTTCAGATCAGAAGCAATATCATGTGGTGTATAGGCTTGTCACCTGATAAATTTTGTGTATCGTGGACGTCAGATGGCGACGCTTCAAATCTTGTCAGGCCCTGATCAAATCACGTCGTGGAGTGGAGTGCTTTCTGGTGATTTCTTCACGCCGCGCCGCCGTTGATCTGTGATCATTGGGATTTTGTTCTCATGGCACCTGTCTGTGTGTGTGCGTATGTTATAATGCCAATAATGCCCGTGAGTTCCTCACACAATGTAAAAGCAAACATTACAGATCAGGTCGAGGACTTGGTCGAAGTCGAAAACTATTTAGCGTTTCAACTATTAACTGGTGAGATTTTGGTTAAATCTAGAAGTTCCTAAACTCAGCAATCGAACGGAGAACCAAAAAAATCTAATTTCTGTCTTTACCTAGTCCATCCTAGGTACGATTGAAATGAGGCAGTCAAAGGACGATTTGAGCTACGTTTGTATACATATTTTGGTAATTATTGGAGTCGGGATATTTGCGGACTATAAAAACTTCGATAATATAATTGTAAATAATTATGAAACCATTACTCATCACAAGGCGAAAATTTATCAGCAGATCAGATTTTATCAAGAGGAAGAATATGCAAGTGAAATTAATAAATTAAAGAAAGAAAAGACGGCGCGTTATAAAAGATATTCGACTTGAACACTATTCTTGACCAGTCCCGCATTTTGCGAGTAGTTTGAGAGATTTCTACGTCGAGTTTATCAGAGGACTTATGCCAAAATGCAAGAAACATTTCACTTTGTTGTTGCTGGTTGCTGGTGTATCTCGTTAGATTGGTATAGTCCCAAATCAATTTAGCTTGTTCAGATATCCATTCATCTAAAGATGGGCTTCGCAGCTAAAGATGAGTTTTTTTTGGCGAAATTTGAGTCCAGAACCCAATCAGCGAACACACGGCGCTGTCTATGATCGTTTACCTTAACTGTCTGGGAACGTTGGATTTTATGTGGGTGCAGATTCAAGTGCCGATGCAAAATTCGCCAAGTTGAAGTGGCAGAACGGCCAAGTTCTTGTGAACGTCGAGAAATTGATTGTCTCGGGTTTTCCCGTACACTCTCACGCACAGCAGCGATGTTTTCAGCAGACCTTGCATTTCCGTGACATACGGGTGTCGGTATGCATGTTCTCAAACACACTTTTCCAGTGCCTGGCCGATCCTAGTTTTAGGATGGAGCACGATCTTAGGTCCTGTCCGAATCCAAGTCTTCGTCTTCATCTTCGTCTTGTTATGACGGTTTATGACGTCACACCGAGCTAATCTCTGATCGAATTCATGTCTATGACTCTGAGCTTAACTATGCAGTACAACAGTTAAACCTGTCTTAGCTTGATGTGCGAGTCAAGGTTTCGGTTTACTTCGTAAGGTCGATTGGCATGAAGCTGACAAAGTACTTAAATTAAATTAGCTACTTGAAATAGTTCATAAGCAACTTTTTAAAGGGAGCACTTTTCACAATCAAGTTGCCTGGCAATAAGGTTCATTTAAAAATCCATTTATTTTCAAAATTCAATTCAAAATACAAGCTAGGCAAACGAAGTAGAATAAGTTTTGCCTTTGCTTTATAATGCTATAATTGCTTGTTATTATTGCTCAGCTTGTTTGCTGACGACATTAACTGACATAACGAGACAAAGATGAAGACGAAAACTTGGATTCGGACAGGCTCTTAATATGGCCCCCTTTATATCTATCTTTAATATATAAAATTCTCGTGTCACAGTGTTTGTAACAATACTCCTCCGAAACGGCTTGACCGATTATTATGAAATTTTGTGTGTATATTCAGTAGGTCTGAGAATAGGACATAAACTATTTTTCATACCCCTAGGTGATGATTTTGTAGACAAAATTTTTTGTTTTAATTTTTTTATGATTCGGCATTAAAAAATACATAAACCCCGAAATTGCCAGGCGTCTACGGGTGTCACTTATCGTTTTACTGTCTCAGTGCAACTGTCATATTTATTAGTTCTTAGTAGCAAAATTTTTGGGAACCATTTTCAATTAAAAGAGAAATATATACACGTACTTTATAATTGTGAAAGATATTATATGTAAAATAATAAAAGAACAAATACATTATCAGTGTACTGTTTTCTACCATTAAGCACTTCAATTTGATCTATTTGTGTGTTTTGTACAGTGAACAATGCCAGCAAGACGCAAAGGGTCTGACTTTTAATTTCCACATTTCGATAGTAGGTTCGAGATTAGCGACCCCGAAAACACTCTGCACCACAAATAATGGAACAGATGTTTCAGCATATCTCAAATTTCAACCGCCAAAGAGGTAAAAGAGGGTATAAATATATGAATGGGAACGTATTTTTTTTACGGTACACTCATCAGGCATATGTTCAGAAAGTTTGCGTAATGAAAATTATCTGTCTATCATCGGTTTTTCTGGAAAACTATGAGTGATACATGCAATATCTTTAAACCGTTATACAGCTTCAGACCTTGGCGAAATGGCTCCGATATTATATTCACGGAGCGTCTTAACTCCTGCCCGTGGGAGTAGGGGGCTTTCTGCATATAAAGTGACCCTAGAACAATCGGCTAATGAAAGGATTAATGAATACATATACGAGGTTTTGGGCGTCGCTGATCTTAATTCTGCCATCGATAATTGGTAATTCAAGATGGCGGATCAAATATGGGGACTCAACTGAAACGGAAATCCGTGTAATTGAATATAATGGTTCTTTGGGTCTGTGGTTTTGAAATATCTGCCTTTTTCGAAGCTCATATCTTTTCTTACACTACACCAAAAGCTACGCAAACATGTAAACAAATTTTGTCCATGTGTCAGGGCTAATCTCGAGAACGGTTGAACCGATTTCTATGAGGCCTTTACTGGAAGGTACAGCATTTTATCTTTCATAATGCAGGCTACATTTTATCCCAAGATTGTTTTGGGTTCCCGCGGGAAAAATGAAAAACCGTCTTCGCGAATGTAATAGGCTTTCTCATACCTTTTTTTCGGGCCGCAAGCTTGTTGACTCTGTCATAAGGGCCGCAACAATATTCAAGTTTTTCGCAGTTAAGTTATCAATTAGTGAGATAGATAATTATTTTGTTAATTTTACCATATAGCTGCCTACAAAAAAATGGTGGGTAAATGGAATTGAGTGTAAAAAATAAGCGCGAGCAGAAAGCGAAAGTTTTGTTGGATTTTTTGTCTCATTACATTAAAGGTATAGCACAAATTTTGTAGGATTTGGAAAATTTCGGAAGAGGTTTCAGGCCCCACCCCTTCTGTCTACGTCCCTGCGACAGGACGGTTGTGGCGAGGATAAAAACCATGTAATGCGCGGAACGCTTCCTGAACGGAGCACTCATTTTGATAATAAAATTTGATGTCATGATGTTTCAACGGTATAACCTTCCACGTTGATTTGCTATAACACACAAAATTTCTAGCGTCCATATTGAAGACCTTTTCTTTTTAATTGGGGGTCGGGTACTCAACGCGTGCGGTGCGGAGGCCAATCACCTTCAAAATTTGGTGGGGGAGTGCTGCGGTGACGGTGCTTACCCTCCACGTAAAAATGTTTTTTGGATTTTGGAAAGCAGGCGGAAAAAGAATTTTGTTTTAGTTCGTTTACATGTGAACAAGGAGGTACAACGGCTACCGTGGTCTTTATACTGGTGGCCCCGACAGCCCAGAAGGGCGAAGAGTAAGCAAATTCAAAGAGCGTAAATATTCAGCCAGCCGGAACCGGTATTAAAAAAATTCCGCCAGCACAAATTACTCCACCTCTTCCAGCGATAAGGATATAATAACCACAACTCAACAATCAAATTATCACGTAAGTACGGCAGCAGTAAGTGCTGACTTATAAGGCCAACGGCAACATTGACTGTTGGTACACCCGTCCGAAATGGACGATCAAGAAAGTATACAAACAACAGAACATTTTGGAAGAACGGCGGCGCCGGGAGAAGGACCGTCTCAAGCCTCACTCGAGCTGCCGACTTGCCAGCCAAGCAACAGAATGCACCGTCGTATATTGGCAGTTAAGAAGAGGATTAAAACAAATAACAATCAACAACAAATACAAAACATCAATAATAACAATCACGAAGACAACAGCGACCATGAAGATTGCATCAACAAGATACTAAGAAGGAGATACTAAGAAACTTAAATATTCAGCGGCGCACAGAGTCGCAATTTGGGTGACGAAATACCAGAAGAAAACCAGTGCCATAGCACGCCCCAACAGAAGTGTACCGCGGTCGCTCAACCACTAGCGGGAGGGTACTTTGGCGACACGATAACAATTAAGTGGTTTAGTTAAATTTCGGTAAGTAGACTAGCAAGTTAAGAGAACTGATTAGGGTAGTTTTTTAAATTAAATATCTCAGTCAACAGTGAATTTTCATTCGATCAATAAAAAACGACAAAAATATTTTAACAGTCCTAATAACATAAATTACTGATAAAATTTGAATATCGTCTTGAAATTGTAACGATCCTCCCCAACGTACATCTGTTTATTTCCCACCGAATAAATTATTACTCAATAACAAAAATAAAACAACGGCTAGGAAAGGCGCTATAGACTTCCCTCTGTTCAGTGAGATAAGTTTTTTAAGTTAGGTTCCTTCGAACAAAAGAAACCTTTCCTGAAAATTTCGTCAGTTCCGATGACCGACTCCACTTTTTGCGGTCGCCTCTCCGCCAATTATGCTCGCTCCAGACAATGCAGCTTTCTATACAATTATTTTGACCACTCCACCAAGATTCACATCTCACACTATTTCATACAGAACTGCCAACCCAGCATAATCAAACATCGTAATTAGGGGAATATTCGCGAAGGACTTTTGAGCGCGTGTTTGTGACGAAAGTAGTCTGTAGGCCTAGGCTTAGAGAAAATTCAGTCTGTGGCGGCTATTTTGGTGTCAACTATCAATCTCTACAATAAAATTATTCATACATATTTTGTTTCGGTTGTGAGAAGGCGGAGAATCCAAAGCACTTTCGTTTGAAACGCATTCGTTTAGGTGTAGGGTAACTAACTTCATGTCGAACGTCACAGTCACAGTCGACACAGACTAAATACCATTCGTAACGTGTAAACGTTTAGAGTAAAATAAACGTTAAAACATTAGCAAAATATGGATTCTAGAATATTGGCAGATTAAATCACACAGCTAAAAAAAATTCCAAAATTATTTAGGTATTCGGGTAACGGCGGGTGAAAATGTCTCATAAATGGGTCGTTTTCTCTAAAAATAAATGTTTCTCCTCAAAGCTCGTGAAAATGACTAAATCTCGAAAAATAAGTCTGTTACGTTAGAGAAGGATCGTTTGGGGAATTGACAGTACAATAAATAACAAAGGAAAAAAGGAGAGCTGCCACCTTGACTAACATACGATTCAATACTAGTACAATAAGAATATCAATGTCTGACAGGATTGGCGTGGTTGATATGGTTCACCACATTTTCTTTAAATGTAAAAAATTATAGAAATTAATGTACTCCCACAAATATAGCGTTCGAATATGTTTTAATTTACCCATTTTTAAGTATAGAAAAAAAATTGCCACACAATTGTGTCGGTTACAAATACTTGTCAGGTGAGCCTAAAGTTGTAAAAAGTGTAGTATATCATGATGTCCTTTTACAAAGCTGAAATATGGAGGAAATATTCTTCGAGATTCCTTCAGAAAGTATATTGACATCCAAGCAATTTGGTTGGTTACAAATACTAGCCAGATCAGTGAATTTTTCATCATATTCAATCGAAGTACAGGTGAGATAGACGAACGTGAGTGCATACGCGAGAAAGAGATATACCGTATACCTACAAATAGTACTTATTACTCATATATTCCGTCACAAAACTTCATCGACAGGGTCTACCCGCTGTACGGCACCTCTGCTTCCTGAGTCCACTCATCATCCGGCTTTTCTATTGATGTACTCTTTTGACTCCGATGTAACGGATTGTTCGGTTCGTAGCTCTTATTGTTAGGACTTTAAAAAAACCGACTTTTCCCTATTATCAGTGGTGCCTTGCTTGTGATTGGAGTAGAGTTTTGAACGATCGTGACATTGATAAAGTTCTGATGTCTTTAAACGACACTTTGTCTTTATGTTTTTCTCAATGTCTTCCTGTAAAAAGGACTGGTAATTCTGTTCATAATCAGCCATGGCTTCATGGTAAGATTAAAGATTTAAAAAATCTTAATTAATTAATCAAGGATTGGAGAGCGTTTTTATCCTCAAGGTAGCATGGAAGCTTTCGGAAATTAATTCTTTGCATAAAAAGGGCAGTAAATCCGATATTTCCAATTACAGGCCTATTGCAAAATTGGGTTGTATTGCTAAGCTGTTTGAGGCTATAGTCTGTGAGGTCCTCCACTTTCACTGGAAACCCTTTTTATTACCCTTACAACATGGGTTTATGAAGGGAAAATCGAGCACAAAGAACATGCTTGTATTTACAATTTACTGTTTGTCCGCTATCCGATAAGCAAGTTGACTGTATTTTTACAGACTTCGGCAAGGCTTTTGATAGAATTAGTCATCGTATTCTTGTTTACAAGTTGTCAATGTATGGATTTCCTGCAAGTTTTGTTGACTGGATTTCATCATATTTATCTGGCCGTACTCAACGAATTCGTTTTCGAGGTGCAACTGACAACACATCTGGCGTACCACAAGGCAGTCATCTTGGACTGTTCATTACTATTTATTATTATATAGTCCAATAAATCGGAAATATTTTGCTTGATAAATAGCAATATAAACTGTATGCATAAAATCGGTTAGAATTAATTTTTCCCAAAAATTCCAACGGGATACTAAAGTTGAATGGATTTGTGATTTTTCTGGCTTGGTCCACCAGCGAAACCCGTTTGTGAAAAAAAATGGCGCAATTTGCAATTAAGGAAATAAAAAAGTGATCGTTAATTACTCGAGAAGTAATTGACCGATGACGCTCAAATTATTCATGCATGTTTGGGTCAACATAGACATTATTTTTGAGAATTTTCAGCCATCTATGTGCGGTCATTTTTAAGTAAAAAAATAGTGAAAAAACGTGTTTTTTTAACTTTCGGGGCTATTTGCAAGTTAACAATTGCACTTAGCGACTTATGTTAGTGCTCATTTTTTAGGAAATTTCATAAGGAACAACTTTCTCAATGCATATGCTATACTAAAAGTCAAGAGGAACGGAGATATTAAAGGAAATAGAGAAAAAAACACTATTTTCGTCACTAATAATTAATTATAATACAAAATCAAGCACACCATCAATTTGTAAGAAAACTTAGGGGGTTGAACTACACCCTAAAACGAAGCGATTCCAACAATAATCTCGCCTGTGCCCGAATAATACACTTTTTAATGTTTTTACATCCTCGCCGTCTAGCCTAATACGTGGAATTGCTATTGGAAGGTAGCATCGTGATAGCCCATCATTGTGATGAGTATTAAACATTTGTGTGAAACAAGTCGGGATTTACGGGGGGTTTAAGGCATTGTAGTTTAATTATGCATTTGATCAGGCAGTATTTGCAAATTCTTCAGTAGGTATTCATTTTTTCAGTTGATTCTACTCGTATGCATGCTCAGAGTATGAACAATTTTCATTAAATATAAGAGAGTTACTAATAGCAGGATATAAATGTCTACTGAAAAGCAGTAACGAACGGATACTTAATTAACAAAGCTAATTACTTTTTATATTTATGTACACATTTCCAGTTCACTAAGCATTTCGATAAGAAGAGGAAATAGAAAGTTTGTATAGTGACCCGCTTGAGTAAGGTGCAAAGAGATCAGCAATAGTGCAATCATTATAATTTGACAATTTTTTCCTTCATTGGTCAGTGATCTGAATGGCCGGCCGCACCGCAATTAATCTCGGTGTCTCGCGGCTACGACTGGCCACGAAATGAATACCTCAAATTTCTTCTAGGTAAGCTTTCGCGGGCGGTCGCGCCATATTTTTGAGCCTTTGGATTACAGCATATTTCGTGAAGATGACATAACTTGCAAAATGTAAGACAGCCACCTTATGTAAGTTTTAATTTTTAATTAAGGGGAGGCATGCAGGCCGAACGAAAAAACGTCTAATCTCTGTGGCAATTGAAGAGCTTGAAAAGAGGAACCGTGTGGGCTCTTGCCAGCATTCAAATTTATGAGGTCAATCAGTTTGCGGCGAATTCAAGTGGAAAAGGTCTGAACGGGCTATTTTCTATTTTCACGTTTATCTTTTTCCCAATTAACGACGAATTTGCAGTGGCCACATCTCAAATTGCCCGTACGATGAATAGTCGCCGATTTTATGCAATCACCTAATAGCACGGTTTACGGTGCTCTGGTTTTAATTACATTTTAAGTAACACTCCGGCTTTGAAAAATTTTAAATTTTAAATTTTTTTAATCGCATCAAACACAAAACCTTGACAAAAGACGAAAATGGCTTATACGATTGGAGACTTTTTGTTGCAAAATACCTGCCATCGCCTTGTTAGGAGTTAGCCAACTGAAGTGCGAAAACCTAATGAGCTAGTGCCGTTTGTGGTAAATAAAATGCCAGTGTTTTTGAAACGGAATCAATTTTTGGTTGATTGGGTTTTGGTAACAAATGATAAAGCATTTTTGGTTTGCCAACGTAATGCAAATTACTACATAATTAATTTGATATCTAAAGGAGCACTACTTTGGACATTGATGACAACATAAATTTGCATTTACGTTAGAATGCTAATATAGAAAATGTGGCACGTTTCCACCCACATATTTTTTGAAAAACATTTTTAATTGGATTTCAATCACCAAGAAGAGCAATCCAATTAATAAAATTTGAACGAAACTGTGACACTAATGTAGTACAAATATTTATATACCAGAACGTATAAGGACTGAATTAAATTATTGAACAAATAGAGCCTGCTGTTGATGAGCAATAAAATCAATTCAGCTGAGTTTTATGAGGTTTAAATTGAACACATATGGGATATGTCTGTAGATTTGAAATGTGTGATTTTTTATTGCTCATTCAATGTCTTATTTGGATGTATTAGGAATTTTGAAAACTAAGAATGGTCTTTTGAAATATTAACATGTAATGTTTTAACATGGGTATATGTACCGAATACCTAGCGAGAGTTCAAGGTTGCTTCTTTTCCTCAACTTTGGAAACCTTGGCTAAAAGTTTTATACCAATCAGTTTGATGTCATTCTTACTGAAGTGTTTAGAACGATTGGTGGAAAGCTTGGGAACAATGTTGAGACATCAGTCTCACAATAAGCGCCCGCATGTCTACCAGAGTGGTAGGTCCTGCGAAACCGCCCTGCATGGTTTGGGTTCATAGAATCATAAATTCTGAAAGTACGTTCCATAGTGGAGTCTACGTTCTTAGGGTATTTGGGGGCATTGATGATGACTTTGACAATGCAACATTTTCATCTCTACGACGTCGCCAAAATGAATGTAGTCGATCACATACTTTGAAAGATGGATCTACTCTATGCTGACACTGTACTGAGAGTAAGAAAGGGATGCCTCTAAGCGGGTGTACTCTCGCATCTGCTGTGGTGTAGACTCGCTTTTGAACGAACTACAAGGTCCGAACATACACACGCATGCCTATGTCGGCGCAACGTGCACATTCGCTACAGGAAATTCCTTAAAGATTTCCTACAGATGACTGTAGATAAGATGCAAGACTGGTGTGAGAGGTATGGGTTATGTTATAAGTGAATTCTAATTAAACAACATTAGTGCTGCTAGAAAAGAAAACTGGGGAATCTTACCTTTCCAAAAATTTAGGGTACAATTATCCAACAATAGAAGTCAAATATTTGGGTGTGATTCTAGATAAGGAACAGACGTGGAAAGCATGTTGTCAACCAAACAAACAATCAAACACAGTTTTTCGAGCATTAATTTATTATTTGTGAGTTTCTCACTTTTGAAATGCAAGTCCCTAATTAATACAAATCAACACGGTTTTGTCTAAGGGGGGTCTACGATAGCAAGCCTGACTTCTTTACATCTTTTATTTCTGAAAACCTTGAGAAGAGGGCTCAAACTGATTGTATTTATACAGACTTCTCGAAAGTGTTTGGCAAACTTTCTCATAATATGGTCCTTATTAAACTTGTGGATTTCCTGACCTGCTGACTAATTGGATTTCTTCTTACTTAAGTGAAAGGTCTTTTAAAGTCAGTTTTAGAAGTGCATTCTCAGACGCGTTGCATACGCAATCCGTAGTTCCCCAAGGTAGCCATCTTGCCCGTTTTTGTATATTTTATTCATTAATGACCTGGAATCTGTGTTTAAGCACACCAATGTTTTAATCTATGCTGACGACATTCAAATTTTTAAGCGGATTGCCAACTCTAATGACTGCTCTTTATTACAGACCGACATTGATATTTTTAGTCTGTGGTGTAAACATGACAATATACAGGGTGGCCGGAAGATTGACGTCAAAAAGAAAAAAACCGGGCCCATGTGTCATGGGGTATTCGAATCACCCCCATGTATGTTCCGCGATTTTGCACGGTTTTCAAGTTATGAATTTTTTTATTAAGTTTTTAGAATTTTCGACTTGACCATCTTAAAAAAAATCTAAAAAAAAAGTACTAGACTTTGCTGATATTTTTTTTTGTAACTAAATCGTCATGAATGGTACTTTTATACGTAAAATAACCAGCTTCGTAGCTGAGATTTGAGCGCACTTTTTAAGCCTACTAAGAAACCATGAAGTAGCCTGTTTAGATTTTTAATTTAAATTTGAAAATTTAGATCATAATTCAAAATACGTAACTTTTTCTCTTGAGACCAACATTTCCATAATTTTTATCAAAGTTACGAAGCTGGTTATTTTACGTATAAAAGTACCATTCATGACGATTTAGTTACAAAAAAACAGTAATTTGTAAATTCAAGCAGTTCGTCGTTCCAACCCATGTTGGAAGGGCAATAAGAAAGGTTTACAGTGAAACTGGAGGATTTCATATACTATAGCCACAAACAGCCTAGCAATACAACTCAATTTTGCAAATGGCCTATAATTGGAAATTTTGAATTTCCTGCTATTTTCGCAAAGGAATATTTTACGAAAGCTTCCATGACATTGGAAACAACCCACACAGCACAGAGACTAGAGTTGATCTACATATCACTAAAATATTTGGTTCGATTTATTTTGATATTTTCTCGCCTTGCTTTTAAAAACGGTAAACATTCTTTTGGTTCCCCAAACGGACACTGAAAATTCGGTTACCGCTCTGAATGCGATATCCCTTGGGCAGAGTGAAAACTCACAAATATGTAAGTATATATAACGCTTTTAAGTATCGTAAACCTACCGAAAACTTTGACTATGAACCACCACTGAGAAAATCCACATAAACTAAAAATCACATAAACACGTTACAATGAATATGTCTATTTTATTTTTATCTACATAAATTATTTTTACCTCAACCGTTATCCGATGAAATGATAGTTGAATAATTAATTTAATTTCCACAAACCATAAAATCATGAGCGCAACTGACTTAGTACACTGTCAAATTGAATTGAAATCTGATTGATGACGCAAGGACTTAATCATTCTAACGGTTAAATTTGTAGAAATTTGCACAAATTGCTGCATATTACGGTAATATAACAGAATAATAACTGATAAACTAATTTTGGGTTTAAATTTTTGACTTAGACCACTTACATAATCACCGGCATATATACAGGGTGTAAGTAGTGCGTAAACTCTCAACTGTTGTTAGGGCAGCTTAGCATATTCGCTATCCAATGACAAAATATATCCTTGTGCAAAGTCTCACGGTTTTCGAATTATTTAAATTTTTACTTATTTTTTCAAAATTCCTACCTTATGTCAATCGTTTTCATACCATTGTGTTCTGTTTTTTGCATAATTTCCTTTCGTATCCATCAGATAAATCATCATATTATTTTTCTCAAAAAGTGACTCTACCAAATTTTCATGATGCGATTTTAACGGTTGGTGGTGTAAAATTTTTGTTCCAACCAAGACCTGCCAATTATTTTGAAAACTTGCCTATTTAGTTAATATTTTAAATTGATATCACTCTTTACCTTTCTCCTCTGAAATAAAAAGATATTGCTATTAAAACGACAAAGAAGCTGTTTGGAAATATTAAAAATCTGACCATAACCTGCTTTTTCTGGATGGTATAAAAACGATTGATACGAGTATAAGGTAAGAATTTTGGGGAGACTTTTAATAAGGATATATTGAATTCATTTGATAGTTAATCAGCTGCCCTATCAGTACTTTCCAGATTATTCGCTACTTACGGGACACCCTGTAGGTAGAATATGAAAGAAAATATATTATGTAATCATAAGATCATTCATACATGTGTTATGCATTTTTCGGTAATTTTTATCATCACAATAACACAGGCCTGCAAAAACATGTTTCAGTTTTAACGACTGTTTGTGGTATTTTGTGGGGTGATTGTTTACGAAAATAATTCCCAACATTTTCCATTACGTACAGTTTAAACAAAAAATGAATTTTAAACTACGATTTCTCAGTTTTTGTGAATTTTTCGATTCTTTGCCTGATTTAATTTACGTTGTAGATAAAAATGGATTTATGTCCAAAATCAGCGCTCCAAAAAATGCTTAAATCAGTTATATAAACCTCAACAGGGCTTTCGGAACTTATGCATTAACGGTCTACATAAAGGTATCACTATAATTCAGAGAGTCACGCATGATTATTATTCTCTTCTTCTCATGAATGGAGTTTTTAATCTAAATGAAAATTTTAACAGAATTCGTCAACATTAATATTTAGCTATCTGTCTAAATAAACATTATAATTTTAATAAATTTTAAATATATAATACATACATTTTATGTGTAAACAATTATATTGACAAATCAAAAATGTTTGTCATTTTTACAAGCTGCCCGTTTGTTTTCAGAGATTCGACCGATAGCTCCTGATATTAAGTAACTCTGAAAAAATGTTCATCAATAGTGAAAGTTCCAGTCATCCGTGAATCCGTGATTCCTTTATTTTGACCGTTAATGCAAAAGTTCCGAAAGCCCTGTTGGGGTTTTGATAACTGATTTAAGCGTTTTTTGGGGAGCTGATTTTAGACGTTAATTACATTTTTATCTACAAGGTAAGATTAAATCAGGATAAGAGTCAAAAAATGCCCAAAAACTTAAAAATCGCAGTACAAAATGATTCTTTTTTTATATAAATTTATTATAAATTCACGTGATGAAAAATGTTCAATATTATTTTCGAAAATCTACCGGACGTACCATTTTTATTTAAGACAGGTTTTCCATGCAGGCCTGCGTAATTAATTGGCTGTAAGGTATTCCGAGACAATAGTTTCAATGAAAATTAAAGAAATCCGAAAAAAAAATCTTATGGATATAACACCTTCAGTTTATTGAAATAAATTGTAAAATGCTTTGCTTTGTATAAAATCCAAGGTGTTCTCTAGTTTTTTCCTAGTGATTCCCGGTTGGCTTCACATCCTGAAATTCACACGGCCCTGCACAACCAGACACAGATCTTGGCACATTCACTGCACATGCAGCAACAGCAACGCTGCTTGGGCTAAATAGGTTGCTAGAATATTAAGAGATTTAAAAGGAACACAATTTACATATATATATATATATTCATATTATTATTATATATGTAAGCTTTAGTTACAACCGATGCGAAGAAAAATATTTATCCAAAAATTTATACATAGGTATATAAAAAAGACGAAATAAAAGAAGAGAATTACTTTCCAAATTTACAATATCTGGCAATATTACCATCAAGTTGTAATCAGTTCCTCCTCGTAATCAGGCTGCTACTACAGGTAAAATGTTGAAGCGTATTTTACCTATAATAACGATAACTCGTGAAACCTGTTGGGGGCCAAAATTTTATTACTGCAACACCTATTAAGTTGAGCAGCCGTTCATTGGGTGTGATGGATTCTTTATAAATGTAATCTGGCACAATTAAGTACGTTGCTTTTGCGATTAAATAGCACATAACTGTTCTGAACCCAATAAGGTGGGCATTGGGCTTTTAGATTGTCAACAAATCTTTTCGCCGTCCCTCATCTTCATGCTACCTCTATTCTGCACGGCCGGCATATTGGTACCTATGAAAAGAAAGATACGAACCTCCCATAGCCACCATGTGGAAAAGGAAAGGGGTTAACCTTGTACAAATTTACTGTCCGTCAGCTGGCACGTTTACTGTCACCATCACTCGCAATCGCAGGTATGACACAATTTTTCCAATTTAATGCACCAAGTGAGTGCATTGTTCGCCACGGTGCGAATGGAGCGCTGCCATTCAGTGCATTTCGCATATGTTACGCATCGTTAAAATTGTTGTACGATTTGAGCTCATAGCGAAGAACTAGGGGAGTAGCACAGTGATCTTTTCATGCCCGCTTGTGCAAGCGGGCTTCTCTCAGTAAATGGCTCAGCTCAACCTAAAGTTGCCAAAGGACGCCACATGACCCTATTGCCCACTGGTAGACGTCTCTTTGGGTGAAAGGTGGTGATTGATTAGCTAAAATTCTTGTGACACTATTTATTTTTAGCAGCCAAATGTAGGCACGATCTTACTGTTGCCAATTTTTTAATGAACACAACCTTGGTGAGGTATTAGAATCCGCAAAGGTGGCATTTATTTAACTACCGAACTCCCCATTTATGGTGTGTTTATGAGGTAAATTAAGGTTGGTTTCGGGCTTAAGCCAAACCGATTTGAATATACCGGAAATCTGTCGTGGCACACCAACGTCTTTGTATCATTGTTAGTCAGTTAGACACACTCTTGGGAAATAAGATACATTCTATGTAGTGGCAATTTTAAAGTCAAATATTTAAAGCAATTAATTATTAATCGAAATAAGAATACCTTTATGAATAAGCATAATAATTGCTTTGTTAGGAAACAAACAAATATGAAATAAAAAATAGTCGCTTTTCAGACTTCTAATAGAATTCTCAGCTTGACAGAAAAAGAAAGAATGCCCATCTTGTTTAAACACAAATAAACATAACATGTAAATAACAATAATATGTATATAATAATAAATATATCAAAAATATAATTATAATAAAAGTGTTAATAGAAAAGTTTTAGTGAACACTTTATATTTAAGTCAACGATTGACATATATTTTTGGAATATTATATCCAAATCATTTTATAATTTGTAGTGAACATCATTAATAAAACTTTTAATAAAGCAACATGGAGAATCCAATATGGCGACAAAAATGTTCAACTTCAAAGGATTGCTATAAAAATGGGTCCTTTTATATTTTTGGGTCACTGATTTGGAATTTACTGTTGAAATTTGGAAATTTAAGCTGGCGGATCCAATATGGCGGCCGTAATTCTCAACTTCCTGAACCAATTTCGATGGAATGGGGGATCTGGACGGGTAAATTGTTTTTTACCGTGTGTAGTCAGGCATAAAAACTAGTTTATATTAATTTATTCAAGCTGATTACATACAATTAAAGTTTCCTCAAAACAATATAAAGAGACATCAAGCAAATCGAAAGAAACTAAACAAGTTAGACTAAGACGGCTTAACTAAGCCGATCGTTTACTCTATATCTCGTCTCTTTAATCAGCAAAATAATGTGATGGATTTTAAAATCGGAAGAATCCATGATGCGTCTAAAAGCGCGTAGGAACAGAGATGATAAGAGTTGGTAGGAACTCCAAGATGAACAACACTTTTTTTGTGGGATAAGGGACTTGCATCAATATTGTTTAAGTGCTCAAAAATGGACTTTTTCATTGAAAATGAAGTAATATCACACTTGTCAATATTTAAAACCAAATGATTTTTTGAGCACCGCAAACGTATTAATGCCATTTTGTAAACAAAGTGCATTATTTACGGATTCGATAATTTTGAACAGTTTTAAATCATCCGCAAAGTCTAAAATAATTGAGTGAAGAACAGGGGTCCCAGGTGCCTTCCATGTGGGACGCCAGATAGAACGACAACACTGTTAGGAAGCGCTGAGGAGAATTTAACTTTGAAGCAACGGTTAGTTACATATACATATATCTATCAATCCATTGAATCATATCAGTGGCCAAACCAAGTCGATGAATCTTAAGAATAATTACTTTATGTGAGAGCTTGTCGAAAACCTCGCTAAAATCGGTGTATATACAACCGAATTGTTTGCCCTTCTCCAAATTCGCAAAATAGACACTAGAAAACTCGACTAGGTTAGTAACTGTTGACCTGCCTTTGACAAAACTATGTTATTTCTCTGATAGATAACAGCTACATTAAAAAGTTTGGTTACGATTGCTTCAAAACTCTTGGGAATAGGTGAGAGTTTAGCAATCGGTCTGTAGTTGAGTCTTTTTTTCCCTTCTTGAAAATAGGAATGACATAAAATACTTTCCAAACGTCAGGAAAAACACAAGTACCTAATGATAAATTAAACATAAAAGTAAGAGACTCAACCAAGACAGCACAATATTTACGAAGGATTATATTAGGAACGTTATCAGGTGAATCCAAAAAAATTTCATCAAGTGTGCAAGTACTCAGAAACAGTACAAGCGTCTAAGGTAATTTTAGTTGATTGTGTTGGAATGTCTTCCAAAAGTAGGTAAAATAACCTAAAACTATATCACAGGTGTTTTCACAGTATGCTTTATTAAAATGTCTAGCAAAAAGGTTGGAAAAAGCTGAAGGGTTGTTGCTAGTTTCGTTGTCATGTTTTAAAACATCAGGATAATTGTTAGTCTTCCGTTTACTGTTCATAAAGTTCCTCAATGCTTTAGGGATAGATTTAATATAAAACCAAGGAGGGTCGTATAATAAATTATTTCTTTTGACCAAGGGAACAAAACGTGCAAAACCGTCAATTCATTCACTCATATATTTTATTATGATTTTTATTGCCACGATTAAAACTGATGTATAACATACATGTATGCCAGTGGATGCATAATATGTTTGCACAAATATGATTGCGCAAACCTGATATTCATATGTCATACATGCCAGCGCATGGGCCGCTTTATTCACAAAATATAAATAATCGAAAATCAAATGAGGAAAACCCGATAAAGAATTTCAAGAAATTCGTTTTACAACTGAATGAGTTTTATAAAAAGGCTACGTCAAGGCTATCGCTATATGAATGAGTAAATTTTGTTTTTGGTGTTTCTGGGATCATATTCACCAACTGACCGTTCGTACATTATTACCTTCCACGCGACGCTGGTAAAATTTTAAATTCTAGTATATGATCATTTGTAAATAAAATATTGTAAATATACTACTAAGGTGTACTCTGATTATATAACAAAAATAAGTGAAATTTTCATTGTTTTTTGGACCATTACAGGGAAACGAGGATAACCCCTTCATTAATTTTGTGCAAAATGTTTAAATTATTCCAAAAATAAAAGTTATGTTAAAGCGTTTATATTGTGGGCGAAACTCTTGATTCGCAAGTGACGATGACAATTTTCCCTTTGAGTGAAGGCGTTAATTAACCGCGCCTTTCATAATGAGTCGGTATTGCAGTGGTAAAAAGATATCATTCGTCGTTAATGCTTTCGGTTCAATTTTGGAACCTTGAAATAATTAAGTCACAATTCAGATTAAATGGCTTATATAACTGGCAACGCCACAAGCCAGCATTGAGCAACATCATACTATGAAAAGAGACGATATTTGTTGACAGTCATCAGCACCAACGTTTTACCTGCGCTAAGAAGGTGCACAGTCCTCCAGTTATTGTCTCTTACTTCGTGTTGGTTGCTCTTGGGAATTTCTTAGCGAGCTGCTCTCGCTTGCATGTCTTACCACCGCTTGAGCAGTGGTTGTTGCTGGTCTCTGGCTGGGTGCTTGGGGCCCGCAATGCACACCGGAGTCTTACCAATTCCTCCGGCATTCTTCCTCTCTCCGAGGTGAGTTAATAACGTATCAAAGCCGTGCGTTTATGAATAAATGTTAAATTCAACAACCCATGGAGGGGTTCATATATAAAATCGATTTGTTCAACAAAATATTTACCAGTCGTCTTTTTCAAACGCATTTCAAATGAGGTCGTGCTGTTGACGAGTTTGTTTTTTAATTAAGAAACTGTCTCAAAACTGACCGCTGGAATGGTGGGAGACTGCCGCGCAGTTACTTCGATACCTTGATCCGCAGTGATATTTAAAAACAATTCCGTGTGAAGGTTCGTGAGTTTTCCATGACACCAGAAGTGAATTATGCAATAGTTTGAAAGTTCCAGCAGTTTTATTACAATAAAGATCAAAATACTCAAAGAGTTCCGCCTGCAGTTTAAAGTGAACGATTTCAGTGGAAACGAAATTAATAAGTTTTACCCATCGCAGAAAAGTACGTTTTGTGGAAACTGTGCCAGACTACGAGCTCTTCTTGTTCCTCCGGTGCGGTAATTGTCATGGACCATTAATTAGGAGTAACTTTAATAAATATGTAGGTATGACTGCACTTGGGTAGGTGCAGAGAGCGGCATCTGGTAACGTCGAGCATTTGAGCTTACTCAGCCGTTATATACCAGATAAAATATTACAAGTGTTTTCTTTTGTGTGTGGCTGTTTGTGCTTCTTTTACAGGAGCTTCAACGGACGCTACACCGAAAGTGTTACTTCAGAGATTGCACTCGATAATCTTCAGCAAAGAGGTGGCTTTTCCCCTGGGCTTTTGTTACTTCTGCATTTTAAAAGTCGACCTTGATTGGCAAGCTTTGATTAGATGATTATTTCCATTTCATTGATGTCGATTTCATCGGTAATTATTCAAAGGAATTTGCAACGGTTACGTAAAAAGACCTTTGCAATAGTTCCAAAGAATTTCAAATTGCGAACTGCTTTTAGTAAAAGCAGACTGCTCAAGATGAATCAGGATTTCTTTGAAAAGAGAATTATCCACGCATTCTTATTACACGTTCTAAGTGGAAACCATTGATACTCTGAATTTCTAAAAGTGACCCCTACAGTAATTACATTCTCAACCACTGCTAACCGTCTCCTAACAAGGTGATACCAGTTGGATAAAATAATGAAATCAAAGAATAACTTCATGCAAACTAAATAAAAATGTGGATAAAGAGGAGTACAAGGAAAACGCGAATCTTACTTCAAGCTAAATGTATTCCGCCAAAATAAGTAATATTAGTACCTATCTACTAAAGTGTGAAGGTTATGAAGCATAGAGTAGAATTCTAGAAATCTGCACCAATGCATCAGCCCACCAAACATCAGACTAAAGAAATTTAAATGCCAAAAATGCATTATCTACCTATTTGGCTTTCCGCCCGTGGCTTTATGGTGAAAAAGCGAATGAACTCCGCATTATCATTTTATATTGACAAATAAAGGTTGATCACTTCCTGAATATTTACAATGAATACAAATGCGTCACAATTTTTTTTTTTTGAGTATACATATTGAACTACTTGGGTATGTGACCCAACTGATTGTGTTACTTTGCATTCAAGGGTCTCTGCTCACAAATGTGTGTTCTCTATAGTCTGTTTGAAAACCATCTACTCTATTTAAACCACGTCATGAAGAATGAATATTAGAAAAGTATATATGTATATAAATTCCATCGATTCCTATGTCAGAACTTCATAAACGTTCTCGAACTTAGTAGATCAATAACATTAATTAAAAAAGTGATTAAAATATGAGTTTTATCAACAGATACCAAAATGAAAATATCTTCAATTTTGAGGGCTTTGTAAATAACAAAGTTGTTGGAAAATTGAAGCCACTGACCATTTGGACCAAATTTACTATATATTTTGTTTCTTTTAAATTGACTTTATACAAATTTAGATATTTCATTTTACTGCCCCTTGCATTAAACTTGTCAGAAGACGGCACTGCAATGAAGCATTAGAATGACAACCCTCTGATATTTTGTCCGGATAAGTAAACATAAAATGTTTACTGGTGGGAAATTGTCGCTAGGTACATGTTTTAGAAAGTTTTTTTTTTGTGTCAATAAAGAAATTGATAATCAAATTTTGCAGATTTATGATTTAACATTTATCTGAATTCTTTACAGTATTCTTAAAACTTAAAATATGAACACTCTCACACTTTACAGTTGAACTTACAAATCACATTTTAAAAACATTATTACATATTCTTCCGCAAACATGCATTTCATTAATGTTGGTAGTGGGGCCAAAGCTCCGATTATCTTTTATTGAACAACATTTGTCAAACTTTTATTGAAAAAATGTTATCTGCAGGACAAACGATTTATTTTTGCATAATCTCTTACTAATTTAATTTGGTTTTGGTTTTTCGATTAATGCTATTGAGCTGGGATCGATAGAGAATTTGTCAATTTGGAACAAATTTGAAAGGAACTTGCTCTGAGGAAGACATAACATTTGGTTCTATAGCCACACCCTCTTACAAAACAAACCCTTATAACTTTTATTATTTTTAAACTTCTTCCACATTTATTTATTTACACGCAATGAGACATACGATGTCTTTTAGATACAAGGAAAAACAATTGCAATTAACAATTCCAAAACAAAAATTGTTGAAATTAAGACAAACAGTAAAACAACTAAATAATGGTATTTAAGAAAGTTAAATTCATTATAGCAACTACTTGGAAAGCCGATTATTCAATTGAGGGATCGATATATTAAAATATATGAAGTTGGGATGTCTATTCAATAGTCTTCCAACGGACGTAATTGGTTCAAGTATATAGACCATAGTTGGTGCGATGCTAAGGGACGTGAATTAGATTGCAGTTCCGCGGCTGGGAATAAGCAAACAAGGACAATAACTCCGGACAAGCACAGTCACCCGTTAAATTCTTGTAGTCAAAGACGATTATAGAGATCAAAATAGGCAAATAGTAAGAATCGTCTGTGAACCGATTCAATACGGTCAGAATGAAAGCAATAAAAAGGAGCCCAAACAGGACTAGCATATTCCAATATAAAACAAACGAAGGTAATATACAGAAATTTCGTGACATAAGGATCATTAAATTGGCCACCTGCCTGCTGTTTTGTGTGATTTCCGATGGGAAATTCGGGACGCCTGGCTTCTACCGTGGCCGTGGATACCCCGCAATGCTCCATACTGACACTTCATATCTGAGATATGATATGATATCTCACAGTAGAAAAAGAAGCACTTTCAAAGCCTTCTGATGCGCTTTTTGAAGCACTAAAGCGCTTATGCTCGTACCATGTGGGATTCTAACCCGGAATCCCGGAAGGTTCCCATCTTGAAAACTTCCTTCACCACTGTTTTCAACGATGCCGTTTTTTTAGTTTGAAAGAAGGTCCGTGAAAACTTTCATGTTTATCGTCGGTTCATAAGAAATGGCTCATTGGAAAGAAAACTCTGTGGCTTCACTTATATTAATTATACACTTCTACAAAAAAGTTGAATATATGAGTTATTGAACTTAAAATTTAGATTAATTGGTATGAATAATTAATTAGTCACTTTATCCGTTATTCTAACAAGGATTTTATATTATAAAGCTGTGCCGTTCCTTTAAAAAAAACACGGTCACGTAAATACCTTGAGATGTTCAATAGTAATTAGTATTTAAATAAGCATAGTGACCGCTCCCTAGTTGTACGAATGCAAGAAGGTATATACCCTTGAAAGTATTGAGTTGCGCTTGTGGATTAGGGTATCCCATTAAAGACTACTATGATTTGTATTGTTTTTCATAGCCAGTCCCAAAAACCTTGGAATTATTAGCAGTTTGGAATTGGTTGTGAGCAAATAGACTGAATTTCCAATTTGAAATAGTATTAATACTATATATAAACGTATTCACATATATAAATATACACACACAAAGGCGCGATTTATTTGTGTATATGTATGTTTAAGTGCCTGCATGTAGGTATGTACACATGTGTTTTTTACGTTGGAAGGAATAGAAACCTTCAAAAGACTGACCACTTCTGCGACAACAGTAGTGAGAAGATTTTTGCCACGCTGTCTTTTTTAGGGCCAAATAGTAAAAAAAAAACGGAAACCTTATAATTTCGCCATGTCCGTATGTCACAGACATAGAACCAGGCCCGGCAAAGCATGTTCGACCCGAGTGGGTAGTTGATTTGGGGGATCATATTACTCACGTACCTACATATGTATTTATATTTAAAAGAGATTTATTACATTCAAACACTTAATTTCGCAACGAAAAAACTGAGATGCGCTTTGCATTTGTGAAATAAACTAATTTAACAGTTTCACTGAATCGAGTTTGTTGGTAATGTGAGAATAAACATGCAGCATAGCAATGTTATTGAGTTGATCCTGCAAATTGTAAATCTGAAACATGTTTTGACTCGACGGAGAACAGAAAAACTTCGTTCGTCCAAACAGGATGACCCGGGGATCGTGATCAGCAGACGATGAAGTGCACGAACTATGGAATAAGCCCTCTATTCTATCCTATTTAAATTTAAATTTACGACTTCCCATGTTTTTCGCTTGTTCACTTTGTCTTTTTAAAAGTTTCAAGCACATGCCATTTACTAAGCAACCCCTCTTTGTTGAAGTCATCTTCACATGTATAATAGTATTGAGATCTGCAGGCTAACATATAAGGAATCGTTACAACAATTTTTAAAAAAATTGAAAAATCATTTTGAAATCAAAACTTCAAAGTGCGACTTTCTAAAAAAATCTTAGGGTGTTTTAACTTTTTTAAGTATTCAGTTGTACCTGGGTCCTAGATCAAGTTGTTTCGGAACTTTTCGCTGGCTGGCGCGGAATTTAAGGCTCATCAGGTTCACAAATTAAGAATGCCTACAAACGTTTAAAACATCATTAACTGCTTCTATCTTTTCATACGTTTCTATTACACACAGATTTGACTTTGTTCAATATCTCTATGCGATCGAATATGACAATCATAATTGTTAAATTCTTGCATCATGATTTGAATAGAAGTCTATATTTATGACTTTATTTATGATATCTATGCAAAACATGAATTAATCAAAATCCAAAATATGCTACTCCAACAGATTCTTCCGAAATAATGGATTCTCTGAAACTGAAACGCAAACGGTCTAGCCAGCATAAACTTGAACTGATACATTTCCTTAGGAATAATGAAATAGACGTTTTGCTTATTTCCGAGACTCACCTTGCGCAAACCAATAACTTCATCATAAAGGGATATACTCGTCGATTTTATGATACTAAACACCCTGTCGGTAAAGCAAGACACCCATAAGTAGTGCCACTAAATTTGATAAATTTGAGAGCGGTCTTCGAAACAGTTTATAATAGGTTTATAATTTCAGTGCGTAGACAATTTGTAAAAGGTAAAAGTCAGTAGGCATTTCTAATACAGCAAGAGTACTAATTGTTTTACTAAATATCTCGAAAATGGGACGAGCACGATTTTTTTCAAAATTTTCCGTTTATTAGGATAACAAAATACCTTGAACCCCGCTTTCAAATTTAAAGGCACTACTTATAGGAGAGTCCCGTAAAGCTTGACACTGCATTCTGATTAAGTCGGAAAGAATAAAACATCATGCACATAATGAGGGAGGAGTAGGAAAAGGATATTCCAGACTACTTTGCAACACTTGGTATAAAATTTATTGCCGCAGGTGAATATAACACTAAGCATACCAACTGGGGTTCTAGGCTCATTACACCTAAAGGAAGAAGTTTCCAGTCGGCTATTCTAAAAGCAAATCTCGATATCGTGTACGTGCTCCTTGCCTTGGTTGAAACATCTTTCAAATTTTCATCAAATAATTTTCCCAGCATAATCACATTTTATATTAAAATAAAGCACAATGCAATGCCTCCCAGTTTTTCCAACAAAAATACAAACTGGCTTACCTACCGAAATTACATCAGCGCTCTCATTCAACCAAAAGTTCCTTTAAAAACCAAGAATGACGTCGAGATAACAGCGCAAAGCCTTAAGGCGGCTACTCACGTTCCAATTTTACTGGTAGTCTGCGGGGCTGATTAGCAGGATCCTTGCAGAAACACATAGTCGATTGGTCTTGCAGATTGCCAGTAAAATTGGGATATGAGTAGCTGGCTTCACCCAACTTCTAACTGAACCAAGATTTCCAGTTATATAGGGTCTTTTAATAAAGACGCTCGACTTCTAAATGTAAACAAAATAAGTTGTGTGTAAGATACCCACTTATTTACTTTGTTTTAAAGAATATTTTATGTCATTTAGTATGGAATATAACGTCATTCAAATATCCGCCACGGCTTTGCTTGATGGCACGTATTCGGAAGATGACCCAAATTTCGCCCAACAAAATAATCATCTTTGGAGACGTCAATGGCGAGCGCTAGGCATCGATGATATGCAACTTCATGTGGCTTAAACTGGATGATATGGATACCGATAACATGTGATTCCAACAGGACGGTGCTACGTGCCACAAATCGCATGCCACAATGGACATTCTGCACGAGCGATTTGAGATTGGCCACCGAGATCGTGCCTTTAGACTTCTTCTTTGCGGCTATCTTAAATCACAGGTCTATGCGACTAAACCGCAAAATAATTGATGCCCTCAAAGTCAACATAACGAACACCATCCAGCGAATTCTGCCAGATTTATGCAATAAAATCATCAAAAATTGGACCTCCCGAATACGTGCTGCTAAGCAAAGCCGCGTCGGACAGAACGACGCTAACACGTTATATTCCATACTTAATGCCATAAAATATTCTTTTAAACGAAATAAAATTGGAGTGGATATCTCACACACAACTTGTTTTATTTTCATTTAAAAGTCGAGCGTGCTCATTAAAAGACTCTGTATATACAGCCGAGATTGAAGATCTCTTAATGACAAAGAGATAGATACGGAGCGAATGGCAGCAATCCAAACCATCAAGGCTAAAAAGTCATCTAGCAGTGCTAGAGGTTAGCATCAAGACTTATACGAACCGCTATTTAATTTTAAAATAACACTACAAAAAAGAAAAGAAAAAATTAGGGGTGGCATAGAATGGGGGGATACCAAGTTTTGTTTTCGCGCACCTTATTGTGTGGGGAATCGGTCGATTGGACAGGTTTTTGAAAATGCAATTAAAGTTCTTAAAGGACTTTTTATCTTAGTTGAATATTTCGGGAGATATAAGCTCCTAAAGTCGTTAATTATGTTTCCCCCTACTGTGACAATCATGTGATTTAGAACTCTGAACAAAATCAAGATAGTGGCAATTTAAAAATATTTGAACGACAAGTTTTTTGAACTAATGTTTATTAGATATCCCCAATTTTCATTAGGGCTCCGTACCGCAAAAGGACAAAAGGAACCTTTATAGGATCACTTTAATGTCCGTCTGTATGTCTGTCTGTCAAGACCCTTAGTCTCAGGAACTCGTGGAAGTGTCAAGATGAAATTAATATGAAATACTTAATTCCATGGTCCCTTATAGCTGTAAAAAAATCAAGCTCAACTCAATAAAAAAAATACGGCCATTTATGCCCCATTTATGTCGCATATTTCAACACTCCAAATAAATCAAAACCTATAGGGTACTTCCCGTTAACCTAGAATCATTAAATTTGGTCAAAGTGACCTTCATCAGCAAGGGTGGTAAGGCATCGCATATCAAACCTAAGGACTAGAGACCCCCTACTCCCATTTCTTCTAAAAACCCTCATCGATCTCCATACTAGGGAAAACATTGACCCGATGAGACTCTCCTCTTCACAACGCGCGTACAGCAAAGGAAAGTCAGTAGAGACGGCCCTGCACACGCTGGTTAACCGGATGGAAATGTCCCCAGCCTGTAACGAATACACCCTGACCGCCTTTTTGGATATAGAGGGTGCGTTCAATAACGTCAAGCCGGAGGCTATTGTGTTAGCAATGAAAAATCTGGGGGTAGATGATCCGCTTGTTGACTTCATCAGCAGCATGCTGGACAACAGGATCATAAACTTGAGCTTCCTCCTCCTTCCATCAGATGCGGACTATCAGTCAACCACAGCAATACCGAACTGATACACCTCACCAGAAAATACGACAGGAAACTTACCTGGAAGCCCAACCTGATCGAAAGATCCCCAAAGGCTATTACGGCTCTTTACTCCTGTAGAAAAGCCATCGGCAAGAAATGGATAATGGAACCGAGGGTAGTCCACTGAATCTAGCGGTTGTAAGACCCATTCTTGTTCGCGGAGCTCTTGTCTGATGGCTGGTCGTGGATAAGACACCCACTTAAAAATTATAGATAAGCTCTAAAGGACAGCTGATAACTGGTGCCTTGGGGATAACACCGTCAAAGGCCCTGGACACTATCCTCCACCTTCTGCTAGTGGACTTATTCTGCAAACTATCTGCAAAATTCAATGCCTTAAGGCTCAACGCTACACAGAGATGGACGTGCACTGAACATGGTCCCTCAGGAATAATGGGTATACCAATGCAAATTGATTACACCATCCCCAAGCCCCACTTTGGCATCAAATTCACATTCTCAATCCCCTCTAAACAGGAATGAGGGGAAGGCTCCATTCAACGAACAGGATCAATGTTTATCTACACCGATGGCTCCAGGATGGATGGCAATAGCTTTTCCGGTCAGTTAGACTTGATCCTGTCCTTCCGCCTACTGGAACACTGTTCGGCCTTTCAGATGCAGGTAACGGCTGTGAGGAAAACCTCAATGTGGCTACAGATTAACATCGTCCCCTTCAGGGACGTTTGTATTTGCACCGACAGCTGCAATAAAATCGCTAACAGATACTTATACAACGTAGTCGTAGTACGTAGTCCAGGATTGCAGCATGTCCCCAAACGACGTCACAGGACGCCTCAGCCTGAAACTCATATGGGTGCCAAGACACACTGATATTCTGGGTAATTGTAAAGCTGACGAGTTAGCTCGTCTCGGTGCTACCTTGACCGAATAAGACATATCTATCCAGCCTGGCCCGCCTGGGGTGTAAGATAGACATTAGGTTACAATAACTGATGGCACGCCGACGACACTTGTTCCACAACCTGGCAGATATGGACAACTCTTGACATAGCTAGATCTAAGCAGCTATATTATCTCTCAATCGAGGTGTGATTGGCACGGTTGTGGCCGTCATTACAGGCCACTGTCTCATTGGCAAAAACGACAATAGACTCGGAGCACTATCGCGGAACTTCTGCAGAAGTTGCCAAGACGAACAAGAAGAGGAATCCACCAGGCACATTTTCTGTCATTGTCGGACCCTCTCCACAATTAGAGGCCGACACCTGGGTGCATCTTCCACTTCAGAGCCCTAACCGAACTGGGGTTCGGTATATCAGGGTCGAACTTTGGTTCGACTTGGGCTTTTAGAAGTCATTCCTATGAGATATCACAATGGACCTAATATGGCCTAAGTGTGCCCTTTCTGTAAGGGCAGCCACGTGAACCTAAACCAATACAACTTTCTTTCGCAAGAACCATTTTCAGGATAAACTCGAATCATCTTCGCTTTTCCACCAAAGTACTGTCAAATCATAAACATACTTGATTAACTAATTCTGTGCAGAGAGAAATTACAAATCTGTTATAGGCACCTTTTACATATTTTTTAAGAGGAAGAACAAAAAGATTTTTAAGATTTTGTAGTTTTTTGTTTACCAATAATTGCGAAATTACTATATTTTACGGTGTTGAGGTATATGGGAATATTGTGGGCATTAATTTTGATCTGTGTGTATATTTCTCATGTTTGCAACCGCACAACAATTTATTCTCTATTGGCTGGAAAGATCTACCATTTGGGTGCGAGGGTTCAAGGTCTCACTTGCCTGATTACCCATAAACTTATATAGCTCCGAATAAATATAATTATATGTAGTTATGTGCGTATGAAAGCTACGGTGCCCAGGAATATTTAAATTCCAATTGTAATTCGCACTTAATTTCCGCTTTTATAACAAACCATTCTGGAAAATGTAGTGGTGGTGCCACTTCATTTGATTTATATTGGCAACCCTTTTATAGCGATATACAGGTTTACCTGAATTTTAGCACAAATTCAAAAAGTTACGAGATTAGTTTATAATTTTTCAGTGCTACAATCACTGAAATTGTGGGAAAAAACCTGTAGCTGTTGAGACGGCCACAGAGAAACGTTTTTTTCTCAAGAAATTTCACTTTCAACGGTAGTGCCGACGTGCCCCCGTTAAACAAATGTTTTTAAGCTTGTATGTATTATGTTACCGGGCAGTGTGCGTAATTTAAGTGTTTACTTGATTGGATAGAAAACCAGTTTAATAGACTCCCGAGAATAGCAAGCGTTTCCCCTCTTTGAGAGTTCTGACTAAATTATTTCAAGAACAATCTTGACGTTGCAAACTTCCACTTCCAGCATGGGCAATTAATTGCGAAAGCTTTAAAAGAAGTGAAATCTTACCAACAACTACTCTTGCAATTGTTCTACATTTTCTAGTTGTTAATTTTATTGACACTTTATTTATGAAATGCATAAATTGCTTAGACGGGCTATGCTGCTGCTCGATTATGTATGGCTGTGTGTAATAATCGATCTTTAGTAATTACTTCTGCAACGTTCCAAATTCAAGTTCAAAACTAACGGCGCTACCTGTTGATAAAGAAATCATTAATAAATCACAACAAGCTAGACGCTGTACGACCCGACGGCGGCAGAAGAAGCTCGTCTTAATTAATTAATTGTGCTCATATGGCCTGCTTGTGAGCCACCAAAGAAAGTCGCGCAAGAAGAGAGGTTGCTAATGAGTCGTTCATAACTCGACCGTTAACAGTATAGTCGCCTGCCGACTGTTGCAAATTCTACGGCCTCGGCTTTGAGTTGAATTCCCCGCGCGTACTTGCACTTACTGATTTTATTTGCAAATGAACGTAAAAAGGGAAACATCGCGAAACCCGCCAGTGACATTTATTGCACCATTTCAGCAACATAATTTAAAGATCACCGTGCATACTAAAGACGAGGAAAGTCCGCTCCGCAGACGTCGAGTCTGTTTCCCCGCTTTAAAACGTTTATTTGTTGTCGCTATTATAGTAGTCCGCCTGGTACAACTTCTTGAAGACTCACGAGTTATTGTTCCTCCTTGGCGAAAAAAACGCTATTCCGAGTAAATTTAAATGCCAAAGAGACAGTCAAAGTCAAACTTTTAAATGTCAGGAAAATTTGAAAGTTTTTCTTCGAAGAGTTGAACGGTCGCTCCTCGATTGGTTGTGAAAATTGACTAACGGAAGAATGAAAGTAATCCATCTTAAAGGTGATCGATGGATCCCTAATTCCCATGAATCGCTTGTGCAATGCAATTTGACCGAGTGCAATCGTCCAGCGACAAGAAGTAACGCAATAGTAGCCACTCACCTTATTAGGTTGTGATAAGCTGATTCGTTGCCTCATTCAAACGAAATAAATTAATTTTATTTATGAGCTTTTCGTGAAGATAACTCTCTGCTTCTTTCGGTACACAGATAAAAGGCGAATTACTTCTCGAGAGCGGCAGACAGGGAAGTCATCCTACTATGTACGTGTTATAAGGAAAATATCTTTCGATGGAAATATAACGGCTACAGATGCATGCATTCACGTAAAAATGGATTTCAGTTACAAATTCTTACACATATGTGCAATAATATTAGGTGAGTATTTAATCTTTTCATTCGCAGAGAAAGTTGCATTGCTTTAGCTTTAAGGCTAGTGTACTGTGCAAGTCAATTACAATTGCTTCGGAACCTAGGCCTTTTGGCTCTGTTTCAAAAATACAATTTTTAAGCGAGGCAGTTCGTGGAAACTCCTCCAACTCCGGTTCTACTTGAATACGAATTGCTGGTTTACTGATTAGGCATGTTTATTCAATATATGCATCAATGCGCACTTCGATTCGATTGGTGATTTTGTTTATCTACACTTTTGCACTCGCATTGCAGCTATGGGGTTTGCCCTAGTTTTCGAACGCTTAGTGCGAAATTAACATTTGGGCCCCAACAATAAAATTCATGTAGTTGGGCCAATCTTACTTAAGAGCTTGCGCTAGGCTAGTTTTGTAACGTGCGTCGTAAAATCTCGAAAGTTGGATATTTTAATATTCATGCAATTTAGCGAGATAATTATGATTTCTATTGGTTTTTTTTAAAGTAAGCTCTTGAATATTTTTCCGCTCCAGTAGATAGAAGGGGCATTACATTAGAGAAGACATTAATTGGATTTACAATTCAATGGTATTAAATTTCTCTGAATTTGTTCGCCTCCTTTAAGTGCTGATCGAATAGATGATTTTGCTAAACTCCCCATATTTTCCCCTAATATTTAATACATTTTATAGTACTGATAAACTAGTAAACCCGCTTTTTGCTTTTCCATATACGTAATATCGTATAACATGTAACTGCTATTCAAGAAACTGCTTCTTTTAGTTTCTTAGTTATATATGTATACTTACTAGCTGAGTGACTGATTGAACTGAGTTTGACATTACAATAATCCTATTTACACATTTCATTTCTTCAATCCATTATCACTGAAAAATATTTTTTTACTTACATTGATTAAAACTCCTCAATCTTTCTTATTAATATAAGTTAGGAAATTCTAAATGCCTTATTGAATTCGTAATTTTGAAATTCTTTTCAACAGAATATTCAATATAAGTTATTAAAGAAATTTATATACATTCATTTGTATATTATTCTTCACTGAAACCGTTAGCTCTTCTAGGTCTTTCATACCATATTAAGAAATTGTGATAAGCCTCCATTTTGTTTATTTAATGGAAATCTATTAAATTACAAATAGGAGATGCGAAAACCTTTTGACCTCTTGAAATTAAAAACACTCGATTGCCATTCTGGATCCTCAATTTTAAATTAGCTATGTCTGCTATAAAAATTCAAGATCTGCTTCATAAGAAGCTATAAATATAATAAATCTTCATGGTATTCCTTTAAAGTTCAATTTTGGGTTGTCATGTGGTCCACCATTTTGAAGTTTGAGATTTTTGGTAGATTTGAAATCAGTGGCCCTAAAGTTTGCATGTTCAATCCAATTCCTTGTTAAATTACCAAGACCCCTAGTTTTGAATTTAATGCCAATCCGTTGAAGAGTAAGAACTTTGGTAGACATTATGGGTTCGCTATCTTAAATTTTAGTATGTCTGAAATCCAGATCTTCTTTATATTCATTTCATTTTCAATAACATTGCTTAAAGTGGAGTAGTTTCGGTAGCCATATTTTATGTTATTTTGAATGTGGAAATTTTGATGGCAGATCTGAAACCAGCAACCCCGAGAACCTCCTAGTGCGGATTTTCAGGGCAATCCTTTGAAGTTCAATTTTTTCGGTAGCCCTTTTGGATCCGCAGTTCTGAATTTGGAAATTTTGGTTGCAGATTCGAAATCAGGGACTCCGAATACCCCCTAATGCGGATTTTAATTTAATAACATAACTGATCGGTAGCCATCTTGGAGTCGCTATTTTGAAACCTTGCACTTTATCAAAATAACAAATACCCTATATGTATAGTAAGTTCGACAAGGTAGTACTTGTTTCAAAAATGGAAGTCTATCAAAGCAATATAGAAGTTGAGCGATTTTTTGTTGGACCTGCTTTAGCTTGTTTAAGCTGAAGGTAAACCCTCATCGTAATTTGTTTGGTTAACGATTTTTTAGGAAGCGGAATAGACACATAACTGCAGAATAAATCCTTTAATTTATGTAGGTGCGAGTACATGGGCGACATAATCTACACCAAAAAAGATATTTCGTCGATGGACAACACTTGACACCTTGTTGCACTCATCTTTCTACCTATATTACATAATTATGCCATAAGTAAAAGAGATTTAACCAGTTAACTTTTTTCGACGTGTATACACGCCAATCCAGAACTATTTTTCATTATCTCCGACGTCGCCGAGTGCAGTAATAAACATTTCATTTATTAGTATGTTTACTTTATATTGCCAATGAAACTGCTATGTAGTTTATGAAAAATAAGTGAATTCTTTTTTCCAATATATCGGTTATTCCCCTTCATCTCTTGGCCTTAATCTCCATGAGAGATTTTTAAAACTTTTTTTTTTTTTTTCACAACCACTTGTAAATATTATATAAGTGCTTATTTCTTTTTTCTTATTTGCGTGCCTATTGCATTTTTCTTTTACGAAATTTATTTATTGACGCTAGTAGAAAAATTATTCGCCGTTGGCGGTTTTTCTTTGGAATTTGATTCAATGATCTTGCATTTTTGGGTTCTAAGAAATGCAAATTTAAAATTTCTTTATCGTTCTTAGAAAATAACTTTCGAAGTTTTTAATGCCAAATTTCAAGCTTACAGTGTTTGGCCCTGGGAACTTGTCACATACAGACGGACACAAGAGTGAGCGCATTAGTGTTCTGTTTGTCAATTTTGGTATGGAACACTAAAAAGTTAATACAGAAATTGATAAATACGTGAATTTCCTCGGGATCTTTTAAAATTATTTGCCTTATTTTTGAGACCGGGATGTCATAACTTTTGTTTGTGTCTTTATAAGGTAATTTTTTTGGGGCTTCAGGCCTACAGGCCAAACGGGATTTTTGCGGACTGTGTTAATTTTACTAATGATTATATTTATTTAATTATGAAATGAAACGGCTCAGCGAAACAATTTCATTGGAAAATCTGAAAATTTTATTTTTGAAACATCTACCTAATTTCAGAATATTCAGTATCAAAGTGCATTATTGGTGCGGGAAACACATTGCGCGAGGCCCGACTCGTACTTGACCGCTTTTTTTTTTGGTAATATGGTTCGAACTGAAGTCACAAAATCGACAAAATTTTAATCTCTAACAACAAGACCTATATTATATATAAATTAAGAAGGCAAAGTATAACAAATGGATTTCAAGTCAAACAAAGTCCTATCGCAATTTTATAGGCATGAAATGAAATTGAGAACAGGAAATATGCCAACAGTAAAATCAAGGAGGGTAATTAAAGAGCAACACAAACTTTTAAGAAAAGGGAAAATTATGTCCAAATACTTCGCTTGCAGCTAAATAAAAACACGAGCGATAGAGCAAGCAGTGTGAATACATACTCGTACTATAATCGCTTGTGACTCTCAGTATAAATACCGAAGAAAGGCATGGTGTATAACTAATGTATTTACAGTAGGCGAAAAACTGCTGCAGCTAAATATTATGTAAGGTACTAAGTATCTTAAAATGTGATGTGCACGTGTTGAAGCCAATGTCGATTTCATACATACATTTGTTATATTCCATAATACGCTGTACGGATTTGTAAGATGAACAGCCATTTAGCAGCATTAGCCATTGATTTTTATTAACGAGCCATTCCTTAACGTGAGAAATAAGTGATTGCTTTTATAGCATACATAGGTTAGTTATGAAACGAGGTATATATATACTACCTAACCCATAGATACAAGCTACTCTTCTGCCATATTGCGGAGTAAGTCGAAAACAGTTTGGTTTAATTTTGTAGTTTTGTACAAATTTAAAAAATTAATAAAAAAGGATGCCGGAGGTACGTATATTGTGAGCTTAAATATTTACTTAGTGAGGTGATACGAAAAATTATTAGGTTATGCCTAGCCGCACATTTTGTTGAACTTCTACTTTAAATAAATATAATGCTCCTATGATAAAGAATGTTCCGCAAAACGCTTGCAAAAATTAGTGGGTCTCTTCTAACCAAACAAAAAATTCTGTGCCAGTAAGGGGGGGGGGGGATTCTACACCGTTTGCGAAGAAGTGCATTATTATTATATTTTTATCTTACGACCTAATCAACCCAGCGACGCCAAACAATTACTATCTTAATGGGCCACTACAGATACAGTCACTTTCGAAAAGAAAAGAAATGTTCACGTTTTTGCAAAATTTTCTCCGTAATTCATGTAACTAACATACCTCTGTTTTACTTTGATTATATTGCCTCTCTTATTGCCTTTCTAAAGAGTTACAACAAGTCAAGGTAGAGAAAGGATGTACAAATTAATACGTAGAAAACCTTTAGAGGTATATGAAAAAAATCTGCATTTCAAAACAATTGTTATAATCAAATTAACACCAAAATGGTTTTTATGAAATTAAAAACATATTACAGTTATTGCCAGTACGTCACAAAAGTTTACCTTCAGTTAAAATGTTTCATGATTCAGATTTTTAAATAAAACGTTTTCTACATATAACTTTGTATATCCTTTCTGTACATGGACATGTTGTACCTTTCTGGGACGATAATAAGTTGGGAAATATAATAAAAAAAACTGTGTTAATTTCCAAGAACATGTATTTCGGAAAATCGTGAATTTAACAAAATTTCAGAACATTATTTCAATTTCGAAAGTGACTGTATTTGGACAGAGGTAGATCAACATTAGTGACATTTCTGGAAAGCGCATTTAGATAATAGTTGTTTGGAAAGCATATATAGACAAACAGATAGTAATTGTTTGTTTTGTAATAAATTGTTATGACAAACGCACCTCGCTGATTTTTTACATATACAGTAGCGGACAAAAGTCTGGAAACCCTTTTAATGAAAATATTTAGATGATTGTTCCTTCTGTCTTTATCGCATTTCTTGGAAAGCAATTTCATGTGTGTTTACAGGGTAGCCCATTCTAGCACACACTTGCAATTTTTGCCTCATTTTCCAGGTAAAAAGTGACAGACGAAGACCGATTTACTGAAGAATGCCTATAAATGCGCGACAAAAGTCTGGAAACTCTCATTCACTTTGAATCTTTTGCAAAAAGTGCATTGTTTTATTGAACGAATCCAGACAATTTTGTGAGTTAAGTGATTAAGCATAGCACCTAGAATAAAAACGTCAAGTGATGTTGAAAATCTTGTGACAAGATATCGGGATAGCGAGAAGTTATCATTTGGGGAAATACGAAAGAGGTTAAAAATGGGGAAAGGAACCGTATACAAAATATACAAGAGGAAGAAAGTGCAGCAGAGGTCTCCAATATCAGCACTAGGACTGTTCAACGACGTTTGGTGGAGTTTGGCTTATCAGGAAGGATTGCAGCAAAAAAGCCACATGTAAATTCGAAAAATAGGAAAAAACGCCTATCATTTGCTAAGGAGCATGAACATTGGACCGTTGACAATTGAAAAAATATTCTTTGGTCGGATGAATCCAAATTTAATTTGTCTTATAGTGATGGAATTCGTTATGTAAGACGCCCCCCGAAGACTCGATACCATCCACGGTACACTATAGGGACAGTTAAGCATGGTGAAGGAAACATCATGGTTTGGGGAGCTTTCTCTTATTTTGGCGTTGGTCCGTTATTTTGGATAAAAGAAACAATGGACCAAGAGAAGTACAGAGAGATTTTATCAGATGTCATGCTCCCTTATGCCACTGAAAACATACCAGATTCTTGGGTCTTCCAGCAGGACAACGACCCGAAACATACCGCAAGGGCGGTGAAACGCTGGTTCGAGGATAATAACGTGCGAATAATGGGATGGCCTTCACAATCGCCGGACCTAAATCCGATCGAACATTTGTGGCAAGATGTTAAAAGATCTCTAAAAGGAGAAAGGTTCAAAAGAAAGGAGGAACTATTCGAAAAATTAAAAGAAAAATGGACCCGCACACCCATTGAAAAAATACACATTTTAATAGAATGTATGCCGCGTAGATGTAAAGCCGTAATAGAATCTAATGGAGCACCAACTAAATATTAATTTACACATTATCAAACTTAAGTTTAATCATTATATTATTAAATAAAGATTTAAAAAAAAAAGTTTCCAGACTTTTGTCGCACCAATTAAAGTATAAGTTACTTAACCGGTTTTCCTCTATCTCCTTTAACTGGCTAATAAAGAGTAATCATACTTGAGTACAGTAACGGGGCTTACTGTAAACAAACATGAAGTCATTTCCCAAAAAAAGGCGCTAAGATAAAAAATACAGTCATTTGAATATTCCCATAGAATAGGTTTCCAGACTTTTGTCCGCAAGTGTATGCTTTAAGCTCACCCTCAGTACTCAGTAACGCAAATGCACAAATTTCTACAATTTTTAAGGATCGGAAGGGAGCCTAACAGGTGCAAAACTTTTTTTTGTGTTGTGTGTTTTGTTATGATGCCAGAGTAGAGGGCGCTTCGAGCACTACAACTTTACTTCTATCGTAACTGTAACGGTTATCGATTTGGGCCGGGCAAACTCTTACGGAGCAAAGTGTGGGGAGATTTAGTCAATGGTATTATGACAAGCCCACCTACCTCATTGATTTTCTGCATAGGCTTTAAGTCCCTCCTCAGTGTCCGAAATGCACAAAATTCTATATTTTCTATGGCCTGGCTGGCGAGGGCGAGGGGCCTAACAGGTGCAAACATTCTTTCCAATTTTCTCAGCTTCTGTTTAAGATATGACAAAATTGTTACACCATTTTCTCGGCTGTTTCTGCAGCTACAACGGAAGTTGTATGTTATACCAGCGTAGAGGGCTTTGTAGTGGGCATTTGGACTAAGCCGAATACATCGTTTACAATCTTCGAAATCAGCCCCCCCGTGGTCAACCGTGACAGTTACTACAAGAGTCATGGTAAGCAAACTTGTAGTGCTTGAAGCGACCTTTAGGCTGATACCATCACATTCGGCGTAGCTGCAAAAACGGCCAAGAAAATCAAAAAACAATTTGCACCTTTTGCATCTCCCCCCACCCTCTCGTGACAGTTAGGACAAAATTTATAATAAGAAAACTTGTAGTTCTTGGAGCCCCCTCGTCACTGGTCGTAGCTGGTCCCTTTTGTCGTAGCTTGAACAGAATCTGAGAATATTTATGAACTATTTTGCACCGCCCCGCCCCGGGCCTTAAAAAAATTTTGAGTTTTCTGCATTTGAGTCGTTGAGGAGGCTTAAAGTGTATGCAAAAAATCAGCAAGGTAGGTGAGCTTGTCAAAATACCATAGAGTAAATCTACCTCACCTGTACTTTGCTCCGATAAAGTGTGCCTCGCCTTCCAGTTGCAGTTACGACAAAAGTCAGTAAGCAGTAAAGTTGTAGTGATCAAATCGCCCTCTACGCTGGTACCATCATTTTTGTCGTAGCTCAAACAGAAGCCGAGAAATTTGAAAAATTATTTTTGCGGGCCTAAAAAAAATTAGAATTTTTTGCTTTTGGGTCGCTGAGGGGGGCTGTGTAAAACAGTACCATACCATAGCGAAAATATTCCTGCCGCTTGTACCCGTGATCCCAGGAGTCCGGGCGGCACTTATTGCTCATCGAGCTATCGAAATATGTATAAGACCCTCCTGGGTGACCAGATGGGAATCGAACTGTGCTATCACATATCACAATTTTCCCAATCTTTAAGTCTGGCTCTGAGTCAATTATTACTGATTACCGCGGTGTGTCTATTATTGAAAATAATCTTAATCTCCTGAATTCATTGGTTCATTCTTAGCTATGCTTCTTGGTTAAGGAAATTATTTGCCCTCAATAGCATGGTTTTATCCCTAGGCGTTCCTGTTCATCTAACCTGGCAATACTCTCAAACAATATGATCAATACAATAGAGAAGGGCCACCAAGTGGGATGTTATATGTATATACCGACTTTGCCAAAGAATTCGATTGGGTCAATATAGCATGTTTAATTTACATATAAGTTAGGCAAATTTGGTTTTCATAGATAGTTCAATACTTATTTAAATAATCACGTTCAATATATCAAAATAAAATATGTTCTTTTTACGATGATAATGGTCAATTCAGGTGTCCCGCAAGGTAGTCGCCTTGGGCCGTTTCTTTTCTTGCTGTTTATTAATTGTGGCTTGTTCTCAATCGGCGAAATGCTTGTTGTTTGCTGATGATTTGAAACTGTTCTATAAAATTGATTCTCTTGACGATTGCGTTTTGTGAGCCAATGATATGGACAAGATTTATCAATGGTGTAATGACAACAAATTATATCTTAATATTGCAAAATATAAATAGATGTCATTTAATCGTAAAGTAAATTCTATCTGTTTCTCGTATAAGATAGAAAACGATTCTCTCATCAGAGTGGATCAGATAAAGGATGTGGGTGTAATTTTTAAAACAAATATCTATGTCTTTTGCGGATCACATTGAATTTACCGTTATAAGAGTATTTCAAGCTTTAGGATTTTTAAAACGGAATTCTAAAGATTTTACATCCCCGCACACTTATTTTGTCCATATATTTCACGTTAGGGCGTTCCATCCTTGATGGATAGATTCCCATTAACCGCGCGAGAAAAGCGTTATCAATTCTCAAGTCCTTGACACTTATCCTCAGACTCAATAGAGCAATACGATTGTTTCTACTGCAAAAATTGCACAATTTCTTGAAACCACGGCACGTATAACTATCGTGTCCTGCAGATGCGGTTACTGAACGCAGCCCTATGCAATAATTATTTGTAAATATTTGCCGCCTTATTGCATAACCTACGAAATCTTTTTCAATAACGAAGTCGCATGGCGGCATACAGAACATGTTTCAAGGGACGAAAACAGAGAATGAGCCAATTCGAAAATGCAGCGATACCGTAGCGCTGCAAAATTCAGCGTAGTAGTCTCTGATGCGGAATTGCGCAGTACTGCGGCATCGCTGCATTTTCGAATTGGCCCAATATAACACGGTTAAGCGCTGTGCTCAAAATGTTTGTTTTACTTATACATATACTATATGGAATTTTGAAGTTAAAATACTGTTGGGTTGAACTTGTTTGTGTATGGCTTAATTCTAGGTATATGCGCTTTGAACCCAATTGCCAAATAAATGCGCGAATGCTGTATTTAGTGAAATAATTAACTTAATCGAAGTGCGCCACAATCTATTACATAGCTTTTTCTTCTTCTTGTTCATGCGTAACAGAAGTATTGAAGTATGAACGATCGCAAAAACAGTTTCCGTTCAAGATATTTTGGCAAGGTAAAACAAGTACACGAAAAAGCATTCTAATTAATTCCGATTGATTCAATTACCAGAAGTTTAAGTTTACGACCAAATATAGAGTGTGAAAGGTAACGAAGGAGAGTGTAAACATGAATGGAAGAAAACAGAACAAATACAAATGCTCAGATATCCAAAAAACATTTGACACTGTTTCCAAGATATCTATTATTTAGACCAATTATGGCTAGAAACCATATAGTGCTGGGATATCTCGATCAATTAGATCTGTTCGATACTCCAATGCTTTATGAGCGAGCGCATTCTACTGAGGCGTACGCTACGCATGTTTTTTTCCTCCGATTTGAATTCAGCGCATTCAGCACCGCTTATTCGTAATTAGGTGAGCAGTACAGCGATTCGTATTAAATTCTTGCATAAATTTTTTATTGGCTACACAGTTACGTTGAGCTTATGAAGCACCAACCAAATGCGTTCTAGATCGGCTGTAATCATTTAAAATAGGTCCCATTCTCTTTCCAGCTCTAAGTCTAGAGAATGTTGCCAGTCCAGTATTTCAAAATCACAAAACGAAGGAGTGGACGAATTTAGATAACATTACTTTCTCGTTCGACTGCACGCAACGGTCCGTTGGATTTTATGCTGACATCGAATACAATTGCCAGGTAATTTTTTACTTTATACATTTGAACCTTTTGTAAGCTTGCTTCTTCCCTGTAATTAAAAGCTTTGTCACTTGGTCTATCTCATGAGTACAGTTTACTATTTTTTTATCCTGCGTATAATTTTTATTTAATAAACGTTATTTTAATCAAAGTCAAGCTTCGCATTATAATAATTTCTGTGATAGTTAGTATCTAGGATTAAATGTATTTATTTGTTTGTTTTGTTGTTCGAGGGGTTGCTCTGATTACGAAACCGCGGAGATCGCACAAATTAGGGGGTGGGAACATTTCTTTAGGGGGGCGAAAAAAAATACAATATAAAATACTACAAAGAAGCAAATTGCGTAAAACAATGCGTTCCACAATTTTGCTGTTGTTGCCAAAGTCTATAGTTTTTGAAAAAACTAACCTCACAATTTTGAAAAACTGGTTTTCTTCGGAATAACTTTTTTGTGGCGGTTGTATAAATGTTGAGTGAATGAAAAAGTTGTATAGCGCAAAATTTCCTATAGACATAATGTGCTTCATTCTTTAACTTTAAAAATCCGCCCTTTAAAAAATTCCCAAAAACCTGCCCTAAACATTAAAAATAACTGTTCGCGTAATTGCGGCCGAATTATTAATTACACGTACAGAACGAGTATAGTCAAACTGCGTACAACGAAATCTTCCACAAATTACCCCAAGAACTTTTCTTTTATCCTTTGTGGTTGCTTGAAATTCATTCGCTTCTTCGTCCTTGTCCACAAGATTGATCTGCATCGTTTTCGACGTTTATCGGTTGATCTGTTATGTCATCTGTATCATCATCACAAAATTCGCAAAAACCTCTACCTTAGACTTGGTGTGGAAATGCGTTAATAAGACATAATAATGAAATATGTACAATGTACATAGCGTACCGCTGTGCGTACGCGAAAATGTCATGCTAATGTTCTTTTCAAAATCATTTTCGAGCACTGAAATTTGACGTACAATTACTCGAACCATATTTCCACCCTTCCCCAGGTGAATTTAGCATATATGTAAATACATTGAAATGTGTGCGGGATGCGAATAACGACGTACTTTTTAAGCAGCGTTTCCAGTACAGCGTGTAGTCTGGCTCCCCAAATGGGAGCACAGAGTGTGTTCGAGCTTTTCAGATTTTTCGAAATCATATGATTTTGTTTTCCTTAATGCCAATTGATTATTTGTTTTTATTGTGATTTTTTCTAATCTAGTGCAGCCTGTTAAATGTTATGTTAGAGTGGAAAGCCAAGTTGTAGCTATGGCTGCAATTTAACACATTATGCAAATTTTATAAGCTCGAAAATGTGAGCCATCTGTTGATGGCTTAGTGCAACTCTTCCGAAAATACATTATTTGAAGAATTCATTATTGCTTAAAAAATGAGCAGTTTTACAGAATATTATATTCTGTGAATTAATTAGGCAAATAATAAACGCGTCAAAGTATTGTTGCTAATTTTCCAGTCCAAGACATAAATTTTACAGAAGCACCATATCTTATGTATTCAAGTGCGAAAGATTTCAACGTTCCCAGCACGATACTAGACTAGGACCCACTTCTGTGCCGGCTTCCAGCGGAAGAGCGAGATTTTTACAGAGCCAAAGAACACAACTCTGTCGTGTGAAGTGTGCAAACAGGAAATACTCCGAATCTTCTGTATTGGAAACGCGCCTTTAAGTCGAAAACTTCACGAAAAAAATGTCATCCCCATGAGTTGAATATTCGAAATAGGGTTTGGAGGGTGGTTCGCGAGAAATAAGTTTTTTTTACCCGAACCTTTGATCATTTGGAAAAACTCAATTTAATAATTTGGAACCGAATATTGACGAAACAGCTTTTTTAAACCCCATCAATCTGATATAATTGAAATGGGATTGGTGGGGGTGTTACCCCAAAGGAGTTTTCGTTGTATACAGTTTTCTTATACGTGTTTTGCACGTGCAATTTATATTTCGACCGCAATTTGAAGAAAAGGATTTTTAGAGTTTAGGGTAGGTTTTTCAGGGGGCGGGGTTTTATAAGTTAAGGGATGAAGCACACGATATCTGTAGGACATTTTACGCTCTACAACTTTCTCATTTACTCGTAATTTACACAACCACCACAAAAGACGTTATTCCGAAAAAATCAGTTTTTCAAAATGTTGAGGTCAGTTTTCTCAAAAACTATTGACTTCGGAAACTCGCCCCCATGAACAAAATTGTGGAGCGCATTTTTCTACACAATTCACTTCCGGGTAGCTTTTTGAACGACCAACCCCTTATGTGCAAGTTACGTTCACCCCTTTGACCCCCAAAAACAATTTTCCCACAATTTGTATGACCTCCGCGGTTTCGTGATCATGGCCACCCATATCAAAAAATCAGCCTTGTTATATTTTTTGTCTTTTCAAGTCTAGAATGATTACGACTACTTGAGTCTAAGCCAATCACAGTAAAGTAATTTTAATAACTTCCGCATATAATGATAACATCTCGTCTTCCATAGTGAGTTGTAAATTTGGTAGATCTTCCTCAAGTCCAGTCAGGTATGAAGGTGTAAGCATTCGAGCTTACCGTTTGATAATTTCAGTTTTAAGTAATTACTTCTTTCATGGGTATCTAGTTCCTGTTAATTAAACCTCTATTTACACATCACGTACTTTTTAAGCCTTCCTCTACTGACGCCTCGCGGGAAAAAAATAGTTTCATGCTCATAATTTTATATGAGACAAATAAATTAATTTTAAAAACACTGGTCTTATAGCTTGAAACATATGAATATTAAAATTATAATTAAAAACCTTCTGCTTGTAGATATTCCACATGTGTGACGAGGAAGGGAACCGGATACCGCATCTATGCGCTAATGAAACGTCGTTTAATCAAGAGTACAGAATTTGTGATTGGGATTATAACTTCAATTGTACGGAATCAGCGGTAATAAAATCTATTTATTTTATTGTATCTGTTTTAACGATGGGCCTTACTCATTTTTCAGAAATGGTTTTACTTAAACGAGCTTACATATGCCACGGAACCTCCTGAAGATGAAGATTATTAAACGATGTATAAATAAGTTTAAAAGAAATTTGTTGAAATTTTGTTAATGATAAAAGAGAAGACAATTTGCCACGGACTAACAGATGTTTTTACTTGGGCATTTCATAGCGTCTTTGCATTTCTACTGTTAACAGTAGGGGAACAAGAGACATACGTTTTCTTGAAAGTAGTTATACATGAGGACTACTCTTCTTCGCATTTCGCACGATCTCAGAAGTAATATGAGTAATAATATTTAATAATGCTCTTTTGAAATAAGATTAACGTAAGTGAACTATGTTGTACCGAAAAGTAAGCATTTAGCGTACAAAATTTCTAGTTACTTATCTTTTAATATTAATTACTCATTACTTTATTGTTATTATAATACTATTATGTACTTTTAATATGGTTAACGGAAAGCTAACCTCTCACCCGAATGGGTTAGTATTCACTTTTGAACAGGTTTATCCCATGTCCGGGAAATTAGCCCCGCCACTTTCGAAAAAATAAAAAATTAAAGTTGTGCTGAATTGTGCAAAATTCAAAATTCAAACTCGATATTTTGTAAAAGGAAAACATCCATGTCCGTGTGCCGAATACCACGATATACATCGAACATATACATAAAACAATATGTAAAAGGAAAACTAACCGTTTACAAAATGTCTACTGACTGAATTTGCCTCGCAATACAAAATAAAATATTTTCGTGTTTTTTCGAATTTCAAATTTCAAGTTTTGCGAAGCAGCACAACACTAGCACAATTCAGCACAACTTTAATTTTCATATTTTCCAAAATGACGGGGAAATTCCCTGGACAACATGTCCCTCATTTCCCTACAAATATTGGTTGACAGCCCAGGCCAAATTTTATCGAGCGGAGTATGTGCAGAAAATACATGTTGCGTGCAATTTATGGGAAAGTAATAAATTTGTTCACGTCTTGAAAACAACAGTTACTTTTTATATATTTATCACGTTCAGATATAGGAAGCGGTCGAATAAATCTTCTAAATTTAAGTCAATTTGTCATAGAACATTTTTTAATTTTAATCCTCACTAAAATACACTGGACACTACCATGAGGAACTCTTAATACTTTCCTTATATTAGAAGAAAGCGCTCCAAGAAACAACACTTGTTGCGAATGCAGATAAGAAAATTCCCCAATGAGCAATGAGAGAAACGCAAGTAAACAATAATTGAGGAATTCCAATAAATTTGTAGTAGTGACTTGCCTTTGGATAATCCATGATGAAATGAGCCAATAATGGACCTACAGTGAAAGCGCAAAACCGAATTAACCAGTTTTTCGAAAATTTTAGCGGTATGACATAAGTTAGTAATGGGCCAATAATTAGTAAAGTCTAAATTGTCACCTATTATTCAGAGTCAGAGAATGCTTCCATAACGAAACGAGCGCTGGATAAGGAAAGATTAAACAAATAACAGGACGGCGGCTAAAAAATAACTACACTCTCTCAAAAATGAGTAATACCATCCGGAACGTTACGAATCAGGTAAATTAGGCAACTGTTCGAAAATTGTCGAATCGTCGAACAAAAGGTCCTTAACTTAAGTGTGGTGGGTGGAAGCCGGAAATAAAGTATTTTTTATTTTAATGTAACAAAGTAAACAAAAACTATTTTCATATTAAAAAATTTGTGAGTACCGGGACTCACGGCCAAGATGTGTAAACATCAGCGTTCGTCTATTAATGTAATGAGAAGATTAAGCATTTAGGATGTAGCGATTTGTTTAAAAAACTTTTTTGATTTTTGAAGTGATACGTCTTATGCGAGAACGAAATCACACCTAAATGGATCCGTTTCATAGCAATCCATTCAATTGAGAATTTCCGGATGTTATACTGGATTCGCCACCTTTAATTTCCATTTCGATAGTGGATTCGAAATCAGCAACCCCGAAAACATAAGAGGTTCCGATTTAATAGCAATTCCCGCAATTAGAAAATTTTCGGACGTCATATTTGATCCATCTTTAATTTCCATTTCGATAATAGATTCGAGATCCACAACCTCGGAAGCATAAAAAGATAAATTTATCATCGGTTCTAAACTACTAAACATAGACAATCTAAATTCGTCTACCCCCTAGGAGTACCCAAAATAAATTTGTTTATTATTATATATTATTTTAAAATTTTAACAGTGTAGTGTTTATGATTCATATGCAGTCTTGGACATGCCCACACGGCTTATGATTGGTTGGGTGTTTTCTGTTTTGTTCTATTTTTCGGTGGGAAATTATTTTTGAAGCGAATAATTCTTCACAATACGAAGGAATCTCATTGAACACAGGCACAAGATATCTTGTATATTACTACAAAAATGAGCGCTATTCTCTGTTCACAAATTTCCTTATAATTCTCAATGCGCGAATAATTATCAACAACTGAGTTGGGGAGGTTAATTTACTCATATAGCTCAGCGCAAAAGTTTTAAGTGAGAGACGACTGGTAGCAACTGCATATGAAGGGAAATTATGTTAAATGGGGAAAGCGTTTCAAGGGAAAATTTTTCACCAAATTCATTCTAGCACCAAAAATCGCCGGGGTCCCGGTAAAGATGTTTCCACATCAAAAATTAATCACATAGAAAATGTGTTTGAAGTGGGTGTAACTCACCCGCTGATAACTGTAACCTCGTCCAAACACTTTGCCGGGCGGCCGTTTACTGTGCCGTAGCAATCGTCGCTTCCTTACCTCCCTCCGGCCAGCTACTCAGACACACAGCGTATTTTAACGATTTACTTTTAAAATATCGAACGATGACAGTGAAATATCCAGTATTGGTCTAAATCGAATATAAAGGATTATCTTTTTCTTCACAAATCACCTGAAAGGGTTTATCGAGTAGAATACGATAAGCTATATGACGTACCAATATAGCGGACGCCCCACGGTAACAGATCACAACTCCTTTGATATGGTATCAAATGAAAGGTTGTGACGAGTATAATGCGATAATCTGTGTCCTATTAAATAGAATAAGCACTCTGGTGTTATTATGACAAGAGGTCACCGCATAGTGGAGTCCATTCCATCGAGTGTGTGGACGAAACTTCCGGAAAAGGTTCCTTATGTTATGCGCATGGGTAGCTAAAGCTAACTATCGTGGGGCCACCCCCTTATCTAAAAAATAAAGTCATGTCTTTTACACACATAAAAATATTTTACACACATAAAACGTGCAAAAGTAATTTCAACAACATACACGGATTAAATGCATTCTGGAAAAGCTCGGACGAAAAGAAGTAAAAAGTGACTACATCAAAATAGCACACATAAGGAAGTTAAAATAATCCACTTGGATTTGCAGTGATGTTGTTCATTATGCCTTAAAGCCGCAACATAAGTTCCACTCTTTTAATTTATTTCCTTTTTTTTATTTTAACTTATGCAGCTTTCAGAGGAAACAATTATTTCTAACTTTTTAATCCACCATAAAAGCGTGTGTTTAGTTTTTGAAATTAAATTTTTTTATAAATACGATTTTAGGAACGTTGGTATAGAAAATCATAAAAGCAAAAGGCGTTGTGCGCTACATAAAAACTAATTTTCTTAAATATATGTAGATGAGCCCGGCTCATTCCGCAGATTAGACCACCAGAAATTAAATATTTTAAAGGTTTTTAAAACGAATAGTCTAAAGGCTGGCCCCAATAGAATCCGGCAACGGCAAACGAAGCGTCGCCTTTGCTGCAGAGCTTGAGAGCTTAAAGCATTTTGAGTCCGGCAAGAGCGACCCGAACCCATAGAATCCGTCGACGCATCCGCTCCCGCTCAGCTGTTTATGACAATTCGAGACTAACCGTCAACTGGCGCAGTATACTCCGCAGATGAATTAACCAGGTAAATCTAGTACCAACTCGTCAAGCAACTAGACTGATGAATTCGGGAAAAACTCGGCATCCTCCAGGAAATCCAAACGAAGAAACAGCAAACCGAATAATTACAAAATCACCAAAACAATTCACAGATAGCAAATTCAAACCTTTACTTGTCAAATAAACAGCTGATTCAACGAATCCCAACTAGCAGTTGTCAAAGGTCTCTCAGCAAAAGCTCTCTCACGCCGGATTGGCGCAACGAAATATACAAGGTTCCTCTAAATTTCTCTCCGGCAACGCGCTGCCGTTGCGTCGGCTATGGGTTAGCTCCCATATGAATGCATGTATTCAATAATTTTGCGGCGAACGGTGAAGGCGACATTTGCTGTTGCCGGATTCTATGGGGGCCTGTCTTAAAACTTTATATTTTTCCCGTTACAAAGTCGTGTCGAAGAAAGATAGTTAACACGTAAAACGCGTACACATTAACGCAAATAGATGAGATCAAGCGCATGTATAGGCATGTGTTTGCTCAGTGTGTATCCACTTTTACACGTTCAACGTACGCACACTTACATCGCGCTGAGTCGAGGGGTTTGGGCTGGGCAGTTCTTTGACAGATGTACATATGGACGTATAGATATTTTAGAAACTCAATTAAGGGGTGAGATGCAGTCAGGATTTTCAAAAAATCTATTTTTTTCTTTTTGTATTTTCTGGAAGTATGATGCTTTGAGAATAATCTCTGAAAATTTCAAGTCAATCCGATGAATAGTTTCCGAGATATCCAACAATTACAGAAGAAGCCATGCACCCCCATGGTAGGTAGCGAACGGCAGCAGCAACTTTGAACGCGTTTTTCTCGAAACTATGTTTTCCAAGTCTGTGACAAATTTTTGATTGGATTTTGATGAAATTTTTACAGCTTATTAATAGCATTAATAACTAGTCCATGAACGAAGGATTTGCAGTTTTGTGGAAAATTTATATAATATTTTTATTTAACAATAAACTAATACGTTTTTAGTCGAAAATCCGAGGTTCATATTCAAAAAACAAAAAAAAGCTTCGATTAAAAACTCGATTTATTATTAATTTTTTTTTGATTTTGAATTGATTTTTATTCGTTTTATTGATTTGGGATGATCCAGTGAGATGTACTAATGGTCACCGCGAAGCACTACTTGCGGAAGCGGTCCAACTAAGATGGCAATATTTTAATAAATAATACATTTTCTTTTATCAAATTTTCTGAAAGCAAAGTTGACACTTGATGTAAAAACTCTGTGTAATTAGTTTCATAAAATAAACTTAATTATTATAAAATAAATTACTGAAAATACTCCTTTTTTCACGCCTCTGACTACATCTCACCCCTTAAAACAAAACATTGACAAACGGTGCCGCATATCTAGTATCTATACCTTAATATATTTGGTAGATATACGTAAAAAGGTTAATGATCTAAATGCTATTGCTAATCTATAGGATGATTAAAAAGAAGGAAATTACTCAATTTGTTATTTTACACAAACTGATAGCGCCATCAAAGCAGTGGGCAGTTCTAAATAAAGCCTAATTAAAATTCATTTTTTTTTACAAATTGCAGTTACGAAAGATGTTAAATTGATGTTTTTGTGGATAATGCCGCTTAATACAAGTTTTAACAACTGTGCAAAATAGGTCTACATATCCGCTCATTAGTAACTATAAAAATTTGATGAGATATCTCATGGGCTATTAATTCCCCTAAAATAACTTCATATTTAAGAAACATATAAAAGTGGATGTGGTGCGCACCATTTCAGTTCACAGAAAACATTTTTAACGCCCGCATGATTGTTTTAATTTCGAAAAGTTTCAAGATGACAAAAGTTTTTCTTGTACTGCTGCCAATTCTGTTCGCTGTCATCGGCCAAGTAGTAAGTAGTAAACAATATCCGTGTTTTATTTGACTTTCTTCTTTATGAATTATATTATTTCAGTTGTGCAGAGCGGTAGTAGAAAACAGAAATGAAACTCAAAATTATGGCCTGGCAACCTTGTCCATGGGAAAAGTAGTTTCAGGTGGGTGTATAAAATAAATCGCATATATTGGAATAATAATGATTTTCTCTTATTTAGGTAAAGGATATTCTCCATCTACAAAAGCAGCGTACAGGCAACAACCAAAATACCAGCAAAATGTTACTACTGTTGAGAGGCCCCTTGACGGAAATTTATCAACCACAACCGAAGAAATGTTTGATTAATTTTTGATTGCTTAATATTTAATTGAAAGATTTGTCTTTGTGTGCACAATAAATAATTTTTTTAAAGTATTATTACTAGTTTTTATTTGTTTGGATGTTTTGTACGCCACAAAAAAAATAGCCATTTGTGAAAATAATTAAAAAATTACCAATAGTGAAAGATAAGTTTAAAAAAACAGGAAAAAAAAACTAAAGTGCCTGCAGGGATTATGGCCTACATAAGAGAATTTATATAATAATTAGATACTTTAAAGGCAAAGCAATTTAAAGAAAAACTTTTCAAAATTATAATGTTTATTCAAACCAACTAACATAAATACACATAATAATTTGCCGTTGTTTGAGAGGAAATGAATTCAGTAATGAGAGTACACCAATACCTCGCTTTGCGCCGGGGTTACGTTCCAAAAAAACACGACGCAAAGTGAATTAAGATTTTCTATAGCAAACCATGTAAAGATCGAAGATAGCTTCCAGGGTTACGAAAATACTACTTTTTAAAAAGAAAATTGAACAAAGTAAACATTTAAAAAACAAAAATAATATAAAACTTTATTACATACATACAAAAAACAAAAAAAACGTAATCAATTAAAACAAAATAAACTATTCAATTAATTTATGAAAAACAAAATTAAAATTAATCACTGTCTGATGAGTCCATAGTGGCTGTTGTCGTAAGTCGGCTTTCTTTCACAAAATATTGGTCCAATGTTTGCTGAACAGCTTTTTTTTTTCAACGTAAAATAAATTTCCTTGTAGCAATTTATATTCGTAGCTACCGCCTGGGACACTTTAAAACTCCTTCCGCTGTCAGGATCGTTTTTTAAAAAAATCTCCATAGCTTCGTCAATCAAACACATCGCTTTGGAAATTTGTTTGGAGGTTAAATTTTGTTCTTCGGAGATTTCTATTGAACGGTCACTGTCATCTTCTTCATTAGCAAATTGTAATTCCAGAACCCAAAACAACGCAACCTCGCAAATCTAACGACGGACAGTGAAAATTAGTACATACTAATTAAGCATCGACGCAACTTCGAAAAAATGCAAATCGAAACGACGCAAAGCGAGGTATTGGTGTTTTTAAACATAAAACGAAAAATTGTATAATACTTAATATTAATTTTTCCATTTTCGGACAACTTCAATGTCCAAGTTCCGAAAAATAGCGCGTGATGGTAAGCAATTTTGTCGGAAGGGGTTCAGTGGCGAATTTGACGACAAATCACCATAGGGAGGGGGGGGTGGATAATGCCGTACAAATGAAGGAGTTGCCCCGGCAATATTTGTGTGGCAGCCCAGGCTGTGAGAAAAGTCCTGCGAAAACATGGCTTACACGGACGGGTGAAGATGAAAAATCCCCTACTGAATAAACGATATCCGCAAACGCGGTTAAATTTCGCCAAACGGTACAGAAACTTCACTCTCGAGGATTGGGGGGGGGAATGCCATCTGGTCTTATGAGACCAAGATAAACCGTGTTGGCTCCGATGGTCGACAATGGACCTAGACGAAGGCTAATGAACCTCTTCAGGACCGTCATGTCAAGCCAAGCAGACTAGACGGTGAAATTTGGAGGAGGAAACATTGTGCTGTGGGGGTGCATGACAAGCTGAGGAATTGGAAGGTGCCATCGAATTATCGGCAGGATGACTGCTGATCATTACATCAGCATCCTCGAGGCCGATCTCATCGGTGGTTTACGACAGTGGGGAAAGATGAACAATATACCGATCCGAAACACACGGTTCGAGTGACCCTTGAATGATTGAGAAGTCAGGAATTTCAGTCCGTGGACTGGCTTGACCCTCAACTCCATTGAACATTTGTGGGTTGAGGTCGACTGCTTCAATTCCAGAAGGTGTCCGGACCGTGAATGAGCTTTTCGAGCCGTGTGCAGGATGTCTGGAACAATATTCCAGTCTCGGTTTGCGAAAATTTGGTGAACTCCATGTCCCGCAGGATCGATGCCATCATCAAAGCCACAAAGTACTGAAACGTGAAGAAATTTTGCATTGGAAAAAGAGAATCAACAAAATGATCAAATGCGTTTTTATTCCTCTTTAGCAAAATCAAGATTATGAAACGTATTTTTGAATAATTATTTGTTTGTTTAAAAAGAAAACACTGTTGTATTTAATAACACACCCACCCCCTTTCCTTTTCCTTACTTAAGAAGAGATAACATAAGTCTCAATTTCAGTTCGTTATTATCTGGTCAATAAGTTGAGTTACCGTATCTATATATCCATTAAAAATTTCAACTTGTTACACAGAATATATTAATACTTGTATGTAAGTTTAGAGCATAAAAGATAAAAGAAAATATAATTAATTAAATTATTAATCAACAAAATCATTTAATCAACATAGAACGTCGACTAACTGATTAGTTACATAATGACTCTTCTCGAAAACTCGTGCTCAGCCTTGCGTACTGTTAGTAAAAGCAGATTATTGGGATAAATAAATACAGTCGTCCACAGCCTGGTGTAAAAGCATAGCCCAATTTTACAGCCATGCGCACGAACGGTTATTTATAAGTTGTCAAAGCTGTATAAAACAGAACAGCTAATGCTCGTTTTAGGATGTTTTACTGGTAAAACTGTGTTTGTGAGATGCGTATCCATTAGAGACTTTGGCCACTGGTGTAATTATTTTTTCTTTTAAACGTAATTTTTAACCAAATAGCGAATTTTAACGCAAAATCATTATGCGGAGTCAGAAACGGAAGCAAAAACCCATCGACTAAAAATTTAAATTAGCTGACTGTACTCTGTACAGTCCCAGCGGGAAAAGAAGCATGCATCCTGGGAAGCCATGGATGCATTCCCTTCCGTTGGACACTCCATTTCTTTTTAACATTGCATGTCCGCAGGAGGAAGCAGTAAAAAAGCTTTTCTACTGCTTCCACCTATAGCTTCTCCGGAATGCACATGGAATCTGGTTCATACTGCTCCCAGCTTGCTTCTATGGAATGCAAGTGGAATCTTTTGAAATACTTTCATATTGCTCCCAGTTTGCTTCTCTGGAAGTATAATCTATAATGCATGACATGTTTATGTATGTGGAATCTTTCACCGAATTATTTTCGTTTACCTTCTCTTTTAAAAAAGCACAAAAACAATTTTTCACAACTGATTTTATTATTAAGAAAACGCAAAAAAACATTCAATAGAACGTAAAACCAAAAACGCACCTTACTGCACAAAAAGATCAAACAGGAATGAGCAAGATTTCGTTTTGTTTTCTTTTATGACTTAAAAACAAAGCGAGAAGGTTCGCTCCCAGCAAGTTCAATTCGGTGATGCATACCTGCCTTTCCCGGAATCAACAGGGAAACAACATATTTTTCACTCATAAAATTTACTGATTCCAAATCCGCTTCCTTAGGAAGGCCTGACCAAATTTCCCGCTGGGGTCCTAATATATGATACACGCAGATGCGCAAATACTCACAAATCAATTATAATTCAATTAGTCAACCATTAAATTGAGTGAGTTTTGGCGTCGTTCGTTTTTCCAAGATGTGTCTGACTTCGGTCCAAAATAGACGTCTTTTTGGCGCAAAAATAATGTTAGTTAAGAAAGCTTCATTGTGCACCGACTTTGCCGCTTTCCTTAAGCCTAACCGCGCTTTTGTGGGTTTGAAGATTTCACGTAGCCTCTTAACGTTTTTTATTGAACTTGGGCTGCGGAACATTCGCTGCGGTCCAAAAGCCACTTCACCGTGAAGACACCAAAAGCGAGTCTTGATGAGAGGCAGGTGGAAGGAAGCACCTTAAGATGCTGCTATAAGACAGCCAGCACGTCAGTCGCGAATGGAAACCACACTGGATTGGTTTGTTACTGGCGCTCGTTGGCTCGAAAATATCGCGCGCGTCTGAATACTCGTAATATTTTTGAATGGTGGTCAATTGTTCGCAATTGGGAATTTTCAGTTAATTGCCGACTGTGTTTCCAATAATCTAGATTTAAGCCGAATTTCCTGGTAAGGAATGCTCCGAAGTGGTTTGTGAGATAAAGTGCAAACAAATTTAAATTCGTTGCCTCATACGAACGGTTGCTTTCGCTGTTACTAGTCAAGTGTGAAGTTGAACATGTGAGAGCGTAGTGATGCTTACTTAAGATGCATATACGATCCAAGTGGTAGTCTACATCCGTTTCTCCGACGGGCATTCAGCCAGCTTTATTATTATATTATACCCAGGTTTTCGGGCCGATGTTGTCGAGCCGGGTCGGGTCGTTGAACAACTTTTTATTTCCAGTATTTTTTTTGCTTGCAACTAAAGTTGCTTGATATGTGAAATATGTACGGATTCAATCCGGTTGTATTAAGTTTGTATTAAGCGTTATGAAAGGCTTCTCGCAAACGAAGACCGAATCTCTTACCGCGCGTGTCTGCTTCTACACTACGAATTTCTGTTTGCAGCATTCTGTTGCACTTTCTCTCTATACGGTAAATTTACCTAAAAATGCATTTTAAACGTTAGCTCTGATGTAATGGCACAATGTTCCAAGGCTGTTGGAATAAATTTGTCAGACTAATGTCACGTACATATTCTGTTAGAAGAAACGAAATGATAAAAAGAAAATTCAGCCGAGATTAACTGCCTTATTTCATTTATTTGTTTGAGGTTAATCAACAGTCATAAACGACAACATTAGACGTTTAGACGTTTTATTTTTAAGAATGTATATTTTTAAATCCGGAGGGAATTAATGTCAATTTAGAACATGCTACTTTGTAGGTCTACTGGTGTTATACTTGAGTTAATATTGTGAAATTGGGCTCAATTCTTCTGCGACTTTTAAAGTAGTTCTAGATCCATTTTAGTGGATACTTAATAATGCAGAAATAACTAATTACATTTTTTAAATTAGCTTTCCGCATTTAAGACAACTTTGTTGAACTGCCTGAAAAAAGTTTGTTTTGCACTTCTATGATTCTATTATCACTCTTACTACCCTTCTGAACTTTTAAAACATGTTTACAGTTTATGTATGTAAGTCGAGCCGCACCTTCTGAAATATGTTAGTAACAATGGTCCCTGATCCGTACTACCATTCGCGTTATCATAAATACAAAGTTTTGTTTTAAATACGCAGAACTAAGTACCTACACGTTTATCCGTGAAAAGGATTGGGATGAGCTTATGTGCAGATTCCTTTTTTTAACGACTTTAAAAAAAAAATCAATTTGAACATTCAGGAACGGTATCGACTTCAGGAATTTTTTTCGTTTCGCATAAACTAATAAACAAACCTGTCTAAAAACAAGTTCCTGTTTCTGAGGAAAGGTCCAAACTCACAGATATCACAATGAGAAGTGAATTTATGATGAGAAATTTGTAATTATTTTGTTTCGCTCCGAGCATGCGCGTACGCAGAAAATATGTTCGGGAACGGTTTGCACAAAAAGCGACGAATATCCATGTACTCAAAAACACTTGCCAGTGCCGTCCCGACCCTAGTTTTAGGGTGGAGTGAGATCTAAATATGGCGCCCTTTACATTGTGTGGAACCAACCTACTCATGGGTCTTATGAACAAAAACTCGAACTCGAACTCTTGTATTGAGTCTGGAGCATTTGCTCAAACTCCTTATCGTACTGATATGTAATGTAATGAGATCAAACTCACTTGAGTAAAATCATGAAGGAAGTACTGAGCGACCAGAGGGTATATGACACTTGGCTATTAAAATGACGGATGTCGAGCTTCCATTTAATTATAAACTTGTAAGTTCCCCAAAAGCTCACAGTCCAGGCGAGATCTTTTTTGGATTGGATGTTTCATATAGAACCTCTTTTTTTTAAGTCTCCGGAAAGGCTTAAGGAATGATGATTTTTATATGCATCAATTGAAAAAGTTGTGGAAAAGTTATGTAAAATCAAAATGTGAAAAAATTCAAAAAAATATCCATTTTTCGTACTTTCTTTTAAAAGTAACTAGAGAACTATTGTTTTTACTGACTTCAAATGTGTAATGTTAAAAATACCACAAGTATTCATTCATTCATTAATTTTATTTTCACATGAATACAAAAGATTAACAATTTTATAAAGTATATGAAGAAGCAAAAAGCTTTAAGACGTATTATAAATGTAAGACAAGAACATTATTTATATATCATATTTCACTAAGCTACAAATATAATGAAGAAAAAAAAGAAAAGAAAGCGAGAAAAGATAATAAAAACTAAATATGTTTATCTATCTAAGGTACAGCAAGCATCCCCTTGAATTATTGAGCAGTTTCCTCTATTTGAGCTCGCGAAGAAAGAAGATTCCAAGCAGGAGAAATTTGAACAAAGAAAGAACTCTCCATTATGGTTTGCCGAAATGCAGAAATTACAATATAACGTATCCTATCAGACCTAAAAAATTGTAGGATAACCGGCTGATAGTCGGGTTGACCTGAACTTATTAGTCCAAAAATAAATTTTATATGACTGTCTAAATTTCTAAATTTTTATTGATTTTTTGAAGCCAACCATCCATAAAACGTCCGCTTTTGTGCAAATCTTTCGATGCATTTTTGCTCGTTAACTTGTATATGAATTTTTTGGTGGTATTTCTGTATCTTTAAGGAGGCTGGATCGAAAACGAAAAAAACGGGAGAATTTATTCAAATTTCACTAGATGATAGTTTAGCATCATATAAATCAATTACAAAAAGAAAAATGGTATGTCACCGGCCAAATGGAAGAGAAAAATCAAACTAAAATTTATTAAGTCTCATGTCCGAGGTTAAATTTTGAAGGTTTTCAACGATTTTTTTTGTTGCGGAAAATGAAATACAACCTTGTTATTATAATTATATGATATTATTTAGCTATTGAATAATAAAAAAAAATTTTTGTTAAATAAAAAAAAAATTAAGCTAAAATAATTTTTTTTTTATTTAAAACAATTTTTTTTGTTTTATTCAATAGCTAAATAATATCATATAATTATCATAACAAGATTGTATTTCATTTTCCGCAACAAAAAAAATCGTTGAAAACCTTCAAAATTTAACCTCGGACATGAGACAACACCCTTAATAAAATTTAGTTTGATTTTTCTCTTCCATTTGGCCGGTGACATGCCATTTTTGTTTTTGTAATTGATTTATATGATGCTAAACTATCATCTAGCGAAATTTGAATAAATTCTCCCGTTTTTTTCGTTTTCGATCCAGCCTCCTTAAACATCTTGCTCTTGTGCTGGGAGCCGGCGCAAAAGTTCTAGTCCTAGTAGCGTGCTGGCAGCGTCGAAAGCTTCCGAACTTATACGAGATGACGCTTCTAGATAGTTAATATCTTGGAACCGAAAATTAGTAAAAAGTTTTTCTTATACGTAAAACACGTTTAATTTTTGCCTAGTTCATTTACAGAATATAATATTCAGCACAATTGCTCATTATTTAAGCAATAATTAGTTCTTCAAATTTGTGTTTTTGAAAGAGTTGCACTAAGCCATTAACAAATGGTTCCCATTTTCGAATAATCTTATTGACAATTGCGAGCTTATCATATTTGCATAATTTGTAACTGCAAGTTGCAGTCTGCAACCATAGCTGCTAATGGTCTTTACATTTTAACAGAACAATTAATAGACCACACAAGATTAAAGAAAATTATAATAACATCAAACATTCCCTTAAGGAAAAATACTATTGAACAATAATTATAAAAACTAATGAAATCCTATTGATGAAGTATTTTCGCGCACTATTGCATCAGTATCATTAGTGTTATTAGTGGTACTTGTTCCTCAGTACCATCAGTATTCATCGGTGGATCAAATTTGTTTTTTAAAAGTCCTTTTCATAATAGTTAGTTAATAGACGTGTTGTACTTATATGGAAAGGCAACAAGATGAGTAATTCAATAAAAATAAAAAAGAGGTGCAATTATTATATGAATTTCGGAGAAAATTGGGAAAAACCTGAAATTTAGGAAATTTTAGACTTTTTTTAACTTTCGTAAGTGACTGTGCCTGCGCAGTAGTAGAGGTAGATGAACATTGGTGGCATTTATGGAAAGCACACTAAGATAGTAGTTGTTTGGCGTGAATTGGTGTCACTGCGCTAAGTACTCTAGTGCATCCCGAATTTATGAATCACCCTGTAACTCGAAAACTACGCAAAATCGCGGAATATATGTATGGGGGTAATTCGGATATCCCTCAATATGAGGCACCTAAATTTTACCTTTGGACCTTACTTCTCCGGCCACCCTGTATATTCGGATTAATTTGTAGATTTCATGCAGGTATAAGTTATTTCAATATAATGCGTCTTTCCCAGAAACTGCAAATAAGTTCCAAGTGCAATTTCCTTTTTATCTAGATAAATGAAAAAACAGTAATTACCACAAACTTGATATTTATATCATCCACAGTAGTCCAAAGCTCATTTTATTATTTCCAGCATCATTCTAATGTTTACAAGTAGTCAGTTGATAACAATCAATTGTTTTTTAGTAGAAAACATATATTTCGTTAATTCGAGAAAGTGAAAGACTATAATGTCATTTTCTTCTTACAACGGTGAGAAATGCGAAGTAATTTGCGCACACCAAAACAACCAAACATCTCTGCTGTAAAGTTTTCGTGGTTTCCTTTCATTAAAATCGTATTCGTCATTTGGCCAGTGGCCTACATTCCTTGCGAAAAATTACATAGGTAATCTATCTAGTGCTAAGTAACAATAAAAAAGAAAGAAAATTGTTTAAAATAAGTAGCATGGTTATGAATACCGGACTCTAATAGGTCATCGTTAAGCATGTGTGAAGCTTCACTGCGACCTTCACGATTTGTACTTTTATTCTCATCACGCATAACTAACCTACATTTGTGGCTTCTGCTGTCATCTCATCACGGTTTCCCCATTTGCGTTTTGTCTGGGCTTACGAAGCGATACGAAGCGGCATAAGGAAAGGGAAACCTAATATTCGCCGCTCATAAAGCGTAATTGTTGCAAATTATTGTGCATAGATTAGAGGATTCAAAGAAGAAAGGAAATTGGAAATTGCTTTAATTTGTCAATATGTTCAGTAATTTAATATGTTATTGCGAATCTTGAAAAGAAATCACTCGATTTGTTTAAGTGTGATAAAGATTTAGATTATTTTAGTTACTTAACGAGTCTTCCCACACAATTTCAAAATACTGTGTTTGACGCCTCCACCAATTTGGAATATTTGGGCAAACTTGACGATGAATACTCTGATTCACGTGATTGTATACCTGGTGCTGTCATTCGTAAATGCAGCTTGTTGCTTGTTGAACCCCTGACTTATCTGTTTAACATATCCCTACATTATATGTTTTCCCTAGTATATAAAAATTGTTTCATGTAATCCCTATATTTGAGAAAGGTAAAAAGAATTTAATTGAAAACTATAGACCTATTGCTAAGCTGTCACCCGTTTCAAAACTTTTTGAGGCCTTAGCGAAGGAGCATTGAATTTTTTATTGCAGATAGGTCTTGTCTGATAAGCAGGACGGCTTTATAAAAGGTAGAACGACTGTAACTAACCTTGTCGAATTTTCTAGTTTTTTTCTTAATAATCTCGAGAAGCTCAAGCAAGTAGACTGTGTATATACCGATTTTAGCAAAGCATTTGACAAGCTTTCCTACAACGTGCTAATTTTTAAATTATTACGGCTTCCCTACTAATCTCGTTCATTGGATTGAGACATATCTTGCAAATCGTTCCTTTAAAGTAAAAATTCGGGTCGTCTTTTTCTGAACCAGTTGATGTTTTTCCTGGCGTCCCGCAGGGTAGCCACCTTGGACCGTTACTGTTCACACTTTTTATCAATGATTTGTTTCCCCTTTTCCGGAAAGCTCACGTTCTGGCGTATGCTGACGATTTGAAGATTTTCATGCCAATTGAGTATGTGCAAGAGGCTTAAGATCAAGTGTAGTAATAGGAATTCTTCCGTCATAGACTTTTCTTACAAAATTAATGATAAACCCGTAACTTGTGCGGAAAAGGTTGCCGACCTTGGTGTCACTCTTGATGTCAAGTTCACTCTTGCGTTTCATTTTGACCAGATAATTAATCGTGCCAATTCCACTTTCGGGTTTAAAAGATCTGGCGGACTCGTTTGTTTTAAAGATATTGTTTTTTGCATTTGTCCGTCCTATCCTGGAATATGCCTCGGTGGTACGGATGCCTTTTTATACTATTTAAATCCAACGGATTGAGTCTGCACAGAAAGGTTTTCTCAGTTTCGCTCTCCATCATCTTCCATGGTCGAATCCCTTAATTCTGCCTGTTTACGGAGAGAAATTAAAACTTTGGATATGCGGTCTTTTTCCAAATACAGAGAGTTCGCGGGCATGATTTTTATGCTTATGATATTTTAACTGGCGATATAGATTCTCCCCGCTCAAAATTAATATTAATTCGGGTCCTAGGGTCCAGAGGACAAACTCTTTTTTATATTCGTTGTCATAGAACTAATTATGTTTCTTTTGAACCACTGTCGGCCATGTTTTCACTGAGATAGAGTACCGTTAAAACGACTATTATTGAATAACATATCCAGCTTACAGGATGTATCTTAATGTTCTATAGGGCTTTTATTTTAAATCTTATAATATATTTTACAGATATATGTATACATATATTGCATCAGATGGTCACCTGTATCTGTTGATTGAATAAGTAAATAAATAAGTATAATTAAGCCCTTAAAATAAGTTTGCGTTATATGTGGCAACTAAATAACGTTTTGAAATTGGGTTCTCTTTGACTAAGTAGGTATGTGCCTCTTTCGTGAACTTATACATACATATATGCGTGAGTTCCTCAAAATATTATCCTTTATATTTAAGTTTGTATTGCTACTGAATTAAATTTGTTAATTAATTTGTAGGACATGAGTTGTTTTCTTAATAGTAGCGCTAATGTGGTTGCCCTTCATTAATGTTTCTTCTTTATTCGAATTTAAACATTTCTAAATATATGTATAACAGCGATGAATTTTACTACTTTAAAGTAATTCCGTTGTAAACTGATATCTAAAATTCACTCACGTACAGATACCTGCATCAGCTATAGTTTGCACGCCTATAAAAAGTCTGACAGCTGAGGGAATAAGAAAAGTGAAACAGGTTGGTTGGGTGATTCACCTTTTACACTTCCATACCTGTATTGATTTAAGGTGAACCAAAAAGTCGTTCGATTAATCGCTCTCGGTAGATGAAAAACTTTAAGTGAACTGATTTCTTTTAGAAGTGGGTTAGCAATGATATTTACCGACTCTAAATGCAATTTCCAGGTTCATTTTAACGATTCGACCAGTTTTTGACTAGAACATTAAACAATTTGTCACTGTTGCACCGAAAAAGTATCAATTGAGGGTATCAGACTAGATAAATTGATTAATGAATTGATTAACCTAGAAACTATGCAGACAATTACTCTGCACTTAATTGAATTGGTTCCAAGTGCACGTGAATAAATTCACGGATAAAAGGAAGAACAAATTTACGCAGGTATTACACCTCTAAATTTCGAATCCATTAACAGGCGTACTACTTCACAGCGTCAGGTCCAATGGCCTCTTTGGCATTCTCAACCTACAATAAGAGAATCGGATTTCTTTCCTTATATCGGATTGACAAATGTTGAAGAATTACTCTGCGTTTCGTAAATATCTTTGAAGGCATGACTGCGTGATAAGCTTTACAATCGGGCATTTACATACATTCGCATGTTTGGCACGCAGGCTTCGCGGCTTCGCTTAGGGAAATTTTAATTGCATTAGGAGCACACTAGAATTTAGGTGACCATGTCAGGAATTTTGTCTGTATGTTGGATGCTAAATATAATGCCCGTGAAAAATGTTATGTGACTTAGTATTAACGTGTAATTCTGTACATTTATAAAAATGGAGTTAATAACTGTGTTTCGATATAGATCTTCTTATACAGTTATGTAAGGACATTTGCTTTGTATTTTGTGATCATTTATGTATTAAAAATTACTGTTTATTGCAGCTGCAGATATAGAGAATAAAGTAATTAGAATTTCTATTGAATGATGGAAAACATATTGGCTAATATCTTCACCCTCTTTAATGTATATAATTACTAGGAGTGTTCATATAATTTTAACTGCAATTATATAGGATCTTGAAGGATATTTTACATACTATATTGCATTGTCATCAGAACTACACACAATTACCAAGATTCATGATGATGCAACAATTAGAAGTGGTTGACATTCGGTTTCTAATGCCCGCTCTTCAATGGGCATGCCTACCACTAACCGACCACTGACCAGTTGGCTGCCAAATGCGTTCGTACATAATTCTATCAATGTAGATGTGAACAGTCAGAAAGCTCTGTTTGTTGTGATCGGTGAAATGCAAAGAAACGAACTAAGTTTTATTTTATTTATTTTTAACAATTAGCTAATTTAGCAGAACTAGCTGCTTAATAAATTTCATTTCTTCGTTTCTACACACTTTTACACAATATTTACTTGAGCTTAAGCTCACTTTTGCTTGAACTTTGACAATTTGCATGTACTAAATACGTATCTAGGGCCCGAACCACTGCTAAAAAGTGCTGAATTAAATGCGGCAACTCAAATGGTTTAACTAACACAAAGGAAAAGTTAGAGCATGTCGACCAAAACACGATAAGATGGGAGACTCATTTTATAATGAGAAGGAAAAGGCAGCAGCATTTTTGTTGGTTGGTTAGTGGTTGGCATGCCCATTGGAGAGCAGGCATTAGATTCCATTACATAGGGCCCGGTACTGACTTTCGTACGAGACGAATTCGTACGAAAGTTGCATTTTACAAGTTCTAAATTCCACTTAAAATTTGACTGATTTGGAAGAACATTTAGCATGACGAATTCTGACCCCTATAATAAAGTGAAATTTTTCTAATTTAGATCTTCTTGTCTTATACGAAAGTAAAAATCGTTCAAACTATCTTCATACGAAAATGCATTTCGTACGAATACAAAAGTCAGAACAGGGCACAGGGCGACCTAATAAAAGCGTGTTAAAAAATAAATTTCCCTTAAGTCTCCAAATAATGGGAAACACCCGGGTATAAGTTCCAATCAGACCGATACGTATGTATAACCGGCCCAATCAAGTAAAATTCGTGCGATTTATGGTTTGTCCGCACGTAATGAAGAGGCAATTGGTATGTGGCTGGCAACCGGTAAGGGTCACTGCAAGCAAATGAATAAGAGAGATAGATAGATAGAATATAATTTATGAATATAATCTACAATGAGTAAAGAGAATTCATATGAGTTTGCAGTGATTATAATCTTCTTTTTATACAATCTGAAATGTAGTTACTGACTAATCAAGAGCTAATTAAAGGAATAATACAATAATAAGCGAAGGGAAAATTTAATGATTAATTTAATGATTGTAAATGTTTTAACTAGACCTAATTATTGCACTATATTAACGCTATTTACTGTTTTATTGATACAAATTTGATATGTATTGTTTTTTATGATACATGATGCTTCGTACAAACTGTTTAAGCAAGTTAGAGACTTCATCTGAAACAAAATCGATATTAACTTTATCATGTTTACGTCTAGAGAAAAACCATGGCAGATTAAACATCATCTTTAATATTTTATTTTGCATTCTTTGAAGCTTACTAGTGTGGGTTTTAGCACAGTCAGCCCAAAAGGAGCACAATAAAGTAAAACGGCTCTGAAAATGACTTTGTATATAATTAATTTATTTTCCAAACTAAGCCCTGGTACTGAGCTCTCCATAAGAAACCAAACCGCGACTAAACCACAACCGAACCAAAATACTATCAGGCTAACAAATCACGTCTGAACACATTATTAGCAATGTAGTTGTGAAATGTCAGTCAGTCAGAAACCTGTAACAGATGCGCTGAATTGCATGTGGCAACACAAAATGGTTATTCTTACACAGAGGAAAAATCTATCACATGTTGACCAAAATGTGCGAGATAAATAGCACAAATTTCAATGCAAATGAAAGAGTTGCAACTACATATGTCGGTTGGTTGGTTATGGTTTGGTTGTGGTTTGGTTTCTTATGGAGATGAGGTATAGCAGACAGTTGTTTTGTTATTTCGAAATTTGTGAATTGATAAAAATAAATATTTGGTTACCAATCAAACATGAGCAACGAAATTGAAGAGGAGGCAATTATTACGACGCGGCGGCGGCGGCACCTTTTATTGAAATTTTAATGGACTATGAGAAAAGTAAAGTAAAAACCATATTCATCCGTATCTACAGCAAAGGCGCATTAAATACACTTCAATCCACTTCAACACATTTGGCTGTTTATGTGACAATTAATTTAGCGTGAAAAGAACGGTCTAGGCCCATAAATTATTGCCAAATTTGACGGAGACTCTTTTACACCATAATTCCATCAGTTTTTCATATGAAAACTGAAATTTATCGCATATTTAGCGCACTGAGTTCAGTACTTATCTGGCGCAATTTCACGCTCAATTGTCGCCTGAACATCTTAGCACACTAAATTTTGTATGAACATTTAGTTTAGCCCGGAGCTCAGTACCTAATAGGCTTTAGATCCGTTTTCCGATAAATAATGGATACAGAGATTTTATCAAATTTGTAACTTTAGGAGTGTGACTTGAATGTACTTGTAGAATAATAATTGTTTATCGAATGTGATTCAGAGGTATTTTAGCTCGTTACACCATTCAATGCGCATGGAGTTAATTGCAAGGCTTTGCTGAGCTAAAAAGATTTGTTTTCTTCTCCGGATAAGGCAAATGGCTTGTGTTTTTCTAGAATTTATTGGGATATTCCAGTTCTTAAAGTACTTGGACGCTATATTCGATGCATAAGATGAATAACAATTTTGCGGGAGGGGGATGAAATGTGGTACAGTCTTGTTCTTGTGGCTTGACAGGACACACATATGTAGTTGATCTTTATTTACTATTTAAGGCTCATCCGATAGACTCATTTGTTTATGTCTGCGGATAATTAATTAAGTCGAAAGTAATGTCATCTGGAAGACCTACGGAGTACATACTATTTTAAGGGGAAAAAATCTAAAACTGCCGATTTTGTGATCCAATCCATCCATGTGAAAACCACATCATCTTAAATTTTAATCTTCTAATGGAATAGTTGCTAGTTATTTTTGCTATCTTTTGCGATTTTTTAATGTAAGAAGCTAGCAGACGTCGGCCGTAAAGTATTTTTCATTTGGTTTGAACTTAAATTTTGAACGTTTGACAGCTATTTGAATATCTTATTCCTCCTCCATTGTTATTGGTTGTAAAATTGTACAAAATGAAAGAAAATTAAATCTGAACATTATTTTTCTCGGAATTATGAAATTTCTTTGCCACGTGAATTCATATTACGATGGTTACTACTTAAGTTTTGATATAGACAATTAAAAAAAAATATTTATAATCGAACATGGCTTTATTCTCCTTGAAGATCAATACACCTTTGCATGCGTTTGAACCAATTTTCGAAGCACTTTTTCCAGTCTGATTGAGGTACCTCCAAAACATGTGATTAGAACGCATGAACCGCTTGTTCAGGCGCCGAAAAACTTTGACCTCGCAATTTATTTTTAATTTGCGGGAATAAGAAGAAATCATTTGGTGCCAAATCAGGACTGTACGGCGGATGACACATCAATTCGATGTTTTAAATGCTCAAAAATTCTCTTGTTTGAGCTTATGTGTGACAGCTTGCATTGTCGTGGTGGAGAATAATTCGTCTTCTGCAATTGGTTTCCCTTATTTTTCCGAACACTTCTGGCAAACAAATGGTGGTTTACCATTCAGAATTGACCGTTCTACGTTGCTCTAATGGAACGGTGGGACATGTACAGTTATTCTGAAAAAAACAGGCGACCATTTGCTTCGAGGTGCTTTGTGCGCGAACAACTTTTGTTGGATTTGGCTCATCTTGAAAGACCCATACTGTCGATTGTTGTTTAGTCTCGGGTTCATATGCATAGATCCATAATTCATCGCCTGTCACGATCTTATAGACGTCTTTTGAAGCACCGCGATTGACTTTTTTAATCATTTGTTTGCACCAATCGACACGAGCCTTTTTTTGAGCGATTGTCAAATTATGCAGTATCCAACGCGAACAAATATTTTTGACAACCAAATGTTCATGCAACATTGAATGTATGCCAGTGGAACTAATGCCCAAGCATGCCTCAATCTCACGGTATGTCACATGACGATCTTGCAATATCAGTTCACAATAAGCATCGATTTTTTCTGGCACAACAGCCGATTTTGGAAGACCTTCACGAAATTCGTCCTGTAACGAAGTGCGACCACGATTGAATTCAGAAAACCAGCGAAACACGGTTACTCGAGATGGTGCTTCATCACTAAAAGTCGCAGTGAGTTGATCGGCACACTGTTACTGGTTTAATCCACGTTGAAAGTCATAGAAAGTCATCGCACGAAAATGTTCACGATTTAGTTCCATTTTTTTAGCAAAAGTAATTTTTCAAGTATCTCTAAACAACACAAATATTACTCGTATGACAAAACGTTCTGAGTACGTTTACAATTAAAATTAGCAAACTTTACGATGACAATGTCAGATTTGACATATTCACACTGGTGTTGCCATATCTCAAGCCCTAAGTAGCAACCTACGTACCTACTAGTTTTTATTGTTGGAAACTTTCGCACTATAATTTGTGGCAAATTACTAAAACTATCCAATTAAATAGTTAACACCCATAATAAGTTTTGTCGGAGCTACATATATATGTAGGTACAAATGTATATCATAGTAAAAATGAGTGTCAAATACTACGGCGGTAACATCTGCCTTATTTTGTGTAGGGTAGTTCTCCACTATTATAAATAACGGAATTTAAAATTGAAAATAGTTAATTTTAATATTTAGTTCTTCACCCCTATTATTGAATCCGAGGGGAATCAAATTCGTTCGTATCGTAGAAAATATTGAAGCAGACTTGAATATTTACAAAATTTAGCAAGAGTGCTTTCACTCAGTTGCTGGCCGGAACGGAAAGTGGGTGAAATTCAATAAACTGGATTCATCCCCTTAAAGGTACAATATTTTCTTCCAATTTAAATGGGACCACCCTCGAGATATAGCTTATGCAATAAAAAAAGAATAATTAAAATCGGTTCACAATCGGCGAAGACATCGGGTAATACGAAAAAAAAACACATACAGTCGGATTGAAAACCTCCGCATTTTTTTGAAGTCGGTTAAAAACCATCGAATATTTTCATTTTGGGATAAGTGCCTGCTTGACTAAATATACATACATATAATTTAAATCCCTTTATATCCCATAAATCAAGATGCATAAAGAATTCCGAAGTTCTCTCATAAAATGTGTCTTTTAAAATAATTAAAATATTTATTTTATTTGGTAATTCACAATTATGTGCTGCTGCGCTGCACTCTGTTTACACTACTGCATAAAATATGCTACCATATTCCTTTGTAACCTTATTACTTAGTAGTTTAAATTTTTTTTTTATATTTTTCTCCCACGAACATTCAACATCTGAAATATTTCTCACCAGTGACGGCGTTTTACGATATACTTACATTCGAGAGCACGAGAGGAAAGGACTGTAACAATAAGCTGTTTACATGAAATTTGTATTTCTAGCACTATAGTCTTTTAGGTGTACTTACAAGTAGTAGTAACCGGCGCGTTCTCAACTTAATTTTTCATAAAATTATTTTAAAATATGCAAATTTAGGAGAGCGGGGAACTATTTTATGCACCGTGGGTGACCGAGGCCTCCCTCCTACGGCTACACCGCCAGCTCCCTCGCCCTATTGGCGTCCCCATATTTCTGGCGGAGGATCCCCTTCACAAAAGGGAGATCCTCGGCACCTTCGCTATGCGATAGAGGAAGGTCCGAAAATAAAATTGTAGAATATTTGGAATAGGTATAACTTCTAATATTAAAGTTTAAAAAATATTAGAATTTGTATTGTGCTTTTAGTCAGCGATCCTACATTGATATGCAAAAAGTGAATTATCTTTTTTTTAAAACACGTGCACAGTCGTATAAATTTACTATTTATGATTTCCTTTTAGGTGACTGTCTGAACGAAATGTGCCCCAAACTTTCAATATTTGCCCTGGTGTGCTTAACTACGTCATTAATTATTGTAGTTGATGGAAGTGACAGCAGACAGAGTTCGCATTCAAATTCTTCAAAAGAGTTGATTCGCAATATGCATAATATGTGGGAATGGATAAGCGGCTCCGTGGATCACAGTGAAAGTGCCGCAGCTGCAGGTAAAAAATTAAATTTACTATAGATATATTTGCTACCTAATGAAGATAGGACTAATAGCCATGTATTTTAAAGCATTAAGAAACTTTATATATTTAGAGAAATTCAAACACGTTTGGAAAATATTGTTATTCACTAATTGTAATGTTTTTTTCGGCGCCAAATCAATCAAAGCGGTAACAATTATTTAATATCAGTAATTTATTCACCTTATTACCTTAAACTCTCTGTTTCTCATGTCGGTATTTTAATATGGTGTCATAATTAGAACGCCATAGTAGAAGACACCTTACATTATAGGCAATTGAAAAAAATTTGCTTCTAATATTTTAAGTAGAGCCCAAAGAACATTCGTATTCGTACAAACCTAAGAAAGGGAATATTTCTGCCGATAATAATTGATCTCCTTAAATAAACGAAAATTCGAACAAGATTTAACAATGTTTAAATTAATTCAAAAGATAACGTCAGTACACATAATAATGGTAGTAGTCGTCATACTTGTATTTATTTATAGAAATAAAAAAGTGTCATACCCGCACCAACTTAGGGTTCCGTAGCATGTATAATATAATATATATAATACATATATAATATTTACATAAATATTTCGAAAACTATTTTAAATAGGTCGGTACGTATGTATTATTAACAAATAATGCAATTTCTTTGTTGAATATCTCTTTAGTAGTTTGCTGCTATTGAAAACTATACTAAACTTGTTAACATATGAGTACATTGTTAAACATACTTTTCGTTGAAAGCACTTATTCAGTGCTACTATCTTGGCTATTTTAAAGAATTTTATTGAAAATAGTTTGAAAGTTAGAAGGGGAACACTCACTATAAACGACTTTAGAAGCTCATATCTTGCGAATTATTCACCTTAAGAACCTTTATTGAATTTTTAAAGATCTGTCCAACGATACCCTATACATTCGCGCGAAAATAAAATTAATTTAATTTATTTAATTTATTTTTTTGTGATTTCATCACACAATTATTAAATGGAGGTTCAAATAAGACACCTGCCTGTAAAATTCCAACAGAATCTATTGAAAGATGCCGGAATTATAAGACTGTCACATACGGACAGACAGACGGACATGACGAAATTATAAGGGCTCCGTATTTGCCATGTGGCTAAGAAACCCTAAAACGTATGCCGAAGGAATGAAAATAATAATTATCTAAATGTCATTATTTTAAACTACTGTGATTTCACAATCGATTAAGTAGCGTTTTATTCCAACTTTCCTCCAACTTATCAGTTCAGTTTAATTCACATTTATTTATTCGACTACATTCACTCTTGTGCCATATCTGATCCCGCGCTCACACGAGCACAAAAATGTGAACAGCACGCTCGGCTCGCCTCGCTTCATCTCGCTTTGTTAAGGCGCTCATGAGTGGCGCTCGTCTTTGGAGCGGAATTGTGGTTGGACCTTGTGACAAACACGAGTTCGGATTGAAAGCCGTACCCAGGAAGAGTAGAATATAAGGAGACCGCACTCGCTTGCCGCAAGTGGAACGTATATGATCGCCGCTTCGTGAGGCTACAAGCATACACTTGAGCTGCGCAATGTCCTACTACGCAGGTGATGTTTATGTTAAGGCCCCTATTGACGGTCGAACAAATTGCGCAAACTTCAGTTGTAGTATATGTTCTCGTCGCGTAAGCATGTGTGAAACACTGTACAATTCAAAGACGATGAAATTGTTATTATGCCAACATCAACATATACGACAAAATAATGTGCGCAACGCCGCCCGTTGCACAACAGTTTTCAAATACGTTTGAATTTCATCAACTACTAGATGCGCAACGCACCAAACTGCACCATACACGCGAAATATGTTTGCACATCGGCCTGTGCTGTGCAAATTGTTCACCTGTGTATGGGGCCCTTATTCTAGTCTTCCTGGACACACCAAAACTTTTTACAATTACAAGCCGTGAAGTGCGGCGCACGCACAAAACTATCAAATTTGTTTTAAATCCCAAAAAGAATGCATATGCTTTTACTGCGCGGAGGACAGAAGCAGCAAATTTAAAAAGAAATTCTCTGTAGCTTCCAAACCATAAATTGGACCCAAAAATTGACGGGATACGGTTGATTGTACGACATTTTCAGTGCGAAAGCGCTTGATTCCGAAACAAATCGCAAAATCTATGTAAATTTGTTAGTAACTTATAGGATATTGTTTGCTTATAAGGAAGCCAAGCTCTCTAGAGTTATACCGTGAAACTGTGGAAAAATTCGCATAGAGCTGAAAATTTGTACAGTCCTTGCATACACTATTACAACTGAAATATCAAAAGTCCCGAACGATCCGACTTGACCGAAAAATTTTGTTGAAGGTCAAAGGTCAGCAATATCAGTTTTTCGCATATTTATCGTAAAAATAGTTCATACAAAAGTTATGTATCGTGCAATTGTCGCTCAGTGCAGGCGTAAATATGAAGACATAATCAGAAGGGGGCTTTCAATTCAAAAATTTCCGAAGTTCCTGCCGTAATGCGAATACCCAACTTATAATATATTTACACGTTGCCATTCACTGATAGCTTTAATGCTTTTGTGGGAGGTAAACAAAACCAGCGAAATTAAAAATAAGGCGATTTTTTTAATTTGCTGAAGTAAGTGTAACTCCTTTTAATACGGTTTGATGAAATAGAATACTTTTCAATAAAGGCAGTAAGATGGACAAGAAGAAAAACACAATAAGTATATTAATGAAGGCTGTGGCTATTTGCGTCGCTCGTGTACGGACACACGAAGCAGTAACGCATTGCATACGGAGACACGGAAAGCCACGGAATGACACGGAGCACGTGTCAATAAACAATTGTTATTCTTTCAACGGATAAACCGTTAAATTTTAATTTTTAATTATAGTAAGTTAAACTATATACGTAACCACACACATATAAATAGCTATAAATATATAAATCAATTGCTGTGCGTTAGTCTCCGGAAAAGCCGGAAAAACAAAAAAAATCGAAATTTCCGTTTTCTATAGGAATCGAATTTTCCAACTTCAAGAAATCTTTATGAAAAAGGCAATTGGAGGTTTTCGGGGTCGCAGATCTCGAGCTTACATTCAAAATTTTGGAATTCAAGATGTCGGATCCAATATGGCGACCGAAAAAGTCAAACTTCAAGGGATTTCCCTGAAAATCCGCACTAGGGAATTTTCGGGATCCTGATTTCGAGCCTGTTATTAAAATTTCCAAATATGAGACCACCCCCACCCCGCTGGGAGATATAGGAGAGGGGGTGCAATAAGGAAGTGGTGTAAAATGAAGAAAACTAAATTTAATAATACTGTTGGAAAATATCTAAAACATGTGCAAAACGCAAATAGGAAAACGCTGGGTCACATAGAAGAGGCGGTGGTGCAGTAGGGAGGAGTTGTAAAATTAAGGAATACAAATTTAATAGTATCCCGGGACACGCCGGGTGCGGGCAAGGTAGTGTATATATACAATATATTCATTTTGGTTGGCAATAGATGAAACACCCGATGTAAGAAATATGTATTTATGAATGCATTATATTGAATTTCTTTTCCCCTCTTTGTCTAATTAATTATAAAGTTATTTAACATATATGTACATATAGAAAACATATGATTAAAAGTTATACAAAATACTTCTTTTTAAATGCTGTAAACTTAAAGTAACATAATTTACGGCTAAAGTTAAGTTAATTTTAGTATTATCGTATTTCTATTATGAAAGATCAATATTTTTTATGCAAAAGACAAAAGAGTATGCAATTGTGTATAATATTCATTCCACGCCAAGCAATGCTTGATACCAGCCCTTTGAAATGACGTTATTATTTTAATGACAATGAAAACATTTTAAGGGTGATTTTATATTTATTTTTGCCGTTTATAAGTGTTTAATTAAAAATATGTACATATTTTGCTGAATTTGAAGACCTCATGATTTTTAAGAGTTTCAGAATTCATACTAATTTTGTATATTAGGATTGTGTATGTGTATGAACACAGGCAGTATAAATAGACAGATACAATTTTTATGACTTTAGTAAAATGTTAACATTAATTAAAAACAGAGATGTTTAATGTTGATTATATAAATTTCCCTTATCATAGATTTATATTAATATCATAGATCTGCCTATAGGAATGTACATCTTCAAGTTAACGTCTAAATAGTTAAGGTGTTTATTTATTAAAATTGGCGTGGGTATAAATGCATGCAGCGAATAGCGATACTAGTCTCTAATTTAAAATTCTTGTTGAATTTGCTCTACTTTCTGTGAAAGTAATGAGGCCATTTTATTGCCCTATTAAATGTTCAAAAATCTGACCGACTAACCATGAAAATTAATTTGTCTTTTAAATTCCGTTGAAAGCGTACAAAATGATCGTCATATTTTCCCGCAGTTTGTGACAAATATGAGAACCTTTAAATTAAAATTTTCCACTGAATTCCGTTAATTTGATATGGTGTGAACAAACCAAAGCTTAAAATGAATTTCACCGGTGGGCAGTTACTAATTGTTACATTCCATTTTCAGGTAGAACCTTCGGAAAAATGCGGAAGATGCAGATGCTTCTGATACCACTAGTCTTCAAGTTCGGCATAATGTCTACTCTAATTGCGGTTTTGGTATTTTTGGCGCTGAAGAGCGTGTTTCTTCTGAAGACACTTCTATTGGTCAACTTGGGTGTTGTTCTTGCAAAAATAATTGCTTACAAATATGAGTACAAAGCGGAGCACCACCACAGTCCATTAATAGTTGGCGGGGGGCCCTCGCCGCATAGTGTGGGATGGGCGGAGCAGCCACCTAGTAAAGAGGTTCATGTTCATATTCACAACCAAGACGGAAAACATGATGTGAGCCACGGCGAACCTCACATCATTGACCCATATGGTGCTTACTCCAGCAATAGCATTAACTATGCTGCAGTGAATCCCAATTATCAGCACACAATGCCTCAGCACATTAATGGAGGAGGACCTATACACAAAACCTACTCGTTAGCTTAACAGCACAGGAAACCAAAAAATTAGTTCTAATTCAAATTAATTCAATCCATCCATTTATTTATTGTATCTTCTAGTTTTAGAGTGAAATTATTATTTATTTATTTAATTTATTGAATGAGTGATACCGCAAAAGATTTGTAAATAGCACCAGCGGTATTTAGTGACGCACTGCATTACAATGATGTGAATATTTATTTAAAAGAACTATGATGTGCTGCTTGAAAGAGTACGAGATTGAGCAGCGTAGAAAATATAAAACAAGTTAAAGCATGACCTCGTCACTTCTGTCTCGAATTTTATTTTCCCAAGCATCCATAAATCCAGTCAGACCCGGAAGAAGATAAGATTCTAAATACCACTTTCTCTTGCTCTTGAGAAGTGTATTATGAAGTCTAAGCACCTTGCCACGCGATATCAAAGCAGAGGCGCGAAAACTATGATCACGATATATTTTGCCACCAAAATTAAATGCAAATCAGTTTTTTACTAACATTGCTATGGCAAAAACACTTTCACATTTGGCAAGCAGTTGTGAACATTGATTGAAACAGGAAAAGCTGCAGAAACCTTACAATCAAATTACGCATCAACCTTTCAGGCCTAAACAGATGTCTGCTTAAATATGGAGCTTTTAATGACAATTCGACGTATTTCATCTAATAAATTTACATTTGCTTTGACTACGGATGTTAAGTTTGAAAAATAAAAGAAACTTTTACATTATTTTACACTAGAAGTAGCCAACATTAATACCAGGCTTTCAAAATAAAAATTATTGAACTTTCTTTAACTTTTAGACACATTTGCATGTAAATGGCTAATTGTGAAATCATGGTGTTTTAGTTCACATAAAAAAAATGGGCCAAAAAGTACGAGATTATTTTATTGGTCGTTGACTGCTTCAACGTTCACTTTTTTGTTGTGCTTAAAAAACTAGTAAAATTGTTAGGGTCTTTTGTATTTTAGGCTTTACTTTGAAGTTTTTGATTTCGTTTGAGAATTGGGATACATAACAAGTTTCTATAATAGTCCAAGAAGCGCCTGGAAAAAGTGGAGTCCATCAACGGAAGCGATGAAATTTTCAGAAAAGGTTCCTTATGCTCTGACAATACATAAACTTGTATGGGGTAACTAGTACCTTAGTTTCCGGCCGCCAAACCCACTTTTTCCTATTTTTGACGTTCTGATTAAGATGGTAAAATGCAACCTATGTTTGCTGAAAGTATAGAATTTTAACTTTCATTTAAGTCCAGTTTCATGCTTCTATTAGAAGGGGGGCTTTTTGATGTAGCCCCAAATTTTGTTTTTGTATTTTAGATAACAAAAAACCGCTTGGAGTAGAAGCGTGAAATTTCACTCAAATGAAAGCTCAGATTATTTGGTTCATATTCATAATGTTAGAATCAATTGCAACAATATTACCACCTAGGCAATTTCATCCTTTTCAGCGATATCGCTCTAACCGTCACTCGTACGAAAATTTTCGAAAAATATTTTTCACAGAGAATTAAATTCCCTTCAATTCGTATTAAATAACAAGCTATAACTTTTGTATTTTCAATTTAAAAAAATCCAATTCATTTACATGGGTTTTTTCCAATTATCATTATTTTTAAGGGTTTTACAGCATTACAAAGGAAGGGCAGTCAAGAGTAAGTCATGTTTAAATACATGTGGCAATCATTTCAATATTCTAGGAATTACTGAATTTTTGGAAATACTAATATATCTGTTTCATTTTATGCAAAGTTTTAAGTATATCCGTACAAACAATTTTTTCCTCTTACAAATATTTCATCTCGCTTTAACCTTTAGGGTTCGAATTTTGAGAAATACTGAAACACGTGCTCCATTATTTGTATTTTAGACGTGACTTTCAAGAAATTCCGATACAAAAATATCCTTTCTGTGGCACAGACATGATTGTCACATGTATAAACTATAAACATGACAGCCCATCTTTTGTGATCCTACAAAACCCATAAAAGTTAGGATAATTGAAAAATAAAATGGGAATATTAATAGCCAGAAGCTGCTCTAGAAAAAACCTTAAATGCATTTTTTTAAATTGAAAATACAAAAGTTATAGCGTCTAAAAGAATTTGTGATAAAATATTTTCGCCTTTTCCGGCTTCTAACTTGTTTATTATTGAATTTACGTGAAAAAGTGATTTAATAAGAATTGTAGAGAACTTGATTCTCTGTAACAAATCCGTGCTAAGAATTTTCATATAAGTAACAGTTAGCGAGATATTGCTGAAAAACCGCTCGCACCCTTAATTTCAAGATGGCGGACAAATGGGAGGGGGTGGAATCCAGTAAACTCAGTTCTATACTCACCATCGACCCTCCAACAAATTTAAAGAAAAATCGCTGCCTACCCAAAATGCGCAGATGGCCGAGAATCCAAACAGGGCTCAGCACTTTTCGGCTGGTTGTCCACCCACGGCCCGGCCGGCGGAAACACATGCTGCCAGGCACTAGGCCCCACAGCCAACTATGAGCAAAGCTATTGAGCGATGCCCATGAAACTGCTCGTAGGAACGTGGGCGATGGCAATAAGAATGCGTGAGAATAATGCAAAATGCGCCAAAGAAAAGATAGGATTGCACCCCGAGAGTTGTTGCATTCAGAATGTAGTTGCAATAACATCGGCGACTCGGGCGGGCCTTGGAAGTCACAGTGAAACAATAAAACCCCTAAACCGTTCAATCCAAGTTGCAGATACACAACTACACCTTCGAAGCCTCAAATCAGTGAGTACAACCCACGATTAGCAAAAGATCCAAATCCATCGAAGCTACAGCCAAACCAGTGGACCTCATCCCTACTAATTTCTTCTAAACCCTTTTTTCTCAATTTTAATACTCCCTAATCCGAATCCCACCTGCACCTGTGAAGTCGAATGCTTTGGGGCTTCTTGTTATTCGTCATTGTTTTATCAAATTAATTTTCCTCATTGTATTACCGCTCATCAGCCACAATTTTAATACCATCGTAACTGCATGCACTTTTCCTTGTAGCTTGGAACAACAGCAACAATTGTGCCAGTTCCAAAAAATGCAGGATCACAGGAATACCGTCCTATATCTATACTTCCATTTCTTTCCAAAGTACTCGAAAAGTTGATGCACAACCAAGTGTAGCATTTTATTGATAACAGTGGTCTCTTATCCGCTTTCCAATCAGGATTTAGAACCAAACATCGTTGTTAAAACTACCGAGGACATTTGCGGGGCAATGGTTCAAAGGAAGTTTATGCTCTTGGATTTTTTTAAAAGCATTTGATTCAGTTTGCCACCCTTACCTACTAGTAAAACAGTTTAATTTCTCTAGCTCTGTATGTAAACTTGTTCTGACTTATCTCAATGGACGACAAGAGCAGGTTTGCAGTGCAGGTACATCTTCGGGCTATGTGAGCATGCGCAAGAGGTGTGCCCCAGTGATCAATCTCAGGCCCATTGTTATTCTCATCAGGAGGAACCCCTTTTCCTGCCGGTGAATGACTCTCCGAAAGGGGGATCCTGATGAATTGGATCCCCCTGGCCTATGCCCCAACCGCCCAATGACCTCCCATTTGGCCCATGATATTTGTGGGAGGTCCCTATTAAAGTTTCAGAAAAGACGCGAAACCGACGAAGAGAGGAGGCTGAAGAAGGTGAGGGGCCTTAGGGAACAATTAAATGCTGGCTAATTAATACATGATTTTAATCTTCTTCTTTCCTCGCAAGCCGTCTTCTCACAGGTCGATACATCATATGTATATATATATATATTAAAAAAAAACAATCAATCAACTGTCAAAACTTAGGGGTAAAAAAAACAAATTGATCCCTACTAACTGATATGATGATTTATCTTAAAACTGAATTTTTATTTCCGCCTTTGCAGTATATCTTTAACAACAAAATAAAATTTCCTGTTTTTCATTTCTCAATATTATTACCTCTTTTATAAACAAGATCAGTTAAGATAACCTAGATTAACCTCTGATATGGTAATATAAAAAGATTAAAAATTATTCTATCTGATTTCTTTCATTTCTTATTTATTAAAAAAATTTCTTTTCTATATATATCTTCTTTTTTTTTTTCTTTCAACAAAAAATTCTCTTTTCTTATATCTGTAGATATATGTACTTAACTATAGAAAGTAAAAAAAAATAATAGGGACAAAAAAACCTGGTTTCCTGATGTCGCTGCGAAGGAGATGAGGGAGCTGCTACCGGTGTGATGGGCGGCCGCCTCTGCTGCTGTATGGAAGGGTTGCTCCAGCGTTGGAGGGTGGAGGTCCCTTGTTCATCCCTCCTCGGGTCCCCCTTGATGACTCGTTCAGCGGTTCTTCGGGGTTAGCCTTGTTTTTTTTTTAGTGTTTTATTTGCTTTTCACTTTTCCCCAGGCTTTTCTCGTTTGATTATTTTTTGTTTTTCTTGAGTTAACTAACTTTTATTTCTACTATTTATCTTTTCTATTTAGTTTGTTAGATTTTTATTATTAAATTCTTCTTTGTTTCTATTAAATTTAGCAGTTCTTTGTCTCTTTTAATTTGTATTTTTGTTTACAAATTTCTTTTTGGTTTTATTATTTTGAATTTAATTTTATTATACTTTATTATTTATTTGTTTTCCTATTACTTTTCTTATTTTTGTATTTTTTTTTTCTTTTAAATATTTTATTTTATTTCATTTATTTATTTTTTTGTTTCCTTTTTCTTTCTTTTTATAGATTTGCTGTTTTAACAATTTATTTTTACATATTTGTATTTCTTTAAAGTTAATAGTATTTCAATTCGCCGGATTCATTTCTCTTTAGACTTAAATTTTGTTATTTACAGTTCTCCGAATTTTCTACTTTTATTATTTTTTTTGTTTATTCTTTTCAGTTTTGTTCCTTATTCATTTATTTACATTATTTTTAACTTATTTATTTGCGATTTTATCCCTAAGTTAAATTTTATTTCAATGAGGCCACCAAAACGTGCGAGACAAAAACGCAACTTCACTTCATTTCAAATTGGGACAGATTGTGGAGTCGAATATTATGTTACGAACGAATCGTTGAATTTTATATTAAGAGTTTTTCTTCTTTGCAACTTTCATAAGTCCTTCAGGGATAATTCTATCCAACAGTCCGCTGGCCACACAAGAGACAGTCTGTATTTAACAATCGCACACCACCCAATGGTCACAAACAAATTCGAACACAACGGAAAGCACATACAATTTTGTTTTTGTTTTTAAGACACACGGTGCGCTGCGAGTATTCACCAAATATGGAATTAATACCAGAATCACTCGACACAACTATCTCCGCTCCTACCGCCTTCTGTAACGCTTCTTATTGCTCATTCATCATCAATGGTGATTCGCTATCACGATTATTACTCAATTAAATTATTCCTATAGCATAATCATTATGAGCAGCGAGCGACAATGGTTGATAACCCGCGTTATTCAAGACTTCCAGAGCTCGCACGATGTTGTAGGACCGTTGCTATCAAAAATTGCTAGATAAGACAATCACGAATATAACCGTGTCTTTTTTTGTTTTATTTTCGGTTTTATTTGATTTTATGGCTTAAGTTCGCAATGCTTCTTTTTTTGAGGTACCCTAAAACCTTATGGAAATGTTCCGTTTATGGTCGGAAAGAGTGAATTAGGTAAGTATTATTAATGGCAAACAATACTTTCCCAAAAATTATCGTGTTTTAACACCAAAAATTGCAAAAATCAATTGACTTTGACATCTGTTTTCGAGATATAAAATTATTCAGAAATTATGCTATTCGCATCGTCCTTGCTTTGTACAATCGAAATTTGTGCTCATGTACATGGTAAATAACTTTTTAAACATCGGTACGAAAGAATTCGTAATAAAAATTTACCTTTCTTGAAAAATATCTTCTGACAGATGATTTTCCTTTAACAAAATATTCAATTTTTGGTGTTAAAACAAGTCAAAACAAGGTTAAACAAGCTAATTTTGGGGAAATTATTGCTTGCCCTGAACAATACTTACCTAATTCACTCGTTCCGACCATAAACGGAACATTTCCATAAGGTTTTAGGGTACCTCAAAAAAAGAAGCATTGCGAACTTTTTCCGATTTTAATTCCCGTCACTTATTATCACTGGTCCGATTTTTGCGTCAGTCTTAACACTTCCTATCAAGGAGGCCTGTCGATCAAGATCGCAAAACTTCTCCGTGCGTCCGCCGTGAGCGAAATCCATAGAAATACAAACTAAGCACGGAACGGGTGTATCGTGTATGAACCCTGTACATGAGCGACCACCTAATGGGACCTACCTAGAGGAGAACAGCAACAGTGTGTATGAGAGAAGCTGAATAAAACACCTGATTGAAGTGTCAAATTTAATCTGTGCTACTTCGAAATTTGAGTGGATTAAACCGGAAAAGTGCAAGTTTTCGAGTGTATATTTATAATTGTGGCAACAGCCCGCGAAAATTATATAAAGAACTATTTTACGCGTTGTTTAAGTGCTGTTAGCAGTGCGAAAAAACTAAATTGCAAGAGAATTTACGATATGAAGTGCTCTGTGGTGGGTTGTCGCAACAACACGCAATTTCCGCGTGGTAAATCGTTTTTAAGGTGAGTGGATGGATAGAAATGCATGATAAACATTCTATTTCATCAAACCGCATTAAAAGGAGTTACATTAACTTCAGAAAATTAAGAAAATGGCCTTATTTTTAATTTCGCTGGTTTTGTTTACCTCCCACAAATGCATTAGGACAAGCGGTGAATGGCAGCGTGTAAATAGATGTTAAGGGGGGCACAGACATTATGGAAGGAACTTCGGAAAATTTTGAATTGTAAGCCCCCTTCTGACAATGTCTTCATCTTTACGCCTGTACTGCGTGACTACTACGAACACAGCCAATTCTAACACATCAGGAAATGTGGTACGCTAAATCTGGCTTGCAGCCGTTCCGTGCTTAGTTCATATTTCCATGGCGAAATCTAACCGCCCGAGCGACCTACCGCAGTAAAATCCAAATGCAAACTCCCCGAGTTGCTTACGCACTCCGTGCATTCTAAAAAAAAAAATTCCTACGCCTCGTTTTCGCGCCAGACGCTAAAATTCATTCCCTCGTATCTCCCCGTCCCACAGTGTTTTATTTTCCCGATTTTGTGGCCAAAAATGCAAAAATCGAAGGTTGTCATATTGAATTTTTTTTTTTTGGGTTTTATAGAGGAAGGTTCGATACGTTAAAATCCCGAATATTAGGACCCCAAACCGATTCCCTAAGGCACAGGGGCACTGTGAAGTTTACGTTAAAGCAGCTGCACGTTTCGAGCACTTGCCGCTCTGATGACAATACGATCTTTGACTTAGTATATTTCCAAACTCAGTGACTCTATTTCAACAATTCCTTTTGGATTTTGTTTATTGGTGTAAGTATATTAAATAATGACGCTTGAATCATGGAAATGTGTGATTTTTCCCTATTATATGTGTATTAGTACATAGTCTTGTAAAATCGGTGTTTTTTTCCGATAACTGATTTTCAAGCAGAGTTATCTTACAAAGACCACCCAAAACCACAATGAAACCATATAGAAAGTTTAAAGGGAAGTCTAAACTTGCGATTTGTGCGAATTTCAGCTGCTACTAGGTGCTACTTTCGTTGTAGGGCGCCATTACAGTTAGCTCGCGCGCGACTGGAATTGCGGCGCTCAAGGCCGTTGACAATTTATTTATCCGATTTATGAGTTTTTGGTCTCATTTGAAAGGTGGTGGGGAGCACTATCAAAAATGTCACACTATTTCGCTCTTCTTCTTCTTATTTTTTTTTATCGATTTTTCAAAATTTTCAACCACTTCAAATTTTCTCATCTTTTTCGAGCTAACAATCTAAACTTTGCGACTATTTTTCTTAGATGCACACTTATGTCCTTTAAATATTTTGACTTTAAATTTTTTTGACTTTTTCATACAAATTAATTTTTTTTTCACATTTTGTCGGAGCAGTTTTCTCAATCTCCAACCTTAGTTGTGGCAATATGGCAACACAACTTTCATTCATATCTCAAACAATAGCTATTCACTCCCCCTATTACAGAACACTATAGAGACTTTTACATTTCTTTTACTTTCCCCCCAAAAAATCGCACAATTTTCACACTAAATTTCCCCATCACCGCATTTTCATATTATACACTTCTTATGTACATAGTTTTTTGAATGCTTCTTCTACCGGTAACTACTCTACTTCCCTAGCTATCGATTGGTGAAAAAAGCATTCCAATTCATGCATAAACTTTTCTTCCACAGCCGTTTTAATTTTGTCGGTGCCGACCGAAAAAACTACGTTTTGACGATATTCAATGATTTTCACCAACTTTCACCAACAAGGACCATTTTGCCCTAGTGATTCTTCTTCCTATCCCTGAGACACACCTCTGAGGGTTATCACCCCCCCCCCTCCACTCCCCCACAACAAAAACACGTTTTCAGCAATAATTCCCACATTTCACACTTTTCGCCAACCATTCTTTCACCAACGCATTCTACACTCCCTCCCCTTTCCAACGATACCTATAATATGGCACTTGCGGCCCAAAAAACCATAAAAAGTATTTTTGGCCACAAAATCGGGAAAATAAAACACTGCGTCCGAACAACTCTTGCCGTTTACTCTTTTGCCTCTTTGACCATTCCGGATTTCCCGAACTTTAGTGCGCTGCCTTGGGAAGTAGTCCGCTAGAGGAACTTTACAGTCACCGCTGCAGTAAAGGGCCTTTGGTGATGAATTTTTCTGTTGGCCGAATATACATTGCGTTTATTCTGCAACGATTTTGTTTCGGCTGTACTTATCGGGGTTTTGTTTAGAATTTTTCTTCAGTCATAGCTGTACTAGAGGCGATTTGCTGGAGGGGCCCTTAGCCAGCGTAGGTCGAGTTGAGTTATTTTTAGACGGGGGGCCCGTTATGGGCTGCATTTAAGCAATCGTACGATTGAACTTGTTGCATACGAGGATGGCCTGCTGATTTTTCTCAGCTTATACTGGGGCTATTACAACGGAGGGGTTTTCTAAACGGGCAAAAAAATGAATTTTTTTATTTTTAGCAAGATGGGCCGGAAGGTAATATTAATGGTGCTGTGAAGTTAATGAATATAAACCTGCAATTTGTACATGCATGGGCTGATCTTAAAAATCTTGCCTTGAATTTTTCTAAGTCACAGGCTATTTTTATTAATAGGGATCTGTTCGATGCTACCAACTGTTTGGACTTGCGCTTAAATAACGAACTCATAACATTCAGTTTCTCAGTTAAAGATTTATGGCTGTATCAATTAAAAGCTTGATTGAACAATAGTTGAATAGTCCAATTGTTAAATTATATGGTGTACTTCGTTAGCTTGCTTTGTCTGCTTCGTTCACCCTACCTGCAACTGAAATTCTTAGTTAAAACGCTTATTATAACATTAACTAGCTTACAGGGCCCAGCGATGCCCGGGATGCTGTTAACTTTTTATTTATGTAGAGTTAAACCAACCTGCCTTCTGCTTTCCTTCCCTTGTAAGCTCCCATGGGGTGTGAGGTGTGGTAATTAAATCAAGCATACATTCATACACAATACTCCCCTACATCACTTTCTACTACTTTCATTACTATAAATAAATCATTTTTTTCATTTACATATTTCCAATCGGCAGGGGTAATCTTTCTGACGCTTTCAAAAAGTTCCGACTTTCAACACCCATAGTTTCTCTTTCTACATTTATTAATATTTTCATACCAAATTTAGCACACGCATTTCCCCGCATGATTTCTATTTTCCAAAATTATTTTCACATCCAAGGATGTGAACACTCCTCAAACTCCCACTTCCATTAAACTTTATTCCATTTTACTGGAAAACTATTAATTATTGAATCTTCATATAAATATTAAGGTAATTATACTATTTTCCAAGACGCTTCCATTGAACCCACCCACACTACACTACGTCTATTAATTACTGAGATATTACAATTTTTCTCCTCGATCTCGACATAATCCATGCTATTGCCATTCTTCATTTTCACGGGTAAAAATTTTTTTCACTATTTCAAAATGATTTTCTATTTTCGCTTTTCACAAATTTGTCAACAGTATCTATTCGTAAATTAAGAGTGATAATCTTGTGATAGTAAGTATGAATGGAATAATCTCTGGAAACTCCAGTAATTAATAATTATGAATAATTTTGTGGAGGCTAGTGCTGAACTCGAATTTTAAAAGTCATTTACTTACGTTCATGAGCATAGTAATCCGTTTCATCAACTTGTAAAGTAGCAGAACGTTCTTTTTCTGCTGAGCTTTTAGCCAAATCTTTTGATCTAAGAGTACTTACATGGTGAAGAAAAATTAAACTTATTTATTCATACTTTCTAAATGGCACGCAAGTAACGTCCATCACTTGATCTTCGAAGGCACCGCCATGTTCACAATTAACGTAATCCACGCGAGTTATAGGTTCGGATTTACTGAGGGTGACCGAGGTAAAGAAAAACGGTGCTTTTCTATCAGGAAGAGATTTATTTTGAATATGACGAGTTCTGATCTACAACTGAACTAAAACTAGGTTGACAAAATGGTTATAAATAACATCAACTTAGTGCAGGTGTTGAAATACGCCGCCGGTGATCAATGTGCCTGGGAACCGCGGTGAACTCAAGCTCGGTGGGAAAGTTGGCCTTCATCAGGTGCATCTGAAGTTCCTATAAGTGACCGGTGTGCGTGGTAATGTCTCAGGGGTCAGCGTGGAAGATGACGTAACTCGCACAAATGGTTAAGAACTACGAATTTCCGCATTCCAGAAAATATCTCAGCCTAGCAAAGAATCCTTTTAAATTACCACTTAAAGCCTAATTGTGCTACTAACTAGTCCTGGAGGCCCATGCAGAGTGGAATTAGGCACTCCTGCATCTTGTACAGTTAAACTCAATCCAGGCAAACCTCCTAACCGTTCCCAACAAATTCTTTCTTCTTGAGCTTTCTATACATGCTGCTTCTCCTTCGGCATATTAATAAGCAGTTTCTTAACTCTCTTGTTTTGTGATGATTTTAATCTAACAAAATTCCGAATGTGCAAATAGCCGGCTTGACGGCAAAATTGATGTAACATAAGTGTGCAGCTCTTATTACTGTCCTTCCGAATGAATAGTCCCTCCAAACAATAAATTTTTACACCACATGCCTAAACCATGGAAATATAAACAAACACGGAACGGCTTTATGCCAGATTTAGCGTACCACATGCCCTGATGTGTTAGAATTGGATGTGTTCGTTTTGGTCGCTCAGTGCAGGCGTAAATATGAAGACATAATCAGAAGGGGGCATACAATTCAAAATTTTCCGAAGTTCCTTCCATAATGTGCATGCCCCCCTTAACATCTATTTACACGCTGCCATTCACCGCTTGCTATAATGCTTTTGTGGGAGGTAAACAAAACCAGCGAAATTAAAAATAAGGCGATTTTCTTAATTTTCTGAAGTTAATGCAACTCCTTTTAATGCGGTTTGATGAAATAGAATGTTTATCATGCATCATCCATCCTCTTACCTAAAAAACGATTTCCCACGCGAAAATTGCGTGTTGTTGCGATAAACCACCACAGAGCACTTCTTATCTTAAATTCTCGTACAGTTTAATTTTTTCGCACTGCTAACTGCACTTAAACAACGCGTAAAATAGTTCTTTATAAAATCCTCGCGGGCTATTGCCACAATTATAGATACACACTCGAAAACTTGCACTTTTCCGGTTTAATCAACTCAAACTTCGAAGTAGCACAGATTACATTTGACAGTTCGAGCAGATGCTTTATTCAGCTTATAAACGCTGTTGCTGTTCTCCTCTAGGTAGCTATCATTAGGTGATCGCTCATGTACAGGGTTGTTCATACACGATACAGCCGTTCCGTGCTTAGTTTATATTTCTATGGCTTACAGCCGTTTCGTGTTTAGTTTATATTTCTATGCTTTTATACGCATGGATTTGACAAATGGAAACTTCAAAAATTCGCAGTTTGAAAGGTTTAGGTCATAGAAGTACAAACTAAGCACGGAATGGCTGTATCGCGTATAAACCCTGTATATGAGCGACCACCTAAAGATAGCTACGCAGAGGAGTACAGCAACAGCTAAGATTTCGTAGGAAACAATCTATAGAAAAATGTATTTAATTTTAAAGTCAGGGACAGCATGCTGCCGGTCCGTTTAATCAAATACTCAAAATTCAGCTTATCTGGCGGTCATGTTCATAATTTCCCAGAATGTACGGAACGTATCGGATCGAAAATAACAGGTTAAATTCAATTCAACTTTTACTTACGGAGAGCATTGGTACAGAAAGGGTCAAGAACATTCTTTTTCAGCCTTAAAGTATGCGTATGCACGCGCTCTTGAAATACTGCCAATGAATTAAACTTTTTAATGCTCCCTCACATAAGAAGTTCCGGGTAATGTTCTAGGGTTACGTTATTAAGGGGAACGCCACTGTGACGGGTGAAAAAATGTTCAGTGATTGGTAATTTTTGTACAGCGTAACAAAATATTTAAGTATCGGGTAAAGGATATTAATTATGTATATATTCAGCTTGTTCAACACCAATTTTTATTGAAAAATGCTTCAAATGTACATAGTTCTGGGCCTCGATATGGCGAAAATATATCTCTTCATTGAGCCATCGATATAAAAAGAAATGTATTTATCAATATTTATATCAATGTACCTATCGTTGTGTGTAGATGTTTTTTTTTTGTCACAAAATGGCGGTGGTTTAACATTTTTCCGATCTTAAAAAATAGTTAATATCAACATTTAAAAATCAGCTACTCACAACCATAGCCACCGAATACGGAAATTTCAAGACATTTTTTTCTAGTTTTCGCTGTCAACACAGTCAATACACGTTTTTTTAGTGCGTTTAAAACACACTGTTCAGACCGTAATCGTGTATGTGTGAAAGTGCCTAACTCACTTACTTTAGCGTAATGTTTTGGTACATATTTATGAATTTTTATGCTACTAAAAAATGCAAAAAAAAGGTTTAAGCCACCAGTTTGAGACCATCATTGTGAATTCCAAAATTCGTCATACGGCAATCGAAAGTAGAAGTTTTAAGCTTTCATTTGCACCCCCGGACGTTTTTTTGGACCAAACAAATTTTGGGATATAAAATCTTATTTCTGTATTGGAACAGATCAATCTCGATCGTTCGTAACTCGAAAATTCAAGATTATTTACAGGCCCGTTCCAAAATTTGTGGTACCAATCCTCCGAACAGCAAACTACGTTACGAATACGAAAGAAATGGTATTGGTATCGGCGCTGCCATATGAAAATCAAACCAATTGGAAAGATGTGCAATTTGTGAATTTCGCTAGGTTGTTTGTGAAATTTATATTCTATTTCGGATATTTGAGATGAATTAAGCTCAATACATACTTTACATACATTAATCAGCTTTCATGCAAATTTATGCAGACTAAAAATTTACAGGTTCTTAATATAATAGTCACCAGGGATTTTTAAAGCGTAAAACTTTGCAACTCTCTCGTGTGGAGTAACAATCCGTATCGTTTTCGGTGCATTGGGAACGCGCCTTTAAGCTGTGCCTTGATGTAGCTCTACCCTTATTTGTTCAACCTTTTTTGACGTTGAAACGCCAAACGGAGCCATCATTACTTTTTGACATTATCGAATGTACGTTTTGTTTGGAAGAGTTTTGGAAAAAAATGAATGCGCCGCCAACCTTTGAGTCCTTTCTGTTATACGATGGCGAAAAGAAGTGAGTGTTTCGTTGTTTTGTACAGTGCATGAAGAATTCGATGTGATTTAATTAACAATGCTCTTAAGCTGAGTATAAATATTCGCGTGTTTTAACGCACCTGTCAAATTTTAGTCGGTGTAAATTGGTTATTGGTGCTTGGCAATGTAAAGTATGTTTAGCATACTGTATTGCTTTTCTTACTGATATTTACCTTTTACAAAAGATCTACTGGCTAATGTGCCGTTTAAAAATATTGTTTCTGACTGAAATTTGACAGGCCCGTAAAGTTTTATCAGATTTTCTTTTGAGCAATAATTGGGAGACAAATTATATTTTCTCAGCTGAATGTCGCTATTTGACTTAAGATTTTTTGATTGAACTTGTTTTCAAATGCGATGGGTCGATAATAATATAAATATTTGTATTGTGGTAAATGATGAATTCCCCCAATTTTGTAGAGGGAAAAATGTGGCTGAAGGCCTGAACAAAACAGCATGCAAGGACAGTGGCTGCTCGACTTCAGAAGCAGCCCCACCTTGTAAATCGAGAGGCTGAAACAGAACGGCAGCTCATTTGACAATTGCCTTCATTTGACATACCGGCGAAATTTGATTAGAGTTTAAAAATTTAATTTAGATTTTTAGATTTTTTAGTTTTTACACTGCCACCACTTACGAATTCCCATAAATCACTCTTGATGAGTATTGCTTGCATTTGAAGCTTCCAGGTGTCGTAATTTGATTTATTGAGAAACTCAATTCGAAGAAAAATTCGTAGAACTATCGTGGCGTCGCTCCAATTTCAGACTAAAGAAGCTTCTGTGGAACAAGTTTCCTATACTTGTTTTTTTGGAAATGCCCTAAAACCTTATGGAAATGTTCCATTTATGGTCGGAACGAGTGATTTAGGTAAGTATAAGTTCCCGCAAACAGTACTTTCCCAAAAATTAGCTTGTTTTAGCTTGTTTTGACACCATAAATTTAAAATTTTGTAAAAGGAAAATCATCTGTCAGAAGATATTTTTTAAGAAAACGAGACGAAATTGACTTTGACTTTTGCAATTTTTGGTGTTAAAACAAGTTAATGTTTCGGAAAGTATTGTTTGCGGGAAGTTATGCTTACCTAATTCACTCGTTCCGACCATAAATGTAACACTTCCATAAGGTTTTAGGGCACTTCCAAAAAAACAAGTATTGGAATCTTAAGCCGCTTCTGTTAAGAAAATCAGTACTCGGGCGATTTACAAACTGGGGCCATAACCTGTTAAGAAAATATTGGAGCCGACTGCAAGTTTTAATTCACTTTAATAAGTAGGGAAAAAAGAACGATCAGTTGACAAACATTACTTGAGTTAAAACGGCAATAATAGAACTCACGGTCTGTGTGAGTGCGCTCTACAGGGATTCGTGAATGAATAAGCGAGCCTCGGAGAAGCCGCACAGAAAATACAGGTGGCTCGTATAGTTATCGGGGATCGTTTACAAACGAGAATATCAGTAGCTTGTTTGATTCAACACAATTCTCAGTTATTTATCACACTCTGACAGCCTATCAAATATGCATATTAGCTTCCGTTCGTTCAGTTTTGGCAGACTTCCGTACGGAATAGTGTGCACATTATGGTTTGGCGTTAAGCTATGGATGTTACCTTTGCTATAATTGCAAGAAGTAACCTGTGTACGTTTCTTTAGTTTTTTCCCTTCTCGTCCGGTACGTGCTCTAATCCAGTTAAACTTTTGCTATGTGTTCATTTATTTCACTGTCATGATAATACTCTATTAAATATACAATTCTAACAATTACATTACTAAATTTTATTTATAGTCAGTTACTTTAATAAGTTTAAAACGCATGGGTCAGGACAGGAAACGGGTCTGTACGTAGTTAAATAAAAAAAAAACATTTACAACAATTTTATCGTTGAAGGGACCTAAGTTAGGTTAGTTAAGCTGCGAAACCCGGACGTTGTACCGTAGAGTCCATTAGGGATTCATAAGTGTAAACCTACTGTGAGCAGGTTTATACCTTGTTATTATTACACGAGTATAACTAAAGTTCTTCTAGTTTGCGAATGTTTAATGATTTTATTTGTTTTTAGGATAATAAAGGAATTAGACACAAAGGTTACAAATGCAGCAATATTTACTGTTAATAAGGAGGATCACACTTTGGGAAATATGATCAGGAAGTATGATTAAAACTTTTTATTAAAGATATGGAAAAATATTATACTATTTTAGCCAGTTGTTGAAGGATCCAAACGTTCTTTTTGCTGGATATAAATTACCACATCCTCTAGAACATAAATTTGTTATTAGAATACAGACGACATCAGAATATTCTCCTCAAGAAGCATTCATGAATGCCATTACGGATCTCATAGCTGAACTTTCGCTTTTCGAAGAAAGATTTAAAGTAAGTTTGTTCGTGAGTGCAAAGAAATAAATTTATTTATTTTATTTTCTAGGAAGCCATTAAAGAAAAGAAAGAAGGGGGCGATTAAAAATACTTATACTTTTTAATAAATCATTTGAATTAAATGAAATTAATATTTTCAATTCTGTCTACCCTTCATGGAAAATCCAAAATTTTTGATGTGCAACCATCTTTACAATGTAGAGAAACATCGTCCTCCAGCACCAGCAGCAGGAGCAAGACGGTCACCGATCGTTTTGGAGCAAATTCGCTTATTTCTGTGGTTTATATATCTAAAAGCCACTGTTTGTTTCTGAATAGTAATAGTTTTCGTTTTGTTCCGTTTTCAGGAGTAAGGGCCCTGATTTCATGGTTTAATTGGCGCAACATGGACTATTAAAGTTCACTGAAATAGCTAACCATGTGACCAGAAAGAATTCTAAAGGGAAAAATCCGACAGCGCGTTTAAGCCCATCGAACTCTTCTTAAGCATCGCCAAAACCTATGACTACAATGGCTGGTGTCCAATTAACAGAGAAACAGCTCGAGCTTTTCATGGTATCGTAGGCTAAGGATCTTGAAGTTTTGATTTTATCGGTGATGACATTATTGGAAAGACGAATCGTTTCTCTGGAGTTCAAACTGAACCAGATTGATCCACATTGCCCAGCTGAGTGAACTAAATTCAAATCTGCTAATTTGCGTCCCCTAATCATCGACCTCCAAACGAGTCTGATATTGCGCAACCTACTGCTGGTTCTGATAAACACCACGGGTACAGTTGTCTCGCCATTGCCTGTTCTTGACCCTGAATTAATAGAAGTGAATATTCTTTGAACTGCGAATCAAAGTAAAATTAAATCTTACTTACACTCTGATTTTCATACTCCCTCTCCTACATGACCCAGCGGAGTGAGGTTGTCTCAAATTTGGACATTTTGATGGCAGTTTCGAAATCAGTGACTCCGAAAAGCTCCAAGTGTTCATTGCTGAGTTCTTGCGAGTGTCAAAATTCCATGTCTGTCCGCTGTCATAAATCTTTGGCAAGGCCGACTGACAAGATGCGCTGAATAATTCACCTATTCACCATAGTGGATCTTCACGCGGGGATATAATCCGCACTCAGAGTTTTAATCTGAAGCCTACGCAGAGATTTAATTTATCAAATAAAATTTTATAAAAATTTATAAAAACACTCTTATATAAAAATTTAACGTTGTGCCATAGATGTCGGGAAGGCCCAGTGGACAATCAACCAGGTGATGCGTCGTGTTGGTCCCTGGTTACGCGGCCATGGACTAGAGTTGGCGTTGGTCAAGACCGAAATCGTCCTCCTGACCAAGAAAAGCATTCTCTTGCTGATGGGAATACAGGTAGGAGACATGACGGTAAAGACTAAGATGGCAGTTAAGTACCTGAGGGTGAGCCTCAATTGCAAGCTCACATTTTAGGAAGAGGAGAGTACTGAGCGGGCAAGGCGGCTGCGGTGACGACGCACAGTGGGGCAGAATCGCAAAAAGCTGGCCAAAAATCAAATTTTTGAGTTGTGTATATTCGTCTATATACCATCAGATCTTGTTTAGGGATAGTCCTAGTACATAATTCCGGTCCGGGCAGGTAAATACCTGGTCTAGGTTCGCCTCGACATCAATCGACATTCAGCCTCCGTTGAGTGCTCAAGAAACAAGTGTACACGTGAAAAAATTCTTACCTGTTAGAAGTGCTGCGAAACTGAGGAAAATCGTTCAATTCGAATTCGGCAAAATGGATTCATTTTCTGGAGGTATGTAGAATTTATGCTTATGCACAATTATTGCTCATTTCATGTTTGTGATATTTAAATCTCGTGACAAGTATGTAGTATATTTTTTTTTAAATTTATATAAAATCAATTTTCTAATTGAGTTTTAAAAAAAGTCCCACGGAGTCCCGCCTTGTTTCGGCAAGGAACTGATAGTATACAATGTTAAATATAACATGTTAAAAAACTGGCTGCAACTAACTGCAACTTGAGTAGTGAGACTAATTTTTATGGAAAAACACGTGGCGCGACATTAAGGGGGTATTCTCATGTGAACGCATAAATTTTACCTCTTTTTAGGGAATCGAAAAAAAATCGAATGGAATATTGTTCAGTAGGTCTGCCGCTATCGTCCCTACTAGAATTAATCAATTTCATTGAAAGACAAAAAAATGGCGGACTGTAGAAAAAAAAGTTACGAAAATCTTGGTTTTTTTTGGTACAAATCGTTTAAAAAAAATAAGAAAATATTTTCGAAAATAAACAATGTTGGTACGGACGATAACTATTAATGAGTAGAAGAGCATATATAAATTTCAAAGCAATCGCTTGAATAGTTTTTTGTTTAGGCCCATTACAGTTTTAGAAAATGATGTTTCGAGAAAAATGCGTTTAAAGTTTCAAGAGCAGAATTTTCGTGGAAAGTATATATTTACACTAATGAATTTATCATATCAATTTTACAATACTTTTACTATGTTTTTGCTCTAATTTAACTCCTGAATCGTAAGCAATAACCTCGAAAACCAAATTACATGAGATTTCACTTCATAGTTTCAACGTATGAACCATAGTCCGCCATATTGGATCCGCCATTTTGGATTTTGAAAATCTGACTTCAGATTCGTAATCAGCGACCTCGAAAACCCCCATATAGGTAATTTGGGATTTTTGGCCAAGAAATCGGGATTCTGCCCACTGTGCGACGGCGCTGAGCAGGATCATGGAAAACATTGGTGGACCCAGGCCCTGCAAAAGGCGCCTGTTGCTCCGCACAGCCGAAGCCATACTGCTATACGGGATCTAATAAATCTGCCCCACGATTTTATTTTAGTTTGATCAAAAGCCGAAATTGGTGACCCATAATTATTTTCTACCTTTCATCAATTGTGCAATAAAGTCGTTTTTACCTATTTTTTATTTTTCACTTTATTTGCTTATCCTGATTTTATTTCATCCGATATTGGCAAATACGGAACTTTCGCTTCTTCATCTAGTTCAATAAGGCCAACCTGTTATAATATCGGGAACGCCTCAAGGGCGGATCCAGAAACTTTTTACAGGGGGGGCCATTTATATTTTTACACCCCCCCCCCCCCCAATTTTTTTACCGTAAGAAATTTTATTAAATTTTTGACTTAAGTTCCCAATGCTCCATTTTTGGAAGTGCCCTAAAACCTTATGGAAATGTTCCATTTATGGTCGGAACGAGTGAATTAGGTAAGTACGTATTGTTCACGGAAAACAATACTTTCCCAAAAATTAGCTTGTTTTAGCTTGTTTTAACACCAAAAATTGAAAATTTTGTAAAAGGAAAATCAACTGTCCGAAGATATTTTTTAAGAAAGGTAAATTTTTATTACGAATTCTTTCGTACCGATGTTTAAAAAATTATTTACCATGTACATGAGCGCAAATTTCGATTGTACAAAGCAAGGACTATGCGAATAGCCACTCTGAATAATTTTATATCTCGAAAACGAGACGAAATTGACTTTGATTTTTGCAATTTTTGGTGTTAAAACAAGCTAAAACAAGCTAATTTTTGGGAAAGTATTGTTTTCCGTGAACAATACGTACTTACCTAATTCACTCGTTCCGACCATAAATGGAACATTTCCATAAGGTTTTAGGGCACTTCCAAAAATGGAGCATTCGGAACTTGTTCCAAATTTTTTAATGACTATCTTGATTGTTGTAATTTGTTGTAATTGGTTGCGCAGTACGATTACTGAAGATCGTCTGTTAGGTTTAGCTCTATTGCACATTCATCGCGATATTAATGTAGATATACAAAAAGTCATTGACCGCTTTGCTTCGAAAAAAAATCGACGGTTGAACATCATACTTTGAAGTATTTGTCGGTAAATTTTTATTGTGATTTGGAAATGTGACGAAAAGAAATCCAAAGATTTGTTGATCTCAAAACGAAAATAGATTTTAGCAAATTAAATTATTATTGCAAAATAAAAAGTGTTAATTTTTATTTCATCTGTCTTGTTTTAAAATGGAAAAATATCTTCGAGGGAGGGGCCATGGCCCCCATGGCCCCCCCCCCCTGGATCCGCCCTTGGAACGCCTGCGTTTGATTAAACGCATTTTCGAGCTGTCTATATTCCTTTGAAAATTTAGAATTAAACTGATGAGACTTGCCCAATTGATTGCATAAATTACCTACACTTATTTCGAAAATGATCAGCAGCTTTTCGAGTTTCTCGCTATCACATTAATGTCATTAGAATACTATCCACAACTTTTTTGATGAAACTAATTAATACGTTGCCGTGTAACAGTCCTTGAGGCGACTGCAAGAAAAGGAGCCCATAAGCACATATCGCAAACAAAACTTTAAGGTGAGGATATTAAAATATCGTAGGGGTGCCTGGGCACTGTTATCTGCGTATACTGCCCATTTCAGGTTCGTTTTAGGGGTGGAAAAGAGCCGATAAGCATATAGGCTGTAAGTGGCATCAAATGAACTCATACTTATTCCTACGGCTGGCTGGTCGGGGTTGGACCACTTACAAGGCAACCTTAATTTTATGATTTAAGTCCCATCGGCTATTTTATAATACTTATTTTAAGGACTTCTTCCACACCATTGGAGCTATTGTGCTCAAATTTGTTTGTAGTCTCCTTTCCGTAATATTCAACAACTGTTAAAATTATTTTCTTAAATTCGTACCCTAAGGGTGTGAAATAAAATCTTTTGAAATCTAAGGGTTGTTAAACTTTTTTCGTTATATTTCTAAGTGAATGGATGAATTTTGGGAAAAATGCTACCAATGAACGTAATAGCTCTAATGGTGTGGGAAAAATCCTTAAAATAAATAAGTTCAGCTGTTGTCAGTTAAATCATAAAATTGAGGTTGCCTCGTAATCGGTTCATCCCCGACTAGGCACCCGTCGACATTTCGACAGAGGAATAAGTAAGCTTTCATTTGTTACCACTTTCAGCCTGTACATTTATCAGGTCCTTTCCTTGCAGTCGCCTCCCCGACTATAACTGGGAACAATCGGGGTAGGATCTCGAAATGTGATTCAAGCATGCAGCACGCAAAGACACTCCGTCGCATAGGTTAAGATGTTTCGGTATGTTTTTATCTTCGTATCCTGTAAATCTTGCATGTTGCCATTGCCAGCAAATAGTAATAGCCCGAAAAAGTCGCGAAGAAGTGTTGGGAAGCGGTGGATACCTAAGACAAAAACTTAGTGCGAGCGAAGTGGTTGAAGTCCTAGATTCCAGATGATTCGAGCCGAAGCTCAATTGTTTGGTAAAGCGGCGAAAGAGGACAACCCATAGAAATACAAACTAAGCACGGAACGGCTGTATCGTGTAAGAACCCTGTACATGTATCTAATGATAGCTGCCTAGACCCTAGAGGAGAACAGCAACAGCGTTTATGAGGAAGAGCTAAATAAGAATCATAGCAAGCGGTGAATGGCAGCGTGTAAATAGATGTTAAGGGGGGCATAGACATTACGGCTGGAACTTCGGAAAATTTTGAATTGAAAGCCCCCTTCTGATTGTCTTCATATTTACGCCTGTACTGAGCGACAATCCGAACACAGCCAATTCTAACCTATCAAGGAATGTGGTACGCTAAATCTGGCTTACAGCCGTTCCGTGCTTAGTTCATATTTCCATGGGACAACCTCACATTCCGGGGCATGTAAACCAAACTTCGACGAGATGCTGAAAAATAATTAAAATTAGGCAGATTTCAAGCAGTCAGAGGCATATATATGTATGTACATAACAAAAGAAATTCACTCTCGCAATTATAGTCTGTAGGGGTAAAATGCAAAGTAAAGAGGAAAACATCCTTCCGTTCTAACAGGGCAATACGGCGTAAATCTCACAGCAACAAACAATGCAGAAACTTCAGTAAACAGTAACGAATGGTAGAGTGTGGGAGTCGATCACTTAATCAAAACAAAACAAAAACTAATGCCTATGAGCTTACATAAGTGCAAGTCCAGCCCTCAACCTGGGGAGTAAGAGGTGAGAAAAAGCTTCAACTAGAATATGGCAGGATGAGATATACTCGAAACTTAATGTGCCCATGTACAATCTATATACTCTTTATGATATTCATATATAAAAAAGAAAGTGTGTTTGTTTGTTACTCAATCACGCCTAAACGGTTGCTTCGACAGACTTAATTTTTGACACAAGGTAGTATATGGTAACATATACGCTATTTGTTGTTTTGATACATTTCAAGGCTTCATATCTGTAATCAAAATTTCCAAATTCAAAATGGCGGACCCAATATGGCGACCGAAGCTCTTCAACTTTAAGCAATTTTGATGAAATTTCAAAGGTAGACATCTTTTGTGTTACAGAATAGAAATCTAACCAAGAAAGTTAAACTTCAAGGAATTATCCTGAAAATCCTCACTAGAGGTCGTCAGGTATGCTGATTTCGAATCTCAACAAAAAGGACCAATTTCAAAACGGCAGATCCAATATGGCGACCGAAAAAGTTAAGCTTCAAGAAATTACCCTGAAAATCCTCACTAGGGGGTTTTCGGAGTCGCTGATTTCGAATCTGTCATAAAAATTTCTACATTCACAATGGCGGATCCAATATGACCAAAATTTTAAACTTCAGAGGAATACTGAGAAAATAAATAATTACAGTTTCACAAAACACAGATCACAAAACTTTTGCACAAATAATGCATTATAAGAAATTAAATGTGTAAATAGGATCAATGTATAATATCAAACTCAGTACAATCACGTGCCGTTGTGCGAAGCCGGATAGCTCTGCTAGTACATATGTATTATATATAAAACTGTGTTCCATGACGGACTGACAGACAACGCAAAGCCTAAACCATTGGAGATAGAAACATGAAATGTGGAAGATATATTTCTTATAGGTGTACAGGTACACTAACAAAGGATTTTTCGAACCCCTAAGGGCGTGAAAGGAGGTGTAAGAGATTGTATGGGAAAACATATTTTTTTGATCCGATTTACTTGAAATTTTAAGTAAGCAATCTGCAACACAAACAATGGAATAATTTCTGAAAATTTAACCCTTAAATTTCATAGATTTTATTTACATGCAAATTTCACTGAATATGCCACACACGTATGAGCAACAAAAACCTGTAGCTCCTGAAAATATTTTAGTTTGAGTTTGAATTCTCTAAAGCCCGGCACCAATTGAAGCACATTCGTGTTGACGTTTATGATTTTTTCCGTAAAAATCAGATGCATTATGTTGTAGAGATGGACACCTTATATGTTTTGTGGCATGTGATTTGAAATGTGGAATTTATTATCACGCATGACACATAAATTATTGCACCATATGGTAGAGCTTGTTCGATAATGCCGGTATTACTGTTATAAAATGAAACTTAGTGTGTTTCATTGATCTGCTAAGTACATTTTCTGTTGAGAATTTGGCTCTACTCTACCGTACCCCCAGATAGGTATTCTCTAAAAAGTGAGATGGAGAGAGAGAATGCATTACACGTCAACACGAGAGAGACAGCAAAAGAAAGCAATGATTCAAGACTATCAACACAGACTGCCTTTACGTACGCATACTTGTTGCAAAATAAATTCTGGAAAAAAACTTTTTGTTACTTGACTACTTTTGTCACATCCCCGTTATCCTCATGTACGCATAACACATTCGATTGTGACGTCATATAGGCCCTGCCTATTTATTTACTGGCAGTACTAGAGTACTGGTTTTTTTTATCTCATTTTCCATTTTCAGCTGCTCATTGAACTTATTCTGCGCACTATCCAAATTTTCAATTTTCGCTAAACGCGGGCTATATTTGAACAGAATCGTTTTTTTTTAATCTTTATTATTAAATTATCTAAAAAGAATTCTTTCATTATCTACATGATTTTTGCTACCGAAGTACACATGATTATATTTTTAGAATTTTTTTCGCGAAATGGCAGATGTTTGAAAAAAAACGGTTTTTTTTTTCGAAGAAAAAACTAGAACTAAATGGCTTATAACTTTTTTTTCCTGATATCAAATTGCTATAATCGTGTATACTTCGTTATATAATTTAATAATAAAGTTCCAGTTAAAATTTGAAGTCAATCGGATGAAAACTGTTCGAGTTAAATTAAGTTGGTAATAACTCCTTAATAAACTTTAGTTTGATTTTTCTCTTCCATTTCGCCGGTATTTTTTTTTTTGTGATTGATTTATATGATGCTAAACTATCATCTAGCGAAATTTGAAGTAATTCTCCGGTTTTTTTAGTTTTCGATCCAGCCTCCTTAAGGGCCTACACCAGTGTAGACGGCGGAAAAATGTGTCCAGATTTAGGACTCGTTTTCTCGGAAACTATACATGATAATTGAAGTCTTTTTTTTTATTTGAAAGTACTTGTTTTATGCTGTTTATTCACTTTTAGTGTTTTACAAAATAAAAATAGCCGAGTCGACTATGTAGGGTCAAAATGGAGCATGAAATCCATGGCATCGCCGTCGGTTCCCGCCCCTCTGTCACAACTGCTTATCTAAAAAAAGATTAAATTGTTATTAAAAGTAGAGTGTTTGTACAACAGATTGATGATGGCCAATTTTTAAAATTGTAACTACAAAAAAGTTTGTAGCGGTCTATTTGAATATACTGTATTTTTGCTTAAAAATTGGATAGTGTTTGGTAATTTATTGAAAAATACGAATTTTAGTAAAAAATGTGGCATCATCAATCTGTAGAGAAAAGTGTCCTGAGCAACTTTGTGAAATTTCATGCAATTTTGTCGATCAGTTTTTGAGATATCATGGTAACGGATTTAAAAAATTGTGTTTCGAGAAAAACGGCTTCAAAGTTCAAGTACCAGCTGTAAAGCGATGTAAAACACACGCCATGCGCGACAAAATTCTTTGTAACTCCACTATTTTTTGAAATATCGATCTGAAATTTTGAGGATATATTCTTGACTAATTACTCTTACGAAATATTGAAAAAAAAAATTTTGAAAATTTTGAAGCATCTACACTGGTGTAGCCCCTTAATGAATCAATTAAAATACCGATAGCGAACAAAAGGTGAAGGAGTTCTTGAAGTGCGTGTAACTTTGGGGTTTTTTAGTTTTGTTCTACAAAAAAATTTCAAGTTTATAATCCTTAGTGGTTTAGCATATTTAGCAAAAAACCCAAATTTTGTAATTGAAATGGTGCGGGTAGCATTGTGCAATAGAGTTTACTTTGATTAGTATTATTTAAGGAGCTTTTTTGACTGGGCTGTCACTTGCTTAATAACCAGATAAATTTAAAACAACAAGAGTCCTCTTTTCACATTGACAATTATGCATACACGCATATTAAAAAAACTTGCTTGTTTAGAATAGGCAAACTATTTCTGCAATAAATTATGTTAGTCTAAGCCCTGATGATGCCCCAATAAGGCGAAACGCATGCGTTAAAAAATAAAATAAAAGTTATGTGGAATCAAAAAACCTTGTTTCAACTACACCACCCACTTACTTATAATCTGGAGAATTATAACATTCGCAAATAATAATAAATAAGCCTCTTACAATATGCGATTTGCGAATAAGCATTTTCTAAATTTTATAAGTAAGAATCTCTCCTTGCAAACACGTACCGCCTGACTGCATAAAAGTGCCAAGTAACTATAACTGTTATAGGTAGGTATCCAGACTACCGAAGATATCTTGAAAAAATTATCTTTGATCTTTTCCGGAAGTGCCTTGAGCTTGAAAGGGCTGAGAGAAAATGCAAGTATGGTAAATGCATAAACCTCGGAAGGAAATGCGGCCGACTGGAAAAGTGCATTTCATTCACGTCGCATTCATCTTGCGCGAGAGCATATTATTTACTTCCAGAACCGTACAGTATCTTCAAGAAATGGGAGCCTGATAAAAACCAGTCGTGATACTACCTTACGCGAGTGTGATATTGAAGCATAAGTTATACCTGTTGCGCTTACACTAAAGAAAGTAACGGCAATATATTGAGATGATCACTTCAAATCACTAGGAAAATTTTCTTCACGACCAAATGGATTCATAAGAAATTGGCGATCCCACCTGTAACTATTTCCAGCGGAATGGGAACTGGCTAACGTCCAGCCAGATCCGATGAAATTTGTCTTCCCCAGGTCCGGCGTACAAAAGCTCAATTATTAGTAGGCGCACCTTTTTTTTAAAGTCTGGATTCCACGATGAGACACCGCCCGGACATTTATACGGTCTTGATTTCTTGCGATTTGAGAGAGCTTTTGAGGTGAATTAAATTATGCGTACTCGCGGGATTATAGTTTCTCTTTTCGGTTGTTTACCTGCGCGCTACGAACAAGTTTATAGCATCGAAGTATAAAACTCTTTCATCGCCTTGATCAGGTTTTAATCATACCTTGAACTTGAAACGGTGATCATCGCCAGTGTCACTTAGAGATGAGAGGTCTCTAGAGAGATCTAGTTTATTAGCGCGGTGTTCGTGATTAGTGAAATTGATAAATTTGGTTAATAAATTCAAAAGCACTGCTGAGTGCAGCTTGTGATCATTGGATAATTGAGTGTCTTCTTCAAAATGGCTATTAAGCTCTGTGTGCTCCTGTTGGGTGCTCTGCACTTCGTATCAGCAGAAAAAGATTCAAGCAAAGGTAAATATCGTTAGGCGGTAAAATGTGTGTTAAGCGGTAAAGCGACCAACTAGCTCCTAATTAGTCAAACATTAAAATGGTGGGCCTCTGTTCCGTTCCATCGGAGACATCTGCCTTGAGTAACTGAAATCGTCAACCGAATCTGGATTTGCATACCTACTTGGAAAAATGCTTGGGATTCAGTAAAGAAATGATGAAATATTGAAATTTTACATAGATACCGCCTTTTACATCGTTTTCGTTATTTAAATGCACAAATAAAGATTAGTACTGTAAAACCATTTTAATAAATTGTTCTGTAAGGATATTCTACTCGGTTGAGACAGTGTTAAATTGTTATTTAATTAATTAAATGCTGACTCCTCTGAAACGCTTTCCAAGTTGCATATTACCTCAGGTAGGATTACCGATATCTTGACCTCTATCGACGATCTTCGCACTTCGTCCGCGGAAGGAAATCAGCTTGCTGGTATGGATTCAGGCCTTTTTATGCCCTCTCTTGACGACATTCGGCGAGGTCTTAAGCAGATAAAATCTGATATTGGGGCTTACCATGCCTCTGCTTCGAGGGGCTCAGAGCTGGTTAGTTCCATCGCTTCTGACGTCAAAGCTCTTTTGTCTCGCGATGCTGTTGGTCGACGCGCTCCTATGGCTTCAGCCCCCGACATGACAAAGGGCTCAATGTCTGCTGGCTTAGACTTTTCCACTCAGGCAGCATCCAGCGAGGTTGCCGTTAACAGGAGTGCCAACCCTCCTGTCTTGGACTTTTCGACTCAGGCAGCATCCAGCGAATTTTCCGTTAACACGAGGGCCAACCCTCCTGTCTTGGACAACCACCGGCCAGCCCTACGTCACCGCAAGAATAAATTGCAGAAAAAACCGCAGAACGATCGCCAGTCGACTTCGCGACCAGCTCCTGCAACGTTGGACGCCACAGCTTCTTCGCCGGCCCCGCGTAATGCGGGTTTTATAACGTTGAGGCCCGCAGAACGTCTACGACCTATCTTCGTGGCACGCCTTCATCCGGAGACCACTGAGGATGAGGTTGTCCAGTTGGTTTCGTCACGTCTGGGTGTTTCTTGCGACTCGCTCCTCTGTACAAGGCTGAACTCTCATAGGCGCCGTTCGTTTAATGCGTCTTTTAAAATTTTCGCACCTGAGGAGTTATTTGATTCTATCGTGTCGTCCAATATTTGGCCTTCTGGATGCATCGTACGCGAGTTTACCCATAGGGAGCGTCCTATCTCACTACAAGGTTCAAAAAACTAAGCTGCGATTTGTCCCTCTATTATGCTAATGTGACCGGACTCCGCTCGAAAATGACTCACCTATATATTGGTACGACTGGTTCCTGTTTTGACGTGGTCTGTTTGACCGAGACCTGGCTTCATAGAGGGATCAACGATGCTGAGCTCTTCACTCCGGATTTCATTGTCTTTCGACGTGACCGTCATCGTGAACCGGATGCTCCTGTTGGTGGTGGTGTTTTGTGCGCCGTTCGTCGGGATCTGCCTTGCGAGCGGATAGATACATCACGTTTTGAGGATTTGGAATTAATATGCGTTGTCCTTCGCCTTCCACACAAATCTATTTATGTTTCAACGGTTTATATCCCACCGAATTCGTCCTCTGCCTCATTTGAACGACTTGCAACATTTATCGACGAGCTCACGAGCGATTCTTCGTTAACCGACGAGATACTCCTGGTGGGTGACTTCAATCTGCCCTGCGTTAGTTGGAGTGAGTCTGAGGATGGCATTTTGATTCCATCCGTAATGGCGGCCAATTCTTGCGTGTCATCATTCCTCGACAGTATTGCGTCCTCTGGATTGACGCAGTGTAATAACGTTACAAACGATAATAATCGATACCTGGATCTTTTGTTCTCCTCGGATCCTGCTGGGACAGTGGTTCGTCGTTGCTCTGCACCTTTACTGCCTGAGTCGAAACATCATCCGGCTTTTATTTTGACCTTCTCATTTGATCCTGTACTTTCTGATTGTTCGCTTCTCACTGATTATTCTTATAACTTTAAAAAGGCAGACTTTTTTAAATTAAATCAGTGGCTACTTAACTGCAACTGGGATAACGTGTTACAGGAGCGCGACATTAATAAGGCTGTTAAATCTTTTTATGATATTATCTCGCTTAGCTTTACACAATGTATTCCAGTTAGAAAGAGGAACGGTTCGAGTCATTGTCAGCCTTGGCTCAATAGCTTCGTGAAACATTTAAAGAATCAGAAGTCTAAAGCCTGGAAGAGGTTCTGTTCCTCTAGGAGCGACTATGATTTTCTTGAATATTCTGAATTGCGTAATCAATTCGTAAATGCTGCTACTGAGTCTTACCGCGCTTATATTGACAGTATGATATACTCTCTTCGTGACTGCCCGAAACAGTTCTGGAGGTTTGTCAACTCTAAGCGTAAATCTGACGGTTATCCATCCTCTCTTTTCTATGGCTTTACTAGTAGTACCGATCCCAAAGTAGTTTCTAATCTTTTTGCAGATTTTTTTAAAACTGCATTCTGTGATACCAACTGTGATATTAATCCTAAGGATTTCTCAAATCTGACGAAGCTTCCGCCGACAACTCTTGAACTTAAGGACCTTGTACTTGACGATATTACTATTTATGATCATATTTCTAAATTAACTGACAATTTCTCGAGTGGCCCTGACGGAATCCCATCTTGTGTTTTAAAAAGGTGTGATTCTACTTTTGTCCCTATTCTCTGTTATTTATTTAATTTATCTCTTCGTTCGGGGGTATTTCCTACATCTTGGAAGCTTTCATTAATTACTCCCTTGCACAAGAAAGGTAATAGGAGTGATATATCAAACTACCGTCCTGTTGCTAATTTGAGCTGTATAGCTAAACTATTCGAAGCCCTGATCTGTGATACACTTTATTTCCACTGTAAGCCTTTTCTAATGCCTTTCCAACATGGGTTCATTAAAGGTAAGTCAACCACTACTAACCTTTTGGAATTCTCCAATTATTGTATTTCTGCTATTGAGTCGGGGAAACAGGTGGATTGCATTTTCACCGACTTCAGCAAGGCTTTTGACAGGATTAACCACACTATTCTTATTCATAAGTTGTCTGTACTAGGCTTCCCGAACTGTTTTCTTGACTGGATTTCATCGTATCTGTCTGAGCGTGCTCAACGTGTCTATTTCCGTGGAATCCTTTCCGATTATATTGAGAATACATCAGGAGTACCCCAAGGTAGTCATCTTGGTCCACTGTTATTCACAATTTATATTAATGATGTATCCTTTATCCCAACCCACTCGAGAATTCTCTGCTATGCTGACGATGCGAAAATTTTTCGCTTAATATCTAATGACCATGACTGTGAAACTTTAAACTCGGACCTTGCCGCCTTTTATACATGGTGTTCTATTAACCTTCTCCCCCTCAATATTAGTAAGTGTACTTGTATGTCCTTTTCACGCAAAAAGAACCCCTTGCTTTTCAATTTCAGGATTGATGGGCATCTCCTCACCCGACTTGACAAAGTGCGTGACTTAGGGATCACACTCAATTCGCGTTTCTCTTTTGATGACCACATAAATACCATAATCAATAAGGCTAGTGCAACTTTGGGGTTTGTAAAAAGGTGGTCTAAGGAGTTTGATGACCCTTATATCTCACGACTTCTGTACTGTACATTCGTGAGACCGATACTTGAGTACGCTAGTCCTGTTTGGTCTCCTTTCTATGAAAAAGACATCAACAGAATTGAAGCTGTACAACGTAGGTTTTTGCGTTTTGCCCTCCGTGGTCTACCTTGGGATAATAGTCTTATTTTACCTCCTTATTCTGACAGACTCAAGCTAATTTCGCTTGGCTCTTTGGAGAGTAGACGAATTAATTCCAGAGTTGTCTTTGTTTTTGATTGTCTGAGCGGTGCTATTAATTCTCCAGAACTGTTGGCTCTGTTTAATATTTCAATCCCTGCGCGGTCTTTGAGGAATCATGACTTCTTCCAGTTAACACATCACCGCACTAATTACGGGTACAATGAGCCTATAGCTTCTATGTCGCGTTCCTTTAATGTACGTTTCCCTAATGTTGATTTTCATCTTTCGAGAGCCCAGATAAAGGGTCTGCTTCGTTAATGTTTTTATTTTCGATGCACAATTTCTCATAGCTCTTATTATATTATACAGTAATCAGATTGTTGATGAATTTGTCAAATAAATGAAAAATGAGTGTAGAGAAAAAACAGACGTATAAGGTTTCAAGGAACTTTTATTTACTGCTTATCCATTATATCCCTTGCTTTTATTGCATTTTACATTTAAAACAAACAAAACACAAAATTCGCTGGGGTCCAGACATCATAAAAAGAAAACGCTGTCCAATTTTCATCAAAAGTGTTTGAATTTAGATTTAGATGCTTAGACCAAATTTTTATAAACCATGTGACAAAAAGCAAAATTCGAAATATGTTTAAAATTCAAAAACTATGGAAACGGGATCATATTTCCACGTAGTTTTCATGTAAAATCCTGGATATTTTAAAATTCTTTAATTGATAGAGGTTGTGGAGTATTTTGATGTGGACATTTTCAGCACAACATTTATTAATTCTGAAAAAAATTTCTTCTAACCGATTCATACTGGGAACACATTTTAACTTGTTCTGAAAAGGGGTTTGTGGAAATAGATTGCAAAATGTCTTACGTGCAGACATTAACGAAATCTGTACACATATCATTGGAACTCCCAGAAAATGAGAGATAATAAAGTGAATTCTTGAAACTATAATACAAAAATTATGCAATAGTTTCCAAACGTGCTTCGCACCAAACAAAACTCAAGTAATAATCGGTCCACAATCGGTTCTTAATTTTGAAAAACAATTTTATTTAATTTTTTTTTAGTTTATTGTGTCAGTGACAGAGACACCGAGCCCGGTCCGCACTGATGAGATCGTCTTGGTGTCTAGATCGAAATACTCTACACTCTTTTTAACCGACTTCAAAATAAGGAATAGGTTCTCAATTCGATTGATATGTTTTTTTCCTTTTTTTGTGTGTAAGTTATGCGATGTCTTCGCCAATTGTGAAACGATTTTAATGATTCTTTTTTTATTGAATTGGCTATATCTCTTTGGTGGTTTTATTTAAATTTGAAGAAAATATTCCACTTCTAAGGGTGGAAAATAAGGGGATGAATTCCGTTTGTTGAATTTCACCCATTTTCTGTTAATCGAGTATAATATAACTTGGCACATAGGTGTAGTTCCATTGAAAATGAAATACCTAACCGCGCAGGCTACTCAACACAGCACTGCGCAGACGTGTATCGTACAACTTGGCCCCAATTTCATTTTTTTTAGTTTATATTATATTTATGAAGACGGTTTTTTTTTCGAAAAGATCTGTTTTGATTAATGCTTACTTCGGTAAGCTAAAAATGCTCAGTTTTGTTCGTGGATTGGAAGGAAACAAGTGTTTCATCTCATAAGTAAACAATAAGCATTTACTTCTAACAAGTGTTTCCTATTAATTTTTAAATTTCTTATATGTTATTAACAAATACGACTTTGAAAATGAAGTGTTCATAATTTATGGCGGATGGCAATTATCCTCTGGCACTTACCATACAGAAGAAACTTTTTTTAGATATTCTCCACTAGCTATATTAGTTTCAAAATTATGTCGATAACATAAAACATTCCAGAAATAATCAGTTCACAACTGAATTTCACCATATTCAATGGACACTGAACTTAATTTCACCGTTTTGGTTTGTTTTGTATCTTACTGAGGATAAGAAGACGAAGAATCACTCGAAATAAATTTTGTTGTCTACAGTTTATGATTATAGGTCTTACTGTAAGTTCCCATCTTTTAAAACTTATTTTAATTTGAGTTGGATCTTACCAGCCAAATGATTATGAGAGTAAATAATACAAAGACGCTCGCTTATTTAATCAGAGAAATTTTACTTTTGAAAATAAATATGTGTATGGGTAACATCAATATATTCTCCAATTTCTCCCAGATAATAGTAGCAGTGAAGAGTTTGACTGTTATTATGCTAACTAAAAATAACAACTCACACTGGCGCTAATGACCGGATAGTTCCGGCAAGAAAAAGAAAATGGAAAGAAAAACCTGAAAAGCGCTCCACAAGCTCATTGGAAGAAGCCTCTATCTACCATGTGCAGAGTGATATTCTTCTCATGATTTATATGACCGACACATTTTCTATGGTCGTCGATGTTTTTTTTCTTTTCCAGAAGGAAGTGATCGTGCTAATTGGATGTAATACATAAATTGGTTTTTTGCTTGCTGAAATAATGCATCAATGAAAGTTGTAAAGTTCTTCAAAGAAGTTAGGTATTTGATGCGATTATTACGAAATCAAATATGTAATATGCAAATGGTACTAATTTTCATGTCGCCAAACATGTTTGAGTTTTGAAATTCATATGTCATTTTGTTACGATTGAAGAAGCGCTTTCGTGATTTTCATTAATTTTCTTCGTATATCTAATTATTTTATCAGATGAGTTAATGAATATATTTGTAATCAGTCGACGAGTTTTGTATGATGAGCGTCCATTGCTTTACTTTCCGCTTAATTATATATGCAGCACGAGTTTGACCCAATTCTTTAACGTATCGACGACACCTCGATACTCAATTTCTCTTTCTTTAAATTCAACTTAAGTACGTATCATATAAGGAAACTTAAGTACCTACAAACTGTATATGGAAATCAGAACAAAGAAATTTCATTCAGTACATTTTCTTAAATTATGAATTTGGTTGCCAAAGAATAGCAAACACCTCCAACAGTAATTGCAGTTATAATTATGTTGATAGCATTACAGAGGTTTTATTTTATAATAAAATAACTTGTTGGGCAAATGAATTCTGATGATACCGCAAATTTTTTAATATTGCTGTCTATAAACAGTTATAACAGTCAAGTATATGCACTGAGAGAAAAAAGTAGTGTGACTAATAATAACAGATACTGCGTCAATCAAATTTTTTCGAGAGTTTACAGAAAAATTTAACATCGGTAGAACACTGTGAAAGTAATAATTTTAGCCGTTTAATAAATACATTTTGGCTATTATTTTAACTAGCATGGCTGTTGAAAAAAAACGTGTTAAATCAAGACAAGTGGTTTGTCAATACAACATTTGATACTGTTGCTTTTCAATACCAAAACTGTGACGCATTGAAGTTGAAAAAGTCGCAGTACGTACATATATGAAAGGAAAGTGCAAGAAGATTCAGCGTAATGCAGGTCAAACTAAAGCGGACCCAATCGAAAATACGGAGTGTGAAAGAAAAGTAAGCGAGGAAAGGCCATGCAGCGGAATAACGTTGCCACAATTGTTGATGAACGACATCAAAATTTCGGTCGACTTCTTCAGGACCACAAATAAAGCAAGGTTCTGTAGTAGAAAGAATTGGCCCTAGATGCAGGGATTTTTACATAAACTCAAAAAACTAAAAATTCCTTTCAAATATGCTCAAACTTCAAATTAAAAAAGAATTAACAAATTGAACTTGGAAAAATATTTAATGTTTATACGTAGGTATATTACTGCTGAATCCAAATCTGAGATCGTGATACACTCATGCAAATTCTTGCGTCTTGGGCTAATTCTAGCTGTGGATTCTGTATCTCACCCTTCAACTGCAGAACCTTTTCATTTTTGATGGTTCTGCTTTATTATTTTCTCAAAATTAATTTGACTAGTTATTGAAATCATTCCAACAAAGTACTTCTAATGTATCTACGAAAACCTTTTAGTAGTTTTACTCCTTTACAGAGGCGATTTATTATATTATTATTTATTTAAAACATTAGGCAGTTTATTAAAAAGAATTTTTCGATAAAATGCATTACTAAAATCCTCATAGAATACTATTGACAAATATTAAAATCGCAGTTTATTATTATGCTTCCGTTTTATAAAGATGTCAATATGTCCGTTTAATGAAATTGTTTCAATATTATATACCCATAATAGCTCAGACAATTTACAAAAATATTTCTCCCGAATATTAACAATCTGAACGTTCAGTTCGAAAGAATCAAAACCATCATCACTATCATTTTGTGCTCTCCATTTCATATCACACTCCACTCCATGAATCATTCAAAGAGCATGTTAAAAACTTTCACTTTGTTCATCTTATCAGCAGCAGCATATCTCCATAATGCGGACATTAGCATGTTCTCATCAAATAGGTATATCCACGCAAAAATATCTTAATAATTGTTTCATTTATTTATTCTATTAATTAAGATGCATTCGTATTCATTAAAAAATTATTTAAACTAATGCAACCTAAGGCGGATGTTGGCATAAGTAAAAACGTTGCATCGTGTTTTAAGAGAAGAATAGAAAATTATAAAGATATGCGAACTATGTATGTAGGTATTTGCACACTTCCTCATAGTACAAGCGTGGCTCTGTATGGAATGTAGAGATATACGGACCATTGTTAGTAATCACATCACATTAATGTAAATACATATATGTATATGATGAGTGGCGACAAAGTGTTGTTCAATTATAACAGGTGGCGAAATTAGTTTAATTTTCAGAATCCATTAACTCTGGTAGTGAATGAATAAAATGCGCCTGCATTTGGGAAAAACCTCATCAATATGAAAGTTTTTGTCTTACTTACTTACTTGCTTCACTATTTTTAGGGTTCCGTACCCGAAGGGTGCCCTACGTGACCCTATTACTAAGCCCCCGCTGTCCGTCCGTCTGTCTGTCAGCGGGCTGTGTCTCATGAACCGTAATAGGTAGAGAGTTGAAATTTTCACAGAGTGTGCATTTCTATTGCCACTATAAAAAACAAATAATGAAAAACCAAGATGGCAAATTTCAAAATGGCCGCCATGCAAATTAGAAAAATAATACTCAATTATGCGCCTCTCTTGTTCCTTTTACAAAAGTACTTAAAAAGCACATAGTGTTATGTCTTATACGATGATACGTAACCCTTCGTGTGCGAGTCCGACTCGCACTTGACCAGTTTTTATATCCGCTGCTCTCATTGTCCGGCTGATTTCAGCCGTCTTTACATATTTTGCCTTCAATATATTTGTTTATCACGAGCGCTTTTAAAATAGAAATATTTATTCCATAAATAAGTACATATGTAAATATATGCAAAATGTTTTATATGTTGACATTGAGTTTTACCTACCTATATAATACTTACTAATCGATAAACAATTTTTATCGAATCTGGGCTACGAAGTAATTTATATAAAAGATAAATGTTTTATTTTTGAAATGGGGCGCTTTATAAATCTCAATATTTCAAAAACTGCTGATAACACCACACTAAGAAACTATTTCTAAAAGAGTATTTAAATATGGGAGTACAAACTAGTTCGATCCGCTTTTTTGTGTTCAAAAATGTATTGATTTCAAAACAAAATAAATGAACAGTATTGTCCATCGCTGGCTACTACCTTTCCCATCTCTCAGGCAATTTTCGAATTCCGTCTCGAAAAAATGTCTCGTCTTTTGAGACGCTCCAAGTGCTCCAATTTTCAATTTCTGCGAAAGAAGTGAACCGGTGACCGGCCAAATCAGAAGAACCAATGTCCGGAGACTGCGGCGGGTGCAGTAAAACATCCCATTTGAGCGTTTCCAAATATTTTTTTGTCTTTTACGACATAATGCCGAGCGATGTTGTGAAGAAAAATAACTTTAGCATGGCTTTGCTCGTATTCCGGCCGATTGTTTTTTACGTATTAGCAGCCGCAATCCAAAAATAGCTAACGCTGATATGGTGAAATCTAAGAACAAGAACAATTTCTGTAATTGGTAGCAATTGCTACTAGCAACCCGCTGAAATGTGTCAGCCAAACGAAATTTCCAGCACGTTCAACTCTTTGCACTTGCTGTTCATAAAGGGTGTTCGCTGCATTGTTGTCTAAAACGGTCCCGAAAGTATCAAAAGATCAGAACCAAGCATTTTTAAATCAAAATATAATTAAATTTCTAATATGTATAAATATACAGGGTGTCCATTCCCAGTATCAGTAAGCAAAACGAAAAGAGGCGATAAAACTAGTATAAGGGTTACACAATGTTTAACCCATTAACGACCAAGATCGGTGATTTGAGTACATGTTTTTCAACCTAAATTTTTTGTAGGTATATAGCAAAGTAATAAATGGATAAAAGGTAATGTTCTTTGTATTTTCGGGTGTGCTGACACAAAATCTGCTTTACTCTCTAATAAGACTGTAGCACCTAAACCATCTCATCTACCATAACCAGCTATAACTCATTTTTAAGAACACAAAATTACCTTTTCACCGATATACTGCCCAACCTCCTCTCATATTTCTTCCTTCTTTGCATTAATCCAAAATTTGAATTTCTACATATTATATATAGAATTGCCAAAAATTTCAATTTTCTTGTCATTTCTCGGAAGTTACTTTATTGACATATCACTTTCTACACATCAAATTAATTCTGCTTTCATTTTTGAAACATCGCAGAAACGCGAAACGAAACGAAAACCAAGGAAGTTATTGTAACATAATGAGTTACATGTTTATTGGACAAGATAACCAAACTAATCTCAATGAATGAATACTTAGCAAAACAAAATAATCATACTTAGTAAATGAAATGGTATTACAATTATTAAAAGCTATAGGGCCAGCGCACATGGCGCTTTCTAGAGGTGTCACGACACCAAATGTTAGCAGTTTATTATTTTGGTCGAATGCGAAGAAAACTCTTCATTTCCTTGGCAGTCAGCGAACGAGGAAAGTCCATCCCGGCGTATGAAAATGAAAGAGATACTCTCATATTCCCTTACTACATTTTACAGCTGAATGTGTTTTCCCCATTCTAGCCGAAGCGACACCCTAGGAGAGTCGAGTATACATATTCAATGTACATATAGTATATATGATTGGTATTTTTTTTTAATATTTCACGACGAGGCAAGGATCCACTGTGTCAAAGTCTGCTAAACGTCCGAGAAGTATAATTTGGAACCCGGCGATTAGGAAATCTAAGGTGATATTCGTCTGCAGCCCGACTTGAGTTACCGTCACAAAACTCTGTTACTGCTTTCATAAGTTGTTAATTACGAAATACCTAGTAAGAAATTTCAAATCTAATTCAACACGGAGTGGTAGATTTTGTATTGCCCTCATTTTCGCTCTTTTTATGTTATTTTTATGTTTGGGCAATCTGCTCCTTCGGTGTCGACAATAAAATATTTGGACGTGGTCGGAGGAGCTTTTTTGATGATGAGCTCTCAGGGCATCCAAAAGAGTTCACCTCAACAGAAATGGTGATAGAAAATCCATGGTATGATAACACAGCCACACAAAAAAAAAAAAGTGGGTATTACTTTTGATGCCATATGTCATATCCGTAGTAATTTGGCCTGCTGATCACGAATCCGCGACCAGAATTGAGCCGTGACGTCCAGATTTTTTTCTAACCTCCAAAAAGTGGGTTAAAAACAGAGAAAATCGTGGAGTAAAATTCGGAAAAAATTTATTTTTAACATTTAAACCTATATTCATACGAATTGAGACCTGCTGAGCACGAATCCGTCACCAGAATTGAGCCATCACGTTCTGATTTTTTTCTAAAAATTAATAAAAAAAAATTTAAGAAAAAAATCAGAACGTGATGACTCAATTCTGGTGACGGATTCGTGCTCAGCAGGTCTCAATTCATATGAATATAGGTTTAAATGTTAAAAATAAATTTGTTCCGAATTTTACGAGTGCATTTTCCACGATTTTCTCTGTTTTTAACCCATTTTTTGAGGTTAGAAAAAAATCTGGACGTCAAAGCTCAATTCTGGTCGCAGATTCGTGCTCAGCTGGCCAAAATACTACGGATATGACGTATGGCATCAAAAGTAATCCCCACTTTTGTTTTTTTGTGTGGCTGTGTAATTAACGATAGATGAGTGAAGTTGCGCGAGATTGCTAAGGCTGCGGACATCTCACGTGAATGAGTGGAAAAAATGTTGCATGAATGTTTGAGAATGAAGAAGTTCACTGCCAGATGGGTGCCTCATTTGCTCTCAGTCAATAACAAACGCAAACGTGTGACTATTTCGATGGAGTGTTTGGGGATGTTCAACCGAGATAAGTGGAAGAAACATAGACCCATCACAACACACCAGAGACGAAGGAACAGAACGAAGGCCTATTTTGAGGACCTTGGCAAATCGTATTATTCGGAAGGCATCAACAAATTTGAGAATCTTTAGACCAAGTCTATCGACCTAAAAGGAGACTATCTTAAGACAAAAATTGAATTTTGTCCAAAAAACTTATGTTTTCTTTCCTAAGCCAACTACTTTTCAACGCACCCTCTTATGTAAATTTCGAAAACCTTCTGAACGAGTAGAATTCAATGAAAACTAGGACACAAAAACTTAAAATAGGACGTATTCAGTGATTCAGCAGGCTCTTGTGTGTCAGATTTTATCTAAAAATCCCAACTGTTTGTTTGTATTCCTAGATTACCTTCTGAAGAGAGAAATTGAGTTATTATGAGAATATATTTACATTGATAACTATCAAATTTTCAACTAAAAAATTGATAAAACGGTGAAAGCACAAAAACTACGTAGTTTATCTCATGTTTTCGAGGGCGATGAAAACATGGTCATAAGACAAATTCGAAAACTGCAACTCTGAAAACTCCTATGTAATCATTTTTATGAAAATCGCATTAAGGAGAGAATTTTTAGTCATTAAATTTTGCATTCGCTATATTAAATTCAAAAAAGTTAATAGCAGATTTGAAATCAACCACCCTGAATTCTGCCAAATATTAATATTTGTGAAAATTCCTGGCTGTTATGTTAAATTGAAGTTTTAATATATATACACTAAGATGATCCAAATTTTATGGATTTTTCTTGAAACAGGTTTACCTAATAATGGCAGGTACATAAAAGGAAAATTGTGGTCCAAGGAGAGCTCATAATATCAATATTGACTGGCAGCTCATCAAGCTATTTATTTTCCATAAGAATAACATGATAAAGAATACTTTACTTAACAGTTTCGTCTATATGTCGTGAAAAAAAATCTTACACGAAGGGGACCAAGTTCATTGAAAAGATCAAACATTTTCCATAAAAAGTGACTCAAATTTCAAAATATGTTGAAAACTTCGATTTTGATTTGCGGTCCCATTACAATAACTTCTTTATAAACCGGGAAATTAATTATTTAAACAAATTAGTACACAAGTGGTTACTTCGAAAAAGCAATACCGCTATTCGATTCTACGGAAAAAATCATCTAAAAAATCAATGTGACATTTTTTTGTCAAATTTTATTTTGTTCGTGTAAAATCGTTATAAATAATCGTATAGTGTCAATCGTATGTTTATATGTTCACCACTGTCTCAAAATAATATAAATCCCAAAAGTTAATCCATTACCATGATCACATAATCACACTTAGATTTTTAACCTCCGTGAGAAAGATGCCCTTGTCTCGTTGAGGATAATGGATGGAAGATCAGCAGTATCGACACTTTATTCATAAAATTTTTTTGGCATTCAGTGTTAAATTATTGCACCCAACCCATTGGTGTATTGTGGTTGATAGTTCTATTATCACGTGGGCAGAATTATATAATTGCACATCGTCGGCATATTTCAAAATATCACAGTTCAATCAAATGAAACCTAACATCATCAATATACAGGGAAATAGATCCCTGAGGTGCACCCGCATGTCAAACCTGCTACGTCAGCGTCAGAAAAACGATTATTGACGCACACCCGCTGAAACCGGTTTGCGATGTAGTTTCTGATGAGTTGTATAGAGGAATCATTGAAACCGTATTGGGTTTTGAGTTTAGCCAGCAAAATGTTGTGGTGAACACAATCGAATGATTTAGAAAAGTCGAGTAGTACAAGAACAGTCACTCTATCGATGTCAATGTTACCTCTTATGTCGTCAGATACCTTAAATAACGGCCGGAAATTCGACTTAACCGAAGATGTTAAGTTATGCTCGGAAATATACTGAGTTATTTATTCCAGGAGCTATGTCTCAAATACTCCGTGTACGACGTACCTGATCCCCTATATTCGGACTTGCACTTTGTAGACAATGCTTATGGCCACGCTGTACAATTTCAACAAATAATACACGATAAAGTTGAACAAATAATTACCCAACCGGGGCCAGATGGCATCCCAAATTTATTCTATAAGAAATGTAGTTCTGTATTGACATCAGCTACTCAATCGGTCTCTAAACAACTCAACATACCAAAATGCACTCAAAGCAAGCCAGGTAACTGCTATACTTAAATAAGTTGATCCAAAAATTGTTAACAACTACCGACATATATAACTATGTCAAACAGTTTGGCGCTAATCTTTGAAAAAATAATATATGAATAGCTCTTCCCGCAATGCATGCAATTTCTTGCAGAAAATTTTTCCCGGGCGATCAACCACGTCAAATCTAGTCCTTTCTACAGATGTTCTTGCAAAGGCTCTCAATGAATGTAAACAGATAGACGCTATTCACACTGACTTTTCTAAAGCCTTCGATAAAATTCAACATAACATAATACTTAAAAAAATTGCATAGCAAATGGCTCAATTCCTGCTTAATAAATAGACATTATACCGTGGTAGTGAATGCCGTTAAATCTGTATCTTTCCGTCAGTGCTCTGGAGTGCCACAAGAAACTATCCTTGGCTCCTTTACGTTTCTAATATATATTATTTACCTCTCTGTGGATCTTTCATCAAATTGTCTTTTGTACGCAGATGATGCAAAAATCTTCCATGTTGTAGACAAGCTTGAGGATTTTTATTAAATTATTATTTTGTTTATTTTATTATTATTTTATTTATTTAATTAATTACTTGGATTAATTTTTAGACTACTAAATCCTTTAAAACGATGTCTCGCATATGGCCTTCGTAGCTTTCTAGAGTATGAAAACCCTGTTTGGAACCCATTTTATATTACGTACATATATCTACATTGAACGACTTGAACTACCCTTGAGAAGGTTTTCAAGGTACCTAATATTTAAATTGTATGGACGCAGAGCAGAATACTCTGAATGATTAGGTATGCTTCTAGAGAAACGAAGGAATTATTTAGACAGCTCTCAATTAATGTCCAAAATAAATTTCAATGTACCGCTAACACAATCCCTTACTCTACCTTTAATGTGCAGACCGCAAGAACAAATTTGCTTTACAAATCTCCTATCTATATAACACAAAAAAATCACATATAACTATTAATACAGACATTATTAGTACTGCCAGCATTTTTCAGTTCAAGAACCTGATTTTTGAACGAATTAACGATTCTTGATAAAACTTTCCTCTAACACTTACTTTGCATTTTGATCCCTTCACCTCTTTTTTGCTATTTTTCACCTCTTTTGTTTTGTGTTTTATATTATTATTTTTAAGCTTATCCTTTTGTATGCTTTCCATGGGCGGATCCAGGGGGGGGGGGGGGTTGGGGGGTTCAAACCCCCCCCCCCCCCCGAAACTTTTGATATTGTACATCCGACATATTCGCAATGTCCATTTATATGCAATTCTAAAAATTAATTGAAGCTATTTCTGTTAAAAATCCGCAAAGAATTTAGATTTCAATCTGTTCTTGAAAATCGGTGACTCCGAATTGCTGGCGGGCGTTTCTTGGTGATCGAAGTGTCATCTGCCAGCGAGTCACGCAGTCATTCACGTGAAGAAACTGTCATTGTTGCGTCGTCACTGGACCTAAAAGAAATCACAAAGAACCAATACTCATCATATATAAAAACAATATACTTATCTGATGCCAAAGACGATGTCCTGCTGTATAGTCTATTGCATTGTAAACCTAAATAGAAAATTATTGTATTAATCAATAACAATTGTACACGTTATGATAAACTTTCCATAAAACCCTAACGACAAATAAAACAATTTAATTAATTTGTTAAATGAATTAATACTTACCGAGACAGAAATCACTTTGCACTTATTTACACATAAATTTCACTTTCAAAACAACTCTTGAATTAAATCTAGTAGACCTAAATGTATTTTAGGAATCGTAGGAGTCTGTCTCAAATACTCACTCGCTGGTAGAACTCGAATAGACTACATAAATTGAAATCGCTATTCGTCAATGGAAAGTTTCTTTAACGTTGAATTCTTTTTAAATCGTTTGTCAGTTTATCATAATTGAAATCAAATTGTGTCAGTTTTAATTTTAATTATAAATAAACTTAAAATCTGTGGTTGAGGGACAAATTGTGCTTTCAATTGAACTCCGTAAGAATACCTTGGTGGACAGTTTGGTAGAGCGTTGGACTCTTTTATTTGTTATTGACTGTGCAGAGTGGGCAATTTACTTTAGAGCAATCTGCGTATTAAGCAGTGGTCCTTCGGCAAACAGTCATAACATGTCGAAGACTGAGTTTATTCTTCCCTATATTAATAAAAATTAAAGCATGAATTCCAAAAAGATTTTGGATTTTTTCAAACCGACGAGGACCAATATGATCGATAGAGGGACTGTCGATTTATCTGCGGAAAGTCCACCAGAGAAAAAACTAAAACACGAAGCTTCAAAATCAGAAGCAGCTTCAATAAATCATGTAAGAATCACCTTAAAATAACCTAAAATATAAAATCAAGTGAAGTCCCATTTTTTGGGTGTCATATTGGGATTTCGATTTTTGAAACGATGTCCAATTCCGTAGTTTTTCAAATATTATAAAAATAGTTTAAAAAATGGTGCAAATTTTTTTCAACAAATCTATCAGAATGGAAAATTATTGAAAAACATTTTTGTAGGCATCTTATCAATGTGTTTGTCGTTAATACATATTAACAACTCAACTATATAACGAGGCGTCTTTCAGACATTGTTCGAAGATGTCGAAAGAAGAACGGCCGAAAACATTCACTGACTCTCAACAACTGCAACAAGGAGTTTTACCCTTCAGTACATCAGTATCTAAAAATAAGTGCCACGCTCCCCGTTTCGGTAGCTTCTAGCGAACGCTCTTTTTCATCTTTGCGCAGATTAAAAACGTATCTGCGAAACAAAACCGGTGAAGAGAGATTGAACGGGTTGGCGTTGTTGAACGTGCATCGAGATATAGTAGTTACACGCGAAGAAGTGATCGACATTATGTCGAAGGCGCCGAGGAGAATGGATATATTGTTATAAGTCTTAACACTGTTAATTTAATCGAAATATGACATTATATTCAGCTGAGAGATGCTAATCACTCAGCATAATAAACATACACAAAGTCGATATAATATTGTCCGTGAATATTTTGAAACCCCCCCCGAAATATTTTTCTGGATCCGCCCCTGATGCTTTCTTATTTAATTTTCCTTATCTCTTTTGTATACTTGAATTAACCATGAATTGTGTTTATTCTCTTTTCTAATTTTATTTATTTAATACCGTTATTTATTGTTACCGCGGTAGTTTGTAAATGGATTTACGTTTGTAATAATAATTCAATAAATGAATAAATAGATACTTTAGATAGGTACGACAAAATGCTGATTGGCCTATAGTCAGATGATTTCTTGGTTTTAGACAATTTTCCAATACTAGGATATTCGGATATAATTAAAATGTTGTTTAAGACATCTAAACCATAAGGCATTACAAGAGAAAGAAAACTTACTTCATCATAATCCACACCTCGAAATTAAATGATAGGAGTCCCGTTCTATTACTCGCATTCCAACTGGCGCGACACCCTACTTTAGTTTTAAGGGACGCATTCTATGTAAAAGTATTTATTATTATTAACTGCTTTAATACCTCACTATGTTAAGCAAAAACAATTATAGACTTAAAAATTGAGTCGTTGCTCCACAGATGTCTCGATGTTCATGTATGTATAAATATGTTGGCATACATACATATATTTATCGATAGCGAGGAAAAACCCAGGAATTTTTTATACTATAATAAAAAGCCGTTAATTTTAACAAAGCGGAAACGTTTCACAGCAATTTCGATATTTTATACCTTATGTACTTTTATTTTCAGATACGTCGCCATATATAAACCTAGTATTGTGTCCCACGCGGGAAAGGCCGTGGGAATGCACAAGGCAGAATGCAGCGAGATTACTAGATAGTTGGTCCACACATATCCAGAGGTACTGGGAAGAGTTGAAAGGTAAGTTTGAGAAATTCAGAGAAAACTGGAAACAAGAAATTCGGGTGAGTGCGACTGTGCTCGAATATTTGTTAGTTTTATTAACAACCTAATACGACGTATCTGAAGGGGAAAGTACTTTGCATCGAGAGGTATTTGCCAAGTTTTTGCTGAAGTGCTCAGTACAAATTAAACTCCTTTTTTGTTTCGGACCCGAAGGCGATTTAGTAGCTCCTCTACGGACGTGGTTTTCCTAAACGAGATACTTCCGCCTCCGGCTTGTGGAGGCACAAAATCAAATCAAATAAACATAAGCGCCTTTAGCCTCCAGCAAAAGTGAAAATATTGCGGTTTCTCAAGGTGTCTTCGTGAAGTACTTCTTCGAGGAAAAAAAACTCGCATTCTTGTTTCCTACATACTTGCGCCAGGTTGGACGAGTTGTTAAGTAATTTAGAGCCGAAATTTCGGTGCGTGAAAGAAAAACTTCTCTTCGGATTGTTTACGTGAAGTGCTTGAGGAGTTGTCATCTCTAAGGCACTAACGACTTAAAGAGCAGAAGACCGTGGGGACAGTTTTTGCAGCAACGGAACTCAAAAGTGGAACATGTCACTTTCAGGTTCCCTATGATCATAGGGTGCACTCGAACGCTTGAAACAGGTTTTTCCACAACAACTTATGTAGAGAGTCTGCAAATGCAATAGCCATCAGCTATAATGCCCAGACAACAGGACGTATTACGCGACTGTCCCAATTAAATTAATGCGAACCAATGACATCAAATTTCGAAAAAACTGTAATTCCATCGGCAGCCTGCAACGAGATTCTTCAACGGATGTTTGCTCAAGAAGAGTGAAGTAGAATTAGAACAAGGCTGACCGTCATGCACGACAGCTTGTTCTAATAATGTTTGTCGGTGGCAAATAAAATTAGGAAAATATTAAAGACATTTGATCGATTTAGCCAAGAAGCGGAAACGTTTCGGAAAATTTGAAGCGTGAGCCAGTCACGAACATATGGGAATAACATAGAAAACCGCTCTCTTGTAAAAAAAATGTATTAACTCGATTTCGCATGGTCGGCGTTTGCATTTTTCTTTAACTGTACTCGACAAGTTTTGTTCTTACATAAAGTAAGAGCCCCACGTGAAACTATTTCACCTATATTTTCGTTTTCAAGGCATCTACCTTTCTTGTCATTTAGCATTTGTTATACCAGGGGAAATAAACTGATGAACGCTATAATCGGCAAAGACGAACATTTTCTGGGACATAACTATGAGTAAGCTAAGGATCTAAATAATTTGTTCGGTTTTTATTCAAAATATTGCAATGCCGAAATAATTCGATTTAGTATTAAAACGCTTATTTTTCCGATTTTTTTGTTTTTATCTACAGCTACTTTTTTATGTAATCGCTTATGAGTGTATGGCGCCTTTCTGCAAGCAAGTTCTCAGTGAGACAACACTTTGAGCAACCGTCTCAGTTGTCTCAATTGGGTTGGATAATTGGATTATCAGCTAATCGCAGAGATAGTTGAGGCAAAGTGATGAAAATTTTTTTTAATAATTCAGAGAGAGATAGTAGGCCTTTTTCTGGTAGATAGTAGGTTTTTTGAAGAGAGTAAGCATTTTTCTGGTGGTCGTTTCCACAAGACACAACCAGCCAAGACACACATTCAAAGCCAGAATAAGGCCCATTATTTATGTACCTATGATTATGTCGATTTTAAGAGGCACTTTGGCAAAATACATAAAAAAAAGTAAACGTTTATTCTGAGCGCTGCTCACAACAAACAACATACATATAACAGACAAATAAGACACAGAAATTCATGTCAGGTTACTTAAAGGCTGCGTTTAGTTTTGATGCTAAATGCAAAAGAGAAACGATGTACTAGAACAGGCCGTCTCAGTGAGCCAACTGAGAATATCTCAGTTAAAATGGAAACACCATTCGGTTCGAACTATTTAAAAGGATACTATACCTAATAAGATTTATTGGACATTGCTACCAAATTAGTGTATCTTGGCACAGTTGTGTCTTAGCAGATATATGAAGCAATATTTTTAAAAAAATGAAACAAATGCAAATGAATAATAAATCAAAATTAATTCAAAAGATGAGTTAATTCATAAATACAGTGTTCCTAACAAGTAGATAACTATAGCCTTTAAAATACAAACGGGGTGTGAAACACACGGGAATTTGTTTCACCATGTTAAAATTGAAAAAGAAAAATTGAAATCTGTAGAATAGAATGATACCAATCATCTCATTCTGTCGCTCAGTTTCGTATGCCTCAGTCTCAGTGCAAAAATGGCAGCGTATATGAACATTTTTAATAGCAATGATCGAAATCAAGCATTTCAAAGCCTTAATACCTCTGACACGCTTTATGAAATTTCGAATTTCGCCTCTTTTCTCCATTTCGATTTATATTTCGAGTCAATTTCAGGGGCCGTTGGTACCGCTTTCGACTATTTGTGAAAAAAGTTTACTCCTGACTTGTTAATCCCGACCAAAAATAATTTAAATTTAAGAGAAAAAACTCAACGGCTTGATATCCATTTTTGATTAAAATAAAATCAGCTTGACCCATTATTTTTTCGAGCCGGAAATAAGAAATTTATGACCTTTTTATTATTTTCTGACAAAAATTAGAGGCCAACTTAACTGTTTATTTTTAATGTGGGAGCCAATAACTACGTAACTCTGTCTTGATAAAAAATAAAAAGGCAAGCTGGGTTTTAATTTTTGGCTCTAAAAAAAATAATTAAAGCCAAACCGGCATTTTCTTTAAGCCAGAAAAAAAATTAAGCTTCTGAGCTGGTTTTTCTTTGCTCAAATTATAATCGGCTAGAAATAACAAATAGCATTCCTTTTTTTTTACAAATAAGGTGAATTTGATGAGCTTAGCACATAATGAGAGCATCATGCACAACATTTGAATGTAGTTTCTAGTTATATCATAACAACTTCCCTCAGTTTTAATAGTTTAAAATTTGAAAAATAGGTACCCGTTATTTTTGGTCTCTGCAATTTAAATTGAAAAGCAGGCCTGCTACGATTTCTAACCCGTTTGGTTTTCATACCGATCAACAAAATAAATTTTATTTGCAAACTTAATTCTTTTATTCTTTTCTTCTCATACTTTATTTAATGTATTTTCCCACATATAAAAAATCTCGTTTTATTTCTTGACTAAATTTAAAAATTTTCATTTTCGTCGTTCATTTAAAATTTGACATTTGAAATTGTAACAGCAGTGTGTTGAGAATTGCGAAATTGAGATTGAAATTAGAAATTTCACCCGTAGTGTGTCAAGGGTAACCAATTTAATACAAATCAGGTTTATTGGATAACTGATTATTTTCTTGGGAAAAATAATGAGGAATTTCGAGGTGCAAAACTAAAAACTAAGCTATTGAGATTTAGGTTTCACACACCATTTTCAGCTTTGTCTCATAATATTGTCTCAGCCTCGTTAGCTTCCTCTCGAACTCATCATCTCTCAGACTAGTGAGACTGAGATAAGGCTATTCGCATACCACCTTATCTTAAAGATGCAAAATTGGTTGCAAAATTTGATCTCATTCACCCCAAAAGCCATCATCTACATTTATGAAACACTAAATATAGGATTTTGAGTTCGGCAGTTCGGAGTTTTCTTGTCAATATTTACTCTGAACCTCTACATGATTAAAGGAGAAGAAGTCAGAATTATACAGGATGTTTAGTAAAATGCATGCAATATGAGAGGGATATTAGATCTCACCTAGCCAAACAACAAAATTGTCCGGAAGGGGGGGTGGTGGTGGCATCTTAATATTTTTGTACAATTTCAGAAATATAGAATACTGAAACCTATGGATAAAAAAATAAATGGAAAATTCGTGTAAAATTCGGAAAAACCACAAAGTCTACTTCCTTTCCATTTATTTAATATGTATAGTATGCTTCACCTAGAAACTAAATATAATTATAATAAAATAATTTTAAATGTTACAATTTTTTTGGCTAGGTGATATCTATCACCCACTACGCCATGTATATCTCAGAGAACTATTAAAAATAATTATAATAATATTGAACTAGTTCAAATTTGCAGATCTTTGAACTAGTTCAGTATTGGGAAGTTAACATAGGCTTCGTCATTATGACGTTAGAAACTAGTTCAATAGCTCTAGTTTGTCCAGGCTAGAGCATAATGTTCTGTCTCTATACGGCAAAAATCAATCAAAAGCATACATACCATACATACATACATTTTACGGTCACGTGGGATGGGGAATAGACCTTGAACTAATACTAGTCCGAATAATTAGAAAATATTAGTCATTAAGCAAGCGTTTTTAATAATCAAATGAAAATACCATAAAAGGAATATTTTGATAAGCGGATTAATAAACTATTGGTTTTATTTTAGTTGATGCTGATAATGAACTAATCAAGGCACTGGAAAGGAGAGGATTTAGTGCGAACGAAGTTAAAGAGCAACCCTCCACAATATTAAACAAAATCGAGCTTGGAGTTGATTACATTAAAGATTTCGTGGAAACAACAACAAACCAGTGAGTATCTATTTCTGTAAAGTAGTATATATAGCTATTATTAAAATATGTAGTTAAAAAAAACACTTACTAAATATAAAACTGAAATAGCACAGCCTTAGGTATAATATTGTGGACTGAGAATTAATGTACCGTACAGGTACGCCATTTTGTCGATTTTTAGTTCAGATCGACATTATCGACACCAATTTTCCAAATTTCTCACCCGTTTCTTCCTACCTATTATCGTTAATGAACGGTGACGTTGTTGCCGTACATGCCGGTAAGAAATCAATATTCACAGTTGTTTTGCGGTGTTCGCCATCACTGCAAATCGAAGTGTGTTATTTTAACTCACCAAAAGTATGGGATTTTCAATTTTCAATTCAAACGCAAAGTGTGAATTAAAGCAACTCACTAATACGGGTTTTATTGAATTTGCCCACATTGTATAAGCAAATTAAAGCGCATAATCTGCATTATATTCTAAAACGATATTGATGTGTTAAAATTTTGTACGTTTTTCTGAAATATTATATTGAGAGAAAGTACACATTTACAGCTGAACACGTTTAATAATTACCTTATGCCACATTGTAACATTATAACGCATCTCAGATGTGTATATCAATATAATGCACACTTTAAGTAATCTGAATTATTTTTGTTCACTATAATTCTCACTTAAAGTTCTATTAAATGGAAGATGGTGCACAGGTCGATGCGATATATACATATATTTCGAACGCCTTTGATAAAGTTAACATCTCATTGCTTATTTATAAGCTTGAACGAATTGGCTTACACTCCAGTATACTAAAGTGGATATCCTCATTTCTCTACGATCGTAGGCAATAAGTTAGATTGCATAATGATCTATCTAAGGTCAATCAAGTCAATTCAGGTGTTCCTCAGGGAGGTCATTTGGGTCCTCTTCTTTTTATTCTATTTAGTAATAATGTATCAAATTTATTAATAATGTATGTTCTATGCATTTAATGTTTGCAGAAGATTTAAAAACATTTTATAAAATTCAAACTGTCTATTGCTTCAGCAAAATAGTGACTCTTTTCTTGAATGGTGTAAAATTAATGCTCTTTCACTAAATACTTCTGAATACTGATGTATTTTTACAGGAAAGCATTTTCTATACAATTGGTTACAGAATTAATAGTGTCTCTATTTCTAGAATGTCAAAAATCAAGGATTTTGGTGTTTTGTTTGATACGAAATTCAACATATCGAATACATAACATCTAAAGCTTTTACCTCCTTAAAAAGCAATACAAGGGGCTTTAAAGAACCACCATAGGTGGGCACAGTTAATCCAAAAGTTAACTTCGTTAATCGTTAATTCGTTAGATAAAAAGTTAACTTCGATAATAGGTAGAGCGTTAAATTTTCGAAAATTTAACGCAAGTTAAAGTTAACCGTTAAAAGTTAACCATTTAAAACTTATACTGCTTTTGGGCTGAGAGAAATAGGTAAATAAAACAAAAACAAATAGAAAGAAGAATTAAACACACATTTATTTATGTCGATAATAAAGTAGGTAGGAATAAGGCTATTATTCATCGTTATTTTGCATTAGGTAATTTAGATGCATGTTCCCCTTCATAAAAATTAACATATTAAAATTGACATCCGACAGCGATGATCGTTTAGCCTGTAAAATATTGTTGCTCGTAGAAAAAAGACGTTCTACTGCAGCACTAGATGGGATAGCAGTATTATATTTAATAAAAAGACTTATTAAGACTGGTTCACCTAAAAAGGCAGCATCCGTAAAAGATTCTTTTGACCTCGTGTCCAGCCATGTTCTTATCAAATTCTGAGCTTTGTTTTTCAAAGATTTCTGGCTTCTAGACCTATTTTCTTCAGGCTGAGTAACAGTGCTGTAAAAATCTTCCCCTTCTTCTTCATTATTCCTGCTTCCGCTGTTACTAATATTATCCTTTTCGTTTGCTTTTCTTTCTTTCATCAGAGCATCTTCAACTTTTGCTTCCATAAGCTTCCTGACTGTTGAGAATTTGCAACTATCATACTTTTGCAGCCACAGTAGTCGAAACTTTGGGTGAAAGGCTACAGCATACTTCGTCTTCCATAAACCGTTCAAATCTTTTTTTTATTCCAGATAATAGGGCATTGGCCAATGCCAAACAAAGTGCAACAATGCACCTGGTGGTTAAGATCTTGCAGTTTGAACACTGTTGTCGCAATAGTTGGTAGTAGAGTCCCAAGACATGCCATGTTTAGCATAAATTATACATATATGCATCACACTCGCACGCGCACTTCGCATATATGATATCGAGATATCGTTCACCATTCGATTTGCCGACAGTCGCCGAACATACGAGCGTGGCATGGCGCGTAATTCAAACAAACAAAATGACGACAGCATGTCAACAAACGCCTAATGTAACGGACTAAAGTTAACGGAAGTTCAATTTAACGGAAGTTAACAAGAGCGTTAACATTTTTTGAAGTTAACTTAAAAGTTAATCCGTTCAGCAGATTGTTAACTTCGTTAATTAACGATTAACGGATTAACGAGTTAATGCCCACCTTTGAGAACCACTTACCTTAGTCGCATTGTATTGCAGAATTGTTAGGTCTATTTTGGAATATTCGTTTGTTATTTGGTGTCCCGTGTATAAGGCTCGAAAACCTCTACCGGTACGGGCGCTGGATGGTATTTTAGCAACGAGATCAAATACTCATATTCCCTCGGAAACTTTGCGACAGCTTTCCAAGCGGAAATCTTCGCTAATATGGGTGCGACAAACTAACTTAAATTAAGCAGAAGAGAATGTAGGAGCTTTATAGTGATTGTAACAGGATAAATTACATATGGCAAACGCCTGCATACCCTGGGAATCCTCAATGACCCGACATGCGCGTCGTCCTAGGAGGATGAGGACTGCGTAGAACACTTTCTCTGCGATTGTTAGCCCAATCAATAGGTAGAAGGGTTTACGGAAATTAATACCCGGGAACAAAACAGTTATCGCTGTCAATACTCAAAAAATAGCAGTCGAAAGATCTTTTTAACAGCTAAACTTTTTGACTTTTGACTTTTTTTGATGTGAGTCATAGTCTCTTTTTATATACGAAACACGGTTTTTTCAACTTTGAAAATTGTTTGGGTTAATCGCCAATCAGATCGCGTCAATCGAAACACAAATCTCTCTTAGAATTTTTCCTCTATAGAACCATATTTTTTTTCTGGGAATAAAATTCCGTAAAATTCAACATTAGATAGTGACAGGTTGATTGGGCTATGTCCTGCATTCTCCCAAGTGCGCTGCACTGTATTCGGTGCTGAGGTAATGATGATGCAGGATATCTGTCCTTGACCCCTATCTGAGGTTCTTCAGTTCATCAAAACAACAAAGAAGTCCGGCTATGGCGGTGGTGGAGTAGAATGAACACGATGTAGTCTGAGTACTCGGGGCCTTTCGCTCCACCTTTTACACAATTTCCGTGTATAAGACTTAGTACCTGGAAGACCGAGATTCCCTCGGTCAAGTAAATAGACCACCAGAGAGTGCTTCGCTCTCCCTCCTATTATTTTGATTCTTCGACATTGGGTCGGACAACGTAATTAAAATCCGCCACCCAAAAAACCCCTTTTCTGTGTAAAAAGATTTAGATTCCTCCATCATTCGTTTAAGAGATGAAACCTAGGTAGACCAATTTTTAGCCTCTGCGGCTACGCAATATTTTTATTGATATGGTGATATGATTTTACAGTTATCATCCTATACTATTATACCAGCAATATTTATATATTTGTTTTTAATCGCGTTCTACACGCCAAACCCTTTCATTTGATACCAATGTCAAAGCCAAAGGGGTTGTGAAGAATTAAGTATTCTGCCATCTTAGGTCTAAAAAGACGTCATATAGTTTATCGTATTCTGCTCGTCAAACCCTTCCATACCCATGTCAAGATGTTGTATGGAAAAAGATATTCCCCTAAAAAATTTGGACGTGGGCGGCGGGTAAGATTCTGGCTCTTTCACTTATCGGAAAAATAAAAAAAACAACAAAATTACTAATCTACATGAGTGTAGCTATAGTCAGAACCAAGAAAAAAGAAACAACCATTTTTTTTTGACAAAATAGAGCGTTCTTGAAATTTTAATATCGAAAACAGACTATGTATTTTTCATTAGTTTTTTACGTAAAAAATAAGAAGTTATTAAAATAAAAAATTTTTCGTGGTCCCGCCCATAGTCACTGATGTACTGAATAACATATTACAATTTGAGATCATTCGGATGCATTTTTTGTTTGTCTCCCGCCGAGCAGAAAAAAGTAGTTTCGAGATAAATGAGTTTAAAGTTTTCAATATGTATTCATTCATGAGGCGGACCAATTGTTCGTTACCTGTTAAAAAACTAAAGAATGACTACATTTTCGAAATATTAAGAAAAAATCGATTTTTTTTAAATTATAGACCACCGGGTGGGTCCCCTTAAACCCATTTTATATGCCGAAGATTTCTCCAGAACTTAATTCCAAACGAAAGTACTACCACGTACCTTCGCCTTACCTACTCCTACCTCCCTACTCAGAATTTCACTATAAAGTATTTACTTGGATCAAAAACCTAAAAGACCTGCCCGTTAATTTACAAATGTCCACGTCAAATATTGAAATTCGTGTTCACGGTAAGGGCTGGCTGGAACCACGAAAAAAAAATCCTCGGGAATGCACTTTGGACACTTCGTTGATATATTAGGGGAACAAAAGCTTTAAAAGCTTTCTCGAAATTATAACAATTTCATATAGGTTTTATCACTTTATAATATTTCAAATATTTCCTTGGAACTGTTCAGCACTGTATGTACGACACGTGAAATACATACGTAAAAGGCAAACACAACTCGTACAACACGCGATAATACATAGAAAACACAAATGATACGTATGCACCACATAGCCATACGACATACGATGTTCAAAATCCAATGGACAACCTTTTCTCAGTAATGCTACTGTACACTGTGTAAGAAGGTGCATAATTGCAGAATTAATCTCGGGGATTTAATGTGTTTTATCTTGGCTAGAAAAGATCAGGTTTTACTAACTATGTATACTATAAAAGAATTCATCAAGGTTCAAGGCGTCAAGGTTCGACATTTTTCCATGAAGAAACATAACTTTAGTAGGTTCAGTTTGTTGTTGAAACAATTCCAGAGGAGCATTGGTTTTTCCGGCAATGTATTTATGTATTTATCTTACACACATATATCGACAAAACCTGATTGCTTTAAATGTATGATTGTAAAATTGCTTGATATACATATTTCTGATTAAAAATAATAATATTTGTGAAAACTGTAGAAAAGGCCACGTATCATTTTTATAAAACCCTTTATTATCAATATTTCGAGACAGGACTTCTACGATCTAAGCTTAAACTCCCCTACTAACAATAAAAGCAACAATCTTACTTCTAACGTTCAATGTATTTCATACTTCGACCTGTGATATTCGATCTGTGATAGTAATTCTCCCTAAGATGCGTTTATAGTTAAATAAATAGTTTAATTCTTTCAACATATCATGTTACTTTAAATAATTCCACATATATATTAATCATTAATTAAATCTTTAAATAATTATATCTTTCACAACATCTTTTATATTCAAGACAATAATTTGTTCTCCTTATTTTAGGCTTCTTGGGCGAGGAGACGAAATTGATTTACCTGATGATTCCGAAGAGGAAAATGGAAAAGAGAGCTTGGGTCAAGCCAAGAAAAAGAAAAAGCCTGGTATATCTTCACTTATACAGCATAACGCAGGAGGGCTAAATCAGTTTAGTGATTTATTAGATGGAGGAATTAATTTGGCCAGCATCGGTGGACACGGAAATAAACATGGGATCAAGTTTCCTCACAAATATGGTAGAAGCGTGGGAGGTGTGTTTGGGTTTTTGTGTTGCTTAATACTCTTTTTTCTATTATTACAAAAGGAAGCTATTCAAATTTACTAATATTGAATTTATAATGTCTGTTATGCGAACACGTCAACGTCTTCAGGCTAAGACGTGTCGTGTGTGTTCACTTTTAATTTTATTTAAAAGACCGACGTATACTATGTAACACAGACAGACCGAAATCTCGATACCTAATATGTATTTGTCAAACCTTTTTCAAACCCAAAATTAACTACTGATTATTTGATTTCAAAGTACGTATTGAAATTATTTTCCCAGAGGGAAATTTGTGTTTTTATATGATTTTTGATTATTAGTGATGAAAGTGCCATCTGCCACAAATCGAAAAATATCTTTCGGATAAAACCGATGTATTTCGGTTGAATCCGAATATAGAATCACAAATAGGGGTTCTTAATTTCAAAGTTACGTGATCAGTTTTCCTCCGAAATAATAAGTTTCTATGTCCAACATTTGTTTTCGTACTACTCGTTTAGTCGTCTCAAGATAAAAAAAAAACTCACCTTATATACCATATAAGTTGTTTCGTATAGCGGATGCCAAAATGAATGGCGTGATACTCACTTAGAGAAAAAAAAATTGTGTGGCACGGAGAGGGGCAATCCCAACCGTTTAGAAATTACAGGGTGATTAATAAATTTGGTGTGCACTTAATTATTTTGTTTTTATTTTTTGATGAACTCAATGCAGCAAAATCAAACTCACGTCAAACAAATACTATCACCATGTGCTTTCCAAAAATGCAATCAATTTTAATCTACGTTCATCACTGCAGGTGCAGTTACTTGCGAACGTGAACAAATACTCTAAATTTTCCTACAATTCACGTTTATTCGAAATTCATGTAATTAATGCACCTCTTTTGTATTTTTATTATTTTTATTCAAATGTCCATCATATTTCCATTCCAAGAAGATACAATACGTCCAGATAGAGAAGGGATACACAAATTTATACGTAGAAAGCTTTTTGCGGGATATTAAAAAATTCAGAATATATTCCAGTTTAAAAGTGTCAAAAATACTCTTTTAAGAAAATGTGCTTGAACGCTTAAATCGGCAAAAAGTGACACCAAACGAAGTAAAAAGTACCAATAGTGCTGCTTGTTAAGCCAAGATGCATTTATAAAGGTCAATTCAGAACCACAGCTTATACCATCCGGCTCTTGTTTAAAAGAATAGCTTTCTTCTGTAAATTTGATTTCAGGTTTGTGATTGATTTCCATTGTGTTTAACGTGATCAGCATGGATTGGTTTGATTTGATATGATTGATTTTACCAATATACCAATATATGTAGAATAAGTACTCTTTATATGAAGATCATAATATTATATGGTACTAATCGCACTGTTTGAACTATTCTATACTTAAATAAATAATATAAAATATACATATTATATATAAATAGTTATTTGCCTGCGGTTTTCAAATTCGGTTAACGAAATCACTACCGTGAGAGATTGATTTATTGAATGGGGAATGATTCGTTCTGGACATGTCTCTTCCACCATATCAATAAATATTATTTTGGCAGCTGTTTCGCCTGATCCATATGGCGTTACTGAGTTAATTAGTGAAATTTTTATATTATTTTTGGTAATCTATTTTTGAAAATATATACCTTATGAAATAATATGCAAACAAACTATTTGTACAATCTCTCACAGTGGTGATCTGTTTTTATTTATTGAAAATCATGTTAAAATATTATAATTACTAATTCTATAAGATAAATGGCACCATAAATTTGCTTAAAGAATATGGATAAAGTAATAAAGTAAAAAAAATTATCTACAGACAAGTGATTGCATTCTATTAACCTTAAACTGCAAACCTTACTATAAACAGATGATTTTGCTCAAAATCACATTTTACCTTAGACGTCTATTTCGCGAGGATCTTAAATAAATAATTTAGAACTCTCGCAATGTAAAAACTCATAAAATTTACAGCTATTTCTCTATAGTTAAATTTCAAATTTAATTACAAAATATAGAACTGTTGACAATGTTTTAAATAGATGCACATTTATCAAAAAAAGTAAAATATGAAATATTAACAACTACTAACAATCAAATACACGTCCATTTCAGTAACGCGTGGAAAGAAGAAGAAGAAGAAGGTTTTGATGAAAATTATGTTATTAGCAACACTCATCAAGGGAAAAATCGAGTTACTTTTAAAAATCTTATCAGCCCATCTTCAAGTGAAGTTTTTCGCTATCGCTTTAATTGGACTGCTTATAAATGTAGCAAGATTTTGGATGGATCTAAAGAAAGGACAGCAACCTCAAAAGGTACATGTAACAGCATATCTATAGAAAAATTGCACAAATGTTCAATTATAAAAGTCTTTTGCACTTACAGCTTACAATATGTTACTTCGTTTGCACTCACACACAAGTACAGATGATATTTTATATACGCATAATGGAAACGTTGTATCATTCTACACGAATAGTTGTTCGATTTCCATTACTTCTTTTTTCCTTTACCAATATTTAGAAATGGTTAGAAATCAAAAATAGGAACACAGTATTGTATACTACCTTACAACAACAGCAACAAGATTTTTGGGACTACAAAGTACCCTAGATTTAGAAAAGGTTTTATTTCATTTTTTCCTCCAACTTAAAAGGGAAATCTTTGGCAAAGGGAATTAAAATTGTAAAGACTTGAAATCCTATGTCTTGAGCCATTATCATTTTACTTATACTCGAACTTAATGGGAGGTCAGTTTAAAAAAAGTCGGCCAAGTAAGATTTAGATCCGCTTACTGATTCCTTAAAATTTAAAAAAAAAACTTTCTTTCGTGTTTGGACTGCGAAAATTTAAAAAAAAATCGAAACGTTTTGTAAAAATTTCGGAGACGCTATAATTTCCCTATAAAATCAACGCATACCTTCAAGCCTCCAGCATTATTGATTTGTTTCGAAAATAGCACCACATTTTCAGAAACATCTACAAAACTGCAGGATGCAAATTTTTGAAAATTTGGTGAATGATAACCCACATGTAGGCAGTAGGATACTAAATCCTTATTTCGGTTTCCTGATGTGACCATCCATAATGCATAGAAAAATAATTGTTGTATTCTGACTGTTGGAATTAACAAGCTTTACAACCACATATGTGTATTAACATTTTGTAAACTGGGAGATTTTTGTACAAACTGACGCCGGCCGGCCGGTGATTTTTCCTTACTACATATGTATACAATATACCCGGTCAATTATGTAGGGATATTAAAAGACGTCATATGACGTCTTCAGTTAATGGGCGTTTTCACACTAGACGATAACGATATCATCACGACACGGCATGCCGTTATCGTTGAGCCTTTCACATTAGACTATAACTGCGATGCGACTGAACGATAACGACACGATAGTGTTATTTCGTAGTGCAGGTTTATACTAGACGGCCTTTTCAAAAAATATTTGTTTTTCCGAACCTAATAATTTGTATTTGCTATATTTGTCTCATAAGCAGTTTAAATTAATTTTACATGCAGCACCGAACAAAATAGCCACTGCCCTGCTGTCTTGCTGGCACACACATCATGAAGAGTAGTGTGAAAATACAACAGTTCGATCGGATTGGTCGCCAATAGACGATAGGGAAGTTTGCCCCGACGATATCATCACGAAATTGTTTTTGTGGACGACATATCGTTGACGATATCGTTCAGTGTGAAAACTCGTATTGTGTCGTTATCTTTTAGTGTGAAAATGCCTAATTATGTAATTTCAACTTGAGAACTTTATCTGATTTAGAGAAATTCGACTGTGACGGCCCAAATCCTAAAAATTCCTATTTATGTTGCTAATAACAGAAATATTGGTCAACTCATTCGCTAAGATTTGTCTACTATGTAGTCGCTATATTGCTTCTAATTTATTATTGTTGTTTGCGAGCCCGAAATTATTTGTAGTCGTACTTCAGATGGAACTCGATCTCGAAACCAGCCCAATACCACTTGTTGCAGAAATTTATTTACTTAAATAAATAATTAATTATTCCTCACAGACATATAAAATGCTTTAATTCTAAGTACCCCCCTTTAAAATAGTCAATAAATCCTTAACAGATATGTGCATAATCAATCGCTTAGAATTATTCCATGGTTTAATTTTACTACTTCTTTTTAAACTTGAGTCAGGCATATAGTTAATTATCAAGCAAAATGTCTTTAAATGAGTTGGACGTATTATTCACTTGATAAAACTTTTACTTTCTAAAACTCCATATAATTTGCCTAACATATTAGCAGAAAGGACATTTGACACCAAAATGTACGACTGAACGTCACGGTCGCCAATGCATTGCCCTCACTCCCTGGCAGAAAATTGTTGTTTTCAATTCTTTTATTTCTCATTCCTATGTGTGTAGGCATATATAATCCTCACCGGACTTTATTGCCTGTTTTCCAATCAACAAACCAACCAAAAACCAACGACCGACCACATTCCAATCAATGGAGATGTGACATGGCAGAATAAAATTTTATTTCGTAATACAGTTATAGGCAGAGGTACTGGCCGGGGGTAGAATTATTAACAGCTGAATTATATATGCAAAATTCCAATTGGAATCCTGTATATGAAGTTCAGTCATTTCTTACCTGCGGTATACGCACGATGCACACAACCTACGATATTTTTTTGAAGGAGTGCTATCAAAGCAAGCTTTAGAGGTTTTGTTAAAATATTAAATTAATGGTCGTAGCAAAATTCTAGGTCCTTATTAACCGTTTTATTTAGTGAAACTTTTATTTCATTGGACTAAATATAACAAAAGAGTGCGTACATTCCACAGTTTTCCTGTACTAAATATGTATCTAGGTCCCGTACTACTACCAATCCTGCTGAATTAAATGTGGTAACATAAACGAAAAGTATCATGTCTACCAAAACACGAGCGAGACGGGAGATTCATTTTACAATTAGAAGGAAAAGGTAGCAGCATGTTGGTTGGTTGGTTCGTAGTTGGCCTGCTCATTGTAGAGGGGCATATGCCGCAACTACTTTTGGCAATATCCTCCTGAAATCAGATGTTTCTCAATTATCTTTCTTAGAACATAATCTCGGACCAACCTATTATTCCATAAATTATCTTATTCGACCAAAAATGTTTATATTCGAAATGTAAGGTTTCTCCAATCACCGCCAATCTTTAGACAAAGTGTGCAGCTATGTAGAAAACACTACCAAACCCCTAGATAACCAGGGTTTATTCCGCAATGTCTTTCCGGTGTAACTTTAATCGCCGAACATGCATACATATATGGTAATCTTTATTGAGTGGTATGTTTTATTAAAATTTATATGCATTTTCCATAATTCTCATTTTAAGATAGCTGCAGGGTAACCAAATGGCAAAAACGAAACCCTTATAATTTCGTCATGTCCTTCTGTCTGTCCGTATGTCACAGCTTTATAACTCCGCCATCTTTCCTCCTCCATCGATTTTGATTAAATTTTACATGCAGGTGTCTTGTGTGAACCTCTTTGAGATTGTCGATGACAATTGACCACAGTAATGGTGACGCCTCCCTGCGGACAGCCTTTAGCGGTGACCACTGTGACCGACGACCGACTTCTCCCCCAATTTCGCCGTTATCCTCCTGCTCTTGAGCATGGAATCAGTCCATTTTACTGTGGCCGGTTCAAAACCCTTGCACACTGCAGCTTCTTTGATTGCCTCGAAGGTAGTGTTATCGAAGGCTCCTTCCATATCGGCAAACGCACATAGAGCAATTTCCTTGGCCTGAAAAGTTTTCGCACAGTCTCTGACTAGTGTGGGAATGGCAGTTTCGGTAGACTTGCCAGCTTGGCAAGCAAATTGCTTGGAATGGAGAGGTGATCTTTTTAGAGCACTTTCGTTAAGGTGTAAGTGTAAGATGTTCTCTACAGTTTTAAGCAAAAAGGAAGTGGCCGAAAGGACTTATCGTGCTCATTAACAATTGATAAATTTTTACATCATCCGCATAAGCAAGGATGTTCGAGCTTTTTATTAGTGGAAAGAGGTTACTAGTAAGTAGGGTAAAGAGTAGGGGACCAAGGTGATGGTGCACGTCGGAACAAACATTAAACAGTTTTAGAGAAATGCGAAGAAAACTTCACCTTAAATGAACGGCCGGAGGTAGGATTCAATCCAACGAACTAAATGAGAATGAAAATAAAAAATAAGGACTTCATGTGAAAGTTTGTCAAAAGCTTTGCTAAAATCCGTCTAAACACAGTCCACTTGATTTCGTTTCTCAAGCTCATTCAAGCAAAAGTGTGTAAATTGCACAAGGATAGTAACAGTAGACCTCCCTGTAATGAACACATGCTCTTTGGATGACAAATCGACCGACACTGAAAAGATAAATAAATCAGAGATTATATCTTCAAAGAGCTTAGTAATGGGTGAAAGCTTTGCAATATGTCGGTAGTTCTCAATCAAGTCTTTTCTGCCCTTTTTATGAATCGGCACAACAAAAAATACTTCCAAATTGTTGGAAATGTGGACAAACGGAGAGATAGGTTAAATAAATAAGTTAACGGTCCAACAAGAGACAAAGAAGTTAGCCAAAAAGCAATTTGGAAATGAACCCCAAATTGCTTTTTTTATTATTTTTAAGTTATTTTTTTTAAAACAGATTTTTTTGAAATTTCGCAAAACCTTTTCTACGTATAAATTTGTAATCCTTTCGCTACCTGGACATGCTGTTCCTCTATGGAAAAGGAATAAGATGGGTAATTCAATAATAGAAAGAAGTACATCAATTACGTGAATTTCGGGGAAAATTGTGAATTTGAAGAAATTGCAGAACAATTTATTCAATTTCGAAAGTGACTGTACCTGAAATGGTAGAGGTAGATGAACATTTTTAAGATTTTTGGAAAGGACATTGAGATAGTAGTTGTTTGGCGTTTGATGTCGCTGCATTAATTACATCAAAAGATAAAAATACGATAACAATATGCATACCATGAAATTTTCAAATTTATGAATCACCCTGTAACTCATTTTGTCATGCGTTAACTGATACACCCCGATGAACTTTTTTAATGTTTTCCCACATTCTTCATGGTTTTGAATGGCTGTTCCGGAGTCTCAGTTTAGTAGCAACCATTCTCGTACACGCTTGGGACTTAGAACGCGTTTTCCTCGAAACTATGGATTTCATGTTGGCGGACATTGAATCTTATTCAATTTTGATCCGTTTCACCGCAAACTTGGAATACATGTTCTCAGACATATCACGTTTGGAAATTCCAACGATTTTTAAAATAACTCTTTTAGTTTCTAAACAATAGCTGTAGATTGATTAGGGCTGGCTTTCTCTGGCTGCCGACTAATTTCAAGTTGTTGCTAGCTTGTAGCGAACTTCACAGCCTACGATTGTATAGTGCATCGATATTTTTGTTAAGTCACGGATAATTCGTACTTCTCTCCTGTCTTTTATACTCAGATTGACTATAATTCTTGCAATATTCTTGCAAGCTTGATATAATCTTATAATAGCCAAAATTTCCGCATAGAGAACTGTCACTATATTTTAGAAGAAAAAGGGAGTATTTGGGCTCTTCGTCCAAATATCAGCCAGCGTTCGTAGCTTTGCAGGTTTTCAATCCGTCATTGATTATAAGCGATAATAGATCTTTCATCAGCTCATTCCCTTTCCATTCTTACTTTCCGGGAATTTCTGTGGAATGTCTTCATCCGAACATTCTGAACGGTTCCATGTTATCCGGTGTCATACCGTACAGAACGCAATTTACTTGGAACCTGTGCGATATAGCGCTATTTCTGATGTCATACGTATCATGCCAGAGTCCATTATATTTGACCCGACTTGTATTATACAAACTACTGAGATGATATTTTGTGCAAAACGTGTTCACTTTTAATAAACACACGAAAAGTTGTTAGTAGGCAAGGTTTTACATCAGTTTTCCTCTTAATGTAACTATACAATCTCTACAGTCACTTTCAACAGTTCACACATTCTTCAACATACTTCAGAACAACACTTTCGGCTTACCGGTGCACTTTTTACTGTTTTTATTTCAAAGAATAAATCTCTCTAATGACAGGTAATCTACTATGAACATGCACATCATCAGCACCATTACGAAGATCATGGAGATGATTTTGGGGGCGAGCAATCTGGTTATTGGAAGCGATCCCTTGGATCGATAGAAAATTTTTCAAAACAATCAGACACACAGGAGGAATACTCAGACACCGACAGAAGTTACACAGGAAATTATGAAGACTCACAATCAATGGCTTACAGAAATAGAGCTTTGTCACAACAATAGTATTGAAAACATACAGCCAGAAAAAAGATACCATAAGAAATTTACTAAATGCAATATATGATCTTAAGTTAGAAGCTAACTTTAAATTTTAGCATTTATTTATTGTCTTATTTATTTATTTATTTATTTTCATCTAGTAATTTATTTAATTAAATTATAGAATAGTGTATGATCCTAATAGAATTTTATGAAAGTACGCTTTATATTAGTTTCGTACAGCTTTGGTATTCTTGTTGTTTTGGTGTACCATCGATTGGATGTTTAAATTAACGTGTAAATTACACGATTATTAAGGACAACTTATGTTTTTCTAACTGATTTAGCTTATGTGTAAATCGAAAATAACGAATAAGACAATATTGGTTAGAAAAATTGAAACGAATGTCAAATTTTAGGAATAAAAAATTTTGAAATGGTTTTGCGTTTTGATTTACTTTGGGTAACAGGTATGCAAGTTTACATAACATTGCACCATTGCCAGTGTTCATTCCAGTAATAAATTTACTGATAGTTACTCAGGCCTATTCCACTTTGTCGTGGAAATTCGGAACCCGAAAAAATGGTATCTAACAATCCCATGGAGGTAAAATTGCTACCATTATAGGGAGGTGGTAGAATTTTCTACAAGAATAGGTATCAAATTCAGCTCCTTTCAGATTGTTATATACGATTTTTTTCATGCTCCGAAGTTCTACAATGCATGGAGTCTGGAAAATGACCCATTGTTTTTAGTTATAAATATTTATTTTATTAGTTACTTTAATATGTCAAATCAGCAAATAAAAAATAGACGTAGTTATACTGTAATGTACCTTCAATTTCAGTTCATGTAAAGCCTCATCCCATAAAAATACTTTTGAATTAAAATATATGGCCGTATGCCTGCCACAAATAAATAGTACTTTAACTTAAAAAAATTGAAACGCCTTCAGAATATTCCAAGCTCTCAAATATGAAATATTTTTAAATTCAATTCCTTCCACTTACGACATTTTATCCCCAGATTCTTACTAGATGTTTGAAATAGGTGCGCGAAACCCAAACTGGGTATCGGCAATATTTTAGTTGATGTTTGTTGTCTTTGTAAATATTATGATTCATATCAATCAGGTTTCGAGCCGATTTTAGGGTGTAGGATGATAACCTCAGTATTTATGTCATATTACCACTCTATGAAATGGAAAGAATTTCATAAATTTCCTATCAGCCGTTCATCAAAAAATATATTGAGATAGTATTGATAATATTCTCATTTAAAGTCGGTTTTAACTGTTTTAGAACAATCTAAGAAGGAATTGTCAGCTTAAACTGTGTTGTGATTTATTTAGAAAAATATTTAAGCACTTAAAGAAGGTTCTTTGTATTGACATTTTGTTTCAAAAAAACCATTACGTTCTCTCAAACTCTAGATCACAACTGCTTGAATGCAGATGTTTAAATCTTTTTATCTACAATTTGCACATTAACTGGAGATAACATACCTGCAAAATTTGCAAATGTAGGTATGTGCTTACGGAACTGAAATTATGATAGTTTCTTATTTATTTTATAAGAGCAATGCTATCTACTAATCTTTCCCACATATTTTGGGAAATTAATTTACATTCTTATGTATCTACACACTATTTAGTTATACAGAACCATTTTCGAGTTACAGGTTGATTCATAAATTCGGAATGTGCATTACTATTTTATTTTTATCTTTTGATCTAATCAACGCAGCGACATCAAACACAATATAATACACAAATTTTTAATATTCCGCAAGATCCTTTCCACTTATAAATTTGTATAAGCTTTCTCTACCTAGATGTGTTGTACCCCATTGGAAAAGCAATATGATGGGTAATTCAATAAAAATAAAAATAAGGGGTTTAAATCACATGAATTTTGGAGAAAAAGAGGGAAAACGTGAAATTTGGAAATTGTGGGGCATTATTTCACTTCCACAAATGACTGTACCTGCAGTGGTAGGGGTAGAATAACATTGGTGGCATTTTTGGAAAGCACAATAATATAGTAGTTGGCGTGGGCTTGATGTCGTTACGTTAATTAGATCAAAATATCAAAATAAAATAGTGATGTCATCCCGAATTCATGAATCACCCTGTAACTCGAAAACGGTCCAGTTTCCTCTCCTCCTCCTGCCATATGATTTTTTGTTTGCCTAGGTGAGATCACCCTGTATATTCACGAATTTAATGTAAGCACGTAAGCAAAAGTATTAACCTGAGTTCGTACAGTGCATTTAAGCATTCTTTTAATATTTCCAATACAGCACAATAACAGGGGTTTATTTTGCCCAATCTCATATGATACATACCTACAATACCTATATAATAATATAAATGGTGGAAGCAAGTGTTACTTATAATATTAATTATGTGATGAAACAATTATTCGCTTTCAAAATAAGTAGAAATAAGTAGAAACCTACGGTGAACAGATTAAATTCGTTTAATGTTGCATTCATAAAATGGACGAAACTGGACTAACATATGCTAGAATTGGTCTAGCAATGGTGCAATATTGAATTCCTTAGTCCAACACTTCACAAAGCCCAGAGTCCCGTTGGTTCAGTTCGTGATAGAATCAATTGGGCCTTCAAAAGAGAACCGTTAGTTGATTATGACACCTAAATCTCTCGCTTTTTTAAGCCTATAGTTAGGAATAGGCCAATAGTGAAATTGTAAAGCACTGCATTATTTTTACGTGTGAAAGACACGCAGGTGAATTTACAAACATTTAAAGGAAGGTGGTTATTAGAACCCCATTTCTGGAATGCATCTATCGTAAGTCAGGGTTTAAAAGATGGCAGTCACGATCAGACATTGTGCGATATAACTTCGCGTCGTCGTCATAACAGAGAATTCCCGAAAGGACAGTAATGAGAAATATCTTTAATATAAATGATAAATAAAAGTGGGAAATGTGATTCTCAAAAAGTCTGAAAAAATATAATAATACGAAAACACACATACACAGTACCATCGAATAAGTACGAAGAAATCCAACTAACAAAGCAGCAATTTATGAATAAGAAATTTGTGATTAATCCTATCAAAGGCCTTGCTGAAATCAGTGAATATGCAGTACACTTGTTTGCCAGATTCAATAGCTGATGTACAGTAATTGGAAAATTCCCAAAGATTTGTAGTAGTCGAAAATTGGGGGTAAGGGCAGGTTCCGTCGGTGGTAAAAGCGATTTGATATTACATATATTAATATAATAAATTTCCCAAAATGTTTTGCCCAAAAATAAAAATAAAAAAAATAAAAGGCCTTATAGATCCTCCTCCTTTATACGTAGAAAACCTCTTGCGGAATATTAAACGTTTGCAACGGACTACAATTAACTGTAATAAGTTTTTAATTAAGGTAAAAGCATTTTGGGATTAAGTCAAGTTCAATTTTTTGTAAAATGCAGATTTTATAAAATTCCGCAAAATGCTTTCTACGTATAAATTTGTATATCCATTCTCTAGCTAGACGTTTTGTACCTTTTTGGAAAGCCAATAAGATGAGAAATTTAAGAAAAACAAAAAAAGGTATATTGATTACATGAATTTCGGAGAAAATGTTGCGAGAGACGTGCATTTTGTCAAATTTTAAAGCATTTTTTCACTTGCGCAAGTGACTCTACCTGCAGTGGAAGAGGTAGATTAACATTGATGGCATTTTTGGAAAGCATTTTGGGATTGTAGTTGTTTGGCGTGAGTCTAACGTCGTTAACGTTGGGCAAATCGGAAGATAAGGATAAATAATAATGTGCACACCGAATTTTTAAACCACCCTGTAACTCTCAAACGGTTTAGATTACCCCCTCCCACTGGCCATACAATTGTTTGTTTGTATATGTGAGATCTATCACCCCATTCATTTTGGCAGGCGTTAGGTGAAACACCCTGTATAAAAGTACGGACGGGTAGTTCCAATGTTACTTGCGGACCCGATCGGAACGGAATACTATAGAAAGCATAACACATTAATTGGGTTTGTTTAACTCTTTTTGCAGATTTTTATATTCTTCGTATAATTTATAAAGTTTACAAAATAAATCAAATAGTCTTAGCAGCTCATTTCTTTCCATTTTGAATGTCACGTCCTCACATAGAGGATTGACTAGTTTAAGTTAAGTTTAAGGAACAACTTTCTCAAGGCATATGCTATACTAAAAGTCAATAGGAACGGAGATATTAAAGGAAATAGAGAAAAAAACACTATTTTCGTCACTAATATTTAATTATAAAATCAAGCACACCAACAATTTGTAAGCAAACTTAGGGGGTTGAACTACACCCTAAAACGAAGCGATTCCAACAATAATCTCGCCTGTGCCCGAAAAATACACCCAAAATTCCTCGCCGTCTAGCCTAATACATCACATCTTGTTACCCGACAGACCAGCTTTTTTTGCAGTCAGCTCTCGCGCTATTGTTAGTTAATTAATTAATTTGTGGAGCAAGGTTCGTTTATGTAGGTACATGTAAATAAATTATCCGGTGGCTACTTGTAAATAAATATATAAATAAATAAATTTCTTTTATTACAAACCTACATAAAATAAAGATATAAAAAACACTTCCAATTAGACTTTTACGAATGGCATTATATTTATTTCCTTGGGTGTATGTTATTCCTAAATCATTCATGAAAATAATTTTTCTTGGAGATTTCTGAACTTTACATTTTCTCCCGAGATATGAATGAATTTTTAGTGGACTGCGCGTGAATCTAGTGCGCAAGCTCCGGATGATGTTCATTCGAATTAAATGATTAAAACACATGCGAAATTATCTAAACAAAATTTTTGGTTTTTCTTTAGTTATAACCAAAGGTTCACTCCGCGCTTGACTGCTTTTTAATCAATTTTCTTAATTATTCTTCTTTATGTCAGTAAATATCTCGTAACCTATTTTCATAGTTGATGAAGTGCCGATTTTGAAGATGCCATTCAAAGAAAAGCAGACGCGAAAAGTGTCATTCAGCTAAATAAATCTGGCATTATTCGCGTCATCATTCCCAGTCATTCTCTTCTTCTGGCCCTGCAAAGGCACGTCCAGACGCCAAAAATGTCATTCACGTCAGGCGACAAATTTAAAGCTTATAAAATTTACGTTTTTTCAACATGGGTTTTCAAACTGTATGGCGACAGTGTGTGAGTCGGAATTTGAGCAGTTTTTTTCGGTCGGGATTTCCGCACATTAAGTGGAAACTACCTCATACAGGTAGGTCCGTACTCCGTACCCTAGGTATTGACTTCTACTTTGGGCGGCAATGAGAGCATCATAAAAGGCGAAATAAAACAATTCAAACCTCGCCTGCTGCCGCACAAACTCCCGATAACCATCGGGTAAGCGCCTCTTCTCAGGTTAGCGTAGATTCTGTTTTGTAATTATTATGATCACGTTCTAGACTAGATTTAAAATTCTGCCAATAGTGCCTTCGGCTTGGCTTATATGCCAACATGCTCCGACCGACGCAGAAGACCGGAGAAGACAACTTTTATGCACACTCGCGTGCTTATGTTTGCCGTTATTTCACCGATTTTGTAAAATTTGCTTACTTTTGAGGCTGATTTTAGCGTTATGCAACTACGTGATATACTTGCATACGTGCAAATGGGCTGTTGTCGCCATCGGCCCTATTTGAGGAAGCTTATAAAATCGAGGAAAATGCGCATGTTAAGATAAAATTAATTATGCTTTTGTATAAGATATTCTTGTTAATGTGACCTGAACTTTCCCACCGAACTTCTTTATTTCAGTTTAAAAATGTAACGCTGGACTATCCACTCATACTTTATGGGAAAATTATTTAGGAACTCATATCATATTTTGGAATAGCATTTTATGTTCTCTAAAAAGCCCAAATGTCGTTTAATTCAAATAGACTCTTTGGAGGATTTCGACTAACCTTTTTTTCTCTTTGGAGACAGACAAGTCTGGATTGTTGGAAGACCAAAACATAACGTGGATATCGTTTGATCCCAGTAGCTCAGTGATATAGGGCGAGTGTAGGTGGCGAGACGGTCCTTATTCTTTACCTTTTTCCTCGAATTTCGCCAACTAGCGAATTTTCAAAAAGCATTTTGAATCTACTAGAATTCACCAGATGTCACAAAATTCACAAGGAATGCTCTTACCGACTTTTGTACGTGACATCATGACATATAGATGGATTTTGCAGCTTCTTTCACCAAGCTGGTTGCCATGGTTTGCTTAGACCAAGTCTGACTATTTTTTTTACCTACTTTTTATAGTTTTACCGAAAAAACCCAAAATTTTACAGTTAATTGCTAATAATGGCCAGTTTGAATGATAAGCGAATTCTTTTTATGGTCCCGTACCTGAAAAGTGCCCTACGGGACCCTATTACTAAGCCCCCGTTGTCCGTCCGTCTGTCTGTCTGTCAGTGGGCTGAATCTCATGAACCGTAATAGGAAGAGGTGTCTATTCCTCAGACGGACGCTAACAAGGAAAAGACGCAAAGATGGAATATCAACGGAAAGAGAGACTGAAGAATACAAAGAGGCAAGGCGCGACCACAAAATTGCAATCTCCACCAGCATGCACCATAAATGGGAAGAGATACGGGCGGAACAACGGAAACAACGACCAGTGGGGATTGGTATACCTGCGCAACCCACCCGACCATGCCCGCGGATTTAACGCAGAATGTGACGAACGCGTTGTTCCCGTCTCACCCAATAGACAAACGACAACTGTGCATTATTCTACGGGAGATGTGCCTCCATTCAACGCATGGTAAGAGAGAGAATTAGAAATCTGAAAACTCCGTAAAAAAACGCTGCATTTTGTGTCTGAAGGCAGGCCCCCATAGAATCCGGCACCGGCAAACGAAGCGTCGCGAGCTTGAGAGCTTAAAGCCAGGCCCCGATAGAATCCGTCGGCGCGTCGCCTTTGCCACAGAGCTTGAGAGCTTAAAGCTTTTTTAGCCCGGCAAGAGCGACCCGAACCCATAGAATCCGTCGACGCATCCGCTCCCGCTCAGCTGTTTATGACAATTCGAGACCAACCGTCAACTGGCGCAGTACGCTCCGAAGGTGAATTAACAAGGTAAATCTAGTACCAATTCGTCAAGAAACTAGACTAATGAATTCGGGAAAAACTCGGCACCATCCAGGAAATCCAAACGAAGAAACAGGAAACCGAATAATTACAAAATCACCAAAACAATTCACAGATAGCAAATTCAAACCTTTACTTGTCAAATAAACAGCTGATCCAACGAATCCCAACTAGCCAATCCCAACTTGTCAAAGCTCTCTCACGCCGGACTGCTGCAACGAAATATTGAAGGTTCCTCTAAATTTCTCTCTCGCAACTCGCTGCCGTTGCGTCAGCTATGGATTAGCTCCCATATGAATGCATGAATTCAATAGTTGTGCGGCGATGGCGAACGCGACGTTTGATGGCGACGGATTCTATGGGGGCCAGCCTTAAAGCATTTTGAGTCCGGCTCCCTCTCTCACGCCGGATTGCCGCAACGAAATAAATTCTCTGAAATTTAGAGGAACCTTCTATATTTCGTTGCGGCAATCCGGCGTGAGAGAGAGAGCCGGACTCAAAATGCTTTAAGCTCTCAAGCTCGCGACGCTTCGTTTGTCGTTGCCGGATTCTATAGAGGCCTGCCTTGACACTGTTCATGCTCTACGTGAGAAATTTTTGCCGGCTATGTTTCTCTCCCTTAATTGCTTACGGGAATAGGATGGTACACGTTCGTTTCTGTTTTAGCTAATGGGAACTTTTATTGGATGTGTTTTCCAGACATTGCATACTAGTTAGGTATTTTTAGACGTATTAGAGTGTCCCTTCTTGTTGATAGATATTCTTTGTCTCGGTCCTTCATCTCAAAGCTCTTTCGGCTTGAATTGTGTTCGGTTGGGTCCTCTTATTAAGACATATGGTCTTTGCTCTAGCCTAATCTATGATTCGCAGGTGGATCCTGAGGCACCGCCTCAGTACTAATACGAACAAAACAGTTCTGACACCGTTCACCAAAAGAAGGAAGCTAAACCTCACAGCTCCAACACTTGATGGTACGGAAATCAGCTTTTCAAGTGAATTCAAGTACCTAGGGGTAACTCTAGATAGCAAACTCACTTGGAACTCACATTTGTCGAAAGTGACTAAAAGATTCATAAACAGAAAAAGGCGAAGATCAAGCTACAAAAAGTACAAAGACTAATCTTTTTGGGAATCACAGGCGCAATGAGTACCTGCCGCACTGCAGGCGTTCAGTCCACTTTAACTTCACTCCAGTACATTTTCATAAAGAGGCTCTCCAATCAGGAGACCTGGTGGAACATCTCGCCATCCTTAAAGAAATTTGATTAGTTGAGATGACCAAAATATCCGACGTATCTAACCGGGATTTCGTAAGGCCATATAGCGTGGTACTAAAAACCCGCCAACAATAAGCGTATTCGAACAGATCTGCTGGGAAGACTGTGAACGCTGTCTCTAGCGCGTTTATTATTGCCTGGCTCAGCGTCTGTGAGCACCCTCACGTTTATTTGCTTTGCCAGCATCACCAACATCTTCATCTAAAATTAATGCGAGAACAGCAGCAGCAGCTATTTGTTGATCCATAACAAAAATAACCTCAGAAACAGAAAGTGTGTAAACACGTAAACGCCGCTTTGAATGCTGCGCCAAAAATCATCCAGTGGCTACAGTATACTGTCCCCACCGAAGGGATCGATGGTGTGGTATATCTACGGATCAAAAACCGATGAAGAGGTAGGGATCGGCGTGTATGGCCCAAAGTGGCGCATTTCAAAGACCGGAAACTCCTTCGTCTAAACAAACAGGAGCTCAGAACAATTACTGGTTTCACTGGACATTGCTCCTTGAGGTATTACCATTAAAAGAAGGAAAGCTGCCTCCGACACCTGTCGCTATTGTGCGCAAGCCAGCCTCAGAGACAGCGGTATTTTTTGTCAGTGTACAGCCCAGAAATGTTCCGACTCACACAGTTAGAGGCCGCTTTTTTACACCAAAACAGGTTTGGAATACGACTCAAATTCTTGAACTTTTTCAAGAAGCCAGACCTGGGATAAAATGTGGATGGGGATTTACAATAGATCCTAACGGTCACGGTGATCAGAGATGGTGTAGCTTTCTAATAGTGAAAGAATTTTTAGGATCGGTTCAGTAGTTCCAGAGATTGCCTCCTACAACCAAACAAACAAACTTTACCTTTTTATAATATTAGTAGATATAAATTAGCAGACCCGTCCCGGCTTTGCCCGGGCTTTTCCATACTTGTAAGAAACTAAAACTGTTGCAAAATGCATGAAACTGTTTCATACGCGGAGACGATTTTAATTTTTCCCGCGGGAACGAAAATCCTTTGAAGTTGAGAATTTACCATCGCCATATTGGATCCGCCATCTTTAATTTATATTTCAAGAGTTGATTCGAAATAGCGACCCCGAAAACACTAAAGGACCCATTTTGATAACATTCCTTTGAAGTTGAGAATTTTTGGTCACAGTAATTGTTCCACCATCCTTAATTTACATTAGGAGATTAGTAGATTCGAAATCAGCGACCCCGAAAATATAAAAGTACAAGTTTTAATAACAATCCCTCAGAGTTGAGAATTTTCGGATGCCAGATTGGACCCGCCATCTTGAATTTCCAATTATCGGTGGAAGATTTGAAATCAGTGACTGCAAAAACCCTTATATATTAATATACACGGAAATTCGTTCAAATTCTACAATCAACTTGATTCACTAATCCCGTTAACTCTTAGCTCCTATAAGTGATAGGGAAATTTTTATTGCATCTAAACCTTCCTCGTGAATTAATCTGTCTGTCTAATCATGAAAACGGAACAAAATTCGTTCGGAAATTACGCAGAAAATCGCGCACAGACACATAGCCAGACACCGCGTGAACTTTGTTGGGCCAGTTTCGTTATTTTATATGTTTAATTCTACAGGGTCATCCTTTGAATGAATTTTAATCATGCATTTTATATATGCAACGACTGTAATTGGACTGGCTTTTCGGGTTAAGCACATTTAACATACATAAATCTCAGTAGGTAACCAATGCAATTTCTCGTTCATTCGAACTACTTTAAGTACGTGAATTAGATCTACTTAAATTTAGATAAGAAAACAGACATTTATGCGCTATTTTTATGTGCATTCACATTCTCCAGCCACTTCTTTGGATAAGTAGATCGATTACACGCTGATATGTAATGCAGAAATGCATTCGAAGTGCATGGCACGTCCCACAAACCGAAAGGGACAAGTAAGAATGCGCTTATGAGCGGGTTAAACTGTATATTCTCGCGGTAAATTCCACAATATTCATGATTAGAAAACTATTCTTTTACAATAGTAATTACCTGTTCGAAAGATTGAACACTTTCCCTTTGGTTTTATTTGCGAAACGTAAAAATTGCCTTAAATACTACAGTAATTTCTGCTGCGTGATGAATACCAAGTAGCCACAATTCAACGGAAACTTCGATGGAAAATTAGGGCCATCAAACAACAAGATCGCTTACAGCAAATGAATTTAAATGAATGAATAAAAGGTAATCAGTGTCTATCTTCGAGGCGTTATAATTAGACCATCAGTTAGTAAAAAACTTTCAATTATATCACCATTGAATTGCATTTGTCGCAGTGTGAAAGCATAAAGACACGATTTTGCATTCTAAGATATCTTAAGTTGTTGTCGTTGTGTAGTCCGCACTAGGGAATTTTCGGGATCACTGATTTCGAATCTACTATCAAATTTTGCAAATATGAGATCACCCCCATCCCGCTGGGAGATATAGGAGGAAACTAAATTTAATAATACTGGTGGAAAATATCTAAAAATATGTTAAAAACGAAAATAGAAAAACAATAGGAGAACACGGAAAAAAAACCATATTTACCCGTGTGAATAAAGTGGCATGGATTTTGTCGAGAATGAGTGGCTTGGCTCAATGCACCTTTAAGAGTAATATAATTACGTGAATATATCAACATATACTTAATAAATAATAATTTTTTAGTATAACGGAATAAAGTGCAAAAGATGGGTGCGGGTTAGGCTGTCAAAATAATTGTTGAGAATAGAAAACATGCGAGGCAATGTGTATGCCAAATTTGAGATGAAAATATTAATAAATGTAGAAACTGTGGTTAATGACATTGGAAACTTTTTGAAGTCGGCAAAAATTTACACCTGCCGATTGGAAATAAATGAAAAAAATTGATTTATTTGTAGTAAAAAAGTATTAGGAATAGGTGAAAGTGATGTATGGGGTGTATTGTATACGAATTTATGCTTGATTTAATGAGACCACCCCCATCTCGCTGGGTCATATAGGAGAGGCGATGCAGTGGGGAGGGGTTGTAAAGCGCTGAGCTGTCTCGATTTGATTTCTTTTGAACGGGACCTTTATGAACTGTTGATACGCATATATATACTGTATCTCCAAGAAGGCAAAAGTTCTGTCCAGACGGCAAAACAAACTTCCTCCGAAGCTCCTCTAATAATTTCGAAACATGTAGTATTGAAGAGCCATGTCTTTTGCCATTTATGGGGCCATTCAAACGTCCTATTAAGCCATTTGGAAACATGACACTTTGATATTTCAAGCATTGTACTTTTTTGTAGCCACTATACACTACTTCCTGGCGAATATATGGCCGGCAAATAGTGCGAATGGTTCCGTCTATGAATCCCACAGCTGTATCGTGGAAGTATGTTTCAAGTGGCACAGCTTCATTTAAATACAAATTTTGCAATTCTACAAAAGAAAATATACTAGTATATTTCACTAATAACTGCATTATAAATAGTCATTTAATCTTTAAATTCATAATTCCTGTTTACAATTATAGAGTGTTAGAAAAATAAAACTCCACAGCAATTATTGTCAACTCAACATAACCTTTTGTCAGTTGAAAGATTCACGTAAGTTTTACGTTACGCTATGGTTAGGGAAATTTCGTATTACGTATACGTTACGCTTATTTTAACGTAAGTTTAAGGTGTACATATGAAATCCCTAACTGAAGTAAACATAAACGTTAAGTCTAACGTGCTTTAGACAGCGCTGCGTTTACGTTTGTGAAATTTCCCATACTCCCTATTGTCTTCGTCCACCAAGTCCTAACTAGCTCGATCGACTGTCCCAACCCACGCAATATAAGATCCTTTCCACTCTTCCGTTTTGATACCCACCGCACCAACTATGGTCACTTTGGACCTTTGCTACGTAAAGCTAACAATACTGCCTCTTTCGATTCCAACATTGATAAAATTACCCTCAGACACTCCCTTTACCATCCAGTACCACCATCTGAATTCGCCACTCCTGTCTGCTCCCCATTTACCCTATCTTTGTTTTACCTGCCCCTTGTCATAGTTTAAGTTGATTTTGCTTATTTTTAAGCTAAATATTTTGTTATTTCCTTTGTAGCTTGAATTAAGCCATATAATTAATTATTTTTAGACAAAGCTAGAATAACTTAATATTATATGTAAACAAAGATATAGCTGCATCGTAGACCCCCCATATCTAAATATATATTTATATTAAGTACATATATGAACTATAGCCTAATTTCGTAATGCGTGAGAATCTCTTGCCTATTTTTAATAATAGCACTTTATATCAATAAATGTCCATATCGATAAAATTTCAATAAAATTATGAAGCGAGCTGGCCAAACGTGATCCAAGTATAATATATGCATCTTTGGATAGTTCCAGAACGAACCCAGTAACCCTTAACCCCAAAAAAATTTGAGGGGGGTTTTAAAGAAAAGAAATCTGTGAGCAGTCGCAGGCAGTTTTTTTACGCATATGTTAGTGTTGATTGTACGGGAATGTACCTTGAAGGGTTTGGAGATAGTAGTCAACCCTAGGGGTGGGGGTGAATGTGATAAAACTACCCTAACAAATAAATCTCATTTATCGTGAACATTAGTTTAGGAAGTTAGGGGATTTATTTAGACAATGAAATCGAAATCAGCAGCCCCGAAAACTCTACATACTGCTTTGGTAGGGATCGACGAATATTCCATTTTTCATCCGCCATCTTGAATTTTACATTTTTGGTAATGAACTCGAAATCCTCAGCCCGAAATCCCTAATGTTCGAAGTTTTAAGCATTCTGAACATTCACCATGAAGTCTTTGAGAAGTTCCAATACAAATCGCATCGGACGTGTATTGTATTTGTATCATTAAAATAATTCTAGCGGAATATATCAAAATAGAGAAAAATGGAAGGAAGTGCTTCGTTTGTTGCAATCCTTTAGCAGATTGTAAAACTGTTGTGGTTGAACGCAGTATGCATACCTTCAAGGCATGTTAAATTTTAAAAAAATATGGCAGAGAATGCTTTCAGGAAATTTCTAAACGGCCCCGTCACCATTTCTATATATATACATATATTCTAATACACCGTGTTATGTGGAACAAAAATTCAGTACATCGCATCATTTATTTAAACTTTATCTCCAGCTCCAAAAACGGCTTGATAATTACTTAAATCCCGAAGACTGGAGGTGGACAATTAATAATAATAATAGATTAGAACCCATTCAAAATCCGACTCCTGATCAGTTTTATATTGCAACTGCACTAAAGACTGTGATTCGAGTTGCACTTGCAGCAAAATAGGTATCCGCTGTTGATGATGTTTAAACGCCAAGAGTCAGGATATATAAATTAATGGTGATCCAATAGTTCAATAAATGATACAATCAACGACGCCGAATAATTTACAATGATTATTTTATTATATTTCTATGTATATTAGGTCTACTGGGGATACCACATAAAAAAACGCGCCTACTATTCTACCTCCACGGTCGGTGGTGTGAATAAGAGTGTGTACTGAAAAAAACAAAGGTTATTGCAAACCGCACGGGAAAAGTGTAAAGACCTTTTATGTGCAGAACTTCATAGGCTACAATATTCTCATAACTAATTTCCTCGACAAATTTATATTTTACGAGATATATGTAACACATAAAATAAATCCCATTTAACCCGCAAACAAATAAAAACCCGGGCTCAAATTAAGGAAGTTTTCAGGATATGCTTAGGACATCGAAGTAAAGGTCTCCACAGAAATTCAGTCTGTTCGGACTTTTTCGTGATATCTACCATTTTTTTACTAACTTTACTGGGCTAGTACAAATTAAGAGGATTCTTAGCTTTGAGTTGGACGTAGGAATCCGGCTAACCATTAATATTCAGTGAAAAAATTACGTTAATGAAAGAAATTTTTTTATGAAATCACATACTTAATGGAAAAACATGCAAAAAAATTTCACGGCAAATTTTGGTGACATGACTCAGGCAGTTTCATTCCAAATTTTATTTATTCATTCGCTTACTACAAGCTTCAAACAAACAAAAATACACAAAAAATAACAAGTTAAACTAAAAACTAAGTAAAGGGGAAGAAGCTTGAGAATTAGGGATAGTGCCTTAGTTCTATAAACTAGAAAAATGTCTTTTCATAAGGAAATTAATCAAAATAAAATGTAAAAAGTAGTGTCCGCAAATAATTCATCCATCCAAAACTCCAGAATTATAATTATATAATAAATTCTTCTTAAAAAGCTACATCTTTTGATGTTACCTGAGTCCCTCATTCTAGTGTTGTTACATTTCTTCGCAATAATAATAGTTAGTCGTAAGTAACTTCATCTACCTGATACAGATAGCCCTGCCCCTGGGTCAACTGTTCGCCGAACGTCAAAACAACGAAATCTTCTAGCTTTTCGTTATATACATATGAAAGTATGTGTACATATGTACGTGCATATCTAACAATTCAAGTTAACCGAAAGCAAGGCGAGAGTGACGAATCAGACGTTAGCCTGTCTATAACTTAGTGATATAAACTGCTAACTGCGATAATGTATGTCTCTTTCTAGGAATAAATATTATTTCCATAGGAAATAGTAGTTAGGTTAGATTAGATTCACGTGGCTGCCCTGACACAAAGGGCACACTTAGAAGGGCATATTGGGCCCATTGTGATAAATGATTTTTTTTTGTTACGAATTTCACACAAAAATCAGTTTTTAATCTTAAAGGCTTTTAATTTTTCAACTATGAAATGCTTGTCTCATAGACCTAGGTTCTTGTCATTTACATATAAAACCAATTTGGAAAAGTTAATCGAAAACCGTTTCCACAAATGAGGTTCAAAACCAAAAAAATTTGCAATGAATATCTATCTATAGTTTTCGATTAGATGTTAATGGTTTGCGCTAAGTACTTTGGGTATGGATTATTTCCTGCCTATGACTTCACTCATTTGCATCTGCAGTTGGAATATTAAAATCCTCCTGATGCCAATATGCACATACATAGGTATTTCACTTTACTTAAGTTCCCCACAGGCGCACCACAAGATTTATATTTCTTGGTATTTCTACGATTCTCCCATTCAAATGTGACATTGTCTTGAAATAATCCGAAAGACGCAACATCAGGTGTCATTCCTCCGATTCTTATCCACAAACAAACTAATTGTCAATGCTAAAAATACCCTTCAGTGGACTTCGACTTTGTAAGATACTCCTTTCCGATGGCTTCTGCTGCTGGTCTAAGCCTTCAGGGTAGCCAAAGACAATAAAATCTTCGTACGTACGGCCGTTTCTTGTCAATAAATCTGACTTGTTCGCAAGGTACATGAATTCCTGGGAATTGTATGACAAGAACATTAAATAGCCATCGAGGTTAGAGGATGTGCACGTGCAGAATAACAAGACGATGTGAGTATACGGCGCACTTGGTTCCGGTAACTCACTTGCTAAAAAGTCAAGTCGTCCTATCTGCATTATGCATATCCGAGTACAGTCGCATATTCGTATTAGTGATTCATGTGTCGCCTTTTAGTGCTCATGCGGGCGACATCGAGTATCCCAAAACCAAGAAGAGACTGGCCATCTTAGCCACACATTAATCACTTGGTGCACCCTATAAATTTTACGCGAAACGTTCACTTAACCAAGATGCATTTGCATTTTAGCCAGTGGACCTCTCAAGTACCACCTCGACACTAAGCCAATAAAGTAGACCGATGAAACCACCTTCTACGCAAGCCGCATAGTGCGAAGGTAGCACCATTCTAAGGTAATTAGGACGTCGCGCCAATGATTCAGATCACGTCAACTAGGCTTTAACTTTTTACCAAAAAATGCCGGACATTTCGTTCACTTTGAGTGAAAAATTACAAAACTTTAAGTCCTATTGTGCGGCGCACTAATGGCATCAAGTGGCGGTCGTCTAGTTTCTATACACCCGAGGAAGAGGCCAGAGCAAATCAAATAACTGGCATTAAGTAGATCGATGACATAATTTATTTAAGTGAGCCTGCCGTGAATCTTGATGAGGAAGCGCACCTTAGCTCGACGCATACCAAGACCGGCAACCTGGAACTGTCTCCCCCCGACTTTCGACTTTTCTCTATTCAGCTTTAGCTGGGTATCGTAATTACGGAAACATTTTTGCCAGTCTGCTGGTTCGTCTGTGGGACATGGGGGACCATGCCAATATGCGAAATTTTGATGTGGGAATCGCTCGCCGGCCGTTATGAAGACGTTTCTGTTCGCGGGCGGACAGTTGACAAGCCCACGGGACCCTTGAGGTGCACACACCATTTGCACGGTCCGTTCGGGCAGAACACTCCTCAATGGCTTCCCCTGCTCGCATGCTTCCGAAGTGCTTGCACGTACCTCTGGTTAATAACTCTTTTCGAATTTAACAATTGAATAACGCATCTTTCGCCCCCTTTAAATATTCACGATTTTCAGTGCGAACAATTAGCCAATTCTTATCCTCATTACACTTTTTCTGGAATATTTTTTTAGAGGGAAACGAATTTCAACAGTTCATTGACTTTACTGAAACTTTTTCGCACACTTTTTCCTTTATTGATGGTTCAATTATTTTTTTGTGAAGACCCCCACTACATCAAATATTCCAATATATTATGTCATGAAGCATTGAGGCGGTGGTAATATTAATAAATCGAAAGTGGTGATGAAGAAACCTTAATGATAAGGACGGCAGAATTACCAATTTCATATGTACATACATACATGTACAAAAAAGCAGCTATCGTCACTTTCTATGCTAATATTTATAATAAAGAGAAAAAATTGACTGACTTATCAACGCAGAGCCGTAACTGCTTAGGTCAGAGTCTCGAAATTTGGACAGTAAATCCCTTTCCTGACCTATTAGCATGCAAAAAGAAAGGATTTTTGGAAATTCAAACCCTTAAGGCGCACCGCTAGTGTGACTGTCTGAAAAAAAGGTGATTTTTGAAAATTTTTTTAAAGCAAACTTCTGCATAGAATGTTTTAATGTTCCAAGGATATATTTGTGGATACATGATAAATACATGATAAAATTGTTGTGCCAAAAAATCGAAAATGTAGCGAGTTACTTGCAATCTCCCATAGCGACCTTCTCAGTGTCAGAAATCAGAAAAACCAAAAATTTAAAGGTATTGACCGTACCATGACCCTCGATCAAAAAAAAAATTGAAATTTAACAAAATGGCGGAATTTCTAAAAAAAAGTTACATATTTCGCGCGAAAATATAATGATTTTTGGCCTGTCAAAATTACATTTTTGATTTAATCAGAAAACTGAAGGTTCATGGTATGGAGAAACATGTATGAAAGCAGCTGCAAAACGAATTAAATCGATCGGATGATTTGTCTTCGAGTTATAACTGCAGCAAATTTGAAAAATGTAGTTTCGAGTAAAACGCGTTTAAAATTTTCGTTTTCTAGAAGTTGTTCTACGCTAGGGAGTATCATTGGAAACTTTTTTGTTTTAAATACTGAGAATTCTGATTCATTTATACTAAAATTATTTATGATGTACTCACTATAACGATCACAGTAAAACTAGATGAGTTTAAATGTGCCAGGGTCTAGCAGCTCCAAAATATGTACACGCAACCCCCCATCCACTAACCGGCTGCTTTTCAGAGGGCTGTAACTCAAAAACCATTTTAGATATGCACTTGAAATTGTAGTATGTTATTTACAAAGGTACAGACTATCGAAATATGCAAAAAAACAAAAATCGGGATTTTTTAAAATTTCACACTAGTGGTGCCCCTTACCTGTAAAAGTGTGTATACGGGGGTATGTAAGGGGAAAAATATTTTTCTGATCCGATTTACTTGAAACTTTGCATAAATTCTCTAAAACACAAGTAATGGAACGCGTATTTTAGCTTTTCTAAAAATTCAACCCCCAAAAGTAACGGTAATAGGGTCGTCCAAGCAGCCCAAGTGCATTTCGAAAGCAACGTGACTTATAATACCTATTGTCCTAACACCTTCTTTTTTTAAAACAACATTAAGACCCTTGAAGTAGCCATAGTGTTCTGAGGAGCCGCATTTGACACACCCATCGGCGCCATGACGCACTGAGAAAAATATCAGGTTGTAATTTCAAAAATGTAAATTTTTAACATAATGTATTTGAAATTTATTACAGTCCATTGCAAAATCAATAACATATTATTTGAAACGACTATAAAACACATTATTGGTATATTTCAATCTAAGAAAACATTTCGCTTTTGATTCAAAAGTCTATAAATTAAATGGAACATATCGTAAACGAACATTGTCGAATCAATTATTATAATAACGCAATTGTTTCACAGAATAATGGCTAGAACATTGGCTTCCTATTCCAGAGGTCTCGAGTTCGCATCCCACATGAATGGGATTGTTTTACTTTCTTAAAGATCAGATTATTCATATGTATTTCTTTCAACTAAACTACGAAAGTATCACATGGCGTATTGCTGGCAGCTCCAAACTAGAAGTTCAACCATCTCGGGTTTGAATTCCATCGGGGGGAGGACAACAGTAAAACCTGAAGACAAATACATAAGCACGTTTCTACATTTCCTTGTATACAAATATATTTATGATATAGGTATATAACAATTTACAGTTGAATCAAAAATCCTGCATTTTGAATCAATGTGCTTTCATATGGAAACTTTTGATAAATTTTTCAATAGTTTTCATTGTAAAATTAACAATTGTCGGCATTGACGCGCCAAATCATAGTTGAAAATAACTGAATTAACGTAGATACATACCATTGGATTTACAACGTTTTTTTCCTGAATGAGGCGCTCTGAAGTGTGCCAGGCTGGTGGATTATCACTTGCATTGGCATGGCATTTAATTGACCTGCAGTGAAAGCCTCTTCAAGGAAAACTCGCTGCTCTGCCTGAGCTGGGCTGTCTGGGTGTCCTGGGCTGACCTGCCTGGGCGTCGAGCGTGATGTCTGGAACATCAACCCTCATTTGATCAGCACTAACTAAGGTATCTAGATTCTAGATGTGGCTCTGACTGGTTTGATGAGGAACTCGGGGTTTTCTCGTAGGGCATATTTGCCACTGATCTATTTTCTAAACTTTTCCTTAACCATGCATAGGGGTGGTATTCAAAGTCGCGATTTGGATTTTTTTTAAATTGTTTCCAAAGACATGGCATCAGTTTAAGTGTACTTTTAAGGGAGTTTTAGGCTTTGTCTCTTTATGTTATCGCTGTTTAAACCGCACGTAACAATATTATTGATATTTGAGGGGTTAAAACCCCTAAGCCCCACTCCGTACGCGAAATATGTAATTGAATAATTTCAATTGTTTTTTAAATAAAAACCGCGAGGTTCAACTTTATACTCGATTTATTATGGTGTTAACGGAATCGGGGCAAGAACTCAACTAACTGTTAACTTCTAATTTCTGGGCTTGTCCAAACTTGCAAGCTTGCTTTATCAGCACTTTATCCGTTCCCGTGAGAACTTGTCTCGTCAGAAGATGCGAGTTTTAGCAGACGGCTCAGGTAACGTCTCGTTGATCACGTTGGCTGAGTCTTCACTTTTTATGTACATAACTCCTCCCCGATTGGAGTGAGACTTCTCCTGAAGTCTTTTTTTAAAACATTTTTTTTATTAATTATTTTGATTTTAGTTCTTTTACCCCTTTTCCAAAATATTACAATACATATGATTATTATTACAATCACTATTAATGATAAACTTATTCGATATGATACAGTTTTATGGTATTTCAATTCTTCAATTTCTTTTATATTTTCGAAATGTTTGAATACAATATTATCAAAAGTTACTGCTTTTATATAAGACTGATTTAAATTATTATTTGGATAGAAATATTTATCTCTAATTTCTTTCTTTTGATTATAAAATGATTCCTGATATAATTTTATTTCACAGTTATAAAACGATATTAAATAGTTTTTATTCAACGTTAAGTTACGATCGTCACAATTTTGGATTAATTTTGCTTTTACAGCATTCTTTATTAATAAAGTCTCATCATCTAGAATCTCAATTTTTGTTTTATTGTTATATCTAAATTTACACTGGTTTTTCCAAATGCAATTTTGACTATCTTCCTGATATGTTAAGGCCTTATTTCCTATTTCGATAACATACTCATTATTCTCATCAATTTCAATAAAATCTTTATTTGGTAATGAAGTTATTAACTTTAAATCGGTTCGAACATAACTTTGGGGAATTTTAATCGCTATCACCAGTAGTTCATTTTCGTACTTCATAATTCCTAATTTAATTAATTTTAATTTATAAAAATCAATACTATATGTTTCTATTTCTTCTACAGTTAATATGCTAGGATGTACAATACTATGCTTTGCTGATGCAATATTGTCTTGTATCTGGTTTACCTTATTCTCTAGATACCTTAGTTTTATCATCTGGTCTAAGTATAACGATTTTTTCATAATTTCATTATTTTGTTTCGTAAGTTCGTTAAACGTTTGTGTCATCTTTATCCGGTCCTCTTCTACTGCGTCTTTAAGTATCGTCATAGTATCGTTAAAGTGTGTATTAATTGAAATTTGTTTGTTAAGATTTGTTATAGCATTATGGCTGTTTTCGTCTGTTATCTTCAAATGTTCAAGTATTTCCTGCCTGTCGTTGTCGTCCATGGTACCAAATAACCACTTATTGACTGTACCAACAAAATTTATCAAACCTCTTCGTTTTCTTGAATCGTTTGGCATTATGGATTTAATTTTCGCCCTTATTGTATTTATTTCTGTTCGTACTAAATTCTTATTGTCTATGTCCAGTTTTTCTAGGTTAGTCTCTATTTGTGTCAGTATGTTGTTCATTTCTCTGGGATTTATAATATGTAATAATGTATTTGTTTGGTTTACTATTTCAACCTCTCTAAGTTTAATTTGTATATATCCAGCTTCTTCATAAATTGGATTGACCTGTAATAGCCCTTGTGCTGTTGGCGTTATCATGAGAAGTATCATCATGATGTTTAATACTCTTAACGAATTGATTTCTTTGGTTATTGACATCTGGTCCTTCGATGCTTTGTAGTGTCTTGTAAGTATCTGCTTGCACTCTTCCCAATTTGCTGGAGGGTTCACTTTAAGTAGGTTTTTTGCGCCTCCTTGAATCTTCTCATTAAAGATGGTCTGGAATACTATGTCAGCTTGGTTTTCATAATCGGCTAGGGTTGTCGTCACTGAATCGATGAATGATGGTAATGTTCCTGGGTCCCCTTTGAATATCGGCAGGTAACGAAGTTCTTTTTCGATCTGCTGCCTCTGGTTCCTGGGATGATTGTTTCGCAATACGAGTTGAGTCAGAGCCACTAAACACTGTTCTATTTGGTTTTGTTCCGCCATTTCGATGTTTCTTCTCTGATCGAATATTCTTTCTCGATTCTGTTGCCTCTCAATTTTTATGTTGTTCTTTTTCTCCTTGGTGTCGTTTCTTCATAGGTTACTAAATTGCACTTTAAGCTACTTCGTTTCTCACCTTATTGGACGGAAAAAGTTATTATACTTAAGTGTTTCTCATAGCCACTAGCTGTAGTAGTATTAACTGGAAACACTTTATTGATATTTTATCGGTTCGATTATTCTGGGGTGTTTTTCACTGCTTTCCACTAAACTTAATTTGTATTAACCGGGAATACTTATAGAAAAACACTCTACTGATATCGGTTCGATTACACTGGATCTCTTTTCTTTCGATAGAGATCCTACCGACTGCGCCAAATATGTAATTGAATAATTTCAATTGTTTTTTAAATAAAAACCGCGAGGTTCAACTTTATACTCGATTTATTATGGTGTTAACGGAATCGGGGCAAGAACTCAACTAACTGTTAACTTCTAATTTCTGGGCTTGTCCAAACTTGCAAGCTTGCTTTATCAGCACTTTATCCGTTCCCGTGAGAACTTGTCTCGTCAGAAGATGCGAGTTTTAGCAGACGGCTCAGGTAACGTCTCGTTGATCACGTTGGCTGAGTCTTCACTTTTTATGTACATAACTCGCGTTTGCAGATAGTAATTTTTAGTGAAATATTAAAAAGCACAATAATTGTAATTATTGTATATTCCCGGCCAGGTAATTGGTTCATGTAATCTTTTAGAGTTATCGTATACAATTGGCTTTTTTCTTTATATGTATATTACCTATGACCTACAGTACCTGGCCTATGTACAGCTTGGTACATTTTTATTTAATTAGAAACATAATAAGAATTACCAGTTTTGTTTTTTTATAAATGTTAATCACATTCACTCATTCTTTCCCAATAGTATTCAAAAGCCAATGTCTCCCTATGGTATCAGTTGTAAGTAGAAAGGCATCGCAATCCACATTCCACATATGATAAGAACAAATTCAAATTGTAACGGTGAGTAATTTTTAGGCAAAAGATTCAGAGGGTGGCAAACAAAAAGCAATCTTTCCATACTTAAATTGCAGAGACTGACGGAACACTTATGGTGATGGAATCAACCCAACAGATCGGTGGTCTATCACTTCTCTTATTCTTCTATCTATTCTTAAATACTGTTTGATATAGGCATTTAAAGTTTGGCATACTTATATTAAGTAATGGAGTAAACACACCCAAACAAAAGCAGCTCATGTAAATTGTTTGTCATATGAGAAGCCGAGCTCATTGTGTGTATCTGTTGATTTTTAAATTACGCGCAATCCCTCTGTCACTGAAGCTGAAGGCTCAACGACAAACAACATCATTCGTCAGCAGTGATGCACACCATAGAAATATGAACAAAACACAGAACGGCTGTATCGTGTATAAACCCTGCTATGCTGACGACGCGAAAATTTTTCGCTTGGGGGCAGATACCTTTAGAATTTTCAGAAAATCGAATTTTTTTTTACATAATTCGAATATATAATATGTTAGCAATATACTGTCAAAAGGACAAATTGAAATATTGAATATTAATGGACTTATTGCGAAAAATGTCAGAGCCCGCATACCGTCATTAACCAGGTAGTCGGAGAGCTTGGGTCGGAGCAATGCCTTTTCACAGTACGTTTGTTTATTCTTTTGTCTCAGAATTTACTCTCTTACTTGGCGACGATATAAAACAACATCTTCTACCAATTTACGAAGATTTGTCCAGAAAATATTTACTGGAAAGATGCTTGGGTGGCCATACCCAGAATGCCAACGAAAGTTTCAATGCAAACTTTGAACGCGAATATCTTGAAACTGTGTTTTCAAAAACTACTAGCTCTGTGACTCAAAAAGTTATTGACCGATTAGGCTGAAACATTCAAAGGTTTCTCTTTATAGTGCTATCGGAAGGATGTACCTAAAAGTTTAAAGATATCGGGTTAATAAATAATTTTTTTTGGGGTCAAAATTCTTGAAAAATAACCAAAAATCTGGACCTTTGATTAAACAGCCGATATAAATTTTAATTTTTAACTTTTTTATTATTTTATAGATTTATCCTTCCCTTTAATATGTTAGTAATCGACAAAAAAAAACTTTTTTATTTCCGATAAATAGAAATTTTGACAGCATCAGCAGTTTTCGATGACCCGCGGGAGACTCTTGAGGAAATATTCTGCAGAGCCGCCATTTTGTAAAAATAAAAAAAATCTCATGTTTTTCTATACTTTAATAATGTATTAACAATATGTCAAAAGTAATAAATGATCCAATTATTGTATCACCTTGAAAAAAATTCATTAAATTTGACTGATTTCACCCGTTCTAAAGGTATCTGCCCCCTTAATATCTAATGATCATGACTGCGCAACTTTGAACTCGGATCTTGATGCCTTTCATAAATGGTGTTCTATTAACCTTCTTCCTCTTTACATCAATAAGTGTACTTGTATGTCCTTTTCACGCAAAAAAAACCCTCTGCTTTTTAATTTCAAGATCGATGGGCATCCCCTCAGACGACTTGACAAAGTGCGTGACTTAGGGATTACACTCAATTCGCGTTTTTCTTTTGAGGGCCACATAAATACCATAATCAATAAGACTAATGTAACCTTGGGATTCGTGAAAAGGTGGTCTAAGGAGTTTGACGATCCATATATCTCTCGTCTACTATATTGCTCTTTCGTGAGACCCATACTTGAATATGCTAGTCCCGTTTGGTCTCCTTTCTACGAAAAAGACATTAATAAAATTGAGGCTGTCCAACGTAGATTTTTGCGTTTCACCCTCCGTGGTCTGCCGTGGGAAAATAGTCTCATATTACCTCCTTATTCCGACAGACTCAATCTTATCTCGCTGAGCACTTTGGAGAGTAGACGATATAATTCCGGAACTGTCTTGGTTTTCGACTGTCTGAACGGTGTTATTAATTCGGCCGATCTTTTGGCTCTACTTAATATTTCCATACCCGCGCGTCTTTGAGGAATCACGACTTCTTCCAATTATCACATCACCGCACTAATTATGGCTACAATGAGCCTATAGCTTCGATGTCACGTTGCTTCAATCAACGTTTCCCTAATATTGATTTTCATCTTTCGAGAGGCCAGATAAAGAATCTGTTTCGTTAAAGTTTATATTTTTCGATGTAAATTTCCATTGATGTCTTTATTGTATAGTAATCAGATTGTTCATGAATTTGTTATATATGTTGTTAAATAAATAAACCCTGTACATGAGCGACCACCTGATAGCTGCCCCGAGGAGTAGGTACAGCAAGAGAGTGTATGAGGGAAAGCTAAATAAGAATTATAGCTATTAGTTATTAGTGATTGGTAGCGTGTAAATAGATGTTAAGGGGGGCATAGACATTATGGAAGGAACTTCGGAAAATTTTGAATTGAAAGCCCCCTTCTAATTATGACTTGATATTTACGCCTGCACTGAGCGACCATACGAACACAGCCAATTCTAACACATCAGGGAATGTGGTACGCTAAATCTGGCTTACAGCCGTTCTGTGCTTAGTTCATATTTTCATAATGCAGACGCCTTTTGTACTCCTCTTCAAGTCAAGTCAAGTTTTTTATTGTAAAGGAAACACATTTTTGTTTTATATACGCCTGAGTTTTGTTTCGAGATCCACGCCTAATCACAACAGTATCAAATAGAAACTAATAAAATAAGGAATTTATTTGTTTGATGTCCCAAAAGGGTTTTAGTTGTCATAAGTTTCGAAATTTTTTAATTAGTGACAACGATAATTTCAACAGTTATTTTTGTGATGGAAATTTCTGCGCATTATAATCATTAATAGCTACGCTGTTTTGTGTACCTTGTTCTGGAACAGCCATATGTATACTTATAGATCAAATTTATTCTGCTGATTGAACAGAACAAGCCGCCTAACTAGTTTATCTAAAGAAAGGTACTTTTCACAAAATTTCAGTTGGAAACAGATGTAAACAATTTTATATTCGTAATATAAATAATTCTAATTAAAATTGGGGATTGTAGTACATATGTAGCCTGAAATTATCCTTAATATTCTATTTATGTTTTATTTCTTAGGTATGTATTTATGCTTATAACTCCTTACGAAAATGTTATTCTACATAAAAATTATATTGATTAGTAAGACAAATCAATTTCTTTCATATTTATTGATACTAAAATAACACGATATTACTAGATATAAAAACTATCATACCTTAACATATATACATAGGCATATATGTATGTGCGTCATGTACAAGGGCGGGGTAACGTATTAAATTAATATTTCATATGATTGTACAACATATTAAGATTGTTGTGTCAAAATTTCAAACAAATCGGAGTAAAACTAACTAAGTTATAGAACTTTGAGCGTTTGTTGCTTTCATGTATAATATTCGATTTTCAGGTATACAAAACTTTAAAGCGATTTTCTGACACTTCATTTTTGAAACCGGTGAACAGTTTAAATCAAAATCTACTCGACCGATTGTTTTGAAATTTTGTATACAGCTTCTTTACATAAATGACCAGGTAACTCTGGGAGCTTTTTTTTTTATTTTTCATAATTATTAATTTTACAATAACAAATAGGTTCATTTTTTAGACGAAAATCGGTGTGCTCACTTCTAAGTGTCAGCAAAAATTGAAAAATCGAAAAAAAAAAATTTCCTCCCAGAAATACCTTTGGAAAGCTGTTATCTAATGATACGATTTTTTTTAATTCAGATGATCCACTCATGAGTTATATTGTTCACCGACAGACAACTTTTTCTCGAGGCGCCTCCGAAGATTTGCTGCCGTCGTCGCGTCGGCTTAATTATTTATATTTTGTTTTAAAAAATTAAGGAAATATTGTTCATAGGTTGTACTATGTTACGATCGATTAAATAAATTTTTATTACCTGTAGCGTCTGGAAAAATTCTTAAAAATGGGCCTTTTTCACGCCGAATTAACGTTACCCTCCCCTTAACACACCATTCCAACTCACAGCTGTTTGAATTTGTTATTCGATTAATTGTTAATATGGTGATTTTCGCAATATTTGAAAATTAATTGTCCAGAATTTGTTCTAAATAGTATTATGATTAAAGTAGAATGTAAAATTAGCTAAATTGACTCTTTTAAAAACACAGCCTAAATGTTTTGTAAAATATTAATTTATTTATATCCGTGCGTTTATGGTGTGCCCGTCTATCTAATCTTCTAATCTATGTAAATACTAATAATGAATATGCCGGAACAGGTCGAATTTATATGTTTTTTTTTAATTTTCCAGTAGTATTTATAACTAGGTTTGCTACCATTGCTTGCGATGTAATGATACCATCATAATTCACCTACTCTAGTAACATGAATATAATGAACGTAAAATATTAAAATATATTGAATTTATAAATACATACATAACATATACATGCAAAATACTTTCCGTAAATTTTTTATTTACTATTTTAAAAATAATTAATGATCCTCTGTTGGTGACATTATTGCGAGTCGCAAATTATCGAAATAACTATAATTTCATAAAAGTATTGAAAAAAATCATTAAACTTCAATATTTCCATTCCATATGTAATATAATTTTTCATACATTCTGCACAAGCTTTAGGTATATATTTTACAATTAACATTACAAGACGTATATACAATGCAGTTATTGCTAACAATTAACTTGCGATAATTAGTATGTACTTGACCTAATCACGTTATTTCAAGTGAAGCATTGTATTGCATTCTAATTGACAAAGTTCCATGAGATTTGCCAATAAACGGTCATAAAAAAAAATTTGCAAACGATGCTACGACACAGTCCTAAAAAGAAATATTTGAATTTAGGGTATCCGAAAGTTTCCCACAGGTAGGCGGTGCTCAAGCAGGGAAGAAGAATCGAAGCACAATACCTAAGTATAGTCAAATTCCAATCGATTGTCGCCTCCAAGATCTGGCTATGAATATTGAGTAATTTGCGCTCAGTATCCGAAAGGGTCACTTCTGGGCCGTGTGAGACCTATACCACTTAAACGAGCGAATACAGCGCATAAAATTGCGAGTTTCTTATACTCTCTTTACTCAAACATATTTAAACGTTTTACACTCAAGTATAGTGACTACCTTCTTGTGTCTTCGAGTTCTGGCAGCACATCAGTTCTTCGTTGAATTTTTAATAAATTAAAGTGAAGAATATAAATTGGGGATACCACAGTGAACCAGAGCGCAGTTAGTGATATCCAACCATCCAAACCATTTGGGAGGAACAGAACTGCACGGACCATAGCGGCGGATGTTAAGGAAGGAAGGTGCATCTTATGGAAGAAGCAACACTTCTGTAGTTTACTTAAGAAGGATCCACGAAGTAAATCCCCAAGAATTGGACACAGTTCTCGTTTTTTTTTGTCAGCGAAATTTAAGTGTTTAAGTGCACCATTGTGATTAGCATAAATCATGTGGCAAACTGTGATAATTTTAGGATGTTCTATCGGTGCTGTGCTTGCCACCCCTATTGGAATTAAGGTTTGTGCAATAAATTTACTCTTTGTGTGATTACTGCACTGGCAGAAAGACCGGAACTCAAGTGCGAAATTTGAGTCTTACACTCTCAATGAAAGCGTTAACTCGAAACTAGCGGAAGCTCTTTAAATGGGCCGGCTGGCATTAAGTACAAAGTACCTATCAAAGGTCTCATTAAAGATTCTGCTCAAGTCACAACCCGGTGAATTACCTACGTAGGTACTCTGAAAGAAAGAAGTCTTCATTTCACTGGGTGCTGCTCAAATTCTTTTCGACACATTTTCCGTTATTTGTAGGGTTAGTGAAGAATTCCATCTAATTTTGTAAAGTGAAAATGTCCTACTATAGGAGAAAGTGTTTTGTAATTGATTTTCTTCTTATGAAGCGAAAATGTCAGAAAATGTTTAGGAACGTATGCCATAAAGATTTGCAAACCGTTGAACCTGCATAAAAAGGATAGTATTTAAAATTTATATTAATTTAATTAAATAAGTTAACAATAAAACTCAAAATTTAGGCAATGTTTTAACCAAACTCAGAGACTAGTTAACTATAGTTTCAACATATTCATAAGGGGGTTTTATCACTTAGAATTTCTGTTCTTATTAAACTCTAACATATTTCTGCAATACAATGCGAACAGAATGAAATAATTCGCAAGATCGATGCATTTCCATTTCATTCTGGTAAGTATGCACATTTTAATAAAGTAAACTTGGCCATAAACTTGAATGCATCTTGACCTCCCACAAAGTGAATGAAGTCTCCATTGACATTCAAATAATGCACGCTATCGAGTTCAGTCGTCTCCGGTCAGTTTTTCGTATTTTATTAGCACCTCATCCACCGCCACAGCATGGCACACAGGTGGAGAAATGTGTGCGCGCCTCAAGAGTTTGTTGACTCAGAAAATGCTCAACGGAAAGCACAATAATTGCAGTGTCTTACTGAATGCAATTGTACATTCACATATGTGTAAACGTGTGGCAAAATGCGCGCGCAAACTTGATTAACTTAGTATGTATAACATGTCGCGACAGTGCACGTTAGTGCTTCACAGTAAGTCTTATCACGTCCGACCGTCTGAATTAACGATTCCAGAAGCTGTCTAAAATAAGTAATAAATGATTAGGAATAAGTGCAAAATGAGAAGAGGAAGTGACTTGTTTCACCTTCCAGGAGCATTTCGTTATTTTTAACGACGGAAGCAAAACAAGTAAATATAATTAGAAAATTAAAGACAACTATTACTAACCTACTGATTAATACCTGTTTGAATATTTTTATTATTCTTCAATTTTTCCATTTCTTATATATGCGTTTGTTTAAATTTTTGAATGTTGAGTTATAATTATTTTTTCCGCCCCTTAGTTCGCAATAATACAAAACCCATCAAAAAATTTTATAATCCCAAACATCACTAAGATGACTTTTATACTCAGATAGATATTTATTTATTTATTGTGTAATATACAACAAGTTCTTCGTTTTTCTCATAGAACACATTTTATGTTAGCTTTTGTTCACGTAACATACCTATGAAACTTTATTACGAAACGAAGAAATCATTGAAATGGGTAGAAATATCGAGTTATTTGCTAAAACCTTCAACTTACAGCAACTAGTAAATTATCACACTACCCATTACCCTAGTGAACGTAACGCCTAAAATACTAATCTCTAGCATCTTTTTCCATCTAAATACAACATGTTCTTAACCATTTTTTTATTTGTTTGACATTTTCCGGAAAAATAAAAATGTTCTATTCAAATATTGAATTAATCCAGCTGAATATGATAGATATGCCTAATTCGAAAAAAATATTATGAGGAAATATGCAGCGTTGTAAAAGAGTGGACTCATTTCTCAATATCAACTCATCGCTCAACTCAAGCAGTGAGTTCGCTCAATGACTGAGTCCGATCAAAGCTTGAGCGGATATTTAACGCTCAAAATTTGAGCGAACTTAAGTGAGTTTTTAATTATCTGATTTGACTAATATTTCAATTAAAACTAAAAATTCAAAAAAAATGCATTTTATATTAATTAACCATTTTATTCATTTTGTCGCCAATGTGTCTTTCTGCTCTCAGTAATATTTCAATTCACTTTTACGTCAGGATTTTTTCATGATCTCAATATTAGTCAATCAAACCTAACAAAACAATTCCCAAAGAAACATTGTACCTACCTGAGAACTCATAAAAGAGTCACTAAGGAGGAGGAGGCATTACCGTAATTCATTAATTTATTTATTGATAATTTTGTAAATTTAAATAAAGCAGTGTGACATTTTCTATGTCTACAGGAACAAGGCAAACTTCCTCCAAAATGTGCCATTAATTTGAGTGTCCAATTTAAATGCACAAAAGCGAGTTTAATGTTGTATGCGATTATATGAAAATTAATCAATTTTCTGATGAGGAAGTCACATTTCTTCGAAACTTTTGTGATGTAAGTTTTCCAGTATGAATGTACTGAAATTTATACTTTTTGCTGAAGTTTTTCTAATCATCTACAAATTTACACGCCATTGGCATCAGGCCTAGCGAATCTGAATGCTTTATATGTATTCTAATTCCAGTCACTTGTAAAGTGATTAGAAAATTAGAAAGCTTTGAAATTAAAGTCTGCAAATAATGCTTCACATTTGGCTACAGTTTCAAAAAAAGGCGTTAGGAATTGGTATTCTTATTATTTCTAATATGAAATTATTCATAAGTAATATATTCTAATTGGTTTTGATTTTCTAATAGCCACAGCTCTTCATCCCCAATTCCAAATGTCTTTCGTTAGAAAGAATTTAAAGAGATATGGTTGAGAAGTTCATTATTTCAAAAATTATTGAAGTACCAGAATGTGTCAACGTAAAAACGCAACCCCAAAACTAGGTGTTTCATTTTGGAACTCAGATAATGAAGAAAAAGACCAAAATTTTATAGGGGGTTAGAGTCAGAGGTTTTTTCGGAACACAACTTTTCATAACTGTAAAACCAGAAAAGTATTCAATAATAAACGCTTTTCTGTTACAAAGAAGCTTTTCGTTGAATATAATACAGCACTACCTAGTAATGCTTCAGTGGACCGATTGATCAGCATAAAGAAAGTTGCTTTAACTCCAAACAGATGCCCCTAAATGTTGAAAACATTGAAAGACGAGTATTACTACATATTAATGAGAAGAATATGCAAATAACACGCTTCTATATAAATTTATAGAAGGTGAATTAAAACATTTTCATGTATAATATTTCTCTTGCTGTTGTTACGTTTAGTTGAATATTATTGATGAGAGTTTTAATTGAAATTTCAATAAAATCAGGTAGGTAAGAACTCATTTGCATTCGCTTAAATGATTAAGTCTGCTCAAATGATGAGTCCGCTCAATCACAAATTGCAGTGAGTCCGCTCAAACTGTGAGTCTGCTCAATGAGTGAGTCCGCTCAAATTATGAGCATTAAACCACCGCCCAAATGTTTAGAGTCGAAATTTGAGCTCTTTATAACCATGGAAATATGTGTTTTAAGTTCACTATTTCCATTTCAATATCAAAACAAAATGTCAGACGACGATCAAAGTCATCATCATCACTCAATAGAATACTTTTTTTTACATCGCGGAAAGTAACCATTGGCAAAAACAATTATTACTCAAATAAAATTTCTTCCCACATCAATCTAAAGTTTTCAAAAATTCACTAATAAGCAGTTTATGTATTTATAATACAAAACCAGACATGCCATCAATAATAGTAATCTTTAGTATGATTTTTGATTTGCATTCACAATTAGAAAAAGTCATTTATGTAATATTCCGAAAGCCTTCGATAGAGTTTCACATCTTCTTCTCCACTCTCCGAAGTTCATATATTCTTCACATTCTCTGTTTTAAATTTATTAACCTTCACCTTTGTCTTTCATGTCCCATATTTTTAGTCTACAGTTTTTTCACACAATACTTAGTATCAATTTCATGGACTGTGTAATACTGCGGATTTCACTCCAACGCGTAAGACTAAATTGCATACTACTAATCGCAGAACCGCTTCTCATTTATTCTTCAATATGCAATGTGTTATAGAGGTCGATCTAAACAAAGCATTGAGGGGGTGATAGGAGAAGTCATTCAGAACATATTCCATAAAGCCAAACATGCCTTATGTCTTACACATTTCGGGTTATTCGTGATTTTCGTTTTTTCCGTAGCAATATTCAAATTTCGAAACATATAATACAATAGTAAAGATTCCTCTAGGTTTGTTATACTTATGTAATGTAATTATTTTATTTACATTTACGAGTATATTCCGAGTTTCAATGAAAATTCATTAGCTATTTTTTGTTCCCAAAATACCCAGAAAATCTTTTCTTTTAAATATCGTCCTTTTCCCGAAAATCATACGTTTTACTACATGTTATGTTATACTATGTAACTCAGAAAAATGTATATATCTGATATCTATACAACCGGTCAGAATTTCAGTAGATCAAGATCGTCCACATTTATTTTTTTCGAAATTGTAATAAGAATCTTTGTATCAATCACAGGACAACAAAGAAAAGTATTTTTTCCAGGGTCTTTATTTTAATAACTATTTCCTAATTATTCATATCGAAAAATAAATCATCGTTTATTTTTGAAAAACTTTGCTTTTGTACCTTTAGAATGATCAGTAAATATTTAAGATTTTGTATGACCATATGTGGAAAAACGGGTTTTATTATGTAAAAGAGGTGACGAATTGTGAGAGAGCAAGTAACATTTTAGCGTCATGCATATTGTAGTGATCTGACTCATTTTATGTAACGGTAGGTTTAACATTGCCTCATGAAGATGTAGATTTAAGCCCGCACCCATAGAACCAGTCGTCTGTCGACTTGAACTTCTTCCATTACCGCAGAACTATTGAAACGCATGCTTTTATATGTGACCCGACCTATAGCCAGCGGACCCGACGAGGGAGTCGAAAAATGTTCAACATTTCAATCCGTCGTTTATCCGTCCTGAGAGAGCTTTTACTGAGAGAACTTTGACAACTGCCAGTTCTAATTCGTTGTATCAGCTGTTAATCAAGTTGTTAATTTATTGTAAAATAGTTGTAGTAGCCGCTTGATTGAGATGAACTAATTCCTTTATTCTCAAAATCGCACAAATTTCACAGTCAATAATATTTTTCGTCCCAATCGATAAAATAAAATTCTCGACTTTGCAATAACAGCTGTGCGGCAACGAATAAAATCAAGGAGTTCTTTGGGCCACCTCTCTTCGTTCGCATACTCAAAAGTTGGGGATTTAAGCTATGCGATTTAAAGTCTATAGACAACGGATTCTATGGGCGCGGGGCTTTATTTTGTTTTCTTTGCGGAAATAAAAAAATTTACTTTCACTGCAAACTTAAAGCTTTGTCAAGTCTCTGAAGCTTTTTTAAACTTCCCATTCGATGGGAAATCATATCTAGGGGCTAATACGAGAAACTTCATACAAACAATGAAGAAATACGAAAAATAATCATTTCTTTACATTTTTTATATATTCAGTTACGGTAGTTATTTGCTTTAAATTGTTTTCTTGTAAATAAAAAGCATTCAAATTCATAACTATAGTTTGTTTTGTTTTTATATTCAATAAATAGGATAATAACAAGGGAATTCCTTTTAAAACTGTAAAATTATTCTAATAGCTACAAAAATGAACCTTTTCAAGTAAAACTATTTTTTTTTTATTTACTAATGTCCGAGAAATAAAAATCGGATAAGCAGAAACCAGACTCAGTGACCAGTGAATGCAACAAAATTTCTTATTATTGCTTTCTCTTTTAGAACATGCCAATTATGGTTGAAGAAGAAATGCAAAATCAAAAGTCTGAAATGGCTATGACGACATTAAACCTACCAAGCAATGCAACCTCAATTCGTGCAGATATCACAGATGGTTTTACATGTACAAACAAAACTTATGGATACTATGCTGATGTGGAGAACGAGTGCCAAATTTTCCACGTTTGCCTACCAGTTGTCTACGCCGATGGAAGGGAAAATACGTTTAGGTGGAGTTTTATTTGCCCTGAGGAAACACTTTTTAGTCAGGTACTGTATTTAATTCCATTTATGTCATTATACTCATCAAGCGCTATTTAGGAATCCTTTACGTGTGTGCGCGGGGAGGATATGAATTTTGGATGCGATGAATCAGAAAAGTTCTATGACCTTAATAGGAATTTTGGAATGACTCCAGATTCCTCTATGGAAATGAGCAGTATGGAAGCTGATATGGACGAGTATTACATGAAGACTGATATAGGATCCAGCGCACTGACGAAAATATCTGAAGACATTACAGAGCAAGATTTGACACCAATCAAACCAGTTGAAAAGAAGACGGAAAATCAACAACGTGTAACTCCAATAAAACCCCATAAAGTGCCTCTTCGAAATTCTGCGGTGAAACCAAAACCCGAACCAAGTAAAAAACCAACAAGCAACACTAGTACGACGAAGAGAGTGTATACTAAGAATTATAACAAAGTACGCAGACCTCTTAGACCCCAAAATTCTAGCACAAAATCACCTCAGCAAATTCATATCGAGCTTCCACCTCAAACTACTAAATATGAACATACCACTACAGTGAGAACATATACTAAAAAGCCAATAATCACAGCTTACAAACAAGAACCGCAGAAAATTGTCCATGACGCAGAAGAACTCATGGTGACGAAAATTATGGAAAGTATACAAGAAGATGAAAAGGACCAAGCTCAAATTTTAAATGATGAAGCTCCTACAGTATTCGAAGCAACGGTTCAAAATCTGGAGAAACCCAAACTGGACAAACTTAGTGATAAGCAAACAGAAGATAAAAACGAACTAACTGATAATAGTAAAGAAAATAATCGTAATGTAGCGAAGCTTGATCAGAAAGAACCGGCTGTAATACAAAATCTTGAAGAAGAAACACAACCAGAACCATGGGTCGAAGAAGAAATAAAGATAGAACAGGTGCCAGACAATACAAAGACTGAGTCAGCATCTGTAATACAACTACTTACAGAACAAATAGACAAAGAACCAGCGATCGAAGAAGAGATGAACGCTGGCGAGCATATCCTAGATAATACAAAAACTACTGCAAATGAAGATATTTCGAAACCGAGTTCAGAAAGTACGATAGAGGAGGATTTGCTGACCTTGGAATCCAATTCAAAAACACATGTTAACGGTCAACCTCACGTAGAAAGCCAGAATGAAGATCAAATCAAAACAGAAGACATAGATAGTAATTCACAGACAGAAAAAGTAGAAATTAAAGAAAAACTTCCAGAATTGGAAGTTGAAAGGAAAACTGTAGAACTAACCTCAGTCGCGATAGGTGAAAACCCTGAAGAAGAAAACATGAGCTCCCAAGAGCAGGAAGATATGATCATCAAAACTATAACAAATCTTATGAACGCAGCGAATTTATTGAGCACCGAGAAACTACCAATTGCCGAGGAAACTTCAACTTCGTCAAGCCCGTCTTCTCTGCCTGAAAACAACGAAATCGCCAAGGATCGCGATGCATTAGAGACATCACCAGAAATTATCACCGAAGAAAATGCCACACCAGATTCAAGCGCTCAACTGAATGTAGAAAGTTTGACGATACCCGCATCCTTTAATAACCAGGACGAAAATTCTGAAATTGTGCATGAGACGTCACTAAATAAGGTCAGCAACGATAATAATGTAGAAAGTAGTCAATATAACGTACAGGGGCCGGGATCAGTAAATTCTCTTGGAGCCGAACAAAACAAGAACGAGCTTGAGAGCGATAATTTGAACAAAGGTGCAGAAAGCTTTTTAGCAAGTGATCCATCATTAGATAAAGAAGTGCCTATTGTGCAAAACGAAAAAGGTGCAAGTGATCCAGAGGAAAACTTAAATGGCAGTGAACAAAATATAGAAGTTGTCGAATCGCTGCCTACACAAGACGTTTTAGACGAAGTTCCCCTAGCAGATCAAATGTCGAAATTTAATGATTTGAAGGTTGAAGAAACTCCTGCAGCAACAAATCCTAAACCAGTACATGATCTTATAATGAGCCAACCTAGTCAATCTTACGTAACACTAAGCAGTGAAATGAATGGACAGTTTAGCAGTGAGCAAGTAATACCTGTTTTCATTATACAGGATGAAACCACAAATAGTGAAACTACAGGTAACACAGAAAATGAGGCAGAAAACATTGGGACTGCTAAAGAAGAAAACTTAGACTCTTCTCCCATAGAGGAAGAAGAGGTTAAGCCAATTTATCAGCGAATAAAAGAATTCCATTCTAATCTACTTAAAGCCGATTTGCTTTCAGCAGATCTAGATGACGAGCCTGCTGTCCATGAAATTTCAGGGAATAAGGAAACTGATCGGTTCGCACTAGACAAACAAGAAGAAAAACAAATGGATGTAAGCATTGAGAGCCTACCCAGTGAAAGTGCTTTGGATTTTTTAGCGCAAACCGATGCATCAAAAGATTTCTTGAAAGTTATGCCATTAGAAACAGAAAATATGCAAACACCACCCGAGCCGGCCATAGCAAGTTCAAGTGGGCAAGAAAAAGAAGAAAAATTGAAGGGGGAAATCCCAACAGAGGCCGAAAACGATACTCTTCTGGAGCGAAGCAAAACAAGCAGAAAATTACAGAAAAACATGGACCCAAGAAAGCGACGTTTCCTTTTTAGAGCTGATGCCAGTTAAATTTTACGCGAATTGCGGAAGCTCGCCAATATTTCCTTTAGCTTGACTGTTTAGTTGTATGTAAATCTATGGCAAAATTAAGGTTGACTTAAACTAAATGTATCTTAACCTTAATTTTGTCCCAAGAACAATGTCCTTTACATAATTTAGATCAAATAAATTATTGATTTGTAATAAGATATGCTTTTCTATATTTACTTAGCCGAATCGATAGTAGTTGATAAAAATGTTGGAAGCCAATTAATATTGCAATGCTTTTAAAAAGCTTTGAAGCATGGACCTCGTTGCTGTGTAATACCTTTGACACAGATATGGTATCATTATTATAATCTTTAAAATACTACGTTTATACTATATGTGTGTTACCCAGATGTTAAAATGACGTTGCCCATGTAAAATTCCCATTGCTGCACTACTTCAAAGATCCGCACAATTGCACTGGTTCAAACTGAGTTTGTATACTTTTGGCTGCTGTTAGCGCCGTTGGCGGAAAAAAAAGTATCTAAAAAGTTGATAATAGCACCAAGCATACAGTATATAGAGAACTCATCTCTAACAAAAATTTGTCCGCTGTGCTTATGAACATTTTGTCTTCGATTGGCTCCCACCGTGTTCATTTCACCAGAAATGAATCCAAGAATTCACCCGACTACGCTGGTCCGTGATCTGCGGCCTGGGCGCTGTTGTGACTCATCTGGATGCGTTGGAATATTTACATCTGAGCAAGCAGGTGTTTGTGCCCATTGCGCTCGTTCTTAATTGATGAATGCAATTTCGGGTGTGCGGGGCATAAAGGGCAACAGAGATCGAGGGTTGGGTTGGTTTTTCACCCGACTTCAGAGCTCGGCATCGAGACTACGCTGGCCCGTGATCTGCGGCCTGGGAGCTGTTGTGACTCATCTGTATTTGAATGGGACTACCTCAGGACTATGCCCGTCGTTCTCTGTTGCTCTTTATGCCCCGCACACCCGAAATTGCATTCATCAATTAAGAACGAGCGCAATGGGCACAAACACCTGCTTGCTTAGATGTAAATATTCCAACGCATACAGATAAGTCACAACAGCAGCCAGGCCGCAGATCACGGGCCAGCGTAGTCTCGGTGCCGAGCTCTGAAGTCGGATGAATTCTTGAATTCATTTCTGGTGAAATGAACACGGTGGGAGCCAATCGAAGACAAAATGTTCATAAGCACAGCGGACAAATTTTTGTTAGAGATGAGTTCTCTATATAGTGTATGCTTGGTGATAATAGCCTTAACTATAATAACCTTACGGGACCTTAAAGCAGCTTAAGAATTTGTACGATTATATGAAGTGCCATACTGACATCCATAATTGTCTTATCCAATCTTTAGTTAACTTCCGAAATCTTTTGGTAAGTCTTAAAGGTACGGTCCAGAGCTTAGAAATGTTAAAGAGACTTGACAAAAGTGACGTTGGTGTAAAAATTGGAAGATATAATATATCGAGAGAAATTCTCTACTATATCTATAAGCTCATCATTAAAATGTGCGGACATTGTACACAACTTGTTTTCAGATCCCACTGACACCTCACTTTTCGCAACGGAACAAAGTTACTTAGCCCGTTTTTTTGGAATTGCCCTAAAACCTTATGGAAATGTTCCATTTATGGTTGGAACGAGTGAATTAGGTAAGTATAAGTTCCCGCAAACAATACTTTCCCAAAAATTAGCTTTTTTTAGCTTGTTTTAACACCAAAAATTGAAAATTTTGTTAAAGGAAAATCATCTGTCAGAAGATATTTTTTAAGAAAGGTAAATTTTTATTACGAATTCTTTCGTGCCGATGTTTAAAAAGTTATTTACCATGTACATAAGCACAAATTTCGATTGTACAAAGCAAGAACAATGCGAATAGCCACTCTGAATAATTTTATATCTCGAAAACAGACGTCAAAGTCAATTGATTTTTGCAATTTTTGGTGTTAAAACAAGATAATTTTTGGGAAAGTATTGTTTGCCATGAACAATACTCAAAGGTGGGCATTAACTCGTTAATCCGTTAATCGTTAATTAACGAAGTTAACAATCTGCTGAACGGATTAACTTTTAAGTTAACTTCAAAAAATGTTAACGCTCTTGTTAACTTCCGTTAAATTGAACTTCCGTTAACTTTAGTCCGTTACATTAGTCGTTTGTTGAGATGCTGTCGTCATTTTGTTTGTTTGAATTACGCGCCATGCCACGCTCGTATGTTCGGCGACTGTCGGCAAGTCGAATGGTGAACGATATCATATATGCGAAGTGCGCGTGCGAGTGAGATGCATTTATGTATAATTTATGCTAGGCATGGCGTGAAGTCAGGAAGCTTATGGAAGCAAAAGTTGAAGATGCTCTTATTAAAGAAAGGAAAGCAAACGCAAAGGATAATATTAGTAACAGCGGAAGCAGCAATAATGAAAAAGAAGGGGATGATTTTTACAGCACTGTTACTCAGTCTGAAGAAAAATAGGTCTAGAATCCAGAAATCTCTGAAAAACAAAGCTCAGAATTTGATAAGAACATGGCTGGACACGAAGTCAAAAGAGTCTTTTACGGATGCTGCCTTTTTAGGTGAACCAGTGTTAATAAATCTTTTTATTAAATATAATACTGCTATCCCATCTAGTGCTGCAGTAGAACGTCTTTTTTCTACGGGCAACAATATTTTACGGGCTAAACGATCATCGCTGTCGGATGTCAATTTTAATATGCTAATTTTTATAAAGGGGAACATGCATCTAAATTACCTAATGCAAAATAACGATGAATAATAGCCTTATTCCTACCTACTTTATTATCGACATAAATAAATGTGTGTTTAATTCTTCTTTCTATTTGTGTTTGTTTTATTTACCTATTTCTCTCAGCCCAAAAGCAGTATAAGTTTTGAATGGTTAACTTTTAACGGTTAACTTTAACTTGCGTTAAATTTTCGAAAATTTAACGCTCTACCTATTATCGAAGTTAACTTTTTATCTAACGAATTAACGATTAACGAAGTTAACTTTTGGATTAACTGTGCCCACCTATGACAATACTTACCTAATTCACTCGTTCCGACCATAAATGGAACATTTCCATAAGGTTTTAAGGTAATTCCAAAAAAACCGGCTAAGTAACTTTAAGCCTTCGCAACTGTCAAAAATACATTAAGGCGATTGTAGTTGAGCTTAAGATTCCTTACGATTTGACAGAAACTTAAGCAATCTTAGGGAAATTTGACGAAAAATCTTAGGGAGCCTTAAGGCCATTATAGATGAGCCTATAATATTTTATTGGAATATCGCAGGCTGAAGCATAGAAATTTAAACTAAGCACGGAACGGCTGTATCATGTGTAAATCCTGTACATGAGCGACCACCTAAAGATATAGCTACACAGAGGAGTACAGCAACAGCGTGTATGAGGGAAGCTGAATAAAACATTGATAGCATTATAGCTATCAGTGAATGGCAGCGTGTAAATATATGTATGTTAAGGGGGGCATAGACATTATGACAGAAACTTCGGAAAATTTTGAATTTTAAGACTCTGATTATGCTTCATATTTACGCCTGCACTGAGCGACCAATACGAACAGAGCCAATTCTAAAACAGCCAATTCTAACACATCAAGGAATGTGGTACGTTAAATCTGGCTTACAGCCGTTCCGTGCTTAGTTTATATTTCCATGGGCTGAAGCGCACTTTTTGGGGCCTGTCGCGAGGGGGCCGAAACCATCGATGCAACGATTGATGACGAAGTCGATGTAAGAATATTATTCCCGCACTAGTGTGGTTCACTTTCCCTATCGTGGAATTGATGGTTGGATTCAAGTGACAGGCCCCTAAAAGAGTGCTTTACAGCGCGGGTATGCAATAAACTTCCTTTCCAATGGTTTATTTTTGCTAACAAAAGCAAAGATGTAATTCCATTTTTCAATAGTGAGGGAGTAGTTAACGGTAACTTTAAGGGAAACAGTTCATACAACAAGTAAAGGATGTCAAGTCAAGTCAATTGTTCTTCTATATCCAAACTGCTGTATGATTCGCAGCCCCACCAATAACTAATACAAAAAGTCTTAACAAATGAATATTTTTATGATATTTACTTTATACCTACAATTTTTGAAGTGAAGGCGGGACCTATTGTATTTACTATTTCAACTGGGATGTTGAATGGGTCCCGTCTGCTTTACCTACAATATTAAAGTTCAAATAAAATTCTTAGTTGGTACCTACCTACACTTACAATATTAAAATAACCTCGTTTTATGCGGTCGGTTTTTTTGTTTATTTTTTAAAAAATTTATTTATTATAATATTAAAGAGATGTAAATTTCGGAGGTCAGAACGGATCCCCAGTTATCGACAGTTTAATCGTTTACGTCCACTATATGGGTTTTATGCTGACGTCATATTAGCTATGACACTCAGGGGAAGAATATGAATCTAATGACAAAATCGGTCAAACCGTTTAGGCTACAGGAGGTCACAATTAAACGGACATACATATACAGGGTGTTCAGAGGTGGGAGGGAAATAATGCAGGAGGTGAAAGGTCAGGCCGAGGCAAGCAAAAAATCGTATGGGTGGGGGGGGGGTCACCTCGCACCGTTCGGCAGTTACAGGGTGATTCGTAAATCTGGATGTTGCCTTATATGGGAACCGCTATTGTATTTTTATTTTTTTTTCTACGCATCGCAGCGACCCCGAACCGGTCTCAACAAATCACTATTCTGAAACCCTTTCCAAAAAGGTCAACACCGCCCCCCTACCCCCAACCCCTTGGCCACAATCACCTCTGGAAGTTGAAAAATTGAATTTTATTTCACGATTTTGCATCTTTCGCCCCACTTTTCTCCTAAATTCACGTTATTAACATACCTACTTTTTATTGTTTTTAAGTTTCCTATCTAATTACCTTTCAAAAAAGGTACAACATGCACAGGTAGAAAAAGGATACAAACATTTATTTACAAAAATCCTTTTATAAAATATTAGGATAATTCGAATTTTTAAGAAATTATACTTAAATTAACTAAAAAATAAATTTTGTTTACTTAAAAACTAATTACAATTAAAACTTATGTGCTACAAAAGATGTTTGAAATGTTCTCCGCCAGTCTCGATGCATGTAAGTAGCCTTTTTCTGATTCCGCGTTTGAGGTCTATGGTAGCCAGTCTCTCCCGTATTTTTGTCGCTGCAGTCCCAATCCTGGTAACTAATTCTTCTCTGGTGTTGATTGGTTGTGAGTAAACATCATCTTTCATCATTCCCCATAAGAAAAAGTCCAGTGGATTAAGGTCCGGTGATCTAGCAGGCCAAGGAATCGGTCCACCTCGCCCAATCCAGCGCTCTGGGTAATGTTCATTCAACTTTGCCCTAACAATGTTCGCAGTATGCGCAGGTGCTCCGTCGTGCTGTAAATACATTGCGCTTCTGGTGGCCAAGGGGATATCCTCTAACAGATCCGGAAGGGTATTCTCCAAAAAGTCCGAATATAGCTGACTATTCAGCACTTGAGGCAAGATGAAGGGTCCTATCAACTGGTTGCCGATGATGCCAGCCCAGACATTGGCACTAAATCTTTGCTGGAAGGATCGACACCTTGTCCTATGTGGGTTCACATCTGACCAGGTATGGAGGTTGTGGAAGTTTGTGATGCCATCCCGGGTGAATTGCGTTTCATCCGTCCACAGAATTCGGTCTATAAACCTTCTGTTTTCGATGTCAGACTCGAGCAGCCAAGTGCAGAACTGCAATCGTCTTTCGGAATCTCCTTGATGTAGTGCTTGGACCGGGGTATGGTGGTAAGGATGTAGTCCCTCTCGGTTCACAACGGTCCACACTCTCCCTACAGACAATCCTAACCGTCGTGCGACCTGTCTGATGCTTATTTCAGGGCTGTTCCTGACAATGTTGAGAATTTGTTGGTCGGTTTCCGCTGAATCGGCCGAAGTTCCTGATCGCGCTTCTGCTCTAGGGGTGGTCACACTTCCGGTTTCTTTTAACCTCCTGAAAGTCCTTGAAAATACCCTTCTATCGGGTACACGCCGATTCGGGAATCTCCTTTGGTATTCCCGTAAGGCCTCACTATCATTTCCGTCTACTAAACCGTACACGTAAATTATGTCGGCATGCTCTTCAACAGTGAATTCTGCCATTTTGTCTTAATGTTTTGTGTTAAACACCCGTTCTTATCAATTTCCTCTTCAACTATGGTCAGTGTCCTTTCAAACCTACCCATTTTTATACCATAATTCATAGGAGGTATTAGACACGGAGCGTCAGGATACTTAGAAGTCAATACTGGATATCATAAACTAATAACGCCATTTAACGAGATTCCATTTAGTATTTTATAACATTTTTTCTGAAATAATAAAACTTTATTACCTGTGTTTCCTAAATAAACATTTCCGAACTTGCTGTCATTAAAATTCTTTACTTAACAACTTTTTCCATTATGGGGCAATAAAGTAATTAGGTACCTGTGAAGATGTTTTAATTTCAGGATTTTTGTATCCTTTTTCTACCTGTGCATGTTGTACCTTTTTTGAAAGGTAATTAGATAGGAAACTTGAAAACAATAAAAAGTAGGTATGTTAATAACGTGAATTTAGGAGAAAAGTGGGGCGAAAGATGCAAAATCGTGACATAAAATTCAATTTTTCAACTTCCAGAGGTGATTGTGGCCAAGGGGTTGAGGGTAGGGGGGCGGTGTTGACCTTTTTGGAAAGGGTTTCAGAATAGTGATTTGTTGAGACCGGTTTGGGGTCGCTTCAATGCGTAGAAAAAAAAATACAAATACAATAGCGGTTCCCATATAAGGCAACATCCTGATTTACGAATCACCCTGTAACTGCCGAACGGTGCGAGGTGACCCCCCCCCACCCATACGATTTTTTGCTTGCCTCGGCCTGACCTTTCACCTCCTGCATTATTTCCCTCCCACCTCTGAACACCCTGTATACATAGAGACACACGCGCGAAAAACATTACCCTCCTTCTGGGTCAGTCGGGTAAAAACCATCTACACCAGATGTAACTGTTACATCTTCGATGCCAACAATACTTACTAGGAGTCAAAAATCATCCTGGAAAACAAACTCCACTAGAAATAAGTGAAATGGACCAAAACATCGATTTAATTGATCGTATTCAAAAAGAGTTGGTAAAGAGGTTTTTTTAACCTCAAGACAAATATATTAGAAGTAATAATGAAGTAACTATACATACCAATATAAGGATTTTAACGCTAATTTTGAAATTACAAGTATTTGTTGAGGGCCTTAAGGGGACCTATATGGCTTAATTTTCCGAGTAAAACGCTGCAAACTAAACTCAAATCCGTAAGAAAATAACGAAGTTATGCCTTTTTTTACTTTTAGACTTTAGTCGTTAAAAGAAGTACTTCAAATACTCTGTAATAACGGAAGCCTAATTGACGCGCTAAATCCGCGCTATTTTTGGTTCACAGCAGAGCAACTACGTTCCCTGTGATTCTCTGTTGTGTTTGTTGTGTAAACGAACTTTAATCAGCGCGTTTCTAAGTAGCATTTTCGTTGATAAACTTTGTGTTTCTTCTGTAAAGTCAAACTTTAATTCGATTTTGCTCGGAATTCTGTGTTTTGACCGTTACCATAGAAAATTTCAGAAACCGTTAGCTCAAATTGTTTGAAATTTGGTGGGCTGGTTTATTATACATCTGGTCATGGAATGAATTAAAAAATATTTGAATATTTAGATTATAATTATTTTTTAAAATATTTATTTGTTCAGTAAGTAATGAAAAATTTCAAAAATTGAACTCTAAACTACACAAAATCAAAAATAATTGCAGGAAAGCAAAACTAATTAATTCATTCTGTGCAGTCAAGTATTATCTAACAGAAAATGTCTTGTTTATGTGTTTCAGATCAGGGGTTCTGGAAAAAAGCTACGGCAACGGTGAAATTCCACCATTGCAAGAGACGCTCAACCCATAAGAGCCCATGGGTATTTTTGTGATTTTTATAGGCCATAAACAATCTTAAAGTATTCAGTAATATACTAGTTTCCTCATTTTCTAGATTTTATGTGGTTTTTTTCTTGAAAAAAAAAAAATCTTTTGACTCCGCAAAACCCCATTTAAGCCATATAGGTCCCCTTAAGGTAACACCTAATATTATTTTATGTTCTGAAACTATGAATATTAATCTTAATATATTGCAATCTATTATAAATATTGACACTAAAGAAAAACTTGAAATTTATCACTATAGAAAGCATGATCTACGTAAATCAGAATTTATAATGGAACTAAAGAATTTTCTAGATACGAGGAAGAAAATTAAAAGACATCTACTAATTGGTAATTTCAATATTGATATATTGAAAATTAGGAACCTGAGCGTAATGTGGCTCACCTAAAGTTTGACGATTATTGTAGGCGCCATTTTGAATAAAACTCTATACAAAAAACACCTTTGAGTATCTATAAATTACAATTTACCAAAAGCTTACCTCTGAGACATATTACCAAACCAACTAGTGTAGGTAACATGCCCCACATTTTTGAGACTTTCAAAAATTTGCAAACGTCGGGAAAAATTACAAACTAGGTTAGGAAATTAGTAATATCAATATGAAAAATTAAAAATTTATCAACAAATTTGTTTAAAAAAAACGGTGAATGACAAAATTAAATGATACGATAAAATTTAATTACAAAATCAAGAAATTTAAAGAGAATAAGCTAAATTTATTCACACTGGATACAAACAAAAACGTATTTTTAATCTTTTGACAACCCCACACACTCCTCGTGAACATATTGTGAGCAACCATTACGCATTTCTTTAACAATATGGGTCATATTAAAATCGTTCATGAAAAAATCGATTGTAGTGTAATAACTATAAATTTGAAACGAAAACCAACATCATCAATCGATTCTACATTAAAAATTGATGGAGGGGCGAAAAATAATCTGAGTCAAGCGGTTAATTTGTACAAATAATAACTAAGAGCACCTGTCACATAAGTAAAACGGAGATAATGACTCACTACATTTCCCTCGAAGGCAGTGAATGACTTATCATTGGGATCATAGAAAAGGGCAACACCTGCACTGATATCTAGTGGTTTTGTCGTTTTTAGCTCTACCTAGAGAGATCTGCTCTTTGAGCCGGGAAATATCTGAAGATCTGCTCTGGATCCCTGCGAGACTCACTCTCTGAAAGATTAAACTCTAACACAATCAAACGATTTTTTCTAGCACTGTTGGCTGCGCTGTCAAAATAAAGGAAGGCAATTTAAATCAAACTAGTCAGTGCATTTGAGCGGAGTGGCTGTACATATAGGCAAAGAATACCTATGAACAAGAAGGGACACTCGTGACGTTTTCCCTAATCTTTCAACGACCTTGGGTACCGTTAACCGGACCAGAAGTTTCATTTTGTTGGAAATAGTTATAAACAAGTAATTTGTGAGATCAAGACAAAAATTTGGGGGGAGATGCTATGAAAATTGAACCGCTTCTATACAGGGTGCATGATTTTATTTTGAACAATTTCTATTTTCCAGCAAGGCACAAAACTTATTTCCTGATAATTGTCCCTCGCAAAGGCACACACAAAATCGCGAAACATACATGGGGGTGATTCGGATACTCCTCAATATGAGGCATCTACATGTTACCTTTGGACGTCACTTCTCCGGCCACCCTGTATAATACAAACAGATATTGTCAGTTGGGAAATTATTGACTTAACGACAAATATTAGCGCACATTATTATATAGTTAATGATGAAGACGTCAGATCACTACATTTTTGAATTTATTGGTATTAGCACATGTAAATGTTATCTATATATGTAGTTGGTTTATTATTAGGTAGGTACTCAACACTTTCCAAAAAAAAAACTTTCATGTAAGGAAAATCAATTCGTTTGTGATTTATTTAGGTTTATACACAGTCCTACTTATATAAAAAACTCTTGACTTACAGTAAGGAAAACTTGTGTCATTTTTTAAATTCATATTTTTATGATACTTACGACACTCTTAATAAATATGCACTTTGGGTTTTGAAGCTGAACACAAAACAAAAATACAATAAACGCAAATACTTCTTCACTGGAGTAACTTGCAGCATTTATGAAATAGAGTCTTTTAAATTTTACAATCTACTACATAACTACATAAGTGTGAAGCCTATGCCTCAGTTTCCTCTTCCATACTTTCTTGCATCTCTTCCGGGGATCTTAGGTCAATCGCAAACTTCTTCCGCACTTGCTGTATTGCGTCTGTTTCTCCTGAACTGCTTTCCTTCACACGCCTTGAATAATCCTGGAAAGCAGCAGCTAAAGCAAACGTTAGTCTCCTTGCCATTGCTCTACTATCGCAGACGAAAGCATGAACTTCGAATGGATTCTTCTTGTCATGATCTTTTACTACGATCATAGCGAAAACTCTGGTGTATACTAGATCCTGAACACCATATGATATTGTGTCAATAGAATAACCCCAAGGCTTCAGTTTTCCGCGTGGCGCAATAATTTCCACGTTGACTCTTCCGGTTGATACAGTCAGTTCACAGTGAGGTAAGATTTTGTCAGGTGGAAGATTTTTCGCTACTCCAACCATAAGATCCACGGGGCGACGGGTATATTTGATTCCCCATAATCCACGAGCGACCTCACATCCTATGTACTTCACCTACAATATAAAATTTCATTTTTTTAAAACAAAATTTATTTAAATCAAAAATATTCATAACATACAATCAAGAGCAAGTTTTTTTTAAAAGCATTCCCAGCAGGAAATTGGATATTGCGTGAAATAGTGTATCGATGATTTCGTGCATGACTGAGGTATGTATGCCAATTTTGTGGTCCTAGTCATGCTAACAGGAAGGCATAGGAGTTTATTTGTTTCAAGTGAGCTGAAATTTTATTGCGGTTTTGTTTTTTCATGCTTCTCAGTAATCCAAATCTTCTCATTTTATATTTTTGTGATGACAACACACATTTTTAAGGAGAAGGTTTGTTTTATTAATGTAATTAGGCAACGCGCAGATGAAAAAACGGGTCTGGTGGGTCGCCCTGAGCAAAACAATTAAGTATTCATAACTGCTTAGAGGATTGTGCGCAGGTCATTAAATCATATGGCTTAGCTCAGGAGCGGAGTTGTGAGTCCGTCTAACTGGCGACTGCATTGTTAAAATTGCCAAAGGCCCAAATTTTTAAACTTATACGAAATCATTGTGTAGATATTTTAATTATCAACTTAGCAGCGGCTCATCTTGCATAAATTAATTTTGTGCTTAGTAATATTAAAATGATCTGTGCTAGAGATATTTAAAAAATTATAAATGTTATTTGCGCTTCGTGAATATGATCCTAAAGGGGGAACACAACTGTGATGGGTAAAAGAAGCACGAATTTTCGCGAACTTTTTGCAAAGGTGTTTAATTTAATGTTTAGGGATCGAATAGAGGAATATTTACAGTACATATTCGAAAATATGGCCACACATTTTTATTAATAAATAATAATCCGAGATAATGTGCATAACTTAATCAATTTTGTATATTTATAAATAAAAATGTGTGAAAATATAGTCGAATATATTCCGCTATCCGATCCTTAAACATTAAATTAGAACTGTGTAAAAAAAATTCGCCTTTGTTTTGCCCCCTTCAATCACTGATTACATCACCACCAATGATTTCAGCGATGCTGTCGTAATGCATTCAATCCACCAATTCAGAGACTTCGAAGAAAGCATCAACAAAAAAACATTGATTACATTCATAGTAATGCAAAAAAGGATTAGCATACATGACCCTCAAGATTCCGTGGTCATGTGGAAAGACATGCACGTCTTTCCAATGACATCGCCGTGAGAAATTTCATCTATGTTGGAATGGGTATACATGCCGTTTTATTGATGACTTCTTCGATGCCGTCATGAGTAAATTTCCTGCTGGGTTGGTATGCCTAATATTACAGGATCATTCCGGTGATTGTGGTTAGCTAAGTCTTTATGGTTAGTGTCTACATGGATTGTCTCGGAAAATTTTAAAATTAAGAAGCTCAATTCTTAATGTACGTGATTTTATGTGGCATAGAATTTTAAAAGCGGGCGGGGCGGTATAGCTGAAAAGCAAAAGTTTGTTATCCAAAGACATAATATTGATACAATGGTGCTATAACATATGTCCATATCTAGCAAATTTGTGTTTGTTTAAAGGCATCCTGAACGCTCAATAAAAATTTTCGAATTTCATATTTGGTCATACAAAATTGTAGAGAAAGCAGACTCCCGAGACATGGGAGAAATGAGATGACCAATTAACTACATACATAGTAGATGCCATCTCTGCATTAATACGGCCGGGCGCCATCAGCCCCGTATGTGAGGTGCAGTCAAAAAACCTTTATAGATAAACATTTTTATATATAATAGGTACATTATATAATACTACGCTCTCGGCACCGAGTAAGCCTTGTTAGACCCCCCCCCCCCCCCCGTCTCTTTTTTTTTTTATTTTTGAAAACAGTTCCAAAATTTAATGCAGACAACAAATAATGCCATTTTTGTTGGGAAATACTCGCAGTTTTGAATACAGTAGTCAAATCTATAGGTGGCGGATCAAAGGCAATTCTTTTTGGGGGGGAGGATCATAGTTTTTTTCGCGAGCCGCATAAAGTTGTTGACTGTTTCATGCGGGTCACAACAATATCCAAGTTGTAAGCAGTTCTTCAGGCCTTTTTTTTAAGAGGAACTACAAAGACGGTTAGGAACAAAAAGTAGTTTTTCGAATCAGTGCGGGATTTTTGCAGATGGGAAATACGCTTAGAACTAACGTTAGATGCGTAAGTAGAAAGGTCTTCGGAAACTTTCTTTGTGGGAATATTGAAGGCTGTATGGTATTTGAAGAATAGCTGGCGCAGGACAGCGCGATCAGTCAGGAAACCTTCTTGATGAATGGATATGATAACATTGGATTTTGTTTTGCCGTCAATGCAGATATTGTCGGATTTGTCGTGAAGGTAAGCCAGATAGAGACGTACATTTTCATAGACTCTGTGCTTAGGCAAACGAGAAAGCAGATATCGGCTGTTGGACGATTCAGCTGACTGCATAGTTAGCTTAACAACAGGGGGAAGAAGAGGGTAAATGAAGGAGGGCTTATTAGAAATTAGGGGATGACGGGGTGGCGGTTTTCGTGTTGAGAAACGATATTCATCACATACTGGCTTTTACCCGCAACCTCGTCCACGTAGATTTCCGTTATAGGTAATCTTTGTTTGATTTTAAAGAGAGAAGTGTAAATTAGTCCATGACTTTTCTGATTATTTTTTAATGAACTTTTTTCAGGAAATATATATATAAAAAAAAATTCATTAAAAAAGAGAGAGTGTTAATATGTTTGGCGAAATCAGAAAAGTTATCAATAAACAGACCAATTTAACCTTCTCCGTTTAAAATTTAACAAAGTTTATATTAGAAATCTACATTGACGAAGGCAATTATTTCCAAAACATGCATTACGTGAAGAACTTTTGGCCGCCATTTTGAAGTTCGATAGCAGATTTAAAATCAGTGTCTCCAAAATCCTCCTATACATTCAATTACACTAAAACAATATAAATATATTGCAAGTATCACTTATAGATTTCCCCGCTATTTGTGATTGTGTTATATATGTTTAAGCAAAGTGTTTAAAAAAAAGTGTGTAATCCTTCTTGGGGACGAATGTTGAGAAATCCTTAAATACGTGTTCCATTATTTATGTTCTAGAGTATTTATCCAAAGTTTTAAGGAAATCGGATAAATATTTTTCCCCATATAAGGATTTATATACATATATATATATATATTCATTTTAAAGGAATGTGCTACCCATTTAATTAATCCACTCTCCAATCTTTTCCTACTTTCTCTTTCCGATCGCACTTCTCCCAACTTTTGGAAAGATTCCTATCCACAAGAAAGGTTACAAGGGCGACATATCAAACTATCGTCCAATAGCTAAACTATCCTGCATCCCTGAACTCTTTGAAAGCCTTATCTATGATTCCATGTCATTCCACTGTAAGTTCATCTTGTCTTCATCTCAACATGGATTCCTCAAAGGTAGGTCCACAACCACCACTTGACAAGCTTTGTGACTCGCACCTTACAAGCAATGGAAAACGGTGTAGAAGCTGACGTCGTTGCCACCGATTTCACCGCGTTGCGTGGCCTTCCTTGGATAGATAACTTCAACCTTCTTCCGTATGAAAGCCGACTTAAGGTCGCTGCACACTTACCGGCACGGAACGGAACGACACAACACGGCAAATTATTCTACCCTGAAAACAAATGTGTTCATTCACATACACCGGCACCGGCAGGCAACTACACGAACCGGCACCGGCGTTTGCCGGTGGATATCATCGAGGAGAATATTGACCGGCATTTGCAGTTTGCCGGTGGAAGCTGAAGGTATCGAAAATGATGCACGAAAAATTACTTGAACTTGTTAGAGAGAATAGACCTCACTATAATAGTCTTAAGACTCTCTAAGATTTGCTGTCAAATTTCCTGTCTCCTGCTGTCATAAGCTCAACTATAATCGTCTTAATGTATAACATCTCCCACATCAACCAACAAAGTTAAATCACTTAATGTTTCCATTTCATTCACCATTAATTTAAATTTTTCTCGAATTATCAACCAATTTTTTCACAAACGTCACTTTTGTCAAGATTCCTTATGATTTGTTCGCTCCGTAGGACCGTACCTTTAAGACTTGCCGAAAGATTTCGAAAAGATTTCGAAAGTTAACGAAAGATTCGATAAGACTATTATAGTTGTCAGTGTGGCACTTCATACGTTCGTACAAAATCTTAAGCAGTCTTAAGATCTCATAAGACTATTATAGTCAGGCCTAATGTGGTGCTATATAATATGGCAAATAAAAAATATAGTGACCACAATTACAAGGAGAGAGTATGGATTGTTATTGGGGATCAACAACAAACAACCGCAAGTTTTTCTTTGGATGAAATAGCTGCTCTCAATCTGGCTTTTTTCTTTTCTATTTTAAATAAAAATTTTTTATGCAACCAATTGAACTGCGAGATACTCATGCGAAAGTACATATAAAACTTTGACTCGTTGTCCGTAAGTTGCTTATAAAGAGTCGCGAACTCCCCTTATGTCCCCTCACCAAGAATAAAGGGTGCACCCAGTATTCTCGCTCTCTCTTCTTGTCTTCCTCGTCTAACAGCATTGCAATTAAAATTAATTGTTTTTTATTAAATTTTGCCATATTTTTCATAATTTTCATAATTTCCCATTGAACTGAGGTTCCATCGGCTCGCGCGGCGCTAAAAATGTGCCGTTCTAGTGTGCACAAAATTTTCTGGTGGCTGCCGTTGCCGGCCGGTGCCGTTCCATGCCGTGCCGGTAAGTGTGCAGCGACCTTTAAACTGATTAACCTCCAGCCTCTTGCCTTGCGTCGCGATCTCGCAGATGTTATCTTAATCCATCAAGTCCTAACCGGTTTCATTGACTGTCCCGACTTCCTACACAGTATCTCTCTTAACACTAACCCCCGTTAAAGTTAGATCATTTCCCACCTCGATAGTCATCGCACTAATTACGGTCACTTCGAACCAGGTCGAAAGTCAACAACACAGCAGCCTTCGACTTCCACGTTGACAAAGCCTCCCTTAAGCATTCCCTTTACTCCCCTAACCCACCCTTATAATAACCCTTATTTTTTTTTTATTTAGCTAAGGCTTTCATTCTGGTCATTTGTTTTAGTTCTTAGTTTAATTTTTAGTTTAATGTAGATAACATTTGTAGCTTGTATTAAGCGAAATAAATAAATTAATATATACATATTTAAGCATACATATCTCTGGGTGCAAAACTATGCAAACTATGCAAATCGTTTGTAACTTCAGCCGATTCATCCATTTTGCATTGTTTGTGACTTTTATGGCGACGTACGGCATAGAGCTAAATAGTGGAAATTTGGGAGGTTGTTCCCATGGAGACTTTTGATCAGCGTCAAAAAATGGACAACATATCAAAAATTCATCCAATTTAACCGAAAGACAATTTCCATACAAAATGTGGGTGAACAATTTTGTCTGAAGTAAAAAATTTCTTCAATAAAATGTAATAACATTTTAAAAATGAGTGATACGAGCACATCGACAACAACTAATGAAATGACAGCGCGCGCACTTCATATTTTTGGGCGGCTTAATTTAAAAATTGATGATCTTGACGCTGTTTATAGGGGTCACCTTTTGCGAAATGTTAAAAAATCCAAATTAAAAAAAAATCAAATTGAATATAACGTTACTATCATTAACTGTAATAAGTTTTTCATTTGACCAAAAGCATTTTGGTGTTAATTTAATTCACATTTGCTTTTCCACGTATAAATTTATATACTGGTATGCTCTATCTACCTAGACATTTTGTATGATACCTCTTTAGGAAGACAACAAAATGGGCAATTCAAAAGGGGTGAATTTTGGAGAAAAATTGGGAGAAACGTGAATTTTACGAAATTTTAGAGCATTTTTTCACCTAAGTGACTGTACCTGCAGTGGTAGAGGAACATTAGTATCATTTTTGGAAAGCACATTAAGATAATAGTTGTTTGGCGTGAAATTGATGTCGCTGCGTTCAGTAGATCAAAAGATAAAAATAAAATAATAATGTGCATCCTAAAGTTATGAACCACCCTATAACTCGAAAACTACACAAAATCGCGGAACATACATGGGGGTGATTCGCATGCCTCTCAATATGAGGCACCTAAATTTTACCTTTGGACGTCACTTCTCCGACCACCCTGTACATATAAAACAAGTATATGAATAGGTCCAAGTATTGAGCCCTGTGGTACCCCAATTCGAATAATTTTCTGCTGTTGCTGATTTTTAAAAAAACATTTGCCTCTTTAATTTTATAGCAATAACTTTAATATCTACGGAAAGGTACTTTTACTCATATGAAAAATAAAACTGTTAGAAGTTGGTTTTAACGTTTTTAATTAGTCTGTACATATCTGTGGAAATTTTGGCGATGTGGTTCAATTTAATTGCGTTATTATTTTTAGAACATTTTGCTTATCACTCGGCATAAGAAACAATGTTCGAGCATTTTGCATGTTGGCTATTTTTTTCTCGTCGGTGTAAATTTCGTTTTCTGTTAATAATTCTAGGATCTGTCCTGCAGTTGGTTAACTAATTCGGTTTAACTTTTAATCGGATATTACTTTATTATGCAAAATTTTAATAAGTCAAATGTAATCCGTGAACACTTTTAATTAAAAGTTGATACATCATTGCTGGCGGCCAATGCTTATTTCACACTTCGCAAACTCTTCATCTTCATATTTATAAGAAAAAAGGTTAACGACCGAGAATACAATCGGACATCATTCATTAGAAAGCTATAAAAACGCATATACATATATATATTTTATATGTGAAAGCTCATATTGTAGTGGCAATAAATTAGCAAACAGAAAGCGAATCACAACAATTAACCGACAGTAGCAATTATTTAAATAATCTGAACCAAAATTGAACTAAAACAATTTAAATGTGAACGTTTTCACGATCAGCGTATATTAATGATTGATTTTCCAATAGATATTTCAAGCCTTGTTGTGTTAATGCAAATTTCAGTTGGAAAATCGTTAATGGAATCATAACATTGTAACCATAAAATCGTAATTAAGTTGACAAAAATAAAAATTTTCACTTCTCCAAATAAAAGTGCTCCCCACATACGGACCGGACCGAAAGAGAGCGCAAAGGCAAATAGCATAACGTTATGAAAGGAACAATTACTACTTCCGCTAAAATGAATTTAAATGCATAAAAATGAGACTGAAAGCAATTTCCGGACTAGCGCGGCTGCTTTCGCTGCGATAGTCGATATTGAAGGGGTCTGTCTGACTCTGACTAGAATACAATGAAAGTTAAATTAGAGGAAGGACAGTGAATTAAACAGACAGAGAACATCCGAGTATCATTAGTCGGTGAATCGGTGCATATCACGTGGACGCGACCGGCGCGACAGGGCGAACTGGATAAACCAAATGAACTCACCTTAAAAGTCATGGGGAGATCCTGCACAGCGACCTGTGTGTCCACGCTCCCTCCATCCATTCCGCTTGCGGACATTTTTTACGTTGGCTCACAGGTGGACATGCTATAAAAGCGGACGAACCTCAAAACTGTCCCACTCCACGAAATTCAAAGAACGTTAAGTTGCGCGCGCGCTGTCGGTCGACTCACTGCCTTATCGCTGCACCCACAATTACTGAGCCTATTGACTTATCTCCATCTCTACCTGAAAGAAATTATCGAAAGTGTTTGCTTGGTGATAAAGCTCGTCAAATTATTGTTTTCATTGTAATCTTGCTTTATATCGTGCGCTCGCCATACAGCTGCGTTTCGGCAGCAACTTCGTATTGGCGCAAAGCACTGGGGTACGCAATTAACATTTTTCACGCTTTGTGGGCATTGCAATGAAATTGTGTAATGAAATTCCTGTTTCCCCGGTCCCATTGATCCCATCCAAAGAGCTCATTTCCGATGATATAGAAAAAAGCGTAGGTGGGCTTAACTAACCATTAATTTGTTTTTTCTACAAACTGGCGGTATAATGGTACATACGTAATACGTACTTATAGATTGTTGCTAACGTATTGGCGGTTACCGTTAATATATTCATATTTTATAACATTTCGTATCATTAAAATTAATAGCTATAAGTCGCTAAGTGGGCTGAATATCGTAAAATATAATAAATATATTTTATTTTAACTAGGGATGTAGCGACATACGACATATGTAAATACGAGTAGTTAATCGGCCCTTTTGTTACGATACCAAATATTTTTGGAAAGCTGTGGGCCGTTAGATACATGGGGGAATCATATGTAACACATTGGTTTCCAGCAAACCATATCGAAAGACAAGTATGTGTGTGTGCATTTTTCTAGTTAGGAGAGCGAGAAATATAAACTTCTACGTGGTTTCTGTCGAAATTAAAAAAAAAAATTTGAGTACACTCACGACCAAGATGTGTGAACATCAGCGTTCGTCTATTAATGTAATGAGAAGATTCTACATTTAAAAATGAAACAGAACGCGATTTTCTAGAAAACGTGAAGATTTTTGTAGTGATACTTTTCATGCGACAGCGAAATCATTTAGCATAAATGGACCTGTATTCATAGCAACCCTTTCAATTGAGGATATCCGGTCGCCATATTGGATCTGCCATATTTAGTTTCCACTTCGATAGTAGATTCGAAATCAGCAACAACGAGAACATAAAAGGACCCGATTTATATAGCAATCCCCGTAATTAGAAAATTTTCGGGTGTCATATTTAATCCTTCTTTCATTTCAATTTCGATAATAGATTCGAGATCCACGACCTCGGAAACATAAACAATTTATCATCGCTTGATAATTTCCCCCGATGCGCGGGAGATAAGTACCTGGGGTATCTGGCGTCTTCCACTAAGACTTTCGCGCTGAGTCAGATGAGAGAAATGAATGGTTATTCCATTTCAGGGATTTTTTGTAAGGATAGGTTTTGCGACAGTATGTTTAGAATTTTATAAATATTATCTAAATAATACTAGAAACTTCATTCCGCGATTTTTTGGATACTAAACTACTAAACATAGGCAAACTATGTGGGTTGATTGGGTGTTTTCTCTTTTATTCTAATTTTCAGTGGGAAATTATTTGTGAAGCAGAAAATTCTTCACAATACGAAGGCATCTCAGTGAACACAGGCACAGGATATCTTGTCTGTTACTACAAAAGTGAGCGCTATTCTCTCTTCATGAATTTCCTTATAATTCTCGATGCACGAACAATTATCAACAACTGAGTTGGGGACGTTCATTTACTCATATGACTCCGCGCGGAAGTTTTAAGTGGGAGACAACTGGTACCAACTGCACATGGAGGGAAATTATGTTAGATGGGGAAGAGTTTCATGGACAAAGCGTTACATGAAAAATAATTTTACCAAATTCACTCTAGCCCCAAAAATCTCCGGAGTAAAAATGTTTACACATCATAAAAAACTGTGTAGAAGAAAATAGAAGGTATGACACAGAACTACCTTTGGGAATTCTAGAAAAAATTCCGCGAAAAAGAAGATAAAAGAAATTGCACATAACTTTTTTTGGAAAATCTGAAAGAAATAACGTGGGCGATTCCGGATGAAAATAAAACCCACAAATTTCCATTTCAATATACATACGTACATAACATACATATGTACATAATTGAAACGCAGAAACGGTTTGGAATCATTTAATTCAAGTGAAGTTGTGCTTTGAAATTTCATTTTAAAAATATTAATAAAAGCAAACTTTTGTGCAATATGATTATGTTTTTTTCTAATTATGTGCAAGGATTAAGCATTGTTTTTAAATTTTATTAATTAATGACAACAAAATGATCGCTCAGAACCAAAAAAGCTCTCTTAAAATACTGGATCAGGACATACTATTTCTCTGTTATGATCTTCCCTTAAGTCAGAATATTCCGCCGAATTGATACTCTTACCCTGACTATAGAGGGATAAACGAACATGATTTTGTGCAGCACTGCTTACAGCTATCATGGGATAATATTTATCATCTTCCTTCCGCGCAATGTCAGCTCTCTCATTACCTATTTATTTAATAAACTTGTCCAAATAAATTCCAAACTGTTCTAAACGTCTCAGAACTGTAAATAGAACTAATATTGACGCACCTATGAATGTTGTAAGTGATGATTCTTCAAACCCTTTTTCGGGGGATTGATTTTTAGGAACTATACAGAGCGGTATACTCAATCAAGTCCGAAGCGACAGGCCTTGACAATATATCGCCCCGGTTTATTAAACTCTTATTCCCTTGCATTTGGAAGTACATTTTATACGTGATGAATACGTGCTTAACGTTATCCTGTTTTCCTAGTAGCTGGAAAATTGCTACGGTTATTCCTGTGCCCATAAACTCTCACTCGGAGATTTTGTCTGATTTTCGCGCAAACCAGTACATTATGCTAGAAGTCTAAGGTGCTGGCAAAATTAATGTACAAGCAAATCTGCACGTACGCAAACAAACATGCTTTCCTCTTGGCAATCTGGTTTCCACAGTTCTCATAGTTGTGAATCCTGAAGGCATCCACAGGCATAAGAGCTGCTGTGAATCTTGATCAATTAATTTACTGTACTTGCACTATTCGATTTCTCAAAAGCCTTCGATAGTGTGATTGTTTTTTTTCTGCTGCAGAAATTATCCACTATATTCAACTTCAGCAGCTCGGCAGCTCTTTTGATTGACAATTACTTGACCAAGCGATGCCAGCAAGTCAAAACCAAAAATAATTTACGAAATACTTCAAACTTATAAGATGTCATATTTTGAAATGAAATACAAATGTACTGAGAGGCATGTCAAAATTCTTCTGTACATTTTTATTATTTGGAAAATTCTATACGGTATCGCCTACATAAAATAAGTAGGTCTGCCTAATGAGAGGAAATGTCGTCTGTGACTAGATCTAGATCACGATGAAACTACTGCACAGTGCACACATCTTTTGTGGCTGCTCTGCTCTGGTATGGTCTAGAAGGAACCGGGAGCTTTTGAGCTTGTCTAACGTTCGCTCTGGTTTGGAAACACCTGGAATCCTTGCAGCTTTTTGCAAACTGTAACAAAGTAAAGGGCGGCCCCCATGGAATCCTTCACCGTCAACTTTGCAGCAGAGCTTTGAGAGCTTAAAGCCTTTTCAGTGCAGCAAGAGCGACCCGAACCCATAGAATCCTTCGCCGCCACCGCCACCGCTCAGCTGTTTATGACAATTCGAGACCAACCGCCAACTGGCGCAGTATGCTCCGAAGGTGAATTAACAAGAAATCTAGTACCAATTCGTCAAGAAACTAGACTAATGAATTCGGGAAAAACTCGGCACTTTCCAGGAAATCCAAACGAAGAAACAGGAAACCGAATAATCACAAAATCGCCAAAACAGTTCACAGATATCAAATTCAAACCTTTACTTGTCAAATAAACAGCTGATTCAACGAAACCCAACTGGCCAATCACAACTTGTAAAAGCCCTCTCAGCAAAGCTCCCTCACGACGGTCTGCTGCAACCAGATATTGACAATTCCTCTAAATTTCCTCTCGCGACGGTCTGACGGTGAAGTCGGCTATGGGTTAGCTCTCATATGAAATGCATGGATTCAATAGTTGTGCAGCGGCGACGAAGGTGAAGTTGACGGTGAAGGATTCTATGGGGGCCGCCCTTTACGCTCGTGTGGATCCCGGGCCATGAAGGGTACGCAGGCAACGAAGTAGCCGACAGTCTGGCAAAACAAGAGGCGGAAACTCCCCTTATTGGGTCCGGAACCCTTCTGTGACATCTCTAAATGCCACCTAAGAGGGAACAAGAAAAGTGGGAGAAGAGTAGCCGACTTCGATATTGGAATAGCAGCCAAGGATGTCGGCAATCCAAGGCCTTCATGGTCGCACTGCATGATAAGACCGGGAAACTCCTCCGTCTAAACAAACAGGAGCTCAGAACAACAGACGGTGATCGAATGACCTTACCGCCCCCTTTCCAACTAAACTAACGTTCGGTCTTTTTCTGTGAAAGATATTTTGGCATTCGTTAGGGTATAGCAGATATGTATTGACGGAGCTTTGGCACCAAAACGTAGCCATATGGGTCACAATCTTTACAAAAATGACTTTAGGAATCGATACTTGTTTTTTTTTATATACATTGTGTAGACAAAGGAGTTCTACTTTACTCCCAAAGTTTTGATATCAAAAACTTGTGCTTCGATTATTCCATTTGAGGTATTATAATTTTACAGCAACAAACGGTAAAAGGGCGATTGTGGAATTAATTAAAAGAGTAAAGCCTTGCATATTTACATCATAAGTCTTCCATCAAATTTATAGGCTGATTATTTTAAAAGTTACACGTGATTCATAACAACAAGGTTTGTTGATTAGTTCAGATGTTTGGGTTTCTCCCATTTTCGTCAGAATCCAATTAGAACTATTTAGTAAAGTGCCATTTTGATTCCACTAAAAACTATGATCTGGTTGTTAAGCTTTTTAATAAATAAGTTTACTAAAGGGGGAGTCTACGCTTTGGGTTAAAGCCTCAGGGAGCTTTCTAAAAAGAAATTGGAGATATCATCCGCTATCTCAACGCCGAAAACAAGCATACAAATTTAAAATTCCACTATATTGAATTCCAACTATTAACAGACTTGACGAAGCCACTATATTACTCTGGACACAGAGTGAATCACTCCTATACTTGTGAACTAGGCGGGATTCAAAGCTTTCAATTGAGTGTGAAGCATTAATGCAAAAAATAAAAAATTAATTTTATAAGGTTTTTGAACACGATTATCGAAAAAGAATCATACAAATCGCAGAGTAATTGGTTCACATACATTAAAAAAACACAAAAACATAAATAATACAAACTTGTTGAATTGCAAACGTACCTTCTTACTGAATTCTGTTTATAACTTTCTTTCATTTTAAAGCCGGTTAACAAAATTGAGTCTTCCGTTAGTGGCCTTCATAAAATTTTAATTAGAGAATTCAAATTTCAGGCGGACCCAGGTAATTTGAACTCAAGTTTGAGTTGAGCGGAGCATTTGAGTCCGCTCATTTAAAACCATAACTTTGAGTCTATAACGAAGGTTAGTTCACAATACAGCCAAGAGTGATTTTTGATTTGACAGGTATTGTGATTTCAGCATTAAAACGATAATTTAGAAAAATTCAGGTCACAAAAGTATTCGGAAAATATTTGTGGGGTGTGATTACATAAATATTTTAGTAAAATGAGCAGAATAACACAAGAAACTCTCTTTGAAGAACAAAAAATAATTTTAAAGTAAAGAAATCGTCGAAATTTCAAATACACAATTCATACAAATGTTGAAAATAGTTGACTTTTATGTGTACATGTATTGTAAGTTATACGTACTTCCTCAAATACTTTTCACTAATTCGTAATTGTGTTTTCATGTTTATCAAATAAAAAATTTATTTAATACATTTAAAGCAATTCGAATTTTTTCATTACATGTAAACACATTGAAAATACTATTACTTTTAATCAACTTTCTATGAGACACCCTGTGTTTATTATCGGGAACATACCTCAATTTATGCACGTGAAGTGCAGCTTATTTTATTTGAGTTGTTGTAATCACTTTATTTTTGTTAGATAAACTTGATGCGACTCATCGAACGTTTTTATAATTCAGATACTGAGTCACCCCACAAGTACTACACTACACTAAAACAAATATTATATAATAGCTTATGAGTAAAAATATATCACTATATTTGGAAAATTGTATGGCAGCGCGGATTAAAACTTCCGGACGAAAGGTTTTATTCACACTTGTTAAATCGCCTTAGCAAACAATCAAGTAGCACCGGACCACCGGTAGCTGATATCGCACTGAAGTGTGACTCACAAAAAATACGTCGGCACTAACTGAGTATGCTCCGAAAAGACCTGCTGAGGCAATGACCATAAAGTAACCGACATCATTGTAATTTGGACCCCGTCTAGTAAATTCACTTGGCGCTGTAATACAAATGGATGTGTTGCGGATGTAAAACAAAGAACGAAACAATTAGAACAATGACCACCGGCATAAAATGTACAAAAATTTCATACATAGAGGCACATAGAGGCAGCTTTTCCAACTTTCGTGAAATTAGACCTATGCATTGCAAAACACGAATTTTTAATAGTTTATTCATATTCTTGAAATCATGTGAGAAGCACATTTGATTTACCTCTGTAGTACTCGTAGGCTATGGCGTAATTAATTAATAACTCATCACACAGCGGCTTGTTTGAATGCTGTGCTACTTCAACTTCTGAGAGTACTCAGCAAGTGGCATCAGGCGCACGTTACATAATACTGCGCTTATTATTATGAAGAGCTGTAAGTACGATGCTTACAATTAAGCATTCCAAAATGTACACACTTAAGCATTTTAATTATTTTAGGCGCAGGTTTGGCATCTTAAAATTTAACTCGAAATATTCTACTTTTAATAAATTTATTTCAATATCCTAAGCTTTTAAATATGTACAATATACATATATGTATATATGTATAAATCTAAATTTAAGTTAAGAACAGAAACTAGAAAGCACCAGAAATAAAAAAAATCAGTGAAAACTACAGCTCTCCGAAGTTAGTACCTACCTCATCTAGAACTGACTTAAACGACACTAGTTTCATCAAAAAGGTGAATAAATGGACATAAAAGGTCAGGTAGTCCCGTTAATTGTTCAGCGATAGAATTTTTGTGATATAAACAATAAAAGATTTTTTTAAAAGAGAATTTTGAAAAATTGAAAATTAAAAGTTCTATCGCTATAAAATTAACGGGATTACCTGACCTGTCACTTAGTGACCTTTTTTCTAGATTTACTGCACTTGAAATTAGATCAGTGTACTTTAAATCCATTCTAGATAACTTCGTGGAGCTCAAGTCTGCATGTGCGCCTATAGGGTTCCGTGCCGAAACACCACCTCAGAATTACTTTTTTATTCTATCACTATTTTTAATATTGATCTGTAACGATTTTTTTAAATGTTTACTAATAACAAGTAAAACTGATATAAACAATTTTTAGTTTTTTTCTTAACAAACGGTACAAAAATAGGAACTAAAGTTACAAACTGTTTCTTTCTATATTTTCGAAACTTACCATAATAATTTTCTTTGAAAATGCTAACTAAAGACTATATTAAGAATTTTATCAGATATTTAGCATCGATAGTTTAGAAATTAGAAACTTGAAAGCAAATATCTCGTGACTCAAAGGTTTGACATCAAAAATTCTAGAACATTTTTAGTTGCGGTTTAGGAAACCTGTCTAAAGACACCCACTCAATGGGATAAGTAAAAACTTTGTGAGTATACTGTTACCTATATACATACATTGAGCGAAATTCATCGATACGCACGCACCCCATTTCTTTTCAATTTCAGGAAATCACGGAAAGTGTTGCTCAAACTTAGTTAAGGTTAGATCCTTCACAATTCCCACAATAGAATTTATTTACATTGTATTTTTGTATTCACACTATAAAAAGGAACAAATTAACAAACCATCACAAAAGAGGTTGAAAATTCAATTATCCGCACATATAATTAAAAAAAAAAAGCAAACAAGAAAATTAGTACTCCTTCGTTTCTAACTGTATCGAAAGTCCGATTAGGTATCGAATTTATCAAGTTTTCGATATCATTTGATGTGAGCCTGGCCCATGCCTTAAAAATCGCTGTTTTCAAGACCGGCATGTCGTGGTATTTTCGCCCCCCATTATAACATATACCTGCCTTGCCATATTTCCCCACAAATTTTCCATAGGGTTGAGGTCGAGGCTTATTGTTAACCACCTGAGTGTAGGGACACATTTATTTCTACACCACTGCCGAGCAGTAGAGGAGACGTTAATAGGCGCGTTATCTTGTTAGAAAATTAAGTGCCGATCAACGACGACGCGACGCCCTCTAAGTAAGGAATTAAGATTTTCTTTCTTTCTTTTCTCTTCTATACTAGAGGTATCACGACACCTCGCACCTGCTAGTTTCGAATTATTTTGTTCGCCGTGTGCGCTGGCCCATTGAATATGCTCACGGAAAAATTAGATCAGTCATTTTAAAAAAAAAAATGCCTTCTGCCTGCAAAACATCTACAATAGAGCTGACGATGAGGATTTGTGGGGGCGCGGGTATTAGAAAATCTTGTTTGTGTAGTTACAGACCTTGAGCTTTCGCCGCAATGTTAATTATAGTAGGAAAATCATTTTTCGTAAATATCTTCTCTTCTAGACATGCTAGACAAAAAATTTAAAAACAGTGTTTTAGATCTCGAAATTCTCTACAAATTTATTATGGACTATAGTATATCTACTTTTTTCGTAAAGTTTATACATACTTTTTAAGTTATAGCGCGCGGTTAAAAAATTAAGACCACAATTGGTTTTTCGCATTTATCTCGTTTTGGGTAACTTATAATAACAAATATATCGATACAAAAGTTGTAGAGCCCAAATTTGCATACAAAACATACAAAAGGCATTTCATACACATTAACAATTTCCATGCGACGAAAGGTTAAGCCTTTAGAGTGCCGCAAAGTTGCGAAATTTGCGCCAAAAGTGGTCATAAATGCTTCCCATTTGAGCCGATTTCAACCCATTTAGGGGGACAATTGACAACAAAAGATGGAGTGTACCAAGTTGGTGGACAATATTTTTAGGGATATGCTCTGATAAACCTAAATAGCATGGATTGCGACCCCTCATCCTTATCCTCCCCCACTTCTTGCGTTCCGATGAGGGTTGTAAAAGTTATCATATTTTTTTCTGAAAAAAGAGGACTTTGGCTTTCAATTGAGCCCTATTTCATGCTTGCACTCGAAATAGTGTAGTTTTTAAATCTAAAGAACAAACCAAGAAGATTAGTAGGCACGTAAATCTGGTAGGTCGCCTTTACTATTAATAAGTACATTTATAAATTATGTAACAAAACTCCTAATAAAATAAATATTTCTGCGTTATACCCATATAATGTAATTCATGTTTCCCAGGATGCTGAACTTTTCGTCATCCAATAACAAAATCTTAAGTTGTAAATCATTCTACACAAAGCCTTAGGTATGTTTTATAATCGTCAAATATTTTAATGTTAAACCACGACAATTTTTCATGAAATGCTTAGATATATAGTACTACATATACTTAAAACGAAAATAATAATAAATTAAAATGCAATGCAAAATGAAAATAAATATTTAGTACACAGTAAAATATTATACCTGCTATTCGTTGAAAATAAAATTACAATCGTTAGAATTACACATTAAAACAAAGTAGTAATCATGTACCAAAATGCTACTTCTTACGCAGTATAATTATGAGGTAGATAGTTAATAAAGGTATAAAGGTGCATTTATCAGTCACTTTTCTTATTCAAGTAATCGCTACACCTTATGACGATGACTATATTCACGGGACTATGTCATTAAATCGATTGATACCCTACGAGTATACTTATGCAGATTGAGTGAGCATTGCCTTCCAATTTTATGATTTAATCACATATAATTTCAAGACCAATCAGGGTTTTAACTATTCCACAATAATTCCTTACAGTTGGAATATGCCCGCAAAAGCTCATATATTAGACTCGGCCACATAAATTTCATTTATTTACAGTCACAAAGTTAAACTAAGTGAACTTTTTTAAGAACCGCATTAAGAGATGGACAACTTTCCAGAAGTAAGAAAACAGAATAAGAAGCGCCTAAAGGAGTTAATTAGGATAACATTTGGATTGGGCATAAACGTAACTGAAGCAACTCCTCTTAAGAGACTAGTGAACATGTGCACTACAATTGTTAATATTTTTTGGTGGGTTAAAAATATATACTTTTAGTGTTTGCATTGTTCTCCTGATAGCAAGTGCCATTTCTATATTTGGACACGGATATTATATCTATAAGCACGCAGCAAACTTCTATTCGAGCTCAGAGGTAATAAATAGCTTTTCGTATTTTAATTTTTAAATCAGTAAATTGATCCTAACAGTGTTTTTGTACGGCACTGCAAACTTTAATCTCTTTTATTAAATTGATACACATGCTCCGTTATGAATATCGTTTTCGACAAATATTCAAAACAATCATTGATAATGAAATTATTCAGGCATCTGACATTTTTAAAAAAGGTGACACCAATAGTTTACAGTTTAATTAAAAAAATGTACAATTAATATTCTGCTATTTTAGATTTCATGCAACCATTCAAAACAGAAATAGAAGATGTTTTTAAAAAATCTTGGAGAAGCGCGCTAAGTCAAATTATATTTTATATTTGTGCTTGCTCGGCTATTATTTCTTTTTACTTTTTTAATTCCCTTATAAGCTACACTTATTACCGAATTGCTGGAATTCAAAATTATTCGTATCCCCATGGTAATTGCTACTTCATTTTAGGCTTATAGTTTCAATGTTTTGCAATGTTACATCTAATCATAATATTATGTAAAGCATGTACATATATTATAATAGATATGCCTAAAACTGTAATACTTGTTTTGTCTCTCAAACAGAGACTTTTTAAATCAATGAGTATATCAGAATACACATGCATACATATATTCTAATTAATTTGAGGAACTTTAACATAATCGACAAGGTGAAGTAGGATGAGTGAGTTTTTGGTGTGCAAATGGCCAATCGAGGTTTTCCGGTTGTACAATAACTTAAAACGAAATTTTTAATACTGCATCTGTGGACTTCAAAGCTGCTCTTTTTCGTAATTTTAAATTGCTAACAACAATGGAAAACCATAAAATATTTGGCAATTTTTCAGCTTTGAATATTTAACCTTTTTTTAATTTAACGATCTAGTCGGGTTGGACTACCTAATAAGAAATAAAATAAATAAAAAAATTGCACAAAAACGAAAAAATTTTGGGATGGTAATAATTTTGTCAAGACTGCTAGCAGTGCCGTGTTCCAATGATAGATAGTAGTTCCAAGCTCAAATGACTTAAGGGATCTACCCTCATTATAAATCGATTTTTTTTTTATTGCAATTTCGTAAAGCATACATATATATACAGAAATATCATATTAAAATTTTATGAAGATCGGAGCAATGTAACTGTATTTTTGTCTCAAAATTAGTCGAGTTTAAAATTTTGATATAACAACATCTCTGCGCGTTTGTTTATAATCGAGAAGTGCGGCGTGCGGCCGACGCAGCACTGATGCCTCCAAGGAAGCCAGAACATATCGCAAGAACGCTACTTTGGATGAAAATGTGCATTTGGAGGAAGAAGAAGGCATAGTGTATGATCCAGGCATCGCTGATTAGGCTTAGGTGAAATTTTTTACGATGTCATTAACAAAACTATAATCGCGTTTTTCGCAATATAACATTTTCGACACCGCGTTGATGAAATCTCGGAAACTAGCGAACCGATTCTCACCAAATTTTTACCAAACATTCGTTATGACTACAGATATAGCGTATCGAGGGGGTTTTTCAAAATTTTGATTTCAAAAATTTGTTTTGGCCAAAAACGGTGAAAAAAACCGTATTTTATGTAGTTTTTCAAAAAATGTCCTCCATTTTGTCAATTTTGCAAAAATTAAAAATCGCTTCCGATGCGCTATAGCTATTAATATATTGAACCTAAAACTCCTTTCTTTTTTTATTTCCGACCATGCATCTCGGAGATTTCATTAACGCCGCGCACCCCTCTCGTTTTTTGGATCATTTTTCAACCAGCAGTTCCATGCTTAAAATTTCACAAAAATGAATAAAAAAATTTTGTTTAATATAGTTCGAGAGTGTATTTATTGAGTGTAATACTTTTTTTTATCAATTTTCATAATTTAAACCCATCGAAAATGTTATTGCAATTAACCTTTTTTTTCCCTCCGAAAAGAGGGTAGGTCCCTTAAACGTTCCTGACCCATGGTATTCCTTAAATAAGTTTTTGTCGATTTCAATTTAGAATAGGACCTTTCTGCTGCAGCAATAGTACCCAGAGAGGGAAAAAAAAAGCATCAACGCAGTACAAACGTTTAGAAAACTTGTACTTCAAACGGGATCTATTTTGGGTTAGATGTTTCATTTAGGACCTCTAATTTATTTTTTTAAAGCCTCCGGGATGTCATAAGTATTGATCATTTTAATATCCGCCAATTAAAAAGTTGTGGAATAGTTATGAACAATCAAATTGTTAAACAAAAATTCCAAAATGAAATCGCTTTTCGTTGTTATTATTATTTTTTTGTTATATTCTCTTTAAGATAATTGAAGAACTATTTATTTTAGAGAAAAGTTGACGAGACAAAAAAGTTTCGTGATGAAGTTTCAGATAAGATATTTTTCAGAAATTCCAATATGCATTATAATTGTTGCAAATTTGGAATGATTAACGAAAATAGGTCATACAAAAACGTTTTTTTCATGATTAGTGTTAAGTGAACCGTGACCGTTTCGTATTTGCATATGTAGGTATATGGGAAAAGAGGCCGTCTTTCGGAGCACATATCTCAAACTCTGTTTGATTAATATTATATTTATAATTTTTTTGGCATGTTTATGATTGTTATTAGACGAAACATAGCCAGGGATATAAAAAAAATTGTATAATAAAAAAAATTACTGCTCTAGCAATTTTCCAAATAATTTTTTTACGCTTATTTCAACTTTGGATTAAGTTTTCTCCTGAACCAAACAATATTTAAAAAAATCATTTGCTACGTTTCTTCTTTAGACAATTCTGAACCTAATAAAAACATCTTTCGTTATACTTCTTTCAATGTTGCGATGCGAAACATGATGATCGATTTTAGGATAACTGCAGTACTCATCAATGCTAATCGGCGTCCATACTAAGACAGTATATACGCCACGCAGTTCATTACTATTATAAATGAAAATATTAATAAAGAAAAAGTATTGGCAGACCTAGTAATATATACATACGTAGCAAGGTATAACTTGAACAGAGAAAGGGTAGCATTTGTGAGGCTGGATGAGGTTTTGAAGATATTTCACAACTCACTAATGAAGAGTTAATATTGTTCGCGTTTGGCACATACCATTTGAGAATTGCCAGATCGTATTATCATGAATGAACACATGCGACCAAATGGTGTCTTGATCGAAGTTTATCGACACTCCGAGTTAGTGAATAATAAAATTCTAATTAGAGGCCGAATTCAGTCGTGGCATGTTAGAGTGCGATTACACGTATATTTTGATAAACTCAGCACGACAGGGCTGCCAGCGACAACATTTCCCCAAATTTGCAGGAGAATGTATATGCTTTTTTCTTTTGCTGGTATTATTTTAACCTTAATCATACAAATATGTAGTAGCAATAGGTAAATAAGCACACTTCAAGCAAAAGTTGGAAGTCTAAGGGAATCAGAGTTGCATTTTATTTCATTTAAAATGTTGACTTTTGATATTTTTCTTGAACTATTGTTATGTTTGAACTGCACTTTCACCCCTTCTTCACCTTGTAATAATTTATTTAGCTGAGAAAATTTCATTTTCCAGATATCGGTCATCCTTTAAATAAGTGCATACGTTTTCGGGTGTTGTCATAAACTTTGTTGATTTTAAGATCGCACCCTTAATATTAAAGTAACTGTATATTATATATATATATAATTATTTAGTTTTTAAAAACATTCAAACCGGAAGAAATATTCGGAACTTTTAAATAATTATCAGAATATCCCTTCATGGTATAGATTACAAAGATAATTTATTAGATTAGAGAAGATTAGATTTAAAAGGTTTTTAAATAAGGAATAGATGAATTCTATTCTATTCTACTACGAAACGAAAACTGGAAAATCGCAGTATAAAATGCTAATTTTTTGCAAAAGCTGTCCGTGAATACTTTGATTATTCTTTTCGAAATCAGCTCCCAAAAATCTACCAGATTCACCATTTTGATCCGAGGCAGGTTTCCCATACAGAACTGTGTTATTTTATGAATAAAATTATTTGTAATATTGCATGGAATCCAGGTTGCTCGAGGCCGACTCCTCCGCCTGGTCGGTATTATTTTTTTTTGTTGGCTGGTTGCCAATTTTGTTAAATTGGATAAGAGAGCCATTCCCAGTTAAGTAATAATAATTGGTAATAAAGCCATTTGTGATTTCAAGAAAGTAATTATCTGCACATTTTTTAATCACTAATGCAAATTATCTATCAATGTAAGAGAAACAATAATGTTGAATTTTCGTAATTTATATATGGTTTTCTAATTTAGTATACAGATTTACAGATGAAACAACATGTAAAGTTCATTCCTTCACCTCATCGTCGTCATTATCTCACCCTTAGGTTTTTTTCAACTAGTCTCTTTCTCCTCTTAATACTAATTTATTCTGGGAACCACTATATTTACATATTGTCAAAGACAAGTAACATAATACCATAAATTTTACAAAATTCACAGAAAAAAATTGCGAATTCGTTTCAATATTTTTCATCAATTTTTTAATATCAAATTTTACGATATGGTGAGAACTACTCACAAATACAAATATCTCAGTGTTATATTTTGTTTTGTGTATGTACTTTTACACCAACAAATACACACAAACTATACACTTTTTCAAACGTAAACGTCCCTCGCTCATATAACCTTGAAAAACACCTACCTACTACTCCTTTCGATCGATTTGTGATTGTTCCAAATCTTTCTTGCTAGTGCTGATAAAGAGACTCAGTTTATTTCGATGTTACGTGAAAAATTAACAGCTGCTAAAATTTCTGTGAAACAAGCTGATTGATAATGAAGGAGAGTTCTCATAATAGAAAGGTCTATTAAACAGTCCAATGCAAATACAACTATTGTTGTTGGTGAAGATATCGATTTGTTAGCTGTACGAACCCTATATATAAAATAAAATAAGTTACTCGTACTTTTCAAAATCTGAAAAAGCTAAAAAGAACACACATAAATGTATTTCATCACAAAGTTTGACCTCATATCCAAAATGTAAGGCTCACCTTATTTTGACATACGATAACTAGTTGCGGTACTACGTCAGCTCTCTCTCTCTCTTTCTCTTTCAAAAGAGATAAAACTAAAGTATTTAAATTACTTTAAAAAAAACAGAATGATTTAACTGATTGCACTGAAGTTTATACAAAGCTCTACTCCTCTGCAGACATCATTCTCAATAATGTATTTCAATTGCTTCTTTCTAAGTGTAAGTGCTATAAATATTTGAATTTTTTGAAGAGTACACGGCACAATAAAGTCGGAGTACAGTTATCTTGTCTTCCTTCAACATCTGGTGCTATCTACAAAGTTTTAATGAACATATCAAGTCCTTAAAAACTGGAAAATTAGAATCAACTGTAGCTCGACATTTAAATGAGACTGACCATAATTGTAATATTGATATAATTAAAGCACAACAAAAAAGTGCCGTTTTACGTTTTCAGAACTAATTTTAAAGTTAATGTGTCCACGGCCTTCACACTAATAGTCTCATATGTATTAATTAATGCTCACCGTCATTTACTTCTTGAGCCTTTGTATGGTTAGTGAATCATTGAATCATTCCGTTTTAGTATCTACCGTTTTAGTGTGAGACATTAAAAAGTATACATAGCTTTTATATTTAATGACAATAATGTTTCACAAAACACCTACGGATCAATCACTTCAAATTATATCGAGTCTAGTATCAAGTCAATAAGGGATAGCAATCAAACTAGACCCTGAAGACTGGGCAAGGGCAGGGCGGCCGGATTAGAAGCTCACGAGGCCCAGGGCTGTACTCGCGATGAGCCCCCCACCTCAATGTTTTTAATTCTACAAGGTAAAGTTAGCGCATATGAAAGTAAAAGCGTATCAACTTTTCACAAGACCCACATTGCCCAATACAAGAAGATTGATTCTCCATTTTTTACACAGCAGGTAGGCGAGCAAGCGAGTTCCAAGACCCATATACCCCAGAGAGACCGCCTTCTACGTCTGTTACACAGCACAGAAATGTATAAAAATTGCTCGATTGTTCGTTCGCCTGTTTGCCCTGCCGTGTAATAGAGGGAGAACTAGCCTAAGCGTAAGATTATAAATAAATATTTATATAAAAACTGAAACTAAACTTATAATATTAAACTAGTTTATATGCCCGACTTCGCACGGTGTAAAAAAATTTACCAATACAGATCCTACATCCCCCCAAAATCGGTTTAGGGTCGGTCATCATATTGTCGGTCACCATATTGGATCCGCCATCTTTAATATTCAAAGTTCGACAGTGGATTCGACATTGGTGATCCCGAAGACAAAATGACTCGTTTTCATCGCAATCTTTTGAAGTTGAGAATTTTCGATCGCCATATTGGATCCGCCATTTTGATTTTTCAAAAGTTCATATAATCATTAAAATCAGCGCGGAAATAAACTCACAGAAATCACAAGCTCTCGCGTTTGCATTTTTATTATATATGGTAGATAGAAGATAAATAGCAACTTTTTTTCATTCAAATCATTTCTCTCCTGGATTTTCCAGCTACAAATTGTTTAATTATTTCATTGAAATCAATGAAATGTACAAATTCATTCTCAATGCAACGTTAGAGAAGATAATCTACTATCTTATATGATAGCTCTAAACATATTTTCTTTAGTGAGAAAGAATTCACAGCCTCGCAGTTTACGATCAGAATAATTACAGTCTGTAGGCCATATAATCATTTGGAAAAATAAGAATAAAATTGCACTATCGAATTTTATATTTTCCCCAAAAGGTCTTAGTTGGTCGTAGCATATAAAATTTCGCTTCCCCTGGACCTCAGCACTAGGCCAGTACTGTATTCGCTGTGTGTCGATAGTTGGAGGTCAATCGAATCGCTCGCTTTACTGTGATTGTCTGGGGTTTAAAGCTTACTCCCACCTGCTCAACAAATACTGCTTGAAAAGGCCACTTTTGCTCCAGTGTTACATCAAATAAGACGGATGATGATTCTTATGATATTAATGAAGAGATATCATAACACCATGCCATAATGATTCTTAAAGTAATCTACGAAAATCCAGCAACCAGGCGGAGAAGAAGGCGAAGAAGAAAGAGAAAAAGAAAATATAATTTCAATGAATTTTTCGAAAGTCAGTAAAAATCTGTCGGTTTGATAAAATCTGTTCTTGTTTGATAAAAACAGATCGTGGATTTTATCTTCATGGATACCACGTAAGAATATTCTGCCAAGTGTGTGGAAATAGTGCATCTTATAAAAGATATGAATTTTACAATTTTTTAAAGCTCGATATCTCACGAACGATATATAGTACAAGAAATTTTTTTGTACGAAATTGTATGACAACTGATTTTACGTTTAAGAGATAGCGAAAAAGCACTTTTTTCACCTTTGACCGTGAATATAATATTTAGCAAAGGCCGGATAAGTGATGACTTCTGACATTTTATTTGAAATGATAATTTAAAAGATTTTACAAATTCTCAGGTCCATCGGAATTATTCCGAGGTTCAATGTCTATTTCAACTGGACTCACAGAAAAATGTTTTGAAAGTCCGTGCGTGAAGTTAAAGTTATTACACAAAACATAAGAACACTTCTATAATTCTTCAGAAAAACTCTGAAAAACGAATTTTGTTTCTAAGCACACATTGCCTGGAGGGTATTATTGAAAAACATGTTTCAGAAAAATCATAGAAATGTTTAGAGATTAGTTGTATTCTATACCTACAACTTAGATCTAAAACTTACAGTTGATCTGTGTTAAGGGTTGCCGTGAATCAACATTATTTTTTTTACAAATTATTCTAAATACAGTTTTCTAACTATTTACCCCTACTTCTTGAAAAATCCAAAATCAAATATTTATATAATAACAATAACTATTATATATTCTTATGTACATATGTATGTATTTAAAATTAAGTCAAATGAAACCGGTCTTATGAAAGTCATTCCTCACTAAAAAATTTATCAAATAGAATATTTTTATTTGTGGTGAAACCAAAAATGGGATGAAGTCACTATGATCTCTCCCTATATAGTAATATAGTACATACTTCTCTTTGAAATCGTTCAACTATTTGCAAAAACAATTTTTCGATTAAAAATTAAAATATTAAAAATTACTTTTAGACCAGTACTAAAACATATGTAAAACTAAACAAAGTGGATGACAACAACCGGAAAAATTATTAGTTATGTGATAAATTACCGAGATATGATATTTACATTTTTATCTTTTACTATTTACAAGTATTTATTACTGAATATCCACTTTACGAGACCTCAAATGAGAGCATTTACTATTATGCTTTTACAACATTCGTAGATGGTTGCGCTGATTACATCGCTGGAATGGGTAAGAATTTTTAGTGGTGCTTATTCTTACATCATTTTACGTTAACTTCGGACATACACATATCCACATAAAACATGATCAATTTACCAACGTATTTTTAAACGTATTAAATTTTCCTTACGTTTGCTTTACAGCTTCTTAATTACGCAACGTTATGTTTTCTTTAAAAGGCGCTATTCGCAAACGTCTTTAATAATTAAAATTAGTAAAAAAATAAGCAAACGATTTTTTAATGAAAAGGTGTGCGAACAACATAATAATGTAAAAGAAATGGAACTGTTCAATCTAAAATAACTCATAGGACCCCACACTTTATGCGCGAAACAAAACCATTTCTTTAGGTCGACAATATAGCCCTAATTCTTATCACTTTGAGATAAATTATATCTACTTATGTATTTCAATGAAATAAGATATTAATTGTTTCTTGTCAAAACCGCGAATTACCAAAAGCCTTCGATAGATTCGGAGGGCCAGGTCCGTGAAAATTATATCTGGGGTTTAGGGAAAACCTTGAATGAGATCTTAGTTGTGTTTAGTTGGAAAGGGGGCGTTTAGTCGTGCGGCCTTTCGATTACCGTGACCGCTAGGATCTATTGTGAATCCCCATCCATATTTCATCCCGAGTCTAGCTTCTTGGAGAAGCCCAGAATTCTCCTGGGAGTCATATTCCAAACCTGTGCCGGTGTTTGAAAGGCATCCTCTAACTGTGTTAGTCGGAGCCTGACCAGGGCTGTACACTGACAAAGAACATGCACCGCTTTCTCTGAGGTTTCCGCGCAATTGCGACAGGTGTCAGATTCAGCTTTCCTTATCTTTTTAAGGTGATACCTTAAGGAGTAACCAGTGAAGAGTCCAGTAAGTGTTCTGAGATCTTGTTTGTTTAGACGGAGGAGTTTCTCGACCTTATAATGCGGTGCTACCATGAAGGCTTTTGATTGCCGACATCCTTGGGTGTTGTTCCAGTATCGGAGTCCCCTCTCAGGTGGCATTTCGAGATGCTACAGAAGAGTTCCGGACCAATAAGGGGAGATTCCGCCACTTGTATTGCCAGGCCATCGGCTCCTTCGTTGCCTGTATACCCTTCGTGACATAGGATCCAGATAAGCGTAACTTTGTTGTTACTTGCCAAAATCTTCAGGGATTCCTGACATTCCCAAACCATTCTACACTATAGGATTTGAGCGCTTTTAGTGCAGCTTGACTATCTGATAATATAAAGAAAGTAGAACCATTCATGATTCTGTTACTGCAGGTATTGACGCATTCTACATAGTATGGCTCTTATAGCTCGACCTCGGCCTTTTTTGATCTTTGGCCACTATGCGAGAACTGCATACGTGACCATGGGTCTTATCACCGTTGTGTAAAGCCAGTACATCATCTTCGGCTTCGGCACCCAAGGTTTGCCTGCAAAGCTGCGATAGATGTAGAGCGAAGTTATGGCTCTTTTAGTCACTTAAGACAGACGTGGATTCCAAGTGAGTTTACTATCTAGAGTTACCCCCAGGTACTTAACTTCGCTTGAAAAGCTCATTTCCGTACCATCAAGTGTTGGAGCTATGAGGCTAAGCTTCCTCCTTTTGGTGAACGGTATCAGAACTGTTATACTGACATTGATGCTGAGGCGGTGCCTGCGGATCATGGACAGGGCTTTTTGTATTAGATTGTAGACAGTCTGATCGTGCCTGCCCCTGACAGTTAACACTATGTCATCTGCGTAGCCCTGAACGTTGAAGCCCGAGCGAACCAGCTCTGTTAGGTCTAATATCAATCGACCACAGTAGTAGGATTGATTGATAACACAGCCACACAAAAAAAAAAACTTCGGGCCCGGGGATCGGACTGAAACTGAATTCGATGTCAGTTTAACCCCATCACGTCAGGTTTTTGACATAACCTCAAAACACCTCAGCAAAAACGAGAGAAGGCGTTTGAAGGCGGAGCGATAGCCTGACTGATATTAACCACATATACGTATTAATATATGGTATACCTTATAAAGGGTGGTCCATTTAAAAATTGGAATTTATTTTTGCTATGAAAAAAAAACCGCTCAATATTTTTCAATGGTTGTACATTTATTTGAAAGGATGTTTTATCTCATTTATTTATGAAATACAATTTCGGTCAAATTACCACCACGGCTGACTTGGCAGTAGCCCATTCGATCCACCCAATTTTTGAGTACATTTTCGATTGTTTCGGCCCTTATATCATCAATAGCAGCTTGAATCTCGTTGAGGTCTTGAATTGTTTCTGGTTTATTGACGTTATTTTTATCTTTCACCGCTCCCCAAAGATAATAGTCCAACAGCGTCAAATCGCAGTTTCTTGCCAGCCAAATCACATCACCATTTTTGCTGATTATGCGATTTCCGAAGATTGTGGCGTTCACTGTATGGTTCGGATGGTCAACCGGCTTTAGCTGCTGTACCAATTGAACTTTATATGGCTTCATGGCAAGGTCTTTGCGCAAAATTCGCATCAAAGAAGTGCATACAATGTCCAATTGTTGAGAACGATGACGAGTTGATCTTGATGGTTGCTCACCACACTTTGGGCAACAGCAGCAACCAGACGACTACGTACGCAGGTTGACTTATCCATCAACATTCCAGTTTCACGAGATCGCTTCACGAATTGATCCACAAATTGGGTTTTTGGAAGTTTTTTTTTCGTCAAATTTCTTTTTTTAAATTTCTCACAGTTTGAGTAGAAGACTCACAACTTTGGAAATAAGTTTTTAATATTTCCCAACCTTTTTGAAGCGAACACCGTCCCATTTCATAAATGCGAAACCTTAAACTAAATTTCTGTCAAGTCGAGAATGACATATAGTCAACTAAACTTTAAATTAGCATTAGATCAAATTCTAAACACTAGATGGACCACCGTAGCCAGCAAACTAGCCAATCATCACCAGTCAGTTTAATTTTCGTGCAGATTTCAAACATCTATAATAAAATTCTTTTTTTTTATGTAACATTGAATTGTAAGTGGAATAAAAGGCATCAAAATTTTAATTGTTTCATACTTTTGAGGACTTAGAATTTTTTGCGTGCGGTTCCATAGTTAAACAAATTTTTATCTTGGTATTATTTGCAGGCGTAGATTCAGTCTAGATTGGTTACTGTTATGGTTATAGCAAAGACCTTTAATATATACTTACATATATGAAGACTTCTCACAGCCGAAAACTCAGGCAAAAAATCGCTGATTTCAGAAGTCAAGATCAAACAAGAAAAAATCAGAATTCACTCAATAACATCAGCCACACAATGTTAGCCCTTCTCCGTGCAGCACCCGTCTCGGCGCAAGTCGAGCTTCCAAATGTTATCTTCTCTTCCCTGCTTTTGCCCTTTTCTCACAATCAAGGCAGGCCCCCATAGAATCCGGCAATGACAAACGCAGCGTCGCGAGCTTGAGAGCTTAAAGCATTTTGAGTCCGGCTCTCTCTCTCATGCCGGATTGCCGCAACGAAATAAATCTCTCTCTCTAAAATTTAGAGGAACCTTCTATATTACGCTGCGGCAATCCGGCGTGAGAGAGAGAGCCGGACTCAAAATGCTTTAAGCTCTCAAGCTCGCGACGTTGCGTTTGTCATTGCCGGATTCTATGGGGGCCTGCCTTCAGTCGAATCAGCGGCAAAAGGCACCGACAGCAGCAACCAGAGAGCCCAGAGAGCCCAGAGAGCAGCAAATGCAGCAAATGCAGCAAAATGCTTCCCATCTCCATCTTCCGAAATTTACGAATTTTTGCCTGAGTTTTCGGCTGTGAGACGTCTTCATATAATAAAGGTTTTTGCTTTCAGAAATTTCATGACAATCTGGATTCTACTTTTATCAATCATTCAATTTTTAAATAATTTAAGCGAACTAGATAAAAGATATTGTAAATGTAATAATTAACTATTTTATATGATAATACATATGTATGCAGGCGCAGTTAGTTTCGATGGAACTTTTGTGGCTATGTCGCTGCATGGTGTTGCTCTTCTACAAATTCTAAAGAAGATGATTGCATACTCGACCTCTAAAAATGTTGCGCCTGAATACCGCGTGCAATATTTGCATGAATGCACAGCATTTTATCAGAAATGCATGAGGTAAGTTAATACATATTTTAATTAAAAGCAACCATTATTAAATACATTGTTAAAGATATTGCAACGAAGTAGGCACGCTGTATTCAAAAATTACTTTGATTCAGTTTCTCGAAAGCATGATAGTACTGGGTGTCGTTTTGTACATCGGTTCTTACGGCTTGGTAAGCTTTTGTTATAATTAGGCATATATGGTTTTGTTTGTTTTGGTTTCAGGAACGAGATCAAAAAACATTTTTTAAAATGATTCTCTACATGTCGGCCGCGGGTTATGAACTTGTTATTTATTGCATAGATGGTCAAAAGTTGGCTGACGAGGTACTGAGAGATTTTCATGAAGCGTGACTACACATTTATATTTATTTTAAGCGTCCACTAATGAAAGTGTCAAAACTTTTACCTATATCTAACGAAGCTCTAATGTCTATAACCCCAGGAATCAGGAGAAAGGACTTATTTTTAATTGAAAGTGTTGTTGTAGTGGTACCGTACCAAAATTGGCAAAACGGAGACCCTTATTGAAATGATTGAAAATACATGGCGTCCCTATATTGGTCACAACCTTCAAAATTTAGAACGGTTTGACCCAGATACTGAAATTTGGAATGATTAGGGGTCACTAGAATATATAAATATAGCCGGCATTGGATTTCTAAAAAAGAATAGCAAAATGGCGGTTTTTGTTCATGAGAGATTGAGTGATCAATATTTTTCCATCTATTGTATGTACATGGATGGAGCATCATTTAAAACATATTGGCTTAAGGATTCCAAAAATAAATACATAAGCGCCTTTGTTTTTTTTTTTACAAAAATTCAGTTAAATCAGTTATCATGCGTAAATATGTTTCAACAATTATATTTTGGAAAAATTAGGCCCCAACACAGCCTCAAATCACCTAAAAAGTTTTGATGGCTTTGTAGGTATTCATATTTGCGATTCATTAATGGGAATTTCATTGAACACAAAAATTACTTTGATTATTGGAATTAACCAATTTCTGTCATACTTTTCACTAAGTTTATAAAAAACATAAATTAAAATTATACCTACTAAATGTGTACCTATAAAAGATCGTTAACACTCAAATCCAGCACGCACTTGGCTGATTCTTTTTGTTCAAGAAATCGTGACGAATAATATAATACTAAGGGTGTTATAAAACGTTTTGTAAAGAGTGTAGATAGAATTAACCTTTCAATGACTTTGACCTTGAACGATTTTTATGGAACGAGGCTAACATGACCAAAACAATTTCTAAGAGAAGTCACCTTTAGTCAATTGATAGAACTGAAAAAATTACATCTATTACACAGAGGCACTTTTTACAAAATTCCGTTACTGTGAAATGTTTTACGGCGTAATTGGCAAGGAGGGTAATAATTATAGCAATCTTAAAAAACAATATAATTATTTGATCGATAAACTTTAAAAAATGTTGATGCAAAAGATTACATTAAGTCAACTTTTCTCCATAGCTCCAAAAGTAACATGGGTCTAGGTCATTTCACATAACCGTAAAACCGTTAAAGATTGGTGTTGATGTTTGTGGTGTGTTGGTGGCGCTTGACAAAGACGTACTTATGCAAATAGTGCTGAATGAATGATAAAGTTCGCGGAATGGTGGGGTTGGAGTGGGATGACATATCTCTTTTAGGTCGTAACGTGTTCAGCGACTCATTATTAGTATAAATATGAATTTTTATCATAATTGTGTCAGTAGTCTTTGAACTATCGTCGACCAAGAAACTCAATCGGGAAGAAAGTGTGAAATGGAATGGAAATTGAGTATCACGCCGTAATCAAGTTCCTTACCAAGCAAGCAAAGTCTGTGCAAACCATAATGGAAGAGATGTCATCGGTTTACCGGGACTCTTGCCCGGGAAATACGATGGTTTACTAGTGGCACAATCTCTTTAAGCAAGGCATGATGAAGACCCACGGCCGGGGTGGCCTATTGAAGTGACCTCTGACCACTCCAGAAATTCTTAAAAGAGTCGAGCAATTAACATTGAAAGATGCTCGGGTTGTTATTTCCACTCCTTGTCTCTCATTCTGCGAACTTAAAAACGCCCCCTCGTATTTACCTCGACTCAAAAGATAAATATTTAACTACGTCAATATATAATTATTTGAATGTTGGACAAGTTTTCTCTGACTCTAAAACCAAAATCGTTTAAGCTTATCAAAGCTACTAAAAAAATACCCCCTTTTGTCAATATTTTTCATGACGGGTTTCGTTTTATACAGTTTTCTGGGAAAAGGCTCTAATCTTTTTAACAAAGCGCTTTGTTTCTCCTGACTCCCGAAGCGCATCAATCTTTTCGGTTCGTTTTACTAAACGTTTAAAATATAAACAAATTTTGAAACTTCATTAGTAAACGCTTAAAATAAAAACAAGCTTCAAACCGAAAATTTTTTTATCGCCGAGTCCTGTGTTTTTAGAGTGAATCAATACCGTTCAGTTGGTACGATACAAAATGGTACGATGAGTCGCCACAATTCAAAAAGATCGTTTACATGAATATACAAAGAACTAGTAAGACTCTTTACTTAGATGCATGGCGGTTTACTACAATGTCACTGCCGACTCTGCAAAGTGTATGGCTTTAAGTAAAATTAGTGATAGTAAATAATACAAACTTAATTTTTTGCAGATTTTGAAAACTAGTGGGTCCTATTTTTTGATGCTTAAAAATTTAACGCAGTAAGCGTGCGCGATTGGCACTCATTGTTTTCAGTCTAAGAATACCAAAAAAGATCATCGACATGAAGAAGATTCATTATTACTATAACTAATAGACACATTGAATTTAAATTTTAAAACCTTTCAGCAACAGAATTTATCTTCATGATATCACCGATAAAATTTTACCTGGCACTTCATTTTTATTTTTCAAATTAATAAAACTTTAATAATTATGAGTTATAATACCTATGTGTGTAATGGTAAATTAAACGTATAAAATTTATTCTAATAAAAAAATAAACCACACATTAAACATATATTGCAGTTTTGCAGAAAAAGAGTATTTTTCTTTAAGTCAAAGATCGACCCTTATTTTTTGGACTGCTTTATTAAATTCCTATTATAGGAGTTAAAATCCAATTTCATTTTATATATCATTTTATAACAGTTACACATGTCCTCATAGTAACATTTATACCTCTTTTACTCTTTGGAGGTTGAATTTTGAGAAATGCTGAAATACGTATTTTATTATTTGTATTGTAGAGTATTTATGCTAAGTTTGTGCAGAGACGTATGTGCACAAATATCTTATAGTAAATATATATAAAATGGTCTTTTAGAGAAAGGTTTTCCCTTGCCAAAAAGCTTTATTAAAAGTGGTTTACCAGGTCGGGTATGACGGTAAATGACATTTTTTAATTTTTGTTGCCGGCAAGATAAGCAATTAGTTTTTGTGTATAGTCACACCTCATATAATCTGTGATTTTAGTTATTACTTCAAGCAACAATACAAGTGCACTGCATACCTGAGCTGTGATTTTACTTGGCACCTACCATAGACTGTGATTTGTATTACTTGTTATATACTGTGATATTTTTACTCTGCGTGTTATTTGGTATATCGGGTTTGTTTCGTGGTCGGCCCTGTTTTATTTATTAGTAATTATTAATTTTGTGCCCGCTATAGCAAATCGTACCACTAGAAATAATTCGAAAGTACAAAACAATCCGCCTTCGCGCGTGAGCTTATCTGGTGCTTCTTTGATATCACCCAAGTCAGCTGCTTCATCTTCGGGGACTCAATTGTCGATGCAAAATTTGGAGGTGACCTTGCTTTCCAGGATCATGGATTTAAAAACACAAATCCTTTCCGAAATCACCTCACTAAAGGCGCAAGTGGCTTCCTTGGAGAATAAGTTGGATAATATTGATCCATTAATCGCTAAGCTGACTCAATTGAACTCTGAGCCGCCCAGCTGCAGTTTCACAAGTTCATCAACCTCCTTCAGCGGCCGCCGTCAGCTACCAGCAGCTACATGCTGTGGTGTTATCAGCTCTGCCTAGCATTGAAGTTACCGATGCACCAATTCTGAGCGCCTGTACCTCCGTCAAAACAAAAAAATTGTGTGTGCTTAAGACCACACGACAGAAGTGAAAACTTCAACAAGGTGAAATTAATAATACCAAATACAATTTTTTTTGCGTTGTATATTGACAAAGTAATAACATTTATAATGTCCTTTATTATAATTGTGTATAAATTACTCTAGTGATTTTTGCCCTGAGTGGCCTTCATCTGCATCATCATACTCTAAAAATGAAACTATAGGTTTATGGTAACTAAAATATGAAATGAATATTTTCGAATGAAATCTATTTTCTAAATATCTAAAAAAAACTCCGTCAATTGTTGTTCCATATTTCGTCGTACTTTCATTAGGATCATTTGACATATTCAGATTTAATGTTGATTTCAATAAATCCACTAGAGGTTTGGATGTGTCTTTTGAGAAATCAACATTGAAATCTCGAGAGGCAATGAGGGACGCCAAATACTAGCTGATTCTACTATAGAGTGAAGTTTCATCACATCTTACGTCGAATATACACACGGAATTTTTTACTTTTTTCGACAAATGCATTGATAAGTTTCTAAATAATTCATCGACTCGAGCCGACTTCACCCGAATGAGCGTTACACACTTTTCACTTCAAAAACTTGTTGCTAACTAATTGCGCTCCATCTGCAACCAGTGAATGCGTATGCCGCTGGATAAAACAAAACACGAGTTTTGATGAGAATACTGCCGTTCATATAAAATGTTTGGATCTATCCGCGAAGCGCAGACAGGCCGGGAAGGGAACCTAACATTCATTTCTTTTCGGCTAATCGTGCCTGAGGATGTGGTTGGACTATTGGGAGAAGCAAATTTCTGGCCCCCTGGTACCTTGGTAAAGGGTTTTGTTCCCCGATTGGGGTTTCGGAAAGGCCATCGGCAGTCTGCCAAATCCAAAACGAATTATTAATTTATTACCAGAACGTCAATGGATTACGGACTATGGCTGGCGCATTATTTCGGGCCTCTTGCGAAGAGGCCTTTGTTATCATATCATATCATTAACTGCTACATGCGAGAACCCACCAACACTTCTACCATAGCGATCGTCAGGTAGCGTAAAAATATTTCATTGCCAGCCAAGACTATGCTGAGAAGGGAAACAACACGAGGATTGCGGGGCTTTACATTTTTTTTTTAAATTTAACAATTTTAAGCTAAAGATGCAAATAGTGGAGTCTGTGAGTCGGACGAATGGGACACTATTTTGCATTCGAACGAGAATACCTCGCTACCCCGTGTTTTGAGAAGCATTTCTCTAAAAAGAAATTCTGAGACCACCACTGCGCTCAGCAACATCCATAACGGAGGAGATGTAGTCTCATTCGAATGCGAAATAGTGACCATTTTCGCAGCTTTCCTCCGACTCACAGACTAGAAAGGCAAGAACTACAGCTCAGACATACAGCTCGGACATATAGCTCGGACATACAGCTCAGACATACAGCTCGGACATACAGCTCGGACATACAGCTCGGATATACAGCTCGGACATACAGCTCGGATATACAGCTCGGACATACAGCTCGGACATACAGTTCGGATATTCAGCTCGGACATACAGCTCGGACATACAGCTCGGATATACAGCTCGGACATACAGCTCGGACATACAGCTCAGACATACAGCTCGGACATACAGCTCGGACATACAGCTCGGACATACAGCTCAGACATACAGCTCAGACATACAGCTCGGACATACAGCTTGGACACACAGCTCGGATATACAGCTCGGACATACAGCTCGGACATACACCTCGGATATACAGCTCGGACATACACCTCGGACATACACCTCGGATATACAGCTCGGACATACAGCTCCGATATACAGCTCGGACATACAGCTCGGACATACAGCTCAGACATACAGCTCGGACATACAGCTCGGACATACAGCTCGGACATACAGCTCAGACATACAGCTCGGACACACAGCTCGGACATACAGCTCAGACATACAGCTCAGACATTCAGCTCAGACATACAGCTTATAAAAGGATATGATCATATTTTTAAAAAAACATGATGGCATACGTATTTAAAGTATCTGGCCATAAAATCATTATCATCTAGTAATGGGGGAGGCCAGAGGAGTATACATTTATAACTATTTTAAACTATTAATGCCTTAAATTAAACAATTATCGTGAATAGACTATGTGGGCCAAATAAAAGACCATATTCTTCATTGTTTAAGCAAACAATAATATAATAAGTTTAACATAAAATTTATCTATGGACCATTGGAATTCAAATAGCGTATATTCACCCAAACTGATACTTTTCTGATGCATATGAAATTTACTTATATTTCTTTCTCATACAAAGCACAGATTTTAGCATGTTTTGTTCCTGTGCTTCCTAACTTTATATTAGGTCAACTTTGGCAGGGTCCTTTCATTAATTATCTTCATTCATAAATATATCCTGCGCTACCTACGTACTTGGGTTTCGCTTTGGCTAGAACGCTGTAATTTCATAATAATAAATAATAATAATTAAATTCAGCTGTAAAATAGGAGCACCTACAGTGAGTCACAAAAGTAAGTATACACCCTTTGTTTCAGTATAGTACTTGAAAAAAGAACTAATGTTTATGGAAATATTGCCACGACTGTGCATCTGGACAACTGTTTGTATGTATGCCAAGTTAGTCAAAACAAAAAATTACCGTTAATTGTGACGTCAGTGTGTAATCGATTGCAGTTCTTAGAACACCACACAAATTCATATCACAAAAGTAAGTATACAGTAAAAATGAAATAGCACTGTTTGAAATTTTTTGAATGAAACTTATATCCCTAATACTTTGTGGGGTATCCTTTTGCTTGTATAACAGCTTTCATTCGTGATGACATCGAGTTCACCAAGTTCTGGGTGACATTTGGTGTAATTTTAGACCATTCTTCTTTAAGCACTCGTATTAGGTCATCTTTGGTTTTTATCTCATGCTTCCTTATCTGTCGGTCGAGGTGTTCCCACAGATGCTCAATCACATTAATATCCGGAGATTGCGGTGGCGTTTTCAGCTGCTTCGGAACATTGTAAAGCAGCCATTCCCTGACGACATGTGCGGTATGCTTAGGGTCATTATCTTGTTGGAAGACAAATGACCCCTCTAAGCCCAAGTTCCTAGCACTTGCATGCAGGTTTTCCTTCAGGATATTTAAATACAAATATCGATCCATTATAGAGTCAATAATGAACAAATTTCCTACCCCAGATGCTGCCATACACCCCCAAACCATTACCGATCCTCCACCATGTTTTACGGTTCCGGTCATATTCGAAGGATTATACTCTTCATTGACTTTTCTCCAAACTTTTGCATTTCCATCTGATCCATGGATGTTATATTTGCTTTCGTCGGAAAATATAACTGTATTCCAGAAAGCTTGTTGATGGTGAACATGATCTTTCGCAAATTGTAGTCGCTTTCGTCGATTGATTTTATTGACGAAAGGTTTTTTTCTCATATTGCGACCATGATATCCAGCATCTTGAAGCACGCGACGTATGGTTTGGGGGTTGCATGACTTACCTGTCTCATTTGTTATCTCCGTCAGTACTTTCGGAGCACTAATTTTAGGATTCTTTTGTACTTTCCGAATAATGAGACGCTTTTCTGTCTCCGAGAACTTGCGAGGACGTCCAGATCGATGTTCATTTTCTATACTCCCCGTGGTTTTGAACTTCTCAATAATCTTCTGGATAGTTGCTGGACTCTTGTCTACAATTCTGGCTATTTCGCGTACTGACTTTTTTTCCCGGAAGTATTTCACAATTATTTTTTTTAAATCTTTCGAAAGTTCTTTTCCTCTTGGTGCCATTATTTGATATTTTGATGATTTTTTTCTGAATAAAGGAAATTATTTTATTTAACTTAATGTAAAACGATTTCCGAGAAATAAATAAACAAATGTACCGTAGCTAATAAGGCTTGACTGCTTTGCTGAGCGATCAAGCTCGAAATGACGCATGTGTATACTTACTTTTGTGATGTGAATTTGTGTGGTGTTCTAAGAACTGCAATCGATTACACACTGACGTCACAATTAACGGTAATTTTTTGTTTTGACTAACTTGGCATACATACAAACAGTTGTCCAGATGCACAGTCGTGGCAATATTTCCATAAACATTAGTTCTTTTTTCAAGTAATATACTGAAACAAAGGGTGTATACTTACTTTTGTGACTCACTGTATATCTATCTCGCTGGGGGTTGAATATCCTGCACTACCTATCCTTGGTTTCGCCTAGGCATGAGAAGACGTCCTCAGTACTAAAAAGCAGTAAGGGAATATGAAGATATGTATATATCTCTTTCATGCACCTACATACGCCAAATTTTGAACAAAATAATTCGAAACTAACAGGTGCTTGGCATCGTGACACCTCCAGAACAGTTCCGTGTACGGAGGCCCTGGGATGTGCAATTTCCTAAAATTCACGTTATACAAACTAATTTAAATAGTATATACATATAACAATAAAACGAAGAGAAATATGAAGGAAACTTGCATTATTCACACGATTAAAATTAATGTTGTCAATTTAACAAGTACTAAGGCAAAACAAACATCGCATAAGTTATGAATGTAAACACATTCTACGAAGATTCTATCACCGAGTCACGTCTATGTTCACATGGTAATGTGTGGATTTTTTAATTATTCTTTTGCAATGTTAATCCATAATTATACACCAAATACTTGTAGTTTCCTCTATTATTATATTTTAATTTATTATATTTAAGAATAACTATTATAAAATCTCTTGATGTGGAAAATAATTTCATTTTATCAAAAAATACGAGCACCATCAAAAATGTCTTTAAAATATGTTATTACTATTATTAATATTATATATTAAATTGACGGCAACACAAAAGAATTTCAGATAAAAGATTTAAATGTTGAACGATCGACATCCGCAACTTTGCTAGAGTCAACTTGCACTTGTTAAGCATTTTTAATATATGTATAAACTTATTTTATGATTGTTTTCAACAGCATCAAACATAAATAGCCTAGTAATTGAAAAACTGAAATTCAATAACTTTACCTTTTTCAGTAACAAGTAACAAACTTTATAGAATTCGCCACATTTATTTTAGGGATATTTCCGCCCTAAGTAACATTCATGGTCACATCCAACTGTGTCAATAATTCCACCTGTTTTAGAAGGTTACTATTTATGAGCACTCAGTTAGTCACTACTACCCAAAACACCGGTTTGCTGCCATATCTCAGAAACAATTATCTTCCGTATTGCTAGTTTTCTTTCTGACACAAATTTGTAAACAAACACACCGCTACCACGTGCAAAATGATAATAATTGGCTGGGAAGAAGTGAAATCTGTCTGCCGTGCCAGCAGCGTTGAATTCAAATGTGAATCACCTGTAACACTAACCTGAGCGGAATTCATGCATTATTTGCCTTTGAGCTGTTCTTTCATTGTGCTGAAGCGTTTTTTGTTGGGAGGGGCTTAAATAAATGAAACTCAATTCAGTTGACCCATACATCTGGCATAAAACCACCTGCTCTGTTAGCTCAGAACTGGAGGATACAAATTTCAATAATATTCCTTTTTTCTTTAGTTTCGCTTTAGAGCATATATAGCTTAATATCTGTTTTGGCAATTAATGAAACGATACATATTGGCGGGACTTGTATCTCTCGCAATTTTCATTCAATTATATTATCGTTATTGTATATTTAAATGAAGTAATAATAATAATATTTAACTTAATCTTAATTGCGGGGGAAATTAAGATTTTACAATCTTATAAAGTAAAATGTATAGTACAAAATACAGAAAGATGATTTATGAAGCAAAAATGCAATAGTATTACAGATTAGAAGATAGGAAAAAAAAAGAAATTAGATGAAGATTTTTCAACAAATAACTTGTCTGGAGCCTGCTCCTTACAAATTGGGAGGAAGAGAGTTCCAAATACGTACGTATGACTTGGACATGGTAAGAGCACTCGCGATAATGCAGCATTAAGTCTCTGGAGAATCGAAAGAAATGTATTTTTTCGTATATACAAAGGGGAGATTTTTATAGGAGGATAATAATCTTCACGGACAGTCTCAATAGCTGTGGAGCTCTGTTAACGTCCTCTCGATAAACATTTTCGCTTCCAAGATGCACATCAATCAGAGCTGCCGCACTTTTTGAGAATGGGAGGATTGTCTGGGTTCCGTCTCACAGGGATATTTGCGAAAACTGCTGGACGGATGTCAGCCGGGACGGAGTCTTCTCAGCGACGACGCCCTGCTGAACATCAGAGCTATGGTGATTGTTGAGTGGAAAAAGACTGATCTCAAGAACCAAGGGAATGTTCTTTGCTAGTGTGCATTCGGTAATAGGCTCTCGACCATGGTTCCTGTCCACAGAGTGTTCAGGCAAACAGGTAAGGATGCTAAATAGATTCCTCACAGGGTACACGTACGCTAAGAAGCATCTAGCGAAATGGAAACGAGCAGATGGAGAGATGTGTGATACATGTGGGGATGTAAATAGATGACGAATATCACCTGATCCTTAAGTGTGAAAATATTGAGATGCAAGGGCTAAGTTTCCCTACCTTGGGGAGTGCTCCTCCATTGAGGAGGTCCTGACTCCACGCAGCGGCGACAGGTTGAAGAAGCTCGCGGATTACCTCGTTAAGGGGTCTACCCTCTTTTCGGAGGGAAAAAAAGGTTGATTTCAATGAAGTTTTCGGTAGGTTTAAATTATGAGAATGGAAAAAAAAATTGTTACACTCAATAAATACACTGTCGAACTATATCACAAAATTTTTTTTTATTCATTTTTGTGAAATTTTAAGCATGGAACTGCTGGTCGAAAAATGATCCAAAAAACGAGAGGGGTGTGCGGCGTTGATGAAATGTCATGGTCAGGGAAAAAAAAACCAAAGAGTTTTAGGTTCAATATATTAATAGCTATAGCGCATCGGGGGCGATTTTTGATTTTTGCAAAATTGACAAAATGGCGGACATTTTTTGAAAAACTACGAAAAAAACATTTTTTTTTTCACCGTTTTTGGCCAAAAAAAAATTTTTAAATCAAAATTTTGAAAAACCCCCTCGATGCGCTATAGCTGTAGTCGTAAAGAAAGTTTGGTAAAAATTTGGTGGGAATCGGTTCGGTAGTTTCCGAGATTTCATCAACGCGGTGTCGAAAAAGTTATTTTGTGAAAAACGCGATTATAGTTTTGTTAATGGCATCGTAAAAAATTTCACCTAACCCTAATCAGCGATGCCTGGACCATAGAAATACTAACTAAGCACGGAACGGCTATATCGTGTATGAACCCTGTACATGAGCGACCACCTCAATGGGACCTACCTAGAGGAGAACAGCAACAGCATTTATGAGGGAGAGCTAAATAAGAATCAGGCCAAGCTGGGCCAAGCGGTGAATGGTAGCGTGTAAATAGATGTTAAGGGGGGCATAGACATTAAGGCAGGAACTTCAGAAAATTTTGAATTGTATGCCCCCTTCTGATTATGGCTTCATATTTACGCCTGCACTGAGCGACCATACGAACACAGCCTATTCTAACACATCAGGAAATGTGGTACGCTAAATCTGGCTTACAGCCGTTCCGTGCTTAGTTCATATTTCCATGGCCTGGACCATACACTATGCCTTCTTCTTCCTCAAAATGCACATTTTCATCCAAAGTAGCGTTTCTGCGATATGTTCTGGCTTTCTTGGGGGCATCAATGCTGCGTCGGCCGCACGCCGCACTTCTTGATTATAAACAAACGCGCAGAGATGTTGTTATATCAAAATTTTAAACTGGACTAATTTTGAGACAAAAATACAGTTACACTGCTCCGATCTTCATAAAATTTTAATATGATATTTCTGTATATATATACTTTACGAAAATGTAATAAAAAAAAATCGATTTATAAAGAGGGTAGACCCCTTAAGGCGGGAATTAAAATCTAGTCAATGAAAATAACTTAGTCCAGTCAAATGGTGGTTGCTAAACATTTTGGGTAGGTAGCGATTTTTTTTTATATGTTGGGGGGTCGTTGGTGCGTATAAAACTGAGTTTTCGGGATTCAACCCCTTCCCATATGTCCGCCATCTTGAAAATAAGGATGAGAGCATTTTTTCAGCGATATCTCACAAACGATCACTCATACGGAAATTTTCAAAATAGATTTTTGACATAGAACCACATTCTCTACATTCTTATTAAATACATTTTTCACGTAAAATTAATAATAAACAAGTCAGAAGCCGGAAAAGGCGAAAATATTTGAATAAAACATGTTTGAGACGCTATAACTTTTGTTTTCAATTCAAAAAAAAGAAATCCGCATTAGGAGCATTTTAATTTTACCTTTTTTTCATTACTTTTAAGGGTTTTACAGGATCACAAAGGAAGTGCAGTCATGTAATGTTACCATGGTTATATGTCGGATTGAGGACTTGACTTGAGATTGAACTGACAGTTCAATCCCCGGCGACAGATTACCGAGAAAGAATTTGTTCCTCTTTATGTGCAGCTTACATATATTAATAATAAATTTCGAAGAGTTTTCTTAAGAAAATGAAATACGAACTTCCAATTTTAAAGCCATTAAAAGACCTAAACATGCCTATTGCTCCATTATTTCTAACATTTCGTTATTTCCATCGGTTATCCAAATCTATCATTTAGCCATGCTGAAATATTTTTTTAAATAAATACAACATACAGCTGATTTCCGACTCGAATGTCAAAATTCAAGTGTTGAAGCTGCGGTTACATGGCTTTAGTTTAAGTCGATCCGGCAATTTTTCGTATCGACTTGAGTCAAGCCGGCTTGAGTTAAGCCGACTTGAGTCAAGCCGGTTTGAAGTCGATCCGAGGTTACATGACTTTCAAGTCGGCTTGAAGCCGAGTTGGATTGGAACACTCATCGAGAGCAAGCGCACTTCAGTAAGGAGCTAAGCTGAAAGCCCACAGTGTACAGTTAACCATTACAGTTAAAGTTCTCAGTTAGTCACTCGATCTAACCCGATGTTCAGTTTATTTGATAGATACAATTAAATTCCTAAAGTTATTTCATACGAGTACAGCAATAGTTAATTCAAACTAACAAAATCAGTTCATATACCGCAATTAACGGGGGACCGTGCCCGCGAAATTTATGAAACCCCTTAGTACAGTGACGCTAAGTTAGATAATCCTCCGCACAAGCCCGGTTCAAGTCCACAGGAGCTCCCATAGCAGCCCTAGTGCCCAAGTGATCTTCCCCACTGAAGCTACCGATTAATAAAGATGCAGCCTCGTGGATAGACTCACATCAGCCAACATTATTTGCCATCTCGCCTCCTGGACCGCCCCGCAATTCAAGTATCCCTCTAAACTAACCAAATAAAGCCTTCCTTCCAGGTGCAAATAGAGAAATTCAAATTTCCCAAAAGATTACAGCGTCTGTTAACGGTCCCCAGTTCGAGAATTATTTACACGCAGCCACGTGCATCAGAACTACAGTCTTGCATCTATGAGTTGGAACTCACAACAATAAAACATCGGAGCAACGGTGCTTAGTTCGAGACCAGTCCCCAACACGTATAGTTTTGATTTTTTGGACACAGCTAAATCAAATAAAAAACATTCGCTTGATTACCGCAATTAACGGGGTCACCGTGCACGTATAAAATACGTAACAGAGAGGCTATTTACTTAATTGCATTTTAAAATGTCCCGAACTTTTCAAGTCAGGGCAAATCTCGCAGCAAAATTACACCACCCCAACTGGCTCTCTAGCTGCGTGAGCCGCACACAGTCGCTGAGAATCGGTAGAAATGGCCTGAAAGTGCACAGTGAAATAATTTTTAAGTTAAACGCTTTTATTGAAAATAAAGATAATGTACTAAAAACTAAATAATAAATCAGTAGGTCTTAGGTACCAGTCATAACACCACTCCCCTCATCAATCTAGGGTATTATTCAGTCAAAAAAATAAAATCGTGGTGCGTAGCGTAATTTGAGTAAATATGTCAATAGCATTTATAATGATATGAGCAGTTGACTGTTGATATAAATTTCACCGCCCCACGATTTTATTTTTTTGTCTGATTAATGCCCTAGATTGATGAGGGGAGTGGTGTGATGACTGGTACCTAAGACCTACTGATTTATTGTTTAGTTTTTAGTACATTATCTTTATTTTCAATAAAACCGTTTAACTTAAAAATCATTTTTTACTTATTTTCTTTTTTAATGTAAGTATAGACTGTCTTAACTCTATGATCCGCCATGCAATGTGTTCTACTCGTAAAGCCCTTTCATTTCATACCCATATTGAGGGAGTTGTTAGAAAATATGTAATCCGCCATTTTGTAGAGGCGGCCATCTTGGATTTACAATGATACTGATTATATTAAATTGTATGGTCATCAGAACTAAATATGTGTACCAAATTTCAGATCAATCTGTCGACAGGAAGGGGGTTGAATTTCAACTACTAAATTTGACCCAAACAAATAAACAGGGCAAGCTAAATAAAACCGTTTAAAAATGAGAGCAACCGCGTACGTATATATCAACTACGTGTGCGCTACCTGCGCTCCCCCTTCTTCATTCCATTGTTCCAATGCTTTATGATCACGACGAGGAGAGGTATCACTCAGATGGCATGGTAATAGAGGGAATTAGAAATCGCCTGAAAACTCCATTGTAAAAGAACGCTCCATTTTCTATCTCACACTGTACATGCTGTACGTGTGAAATTTTTGCTGACTAAGGTTCTCTCTTATTTTATTGCTTACGGGAAGAGGATGGTGCTCGTTCCGTTCTGTTTTAGCTAATGGGAAATTTTTCTGGATGTGTTTTCCAAACATTGCATACTAGTTAGGCATTTTGGGGAGATTCTTATATCCTTGGCCCCTATTTTTGGGAACGGGGCTCGAAACATTTTGCTGTGCTAATTAAAATAATGAAAAAATTCTATCTCGACCCGTTTTCGATATATAGGGCAATTCGCGAGCCACGTTCGTAACTTTTAGGAAAATTATATTATATTATTATAATTTCCTTCTTACAAACTGCCGGTGGAGTTAATTTTCCTTTTACAAACTACCGGTGGAGTTAATTAGCACAGCAAAATGTTTCGAGCCCCGTTCCCAAAAATAGGGGCCAAGGATATAAGAATCGTGCCGGCATTTTCAGCCGTGGAGTGTCCCTTCTTGTTGATGCATAGATATTCTTTGCCAAAAGTTGGGACTTGCCCGTCGATACGGGCATTTATTAGAATCGAATATTACCGCCCTTTGCATAACCCAGAGCGTTGGGCGTTATTGGGTTAATCCGATATATGTAAGATGACCCTGTAGCGAAATTTCTACTCATAGGATCGTGTTGTGGCCATGGAGACAATTGTTCAAAATAACTAGATCTACAAAATATGAAAGTATCAGACAAATTCGCAGAAAGATTTTTCCATACAATTAGTGCGGGGTCCTTAAATCAAATGTTTTCTGAAACCAAATTGATGTTATGCGTCCGAGTTGAAATTTGGTAACTAACTACATTGTTTGGGGAGGGTACCTTAATGTTAGCTTAAAGCTCTGCGGAAAGCACTCTTAATGTTTAAATTATAGTAATACGTCTAACTACAGCGTGCCATGATTATTACAAATAGAAGATGAAACAAGTCTATAAAACAGCTGATTCTTAACTTGACGTGTTGCAAACTGGCGATTACAGAACTGTTCCTGCTGACTGTACAAGTTGTTCTTATTTCTTGTTTCTGGAGTGACGTGCGTTTAGTAAAGTAAAGCAAGCTCCACGAAAATACCAGCAATGGGTTTCGGTAGTATTTTTCTGTTTAGTTTGTTAGTAATTTCTACTTATGGGCTTCCAATTACCGCGGAGAATAAAGATACGCCTCAACAGCCGGAACCTCTAGAGGTGAGCTCCATGGTCTGACACTTCGTTTACTTTAAACATAAACATTCCTAACAGAATGCCTTGGAATATGAGCGCTACTTGAAGGAAATAGTTAATTTACTGGAATCGGACAAAGACTTCCGAAAAAAAATTGAAAACGCAACAGAAGAGGACATTCGGGTAAGTGCTAGATAAGTCAATGCAATTACGCGCTATATTTTCGATTCGGGTGAATCATTGCAGACTGGGAAAATTGCGATGGAACTTGCCTACGTAGATCATCAGGTTCGAACAAAGTTGGATGAGGCCAAACTCAGGGAAATAAATAGACTGCGAAAACTGGCAATGAAAAAAGTATATGCTTACCTGAAAGGATCTTGCGGCGCTCACTAACTTGTGTTTTTATTTTGGTAAAGGCAGAGCTCTCGAACCATATAGACCGGGACCATCTGAAGGTGCCCGAACACGTGAATCATGCAACCGACACATTTGAAATCGATGACCTGGTAAAACTGATTACGAAGACCTCCAAGGATCTGACCGAGCTAGACAAGCAGCGTCGAGACCAATTCAAACAATACGAAATGCAGAAGGAGTTTGAGCATCAGCAGCAATTGAATGTACTTGACGAGGAAAGCAAAAAGAAATTCGAAGACGAATTAAAAGACAAGGAAGAAAAACACAAAAAGCATGACCCAATTCATTATCCAGGTAGAAAGGCACAGCTTGAGGAAGTATGGGAAAAGCAAGATCATATGGACGTGGAGGACTTCGATCCATTGAAATTTTTCAAGACACATGGTGAGTAGTTTTAATGCAATTCAGAATTTTCATTTTTCTCTAAACTATCATGTGTTTGCCATGATTCCGTAGTCTAATACTATGCCTCGTTTCGTTTTCATAAAAGTTAATGTTACTGCGTAATTAAAACTGGCTTGAAATTCCAGACTTCTTTCAGTTGCAATATATCTACTTTCCTAATGAAAAGTACGGCGCCATATGTTCTACACATCTTTTTGCTTATGCAATAATGGGCCGCATTGTGATTCTGACAGGCTTTGAAGCCGTCCGAAACGTGCGTAATTTAATTGGTGAGACTATTTCACCAAAAATCCTATATCTTCAAAAGCAAGCCAACTTGCTCCCTTAATTGCATTGAAGATTATAAAAATCTGTTTTCTTAAATACAAGCCAATTCTCCTTGACAACTCTGGAAAATTGTGCGCTTCATTCAATCATATATTGAATGACGTATACTACAGCTTTCAAAGAAATATTTGCACAAGTGGACTAGAAGCTCACAAGTGATCATAAGTTATCATCTTTATCACAATCTTTATCTTATTTACTAATGATTCAGGTTGTATTGCGCTAGATAACTGTTATTGTTAAAAAGTAAATAGCACTCGCCTTCCTTCGCTCTCGAAATCCTTATTCGGTTAATTTTTTTTATATATTGAGACACTATAATGATGAGCATATTCAGTCATCGTCATCAGATATTTTGTAAAACGCAAATTTTCCTTTTGCGATGCGAATTCATTTAATTAAATTATAAGTTATGAACTCAATTTTCAAATGTACAAGGACGATGCGAATAGCAACTCCGATAAATTAACTCTTTACCATAGCAACGTTTTAAGTAAAGTAAACATTACTGTTGCAATTTGTTTACAACAATTTACTATTCATAATATGAGCGCCCAATGGTTTTCTTTATACATAAAAAAAAACATTTTCTATTTTTTAGTGCATTTGGGTTTTAAAAGAAAACCATTGATTTAAAAAAAAATTTGTCAGAGCTCTTACGTCCAATTTACTACCAATTCTCACTGAGGCCAGACAGTTTGCTGTTCAGATAGATAGATAACACAGGTCAACATTTTTAAAAAAAAATTTGGTGCCAAATAACTGATAGGTGATATCTATAGGACTTTTTGCGTAGATCGTGTATTCATAACGAAAATGTTTAATTACGTACAGTTTTCGTGAAAAATAGAGCCGAACATTAAAAAAAGCATTATTTCGTCCATTTAAAAAAAATTTAAGTGGAACTAAAATTTGGAATATGGTTAAAATAAATGTTGGAACTTAATGTGATAACCCAAAAATACGAAAAATTTGAAAATGCTACGAAATATTCCAAAAAAATGATTTTTTCATGCAATAGAAATTGTGTGAGAAATTAAAGCTGGCAAACCCTCATTTAAAAACTTGATCCCTCAAAAATTCTATTGATATTTTTAGATTAATTGTATTTTAGAGCTATAGATTACGGTTCAGACATGTATTTTAACTACGTTACAAGTTCCTATGGTATTTAATTATTATTTAATAAATTTTGTAAAATAGTGAAAAGATGGGATTTTCTACTTTTTACTTCACTTTTCTCGAAAACCTTACGTAACTGAATATTTTTGTTATCGAATCCGTACACTACAAAAAATGCTATCATACATAAATCAAATGCACATATCATTTGCTTTGCACCAAAATTGTTGTTAACCAGTGTAATCTTTATTCGCTTATGTGTACATACACATTTATAAGTCGTGGGCTATCACGTTTAGCTCAACATTTTCCTATACACTTTTAGATGTTTCATACATACGAGTAATTCTAAATGCGATACATAGTTTTTGTCTATCTAAGAAGCCGCACACTTACGACCGATGTGCCTATTAGCTGTTCAGCTGTTCGTGCCAGTCAGTAAGCGCGCTATTCGCACATGGCCATAGCGAAGAGATACTAGATTATCTCCTACAGAATACTCACAGACTCTTCTTATGAGTAGAGTAGAATTTGAAGTAAAAGCTGTTTTTACTAGAGAAACTTTCATTAGGTAACTTAGAAATAAGTTAAAATGTCAGACCAAGTCAAGAAAAATTCGTACAGAAACAGAGTTTCTCGATAACGCTGGTATGATTTGTATTGAGGAAAGAAATATTAACATTCACATTATCTACCAAGATAGTTAAATAGGATATGACTTGAACGTGTAAGTAACTCATAATACACATTTTTATATAATCTCGCAATAAATTTTCCTTGAATCATTCGCCCTGCATCGAACTCAGAGGCTGGGCCTGGGCTGCTTGAGCACATAATATTTTCCATTTATTGGACACAGTCGTTCGCACAGCTTTGTTGGGTAATTATACACTACACTGTCATTGCAAGGACATTTTTTTCTTCTTCCATGGCCCAAAACCTTGTACATTTACAAGCCCTGGTGGTTCTGTGCATGGCAAAGTGCATATTAAGCCAAGTTAGGATCTTTTCCAAACGAAATATATAAATTGAATTCGTTCTTATGGGAGCGTTTATTGAGAAACGAAGCAAAAATGAGTGAAAATAAGTTAGCAGTCTTTTCTTTGAAATGTTTTGTGGAAAATTGTAGTCGGTGAGTCCGGGAGTAATTGTTTAAATTTCTGAAAGAAGAAATGAAATGTCCCAAAATATCAATCGTATTTAGCATTATTCAGCGTCAATTGTTTGCGGAACCAACTCACAATCAGTTGAGGTAAAGCTACATATTCTGAGTCTGTTGAAAAGTGGCATAAGAGTTGCACGAAATGGAGTTGTTCTTTGATTAACGGTTTATAGGGGTATTTGGTTTTTCTTATTGCATGTATTCATTTTTCCTGAGGAGTTAAATTTTCGTTAAAGGTAGTACGTGGAGCTTTTATTCAACTTGGTATTTGAATACAAGTGAGCTAACTACACAGTAGTAGAAGTAATTTTTAAGTACTTTGTACAGATATTAGTACTTTACTACAACACCAATCTGACTTTGCGAGAGAGTAATTGTATTGGCAGATAATAAAATAGTGGACGAAATTACAGAAGCTGTCGCAAACATAATATCCACCGCAGTATCCACAAATAGTTATTTTATTATTCGCACTTATAAAATAGTTGTAATCTTACCGAAAGTACAATTTTTAATTTCTTCCTAGATCTCGACGGCAACGATTACTTGGATCAGTTGGAAGTTGAAGCATTATTCCAAAAGGAACTTGATAAAGCTTACCAATCTGGACACCCCGAAGATGATATGGTTGAACGCATCGAAGAAATGGAAAGAATGCGGGAGCAAGTTTTTAGAGAGTATGATCTAAACGGCGATAATCTTATTAGCTTAGACGAATTCTTGGAAATCACCAAGCGGCAAGAATTTGCACAAGATCGTGAGTGGGAAACACTTGATGCTCATAAAGAATTTACAGAACAAGAATACAAAAAATACGCTCAACTGAAGCAAGCAGAAATTGACAAATATATCAAAGAAGGAAAAGTAAGTTTTTTGTGATTTACTTAAGGCATTCTGCAATTAATTCGTTTACAGTATTCTCCTGAGATAGACATACCAGCTGGTTATCATAGGAAAGAATATCATCCCAATATCCAACCAGGGCATCAACAAATGGGCCAACATCCACAAATGGGCCAACATCCACAAGTGGGCCAACATCCACAAATGGGTCAACAATATCAGCAAACTGATCAACAATACCATCAATACCAACAAGCAGGACAACAATATCAACCCAATAACCAAGCAAATCAAATTCATTACAATCAAGTAAATCAAGGGCACCCCGGAGGCAATGTGCAATATGCCCCCCCTGGTAGTTATCCTAACTACCAAGCAGGTCAACCGCAATATCAAGGAAATGTCCAAAACTTGCCACCTAATACTCAGTACAACCCTAATATCCCAACGAACCAAGTTCAATACAACGGCAATAACGCCCCATATGTGCCTGCTAATAACCAATATCCACCAAGTCAGCCAAATCAGGCAGAAGTACCAAACAGTGGTCAATACAATCCCAATATTCAAACGAACCAGGTCCAACACAGCGGAAATGCTCAAAGCACTCAAAACAATGGCAACCAACCTAACCAGATAAACAACAACATTAAAAGCGACCCTCCAAATAGTAGGCATCAGCCCAATCAACCAACTGAAAGTCAACTTAATGCGAAGGCTCCAAATTCAGTTAATGAAAGAAATTCTGCACAAAAGCAGCCATAAAACGTGCAGTAAACAGTGAGAAGTCGCCATTCCATTATTGCCACCTACGTCAATATGACAAATGTTATTATTTTAAATTATAAAATTTGTATGCGGAATGTTGGGAATAAAGAGCTTATAAAGCCAAACAAATTGATTTGTTTAATTGCTTAATACATACTAGGATATTGCATTTCTCAGCATATCATCATCGAGACTATTATTTTTGACGTTGGTGCCATGCATACTTGAATACTTGTTTGTTTGTTTAATTTTAAATTTGTCTTTATAAAGGCATGACAGGCGTGGCTTACTGGTCCCAGCGGCCTGCTTTATGATCTCTGTGCATAAGACCCCATGCCGCAGTACTACATACATAATTCAGCTTCAGAGATTACTACGTTGAATTGTCCAGTACTGCGGCATCATTGCGTTCTCGAACTGGCCCATCACCTTGGATCCTTAGCGCCCGAAAGTAATGTAAATATCAGGGACCGAAAATAACTGGTATGCTTTAATTTTTAAAGTATAAAAGATGAGGGAAGTTTTCATAGTAAAATAAAATAAAATACATCGGGCATGATGCCCTCTTTCGGTTCCTGCTAAGCTCTTACAAATTTAGCCTCTTTTAAAGAAATGCGTGTCTTAACTGTTATTTCCAGCCGATTATAGTTCCATAGCTCCAAGCAAAAAAACCAAGTTCTAAAGCCTAATATTGTTTTCTGGCAAAAAGGAAAAGGCAAGCTGGCTTTTTATTTTTTCGAGCTGAAGTTAGAAAGTTCAATTCAATTCTTAATACATTTTGAGTTAATGTCGTATTTTCCCTAAAGGCGCAATTACAATTTGTTTTCTTTATATTTCGACCTTGAAAAAATTATACCAATTCGTTCTGCTTGCGACGAATTTGTAATTATAACAATTTCAATAACTCAATGAAGCAATTTTTTTAAGATCGCTTTGTTTTAATATTAAACGCAATACTATGTATAGCTGTTTAGGAATGTACTTGAAAGGTTGGTGTTTGGTCGGTCTTGACGGACGTTCAAGAACGGAATTTTTCAACCCAGTTAATATAATACATTCAATCCAATGTGCGCCACCGGTGATCCACTGGCGACATTTTTAAACAAAAAGTCAAGTTGGTTTTTTATTTTTGGTAGAAAAATAACTATAAGCTTCTAAACTTAATATTATTGGCTAGAAAACATAAAAGGCTAAGCTGGCTTTTTATTTTTTCCAGAAAAAAATAACAAGCTTCACACCTCGAAAAAATAAAAAGCTAAGAGATAGTAATAGTTAAAGCGAGCTTTTTTAAAAAAACGAAACTGGTACGGACCCTTGTTATGTTTTTGATACAAATTTTGTAATTAAAGGAGGCACATCAATTTTTAAAATCACGATCGCATATTTTCATTATTATTTTCCTGATTTTGCTTCGAGAATTACTAAATCAGAGGGCGTAATAAAGCCAATTCATAGGATTTATTTCTAGGTAATTACTTTTATAATAGGTAATGAAGATGATTAAGAAAAATATTTGCTCTAATAACTATTTTTTCCTTCTTAAAATAATCATTAAATAGAGTAAACCGTACACGAGGCAATGACTTTGCTTGACTCAATAAAACCGGTCAAGTTTCAAACACTATATACTTTTTAAATACTTTTGTAAAAAAACAAGAGAGGCGCTATAACATAATCTAAATTTTTTTTTCTAATTTGCTTGGTGGCCATTTTTAAATCCGCCATCTTGATTTTTCATTATTTGTGGTTAAAGCGGTAATAGAAATACACACTCTGTGAAAATTGTGAGATACAGCTCTCTACAGACAGACGGACGGACAGCGTAGGCTTAGTAATAAGGTCCCGCAGGGCACCTTTCAGGTGCGGAACCCTAAAAAGTTCACTATTTTAGGAACTTTGCTGTGTCAATTGCTAATTCTATTTTCTTTGGACGTTGATTGAAACCTAAAACACCATTTATTGGAACCAAAATTAAATTAAATTTGAATTCCGTGGTCTTTAAAGCCGCCTATTTATGTAATACGATAAAAACACAGATTATGTACATAATCGATGCATTTGTCCCGATTCCATATAAACGTTAAAGTACGAATCATTTCAGATAACAGAGAGGTCCATTATTATGTCAGTGGGTGTAACATATGGACAGACTTGACATTATAAGAGTTCCCAATAACGGAACCCTAAAAAAAGAAAACATTATCTTGCCCACAATGCCTGCGTTGACCATCGTATTGGGCAGTCGCGGCTCACATTTAATAACACACTTTATTCTGCTTATAACATATAGTAAAAAAGTGCCTACGATTAAATATTATATTAAAATAATGTTTAATGCATTTTTATAGAAAATAAGATTGTAAGGCATTTCGTGTTGAATGAATAATACAAAACATGTTAAGGCTTAAAAAACTGAAACAATATATGCGGGATTATCTCCTCACTGAGCTTGAAGGTACAGGTAAGATACTCCTTCGCACCGAGGGCGGTTTGAGGCCAGATGGCTTCGGAATACTCGGCTTAATGCCGGATGCTTTTTTCATAGCTGGATCAGTACTTTGTTCACTAACACCATTTCTATGCACTTCTTGAATACTTCCGCGGGAACTGGCTGACGACAGACTCTGTTATGAAATTCTCCATTAGAAATTTTAGATAAAAAAGAGGAAAAAGAGCTTTACATTATTTGACGAATGTCTGCTTTCCAGCTCTCCATCGGCCTTTACTTGAAAACTGTAGAAGCCAGACGATGGTCGTATTAGTCCACTTCTTTGGTTATTTCGAGCTTGAACACCAGTCAATGGAACCTGGAACTTGATTATAATTTTCATTCGACTGTTTATATTCGCAAAATTTGAAATTCTTACCTCTGGTTTCTTCAATGTGCGGTTAAACTGTAGTTGTGGGTCTGAAAGTTTCTGATATTGAATAATTGATTAAAAAGATGTAAATATTCCCATATTGCTGAGTGTCATATGTAACCAAACCAAAACGATGTAGCCTATGATACCTTTCTAGAAGTCAGCTCGAGCCTTAAGTCTAATTAAAATAACACTATTTTATTCAATAAAACCATGCCTCGTGCCGCAACGTTTAATAGAAATACCGATTCGTAAGATATTAAAGCGGTAGCTTTTGCATAATGCTTCTCAATATTTCTTTTAAAATCTCCTCCTTCCCAGGCTTTCCTATAAATTTGAATTTGAATACACAGCTCCACGCCTTCCAAAAAAGCGGTTCGATATTATTCCTGCTATAATTTAAAGGATGGGTCAACCTGATCTAGCGCAATAGATTTCGGTTTCTCATTAAAAGGGTTATAAGTCTGTCTCTGGAATAGTTAATGACAGATGGACCTATCCAGGCTTGTTTACTGGCATTAGCTAGCCAGAGGGGGCCAGATGAGTGTGAAAGATAGTAGCATTGTTTTGCAATTCCACGCAGCAGAACAGTGAGTTTGCAGAATTAAAACAAAAATAACTTTAGCATCAAACATTGATACTAGCTTCTTATTTTGTCTTATTTTACTTTGTTGGTCAACAAGTAATTACGCTACACAGTAGCTTAAAACGTTGAAGGATGTTGAATCTTTTACGCTTCGAGCTTAACGGGAAGTTTGCCACTTTAACTGGAGATAGGCGGATGGCTCCCCGATACTATGGTTGACACAGGAAAAATCAGCAAGTAGCTTCTGAGCGGAGGAATTTATAAATTAAGGGATGACTACATAATTCAAAATAGGATATGGGATTACTACATAATTTATTGATTTCTTCAAAAAATTAATCCAAAAGCGGTGGAACAAAATGAAGAACATTGATATCAGAGAAAGATTTTATGGGTTTAACAACTCTGACTGGCTGGTAATACTGAAAAAGTCCGTGCTCTTATCTTCATTTGCCGAAAATCAAGTTCCTCCCAGCTACTTAGCAAATGAGCTTCCGAGAAAAATTCAAAACTCTTAAGCAGCATTTGGAGGGTGTCACACAGTCGCATCAAGTAGCGTTTACGGCCAAGTATACTTGGAGACGGGATTCTGTTTTCGGCATTAGGAAATGAGCTTCGAAATGAAACTCAAATCTCTTAAGTAGACCATCCTTTACGGAAATATATCCCTAGACTTGTCCATGTGTCGCCGGTATTAGGCAAATAATATTCAGGTTCCGAAAGAAAATTCATTTCGGGTGAATTCCTGCAATCCCCAATACATATGAGAGGAAATGAAAACGTTAAACTGCCAAATCGTTTCTCCTTTGGAATCATTCACACATGAGCGTTTTACACTAACCGCAGGGTCAAACGGACTGGAAAATTCTTCCGTGTAAAACTTGTGTTTGTGGGCAAGGACAGGAAGAATGTGATAGTTGCCCCAGCAGAATTCTTTTCAAAATCATATGTTCTACTACTGGTTTCACTCCTCCAGTCTGCTTAGACCCAATGGGCATAAACAGACTAAATAGAACAGTTACAGCAAGAGTAGAATCATTTTTGGGATTTTGTATGCACAAAAAATCCTCGTAGGGATATTTGTGCTCAGAGTGTGAAGTAACGATAAGATGAGAGGAGATTCTACTAGGAAGAATCCTTCCATTCTGTTTTCGCTTATTGAAGCACATTCCTCTCCATCCATTCCTTCTTTTTCGTCTTCCTTTCCAGACTAGAACAACTTCCATTCCCATCCTCAAGTAATCTCGAGCGTTAAAATAAGAACTAATATAAAATAATTTACGTCATAGGGGCTTTGATCCCAAAGCGGTATACCAATTTAGAGGCATACAACCAACCTATCGAAATTTACATTTACACACGAGTGAGGTAAATGTGAAACAGAAAAAATATTCAAACTTTTAAAGCTTAAGCATATATCATTGCTAATTTTATGTTATCAAACTAATTGCCAATCAAATAAGATAAGATAGCTTAATTAAAGTTATAGAGTATTATAAAAGACTTCCACTTCACTGTGATAAGAGCTCATACATATGATCGACTATTTCAGAACATGACAAAGTGCACGTCTGCTTGCATCAATGTTTAATTGAATTTAAGCAGTGCATTGCGTGAAACGTTGACACGTAATTTTGTCAACAAGAAATCTCTCTTATTACAAGCAGCTCAAGGAGTTGCATGAGATTAATCCTAAAACTCGCACAACTTTATATTACTTTCGTTTCCTCATAAGCATAACACATGCTGCTTAGGGCCGCAGCAGACGACCGTTTTTCTGTAACACCGGTTGCAGCCCCTCGACGGTGCGTCGCCAGAGGCGACCAATGCACACGTACTTGCGTTTACCTTCCGGTTTGGGTCCCCTTTAGGTTTTCTCGATTTTATGGCTACCTACCAATCACAGAACGACAGGGACGAAGGAACGACATTCTTGTAAATGAATTGGGGAAAAGGATGAAAAATATGCAAGAAGCGGATTTTATTTAATATGTCGTGAGCATTTAAATTTAAAGAATTATGATAAATGACTTTTTATGTGTATGGATAGCTTGTTCCATTCTGTAAATATAAACCCAAAGGTCACACATAGCATCTCTTATCTCCTAACAACATATTTGTTGAACCCAAATAAATGATCAATTTTGTTACCTCGTAATTAATGGATGCGTAAGGCACGAGTACAGGTGCCTGATTTTCCTTTGATCTGAGTTAATTAGTGATATGAGTAATGCACACCTTGTATAGTTGGGTCACTCCACGTGGATCGACTTCATAAGAGAACAGTTTGAATTTGAAGATCGTACCTAACTTTCTCCGTCGACGATGTGTTTTGGGTCTGCCAGTGCGGCGAGGGAGGCTCGTGTGCATTGCCCTATTTAAAATAATGTTCTGCCGAAATGGGGGACAGCCGACAGTCATCTGCTACGGCCCTTATGCGTGAAAAAGACAAATTGAGTACTTTACTTTACATGCAAGCACGCGCGCTGGCTACATATTACTTAAATCGTTCTGGCGTTCTTCGGAAGATGGAGGTGATTGAAAGGGTATTTTCCTATATACCCCCTAACTTAACTAACTTATCTAGGATTAAAGAATATTCAGAAAAATCATAGAATTCCTTACCTTTCTTTCATTAGGCGCTATTATTTGTTGATGTGACGGAGTTTGTGAGTATACTTTCAAATTCGACAGCTTGCTGGTGAAGCCCATTTGACTCGTAAGATTCTGGTAAGACTTGGCCTTAACGGGAAGCGACCTATTATCTTGAAGATGAGAGGAACTGTTGACTTTTGATTGCTTCGCTTCGCTACACTTTTCCAGTTCACCAGTCGAGTTTACTTTAGAATGGACTTCCATTTTTCCATTGTAAAATAAACGCTTACTGAGTCCAGATTTCGAATTCTCTAGTAGCTGAGAGTTTCCTCTAATTCTACTAGGAATATCCTTTTTGGGGACTTTGAACGTCATATAGCCATCCTGTTCTGTTTCAGGTATTGCTGATGATGTATTTGTATCTTTGCGCCCAAAGGGGGCCTGCTCCGGCTGGTTGTCCTCCTCGATTTCGTCTTTATATTCATCTCTCTTTTTGAATACTCGAATAGTTTTAAACCGATCTCGGTCTCGTAGTTTATCTAATTTATCTGTGTGCGCCTCAGGATCTCCTGCCAGGACTTTTTCCTGGTTTGTGCTTTTATGATTGTCTATTGCTTCGTTTAATTCCTCTGTGGTTTCCTTAGGCGAATCTATTAAATTTTGTAATTTTTCTAGTGGAACTTCATCGTAGAGCCTACTTCTCCTGGACAGTAATCGCTCACAACTGACGGGTTTGCATGAGGAACTGTTGTTAGGAAGCACCCTTGATTTAGCATCACTGTTACACTTCTCTGAGATTAGAGAGTGCCTCTTTTTAATATTATCTAACGACTGCCTTATCTTATTAGATTCTTGGACGATATGTGATTTCCCGAAACTTTCTAACAAATCATCGAAGTCATCCTCATTTTTATCCCTGCTAAATATGTCGACACCGCTGTTCGAGTAGAGCTCCTCCAATATTTTATTCTCTCCATTTAATTCCTTGTGTTCTTCAGTCTCACTTTCTTCAGCCCTCTCAGACAAAACGGGCGATAAATTGATTTCATCACTAATACCAGATATGAGCCTTTGGATATTGTACACGGTTTGTTGTGGCGTTGATTGCAATTTTGTATACTTATTTTCGCAGTTCAAGTCGTTTTCTGGGGTGCCACACCTCTCGAATTCGAAATCTAGGTCCACATTCTCAGTACTGTATGTTTTATTAATTTCATTATCCCCGAGAATCTCGTTACCACCTTCCTCAGAAGTGGAGGTATAATTACTTGAGCAGCTTTCCTTGGCTTCTTTTGTTCCATAAGTTTTGTTGAACATATTGCTCACTTCACTGGCAGAGAGCTCATTATTTGTGGGGCTTAAGTCTACGGTGACATTGATCATATTTTTCTCTAGCTCCGGCTGCTTCGTGATGATGTGTGTACTGTTGAGAAGATCAAATGTGGTGTTTTTTATGGAAGAATTGTTGTACAATTCTTTGTTCCCTGCCTCGATAGCGAAAGTGCCATCGTGGTCGGTTTGAGCAATGTTTGAATCTTTAATAAGTGTACTATCCCCAGGCAGTATCAGCGTCTGCGGGACATTCTCTTCACAGAACGTCACAGAGCCTGCCGACAAGTCCGCTCGATACCCCGGTGGGAAATCGTCAGAGGGACTGGCCATGAAAAATCTAACGTTATTGAAGTCAGCACTTGTAATCAAACTACTATTCATTTGTTCGAGCTGGAGATCCAGTGAGGAAAATATTAGAGAAGGTGGAGGTGAAATGTCTTGAAGTTTTGGCGTCATGAGCGCCGATGATGAATCATAGTTTGAGGTCGATTTTCGTTTCGGTCGCGTAAATGTTCTGGTGTCCAGCTTCGAACCTGGAATTTGGAACAAAATTTAAGCTTTGTTTAATCTGTCCGTTTGCCCGCAGACACTAATTATCTATAGTAAAATCTGCGTGATATATTTCTATCACCAAAGTCGTTAGAGCTTCCGTTCAACGGACGGGTGTCGTACGAAAAGCACAGTTATTCACAAACGCCTACCCTACCACCTTTGCAAAATAAACAAAGACCTTAGACCACTTACCAGGCTGCAGATGAAAATTGTTCTTCCATTGCTGCAAGATGTTCGTGATATCATCTTGGCCTCTTTCTTCTAATAAGCTGTTAACGAAAAGAACTTAGCGAGCGCAGATCCCCCAAAGAGATTTCGACTTACCAAAACGAATCATCCTTTAGCACTTCGTCTATATCGATGACATCCATTTTAGTTGGGAAAAGTAGGTTGTTGCATTTGCTCGGAAACCCACATATGCAGTCCTGCTTGCTCCCCTGCAATAAAAACACAAAAATCGTACGCGATGGTCAATTTGCAGCCAACAAGTAGCACAGAAGTTAATAGTAGTACCGTTACAGCAATGGTTTTTACACTAAGGATTTCAGGAACTTTTTGGCAATCGAAACTGGCACCTTCAAAACATATCTTCTCTCACCTGACAGTTACGACGGCAAGCACCAACATTTGTTCGAGCTTTCGATAATTCGCTGCATTTTTGACTAGGGCTAGTTCTGTTATGCAAAAGTTCGCAAAAGAGGGTAAAATGATCAGACAACAAAACTCTTCCAAAGAAAGAAAAAAGCTAACGCAATCATAAGCCCTTTAAAGTAGGAGCATTTCGTTCGGGGTGCTCTAAATTTGATAGCGAGCTTCGAGGCATTTTGTTATCCTAATCAACGGAAAATTATTGAAATAATCCTACTCGCCCCGTTTTCGAGATATTTAATAAAATAGTTGGTAATTTTACAATCATAAAAATGTCAACTGATTGATTACTTACCTTTTACAAATTGTTTCGAAGCCCGCTCTTAAAATTATAAAATTTAGGGGCACCTCGTATGGAAGTGCTGCTTCACTTATCATTCAAACTGCACTTCTAATTGCGATTTTCACACTATACTTATCGCGGTAATAGAGTTACGACAAAAATCGCCCCGGAACTTGTACTTGAATTAACATATCTTTTATTCCGGAGACATGAGACTTCAAAATTGCTCTTATTCACAGCCTTGTTCAATTTTAGGGTATGTTTCTCTATATCGTGATCCAATGGAGTAAAATAGACAACTGCATTGTATTTAGCGCGCAGAAATTCAGCGGAAATGATGCCTCATGTGTGTGATTACAACTTGAATATTAAAAAAAAATAGCGTTTTATCCATTTAACCGACAGAACACTGTTCGTTGCAGTAACGTTACGTGGAAGTAATATCGCTACGTATCGTTACTTACTTAAAAGTAACGTAACGGTAACATTATACTCCACTTACGATGTCATGTAATCTAAGTTACTCCCACGACACGTACAGCAATGTATTTTTGTTACCTTAAGGGGTTTCACGGTTTCAAAAAATCGATTTTTTTTTATGGTCTTATTAAATTCTACATTTCTAGAATTTTGTCCTGAATTTTCAAGTCGATCGGAGTAATAGTTTCGGAGATAGAGCCTTGGGAATTTGCGCGCTCAAAGCCAGATGCTCCCAGTTTTATTGTCACTCAAAACTTTAAACGCGGTTTTCTCGAAACTGTGTTTTCATAGTCGGTTGTCAAGATTTCTCGAGAACTACTCAACCGATCTTGATGAAAATTTACACAGTTCTTCGAGCTACAATTTACAAGTACCTGAACGGAGAATTTTTGTTTCAATTACAACTATTTAAAAAAAAATGACTAGACATTTTGAGCGAAATTTAGTTTTTTTGTAAAAACGTCCGCCAAAAATCCAATTTTAATTTTATTTTTTTTCCTTCGTTCAGGTACAAGTTTATAGTCTTAGCTAAAACACGTATTTTTTTTCACTTTTTATGATCCTGCTAGGAGTTCTGCTGACAACGCGGACACACCTTTTTTCCGAGGGCTCGCCGGAAATGACGTCACAATGGCGGAGTTTTAAAAAAAATTTTAACAAAAATTTCAGAAATCTTTTATCTAATGTGTATCTTTCAAACAATAAAAATTTTGAATAAAAATTTAATTTTTAATACGAAAAAAAAAATTATTGAAAATAGGCCGTTTTTTCCCGGAGGAAACCCATGTAACCCCTTAAAGTAACGAAAGGTTTCATAAATGCAACGTAATGTCACTGATACATAGCTCTGTAACTCTCGTATAACGTGACAAGGATGATCTTGTTAGGACGACACTCACAAAACCACGTTTTCGATCTTCGTTGTAAATTTGTCGAATGGCTTGCGTTTTCAGATTAACGAGCTCGACGAGCTTGAGCGATGCACACGACGCCACATCTATATATATAAAAATGAATTTCTGTGCGTTAGTGTCGCTAAAACTCAAAAACGGCTTCACCGATTTCGATAATTTTTTTTTATAAAAACCGAAAAGATCGAAATTTCCGTTTTGTATAGGAAGCGAATTTTCCAACTTTATGGAATCTTTATGAAAAAGGCAATTGGAGGTTTTTGGGGTCGCAGATCTCGAGCTTGCATTCAAAGTTTTGGAAACCAAGATGTCGAATCCAATATGACGACCGAAAAAGTTAAACTTCAAGGGATTCACTGAAAATCCGCACTTTTGTTTTTGGTTTGGGTTTTTGGGGTCACTGATTTTGAATCTGCCATCAAAATTTTGGAAATCAAGATGGTGCAAACTTTAAGGGATTTCCCTGAAGGAAGGTGGTGGTGCAGTAGGGAGGCGTTGTAAAATTAAGGAATACAAATTTAATTGTATCCTGGGAAACGCCGGCTCCGCGCAAGCTAGTTTTTTATAAAATATCTACAGTCACTTCTCTCCCAGACACCAAGCAGTGCACACGCAAAAATCAAATCGAAGGAGGTTGGGGTCTAAAAACAACGAGTAGAGATCCTCGTTTTGACGAGCTCTTTCAAATGATACTACACACACCAGATTCTAGGATTGGGTGTAAATTATTGTAGCGGATGATGGTGTCTTCGCTGCGTCCTGTATGACCTGGTTGGGGCCTAAGCAATCCCCGCGACTAACGTGCCGCCGGGGAAGTTGTACACTGGGCCAGTTGAGCCTGGCTGCGACTGTATCCTTGCGTTGGTTCCAGCTCAGCGTTACCCTCGCTGAATGGAGCTGGTAGGTGGCTGAAGAAAATCAGCCGTTGATCAACAACCAGAGGGACCTGGGATAAGTGGTAGCACTGAAAAGAGATGGATATGCCCTTGGTGCGTCTCTGAACGAGGGCTCTGTCACACTACTCAAACGAGGAAAACTCCGATTTTACAACTTAAAACATTTTATTTTATACGGGAATCGTATCTCCCTTACAATTGTACAGGCAAACTCTAATGTACTCTAATGTACTGACTTTTCATTTAAAAAAAAAAAAACAATTCCTACTTCTCTCCCCGATCCTACTGGGTTTTCCCTGCACCCCTGTACCGATTTCAAAGTGCGAAACTTCCAAAGTACAAATGTGTTTTTCCTAAAGCTACTGCTAATTTTTTACTCTTCCTTCGCACTCAGACATTATTAATCGGTACCAGAAAGGACAACCCCGATTTCCTTAAACATTGTGGTGACTCCCACCAAAGCCGGGAAAACCATCCGCCGATACTCTCAAAGTTTCTCAAGCTAACCAAGATGCAAAGAACTCCACGGCCGCCACATTATTAATGAAACCGGCCGTAGCCTGTTAAAAAGAAAAACAAATTCACATATAATGTTAAATAATTGACAATCAATTTTTTTTCCCATTTTAGGCTCCGAGAATCTGTTCGCAATTCTTTAAGATATATTTAAAATTTAATAATTCGATTTGGTTAAGAATTGCACTCTCCAGCCATTTTTGAAAAAAAGAATTCCGTCTGGGACCACTGTGCATTGACCCGGAATAACTCGCAAAATCGTCCTTTTTGTTCGTCGCGCCCATCGAGACTTTTGGTCAGGACCTTATGGACTACAACATACTAAATTTTCAGTGAAATCCAATGGGACCACTTTAAAGGCTGTTAATGAGAAATTTTAATGCACAGGGAGCCTACAACTTGGTGAATGATATCGCCAATCCGCTTTTCAGACACCTCTCTGATATCGTTTATGAATTGTTTACCTTGTGCTCGGCGTCTAATCCCGACAAGTGGTGAACAATTCCACAGAAAGTGAGAAGCCGTCTCCTTCTCATTTGGGTCCTTACAAATAGGCAGTGACTGTTGAAAGGAATTCCCAGCTTAGTCGCGTGTTCGTCTGTGGGCCAGTGTCCCGTGTACACCGCTACGACTGTGGAAATTACCTCGCGGGCCGATTTAGAAACTCTTGCGTTTTCATCCTGGCGTCAGAGGGCTTTTTTAATAGCTCTCAGGCGAACGCTACACGCTCAATATTTATTTTCGTGATTCGTCAATACACTACACGTTCAATAAATAATCCGAACCTCCACGGATCACGATAAATATCGTGTAGCGTTCGCCTCAGAGCGTGAACTCATTCCTCCTAAGTGTCTGCCATTGTGATGCCTTGCCTGGCCACTCTATCAGACCAGCTAGTTTATTCCCACCTATATTCCTATGCCCTGGAACCCAGATTCAGGTGATCTCGATCCAGCTGCCCAAACTGGCCAGACACTCACGACATTGCTGCCCCAGCTTAGAGGATAGAGTAGCTGAATCATGAGCCCTGATAGCGGCCTGGGAGTTGATAACAATAGTTGATAAAATGCGTTTACTTTTTGTTAAGTGTTCTAGGACGAAGCAACCCTTCATGATCGTCAACACTTCTGCCTGGAAAATGTTAGTGTGATCAGGAAGACAGAAGGACTTCCGACATTAAGCTCATGAGAGAAAAAGCTTCTCGGTTTTCGAGAAATGTTAATTTTGGGAAATTTTAGAGCATTTTTTCACTTTCGCAAGTGGTAGATCGACATTGGTGCTATTTATGAAAATATCAAGGAGTTTCCTAAAATTGTTTTTAATACTTGGCAGGATTGAGACACAGAAAGTTATTTCTCACTTGAATTACAAATCCAGTCAAATTGCCATGAAAATTCCCGAATGTGAAGATGTTTTTTAGTGCGTCGCACTGATTGGTACCCTAACTAACTAATAGAAGCTTGCCAACTGTTTACCGCAGATGATTCGTAATTAGCGCCCCCGGAAACCATATAATGCCGAGTTTCAGAGCGCTAACTCAATTTTTCGATTTTTGTCCAGCGAAACAGGCACTGTGCTGCGGCGCGCGTGAAATTATGCAGCGCGTCACTCTAAAGGTAGTGACACAACCAACGCGTTCGTCGCGGCATTGCGTGCGTTGACATCTATGACGCGACGCACGCGACGCTAGGTAAGTTACAACAGAATATTGAACGCGGCAACTGACAAGCAAGTGACACAGGCAATTTCAGTGATATTATGATATATATTATATATATTTCTATATAACTTCATGTGTTTGTTTTAAATAAACTCGCGTTTCTATGAGTCGCTCATCGAATTCCATTTTGCCACACGAATGACACTAAAAGTAAGGTTAAGTTGAACGCGCCGCGTTAAAATTTAGAAATTCGCGCAAAGGATGCGACGCGTCGCATAGCGGCGCGTCGGATGCGAATTCGTTGTAACTCGAAGTACAGGACTCCATAAGCGCTTTACAGCCTGTCAACGCACGCACCGCACGCGACGCGTTCAAAATTTGGTTGTGTCACCAGCTTAACAGCTGTAACTTTTTTTCGTGAGAAAACGTAAGCTAGTTACTTGGCATACGAAAACTAGACACTTCATCGAACGTTTTCGTGAAAGAATCAGAGTGTAACCTCGTGTAACAAAAACGTAGCTCCAATTGAATTAAGAAAAAAAGTTCATTTATGGGAAGTGCAGTGTCATACTTAATAATAATGGGAGTAAACAAATATAAGTTGTAGCGAAAATTTAATCACATATTATTATTTTACATACCTTCGCGATCAATATCCATTTTGAAGCACTCAAATCTGACACTTTGTCAACAAAATATTAACGTTCAAAGTTTACGTATTATAAACGTTGCCTGAGCGTCACACGTGCACGTGGTCGAGCGCTAACTTTGAAATGACGCAGAGAGTCAAGTATACAACCCATCGACCCATCTCTTACAGATTTATATGCACCAAAGTCCCCTCTATCAAACTATGATGAAATAAAATGAAAATTGAAACCTTCGATTTTCGACTTTTGGCCAGCGAAACAGGCCATTCGCCCCACTGTGCGGCGCCGCTATCTTGGAAAAACCACGACATTTTCGGACTCTATAGTTTTTGCCAAACATCTGTCAATCTAAGCGTCTGACAAAAATGTTACACAGTTTTAAAGTAGAATGTAACTTTTTTTAATAGACTTATTTTGTTGCAGTTTTCGCTCATATGGTTTTCTTTTACCTCTAATAGTTTATGAGTCACAGCTTTTCAAATTTCGGCAAAATTCACCAAAAGAGAGAAATGTGAAAACTTATTAAATTTTTACCTAAATGACGAGTCCTACGATAAAGAGTTATATAATAACTTTCATACTAGAGTAAATGTTCTACGATTTGACAACTAAATGATTTCGGTAAGTCAAGTAGATCAAATTTTGGTGTTGATTTGAGTTTAAATTTTTAATGAAGATTCCAGAAAGGTTTTCTACGCTTAAATTTGTATATCCTTTCTCTATATGGATATGTTGTACCTTTTTGGAAAGGTGATATAGTGAAGATAAAATACGTGTATTAATTACATGTCTTTCGGTGAACGAAAAACATGAATTTTAGGAAATTTCAGAAATTTTTGTCATTTTTGCAAGTGAATGTACCTACAGTGGTAGAGGTAGATCAAAATCGATGGGAAGATTGGAAATGACATTGGGGTAGTAGTTGTTTGGCGTGAGTTTGATATCGCTGCGCTAAGTAGATCAAAAGATAAAAATAAAATACCGAATTTATGAACCACCGTGTAACTCGAAACGGTTGAGATTTACTGGCTTAAGTTCGCGAGCGCTCCTTTTTTGAGGTACCCTAAAACCTTATGGAAATGTTCCGTTTATGGTCGGAACTAGTGTATTAGGTAAGTATTGTTCAGGGCAAGCAATAATTTCCCCAAAATTAGCTTGTTTTAACACAAAAAATTGCAAAAATAAATTGACTTTGACGTCTGCTTTCGAGCCATAAAATTATTCAGAGTGGCTATTTGCATCGTCCTTGCTTTGTACAATCGAAATTTGTGCGGTAAATAACTTTTTAAACATCGGTACGAAAGAATTCGTAATAAAAGTTCACTTTTCTTAAAAAATAATTTTTGACAGATGATTTACCTTTTACAAATGGAATGGAAATTTTCAATTTTTGGTGTAACAAGCTAATTTTGGGGACATTATTGCTTGCCAATACAATACTTACCTAATACACTAGTTCCGACCATAAACAGAACATTTCCATCAGGTTTTAGGGTACCTCAAAAAAGGAGCGCTCGCGAACTTGTTCCAATCATTAAGGATTAGTATTCAGAACATCACTTTATAAAAACAAAATAAAAATCCTTTGTATAAACCTTTTATTCCTCGTTAATATAAAATATAATTATCGCAACATTGTTGCACAAAGTTATTTATAATCACTCCTAATTGCTTAAAATTCGATTAAGTCACACTTGTAAAAATGTCAAAAATTCCTTTTCAGGAAATTTATTAATTATAATCAAATCCTCTCCGTTCTCTTCTAACGACAAGACATCCTCCAGGAAGCCAAACCAGTAAATTACTATGCCAGGTCCGAACCTGTTGAAGTACAAAGCAATAATTTATAAATAAATATTATAAGTTAACTACATCTGGTCGATCAGAAAGACGCGAATTAGTACTAAATTTATATTTTCCAATATAAAGAAAATTAAGAGAAATTTTTTCATACAATAACAATTTGCAAATCACCAAAAAAACCTTATAAAACGAGCAGACTTTTTTCACGCAATTCACTTCGGCTACGGTTTAAAATATACGATTTCTACGATTATAAATTTTAAAAGGATTTTTATTGTGGCCTCAAAAAGAAATATAAATGATAATCCAGCTCTTCAAAAATTTCCAAATTACTGCCAAATTACAACGATTCCTAACTTTCACTTAAAGTTTTTTAGACTTCGCCAATATTTTGTGTAAAGTTTTTATCGAGATTTTTAGTCAAGCCCTTTAACTTGCCTGAAGGGAGGAGGAAGGAGCATAGTGAATTTGGTTTTCTGATTGTAGATTGTGGCACAATATATTAAATGGACCCCGCACTAATTGTATGGAACAAATCTTTCTGCGAATTTGTCTGATACTTTCATATTTTGTAGATCTCGTTATTCTGAACAAATGTCTCCATGGCCACAACACGATCCTATGAGTAGAATTTTCGTTACAGGTCGTACAATATCGGTATAACCCATTAATACCCCACGCCCTGGGTTATCCAAAGAGCATTCTTCATTATTATTCGAATATTATCGCTTTGATCAGACTAAAATAAAATCGTGAGGCGCATTTAGTAGGATACTTTGTTTTGTTGGAGCTTGGAAATCATACTGTTATTATATTATGAGTTTTCTACTAAATGTGCCTCACGATTGTATTTCAGTCTGATTAAAGCCCTAGATTGGTGACCCATAATTATTTTCTAGTTTGTAGTACTTCATCAATTGTGCAAGAAAACCGTTTAACTTAAAGTTTTTTTCTCTATTTTATTTTTCACTTTTTAGAGTGCTTTATTTGCTTAGTCTAATTTTATTAAATTTATCCCATCCATTGGCAAATGCGGAACTTCTGCCCCTTCATCTAATTCAGCATTTTTTACTTTTTAGTCCATTATACGAGTATGTCAATATTCAAGCTCCTAATTTGATACCCAGGTCTAAGAGGTTGATATGCGATCGACATAGCTAACCATGTTCTGCTGCTCATGAAACCCGTCAAATTGATACCTATGTCAAGGGAGTTGTAATCATTATGGTGATCCGCTATCTTGGCGCATTGGCCATATTTCACTTAGAATGACGTCAGGCACCTCGTCGTATTATACTGATCAAACCGTTTTATTTGATACGCACATCACGGGGGATTTAAAGATAATGTTAATCCGTCATCTTGGATTCAAAATGACGTCACACTGACTGTTGAATTCAACTTTTCATACCCATGTCGAGGGAGTTGTGAAGGAAAAGGTAATCCGTCATTTTGTGGTGGTAGCCATATTGGATGTACCATAACATTGAATATACTATATCGTATTGTCATGCAGAGTTTCATCGGAATCGGTTGAGTAGAAGTTGTCGAAAAATCGATTTCACGATTTCATAAACATACCCGCATATCCCTCTTGAATGCTCTGTTGGATTTATCTACCGCCAGAGTAAGGTATTCACTCTAACTCCGAGAAATTATGTGCATGTTTTGAAGTGCATACATATATACATTGTACATATCCCCGTGTATACAAATTTCTTTAGATTTTTATGTGATGATGTTTTCGCTTTCCATGATAATTTGTTTCATCCTGTAAATTTGACCTTAGGCCTTAACAAAAGATCTTGTCTTTCAACTCTTCCAAATATACCGATTTCATGGCTTTCATGGCTGGTTACGACTAAACTAGTTTCATCTTCGATTAATCCAGATATAAGAACTGGAGATTTGAGATTTTCCAGTTTTCTTATTTAGTGAACAGTACAAACCAATGTTAATTACCAGGACTGAAAGTCCATATCTCAGATCATCTAGAGTACTCTACATTTTACTGAAGATGAACTTTCTTAAATCCCCAGGGACACGCATTGGCCCTATTAACTTCCCATCTGTGCATTGTCTGTGAACAGAACACAGAAAATGTCCCGCAATCTTCTGAGTTTACCTGTTAGTGTAACTTTCAAACTGCTGCCTTATATAACGTCTGTGTGTTTTTAAATCCCCAAAGAGGGCTTTGCTTTCTATCCAGTGCACCAACGCTCCCTTATACAAGCAAGGTAACACAAGTTTGAGGTCAGGGGTCTTGTCAAAGCCAGTTCTCCGTAAGTCCCTCTCGTCCGCATAAACCATACCAGCCTGGGTTGCCATTTCTTTTAACTGCAGGAGCAGAAATTAACCAATGACTTAGAATAGGTGTTTCTGAGAAACGGACTCACTTTAACTTCAAATTCTTCCCCAATGCATCGTCGCTCGATGTCTACGATCGGCCCATCCTGGTTGTCCGTGAAGATGCTGATGACAAGACATCGGGCCAAGTGCTTATCCGGAATCAGTTTGGGCCGCTTGAGCATTTCAACGATTTTTCGCTTTGATAAAGCCTTGTATTTCTCCGAGATTAGAATTCGAGACAGTGTGGTAGGCGGCACCCTCATGGACTTGGCCATGTGAAGAACCATTTCTGGCTTAAAATTCTGCGCGGCTGCCGCATCCTCGTACCTGCGGAAGACATATGAAATGAAAGTGACAACAGAGCTTCAGCAAAGTACTTCTTCAGCAATGTCTTTGATTTAGCTGAACATATGTGGAAAGCTGACTTAATTCTGTTGTTCCACTCCGTGAACAGAATGCTGGACAGAGTCCGTTCTTCGATTTCCTTAAATTTGCTTCTCAACTCCAGTTCGCACTCAATCGAGGAAACCTCCCCGTATTTCTGGATGAACTCCACAATTTCCGAGTATTCCTCCAAAGAGAGAATATTCCCAGCGGACATTTTCAGAAACCACTTTTCTACATGTAAGTCGTGAACTAGATTGTTTGGGGAACAAGTAAGGCATGTAATACACTATAGAGCGATATCGCCGGCAACCCCAAAGAACAACCATCAAGTATCAACAAACCAACGTCAAACTCAGCTGTTTGACATTTGAATTTTTCGAAAATCTTCATAAGCAGTTAGGGAAAAAATTGTTAAAACAGCTTTTAAATTTCAATCATTTTATTTCAAATTTCATCAACGCGGAATCTGATCTGTTTAATATATGCAGTGGCAATGGTTGTGGAGTTTTGGTATCGCATGTAAAAATTTAAGTTCCTGTTAATCACCAAATCTAGTGAAAAGGCAGCAATTTGATATGGAATGCACTCCTAATTATACTGTACTGATTGCTGAACGGGTCCGTAAAATTCGACATCTTCGATTTTTCGCAAATGGTCTAATTTATTTTTATTGGGTCATGCCGTTTGGTATAACGTAGTCGGAGTTTGGTTCCGTGAAAGTTGTGTAAATTTTAAGTGCGAGTTTCCCGTGCGGACGGACGCCGAACTATTGCTACAGTTTATTAGTTTCAAAGTGTATTAATTTAAAGTATTAAGGTGAGTTACCGCTGCCGAAACCACAGACCCTCCATATTTACGTTTCTCCGCAGAAATCATAAAGCATGGCCCGAGGACACCAGAAGATACAGTCGCAAGCTAAAAACCAGGAAAAGAACGCGAAAATGAAGAAACAGCAGGGACACAGCGCCAATGACCAGAAGAAAGCCGCCCAAAAGGCTCTAGTGCATGTCTGTGCGGTGTGCAAGGTACGTGGATGCCACACTCTTTGCTGTACTAACTGAGCAACGTGAGATATTTCCAGGCCCAAATGCCAGATCCGAAGACGTACAAGCAACACTTCGAAAACAAGCACCCGAAGAACGAGATGCCCGCTGACCTCGCAGAAGTCTAACGTTTCATCGGATACCATTGTTTCTTCAAATTCCTTACGCCCTTCATCCTTGGATGATAAAAGCTTTTACAAATTGTTTATATATAAATATAATTTTTTTTCTAAAGCCAAGTGCGTTTTCTCCGCTAGGCCTGTTGACCTGGTGTAGCCCGTTCTCTCATCGCTCCCGCAATCTGCTGACATTCTCCTGGCACTCTGCAACATTTTTACAGCTGTTCATTCTTATCTGTTGGGTTGGTGATATTAACGGTTTGAAAGAAATTCATCTGCCAGCAAATGTTATTACTTGCTCTTTGCCTGTGGAATGACTACGTAGATTGGGAATTCCCTCTTGACATTATCTAACCTCTCTACGTGCACCTGCAGTTTTTTTCAGCCAGTTTGACGGGTAGTGTGTGATGATGGGGTTTCCATAAGCTCATTGGGCATCGTATCAGCTCTGCTTCCGGATATGAATTGCCAGAGCTTAGCCGCTGTGGGCACGTAAAAATTATATCCGGGGAACGATTTTGGATAAAGGAGCCGATGTTTTCATATACGTAGTTGTGATGTGAAGCTCGAATTCAAGCGAGCACAATTTGGATCAACGTACACATTTGAGCAGTTACTCAACAAACATTCGAGGGAAGGGGCTATTATAGTTTTGTTTAAATTGAGAAGTTCGAAAATTTAATGTCTGAAATATCTAAAGCCAGTAAGATGTTTTGGTTTAACCAGATATCCTTTTTGGTGAGTATACGCGTCATGAATAATTGGCAATATTTTGTAATTTGAGGTTTGCACTCGTCATGCGGAAAAAGTAGTTACAATTTAAATTGCAAAAACGAAAACTAAAATATTTTAAAAGTTATGAAACTACGCGAAGTTTAAAATGTCTGCAATCGTCACAATTTTATGTGTTGGTACACCTGTCCTTAACGTGTCTTCATATTTGGTCCCTATAATGGCCTTAAGGCTCCCAAGGATTTTCCGTCAAATTGTCCTAAGATTGGTTTTATCAAATAATAACGAATTTTAAGCTCAACTACAATCGTCTTAATGTATTTTTGACAGTTGCAAAAAGTGAGGTGTCAGTGGAATCTTAATAAAAATTGTTTACAATGTCCGCACATTTGAATGATGAGCTTATAGAGCTAGTAAAGAATTTCTCTCGACTCCACTTTTTACACAAACGTCACTTTTGTCAAGTTCCCTTAAGATTTGTACGCCCCGGATCGTTTCTTTAAGACTTGCCGGAAGATTTTGAAAGTTGACGAAAGATTGGATAAGACTATTTTGGTTGTCAATATGGCATGGTCGTACAAATTTTCTTAAGCTTTCCTTAAGTAAGGCTATTTTAGTTAAGGCTAAAGCCCTGAAAAGAGTTCGAACCTCAAACCCGTCGAATACACTCAGATCAGAGCGTAGGTACTACTCGTGACTCGTGAGTCGTGAATCCATTGAGCGTGCTCTGGTTATAAACCTGAGCTCTGAATGCAAAAAGAACTAAACTTTCAAGTTTTGCTGTGTCTCAGCTAAAAAGAAATACGAGCTTTTTCTTTGACAACTCGCGCTCTGCGCTATACTTAAAAATAAAAATGGAATATTAGTACAGTCATTTGGTGAGAAATATAGTGGTTACCTGGAAAGTTTTCCGGGAGTTTTGAAAATTGGTGATTTTATAGATTTTGAGGTGCTCTTTCCGAATTTCGACTTTGCCACCTCGTACTTTTGCCGCTCGCGCCGCCATATAGGAAAAATGGCGCCTAAAAGCAGTTTTTTGACAATATCTCCTTTCCGACTCATTTTACGATAAAAATAGTTATATACAAAATAAAACTAGAGACAATAGCCTACAATTCATGTATCTACCTTTTTTTCCATAAAGTCAATAGTTTTGGCGTACGAGCGCCGCAAAGTGTACTCCAACGCGCATTTTGGCCAAAAAAAATCATTTACACACCACCTTGAGATAGAGTAAGTGGCACGTTTTTTTTAATGTGGTATCCCCAATAGGCCTAATCCACATGCAATTTAATGTGCTAAAATTTAGCGTATTCTCCTTCGCTTTATTGTTCTCGATGGACCAGGTGTTGCAAATTCATCGTCTGTATAGTACCAATCGAAACGTCACAGACCGGTATTTCATCTACATCATCCGCGATGGGAGTATCAATTTCATCGCAATCCTCTTCGTTCTCGATTTGATCATATGTTTGCTCAATTATAGTCTCCGTTTCTTCTTCATCATCGCTATCTGGTGATGGAACTTGCGAGTTATCACAGGTACCGCTACAATTCGTGCATATAACAGAGCACTTTAACCCAGCCTTTCTGCATCCACAAGCTTTCTGATATCCTTTTTTTGCATTTGCAAGAAACGAGTTTTAACAAGCTTTCTGGAGCTGGGGGCTCGAGTGTGGTGACAGGAATTAGCCCATTCTTGTTTTTTTTCCACCCCCATTGCTCTGCATTTTGTTCATTCCCATACCACTGCTGAACTTGGTGGTAAGTTCGGAACGAATGTTGTCGTGCTGCTGCTTCTGTAGGTGGTAGCGACGCAATATTAAATTTGCATTTATATGCTGATGTTGTGAAGCATGCATATCTATAGTTCTTTAAAGATATATTTTTTTTACTTTTCGAATTACTGTAGCTGTATAATTCAAGAAGAAGGCGTTCTCCAGCTTTAGCAATGATCTCTGGATCCTCCTTTGGATTTTTAAATACCTGAATAATCTTGTTTATCTGGATTTTTTCGGAGCACATTACTAAATTTAATTTTTCCTTGATGAAAGAATAAAATATGATCTGCGGCTGCTTTATCTATAATACTTTTAGTGGAATATATTTGTTGAGAAATTTTTCCTTTCCCTGGTTTGAGAAAATATATGTTTGAGTGCCTAGAAAGAGCCGTCAAAAGAATAAGAAGATGTACATCTTCGCCGACAACCATTACGAATTCAAATGCTGATGAAACGCTTATTGCAGTATTGATTATTAGCGCATCTGAATCTTCCGTGGCTTGTTTGACCATGAAGTTTTCAGCTTCAAATTTTGTCTTCAACATTCCAATAAGACGATTCTTGTTTGCATCATTGCTCAGGCATTTATTTTGTGACACAGTTGGAATCATTGTCTCGTCAAAAAGTATGTCTACAGAAGCAGTTTTTCGTGATCGTCGGGATCGCTCCGCATATTTAGTACTACGGTTCGCTGAGTCTTCCGGATATCCGTCAAATACGATAATGGCATTGGATGTATAGTGCGTTCGAACGTAGGTAACGTATTGATTGCAAATGGATGAAATTGATACGCCGCGATTCCAAATTACTCGGTGTAATAAGTATCCGCCGTCGATGATATACATCGTATTTTCAAAATTTATTATATATGTATATATATACACTGGTATATTATAGTATAATATAATATCTATAGTCAGCATAGTTTAGATTTACATTAATTTTATAACTCACAAATATAATGAGTTGAAATTAAATGCCACAGGTTGCATGAATAATGAGTAATGATGACCAAAGCGGGCGTTGGAGTACACTTTGCGGCGCTCGTACGCCAAAACTGTTGACTTTATGAACAAAAGGTAGATACATGAATTGTAGGCAATTGTCTATAGTTTCATTTTGTATATAAATGTTTTTATCGTGAAATGAGTCGGAAAGGAGATATTGTCAAAAAACTGCTTTTAGGCGCCATTTTTCCAATATGGCGGCACGAGCGGCAAAAATACGAGGTGGCAAAGTCGAAATTCGGATAGAGCACCTCAAAATCTATGAAATTACCAATTTTCAAAACTCCCGGAAAACTTTCCAGGTAAAACTACCAAATGACTGTACTATATGGATGCTGGGCTGATTCTGTGAGGAGAGAACTGAAGGAGACAACAGGGCCTTTCGGCAAGCACGTTCTCACTGAGACAACTGAGACAACATTTTCAGCAACCATCTCAGTTGTCTCAGTTGGGTAGGATAATTGGATTAATCAGCTGATTTTGGCATCGAATTATTGTGGTAGTCGTTTCCACACGGCACGACTAGCCAAGGCACACTTTCAATGCTAAAATCCTTGGTTTAGAAAGTGTCTTGGCTAGTCGTGTCGTGTTTACCAGAATAAGACCCATTATATATGATTATGCCGATTTTAAGAGGCACTTTCGCTTGGAAAACAATTAAAAACAGTAAAAGTTTATTCTGAGCACTACTCAAGGGCTATCACAACAAACAACATATAACTGAGACAAGTGAGACAAGAAAATCCATCTCAGATGGCTCAGTTGCTCAAAGGCTGCGTTCATTTTTGTTGCTCAATGTGAAAGTGAGACGATGTGCGAAAACACGCCGTCTCAGTGAGCCAAGTGAGAATATCTCACGGCTGAATCACGGCTGCTCGTGTAAACGACACAAAGTGGACTAGGAAATTTTCCCTTGCTTGCTATCTGTGCGCGAGTAAGATTTGTGAGATTTGAGGGATCTAGTTTGTTGCGCACACACATACAGATATATCAGGCCTAGGCCCAATTCAATCGGGGCTAGGGCAAAGTTGGGACTTGCCCGTTTACACGGCAAAGATAATCGCGACTTTGGGTTACGCTAAGCCAGAGTCGCGACTTTGGATATCGTGTATACGTAGTCATAGGCGCATATAACGACAGCATTGCCAAAATATTTCTTCTTGCATTTTCTGGGGGTTGTCACATTTCTGTAGACGTAGTGACCCTGGGAAAATGTACTTGCTCGACAACAACGACGTCAACAATTTTACAGGCACACAAAAAAAAAGTTTCAGTGAGAGAGTACAAAGGTCAAACCATAATGTGCATACCGTACCGTACGGAAATCTGTCAAAACTGGACGAACGGAAACTTATGTATATTCGACAAATATGTTGCTTTTAATTTTTACTTCATATAAATACTAAGAAAAAATGCAGTTATGGCGAAAAAGTCCACTTTTTCATCCTCAATATTTTGTCCAATATCCTTTTGATTTTTTTCAATTGCCTGTACTTGGGAAGGCATGGATTTGTAGACCTTAGAAATGAATGACAATGGAATAGATGCCCAGACGTCCCGTCCCCATAACTCATTTATTCCTACTGGTGGCTCACTGTACTCGGCCAATTTCCTTTTAATGTAAGCCCAGGATTGAGGTCTGGATTTTAACCACGCCACTTCAAAATTGAAAAGGATTGGTTCTCGTCTCGAGGCACAATTTTGGAAGTGTGTTTGGGGTCTCAGTTTTTTTGAAAAATTTTCAAATATGTATTTTTCCTTGTCCATGATTCCTTCTGCTCTAACCAAAGGTCCCCCACCGTTAGGAGTTATACAACCCCAAACCATTAGTGAACTACCGCCATATTTCTTTGTCGTCTTCACACTTGCCGGAATCAATGTTTCGCTTGAACGACTCCAGTACTACGATCTTCCTTCTGACTCGTACCGGCAGAATTAGGAACCGTCGGACCAACTTACCTGAAAGTGAATTATTAGAATTAATTACAAGACCTTTTTCTTTAGAACTTACTTAATTCCAATCCTTCACAGGTCAGTTACAATGTGCTTCAGCAAACCTCTTGCGTGCTAAAATTGTTTTGGCAGAGATAGCAGGCTTCTTCTTTTTTTCTTTAGGCTCTAGCCCAATCAGTTCAAGAGGCAACACGTAACAGAGAGCCTCAATAAAGAAAATCGTCTGTGCATCAGGGATGCCAATACTGGTTAAGAATTTCTTATTGATACATGATCATCTTTGTCAATAATTTCAAAGGATTCCTTCTGTGACTTGCAGCCAGGATTTCTTACGCTTTTTGGAGCAAATTCAAGCGAATTTAAGACCTATGGTTTTCGAAGCTGGAAGTCAATCTTGGCCTCCGAAGATCTTTTAAATGGACATTCGTCATAGCAGACACAAGCACCGTTATAAATAGTGCTGATTTCCTCAGTCACTACCACATACTAGTGGATGTAACTAACAGCAAATTAAGGGACGAGATAACGGGGTTATCGACTGGTGCCAGGATTGGAAAAGCACGTGAGTACGGAATAACATCTCTAAATAACAGAATAAAGTTTCACGATCTCCTAAATGAATTTCTTAACATTACCGCATCGCACACCAAAGCGATCCGGAAATAAAATAATAGTAATAATAATTTAGTGCTACATCACATTTGCATTACGGGACAAGCTGTTGCAGAGCGTCATTGTCGACTACTGGGTGACAACCTTATAGCCACAAAAAAGGAGGCCAATTCAATGAGCTCTTAGAGGCAGGAGATCTTAAAATTTCAAGCAGTTCCTGGGCAAGCCCGATTCATCTAGTTCCCAAAAAAACAGGCGGCTGGGGTACCTATGTACGGGAATTATACAAAATTGAATGCCAAACCATACCCGACAGGTATCCGGTGGCACATATTCAGGATTTTGCTGAAAATTTCGTCGGAAAAGCAATCTCTTCAAACTTAGATTTAGCTAAGGCTTATTACCAGATCCCGATGGCTTCAGATTACATCGCAAAGACAGCAATAACTACGCCAATGGGTCTTTTTGAGTTTGTTGCTATGCCATTTGGTCTAAAAAATACAACGCAGACTTTTCAACGATTTATGGATTCTGTATTTAGAGATCTTCCATTTGTTTTCTGCTATATAGATGATATAATCATCGCATCGAGATCATTTAAAACAAGTTTTTGAAAGATTGCAGGAGAACAACCTCAGATTTAACTTAAGCAAATGCATCCTTGGTCAACCTTCGACGTTTTTTGGGAATAATTTTATTATAGGCGATGTATACCTCATGCCGCACACATGCAGGCACCCTTAAATTCACTTTTGCAGGACTCTTAAAAGAATGATAAAAGACCAGTTCCTTGGAATAAGGAAGCGGAAGCAGCATTTACGTCCTGTATGGAAAGTCTACTGCATATGATACAATTACAGTATACAAGTTCGAAAAAATCACGGTCAGCCATTGGGATCTTTTCAAGGAAGCTACCAACTGCTGAGAAGAATTATAGCCCGTATGATCGCGAGTTATTGGCAGTTTATGAAGCAATTCGATTTTTTAAACATTTCCTCCAAAGGCGAAATTTTTCGATAAGGACAGACCATAAGCCGCTAATCTATACCTTTGCACAAAAGCTAAATAAAGCATCACCTAGGCAGGCGAGCCACCTAGATCATATTTCTCAATTCTTAACAGAGATAAGTACATATTTCTGCATCAGAAAACATAGTAGCTGGTAGCTGATGCATTTTCCAGGATCAGTAGGATAGATATGTCCACCATGGTGGTAAATAAAGTACTCCAAGCGGAACAAGACAAGGACAAAGAGCTGAAACAACTATTAGAGGGAGGCTTATCATTGATTCTACAAAAACGACTAGTTGTCACGAGATAAAAATTTACTGTGATGTATCAACGGGATTTAATCGACCTTACATTCCGAAAAGTTTGAGGAAGCAGATTTTTAATTCAATCCATAGTCTTTCACATTCCAATGGAAGAGTAACATTTCACCAACTTCGTCAGAAAATCGTCTGGCCTAGTATTCAAATACACGTGCTGAAATGGTGTTGCAACTGCATTGCTTGTCAGCGACCTAAGGTTCATCGTCACCATAGGAACTTTCCTGGAAAAAGTTGTGCTTCAGTTTATATATCAGTTTGGCGTTTCCTTCAAATATGTATTAGTTGGTGCATATTCAGAAATTTTATTGTCTCATAAAGTTTATTTGATGGGGTTAACCTTGAAAGATCGGGAATTTCGCTCGTCTTTCCGCCCTGTTGTTCAAACTAGGTATGTTTCCTATTAAATTATTACTCCATTGACACCAGTAAGTTGTAACATAACTATATAATAATAAATAATATTATCGGTAAGATTAAACTAATAAATACGATATCTACTGCTATAAATACTAATTGTAAGTTCCTCCTGTAAGTATCGTCGTCTCCTCATTATTCCCATAAGTGGTCCTTTTTATATTACCAATGTGTCAATTGTCAGTTTTTGATCCAAGATGATTCCAAGATATTTTGCAGAGATAGTTCTTCTGATAGTACAGTCTTCTAGAATTAAATCCACTTCAAAATATTCTTTATTTTTCTGTTGGAATACCATGTATGTATTTTGTTTTGTTTGTGTTTATTGTCAGTCTGTTCCAAGAAGCGTTTTGTATCCTGATTTATTGTGTCTTGTTATGTGTCGCGTTATTTCCCGAATATAGTAGTAAAGTGAATATTGTGTATTTAGAGAGGGAGTAAAGTGCAGATCCCAATATTGATCGTTGTAGTTTTATTGTATAATATGTCTAACGCCATCACCAATTTTCGTGGTGAATATTCGCTGTGACAAAAATTTGTTAAATATCATTCCGGCATGTGTAGTTCCAGAATAAGCTGCACGAACAAACGCAGCTAGTTTTTCATGATCAAGTCTGAATGTTAAAATAAAAGCATGTTCGCAAAAGTCCAAATTTTTATTGTTGTATAAGTAAAATAAATACCGGTTAAAAATTTACTTATATTTTTAATTACTTATTATATTACAATATTTACAATTTTAATGTATATTATTGAAATCCTAAAGAATTCAGCACAAGTATTGTAGGTAAAACGACAAATGTTCTGAATTAATTCCATTATTATTTGCGAATAGATCTATCAAAACGAACATCTCTCCTTATGTGCACGTGTGAGTCAGGACTGCTGACTGATAAGTTTGCATCACTTGGTTATATCTGATTGTAGTTTCATCCAACTTAAACGCTCATTCCTAGTGCACTGAAAAAGGGAAAATATATTACTTATGTATAAATTGTCCTATATGGATAACTAAATATAAAGCAAGATAATTCCTAAATGTAGCATCATTTAATTTTCCAATCCCCTATTTAACCTTTATATTAGATAATATTAATATGTTGTCGAAAACGGCACGCTGCAAACGCCGTTTTAGAGCGACATTTTTATATTTCCATATTCTTCCAGTAGGTAGAGGAATGTGAGGCAAGCCAGTGCATAGTGTAGTTAGGTAATGTTTGGACGGCGAGAGAATATACATTTTTGAAAGAATAAAATGCATCCACCCTTTTGTTAAAACTTTAGTACTATCAGCTATTAATATTACAAAGATGAACATGTAATAAATACTACAGATATAAAACCAACCAAAGAAACAAATTACAAATCAATTTCCTATTAGATTTTCTAACACCATAAATCAGCCTTACGGAAAGACTAAACATATACATACATATGTTTCGTCTTATCGTCCTGCTCCTACAAAAAAAAAAAAATTATAATTATACGTGGAGTTAAACTTCGAATGTGTTTAAACCAGGGATTAACAATCCTAATAACGTTATAATAACGAAAAGAAATAACGTTTTTATCAGGAAACGAAAAAGTTTCGGTAACGGCCATAAAGAATAAAGTAATTTCGGTACCACTTGTAACGTTATTATCCCAAAACAAAAGACTTTGGTTTTAAGAGCTCTTTCTCTTCAACAATACGAGATTTATTGCAATATTTGTAGGAAAGCATTGATTATTCTTTTTTATTTGTATTTAGTGCGAAAAGTAAAATAAAAATAGAAACAAATGGTGGCCCATCGGGTACGCTGGATTTAAATTTCCTACCATTACTTTTTATAATTAAGTTGATAATCTTGATGACATTTTTGTAAGGCCCAAGATCTATGCTAACAAACCAATTCCTGAACTGAAAGCAGAAATCCAACGCGTCCAATCCAACTGAAATTGAGCCAACTGACTAGAAAAAAAATCGTTGAAAATTTTATCAAAAGGGTCAGGGTATGCCAGTACAGCCGCGGCAGTCATATCATATTACATAATTAATCTTAACATATCTGCTTTATAAATAAAAAATAAAAATGACCGTGTAATACACAATAATTATTATATTATACTACACACTAGAGAAGTAAAACTTCTTCGTGATAAGAGACGAAGCATAGCAATCTTTCAAGTTGATAATTTTCCGTCATTATGTTGGATCCGCCATCTTTAGTTTCCATTTTGGTACTGAATTCGAGATCAGCGACCCCGAAAACATAAAGGCATGCATACATTTTAATATCAATTCTTTGAAGTTGCGAATTTTTGGTCGCATATACAACAACATATCTTGTATATTAAAGGAGGCAGAGCTATTTAATGATTCACCTTTTTTTCACTTGACACATATGTAACTGTCTCCTGCAGTTTAGAGGGAGTAGGGACTCATGCTGTTTACGGAATATGTAACCTACAGCGAATACGAAACCCAGAATTGGCCTCAATATATACATTATTTAGAATTTTTTTTGATAGAATATAGTTGATTTATTTAAAAAGTTGATTTATTTGGAGTTTGCCAACTTTTGAGCAGATTATGGAGAATAGGCCTGCCTGCCCGACCTGCAAGCCATCCTTATTTTTGGGATACTATACGAATTAAAAACTTGCTTTAAATATAATATTTAAAAAAAAAGTTAATAAAGGTAAATTGAAGGTAAAAAAAAATGGAATTTTGTTTGTACACGTATTTTAAAGTCGGGCGGCGCTAAGTATAAAAACACCAAGGCCAACTTTCATTTCTTGTGGGTCGTTAATGTTTTAACCGACTTCAAGAAAAGAAGCAGGTTCTAAATTCGACTGTATTTTAGTGTGTGTGCTACGCGATGTCTTCGTCGATTTTGAACTGATTTTAATGATTGCTAAAAAGACTAGGTTGTATATTTCGGGGTTGATCCCATTTAAATTTGAAGGAATACTCCCCCTCTAAGGCGGTGGGAGGGGGGTGTGTGCATAAGGGAAGAGGAGTCAAGCGGTGTGTGCATGTTACGCGATGTTTTCGTCGATTGTGAACAAATTTCAATGATTATTTTTTTTCAAAATTTTGTTCATTAGACGCCTTGTGGAAAGCAAGATTATACTTAATGTGAAGAACAGTTGTCTAGTTCCACACTTCGTTCGGTTTACATCGGTAAGCCAGCAAAATCCTGAAAAGCTCTCTAGTCATTCATTGTGGAAGTTAACAAGTGTTCTTCACATTAAGGGTTATTGTTTTATTGAATAAGTTATATCTGGGGGTGGTCCCATTTGAAGAAAATATTCCAGTTCTAAGGGTAGAAAATCAGGAGATGAATCCCGTTAACCGATTTTAATAAAACTTGGCACACAGGTGTAGTTGCAATGAAAATAAAATATTATGATGACCTGTACTAAAAAGTTAAAAACAAAACCATTTTAAAAAAACCGACTTCAAAAATATAAAATAAACGACACGCCTGATGCCCGTTCGAGTTGTCCACTCCACCACATTCGTAACTCTTGTGTCGCGCAAGTTACTCGACACGGCACTGCGCAGACGTGTATTGTACGGCACGGCACCGACTCCAAAAACAATTATTTTCAACTTTTAAGTGCTTTACATAGTTCATATTTTTTAAATCGGTTTCTATTTTTTTTTAAAAATTTATCAGGGTTAGTATTGACTCATAATAGGAACACTGCCGTTTTTTGCCGGACTCATAGTTGTTGAAAAGTTAAAGTTTTTGTGTTTTTTTTTATGGTTTTGGATCAGATTTCAACATACGTTCTCAAATTCGGTCTATCGACTGTTTGTTGATAACGTTCTGGTACGGAATCCTGATGGCGTGAGGTCGACTACTTAGCTCTTGACCCATTTATATTTACCCAACTTGCAACTTCGAGATATCTCATTCGTTTGCAATTGTAAAAATTATTAAAGAATAATCTAAGAATACCTTAGAGTAAAATTACTCGAAAAAACTACGGCGAAAATTACAGGGTAGACAAGAAAAGGTAATATAAAGTGAAAATAAAACTACATGTTTTTAGTAAGTTCACAAATTGATGTTTTATTTTAAATTTTGTGATATATTTGCATTTACTTTCATTTAGTGCAACTCGAATCGTTTTCCTTTACCTTTCATTACTAATCGTAACCGTTTAAAATTGTTGCAACTGGCATGCATGGCTTCATGGGAGTCCCACACACTCACTTTATAATAATTATAATAAAGGCGCACACGCCTCATATATTATAAATAAAAATAAACAAGTCAATATAATAATTTTTCTTCGTAAACAATTAAATAACAATATTATATTCATATTTCTGCATGAATTTGAAGGAACTTAAATAGAACTTGACGGCTTATGTAGATCTCAATTGTTTTATCGGTAAAGCTGATAAACCCACTTATTCTTTGCTTGCCCCCTTTTCCATATTTGTTTGTGGTGGGATAGTATTGTAGAAGGAAAGTTATCTGGAACCAGTTATTCCTTTATTTGCCGACTTTTAAGGAACACATTGCAAGCCTAGAAAGGACGGAACATAAGACGCTTTGGCTGAAGAAATTTCATAAGATGTTGACAGCTTACGCTTTCGTGGTTGTACCTTCGGTGCAGGAAAATCAAAATACGCCATTTAGTTTTTATTTAATGTTGAATTAAATCGCACGTAGCATCTAACTATATACATATATTCCTAAAAAATTAGGCCATTCGTCTATGTCCTATGTCTTCAGATGAAATGGAAAGTTTTAAGTACCCCGGCCCATGTTTCTTATGATTCTACAAATCTTCTGATATATTATATATTTTGTTGTTTTACATTTTTATCAAAAATAAAATTCATATTTCCCCATATTCTCTCAAAGGCGACAACGTACATTTTAGGCGAACGCAGGCACTCACATATGTATACATAAATCCAAAACATAAGCAACCGACTTGCCACGATATGTATAAGGAATCACGGACTTCAAATACTTTTCTTGGATTATCCTAACATTTCGAACTTGGGCGTTTTTGTGGTCGCTGATTCGCTTGATTTGCCGAATTTCACAACTTTTAGATAGCGGCTGCAATATGGCGAATTCATACTGCGAAATATCTTTAGATTTTCTTAAAGTGAACAGACGAAAGGGGAACACGAAGTGCTACTCAGAGAGTGTCGCAGGGCCGCATTCACAAACTAAGATTATCTTTTATCTTAATATTTTATTTGCATTGGAACTACATCTATGTATGTGCAAAGCTTTATTAAAATCGGTTAACGGAAAGTGTGTGAAATTCAATAAAGGGTTTCATCCCCTAATTTTCGACCCTTAGAGGTGGAATATTTACTTCAAATTTAAATCGGATTTACTTCAAATTTAAATCGATATAGCCTATTCAAAAAAACCTTAACCATTAAAATTGGTTCACAATCGACGAAGACATCGCGTAACATACACACAAAATACAGTCGAATTGAGAACATTTTCCCCATTTATGAAGTCGGTTAAAAGGGGTTATACATATACATATACAAAATTTACGTACAAGCAATAGATATGAGAACGGAGAAGTTTAGGCATTATAATGAATTGAATTCCGCACTACCTTAGAGGTATAATAGGCGAATTCGAGCTGATCTGCTGGGCATACTGTGAACGCTGTCGTTAGCGCGTTTGTGATTGGCTGGCTCAGTGCCCGTGAGCGCGTTCATGTTTATTTATTTCGCCAGCATCATCTGCACCTTCATCTAAAATTAATGCGAGTATATTTTGCAGAAGCTGTGCAGCAGTAGCAGATATTTGTCGATCCATTATAAAAATAGTCACAGAAGCAGAAAGTCCCACGTAAAACACGTAAACGTCCCTGTGGTTTCTGCGCCGAGAACTTTCCAGCGGCCACAGTAAATCGTGACCATTAGATTTTCACGCAAACAAATGAGAACGCGCTCACGGATGCTGAACCAGCCAATAACAAACGCGTTAGCGACAGCGTTCGCAATGTTCCCAGCAGACGCGCTTTAATGCGTCTAATGTAAGACGCGTTTTTTTACATGGCGCCTCTGTAGGCATAATTCATGCATCATATAATTATGACGATTTTTCATCGGCGGGCGTCCAGGTACCCTAGGTGCCTTTCGAAAGTAACGCGAGCTATAAGATCAGTTGTGCTAATCTCTTTTTTTCTCTAAACCACTTTCACATTATGACACTTGAAGTAAGGTATAGTATTCTGGGATTCTGGGAACCTTTGGGGACCTAAGGACGGAGGTTTGCTTCTTACACACCCACTTTGTGTAAACTTGTGTTTTTTTATTGATATAAAACCCACTAGTACGGGAGTGAATGTCATCCGAGGGGAGATCCCGTTGTGGCCCCGGGAGGCTAAATATAAACCGAAGGTCTCCAGGTATTCGGAATTCGCTTACTATCTACTAAGCTTCCCCTTAGCAACGCAGCCCTCGGCATATGCTGTTCCATCTTAACTTGGGGGGTATCCGGTTCGGAGCTCTTTATTGGGTATTCAGAGCCTACCCTGTCAGGCCCTGCTCCCGGGGTCTTCGCCGCCTCTAAACCTTAGAGCGTTCCACTATCCAGCACCTGTGGGTCACCTGGTAGCTGACACCCAAGCCCCAGATCTTTCTCTTATTCATATGTATATATATGCTTCTTCTCCTTCCTTTTCTTCATCATCATTATCGATATTACTAAGTATTATAAGCGGATAGCATTGAGAGGCATATGAATACTCTGTCCCCTCATAGGAAGGCGTATTTAATCATGACTACGACAAAAGCCATAAATTATAACTATAACTCTATATTTTCTGCATCCACAATTTGAATCATGACCTTTCGTACAATTGCAGAAAATAGAATATCTGATGATCTCCTTTCACAGCCATGTTTGAACTTGAGAATAAATTCTAAACAAATATTGTTCTGCAGCAACTGCTGTGAATGGAAGTGATAATCACTATACAGACTTGTTAAGTTTTGTATATGTTGCAAAACTCAAGTATCTATAGTTGTCAATTGAAGTTCATGTTATTGAAGCTCAGTATAAAGCCGATTGTTAAAACTTCTTCATTATACTGCGCTTGTTAACCATTAAAGTTAACAGAGTGTAATTTATCAATTAGTAAAGAAATCAATTAGAAAGGATTTTTTCTTTTATATAAATACCAGATGTCAGCAGACTCTGAACTTGTTTTAATACGACGAAGCTCCCCCATTGCTTTTATATTCTTACAGTGTTGTTATGATAACCACCAACTACCACAACTATATTACAACCATAATTATTCAGTACGTAATGAATATGGTATATTGTTTGATAACACAACCAAATGTTACAATATTTTGCCATATCACAAAATGAGGAAGAAACCCGCCGCCGATAACGTACATGTGCAATATTATCATCACTATTTAATTCAGCAGTAACAAATTCAAAACAGTCGAAAAGAGACGATTTTTTCATCTTTCACATTATAATGCCGTTATCGAAAAGTGCCATTGGGTAAAGACAACTTAACATATGTTCTGATGGGTCACGCAGGTTGTCATTGAATTATATTTATATAAACTGATACAATGGAAGGGTAATAAAGGAGTTTACTACAGTTTCCATAGCCTTTACTGTACTACTCGTTATTTGAAGTGAAAGAACTCTCTTCGATCTTTCAAATTTTATTTTATCAAAAGTTTGACCAATGCATATATTTATTACATATGTGTACCATTTAAAATAAAAATCGTCTCTACCTCAAAGGTTGTTCGGAAACAAATATATTGCAACGCCTAACCTTCCTAGACTTCAGTTCTCGAAACCTATTGGACCTACGCAACCTCTTTTGTGTATAAATTTATAATCAATATTTTTCATAATATCTAAAATTAGAACAAAACCAATAAATAGGAAGCTATCCAAAAAAAAAAATGATTTTCGCGATATTGAGTAATTTTATTTTGGTTCACAATTTCTCAATTGACTTTTGACATAATATTTCTTAATACCAAAATAAAGAAGTAAATTTTCGAAGATATCATTCGTGTAGGATTGCTTTTGAAGGTAAATCCTAAAGTGACCGAATTATTCAATGGATTCCACGAAAAAATCTGATGAACAAAAAACACCGCATCGTACGAGTAAAGTCAGGTAGGTGCACTTTTTTTCATAACTTCGAACCTTAACATACGCGGGCAAACTTATATTTACGTACATATCGAACGTATCGAATTGGGAACCTCATTTTCCATAAAACGTCCTTTCCATTAAAAAGCAGAACCTTCCTTGTGGCTGTATCTGCTCCCAAGGCTGAATAACTGTGTCTTACGTCATTACAATGATTCAGCTTCCATGCAATCAGGATAATTAAATTGTTCAAGTTAAATTTATTATTTATTGATTCATGCCTTTGCGTTGGAGTACATGTTGGTACGATAATTAAAATAGGAAATGGAATAATCTAATTTAGTAACATATAAAAAAGTCGCCAAAATTCACCAAAATATTTTTATATCTTCAGTAAATATGTAGGTATTATATATTATAATATTAAATAAAAGAGCGCGTATATAATTATAGTTTCGATCCTCTCTCTACAGAAAAACAACCTCTGTTGGTGGATGGCAGTATTCTCAGGGTGGTATTTTGATTTCGAACGCAAAGATTTATAGAAGCAGAATACTACTACTATCAGAATAGGTTTAATCAGAAGAGAATGCTAAAAATAGCTGACAAATGGTTCTGCAGGTAATGACTTAAAAGGTGAACTCAGGGGACCTCTCCTAGGCATTGGTGCAATATAGCAAACAATTTGGCGAGGGCAAGAGCATCTGTTTACCTATACTACCTTTTAGTAGAAAACTAAATTAATACACCTAAGAAATGCTTCGCTTCATTTGCGTTTCTGTGTGGCACTAGGCAATGGATGTTTCACGTCACGCCATTTTCGGGGGTCATATAATAATGAAAATCACGCAACCCTTCGACTTTTTTCAGCAACATGCGATACAACAGTTAGGGGTTATTATGAATATGAATGATTCAGGGAGAAGGTAGTTGTGAACCTCTTGGAAACAAATTATGATTATTTTGCATTTTAGATCGTCAGATCCGTCGTAAGCCTTCCCTGCAATTTTTTCCCTGGAAATATTAGCAGCAGGCGGCTAATATATTTTCTTGAAGAAAACTTTTCACCGAATAGTTTTAAGGAGGAAGGAAGGGTGCCGATTAATGGCCAGAAGGAGAAGCCAAGCTTTTAATGCTTCTATGCCTCACTGTTCGTTGGTAAAACTTTCTATCGAATAGCCGCAGAGTTAAAATAAAACGGGGGAATTCTTTTCGTTACTGTGTTTTCGTGCAGAGTAATTTAGTGGCGCCATTATTTTATCAGCATACCGTAATGTTTAATCAATAGCGCGATATAGTCATGTATATAGGTACCGCCAACGAAATATGCATGTACCTGGTACACACCTTACTTTTCCGCTCGCTGCGAGCTTCATATATAAGTACACATATTTTTATATTTGCTCAAACATTCAATTTTGATTCATTCTGGAGAATAATTTATAAGGTTAGTCATTTTTGGGCAGTGTGTTTGTTTCACCGGCAAGAAGGGCTAGAAGACGGGAGCTCGAAATATGCATTCGTGCTTTTATGCATGCCGGTCGATTGCGGGGCGTTAATTTTTTTTTACCTTTACAGTTCTTCCGTATGATTGCAGGGTAGTTTTGATTTTATCGCTGAAAGTACGGCTGTAATGGGAACAACTACCAGGGCCCTTTTGAAGTCATTAAATTGATTAAATTCTGCAGCTAGGTGGATAAATGGGTTTTGTGGCAAAGGGCTCTGTAACGGAAATTTATGCGTATTTTTTTTTATCAATTGAGGGTGAAAAATGTATTAGTGCATTTCCACGATTTTATTGAACCTTTGGAAAATTACAAAAAAGAATGAAAGAAATATAAAAAAAAAAGTTGAAAAAGCAAACATTAGGGTTTTCCGGGGGAGGAGGAATGGGATAACAAGGGGGATGAATATGTACCTATATATATATATAACACCCCGGTTACGATCAGCGATCTTTGTTTGAAGGTTTATTACTAATGTAAGTAAAATAAGGAACATTTTTACCCCGACATAATTAGAACTCTCAAAGTGGAAAATGAATACCTATCCAGGATATTTAAATTCATAGACAGAACAAAAAACAATCTATATTGTATTGTGCCAACAGTTAGAGTATGCAGAATTAAGTTGTAATTATCAATTCCGTTGCCGAATGTTGTCAATGATGCAATATTCAGTTAAAACTGTCTTAACATTTAGAGATTTTTTTAATTGAGCAGTGCAGATGCACATTCGGAAACATAATATTTATTAATTTGGGAGCAAATCTTAGAGCTTTAATTAGACCTTGGAATTATCTAAATTTTCACAAACAGTTCTGATTACGTAAGATAATACGGAACAATTTCCAGAAAAGAACTAACGAGAAATATTGTAAACTAAAAACTTACAAAAAAACTACCGGTCTTAAAACGCAACAGCAAAATAAATAATTTACAAAAATCAACCTCATATGTATACTTCCAAACATAAATTCCGTTTCAACATAACATTATACGATACACCCTCAGTCACCATGATGACTCAGACCACTTTCTGAATCCTCAGAAATAAATTAAATGAGACAGCCCTTCAGTAGGGGAGGCGTTATTTCAATTCAAACATCCAACGACTTGCAGGTTATTACCTTTAAAAATTATAACGTACACTGCTGCTACGATCCGAATTATCGCGTTTTCAAAGGTGAAAAGTGACCTTAAGCTTTGGCACAAAAAGATCCACAGATTTTCGGAACGTTACTGTGAATTCTCCCAGTGCCAAGGCTCACAGTTTTAGCGCAAATAATTAATATCGTCCGTTTGGATGGCCCAGGGTTAGGACAGGTGTGATGTCCTTTAACTCCGGCTCGCTCCGGGAACTGAGACCGCTTTTAATTCTTTACAGCACTGCACAGTGGAACAAAATCAAATCACTAGTAATTTAGGATTTCACTGCCCTTCGAGGTTTTGCTGGCTCGAATGAGCTTTCGCCAGTGACTAAATTGCGCAATATGGTTGTACTTGATTTGCTACACAGGACTACGAATTACATACGACTATTGGGTGCCAGCATACTCTTGCCGTTATGTTTTCCATTTTTTATTCGAATAGAGAACTTATAATGAGAAATTTTTGTGTTGATTTCAGTTACTAAGACAACACGTACGGTATCCTTGGCGACGAACAACTAACTAAAAACTATTTGCTGAGCCCTCCTGCATAAGGCGCACATGGCTATAGCACCTGACTGTTTTTTTTCTTCTTGTAAGCCTCCGGTGTGTTTAGCGTGTGGCTGTATTGATAAGGTGCCGTTCCTGGCCTGCTGACACTACCATTTCCACCTTACTACCTGCCGACACCGAGTAGCCTTACCTTAGCCTGTGTGGTAGGATTGTACTTGCCGTTGCGGTTTGTTGCGTTGATGACGACACGATGATGGAGCTATATCAAAGGGCGCTCCGTGTTAGTGGTTAGCATGTACGAAAATATAAAGCAGCCGTGTACGTTCTTCGGAATAATGATAAGAATAGCATTTAAGGGTGGAAAATATGTCAAAAATGGTGACTTGTCTGCTTGGCCTCTGTGTGGTCGTGAGTACATAGGGGTAGTTTTTAATTCGCCACTATAATATTCGATTGTGGCGCTTTGTTAGATCGAAGCGTATTCCTCTATGTACATTTACAGAATTCCTTACAAAACAATCATTCTAATGAAGTCTAGGTATGCATATTAATCAAAGTACAAATTTTCTTCGACCTCTCCCCTTTCAGCCTTCCTTCCTCTCGGGATCTTGAATTCTTGAACTGCTGTATCGATTTTAAATAACTTTCAATCAGAAATCAGTCTTTGCGATCACATTTGTTTTCCTTCAATGGCTAATATTAGAATTGGATATTTCCCTTCTTATGTCTGTAAGGATAGCGCATTGCACTGCGTACATGCGACTCAAGTGACCTGTAATTTCGGTAAGGCAAGTGAAGGGGGCAAAATGTTAATACCGCCACTGTGGCGGGTTTTGAGGCCTCCCGCAGTTTGGGTCTATTCGCAAAGTGAATGCTGAATACTTAATTCAAGTTTCTCTTTTAAATATTATACACCTTTGTTGATTTACATGCTGTACATACATACATTACTTATCTCATTACCATTTTTTTAGGTAATGAAGGGCAATAACGACAGGCTTGGGCACTAGGGCTTAAATATGAACATAGGACATCTTTATTATTTGATTATTTAATACCGTTACAACATATTCATACCTTTCTCACTCTCAGCACACAACATATGTAAAAGGAGTGAGTCGATTTTGGTTTTCCTTGAATTGAACAAGTCACTATATATAAACCGACATATGGCATTCAAAGTTTGAATTATGATAGACTAAAGGAGTTAAGGAACTTTGGCGTGCTCCAGCTTCATTTCCTTTGGGAGAATTGTCGAAATCATAATGGTTAGATTGTTTAATCTTTCTTACCCAAACAATTCAAATTATAATTATTACGTTGTACACTTTGCAGACTGAAATAAATTACATGCATATCAGTGCAAACGCATGTATTAAGCAGTTTACATACCGCATCTCCTCATATAGTTAGTCACAAAAGTAAGCACTATCCTTTCAAAGAATAAAAAAACCCAATTAATTTTTTTAATGAAAGAGAAGTTCCGTTTAAAGAAAAAAAATGATAAAAGTAAACTAACTTAAAAAGAATAACGAACTCAACTAAAAATAATAAAAAGTTCATATCACAAAAGCAAGTATAAAGTGGGAACAAAATGTGATTTTTTGATTGCTTTTGATTTGAAATAATAGTCCTAATAGTTTCATAATAGGTGTCATTTCTGAAGACATCGAGTTGATCACATGGCAAAATAAAAAAACATGAGCAATGTTTCATGTATAATATGTCTGGGAAATATATGTATATATATTCTTTTTATTAACTTCTTATATTATTACAGTCATACACTCAATTCAAATTACACTCTATCTATACACCCGTCTCTTCAACATCAATCTATGTCTCTCCCTGTGTTCTGTAAAAACACATGAATAAAAAGTGAAATAATGATGTAAAACCGGCCTACTTAAAAATGCAAAAATTATAAAATTTTTAGTGGTAATCATCCGTTCATACTAAGATCGCAGTTCGATGATGTTTAGTGAACAATGTTCTGTTCTGATTTGTGAGCGCGTTTAAATGATCTGAACGTAATTAAAACATATGAATACTACGTATTCATGACGGATTGAGAGACATAATCGAGATTGGATTGAGTTTTCGATCGCGTATTTGACTACATTAAATTAAAGGGCTGAGTCGAATGCGAATCCAATGCGGGTTGAAGTGACATATTAAGTGGTTGAATAACTCTCAAAATGAGCATTTGCAATGTTTGTTCGTGTTCCCAAACTTTTCTCTTCGACAAATTTTGTTTAAATAAAAACTCGATTCAATTTCAATCCAATCTGCGTACATATACATGGAAGTGAATCCAACTTCAATCTAGATTCGATCCTGCATGCATACGTAGTAATAGAGAAATTGACATTTAAAAAAAGGGGAAATTTTATTCAATTTTGTAAAAAAACGTGGAATGCAATCTGAGAGGACTTTTAAAAAGATGTAATTTAGTACTAACCACAGATATGATCGTATCAAATCGGCGTCGAAGGGTCTGATTGCGATCATGATGGTGAACACCGCTATAGCGAAAATAATTTCAATCGCTAACGTCCCTTGGGAAATTAGTCCTAAGGATAGACTTTTTAATAGTGAGATATATTTCTTCGTTGAATAAAATTATCCTATTAATCAACTTTGCTGTGATTTGGCTTAACTTGTGCTTCATTTACGCAAACAGTTATCGGGCATTTTAAAGGTGGCAATAATTCTGTGGCCATTTTCATTTTGATAATCCAAGTAGAAGTTGGATCCACATTTCGAGTACTCCGCAATCCTCACCTATAATTTTTGTAATATAGGGAAATCCAACAAGAACTGTCATTATAAATTATATTAAAAATGACATATAAACTACTGGACTGATTATATTGCTATCTCACATGGGCCAAGCTTTCTCTACCTTCTTCTTATTGAATTATGCTTATTGTAATGCCAACATTAAAAAGTAAACTTAAAATGATATTTTTATTTTACGTTTTATGTACAAAAATTTCTGAAATCAAAGGCCAGGTGTATTTTATTTGCACTGTTCGCACTTCAAAATTTGTCGTTTCAAATACACAACAAAATTAGTTACTTATTTCCATTAAACCAACCTTATCTATAAAGTTGGCTACTACAATCACTGAAATTGGTGAGGTTCAGTGGAAAAATATGCTTATATTAAAAAGATAGAGATATACGACGTGGTCCCCCTTTTTCATAACCATTTGACTGTCATGAGCCATCATCAATCCATTATCAATGTCCATTAGTTATATATAACATAAGTGGTAGTTACTTATAGCAGACATTTTCAATTTGAATTATACCCACTTTTCGTAAATGTCACGGCTGACAGTTGGTAGATGTGCCTAGACTGGGCCCGATGCGAAACGCACCGCGTCGAACCCAACCGGCCCATTCAATCCAGATTGTTTTTTCCGTCCGGAAACTTCTGTGACCGAAAATTACTTATGCAGCTCAAATATCACTTGTACGAATGCGGGTGAAATGAGGAGATTTGATATTATGTTGCTGTTATTTTATCAAGGCAGTGGCTATTTGTGTCGTTCGTGTACGTGTAAAACTCCGTGTACATGAACGTACACGTGACTAAATGGAGCTACACGAGCCGTGTGCACGAAATTACACGCGATAAATGTAATCGAAAATATTGAAATGGCAATTGAGGTTTGGTTGACGTGCTGTGAAAAATAACGTTACGGAGTAACTGCTCCAAAGCAGATTTGCTGCCGTTTCGTCTCTTTTTGACTAATGAAAAAACGAGGATGAAACTACTGTGGACCTGCTCTGGTCATTGATATGTATTATACACTAGATAAACCTGCTGCCCAATGTTCCGCCGTGTGCCGTATTGAAGCCGCTGCGGTGGGTTCTTTCAGACTGGCGTGTCGGCAAAATATCGGCCAGAGAAGCCAGTGAAGTTGACAGAGATAGATAAATTTAGGAGTTTAGGAGCCAGAGCCTTGTAATTCTTTAAGTCTTCGACAAGTCAACTTCAGAAAAGTCTTGAAAGAGGCCACCAAAATGGTTTCTATGCGGAACATCCCCACCCATCGTATCAACTATCCAGTGTGTAATATATATCAGTGCCCAGAGCAGATCATCATCCTCGTCTTTTCATTGGTCAGAAAGAGATGAAGCTATAGCAAATGTACTTTGGAGCAGTTACTACCAAAGGTTATTTTTCACAGCACGTCAAACTACCCTCAATTATCATTTCGATATTTTCGATTACATTTATCGTGTGTAATTTCATATACACGACTCGTGTACTTGCGTGTACACGTGGTTTTACAAGTATACGGACACAAAAATAGCCACTGCTTTTAATTAATTCAGTAATTATGTTGTTCAGGAATTCAACAAAAATTGTATACTGATGGCTGAAGGGAAGGGGGGGGGGCCTTCAAAGGCCCATCAAAGTTGTCAATTTTGTGAAATTCGGTGAAAATCGTGATCTCAGGCAAGCTTGAAAATTTCTATAATGAAAGATCACGAAACATAGAAACTCAATCCCAAGTGACGGACACCTAGGTGGGAGCAAAGTAGGCGGCGGACGCATCAGAAAAATTTTGCGGAAACAATCTTGACTAAGAACATGTCTGCTTTTTTCAGTACTTAATTATTAATGTGGAATAAAACATATGTGAGGCGGGCAGACGGCTAATTAGGGGCCATAGTCAGTAAAACGGTTTTATGTTGAGTCAAGTGTAAACACGAGGGTGCCAGTTAAAATTTAAATTAAGCCTCAGGAATTATTCCGATGTGGCTGGCATATATGAGAAGTTGATATGCATAGGTAGTGAGTAGACAGACTTTAGTAGCGCTGCGTATTTCTTCGGCTTTATTGCTGGAATAAGCTGTTTCATAACTACTAACTTGTGAGCACATCCTTCTTCTGTGTTACTGATTTTGCTAAATTCAGTTCAACAGTAAGTGAAAGTGTCATCATGAATAAGATCGCAACACGATCCCGCGCCACCTCTGCCAGCAGTAACTGCTCACCAAAGGTCAATAACCCCGACGCAATTGCCTCAGCTGCTAACATCGAACAGCTCGATGGTCGACTGACATCATGAGACACGACCTTGGTCAACTCCATCGCCGAGATAAGGAAACTCCACCTTCGCTATGGCGAAAACTTCCAACCAGAGGCTATCTGATCAGCAGGCGGCTATGGAGAAGCGGATCGCGATGTCGGAGGAAGTTGTAGCCAAACAAATTGCAGAATCGGTGGAGGTTTTGACAAGGTGAATTGCGGAGGTGGAGGAAACGCGCCGGAGACAGCTGAGCACTCACCAAGCAGCCTCAAATACTAAAATTTCCGAACTGGAGGACGAGCTCCAGGCAATCCGTGGCGTGTGTTGTTGTTACTGGCATTCCGGCTATCGATGACAAGAATTTGTTGAATATCTTCTCGGCAATTGCTGGCACATTGGGGTGAAGAGAACAGAAACATGGCTTCTTGTTTTCCCCCAACAAACGGAAACGTGCCAGCAGGATCATTGCGCAGCTGGCATCGGTATTAATGAAGAAGGCCTTCGTGAAAGCTTACTTCCGCGACTGAAGGATGAGATAAGAGGCCTCTCACGCTCCGCGATATTAGTATTGCCAGTGACTCAAAAATCTACGTGAATGAGAGCCTCGCTAATCTCATGTACAGAGTCAGGAAATTAGTTGAAAGGCTTAAGCGCATAGTGCTCACACTCAATGATATGGTGTATATTCCAGAGAAAGCTGAAGATGATCTGACATGTTTCTCGCCATAAAATTTCGAGGTCAGTACCCACATCAGGGAACTTAGAGAGCTTTAATCCAAGGGAGAGCAGTGCTTTAAAATTTATTTCCAGAGTTTTGCATCTTGGATTTGTGATTCTGACTATTATATTTATTAAATAAGGAGCAAAGCTCAAAAACACCTATAAAAAATATAATATAACAGGCAGACAAAGGGCAAGAAAATCCGTCTCTTGCAAAATCCAAAGCTCGAATGAACTCGACTGTGAAGAATTGTATTAAAACCAGATCAGCACAGGTACCGTGGATTCGTATAGTAATCGGATTTGGAAAAACCAAAGCTTAAAATGAGCTTGTTCATCCTCTATTAGATCCCGTTATTAAATTATGCAAAAACCATAGAAATATAAACTAAGCACGGAACGGCTGTATCGTGTATAAACTTTGTACATGAGCTACAAACTAAAGATAGCTATGCAAAGGAGTACAGCAACAGCGTGTATGAGGGAAACTTAATAAGAATTATAGCTATTAGTGAATGGCAGCGTGTAAATATATGTTAAGGGGGGCATCGACATTATGGAAGGAACTTCGGAAAATTTTGAATTGTAAGCCCCCTTTTGAATATGTCTTCATATTTACTGAGCGACTTTTTGGCGACCATTTCGAAAGCGGTCTATATGTTGTTTAAATTATTAAAATGGAATTTTATTCGATGGAGATTGGTAGTTGACATCTCCAAGAGTGCGTTAAAAACTGCAAAAACTATAGATTAGTTCAGTCGTGACAACACATAAAATTAGCAACAACAAATTGTAAACAAATTTTTATACGAAAAACTTTGAAACCGATTTGGATGAAATTTGGTGTGTTCTCTCATATTAGTAAGAGGTACTCTACACCTCAATTTGAAGATCGTATTATGCACAATCTAAATTGTCGAAAGAATTCAAGGGAACAATTTTTTTATTTAATTATTATCGTTAATTATTTATATTTTGCAACAACAACAACGTATACTGGAATTTCTAAGTTTTTCTATTTTTTATGAAAATTATTGTGAAACTTTTATTCCATTTTTAACTTTTGTCTAAAATCAATAGTTTCCGAGTTTCCTTGAAAAGAACGTACAAAATACGGTTTTTTTTCTATATTTTCACATTTTGATTTTTCATAACTTTTCCACAACTTTTTCAACTGGCGTGTACAAAAAGCATCATTCCTTAAGGCCTTCTGCAGACTTTCAAAAAAGTAGAGGTCCTTCATCACCGTTGGAAACATCCAACGTACCCCTTTTGTAAAAGGAATCCCGCCTGGACTATGAGTAATTCAATGTAAATAAGTTTTGTTCTCTTTATTTAAGACTAGCAGAACCCAGCAAACATTGTTTCGCCCTAGCCTACATTAATAAATAAATAATTTAATTTTGTTATTTTTTTACTTTCGCAAGTGTTACATATATCTATATGACCCAGGGAAGAAGGAGTATTACTCAAAACTCACTTAGCCCGAAGAATCGAGTAGGTTAGGTTTACAAAAAATTGATTTGCATAAACGGGGAGAAATTATTAAGAATAGGTGAAAGTGATGTTTGCGGGTATTGTGTATGAGTTTATCCTTGATTTGATAAGACTACCCCCACCTGGTTATGATATATAGGAGGGGGTGCTGTTGGTAGGGGTGTTAAGTGAAGAAAACAAATTTAATAATAGTGTAGAAATATATCCAAAAACATGGGAAAACGAAATTAAAAAAAATAAATTTGAAAAAAGTGAAAAAATGTGTCATGAAGGAAGCTCAGCATGGATTTTGTCGAGATTAAGAAGAAAAATTCAAATATCTCGGTAATTATTCGCCGTGATGGTGTGTGGTAGGACTTAATGGAGGAGTAGTATACTTGAATAAATATATGTATGAACTTATTAAAATTTTTGCGAAGAGTGGTAGGAGAAAAGGTATGAAAATAATTTTAGCATGTAGAAAGCATGTTTGGGAATGCGTGTGCCAAATTTGGAATGAATATTATTAAATGTAGACAGTAAAAAGGTATTAAGAATTGGTGAAAATGATGTAAGAGGGAATTGTGTATAAATTTTTGATTGATTTAATGGATTATATGCAGTTAGAATTTGAAAAAAAATGTTCGGAATGCACATATATTTAAGTACATACGTAGATAATTTCAAGTCAATCCGGCGATTATTTTCGAAGTTACACACATATTTGTAAAGACATGTCAGTTTGAAAATAGGAGGGCGGAGCGGCAGCGCTTACCTAGAACGCTGTCCATTTTATTCACCTGCCTATTGTAAATTTTCCCTTCTAATGTATTCAGATGTCTAAAATTTTTTCAAATAGACGCCATTTTGTCACAAATCAAAATTTTTATTATTCCTTCGTTCAATACCTGCATTAATCTATACTTTAAAAGAATCCACCATATTTTTTGATTTCAGATAATCCAAACCCCCAAGCGCCTTTTTTAGAGGTCGTTCGGGACATCATCTACATTTTTAGGAAAACCAAAACGGACAGCGTTTTTTCGGAAGTTTTTTGAAGCGATTCGTGATAGAACAGGAGTTTTTGCGCTTTTTCCTAACTGGTGTGGTTGCTGTTAAACTATTCCTCAAGTTTGCAAGTGCTATATTTCTGTAAGGTTTTTAAGATACAATAACATTTTGATGTTTTTGGTATGGTGTGTAAATTGCTTCTTATGCTATGAGAGCTTTCTTGTTTTTTTCTGTTATCCTAATGGCCAACGGTATTGGTGCAAGACGTGATAACAATTGCCTTTCACAAGGGTTTATGTGATGTTACTGGATCACCATAGATCTTGTGAAAGCTGTCTTACATTCTCTGGACTTGCAAACTCCTAACTTACCTACCTACCAGAACTTGCACGTCATCATGGCCGTTAGGGGGTTCTAACTTGTGTACTTATCAGCTCTGTTGGTGCAAGATCTGGTTGACGTTGCTTTTCACAAGGGTTCATGTGATTATTAGTGGATCACCCTAGACCTTGTGAAAGGTGTCTTGCATTCTCTGGACTTGCAAAGTCCTAACTTGCGTACCCACCAAAACTTGCACGTCATCGTACAGCTGTGATGTTCTAATCAATAACCTCAAGAAATAGCAGGCGCCGTTGCACACCTGCTTTTACGTGAAACGAATAACAGGCTGCCTCGCTTGGAAACTGGCCTTTAACCCATATTTATATTTGACCATCACTAATACTAATGACCGATGCAACTTGTCTTAACAGAACTGTGAAATACAACATGAACTAATTCATGAAGTTTTTTAGTTGTGAAACTCCAGATCTTCATATAACAGTTAAAAAAATAGAGAGTAACGAATATGCTTACCCCTTAGCCACCGCTACTGTTGGCCCGTAAATGGCATAGGAAAAAACGATTTATCCAAAGTTTTAACTAAATTGATTAAAGACAATATTCTTCCCTATTCAAAGACTTGTACCCCCGCGATTAATTTTAAGAAGTTCTGAAAAACGTGTTCCAAAGTGTTTATTCAAAGTTTGAAGTAAATCGGATCAAAGAAAATATTTTCCCCTTACAAATATTTATACGCCATTTTTCCCTTTGACGGTTGAATTTTGACAAATGCTGAAATACGTATTCCAATCCCTGTGTTATAGAGTGTTTATGCACAGTTTACACTTTTATTACCCATTGTATACCCCCTTTCACCCCCTTGGGGGTTGAATTTTGCCAACAGCACCTACCTATAAAGCAAATATGTGGGAATAAAGTCAATCGGTCAAATGGTATATAAGCGAGATTACGGAGCCACCTAACATATGCTTACCACACCTAACTATAAACCATTCTCGCATTGTTGTGAATATGTTGTCAATTGGTCAAGAGGTTTAGTCAGCGCACGCTCATTTAGGACTTAAGCAGCTCTTTTTCTTGCTTTACAAATATTGATATTTCCAACTAAAAACATATATTTATGAAAATAAAATATATCCTATGTTACTTAGGGATAGTGTTGCTTTCTAACAGTTCAAGAATTTTTAGAATCGGTTTACTAGTTCCAGAAATTACCCCGAATAAACGAACAAACAAACAATCTTTTACCTCTTTATAATATTAGTATAAATACATGTAGATATACATTTGAGTTTGGAAATTTTGATGGTCGATTCGAAATCAGCGACCCTGAAAACTTCGAAGTTTGGATATTCAGGGCAATCCCTTGAAGTTCAACTAATTTAATAACATAACTTATCGGTAGCTATCATGGAGCCAACATTTTGAAATCTTGCACTTTATCAAAATAACAAATTGCCTATATGATAAATTGGACTATCTACTACCTCGTAATTGTAATTGAGTGACAAACAAACACACAAACAAACACACTTTCATTTTTATATACATATATCATAGATAATTTTTATGTATACACCAAATTGTAAATTTTTTAGATTTTTCAAGGAGGGTGGAACAAATTCGATGAGCGGGTTGAAATTTTCGCGCTCGCTTCATTTTCTGCGTACGCGTCTGGCCTGGACTATAGTGCCATGGGCCAGCGAGCCAAAACTGAAGTGTAAATTGAGAGAATAATGCTGAGTTAATTCACGGATTCGTGGAAAGAAAACACAATATTTACATTAGTATAATGCCTCTCTCCTCTACAGCGCTATTGAAACTAGCAGAGCATAGGGATACAAAACTGCGTTCGAGGCACAACATCCATAATCTAAATATTCAAGCAAACATACATATATCTCCGCCTATGTACTCGTATATGGGCTTCATTAGGAAGCATTAATGACCGCCTTTTGCGCCGATTTTGCAATTTTGGGTCTCTCTAGAAGCTTAACCTTTCGTCGCAGGGAAAAATGTTACATATAAAATCTATTGCAGACTTTATGCTCTACAGCTTTTGTATGAATATATTTATTATTAAAAGTTACCCAAAACGAGATAAATGCGAAAAACTAATTGTTGTCCTCATATTTTAATCTCTTTCACGCTATAAATCGAAATGTGTTAACTTATCAAAAAAATTGATATCACTAAATTTGTAGAGAATTTCGAGATCTGAAAAATTGTTATTAGTTTTTATTTTGTGTATCCAGAAGCTGAGATATTTACGAAAAACAATTTTCCTACTATAATTAACATTGCCGGGAAATCTTAAGTTCTGTCAATATAAAAACTCAATTTAAGCGAAGCTTTTCTAACACCCCTTTACATATCCCCATTGTCAACTCAAGTGTATAAACGTTTTGCAGGCAGAGGGCTTTTTTTCTGAAAATTTGACTGGACTACAAATCGTTATCATTATCACAATTTGTTCTGAGAGCAGAGTCTGTGTTTGATTAGTTGGTCCATTATTCTATACCAGATGTGATTTTTATATACTATCAAACTAATATAAATAATTTCGAGTCTGTCCAGTGCAACGCTCTCAAAGATTTGCCTTGGTATAATCCGGTTATTCTACCTCCCTACTACTACTACTATAATATAATATAGTATAATAGCGCAGTTGGTAAAGGAATAGATTCTGAAGTAATTCGGAATACGAGTCAAAACCGATTCCACTTTCGATTATTGTATGAACAATGAATACATTACTTTTACATAGGCAGGTCATAGGCTGTAATTAATCGATACCATCTGCATAACCCGTAATCAATTCAGAATCAATGGAATGCAATTCATTTTGCATCGATTACAGAGAATGTATTTGTGAATCAGTTAAAATGAATTAATTCTATATTAGTGAATTTGAATTAAATATTCTCAGCTGGAAAAGAATAGATTCTGGATTAATTCACAATACATTTCAGGAGTTAAAAACTAATTCCACTTTGGATTACTATAGGAATCTGTTATTTTTATTATTCTTGAAAATGTGGAAATCTGGAAAATATGGAAAATAAAAATGACAAATCATAAAGTTTATACTCCGCACTTTTCATTTCAAACGCAAACTTATTTAAACTGAAATAAGTAAGCATGCTGCACGTGCGCCGCACAATTTTCTTAATAACGGGGCTTAAATAAAAAAAGTAAATCCAGCTCCCTCTTATGCGGGAATCGTTGGTTTCTACAGACCTTAACAAAGGATCGTAGTCGAATGATTGATTCCTTACTGCATTACTAGGAAGCAAAAGTGGAATCGGAATATAAATACCTATAGTGCTGCTGCTCTCATTATGATGTGTGGGTTTTTACAATTAAAAAAACTAAGAAGACGAAAGAGAAGATGACGGATGCTATCTTTGAATAAAAACCGAAACGAAAACATCAGCCATGGAATTTATTTATATTTTTGTGTAATGCATTTTTTGGATCCCATATCACAGGCTCAAATTTATAGAGAGCTAAAAACTTAAGGGTGAATTACACCATTCCATTTTCAATTTGTTTAGCTAAAACTTCTTTTACGCTTGCTTCTGCCCGCTAAACCGGAGGTTATTACACGAATAATCGTCTGCTTCCCATTTTTAGTGGGAAGCGCACGCATAACAAATATTTCCTGCGTTTGTCTCCCACATACCTCGCCAATACACAGCAAATATTTGGTGCGAGAACGCAGACACAAATGACGAAGAAAAAGAACGCATTACAAGATTTTGCTAAAGAGTACGCATAACAATTATTACTCTTTGTAGCTCCCACATACCTCGTAAAACGAGACGCATTGCCAAATATTGGACAAATGTACGCATGTCTGGGACCGGCTTAAAAGCCAGACTTACATTAAGGATGAACAATTGTTAACTAAAGAGAACGTTTACTCCACAGACTGACTTTTGTAAAACTAAATATAGTTTCCCTTAACCGACATTCTGAATTTTTTGATGATGTGTATGCTGTAAACATACTTTTCTGAAATAAAATAAGAGAAGAAATCTTTATTTTTCAAAGAGAATTTTCATGACATCTTTGCATCTAATATTTTATAAGATATGTTTGCGCATTTTTTTCAAACCAAAAAAATCAAACGCGGATTTAGCTTTGTTTTGTATGAAAATCATGACGTCACTGACACACGTTTCGCATTTTCGTGGTAGCGTATACAGCGTGCGCCGCAGTGGACTGGCATGGCGGCTTAATTTTTGTATATTTCATAAATTTGGAAACTAGTGGCTGGTTTATAAACTCTAATTTTATTAAGTATGAAATAATATCTACACGTCGCAAAAGCCATGCAGTTTATCACATACATTTGAATAATTTTTTTTTTACAAATCTCATTTCTGTTCCCCATATGTTAAACCATTACTCAGATCCGATAACACTTTCAACCATCCTCTGAAATTTGTTTCAGTTTAATTTCATATGAGACCAAAACACAGTTTGAGCTAAGCTATGACAGACCATGGCACAAAATACAGGGCAATATCTGTTGTCTTAGCGTTATCGCTTGTGAGTTCAGGTCCAGACGCCTGATGCAAGCCTTTCAATCAGTGATTTTAGTGCGAATTCCTGCTTTAAGTTCAAAGTTAAAAGTACGCTTACTACAAAGTGGGAATCGGTTTCATTAGCGACTCGCTAATTAATATCAATGAAGTGAAAGCGCAGTGCGTCGTGAATTTTTGCGTGTTCCGGCTTTGGTCTGGCTCTTCACTGATTTTCACAGTGATATACTAGAAAGAAAGCGAGGCAAGTATAATAGTTTTTCTTACCATTGGCACCTACAAATTACTAAGCTTTTGGTAGTGCTCTACGGATTTGACATTCTTCATAATTCACTTTTTGTGTACTGTTTTGATTCTTGAAGTGTTTGTCAGATTGTTTATAAATAGTTCGTGATAAGATATGTATGTATTATTCAGGTCTCTGAAGCTGCGATTTGTTTTTGTTTTAAAGTGAAAATCTGGAAATGTGTAACGTGCAGTATCTATGAAATTCCTACGAGTGCTGTGCCCAAAGCAATGAATACAAAGCAAAATAAAGTTTGGTTGTTCTCTGTTCGCTTACCTATTCCAATCGATTCGAAATTTTAATTCTCGCTAAAATGTGTTTGCAGATTTTAAACCTTAGTATGTTTTTTTATAGATTAAAGTTTACGACCAATGTATGTTTACCTCTCAAATTCGCATCTTAAAAACTATTTTTGTCGTACTTGTTTGAGTTTTCTGTTAGCCCAATAGCCTTGGCGCCTTAGTGAGGAGTGATCTGGACTACCACTTCAGTCGCCATGAGTTTAATTCCCACTTCGACGTTGGTCCTACGCTTTCGTATGCTAAGTGAGGGGCGACAGATCGGTGCTGAGTTTCCTGCACTGTGCGTTATGTAACGATCTCTCTACCGCCTGACCCCCTTACTACCTTTATCCCAAGTTTTGCTTTAATAATGCATTCAAATGAAAGTCGTCACTGAGGAAAATTTAGTCATAAAAGTGCAATTATGCATTAAATGGAATTTACTTAGTATTTATAATTTTTGCAAAGTTGCGTAGTCAAGCTAAGTAGTTTAGGCAATTTTTTAATCATTTTCAAAATATCCGAACTTTAAAATTAGGCGTGACGGATAGAAGGATAACAATAGTATCAAGTACTCTCACAAGACATAATCATTAATTCATAAAGTGAAATTCCCTTATTTTAACAGTTACATGCGCATCTTAAACTATAAAAACGAGTTGCATCAATCGATTTTTTTTTCAATTTGGTGTGAAAGATGGAGTGTAAACTATTGCACCACTTGAATCATTTCGGGGTTGTTTTATTCATAAATAAATGCGTATTATCACAAGTGAACTCAGAATATTTAAAAAGATGATCCAAAATATTATTCTCAGTCTCTGTCTATCATCGATAGCAACCATAATCTACACAAGTGCCTATACAAGTATCTCTTGACCTGGTATCGTTGACTCATATCTAAAATATCAAATAAATGGACATAACCTATCGCTTCCAAAAGTGGAGATGAATCGGTTTATTAAATAAGGCGGAAAAATGAAAGACGAATTACAGATTCTATAATGTAGGGTCTTTCAATAAGTACGCTCGACTTTTAAATGTAAATATGACAAGTTGTGTGTGACTCCATATTTTTATTTTATTTGAAAGATTGTTTTATGGCATTAGGTATGGAATATGACTTCGTTCAAATGTCCCTCGGGGCTTTGTTTGGTGGCACGTATTCGGGAGGACCAAGTTTCGATGAATTTGTCGCATAAATCTGGCTGAATTTGCTGGATGGCGTTCGATATGTTGACTTCGAGAGCATCAATTGTTTGCGTTTTTTCGCATAGACCTCTGATTTAAGATAGCCCCCCAACGAGAAAGTCTTAATGCGTTAAAACGACGATCTCCTTGACTAATTCACGTCGTCTTCCCGCGAGATTATCTTGACCTCAAACCGCTCGTGTAGAATATCCATCTTGACATGCGCTGTGCGACATGTAGCGCCGTCCTATTGGAATCACATATCGTCGGTATCCACATCATCCAGTTTAGGCCACAAAAAGTGCTTATCATCAATCTGTAGCGCTCCCCGTTTTTGGCGAAAGATTGGTCAACTTCCGAATACGTGCCAAGCGGAGCCGCGGCGGACATTTGCACGAAGTTATTTATATTCCTCTACTCCTACTTATTGCCATAATATATTCCTTCAAATAAAATAAAAATGGAGTGGATATCTTACACATAACTTATTTTATTTACATTTAAAAGTCGAGTCTCATAATTGAAATACCCTGAAAGATAAAATAATTGCGGTGAACAGCAGTAGTGGAAACCGTTTTGGCACTCTCTAAAATGCGCAGAAAAACAGTCCACTCCATAACTAGCTTTGAAGAGGCAGCATTTCTGTTTAAAATGAGCAAGAAGTAGAAGAGAAATCCCACCCTTTGTCTTATTAAACAAAACAGCTAAATCTGCCCGTTCACTAATCAAACAACTAAATGCTATTTTGTGTTCACTATTAAGTATACGTAAAAATTATTGCCCCTTTTAAAGAAGAAGCACACTCGCCCCTTTCAAAGAAGAAGCATATTCGGAATTGTGAATTCTGCACGTACATACTTCTATAGAAACTCTCGACCGTTAAAAATTGTTCTCTCTGCATCAAATATCCTCCACTGACAATGAGATGCACGAAGAGTTTAGGAACCAAGGCATTCATTGCGAAGAAGTAACGCCCAAAACACAACCTAAAGGCAGGGCAGTAGGCCTGACTATAATAGTCTTAAGACTCTCTAAGATTTGCTGCCAAATTTCCTTATGATTGGTTAAGATTCGGCCGAATCATAACGAATCTTAAGCTCAACTATACAATCGTCTTAATGAACAAGCGTTGGACATCTCCCACTAATTGAACCAACAAAGTTAAATCACTTAATGTTTCCATTTCATTCACCATTAATTTAAATTTTTCTCGAATTCACCGGTCAACAGCATTTTTGCGCACGGGTTATACATAATTTATTTTTATTGCTTTTATATCTAGAAATAAGAATAAGAACAAAAAATTGTTCTGAATTTGCTTTTATGAGTAAAAAATGGGAAAATTAAAATCAATGAAAATACATAAAAAATTGACAGAGATGATTTATTAAAAGATACCGAACGTCCATTTATGATTTTTTCTTACAGTAGAAGTTTTAAAATAGAGTTAAAATGTTTAAAAATGAACAGTTTTACTTTTCCTGTCATGTTCAGTAGAAGTTTCTCTTATTAACCCCCAAATATAGTCTCCCATCATGCTTTCAGTATACTGGCCTTGGTAACGTCTCTCAAATTCCATTATATCTTGATGGAAGCGTTCCCCTTGTTCTTCCGATTATGTTATTATTATAGAATATAATATAATAGTTATTATAAAATAGTTAATAAATTAAAAAAAAGAGAAAATAAACTCACCGTCCAGATTGCATCTGCAAGAGTTACATGACACATGTGGAGCCCATTTTTTGTCTTGATTTTTAACAGGTAGATTGAAGTAAGCTTGATATGCCTCGCAAATCTTTAAATTTGTACTTAAATCATACTTTTTCTCTCTCACTTTAATAAATTCGCCGCAAATATTGCAAAACGAGTCAGCGTCTCGTTTACAACTTCTCGTAGCCATTTTGTACTGGTCGATACAGCGAAAAAAGGTATGAAACGCGTTATTTCTCTGTAGTATTCAAACACATACTGTCGTACACAACGAGCGACACAAGAAACACTACTACACGCCCTCTTACCTCTCTTTCTACACCGATAGCGCGCAAAGGCCGACATTAATTGGGCGCGAAAATTAAAAATGGTCAAATCGCTCTAAATTCTTAAAAAGCAAATATTTTCGATTTGTAATCACATATTTTTTTATATATGTGCTTATATAATCAGAATATATTAAGTAAAACCCATGCGCAAAAAAAAATTTTTTTTTTGTTGACCAGTAGACAGATCTCTTCCATCCTCAATACGCCAGAACCGAATACAGTGCGCCGCGCTTGGGAGATCGCGGGACAATCGCAGAAAAAGTAAAGTGTTCTGAGTTGTCCTCATCCTCCCCGCACGACGCGCATGTAGGGTTGGGTTGCCATACGTCCCGGTACGCCGGGACATGTCCCGGTTTGAAGCATGGTGTCCCGGCGTCCCGGCCGATAAGCAAATTGTCCCGGTTTAAAAATCATAGTTATTTAATAGAGGGCTGGACTTGGTAAACAGTAATATACCTCCAATAAACGCGCTCTAACTAGCTAGCTAGGCTAATCGTACGTGGATAGAACGACGTAGTAAGCGCTGACACTTGTCCGTTCACGTTTCACGAATTTACGTTAACAGTGTCAACGCATTTCGAGATCGCAGACTCTCAGCGTTGACAGAGCAAGAGCGCATTGGCACGAACACTGTCCCACACTGTCACGCACACTATCGTACACTTTCGGGCGCTCTCGCTCATTCGGCTTGCGCTCGGCTCAGGTCGGCGACAGTCGAGTTGGGAGCGCAATTTGTGACTTCGTTTGTTTATATTTAGCCATTTTCATTCGGTTGTTTTGCAAATCTGTGGCTGTGTTATAATACCTTTTGTAGAAAAAACATGTTTTCTATCTAAACGTTTGGCAGTTATTTTCTGTGTCGCGCTGTGCGTGTATTTTGTGGTTTGGACAGATAATTTAAACCAAGTGAATAAACGAAATAAACTTATTTTATGCGTGCCGCGCTTTCTGTTGGGTGCTTCAACGTTGTGTTGAAAAGTTAAACTAATAAATGTTTGAATTACAATTAATGCAGTTTATAAGGTAGTTCTTCAAGTAATTCGTAACTGTGACTTTGATAATACAATATGGGAAAAAGGAAATGTTCGTTTTCGGACGACTATACAAAAGAGTGGTCGTTTATTAAAAGAGGTAGGCATGATAAGGAAGCTTTCTGTTCAGTTTGTGGATTGTACTTATCTATTGGACATGGAGCTAAGTCAGCTGTGAAGGACCATATTCGAACGGGAGCTCATGCGACGAAATTAACGGTTGCTTCGACATCAAAAGATATATCAACATTCATGATCAAACAAGATACCCCCGAAGATATATTGATACGCTCTGCTGAGCTAACCACTGCGTATCGAGTTGTGAAGCATCACGAGTCATTCAACTCTTTAGATTGTACTACAAAACTGAATTCTGTTATGTATCCTGACTCAAACATAGCGTCAAAACAATCCACAGCGAGAACAAAGGCCACCGCTATTATAAAAAATGTTTTAGCTCCACACTCCATTGAGCAAGTCAAAGCAGAAATTGAAAATGTGCCTTTCTATGGCGTGTCCACAGATTCCAGCAACCATAAAGCTGACAAGATGTTTCCTTTGCTGATACAGTATTTCACTGAAAAAGAGGGATTACAAATCAAACTTCTCAAATTAGACATATTACCGAATGAAACATCCGATACCATAACGTCATTTTGCCTAAAAACTCTGGAAAATCTGAATATACCGCTGGAAAACATGGTGGCTTTTAGCGCGGATAATACAAATACTAACTTCGGAGGAAGAGAAAGGCGCGGGACAAATAATGTGTACTTTAAATTAAAAGACATTTTGAACAAAGAGTTGGAAGGAATCGGTTGCCCCGCGCACATTCTTCATAATACAGCCTCCACTGCCGCTGATGTAATGTCAATCGATGTGGAGTCCATGGTACTAAAAATTTACAAATATTTTTCAATATTTACTGTGAGAGTTGAGCGCCTCAAGGAATTTTGTGAGCTAGCAGAAGTAACATATAATAATATACTGTCACACTCGAGAACACGATGGCTGTCACTTCTTCCAGCTGTAGAACGCATATTAAAGCTTTGGGTGCCATTGAAAGATTTTTTCGCAGCTGAAGCAAGAGCCCCGAAAGCAATAACCGACTTTTTTGAGAACCCTATATCTGAATTGTACACTCTTTTTGTGCACAGTCAATCATCTTTAATTGAGAAGCAAATTAAAAGGATAGAAAAATCGGTGATTACTGTTATTGAAGTGAAAAGTGTTTTAAATGATACAACGAAACAACTGAACGACCGGTCACTAAATAGCTACTTGGGTAATCAAACAAAACAATTATACACGAAACTCAAGAATGAAGGTACTCTTGATGCACAGCAAACAGAAACATTTGATAAAGACACAAGTGATTATTTCCACGCTGCTATTGAATATCTCGAAAAGTGGTCTAAGCCTATGAAAAAATTCGAGATTTTTGATTGGATGATGTTGAACGAGATTCCACAGTGGCAACAAATTGAAGAAATTACAAGTTATTTAAGCGAGAAATCTATACAAATTAGTGATTCAATGTATGAGGAATTTATGTACTTACAATCGTTCCTACAAACTGAAATGTCTGATGAATGGAAATGTAAAAACGTACAAGATAGATGGAATTATTTTTTTCAAATGACAGAGGAAAGAGAAAGAAAAACTAATTTACTCAAAATATGTCAATATCTCTTTGCAATCCCTGGCCATAATGCACATGTGGAGCGGGTATTTTCATTAATAACCTCGCAGTGGACTAAAGAGAGGAACCAGCTCGCTGTGGGGACAGTTGAGAGTATAATTCAGTGCATATACAACTACAAGATGACATGCGTTGAGTTTTACAAATACGTGAAGTCCCAAAAAGAATTGCTCCGTAAAGCGGGAACATCTGACAAGTATGAATGGGCCCAGAAAAGCGGCAACAATTAGGTTAAGAAACTTCCTTACCGCTGGATTTTATATTTGTTGATTAATTTATTATATTTTGTAATAAGAATAAGACAAAAATGCCATGCATAAATGAGGATATTTGATGATTATATTTTGTGTCAATTTAAAAAAATAACAATGCCATGGATAGATGAGAATGTTATATTTAATTTTGTTGATTATATTTTGGGTTTATTAAAAAAAATACATTGTGATAATTTTATGTTTGTTGATTACATAGCGTGCTAATTAAAAAAATGTTGACAGATAGGTACTTACTTTAGTTAATGTTGATTTCGTAAAAATATTTTTTTTTATCAATATTTTGTAAAATTATCAGAACTATTGAATTGGCAAAAGTTGTTCTGTGTTTAGGCAAGGACTAAACCTTTAAAGTTACCTATTGTTGTAATAATTTTTTTATTTATTTATTTATTTATTATGCAAGCCGATATAAAAATGTGTATACAAATATGAATGGATGATTGGCATTGTTGTAATAAAAGTTCCGTTTTTTCTACCTTTACTAGTTTTTCTTGAAATGTCCCGGTCTGAGTCCTCACACTTATGGCAACCCTAATGTAGGGTCACTGACGATTCCCAGGGCATGTATATGTTTGCCACATGTATTATGCCCTGTTATAATCCCTACAATATTCCTGCATTATTTCCTGCTTAATTTCAGGAGAGTTTCTGCAGTACACTTTTCGGGACGTCCTATAAAGAGTTTGGTGTGCCTACAAGTTTGTAACACGGACCATCTCTGCGCATGGATTTTCTCCATGTGCCGAGTTATCCAGTTTTTCACTATTGCAGAATTCACGCCAATCTGTGGTTCCGGTCCAAAGGGGCTGCATTTCGCGCCTTCCTTTGCTAGACTATCAGAGTTTTCGTTACCCTCGATGCCTTGATGACTAGGAACCCATATAAGAGATATTGTAGCGAGCTACCGACTGCAGTCGTTTCTTACATTCCAGGACAATTATCGAGCGGGTGATAGGATTTCGTAGTACTGCGAGCGCAGTACTGTCGCAGCAGACACCAATACAAATTCCTTTCACGCCATCGCTGATCAATTATCCAGTTTGTCGCACTCAGAATAGCGATGATTTCCGCTTGGAAAACCGACGCAAGATCTCTCAGAGGATATGAGTGTTTGATTTCGCTTCTCAAACACCATTCAGCGCCCGTACCTTTAGAGGTTTTCGAGCCGCCTGTATAGAAGACATTGGAAAAGCTCTTCAGATGGTATAAGTTTGCCCAGTCCTCTCTATTCGGGATTTCAATGTGGCAAATCATCCATTGGCATACTGTACGAGTCACAGTTTTCTTGGAGCCTTCGTGATAGATCACCATGGCCGTTTCTGTGGTTGTCGTGCCAGAGTCCTTGTCTCTTCAAATGACACACTGCCTTCATTGTTTCTTCCTGGATTGTGATGTCCAATGGTCGCAAGTTGACCATTGCGTTGAGAGCTGCAGCAGGCGTGGAGTTGAAGGCCCCAGTGATCCCTATGCACACCTCTCTCTGTACTCTGTTAAAGATCGTACAGGTAGCTGTTTTTCCTGTTCTGATCCACCAGACCACAGACGCATAAGCTATAATGGGTCTGATAACGGTGATATAGCCAGATATATGATAGCCAGTAGACCACCGCTGGTCTTAGACCCCATGTTTTCCCAAAGGCTCGCCTGCATTGCCAAAAGGTATTTAATGCTCGGGTGGATTTTTGCTCGACATGTGATCTCCACGTGAGCTTGCTGTCTAGGATTACTTCCAGATACTTAACCTCAGTGGAGACTTGGTTTGTAACACCCTTTAAGATTGGAAGTTTAAGGTTATTGAGTTTTCTTTTCCTAGTAAACAATATTAGCGTCGTTTTACTAGGGTTCACTGATAATCCGTGCTTCTCTAACCAGTTCTGGATACTATCCAAAGTCCTTTCCGCTATATGGCAAATTATCTTTAGTGAGTATCCACAAACTAGTGCACACACGTCATCGGCATATGCCTGCGCGTGTACGTTGAGAGTCTGTAACTCATCCAACAGCGAGTCTACTAGAAAGCACCAGAGCAGGGGCGACTGTACGCCTCCTTGGGGGCATCCTCTGCCTACGTCAGCCCTGGTATCGTCCGCGCCGTCCGCGATTAGTAGTCTCTGTGACAGCATGAAAACTATCCAACCTACTAGTACATTTTCCACGCCATGCGCTTCGGCTGCGTTACACAGGGAGGAGAACGTGGCATTGTCAAAGGCCCCCTCAATATCGACGAACACCCCAGAGCAAAAGCACCATGCTCCATCGCACCCTCGATTCTTCGAACTAAATCGTGTAGTGCTGATTCGCAGGATTTGCCACTCTGGTAAGCGTACTGACGAACACTGAGCGGACACCTTCTCATCACCCCTCCACTAACGTACTTTTCAACGAGGCGTTCCAGACATTTCAGGAGAAACGAGGTTAGACTGATGGGTCTGAAACTTTTGGCTAGAGTGTAGTCGTCCTTCTCTGGTTTGGGAATGAAAACAACGCTAACCTTTCGCCAGGCGGTCGGTATGTATCCCCAAGTGCAGGCCCTAAATATTTCCTTCAGGGATTGCACCAGGATCCTATTTCCGAACTTCAGCATTGCAGGATATATACCATCAAGGCCGGGAGTTTTGTAATTTTCAAAGGAGGATAAAACGAACTCTATCCTCTCTCCGTGACAACCCTGGATGCTACATATCTGTCATGTCTACTGATGTTCAACTAGTGATCATGAGCTGCGCCTACGGCTGCTGGGGAAATGTGTTTCAAATAAAATTTTGAATACATCAGACTTTCGAATGGAGTTCAGCTTGACTGCGGTATCCCTTTGGAATATCTTATGCAGCCGTGTGGTCTTCTTCATCTCTACTAGCTTTTCGCAGTATTTCCTATAAGACTCGAGCTTAGAAGATCTAATCTCTTTCTTATAGTTTTGCTGCGAAGTACGACAGGCTTGCCAGTCATCTTCTTTTAGAGTTTTTAATGCTCTATTTAGAAGCTTCCTGGTTTCTTTTCTGAGCCTTTGTAGCTTATTGTTCCACCACGGAACATTTTTGACACATCTGGTCTTCCTAGCTGGACAAGCTGACTCGAAGGACTCAATCAAGTTCCGACTGAGTTTCCTCGTCTCATCCTCAATTTCCGTCTTCGAGTACAGTTTAGGCACTGGGGTTAGCTTATTCCCCAGTACCCGCTTGTATTTTTCCCAGTCAGTCTTCCTATGATGCCGGCCCGCCTGCATCGTGATGAATGTTGGGATTTTGCCCACGTTTTTCACCACGAGGTCGTGCGCCATACTAACATCCAATAACTTCTCCCCACGTGAGTTGCACTTGTTACTTCCCCATAGGATGTGCTGCGCATTGGCGTAGCAGCCGATGATCAGCCCTAAGTTATTGGATTCAGCGTATCGCACAATTTCTCATAACTCCCAAGCAGGAGGTGGGCCGATTGAATCATAGGGCAGATAAGCAGAAACAATAATTGTTTCGCACCTGACCCCCGATTTTTTGTATAATACTTTGACCGCGACGACGTCTTGGCTACAGTATTGCCTTAACATCATGGCTTTGATTGAATTGGGGACAATCATGGAAGCCCGCGGTCTGTCACTTCTAACGTGATAGAAGAGTTTACCCCAAGTAACCATCCCAAGGCCATAGATGCATTTTCTGCACACCCATGGTTCCTGTATGAGAGTTATTTGTCCGCAGTTTGGTCAACCTTCCACTTAGTAATGCAGTGGCCGATTTACTATCCTTCAGTTTAATTTGAGTGAATTTCAAGTCAGCTGGCATATTAGTCAACTACTCCCCTGCTCACTCGTCGACCGCACTTAATTTTTGGAGACGAACTTACACTCTGCCAAACCATAAGTATGGGCGGAGTCCGTAAATAGACTCCAGGATTCGTAATGACTGCGCCCAGCGCCAGAGCAGAGCCCTCAGAGTCACTGAAGCTCTTCCTCTTCCCGCTGTACGCACGGACACGCCAGTATTTAGTGTCGAGTCTTACGAGGTCCCGGGATCCACATAACGGCTCGAACCAGTTTGGGCATGTCGCTGCCTTTTGCAGCCTTAAACTGTATGCCCTCGCAAGTCGGTATATTTGCCAAATTTGAAAGCAGCCATCTGAGAGAATGTTTGTCCGCGCACTGAGCCTTCATGACCCCGTCGCAGACGACCATTCTCTCAAACTTTGGTGACTCCACTAAGCATCCTAGAAGCTTCCAAATGTGTCCTTCCACAAAAGTAGCATGACGCTGGGTCATGGTTTTGTGTAGGTTGTCGGCCTCAATTACAACGAGCAAGGCTTCAGAGGCAGCCTTGGCAAAGCTTTTTCCAGCCACCCTGTCCAGAGTCCTTGAGCCCGACTTCGCATTAGAAGGGCCAGCTTCAACTAAGTCTTTCTGGCTGATCTTCTTTTGCGTTACGACACGAGGTTGACGACTTTCCTCCTTTTGCTCTTCGCTAGCTGTTCGGGTTTAATCACCACAGAGGTTCCAGAAATTAAATTGTTTAATAGTTGCCTATAACGAACCTTTTTAATTTTGAGAAAAGAATTTGTTAAGTTTAGATGGGTAAAAATGGCAATTTGATATACCCTCTTTGTAAATTTTAAAATGTTTGTTGTAGGTAGCAGTTTAAAATATTCAATTCAATGCAAAATTTCTGATCTAGAGCAGGATATGAAAAAAACGCAGCTAATATTACTAGATTCTATAAGTTTCTCTCTTACAGATAGGTGCATCCAATAACTTCCACTTCATCAACAAAATTAAGCTAATAATTCATGTACTGGGTTCAAAATCGTAGAGTAATTGAATTTTTATTGATTTGCAGTATCTGGAAAAGTTATCTCTTTTCATTAATTCAAATGACTAGTGGATACAATGTGAACACAAAGGAAGTCATGGATGAAAAATCTACTGATACACTACGAAAAAGATACTCAATCTTATCACGCCAAGTATATTCTTCTATTTGGTTAAAAAATTCATATTGTTCGAAATGCAAATTTTAGCTCTTTGCGTCATCGGCATCCATTTTATGCGCAGTCTCAGTAGGGACAGTAATTGGATATTCCGCCATTTTGCTTCCACAAGTCCGAGATGATGGGCACTCGAACTTTACTTCCGAAGAAGAATCTTGGATTGGTAAGTTTGTATAATTTAAAAGACTATTCTATTGATAGGAATAAAATGTTTTTCTTAGCTTCAAGCGCAGCTCTCTCTATGGCGCCATCATGTATTCTTGGAGGACTATTCATGGAAACCTACGGCCGAAAGTTATTGAATATATTTGTCAACATACCATTTTTAATTGGCTGGTCTTTGATGTACTTGTCAAATGGTTTTCACATGTTTTTTTGGGGTCGAATTTTGCAAGGGATCTCACTAGGCATTTCCGGACCATTAAATTCGGTTTTTATAGGTGAAACATCGGAACCACTGTACCGAGGCATTTTTTTAGCAGGTGTCTCTCTTGGGTACACATTTGGAATATTTGTATCTCATCTATTCGGGACATATTTTAGATGGAAATCGACAATAATACTTTGCAGCAGTATTAATGTGCTTACCTTAGTGCTGTTTATAATGGTCCCGGAAAGTCCACCTTTTCTATTAGCTAAAGGAAAGGTTGACGAAGCGTACAAAGCGTTCGTATGGCTCAGAGGGGAAGGTAAGGAGGCTGCAACCGAATTTGGATCAATGATGTTAAGTCGAAATGACTCCGAGCATAAGGACTTCAAAACCATGCTTTTAGGAATATGTCAGTCGAATTTTTATCGGCCACTTTTTGTATTGGTCTCTATGTTTTTCCTTCTGCAATTTGTAGGGGTAAATGTAGTAGCCTTCTATACTGTTTCAATTATGAAAGAGACAGTCGGGTATAAATACGATGAGTACTTAGCAATGATTATTATCGACATTGTAAGGTTTAGTGTAGCAATCACCACGTGTATCGTAGTCAAGAAATACCGACGAAGGCCTCTATTCTTGTTTAGTGGAATAGGAACGGGGATATGCTTAATTGCATTTGCGATTTACTTATTTTTGTCACAAAGTTGGGTTGAACTTAAGGGATATCCATTCATTCCAATGCTTCTCATAATGGGGTATATTTGCTTCTCTTCATTTGGTCTTCTACCGCTACCTTGGTGCCTCATTGGTGAAATATTCCCATTTCATTTAAGAGGAGTTGGCTCTGGGATAGCCTCAGCAAGCAATTTTATTTTCTTCTTTACAACAGTTAAAATTGCCCCATTTATGTTTTCCCTTATTGGTATGGATGGATCATTTTTGATCTTCGGTTTGATTGGCCTTATTGGAACTCCTATGCTTTATTTTGCATTGCCAGAAACACACAACAAAACGCTTCAAGAAATTGAAGATGACATTGCTAAAAGTAAAGCATAGCAACAAGCTGCTGTTTACTTTTAATATAGATCAGGTATATTGATGATATTTGTAAACATTCTGAATTTTTTAACTAGTTTTATAATTTTGTTGTGCAATATGAATCAGTGAACATATCTTATTGTTAGTGGCTATGAGTAGTAATCACTTATATAGGTTTAATTAAATATAAATATTTGAGTTGTGTGCATTTAGTCATTGAATTATAATTGTTAGTGATTAAATATATGTACAACTGAAGTTTCTTAGAAGAAGTGAAAATAAACGTAAAAAAATGCAATATACATTTCGGGTGGGTTGTAACCGACTGAGTACCCTTCGGATCTTTGTATGTATGTAGCCTCAAACCTGTCCGTCAAGCTGCTCTATTCGATAACTAAAACGTTTTTAGTTTTACCATTTTGAAGACACGAAACCATAGTGCATGACTAAGATTGTAATTCCTGGTAACTTTACAAATCGCGTAGTATTGATATGTGGGCTGTGCGATTAAACATTTAATAAAATAACATTTTGAAGCTTTTATCCGTTGACTTGGCTTTTTTGTAAGTTGAACAGAACAGGGTGTCTACAGTACAGAACGAATGAAATTCAAGGATAATTCAAGGATTTCCAGGACATATTTTAATGAAATTCCAGGACATGTTTTGACATTCCAAACCGCAACATTGTATCTCTTTTAGTTCGCCCGCAATAAATAATTGAACATAGCGCCCGAAACGGCCCAACAAAACTAGACGACCCCCTTAATAGGTCAAGGATTGGAGAAAAAGGCTGGGAAAAAATAATTTTTTTTTTCATTACAGTACGAGTATTTTATTGTTCTTTCAAACTAGCAGGATATATTAAGAATCTTAATATATATATTAATGTAACTTAATATATATAATAACAGAGAATTTCACAATACAAACATTCTCATACTTCAACTAAGTATTATTTAGTCAACCCTTTTTCTAATTTCTGCAGCTCTTTCTCATAGCCCTGCAGTTGATGACAGCTTAAATCCAGAACTTCTAATGCTTGTTTCTTTTTCAATTTAATCTCATTGATCCCATCGCTAAGTTCTCTTTTTCGTTTTTTCTCTTCGTCTTCATTTTCTTTCTTGTTTTTCAATGCTTCAACTAGGTTTGAAGAGGCATTTTTAAAAGCTGAGATCATGTCTTTGGTGATATCAATATCTTTAATATTATTAAAAGATTTAAGATAGTCATGGACGCATCTTTGAGATACAAGACTGTGTTTTTGCAGATTTTCAACGAGGAATTTCTTATTTACAGAAAAACTCCGTTCTACGGCTGCATTCCCATGAAAGAGAACTAGAAGTCTTCTTATAAAACTAATAAAGAGATCAGATGCATTATGCTCTCTGCATATGTCCATAGGAAACTCATCTAACTTATTTTTATCGCGAGTCTAATGCTTCCAGTGACGCACCCACTTATAGACGCCACCGAGTGTTTTGCACAATGTGAGGACAGGTGGCACTTGACAATTCAAAAGTACAATAATTTCGAATTTATATATTTCAAAATATCGTACATTTTCGGAAGGCCAGAAATCCGGAAAAAAATTTGAAGGGTTCGCGATAATATTCCTGGACAATTCCAGGATTCAAGGGGTGAATTTGAGATTCAAGGATAATTCCAGGATTTCAAGGATCTGTAGACACCCTGAAGTTAGTTTCTTCTTCTTCTTCTAGAATAAACCAAGTTTCTCATTTGCTATTATATATGTATTGTTTTTCCCAAATTTTTACTTAGCTCCCGGCACCTCAGCTAACGTTATTTTTCAAAATTTCACTTACATAGTGATACTTGGGGCACTACTCGTACGCGACGAGTCCACTGACACCTCACTTGATTGGATGGAAAGAAGGATTTTTAAATTAGAACAACAAGCAATATATTTAAATAATATTAAATGGTACTTCTGACGACTGGCGTTCTCTTAGTTTTGCAGCAACCAGTCACAAATCATAATTTTATGTATAGGGGACCTAAAAATAAACAAATGCAAATTTAAAAATAAGGTTACCGTATCGCAATAAATATTTACATAATAGTTTCTTCACCTTTTAAAGGATCGGTTCATTGATGAAACCTGAAAACAAAAGCGGTCCATACTAATCGCAACAACATTATATTCTGCAGGTAAGGTCCTTTCTTTCTTCGTTCATTGATAAAGCTTATTTTTGAATCAGAGCATAAACGAAATGGGCCCATTAAAACAACTGCTTGTTTCCATAAAGTGCTCATTTTTGATGCCGCCACTATGCAATGATGCAAAACCGTTTTAGAACTATGTAACATATGTCAAAAATTCCAGGTTTCGAGACAACGCCCCTTCTACACTACAACTTGGCGACGCGATTGCATCTGACCAGCAATCCATATGTGATATGTTCGCCAAATTTGCAGTAATTCTTTTATTAAGCGCGACAATTTACCTGACAATAATTTTATACCAACATGTACAATATCTATGTCTAATTTGTTCTTTAGTGTGGTAGATGTGTTTGAATGTATCAATAACACTTACTCTAAAACCTCTGCTGGGCTAGATGGCATACCGAATTTTGTGGTTAAAGAACTGGCCCATGTCTTGTGTCACCCCATCACATTAATCTTTAATTCTTCACTTGGTGAAGGCGCTTTTCCTGAAGCTTGAAAATACGCTAATGTAGTGCCTATATTTAAAAAGAATCACAAGAGTGTTGCAGTGAATTATCGCCCTATATGCATTCTGAACTGCTTGAGCAAGCTTTTTGAAAAATTGATACGTAACCATCTTTCCACCCAACTGTGTTGAAGTGAATTGAAATTTATTTAATGCGTCCTTGTTGTATTTAGATACGGAAGAATTTGGTTTTTTGCTTTACTCTTCTCATGGTGTAATATTAAGATTTTAATAAAAGATGCCGCCGCTATAATTGCCTCTTATCCTCTTCAATTTCGTTACCCATGTTTGATTTGTAAACAAATATTTATTTTTATCAATTTCGGAATGACAACACAGCTGTATGTTAGTATATGACCGGATAATGGAGTCTGTTAGGCTATGACAGGATAATGGAAACTCGCTAAAATTAAGCTTAACGCAGAACTCAGTACCAGATCTTATAGGTCATGTTGGTTTCGAAGGGTGCCTGGACGACCCGCTTAACTATAATACATAAAACAAAAATATATATATTGCTTTGAAATAGCAAAAGATGTAACCTTCACATTCTTTATGTTCTCGGTGAGGGATTTATGTCTAAAAATAAGCGGACTGAGTGGAATTTTCATGTCGCATCATTGCTTATATTATATACACATTCAAACATATACAAATATAAGGAAAGAACAATTTTTAATCAATATTTTAAATTTTATTCCACTTCCGTCCCTGGAATTCTCTTCCCCATGAGGTTTGTGCGGCTCGTTCGGTTGGTGTATTCAGGGGGGTAGTCATGTAACTTGAAACGACCAACAATTTTCGACCATTCGCGAAAACGGTGTAATGTTATTCGAATCGACCAAACTTTGACAGACATTGCGACTGAATTTAAGTCGAAAGGTGCAAGTTGATCGCGCTTAGAAAAATTATTGGAATGTAAGTTAAAAATCACCAAAAATCTTAAGAACTTAAGTTCTTTTAAATATATGTATATTAAAATAGGGCTACAAAAAGTAAGAAGAACAATGAAAACGGAAAGCTACTAAAAGCATTAACTCCGAACAAATAAAGTACCTAGCTGAATATTTGGAGACGCACAAAGGTTTAGCAAAACGCGTGCTCAAATGTCGAAATGCAAGAGACGAGTCTTTAAAATTGTGGGAAAATATAAGTACAGGGCTAAACTCGAGAGGTCCGCCAATTAAACAAATGCACGAGTAGAAAAAAAGGTATATAATAAAATAATAATAAATTCAACGTAATGTAAATGCAACTGATAAATTTGTATGCATAAACGTGGGCAGATATTAAATACAAGCTAAGGAACAAATTAAGGAAAAATAAAATTAATATACCAAAAATTGGAGGAGGACCATATTATGGCAAAAAATTAACAGACGTTGAAGATTCCCTCATAGCATCTGCTGGCTTGGAAGTAAGCGTAAGGGGATTAAAAGGAACATCATATGGGGCAAATCTAAACCCAAAATCATCGAGCCAAAAGCAATCCGCAAATGACGAGGAAGTAGAAGAGATGCTACAGCATTGCTTGAACTCAGATGACGAAAATAATAATGCAACCTATGACATAGAAAATCCTGTTTTCGACAATTTTTTAAGAGCAGAAGGATCTAATAATGACCAAAGAAAGAAATCAAAACAACGTGTAAAAGAGGACCTCATGAAAGAATACGTTAATGAAACAAATAAAATGAATGTTGTTTTAAACGATCTTTTAGAAGAAAAAAGGAAGCAAACCCTGTTAAAAGAAGAAAAGTTAAAACACAAAAAGGAGATGTGGTTAAAAAAGGAAAAGTACCAAATTGAAAAGCTGTGACTCAGACAATCAGCATTGGAAATAGAATTAAAGAAAGTACGATTACAACTAGAAGTGAGTGATACTGACAGTGATTAAATTTCTGCATAATTTTTTAAGCAAGTACAAGTTAACTTGAATCATGTGCATTATATTAGCTTTTAAGTTCCATGAAGATATATTGAGTTCTTAATGAAATGAATGTACAAAATATAGAATAATATATTATATACATATGTATTATATTTTATTTAAACGGATTACACAAAATATACTGTTTATGATTAATTTAAAAGTGAACGTTTAATTGCATCCTGTATCCTTTTGGCAGCGTTTGGCTCAGAATTTCCACTAAAATTATAAGTAGATAAATCGCTGATCTGTCGAGACTCGACTCGAGATTCTTCCTCGAATGGTACCTTATAATGGCACCATATGTTGTGGAAGCCAACACAAATGCTTATTATGCGTGAAAGTTTTTCAGGACTCAGTGTACATTTCCTTTCTAAAAGTAGAATACGCCATCTTTGTTTTAGCAAACCAATGCATCTCTCCACACAACTCCTTGCGCGAGAATGGATTTCATTATAATGAGCCTCAGCACTACCTTCTCCTATTGACCTGTATGGACTCATAAGCCAAGGTTCTAGTGGGTAACCACTATCACCTTTGAAAATTAAAATTATATAATATAAAGGTATGTTAACGTGCTTTAGAACATTTACCTAAAAGCCACATATTTGTATGCTCATCGTTGTACAAATTTTCAAAATATGTCTTTTCGTTACTCATACTCATACTCCATACAAAGGAGTTACCTTATATTTTTTACCAGCATTGTATTGATACTGTGATAGCCTTTCCTATTAAAGTACATCTGCTCGTCTACAGATGGCTTTAACATGCGAATTTGTGTTCCATCAATAAAGCAGATGACTCCGGGAATTTTATATTTCTCGAAGCAATATTCCTTCGTTCCATTGAATTTGCTTTCGTCTATTTGAATCCATAAGGGACACATATCCTCCAAATGACCTAATATTGCCGAAAATACTACACTAACAGTGTTTCGTGCTAGCGCAGTCATATAGCCTGCGCCAACTGACCACTGATAAGATAACTTCCACTGACCATAAGCTTTAAGGCTGTGGCCAATTTAATCACTGCAGGAATAGCGGTGCTACGACTTCCACTTGAAATTTTTAAATTATTTAAAAGATATTTAAACACATCTTTTGAAACTCGAAAATTGTTCCTGAAACTAGATGCACTAAATTTATAGATATAACGTAAAATAATTTAACTTACTCTGCCTCCCTTAATTCAAACGGGTTACTTTTATCACGCAAACACCTCCTTTGTATCCTTAATAAAGCTTTTTGCTCTTCATCCTCATCGCTGCTGCTATTTAAAAATATCTATATTTTACGGTCGAAAAAATTACATGACGCCGAAATTCTTAGGAAAAAATCCTAAGTCATCGACTGAAAAATTGGTCGAAACACAGTTATGTGACTACCCCCCAGGAATCTTATAAGGATACATATTACATAGTTTTTTTTTCTTTTGCAGGCTTCTACTTTTAATTTTGGGTCTTTCTCCTTTTATTTTATTTTTACATTTATCTTTTTCGTACGGTGAGATATTTTTCCAATTTTCAAAAATATAATTTTTTTTTGGGTCTTTCGACTAAGTACTCTAGAAGGTTGTGAATCTTGTGTACTATGTTTCAATAAAAATTGAAACGGAATTGTTTGCCTAAAGCAGTCCACATATGTATGTATGTTATCTTGAAAGCTCTTTTAAATCAAATCAAAAGAGAAGATACGTTTCATTATTTTCAAATGTAGTTATGCTTTTATTGGATAATTCTATCACTAAAACGATTTTAATCATCCAAGCCAAGTAAAAATATTGTCAAGTAATGAAACTTTGAGGTAGTATTAAAAATATTATCTTTGCAATCAACTTTGCAAACATCTATGTATAATAGCACAAAGCCTTATCCAGTGAGGAATAGTTTATTTTCGGAATCTTACGAGCGTAATTAATTAGCGTTAATGCTGTATAGCTTTGTAAATCAGCATTTGTTTCCTTCTTTTGGATTTTTAACTTTTTCCTAAGGATCCAATTAATATCAAAAGTGCCGAATGACAGTTTGGCGACGCCAGCAAGTGTTCATTTTTCTGACTTTTCGTCGGCCCGATAAGTAGATTCCGTAACATTTGTATGTGCCTATAAAAGGGAAATAATGAATGAACCCTTGTTAGCTGACATATGGTGCCGTCCATTACATTTAAGCTTTTATGTGCAATTACTACAGAAACTTTATTAGCTGTAAAAGCTTTATTTTGAAAGCTAAGTCCTCCTAGAGTAGCCCTCTACTGGAAATGAGCTTAGTTACTAGATATGCTTTAAGCAAGCTCCCACTTTATGAAAAGCTTGCGGTGAAGTTATTTGTCTCCCTTAAGCTTAAACTGAAGTGTTAACACATGGAGGATTTATTGCACAGTTATAAAAAAATTGCAATTTTATAAGGAATATATTCTAGAATCACAAAAGTGTCTGTTTTCTCTGTGAAAATTATTATCATGTTTGTAGGAAAGTGTCAATGTAAAGCTTACAAACAAACAGCGCACGCGGGATAGGGGTGGATATTATTAGTGGTTTATTTTAAATCAGGTTGAGAATTAGAAGGTGTCGGAGGATATAAAGTAACAGGTCAGGACTGACTGGACATAGGAGTCGATGTAGAGGGGGAAGGGAGTATTTAAAACCCGTTGGGACATTCGACAAAGATGTGCTTACTTTTTTTCCGCAATGACATAGGGCGCACCTCGGTTGAAGTTGAGTTTCATTCTTAGAAATTTAGTATTATCTGCTTCGGCTTAGTAGTTCAGTCAAATGGTCAGAAAAGGAATATTTTGGGAAGGCAGCGATTTTTTGTTAGGAATCTGTTGGGGGGTCTGTGGTGAGTATACGTATAAAATTATTTCCGAGACTCCATCGTAAAAAATAAAGGAGCAAACGGTTTTTCAGCGGTATAATTAATAATAGACAACTTAGAAGCCGGAAATGCGAAAATATGTTATCAAAAAATCTTTTGGATACTATAACTTCTGTATTTGCAATGTTACAAAAAAAATTCATTTGGAATCTTTTCTAGGGCATCTTCTAGCAATTAATTTTACCTGTTTATTTTTCAATTAGCATTACTTTTAAGAGTTTTGCAGGATCAGTATTTTTGATCTTTGAAATCACGATACCTCAGGATTGGTGGTAATTCGTAGGAATAAAAGTATATGCAAAATGTGTTTAGACAATTACATGATCTACAGCTTTTGTATGAACTATTTTTACGATAATATTACCGTTTAAGAGAAATTTGCGAAAACCCGATATTTATGACCTATGATGACCTTGAATACTTTTTTTCAGCACAAATAGGATCGGTTGGGACTTTTGATATTTTATTTGTAATAATATATTTTCAATTTCCCAATTTTCAACTATATGCGAATTATTGCCAAAATAAATATTTATGTATTTCGACCAGATTATTTACAGCCGTTGCGTATTAGCGGAGAGAAGTTAACTAACAAGAAGTCCCAATGCGAACAAACTTGGAAATATCTTTTGGAAATCAATTTAGCAGCGATACCTCCAGGATAGCCTGGAGGCATACACAAGTTCCACAGCACATGTGCTTGTGGATTACTTGAGTCAACTTGTGTGGATTACATTCAATGGGTGGCAGGTGGTAACCACTAATATGTATTATACACTGGAAAGAGCATAAACCGGGTTCCTAATGTCCGCTGTGTACCGTATTGAAGCTGTTGTTCCAAACTAAACACGTGCCACCCCGTGTTGGGCCCTGGACTTAATTACATGATTAATTATGACTTTGCGTTACACCTTAACATATGTTATACTTGTTACGAATATATTAATTATTAATTCCTAGCTATTCCTATCCTTAATTTCTACTCAAGCGTGGGGTGTACTTCCTATAATCATTTGTAGAGTGTTCCGTAATTAGTATAGTTCCTCCTTTGCCATTGCTAAGTTGTGTGCCAGGCTTTTTGGTTCTAACCGGTGAGTACGGGTGTATGTTACACGATTTCTGTCCTTACTATAACGTTACTTCTACTTCGTCCTTTTTCCCCATACAGGTGCGCCACACCCTCAGTGTTTTCCTTAAGATTGCCAATGGGGCTCTCAGGGTCCATAAACCCTCAATCCCCCAGGTAGGTAGCCCTTCCTTTATATACATACCTGTTTGGGACTCAAGAAACATTATTTGCAACATAATTCTAAAAGCAAGGCAACATGACGACACTACATAGAGGGGACAGTAAGTATTAGAATTTAATTCTCATAGCCTTTCTATCCGACTAATATTTATTTCTTTTTTTTTCTAGGTCACACCATTTGGAACAAAACATTATGCTAAGTTCACAATTCGACGTAACATTCAAAGTTCTCTTTGTTCTCATCTGACGTTGATTAAGATTGAGTCGTACTCGTATGTAATTATTTGGGAATGAGCATGGAAAATTTAGTTTTGTTGGAAAGGGGGCTTCTCGATCACCGCGACCACGAGGACATATTGTGTGCCCAGAATTTGGCACGATTCTTGTTACTCAGGCCCCAATTTTTGGGAACGGGGTTCGAAACATTTTGCGGTGCTAATTAACTCCACCGGTAGTTTGTAAAAGGAAAATTAACTCCACCGGCAGTTTATAAAAGGGAAATTATAATATATAATAGAATTTTCCTAAAAGTTACGAATGTTAGGTGGCTCGCGAATTGACTTATATCTCGAAAACGGGTCGAGATAGAATTTTTCATTATTTTTCCGTTAATTAGCACAGCAAAATGTTTCGAACCCCGTTCCCAAAAATTGGGGCCTGAATAACAAGAACCTCCCCCAGAATTTTCCTGGGAGTCGTATTCCAAACCTGTTCCAGTGTTGGAATGGCGTCCTCTAACTGTGTTAGTCGGAGCCTTGCTAGGCCTGTACAAAGAATATGCACCGCTGTCTCTGAGCCTTCCGCGCAATAGCAACAGGTGGAAGAGCCAGCTTTCCTAATCTTTTTAAAGTGATACCTTAGGGAGTAATGTCCAGTGAAGAGTCCAATAATGGTTCAGAGGCATTCCCAAACCAGCTTTGAATCCACCCTGAAGGATTTGAGCGCTCTTAGTGCAGCTTGACTATCTTGTAATATAAAGATAGTAGAACCTCTTATGGTTTTGTTAATGCAGTTATTGACGCATTCTAGTATGGCCATTATTTCAGCTTGAAATATGGTAGGGGTTTTACCTAGTGCTTTTGAAATGCGGCACTTTGGGCCATACACGCCAATCCCTACCCCTCCATCGGTTTTTGATCCGTCGGTGTACCACACCATCGATGGTGGGGACACTTTACTGGCGTGCCATTGTTGGCGGGTTTTTAGTACCACGCTGTATGGCCTTACGAAATCCAGCTTGGTTGTGGTTACGTCGGATATTTTAGTCATCTCAGCTAATCGAATTTGTTCGAGGATGGCGAGATGTCCCACCAGGTCTCCTGGTTTAAACACTTTAGTTCTTCTCTTCTTAGGAGATCCTCCTGAAGATATAGTGGTGTAATGTTAAGGAGGAATTGAACGGCTGAAGTGGGGAAGAGACTCATAGCGCCTTTGACTACCAAACAGGCTAGTCTTTGTACTTTTTGGTGACCTCCGCCTTTTTCTATTTAGTCTTTGGCCACCATACAAGGACTGCATACGTGACCATGGGTCTTGTTACTGTTGTGTAAAGCCAAAGCACCATTTTCATCTTCAGACCCGTAGTTGTGCATACAAAACTGCGATAGGTGTAGAGAGAGGTTATGGCTCTTTTAGTCACTTTCGACAAATGTGATTTCCAAGTTTACTCTCTGGAGTTACCCCCAAATATTTAACATTACTTGAAAAGCTGATTTCCGTACCATCAAGTATTGGAGCCGTGAGGTTTAGCTTCCTTCTTTTGGCGAACGGTATCAGAACTGTTTTATTCGCATTAATACTGATACGAGTCCTAAGGCACCATCTGCGAATCATGAACAGAGCTTCTTGCATTATGTTAGAGACAGTCAGACAGTCTGGTTGTGTTTGCCTCTAACGTTAACTATGTCGTCAACGTAGCCCTGAAAATTGAAGCCAGAGCGAGTTAGCTCTGTTAGGAGAATTTCGATAACAATTGACCACAGTAGTAGTGACAGCACCTCGCTCTGCGGGCAGCTTTTAGCTGCTACTATTGTAACCGACTTCTCCCCTAGTTTCGCCGTTATCCTCCTGCTCTAGAGCATGAAATCAATTCATTATACTGTGGTCGGTTCAAAACTTCACACAGCAGCTTCTTTGATTGCCTCGAAGGAAGTGTTATCAAAGGTTCCATCGATATCGGCAAACACACAATAGGGCTTGAGAAGTTTTTTCAAGGTCTTTCACTAGTGTGTGAATTGCAGTTTCCGTAGACTTGCCAGCTTGATAAGCAAATTGCTTGGCATGGAGAGGCGATCTTTTAGAACACTTTCATTGAGATGTAAGTGCAAGATCTTCTCCATAGTTTTAATCAAAAAGGAAGTAAGAATAGGCCAAAGGATTTTGCTAGCGTACCTTAGGGATGAAGGTTACCCTAATGTCTCTCCAGTTTATTGGTACCTATGTGTCCCAAAGTGTAGCTATCTCTAAATACTTTGAGAATGGAAGGGAGTAGCTCTTCTATACCGTGCTGAATTAGAGCCGGGAAGACGTTATCTCCCGCTGGATATATATAAAGTTTTAAAGTGTTAATTGCCCACCTAACCTTATTGGGAGTAACAATTTTCCCTGGAAGGCTTTTGCTCCTATACTGAGATCGGGTATATCAATCAAGTTAAGAACTTCGTTGCCTTTGTTTATTATACGATAGCCTGGAAAGTGAGTTTCCAGCAGGAGTTTAATTGCTTCCTCTCCGCTCTCGGTTCCATCTGACTTTTCGAGGGAGCCTATTCCATTTGAGTGGTCTCTAGGTAAGACGTTATTGCCGCGGGAATCTGGTCGATTCCTTCGCAGAAAGTTCTCCAAGTCTTCCTCTTCGTATTTCTCAGTCCAGTATTGTAAATTGTAAGGGTCCGCTTGCATTCGGCCCACTCTCCAGAGTGTTCATCTCTATTGAACAGCTCTCTGACTTCTGCCCTATTCTTGTCTAGCTGCTTGTTCCACCAGGGCACAGTTCGTATGCCTATTATTTGTTTCACAGGGCAGCTGGTTTCGAATGCTGTCATAATAGCTGTTTAAAGTATGGAAAGTTTACTTTCTACGTCTTATGCTACGTCCAGTCCACGTCGAATAGTAAACTTATATCTTCTTTTTTAATTATTTTTAATTCTTTGTTGCTTCGCTTAGTTCATATGAAGCTACCAAAGCAGCCTTATATGTTTTTCATATAAGAGCAACAAAGTTAATTTTTGTACAACTAATTAGTGACTAATAACACTGCTAATCCGGATTCGAATCACGCAAGCTGCTTCGATAAGTTCATATACACATCAATTCTTGCGTCAATTCAGTCCTGCTGTACGGAAGCGAAACATGGTTAGTCAAAAAGGCCAGCATGAACAAAATCCAAATGTTCATGAACAAACGTCTAAGATATATCTGCAAGTTATTCGGGCCGAGGCAGTTCAACACACGCTGCGAGGACCAACAAACGCAATCGCTCGGCAAGTCCTGGAATGGAACCCGCAGCGGAAGAGAAAAATTGGAAGACTGCAAACTATCTAACTAAAGAAATGGAAGACGCCGGTAAAAATTTGACGCAAATCAAACAAACAGTACGGTACAGAATTCGTTGGAGAGGTTATGTGCAGGCCTTATGCTCCTAAAGGGAGTGAAGTAGGAATAAAAATACGTATGTGTATATGTGGATGTTATATAAACAAGGATATGTATACAAAACATATAATATAAAAAAATACTGTCGAATATATGTAAGTTATAATTGAGTACCATTTGCCCCCCGTCCTGACAAAAATATTCCCATTTTTGCGTACGCCCTTGTGTGCACGGACTTGAGGATAAATGGTTCTGATTGCCTTATTTGAAAGATAATTTTATGCGATTTATGATTTGAATAAAATATCGGCCAAATGGCCACCGCGGCTCCTCTTGCACACGTTCATCCGCTCACGCCAGTTTTCGATGACTCTGTGCAATATTTCGGCCGGTATCTCAGCTATGGTTTGAGCCATATTGGTTTCCAATGCTTCAGAAGTTGTAGGATGGTTGCTGTAAGCCTTCAACTTAATGTGGCCCCAAAGGAAATATCCCAAAGACGTTAGATCACACGATCTAGGCGGCCAAGCGATGGGACCATTTCTGGAAATTAACGACTTGCCGAACTTACCGCGCAATAACTCCATGTTAAGTCGGTAAGTGTGATGCGGTGCACCGTCTTGTTGGAAATAAATGTCGTCCGTAATATTTCATCAAATTCTGGGAAAACAAAATCGGTCAACATCGTGTTATAGCGGGTGCTATTAATTGTAACGGCATCTCCTGCCTCATTTCGAAAGAAATTGGTCCGATAATTCCCCCATACCATAATCCACACCAAACGGTCATTTTTTATGGATGCAATGGTGATTTATGAACCACTCGTGCATTTGACTCACTCCAATAGTGGCAATTTTGCTTGTTGACGAATCCATTGAGCCATAAATGAGCCTTATCTGAGAAGATGATTTTGCGATGAAAATCGCCGTCGGCTTCCAACATTTCCAGTGATCAATCAGCGAACTGACGACGAATGTGATGGTCGGTGGCTTGAGTTCTTGTGCCAATACCATCTTATAAGGATGCAGACCCAAATCCTATCGCAAAATTCGCCTGGTTGTCCAACTCTTGAGAACGGCGCGGAACAGACGCATTTGAGTTTTAACGAACACTGGCTTGAACGGTGCCAATATTTTGTGCATTTCTTTGTCTTGCAGGCACCTTTGTATCGTGAAGAGTGAATTCACTTTCAAACTTTGTTATTATGCGTCTTATAGCGCGCTCAGAAGGAGCATTACGACGACCGTTTTTTGCAGGAAGCGCTCTTACAGTACCGACAAGAGAATGCGAATTTGCGTAATATTTTTGGACAATTTCCAAGCGTTGGATCAAAGTGAAAAATTTCATGATGAAATCGCAAGCCTTACTGTATATAATTGCACAGACCTGCCAAAAAACCATAAACTAATATGGCCGCCACGAGCTATCAAAACCAGGTCATCCTTATTGGGAAACCCTTTATATGTTGAAATTTTCTTCAGGTCAAACCCTAATTAGCTATCGCCTACTATTTTAATACAATTATAAATCAATATATGTATATTGTGCCATGACGTGAATTGTCATTTCATTATATTCGGTGTTGTTTTTGAATATGCAAATAAAAATTAAGAAACTGTGGTTTACTGAAATTGTTGAATAGCTTTTAAGGAAACACTCAAAAAACATTGAAGAATTTATTTCATTTCATTTTTTTTTTATTTACAGTATTACATTTTAAAAAAATTCCGAATTTTATTGGTCCGATTGAAAGCTGCTAAATACTTTGTATCATTCAAAGCACCAAATCGCAAATGAAAACTTAACAATATGTATGTCTTTTTATAAAAATTAATTGAGTAACAGAGATTACACGTTTACGAATAAATAAATGAGTAACGAACGCATTAATCACATACAAATGATTCTAACGAGTATTAAAAACAATTTGATCAACAATAAAAAATATCGACGGTAGAAATAACTTGTAAATCTATTAACAATTATGCCGCAGGTTCTTCGTTCAACTTAACAATTCCGGTCACCGTACCTGACCAGGAAATATGTATGTATGTAGTATATCGTTACACTAACTAAATGTATGCGCTTAAACGTTTACCAAGGCGAAACTGCTAGTTGTAAGGATATAACTGATGAGACCCTACCAGAACTTATTCCCTATAGCGTATGATTATTACAATTCAAAACAGCTGTGTTGTCATCTCTCAAAAATTCGGTGAATATTGCTAAATACAAACGTACATATACCTAAAAATCGTTTATTCGCTTCGAAGTAAACCATATTGATTAAAGCATTTTTATTCAAAAATTTTGTTTTGAAGCTAAATCGAGGTGTGCAGAAACGAAGGCTTGATGTCAACCGTAATTTGTTAGATCTATAAAAACGATAAAGTAAGGCGGGAATACGCATAGAACTGAGCATCTCAATGCTACACAATACTTGCTGGAGTTGGGAATCGCGGTTCTAAAACATTCTGAGGGTTCAAACAGAATAAGACTGTGAGCTTTATGTATAGTTTAAGTGTTTCCGAGTGCAATTTCTGTAGATCGCTGGACCGGTTAAGTATCATATAATTATGCTCTCTTAATTGGAATTCTACTTCCCTTATATTTTGCCGTAAGTGCACGTTTCATTATCGAAATTGCAGAGAATTGCTACTAGAAATTTTCGAGGCTCATTTTAACCACTTGATTTATCACTTACAAACGAATCTTTTTATTTAGCTACGTATGATCACTTTCATGTATAAAAGGCAGTCAATATATCTCAGCATCTAAGTGTTTGTAATCTTTTACATATTTTGCATTTTACGAAAAAATAGAAATCCAATTTTAAAATCGTGTAAAACCTCGCGTTTATACTAATCAAGGGTTCGTACGTAATGTGTTCAATACAAATAATTGTTGTAATTGCGATAATTGAACAAGTATAATTAAAATAGTCCTAACGATATAAATGTTTTACACCTGTAATTTATTCTAGGAAAATCCTTTGTAGTGAATAAAAAAAAATATAAGAAATATTGCGTACGCCGTTGGAAATGTTATTCTTGCGATTACATCTATGGTTTTGGCTACTCTGATAGGGTGTGGTGGCTCTTTCTTCCGCACTTGCACAAAACAAGTCTGCAAATAAAGATGAAGTTACTTTGTGTCATTGCAGCTAAATTTTTAAAAGAAATTACCTCCGTTGCACATCCGTTGTTTGCAGAGTGAGTACAAGGACTTGTGCCGCCCGCGCAACTCGTGCACGCGACTATTTCGTTTGGGCCAGTAGTATCTCTTTTCTTCTCGCCCTGGATAAATAGTTTTATTAAAAAGTTGCTATTAAGCAAACCATATTTCAGCGAATTTGATATAAAACGTTATATTGGACAAAAAAAGCATTAGATCACAAAAATAGTTGACACTTACCGGCTGTTTCCCAAGGTAGCATAAAATGAAAAGTCATTAATTACTGGGTGGCAAATCCAAAGATTGAACGAGTTGTTAATTTAAACAGCACTTCCTAAGAAGTAAGTTCGCTGCACTTGACAAAATCAGGCAGGATAATTCATAAAATTTGTGTGATAGCTGCGATTCTTTCGACATGATCTCAGGTCGGAGTAAAATGGGAAGCGTCCAGCCTGTTTGTAGGGCACCGTTCAAAAAATTTAGTCATTTTTTGTTGATTCGAATTGCACTTTTCATACTGAAATCAAATCGAAAGGAATGCTGCTGCAATGTTAAATTAAGCAATACTTAGTTAGAACTAGCTTCAAACGTGATATAGGCATAAGCTAGTCTATGACAAAGCTGGCACTGGTAAGGAAGTGTTTTGTTTAACGCTTTATTGAATGTCAATAATTGTCATATTATGCTAAGTAACGTAACGTATAAGATAAATTGAAGACACACTTTGTTTTCTGTACGTTTCATAAATTTCATGTGCATTGCTATTAGCATCTTTTCATTTGAACTTTGACTCAGTTACACTTATATGGTAGTTTTGGGTCAGTAGATTTTAAAGTATAGAAGAAGATACCATTATATAAATATACCTTTTATAAATGTGAGTATATAGCTATATATTGTCATATATAATAGAGTACCCCAACATTTTCTTACTATTTCTCGTGCCAAACAAAATATTTTATATAACGATGACGTCCATAGTCGAGTTTAGATTTCACAAAATGTTTAGTTGAAATTAGAAATCCATTTAATTATCGAAAATTCTAGATGCAAAGTTGCACAGCACATCTGTTTTGAAAGTGCTAAGTGAGAATTTCCAAAATTCTCAAAACTACTGATCCTTGTTATTCTTTTAAAATACTACACAATATTAAATAAATAAATAAATTAAATAAGATAAATCTCTATATTATTAGACTTTTGTAATGGTCCCGTAATGAAATAAGTTAATTAGGGTACCTAAACTTGGGCTTAAACAAATACTAGATACCAATTAATTGAAAAATTAACTCATAGTTCTAGTATTAATTTTAATTTAAAAAATATAGGTATATTGTCTGAAAGCAGGTACATGAAATAATTAGTCATATGAACGATAAAGAAGACTGTGACATTTGGGTGCCATTTAATAATAATTTATGACCATTATAACCCACACATGCAGCAATGCAATGCTGCTCGAACTGAGCTGATGGTTCATAATTTTATTCATCTAGTTGTTGAGTGCCTTATAAGTAACACATTTTAAAATTAGAATGTACTCGTAAATACTTAAATTTTTATTTTACTTATTTTAAGAATTTCATAAAATATCCAATGCAATAAAAGTTATTAATCGAATTTGGAATCAAGTAATTTTAAAAATAAATTAAGTAAGTTAATGATTTTGTTGTAGATTTAAATTGACTTGAAGATAAAGGTGAAATATTTTTCGGAGATATTTAGAAGTTGGTATGCTTGCACAAAATTGACTGCGGTGGGAGTAACATAATAGTAGCAAGCGGAAAGAAAGAGGAGCATTCAGAGCATTATTTTGGAGAAAAATTATAGATTAAGAAATTCCTTAATTTATGTACAATTACTGAATTACAAAAATAATTTAACCTCATGCGCAAAGAGCGATTTTATCCGTTATGTCAATCATCCAAACCTCAAACGGCTGCACCGATTTTTGGTAAATACATTAATGAAAAATTCGTCGATTAAATTGCCATCTGAAAGTTTCAAGTCCGAAATAGTTTAACCGTATTCAGCACCACACCTTAATGTCAAAAACCGTAAACGCATAACCAACCACTTGTGGCTCTTGCAATCTTGAAAGATTATTATTATTATATGCTTATTCAGTGAAACATATTTCGTTCTCATTGTTGGGCAACAGGCACTTAGCTTTTAATTTTCCACCTGTTTTCACTTTGATTTGATTTGATTTGAAGCCAAATAATCATATGTTTTGAACTTAGTTTTTTACAATCGAAGTATGGTCGCTATTTTTTTTACATGTGAATTTTTTTTAGGCAATAATTAAAAAACTTGAATAATTGAAATGAATCCATTAACTGTTTGTTTACATCTCTCCAATCGTAAGTTTGTAAATTGTAAAAATAAATGACTTTGTTCACTAATATCAGAGATAACGTATTACCATACGCGAAAAGATTCCGAGATTCTATACAGTGCGCTGTTCGAGTCAGTCTGTCAAGAAGCGCAGTCCTTTGTCGCGTAGGGTAGTGAATAATAAAAAGACAACCATGGGCATTGGATGCAGCTCGGGCTAAGCGAAAGCTATTTTTATTAGACAAGCTTTCTTTTCGTGATTCGCTAAATTTCTATTGGATTGCACATCTATATATATACGTTTTCGCTGCTAGTACTTATTAGTTTTAGTTTAAACAATAACAAAAGTATATGTATTTGCAGTCCCAATATGAGCGTTTGATTTTAATTGCGCTCCACGATCTATGGATCTCCATGGTCTGTGAATGTTGGAATTAGCAAATATGGAATGCTATACGCAAAAACAAAAATTATAAAAATTAGGGAAGTGTTGCTGAAATAGTCGAAATAATATTCCAAATGAGTTATCAATTCACAGATCATTAAAATATATGAAAAAACTGGTTCAATTGTGCACAATAAGTCACTCAGTTGTGGCATTACAGGGTTCACTCGAAAATATAGTTGCACTGACAGGAAGTTTTGCTGCAGTGCGAGAAAATGATATCTGATTATGTGCTTCATACAAAAATTAAATCCAGCGTTGTTATTGGGACACTAGTGTCTTTATTTTCTTCAATTTGGTATCCCACTCGACTTTGGAAAAAATAAAGACAAATGCTTTATTGCATTTTTTTTCTAATTTATTGTCGCTATTTTGAATTAAGAAATTTATTTTTTTCTTCAGTATAATTGAAGTAAGTTTATTAATGACTTATTCATAACCGGCTAGTAGTACTAGACCTACGTGACAACAAACGAACATAACATATAAACCATTACTAGTCTTCCTATGTATTCGGGTGTAGGTATGAAAATCTGCTGTTAACTTTTGCCATAGCCTATTATATCTATTATATAAACACTTCTAAACGTAACCACAACGAAACAACAATTATTTGAATATTACAGTTGAGATCAAGTTATCTCTTCCTAGTTGCAAGTGGTGTAGCTTGGTTGCTAATTTTGCTAAACATTTTATCTAGTTATCATCAAAATTTCTTAAATGTTGTTCATCCATCCATTTTCTATGATACTCTATCTGAGAAGTGATTTTAAAATAGATTTTTTATTTAAGTCGCAAATATATCTCGAAATATAAATAGCACCCTTATCTTTTTTGTGAAATATTAAGCTTATTTTAAAATTCAAGGAACGGATGAATATAAGCAATTCATATTAATTTTAAATTACAAATATACATGAAATACAAGTGAAATATACCTACTAAAATGGGAAGTATAAATATGTTTAATTGCAATATTCGATTTATCCTTACTAGAGATAATGTACATATATATAGATGTGGAATCCAATAGAAATTTTTTAAATAAATGAATGAAACAAAACTTTATCTAGTAACGTTCATTTCAAATTCTACTCTACTCATAAGAGCCAGAAGAGCATCTGTGAGCATGCTATAAGATCTCGGAATCTCCTCGCTTATGGCTTCTTGCGAATTGGAAATAAATTGGAAGTGGAAAAATCTGAGGAAATATTCTGTGGGATTGCTCATTCAGATGTAGTAATACGTGATACTACGTAATACGTTATCTCTGTCCCTACTGCCTAATGTTATGAGAAGAAATGTTGCGAGTTTTTCACACTTTCTTGAAATTGAAATGATGTCTATTTTATAACAAACTCCTTTGAGTTGTCATATGGAAATATAATTTAATAAATAATATAATAAATAATTTCTAAAAGGTGGTATATTTTTTTTCAATAAACAAATATAAGTGATATAATTGTATTTTTACCGTGTGACTTAATATTTCTAGAAATCATACTTTGACTTCTCAAACTACGTATCAGATAGTGGGAAGGAATTTGCAGAGCTTTGGGCGGCGGAAACCATTTCCTGCGGGTGAATTCATTGACATATTATGTAAGTGACAAAAATCCCTACAAAGTAGCCGCATAAATGGGACTTAAGGACTTTCACGAAGCAGAAGGCACTTAGCAGAAGTTCTGATTAATTTTGGAAAAGGAAACGAACAGGCAGCCAAATATCTTTACCAGGATAATTTCTTGAAAAAAATTCTCATAATTATGTATAATAGATGACAACATATACCGCCAAATAGGTGGATGTTAGTTTTCTATAGGAAATGAGCAAAATATGTCATTGGAGTGAATATTTAATTTACTCAATATCTATATCTGTGCAATTAATAACGAAACGTTGTATATAGGATGTTTCATCTAACGAGGGACAAAAATGAATCGGGTGAACAGATCGCATCTAGAAAATCCAAAAATCGAATCGTCGGTAGTGGGGGGGGTAATCTCAACCGTTTGGGCGTTACAGGGCGATTAATAAATTCGGGATGCACGCAGCGACATCAAACTAACAACTACTATCTCAATGTGCTTTCCAAAAAAGCCACCAGTGTTGATCTATCTCTATCTACTACTGCAGGTACAGTCACTTCCAAAAGTAAGAAATGAAAAATTTTCTCTGAAATTTATGTTATTAATATACCTCTTTTTATTATTACATTATTACCTATCTTGTTGCATTTCCAATAGATACAACATATACAAATAGAGAATGGATATACAAATTTATACCTAGGATACTTTTTACGGAATATAAGAAAAAAATCTGCGTTTCACAAAAAAAAATTAACTTACTAAATGAGCCACGAAATGATTTTTCTTAAAATGAAACTTATTACCTTCAATGCTAGTGCGTTATAAACGTGTGTGTTAATTTAAAAAAAAACATTAAAATTCACATTTCCTAATATATGCCGCAAAATTGTTTTAAGTATAAATTTGCAAATACTTTCTCTATCTGGACATCTTGTAAAGGCAACAAGATGGGCAATGATGTCGCTACGTCGAGTAGATCAAAAGATAAAAATAAAATATTATAATAACGTTCATTCCAAAATTATTAATCCCTCTTGTACTTCCCGGTTGAGATTTTCCTCTCCTCCCTACCTTCCATTCGATTTTTTGTATGCCTAGGTGACGTTCATCACCCCTTTCATTTTTGTCCTCGATAAACGAAACGGAAATAATATCATTCACATCTTATACAGAGGGTATAAGATGTGTATGATATTATTTCCGATAATTGACAAGTTGCGATTGTCTAATATATTTTTCCAGTTTAGTAGTCATTCAAAATTCCCGCGTTGCCAAAATATTATTAAGGTCCAACCAACCAATCCCCGAACTATTAACAAATAACATAACATAACATAAAGATTATAAATTAATATTATATATGGAGTGGCACAAATGAAATTCATTTACGTCAAGTACTCTTGCACGTATAGTATCAATAATAATGTTTGGTGATATTTTCCAAAAGTGCAGTCTGAAAAATCCATTCCTTCTGCGCACATCTTCTTGGGCGACAACGTATATGTAAGGCTGCTCTTGTCTTTCAGTGAAGACGTCCGCTTAAACTTCCTGGTTAAATTTTCAGAGCGGGTCGCGACGGACGATTATGAACACCTAGGGAATTTGTCACTGTAAAATATTTTCCATGTTTGTGACGGGTCTTCACGTGAGCGTTCTTCCAAAGTATGTATAACGTAAATATTTATGTTGTCATATATGGAAACACAGCTACCAAATATTAGTTACTACGGTTACATGCGGACTTGAAGCCTGATTGAAACCGACTTGAATGTCATGTAACCTCGTATCGACTTCAAGTCGAAAAGATCCGTAAAATTCATCAAATCGACTCGAAGGAAAGCCATATAAGCGCAACTTAAGCAATTGAGTTTTGAGTTTTGACATTTATCAGTCGCTGTTATATATTCAATGAATATATGAAAAGGAATGCCTTAATTTATTTGACGGAAGAAGATTTAGGAATACCGACACGATGTAAAGTTTCAAGTAGATTTGAAGTCAAGTACTCAAGTACACCGCGGATTGAAATTACAAGACATTTGAAGTCAAGCCCTCTATCCGCCTCTGTGACCGTAGTAATTGCCTAAAAATTTGGGAACAAGTGTACGAAACCTGGATTTTGATGCACTAAATCTTTTTGGAAATGATCCATTAATGGTCGGAACGAGTGAATTAGGAAAGTATTGTTGTCGGAAAATAATACTTTCCCAAAAATTAGTTTGCTTTAACACCAAACATGGAACATTTTGTAAAAGGAAAATATTCAGTCAGAAGATATTTTTTAAAAAAGGCAAATTTTCCTTACGAATTATTTTGTGTCGATGTACGAATTATTTTGAAAATGATTTACCATGTACATGAGCGCAAATTTCGATTTTACAAAGCAAGGACGATGCGAATAGCCACTCAGAATTATTGTATTTTATATCTCGAAAACGAGACGAGATTGATTTTAGTGTTAAAACAAGCTAATTTTTGGGAAAGTATTGTTTTCCGACAACAACGCTTTCCTAATTCACTCGTTCCGACCAAAAATGGAACATTTCCACAAAGATTTAGTGCAATATCAAAATCCAGGTTTCGTACACTTAAACTAAAATTTAGCAGCTTGAAATAGCGCGCAATTCAAAATTAAATTAAATTAAATTCTTGTTAACACACTAACAAAAAGTTAGGCTGCAGGCAGAATGCGTGCGAGAAGCGGAGCTGAGCTGAAAGCTGGTCAGTGCGAGAGCTCGCGCGAGTTACATTTGAGGTAAAAGAGAAAATCGAAAAATATAAACAAAAGGAATAATATTTCATTTGCTTCATAATTTGAAAAAAATAAACTTATCGTCACGTTTCAGGTCTCAGACGAATCATGAGGACCGAGCGGAATTTAACAAATGTCAAATTCTGATGCATCAGGGTTTCCCACGAAGCGACGCTAATTGCATCGAATCGCAATGCAACACCCCACTCCTGAGCCGATAGTTTTTAAGACTTAAGTTGATCTAAATTTAATAAAGGAATTGTTTCACGAACTCAGTTTAATTTAATTTAAACTTTTTTTTTACTTCTTATGAGCACTGTTCGTATTGGGCACTTCTAATGAACATTGTTCGATTTACCGCTGGATTCGTTCTCTATGGAGAGGAATCCCATCGACTGCGCCAGAAATAATGTTTATTTATACTTAGATAAAATAATAATATTTCTCGCGAGAAAACAATGCACATACATTTTCACACAAATTCGAGTAAGCATTTCAAAGTAGAAGCAAAGCGAGAATACTGTTTGTGCTGGAGGAAGAGAATTACAGAGACGGGCAGGCTGAACTGAGAAAGAACCCTCTATGATCGACCTCGTATGATGAGGTATAATAATTTTACACGTACGTGTGGAAGCAGAAAGCTTGAATAGGTCCCTGAGATAATCAAGCTGATTATTCCTTAAAATATTGAAGACTTGGGTGAGTAGCCGACGCTTCCAAAAAGAAATAAGACTTCACCTAAGTACGGTTGTTTTGAATTTCGAAACGTGGTCAAATCTGTGCAGCCCAAAAATTAAGCGAATGCAATCATTGAAAGGCACTTCAACATTCCTGGCACATTCGCTATCCAGCCTAGGAAAGATATTTCTTCCGAAGGTTAAACCCAGCAAAATTACCGTCATTACCAACTTCATCTAATACTAAATGTGCATGTTTAATTACATACCTACTTATGGCATTTTTAGAACTTTTGATATGTGCTCAAACTGTAACGAAATTTACTAAATTAAATTTAGTACATTCATTGCGATGTAAGATGTTGAGAATTCATTTTTTAAATGTAAGACATTGCACGCAGTTTGAATTGCTGTAATTAGTTTAAAGTAACTTTATTTCGGGACTTGAATAATGTTGTTTCTAAAGTTGTTTCTGTGTTAAATAATCTGTTCCTGATTAATCTAAAATTAATAATCTCTCATTGTATAAGTAATGAAATTTGCAAATTTTCTTTTCTTTTGAGATTTAGTGGATGCGTTACAAATTATTTTTTCTTTACAAAAAAAAGAATTGTACGTGTTTTGTGAAATATATGTTAGAACTCTTCGTCGGACGAATCCATGAGTTCAATTTCTGAATGTCAATACTGAATTAAACATGTTTCTCGCATTCACTCAGTTATCTTCTCGTATTACTTGTCGCATGAATAAGTTCAGTTTTCAGCTCTGCTCCGCTTCTTGTGTGTACTCTGCTTGCAGCCTTAATTATGATTGCACACAAAACCTATCCCCAAACCACAATGGGAATAGTCGTTCTTTTCGTCAAGTTTCAGCAAGTCTGTTTTGCTATGCAAGGTATGATCTGGAGCGTACCTTGCATATGCAAAATGACAACAGTTGAAAATGGGGACAATGGATGAGGATATACATTTTTTTGAAAGTTTGAAAAATATTGTACACTCTAATAATACACAAATCGCAGTGATTTTTCACATTCTGACAGCCTGTCCAATATGCATAAGCTTCCGTTCGTCCAATTTTGACAGATTTCCGTACGGAAGGGTATGCATATTATGGTTTGGCCTTTATGCCCTGAGCAGACTAGAGCTTTTGAACTGGTTGCTGATGTAATAATGACGTTGCCCATGTAAAATTCCCATTGGTAACTACTTCAAGGATCCTCACAATTTTACTGGATCAAACTGAGTTTGTATACTTTTTGCTGTTGTTAGCGCCAGTGGCGGAAAAAAAGTTACTAAAAAGTTGTTAATGAAACATCTTTTCCAATAGTATTTTGCTAACAACAGCACGGAAAATGAAAGGAAATTATGAATAAGAAACGAAATTCGATTTTTCAATAGTCACGAAGAAGTTAACGGTAATTTTAAGGATTTTTAAGGAAAGTGTTAACCGGAGAAACTGAACTTGAGTGTGTCATCGTAATTGAACTACTTGTTAGATGTCAAACCTGACGTCACGAACTAGTCCAAGAGCTGTAGTCTGTCCATGGCATTAGTTGAAGAACCGAAAAATTCGGTTAATTATTGCCGATGTTCGTTATAGGCGAAGATAATTCTAAAAAGGATTTTAAATAAAACGAACAATGGACACTTGTCTATCACATTTCTCCATAACGCAAAGTCATAGTATTCATAGAACGCGAAGCTTAATAGACACAACTATACATAAGGAAATGAATGCAAACCCGTCGGGATACTCTCATCGTACCATAATTTCGTATATATGTATGGTATATAAAGCCGCGTCTTGAAATAGCGAAAGGGTTCTCCGTATTGCACTTACATATGTACGTATTGTTTTTTTTGATTAATCAAATATGTGCATGATATACATTCAAGGAGATAAATAAGCTGCCGATGCACCTGCGTAAAAATGTGAAAAATATTCAATAAAAACAGTAATTTGGAAATTAAAACCAAAAACACCACTTTCTTGAAACTTTTGTATATGAGATATTTGATCTGTACGTAGATAAATAAGATAGTCGGACTAACTGACACTAGTCACGTAGTTAAAGTGTATTATAACCAGGGCTTGGGATAAAAATTTGTGCAAAATATGAACGAACCATACGAATTCGTTAAAACTGGTGTATCATAGAATAGTGTTGTTATGACGAATATGTCGAAACTTTAAATTTGGTTCGTTATGTTTTGTTATATACACACAATGTCATTATACCCTTACTGCATTACTATGTTATGAATTAGGTACCTATACGAAGACTATTTTAATATTAGGTATTCGAAGCCGAACAAGTCTTACCCTAGCTAATCTTTACGTATTCATCTGAATCCATCCCTTTTTAAACACATATTCATATTAGCTAACATACATATATACATACAACATTGTACAATATTAAAAGCCTTATCATAGTTGATATACATATATTATGTTTATGTGCTCTGGCGGCAAATAAAAATACTATTTTGCGGATTTACAAGAGGCAAATATGTATAATCTTGAATTAAAATTACGAATCTAATATTGGCTCTAAAAATCATATAGCAGGTATTAATGCGAAGCACAATGCCGGTTACAGGTATTGCTACTTTTTTTTTTGTAACAACTATACTTTTGGTGCTTCACAAAAGTTCGCGAAATTTATGTTAACATATGTTAGATTTTGCTACAATTTAAATTCCGTGTAGGTATTTTGTCGTATAATTCTGCTTGAATTTATGCCTTTTTTTGTTCAAGTCTTTAAGAGAAGCATACAAACAGATGTCATCTGCATCGACTTAAGTAAAGCTTGTGATAAGGTTTCACATTTCATTGTAATTCTCAAATTAGAAAGTCTACGTTTGTCAATTTAATACGCTGATATTTGTTCAATAAGACCTATTAAAGTTGCTTTTCGGTGTCCACCTTAAAGGAATATATTAGCTACACAGATGCCGCAATACTACGCAACCCTCATTTAAGTTGACTTCTCCTTATTTTAAAAATTGACGAAAATTTGAATTCACATCGACGACACTAAATTATTCCATCATACGAAAAGTATTAGTGATTTTGGCTTGGTTGAAAGAGATTTGAACATGTTTAACCCTTGGTGTGCTCACAACTATTTGGAAATTAAGGTTACCAAATGCGAAATAATATTTATTTATTTTATTTATTTATTTGTTTACAAATTCATCAAGTGAGCTACTACTACATAAAACAAGACAATAGAAGAGTAGTAAGTAGTTTTTATGACACCAATTATTGAAAAGGGTCAAGTCAGAATTGAAAGAAACACAATCTGAGGAATTATTAATTACGCGGAATATTTTAGCGTCATCAGCGTAGCATAGGATTATGGAATTAGGTACAGTAAGGCAGATATCGTTGATGAATATAATAAAGAGTAAAGGGCCAAGGTGGCTGCCCTGCGGAACCCCCGATTCTACTTTGATCTCCTTGGATAGAGAAGATCTAAAAATGACTCTCTGTGACCGATTACATAAGTAAGAGGACAACCAATTGATAGAAAGAGAAGGAAACCCTAGAAGTTTAAGCTTGTATAAAAGGAGATGGTGATTTAGGCGGTCGAAAGCTTTGCTAATATCTTTTTGTATAAACCGCTCCCTCCTCACTCCTGCACTGCACCCTTCGACGAATCCGTTATGTTGGTAACTTAGGCGTGATATTCGATTGTAAGCTGAGCTTTGTTAATATATGAATTGAATAATTGAAAGAGCTTCGCGAATTTTGGGATTTATAAAAAAAATGATAGTGATTCTACTTGATCGGCCTTCTTAGCAAGAGTGAAAAACCAGTAGAAATTTGCAGGAACGGAAATGTAGAGAACTGTACAAGTCTCCTTTTCAAGTAAAATATTAGAACACTGAAGCTGATGTTCCTATTCCATTAATAAAATAAGCTTTCATATAACAATTATTCACGTACAACAGACAGCACTATGTACTTTCAGTCTGAAGAAAATTTCGCTTAGGTATAAACTGAATTAATCAAACGAAGCCAATTTGTAATACAGTTTTCTTTTAACATTAGTATCTACTGTATTCAGCAGGTGCTCTATTTTTAGTATATTACAATGTCTCTAACACATGTTATATGTCGGGAATATATTATGACTCCGCAAAGTAACAAAATTAAATCTACATATTTATGGCTATAAATTATATTAAACAATATATACACACTATGGGAAAATGACTTATCTGATGAAGTTATATTAGAGTCATATTATTTGTATTCTTATTTGGTTTAAAACTGTTTGGTTACGTTAAGGTGATAGATTATTTAGCGAGATGCTTATTTATGTACATGAAGGTAACATAAAAATTACGCCGAAAATGGTTTAGTGAATTTTTGCATTGCTCCAGCGAACTATCAACAAGTAAAAATAATTTCTAAAACACAATAACGAATAAGAGTGAAATTAAAAATCATATTTTTAAGATGCCCATTCAAAATCCGTAGGTAAAGCGATCAAAGCACGACGAAAGACTCTGAATGAATTCGATATATGTACGTACAAATATTCATATTGTGTTTGTATCGTAAGGTTTCAATGATGAAGTGATAATAATTTAATTGTTTTGTTTTTTTTAGAGAAAACTAATATAGCTGCTTTATGAATAATAGTTTTAGCACAACAAATAATGTCGTCGCCTAAAAGAAATATACGTAGAATATGATCCAATGAAATTTTGCAGAGCGTGTACTAAATAAATATATGGAAGATCGGATGCTTATTGAAAGAAGCAGGAAAAACAATCATTGGAAGTTAACATTTATTGAATTAAGTTTTTATTATTTTATTTTGTATTAATTTTATTTAATGAAATATTCTGAGGAACATGGCAAAATAAAGACAATTTAATGAGTGAGAAATGGTACCAATTTTAACAATATGGTGGTTGGGTTATTATGTACTTTATTTATTATTGTAAGCCGAATTTTAGGACGCTAAGATTAAGACCATCATGTTGGCTTCATATGTAGTTTGGAAAATCGACTTCAGGAGATATTTTGAAAAAATTAAGGGGATGGTACATTGATGCGGACCATGAGCAAACAAAATTACTATAAATTTAAGTGGCGTGCTACAAAGGAAATGGAAAGCCGTTTAAATTAATCCTCCTTCTAATTTAAAATAATACTTTTAAACCACGTGTTACGACATATTTTGTTATTTTAAGTTAAAAACTGTAAATTTTTTCAACACTGCCACGGATACGAGCCTTGAAATACCTATATACAATGTAAAATATAAATTGAGGGATTCACACTTGCTGCTTCAATTTCTTAGTAGGAGGCCTTAATGTACCTTATAGACCCAGTAAACTCAACAATCTTTTATTAAAAACAACATTTAGGTCTTACTTTGGAGAGAAATAATTGGCAGGCAATGAGCTGTAGAGAGAATAGTTTCCATACTAACTCGCTTTGCTTTTTTCAATAGCTATTGTTGTTTTATCAACTTTTACTTGGGAACAGATCAGTTTTAAGATATGATTATTATTTTTATTAGGTAGTCCATTACTTGAGCATAAATACTATACACATCTCTAAGGCAACACACATTGCGGTTGCTCATAATCCAACATTTTTGAATGGTTATAAGGTTGTTGAATATAAGTAATCCCTGCAATAGGAATCTTCCATCTAACTAGATTAATTTGGGGTTAATAAGGTTTAGTTAAGGGAAAAACTTTAAGACTTTAAAAAGGTACATTTTTAAAATTACATTGAGAATAAAAAATAAAACCGAACTGCTGGAAACTTAAAGGTTAATTTAAAAGAACAATTTTTGTTACTAACAGTAAATGATTTTATCATGAAGTCTTTTGTAATACTGTTGGTGCCTGTTTCAATGTCAATATATAATTATGTAAAATAAATATTTGGATTTGTTTTTTAAATTAAATTGTAGATCATTACTGATTGGTAATAAATAACTTCAGAAAGTGAAGAAAGAGTGAATTCGAAAAAATCACACTTAATGTTTACATAAGGTTACTGGCTTATACTATATGTATCTATAAAAGCACTAAACTGTAACTACGTCATATATCATACTTCCAATCTCACTGTATAATTTGACGAGTAAATTAAGAATTTTCAAATTGATCACTAAGCCAATACTAGAATCTAACCAGAATCTGCCTACTTGTGTGATTTCCGTAACCCGTTTAATTGGCGTATAACGTGGGACCGTTTATAGAGAACCCCCTCGTTAGAGTAGACGGTATGCACGGGCCACTGACCTATCAAGAACCACGCAGCTGCAGATATTTGGACAGACACCAAACATTAGGTGAATATGTTATGGATGATCTGCGGGAAATATCTGAAAAAAGGATTGGAGAGATAGTTCAATTTCTGAACTGTAGAGGGTGGCTCTAATTGCTTAATCACCAGCTAACAATCAGATCGTACAGTTGTGGTGTTAAAAGGTGCTAACTGAACCCGTGGGAAGTTTGTCTGGATTGCCACATAAACTATTATCAATTCACAAAAAAAAATTTAATTATTGAAAATATTGAATCAAACAGGCTCTCCAATAAATTGAATCTGTGTACACTTTCCACTCTTCCCAGCAAACACATATTTTCAAGACACCATCGTCAAATTTATTGCCGACGGGGTGCTATCCTACACAAATCTTTAAATATATATTAATATTAAAACAAGTCAAAGTAGGATGATAGAAAATATCTCATGCAAAAACGCGTTACGGTGATGAATTTCATGATATATTGACCATGAACGAAGAAGAAGTTAAAATCTTCTAAAACCGTAAGTCTAGTGGGATATCCACAATTACCGGTGAAGTATAAAGGGTTGTTTCTATAATGTTCATTAGGAAATAAAATTAAGTCGTGTAGGTAAAGGGTCTTCCAATATGGACGCTCGACATTTTTAGGTTATAGTGGCCATATTGCTAAATCAACATCTGTCAAGTTTACTGCAAATTGTTTAGTAGTGTATGGCAAATTACTATGGATAGTTATAGCGTTGAAGATTACGTGATTTGTATCCTCGATATTATACATATATGTATATATATTCAACGTGTGGTGGCAAAAATCGAGTCAACCGGTTCGGTAAATAAAATCAGCCAACACCCGTACGTCACCGAAACGTAAGGTCTGCTGAAAACATCGCTGTTGTGCGTGAAAATGTACGGGAAAATCCGAGGCAGTCGATTTTTCAGCGTTCACAAGAACTTGGACTTTCTGCCACTTCAACTTGGCGAATTTTGCGTTGGAACTTAGGTCTGCACCCGTATAATATCCAACTGATCCAGGCACTCAAGGTAAACGACCATAGACAAGCCCGTATGGTTGCAGTTGGAAGTTGACCCAGCTGATTTGGTTCTTAGCCACGAAGCCCATTTTGGGATGAATGGATATGTGAGCAATTAAAATTTATTTTAAAACGAAACTAGCATTGCCATAACCGGCAATGGCGAGTGCTACAGATTGATGATAATCAACTTCTTGTGGCTTAAACTGGATGATATGGATACCAACGACATGTGGTTCCAACAGGACGGCGTACATGCCACACAACGCATGCCACAATGGACATTCTGTACGAACGATTTGAGGGCATGGTAATCTCGCTTGGCGGCGACGTGAACTGGCCACCGGGATGGTGCCTTTTGACTCCTTTTCTTTTAGACCGCAAATAATTGATGACCTCAAATTCAACATACCGAACGCCATGCAGCAAATTCAGCCAGATTTATGTGATAAAGTCATCGAAAATTAGATCTTCCGAATACGTGACACCAAGCAAAGGCACGCCGGACATTTGAACGACGTTGTATTCCAAACAATACCCTAAAATATTCTTTCAAATAAAATGGTTTGGATGTCTCACACAACTAGTTTTATTTACATTTAAGTGTCGAGCGTCCTTATTGAAAGACCCATTATTAATAGGAGGAAATAGTTTTATAGTTAAGTTTACTCCAGAATATAATGGAGATCTCCTAGTTTCCTATTTAACTAGATAATTATATCGGAGGTATATTGATAAAGAAATGATGACTATTATAGTCTAAAGCAATTTTTGATTAATAAATGTGATGTATGTTATTGAGCTTTATCTTAATCGGTGTCTTATATTTCTTTCCATAATTTAAGGGAAAATTAATGAAAATCCTTTTTGTGGAAGAAAATTGGTTGATATTATATTAATATTGTAATGCTGCAGTGCCTTTCCATAACATATGTCACACATCAGTGGTCGCTTTAAGGCCACCCGGTGGTCTAGAATTTTCAAAAAATCTTTTTTTTTTTAATATTTCGAAAGTGTGATCTTTCGAGAATATACTGTTAAATTTTTGTAATGATATTGACAGTATTTTAGGTTCTACAGCCTTTTTAGCAGGTAGCGAACGGTTCATCCGCGTATGAATGGAAACACACTAAAAACTTTAAACTCATTTATCTCGAAATTACTTTTTTCTGCACTGCGGGATGAAAAAAAGAGAAACTATTCATCCGAATCATCCCAAATTTTAATATGTTATTCAGTACACCAGTGGCTATGGCCGGGACCACCAAAATTTTTTTATTTTAATAACTTCTTATTTTTTACGTAAAAAAATTAATGAAAAATAGTCTGTTTACGATATTCAAATTTCAAAACGCGCTATTTTTGTCAAAATAATCTTTTTTCCAATTTTTGTTGGTTCCGGCGATAGCTACAGTCATTTAGATTAATAATTTCCTTATATTTTATTTTTCGTATAAGTGACAAAGCTAAAAATTCACCCGCAGCCCAGGTTCATTTTTTTGAGGGGGTCATTTTCAGCGCCATTATTTAACTAATTACAATTTTTTTTTAATTATAAAAATATGTTTGTATGCACTTTGAGTATTATAAAATACCTACAAAGTTTTAATATCGTTGTTCATTATTTTCACCTTCAAAATATATTTTGAAAATTCCCTTAAATTCAAGGGTGCTAGACCACCGGGTGGTCTTAATAGTGTTTTTTTGGGATGTAGATGTGTTAGTGTATCAAATTTAAGAACATTCTACAAAAATCAGCGATCGAATATTACTATTCAATTAGAAAATAGGAATCGAACATTCGATGATTCGGATTGTGGAAATAGTACGAATAGTTTAAAAAATTCGAATTATTAGAGTAATGTGGACAATGCATTAGTTGAAATTAAAAAAAATCTTTTTGCAATTTTCCACGTTGTCAACATGTAGTCGACGTTATCCATGCAAAAATAGGCCATAGAAAATATTATTTTACATTTTCTTAACCAATTGCACATAACGATTACAATTAAAAAATTATGTAGTAGTTAAATACTAGTAAGAAAATTCTTTGTATAGCTAATAATATTCTATCCAGAACAGTAATTGACTTTATGTTAACGACAATGTTTATTAAATGATAAAAATAAAGCAGTATGCCCATTTTATTCATAGTGTCACATACTTCTTAGCACGAGAATGTATGAGGAATTTCGATTTCTTATTTTGTATTTGTAACGACGCATATGTCCGTTTTTGTGCATTATTTTAGGTTATAAAAGCAAATTACTCACTGAAAATTCTTTTCTAAAAAAAGGTGATAAAAATTAATATCGCCTTATGGTTTGAATGAGTATTACTTTTTTTATTAAAGAAAAGTCAAAACAAAATCTGTGTTAAAGTTAGTAGTTAAATCGATTTGAAATGCGTTTGTTTTAAAGAATTAGAGTAACGAGTGTTCTACTCCTGTGAAGGGTAACTTTCGAAAGGTAAATTTAAAGTTTACCCGCGAAAATACTGATTTACTATTAGCAAATACGAAAATAAATAGAGTATAAAGACATATAATATTTAATAACAGTGGTGTGAAGAAAAATATTGCAATTTTCAAATAAATTTAGGACGTTTAAAAGCATAATTAGCAAGGGTTCACGAAAAATAACTGGAGTAGAAAACCCTACCAGGTTATCAGTTAGAAAAGCACAGAAATGAACATTGCTAAAGGCGCAATAATACAACCTTTTCCGGTGTCCTTATTTCGAGATTATCTGTAGCTGTTCGCCTAACGAGACTCATTGGCTCATCCATTCCAATTGTTCGAATGGGCGTTGTTCGCCTACTCACTTTCCGCCTTGGCGGAGGAACTGGGCACTGCTCCTCGCCCTTCTCGACGGTGTCGTATACATCAGCCCAGGTTGTGACTACAACAGGTGTTGGACTGGGAGTTGTAGGCCTGGATGATTCCAGCTGTTGTGTCGGCTTAATTTGGACCGAATCGTCTGCATCCTTTGTCTCTGGCGCATTTGTCGAGGGTCTTGCTTTGCTAACACATTTTGCGGCCATCTGATTTTGGTGCTTTCTCTTTTCGGCTGAGACAGCCGCTAAGAATTCACGCTCAATCATTTCCTAGTATTTTAGATTCATTAATGCTAATAGGAACAGCAGTTTAGAGATTAGCAAGAATATTTCGTGTAATTGCTTAACTGTTAGTTTTATTACTCTTTCGCAAGGGGAAACGAGTTAATAATTTGAGTAATTTGGATACGACAGTGAGTTAATCCTCGGGCGGCATAAGCCGATTTTAAATTCAATTTCAGATCCTAACCTTCCAAACTGACTTAAAGATCCTTTAATGTGACGAATTTTTCACAGTCTTTCTCGAATTTCAAAAATAGCTTCATATAAATATAATTGCAGAAACAAGCCTTGCATAATTGAAAGCAGTATTACTTACATAATGCTAACATATTCATTCGTACGTGAAGCAGATTCGTAAGCAATGATGGAATAGAAGCATATATTAGTTTACCAAGGCTGCATGTGTATTTAATTGAAAAGAAAAGCTATAAATGTGATTTACAAAAGCATGCGGTTTATGGAAACATTTTAGCAATAAAGCAAGGAGAAATTTTATCTGATAAATGGCTTACCAAAGGACTTGCGAGAATAATTCCAATCCTGCTTAGAACTGCTGGAAGACGCTGTAAAAATCATATTACACAAATTGGTTCATTCTATAACAACTAGATATTGAATATGTCGTTAGAGTCTCAATGGAAAGAACAAATTAAATACAAACTCTTGTGAAACAAAATAGCTTTCTTTACGTCAATTATAAAATCGTATTCGCAAGTTCTTTTAGTCTATTTGCATAGTGATTTAGTTGAAATCGACCAACACTCAAACACGAAAGCACTTTAACTTTTCAAAAATAATTTTTTTTTAGTTTGAAGGAAGACAGAAGAAATTGCAAAGGTAAAAAAGGTAAAAAGAAATCAAGTATATTCTTACAATCGTTCTATGACACAACGAATATGTGGCAAATACAAAGCGGAAGTGTGATTCAAATGGTTTTCACAAGAGGCGACCACAAGAGGAGTATATATATTATTTATATTATATAGATATGTATGTACAACAATAGAGTTGATTACTTTGCTTCAGTTGCACTGGTGTTCTTGCTTCATAAAATACCCTTACATAAGACAATCACAACATTGTTCATCATAAAGTCGGACAGTCAAAATGACACTATTCGTGATAAACTTAAAATGATCAAATAATAATAAAATAAATCATTTTCACATGAGTTAAGACCATTGAGATACATACACTATGAATATTTAAGCAAATGTTAAACAAAAATTTTGAGATAGAGTAGGTATGAAGATTGATAGATGAAAATTTTTTGTTGCGTTGTTATTTTATACAAAAGTTGTTTTCATTACAATTTACAGACATGCTTATATGCTAGGTTTGCCAAACGGATAATATCAAGACAGAACATTTTTAGCCCAAGTAGTTATAAATATTATCTTTTAATGTTAAATAATTAATCGTAAGGCCCGTAAGGGACTCAAGGGGCTTGGTTGAAAAATCGTAAGGGGTTAAAGAATTTAGAAAACTACCTAATAAATTGAATAAGTATGTGTAAGAAGAATTCAAATAAGTTATGTGCAAAATAATGTACAAGACCAGTTAGTACTTTATACTAGAATATATCTTACTAAGTATATTAAACTGAGAAGTCAGTTTCCTAGTCTATTTACATGAAATTGGCAGATTCCACAATTGTATCAATAACCAGTTATGGAAAATGTAAATAAAGGGTCCTCGTGTATTGTTGCATACGCATTATAGCCACACAAATTTTGTTTCTTCTAATAGTGTATGTCCACATTATTTATAGAAATATTATTTTTCTTTGAATATATACTTACCACGAAATCATTCATTCTTTTCGAAATTTAGTACATTTAGTATAGTTAGCTAATTATTAAACCAATTCTTTCAAATATATAGCCTTATTGTTATATTATACGGTAGTAATTTGACACTTTGAAAATTGATCGAGAGCGTTCATTAGAGTTTTAATGCCATGCGGCATGCAGCGTAATGTGAATGAGATTTATATCGCATTGCAACAACTCTTTTTGATCAAGACGAAAGGAGCAAAAGAGGTAAGTTTCATTAGCATAATTTCGAAGTAAATGTAATAATATCTCAAAGGGTTTCATTACTTACCTGAAATATATAAAAAAATATAAAAGAAAAGAAAGAGTATATAATAAGATTTAAATGCAAGGAAAAGCTCATTCCAATATTTAACATTTTTAAAGAATGCTACGAGACAATAAGACAAAGTTCAGTAAAAATGGTAATTCTTAATCCTGTATCCGTGCAATCCCCCAAAACAACTTCTATGAATTTCTTGGAAAGATAACACTATTTCAAGGCGAGCATCAATGGCAGCAAACACATATGCTTGAAATGGTTAGCGAATAATAATAGCCACGCTTCTATATTAAGTTGGTTAAAAAATATTTTTTATTTCGATATTAAGTTAATTGCCGCTTTGTTATTTTCGCAAAGGACAATGCCATACTTTTTCCCATTTGTTTATTAAACTACTTAAAATGATGAAATCAATATAAGTAGTAACATAAAATATTAAAAAACTTAATTTATACGAATTTTTTAAACATTGCAAGTAGCGCTTTGTTGAATGTCGTATTGCATGCGACTAGGTAACACACTTTTTTATGAATAACAGGACTGGAGCATTTTGACTGATTAGTCTATTCGAATACAAAATAATATTCACGATATTGTCTAGTATACAGTTAGATCTAAAATGTCAAAATTAACAGCGAAAGAATATTTAGAAATTTGTTTACCCACATGACGCACTTAAGTATGTCTATATAAATGTGCAAGAAGTATGATTTTGTTTCTTACTTCGGGGAATAACATTTATAATAGTCATTCAATAAATTTAAGGCATTGTCCTTCTCGCAGAAAAGCGAATACGCGACTCTATTTTTTTTGTCAATAAGTCATCAACTAACCGAACCAAAAATCGTATGACACGATGTTCGTATGTTCGGCTAGATGACATCTATCACCCCTATCATTTCTGCATGCGTATATGACACACGATGGATTTATGTATTCTTTTAAAACAAGTGATAAATGAGGCTGTTTTTATCAAATTGAATTTAAATAGAATAATAACATAATAAATTATAATATCATTTATATTGCAAGAATATAAAAACATAGAGATGTACTAAATAGAATTAAATTTTCTTTTCACAAAATATTTACCTGACTGAAGAGTCCCGTTGTAAAAAATATTTGTTTCCCTTCTTATAATATACAAGGGAACTCTTCAGTTAATTAAATATTTTGAATATGGCAAATGTAAGTCTATTATACCCTTATTTATTCTTGCAATATTAAAAAAACTAAAATCTATTATTCCCTAAATATGTCGAAAATTAACATGTGTTCAATTAATTCAAACAGTAGCTCAGTGGTATGCATCAATGGGATAGCAGGGAACCGTCGTGGGTCCGTGTTACAAAATCAGGTCATGCCGAAAATCTACTGTTTAACTTTTGTTTCTTTTAGACAGTAAATATTCACTTTTTTCAATATTTTTCCACTTCCTTTGCATTATTATTAACTTTTTTTTTCATTTCACACCTCCTCCACTATTAACCCATGGAGGTGTGGGTGATCGCACAAAATCAAGCAAACATTCATACACAATTTCCCCATACGTCATTTTCACTTATTTTTAATACTTTCCCCCTTTAAGCAAATCAATTTTTTTTTATTTTCCAATCCCCAGTGGAAAACGTTTTTCTTCACTCTCGGAAAGTTCCCACACAGTTTCTATATATGTATATATTAATATCAGCATTCCAGATTTTCCACAGGCACTTCCGAACATGTTTTCTATTTTATAAAATTATTTTCATACCTTTCTCCCTACCCCTCTTTTCGCAAAAAATTAAACTGTGAACTCTTATCTCTTTTACACTTTATTCTATTTTAGTTAAAAACTATTACTCATTAAACTATCATATAATATCACACTATTCTCCAAGGCCCTTCCATTAAGCTCACCCACAATACATGACGGTAAATTATTACGGAGATTTTTCAATTGTTTTACTCAGTCACAAAAAAATCCATACTTTTCTAAATTTTTTTTTGAATTAACTGTTTTCTCCACTCTTTTCAAAAGTTTTTGTAATTTCGTTTCCCCCATTTCTCTACACTATTATTAATTTTTTTCCTTCATTTTAAACCCCACTCCCACCACCTCTTTTGATCCCAGCGGGGTGTCGGGGTGAGTCATTAATTCAAGCATCACACATCCATACAGCATACACCCCTTTCACCAATTCTGAATACTTTCCCCCCATTTATGCAAATCAATTTATTGCAAATCAAATCATTCGATTCATCGATTTGAGTGAGTTTTGAGTGGTGCTCCTTCTTGTGAAAGTGAAAAAACAACAAAATTAAATTACTTATTTACGATTGTAGGTTAGGGCGAAACAACGTTTGCCGGGCCCTGATAGTTCTATCTAAATACAATTTGATAAAACCAGCCTCATTTATCACTTTTTATATATTTGAAATTATACGTGACTGTTATTAAAGAATTTCTGTTGCAATAATCGGGGGTAGGGCAGTGTGGTAGATTTTCGCAGTATGATGCAAGTCTAGGAAATGCCGCCCTTTAAATGCTTTTTCTTAAAATGATACAAATGTACGAATACTATTTTTATTTTGAAAATAATCTACATCAAAAATCTACTACAGATTTCCCCACTCCCTACAGAGACAGGCAGTATTAATATATATTGTCAATATTTTAATAGTCCAGGCAAACAGTATATCTAGGTTTGCCTTTAATCGCAGTCCAGTGAAATTTTAATGGTAGGTAGGGGGTTTGTATTCCGCAAAGGATGGCCCCCATGTCGAATTTTGGGATTGAAGTGAAGAATTATTTCGGTAAATATTGGTTTTACTTGAAAAGTGATTATTACAAAAATTGTGTAGGACAAAACAAATTTAGTTTAAATCTTTTTTAAAAAATGTGAATATTTAAAAAGTTGGAAATTTTCAAAAATTATATTTTAGGGGGTGAAAACAGTATGTTCGAATTTACGACGAACCCATCAATCGGAGTTAAAATAGCTGCAGCAAAAGATGTGGTTGGTGAAATTCTTTACAATTTTCATATGATCATTTTTTTTGATAGCATTTGGGAGAGAGGGCGCCGCTCTCGAGCTATCGCTTGGAAATAACCATACAAAATGTTGATACTAATTGTTCGCATTTTCCAGTATTGTTTTTTGTCAAACTAATTTTAAACCTATTTAACGTAAATCCCCACTTTCTGCTACGTAAATCGTACAATATACACAGATTAGCGTTGCGTAAACATTTTTAATTACAAAATGGTTCAAATTGTATTCTAATTCCGTTGTTTATGCCGCCCCCTCATGGTGCGAAGTTTGATGCGGCCGCCTCTCTGTATCAGCACGGCACGGCTCTGTATTTAATTTTAAAATAACGAGTAAAACATTCATTGAATATGCATAGAGGATAGAAATATATACAGTAAACTAAACTATTACAGCATGTTTAATTCATAGATTTGCGCAAAGTACAATGTCAAAGATACACATTATCGCATGGACGAAGTATACAAATCTATAATAAGTATTTACAGTTTTGGTTTTAAAAAATTATTCAATTATTATTAGTGAAGATTAGAAATATTAAAATTAAAAATTGTGTCGAATAATGATTTCCTCCCTTCACATAACTACAAAGCCAGGCAGTATTTTTTAATTTTCAACAAGATTATACGATTTACAAATGTATGATAGAAAAGAAAGAGGAAACTTGCCCGGATTATATTTACACCCTTACGATTAAAAAATAAAATACCAAAGCATAAAATTAACATTGCCAAACAGTAAAGAATAACTGGAGTATTTTCAATAGTGATATAACATATTATAAAAAACCAAAAATATATTTAAAACGATTTTTGATGTCTACAAGAAAGCTTTATATACCAGCAACAAATATACTGAGTATTGAGTGTATAGTACAGAAAAACTAAAACAAACTAAATTAATGTTAATGGTAAATTATTGATATAATAAAGGATATATGGTACTATATAAATAATTAATAATACGTAAGATAGGTACTTTGAGTAAAAGTAGTAACTGAACTTACTCCATGAGGTCCGAGATAATTGTATTAAAGTCTATATTACCAACTATAGTAAATTACGCAGAATCCAAAACCAAATAGGATCTTTACGACGATTGTAAGTATTCATGAGGTACTATGCGGACCCTATAATTGTAAATCGCTTCGATGTTTATGGAGGTCGGCTTACCAATTTCGCCCAACTCTAAAGGATAGGATTCGTCTAGGTTGGGTTTGGATGAAAAACGGTTTGTCTGGGTTCGAAATTGAGAGTTGGTCTGCAATATATGCACCGAATGGAAAAATGACTGAAACCAAGTAAAACTATCTTGAATCAATCCATTTTAGGAAATGATTTTCACCCAATCGAACTATTGCATTTATCATTTCTTGTTTGCAAACCGTTGTTGCTTTGCAATAAGAATGTGGAGTATAAGAAGTGACTTTAGAAACAATTGAAATTTTAAATCCAATTTAGTGCTCTAGAAACCCTCTTTCATACCTTATTTATCTGTATGGAAATATGCTTCGATATCACTGATTCTGTTGCAAAAATAGCGAGAATGTGTATTCAGACCGAAGAAAGACTTCATTGCACACCTTGGGAAATCTTCATATGACGAAGCCATTACAAAACTGCTAATATTATTATGAATGATGACAGACTTTCACGGTAAGTCAATTCGCGATTGAAACAAATTAGGGATTGATATATATATATGAGTATGATCTTATAGCATCAGGTATCTGAACTAAAAAAAAAACGTGATAGTTAACCCCGCGCACTTAGTTTGAGGCTTTTGGAACAATAACAACGTGAGCACTTGCCTATAACACATGAACCCGGACGAACACCAAAATATCAAAAGAGTTTGAAGAGAGAGTTTGTCTACTAATAACGGTCTATGAAGGTGACAGAAAGAACGATATTACCCGAAAAGCTGTGTGTGCATATTTTAGTTAACGTAAACTAGTAGAGTCTGTTTTATTAATCAACAAATTAATTAGATATTTAATACTATTGGAAAGGGTATTATTTGAGTGATAAAACTTCCGATAGGGATAAACAGTCAAAGCAGCTTTCAGCTGTGAAAGTTAGGTAGCCATTTTTATACATTATAATTTGCCATTTAATCATGGAAAGACTCATGCTTCAACAACGCTTTCAAATTATTCTTCAATAAATTTACTTCGTATATCAGTATTTAATTCGTGAAACGCATAGATAATTAACTATGTGAATTTAATATTCAACATAATTGTCAAATAAATGTTCGCACCTAAGGAACAATAGCCACTGTAAGTGAAAGTATAAATGCAGATCCAGAGTTATCGATTAGACGCAACAATTAGATCTTCGTTCGTCCACTAAGCCTGGAGCGGCTCACCGACCTCCACATTAGAGACGTCATTGACCCGATGAAATTTTCCTCCTTGCAATACGCCTATTGTGAAAGCAAGTCGACGTTTTTTTGGCGGCGAAAATATTGTATTTGCACACTTCTTTCAAAGTGCTGCAACAAGCATTCACAAAAATGGCTTCTTGGTGTATCGGTCGTGGACTGTCCGTAAATCCGAAAAAAAGACCTCCGACTTTCAAACTTTCTGTTCAAGTAAAGTACCTGGGCATTATATTCGAAGGGAAACTCTCTTCTTCCAAGTCCAACTTGGTTGAGAGGTCACAAAAAGGCGGTGCAGCACTTTGCTCTTGCAAAAGAGCCATCGGCAAGAAGTGGAGATTAGAACCGAAGGTGCCCCATTGGATCTGGATCGTGGTTGTAAGATCCATTCTAGTCTATGGAGCGGTAGTTTGGTGGCCACCGATGGAAAAGGTCGCCTACATAAAATTGTTGTGGGGAGAAGGTTCAAATATTAGAAAGCCTGCTGATCATAGAAGCCTTGGACTCTACACCTACAAAAGCATTGGAGAGTATTCTCCACGTACTGCCACTGGATCTATTCTGCAAACAGTGTGCAACATCTAGCGGCATCAGGCTCAACGCTACGCAGAAATGGCTGCGTATCGACTATGGACACACAAGAATTCTGGGAGTGGTAGCGAAAATACATATGTATACTACATCACCCCAAGCCCAAATTTCGTAATAAATTCAAAACTCCTAAGGGGGAGTGTGGGGAAGGCCCCATCGAACGACCAGGTATGTTCATACCGCCGACGGTTCTAAGCAGGAGGGTGGTAGGGGGGGGGGGCAGTTTCTTTTCGAATTGTGTAAAGCATTTCCTTCCGTCACCTGCCGGACTCCTGTTCTGTCTTTCAAGTGGAGGTAATGGCAGTAATTTAGTCATTTATGGGAGTAAAAAAAAACTGACCGGAGCGTAAACCAATTCAAGGAGTATTCAAGACTGCCGTTCATCACTACACGGCGGCGCTGCGGAACAATACTATCCGGAATACATAGGGGTCCGGGGCACGCAGAGATTCGAGGGAACTGCATAGCGGACGAGCTTTGGCTGAAAGGATTCGTGAAAAAGCAAAATTGTCGGTTTTGGAGTGAGTCTAAAAGGTATTGGAAATACCACTAGATCCAGATAAAGTAACTGTTTGTTGTGGTTTTCAAGATGGCGGTAGCATCGGCCCTTATTTCTTCAGAAATTCTGCTGGAGCCAATGTTATAGTAAATGAACTACGTTATCGAACCATAATCAACGATTTTTGTTTGAGAACACGGTTCCAACCAAATAGCGCTATTGCCCATACATATCGTGAATCCATCGGTCGCAAACAGAGTTTAATGAAAGCATAATAATTGGATTCCAAGATCGTTCCATTTAACACCGCTTGATTATTTTTTGTAGGGGTGAGTTAAGCTATTGGTATACGCTAGCAAACCAGCGATAATTGGCGATCTGGAAGCCAACATTGAACGAGTTATCTCTGTTATAACCGGTTGTAGCACCGGATTTGCTCCAAAAGTTGTGAACAATTGGACTGAAGGATTCTAGCACGTCCGGAACCGCAGAAGTGGCCATGGCATGAAAAAGACTTTTAAGCTAAATTATTTTTTGAATAAAATTAATCATTTTGTATTTTTATTTTATTTTTAAATTTCTCACCCTCTTAAAAAAACAACCTACATTATAAATTCTGTTGGTTCAATTTAATTTTTCCTTCTCCCTCAATTTTAATGTCTCCTGATAATGTTAATAAAATCAGTAGAGCTGATTTAACATCATTTTAAAACGGAATGCGCAAGATCACTGACAAGCTGGCAACAGTGGGTAGTATTACATAGATGGATATTTCTATTAATGTACATATATTAATTACCACGTTTACATGCAGAGTTGATTTATCGATTTGAAATTGGGCTGAGTTTTCGACCAGCGTATATGATGGTTCAGTGGTTGAGTCGAATTTGGTTTACTTATTTATTTTTACAATGGCTTGACCGAGAGAAACATTCATTTTAATAAACTATTTTATTGTAGGTACTTGACTATCGAACAAAAACAAAACACAAACTATCGCGGGATTGAAGAACAGTCAGCTCAACTACTCGGCTTGAGTATATGTTATATACATGCATCTGGATTCGACATTTCAACTCAATCCAGCTTGCAAAACGGAGTCGTGTCGAGACAACCCGTTTCAACTTAATCTGGGTTTACATGTACTGTGTTTTCATGCAGAGTTAACTCAGGGTTAACTCGAGTTAGAGTTTCGTTAAAACCAGAGTGACTCACCTTAACTCCACGAAAGAAGCTGAATTTGGCTGAATTGAAAGGTGTTCGTAAATGGTTTACTTTTGTATTGAAAATAGCGTCCGATCGTGTTATTTTGGCAGAGGAAGAAGTTGAGTTGTTACTAAATGTTAAAATTTTCGTTTATAAATCATTTTTACTACAAGATCTATCAAATAAACCCAGGTCAAAGTTAACCTAATATAAAGTTAGGAAGGACAGGAACAAAACATGCTAAAATCTGTGTTTTGTATGAGAAAGAAACATATGTAATTCATTCTATCTTTTACATGTGCATCAGAAAAGTATCTGTATACCACACATTTGTAAAATTCTGGATGAGGAAGAAAGATAAAAAGTTCTGCACAAATTGAGAGACAAATCAGGGTTGCCAGGGAAATTTTCTTGTTTAAGAATCTCTTTATATTAGAATGATTAATGCTTTCCTACATGTTTGACAAAATTGATTAAGTAAATTAAAAATATTTGTTCAAAATTTGTTTTCGAGATATTTTACAGGTATAAATCAATAATGCTAAATACTTTTGATATTTTGGGAAATGTAATTTCATTTTTCGGAAATTTAAACATTTTTACCCCCGGACTCAGCGACCTACAATCTTCCACAACACATTTCCATAAAACGACTGCTAAGTGATTTTCACTCATTTTTTCTTCCTTTCTCAATAAACGCTCACATAAGAACGATGATTGATCAATCATTATGAAATTTCAAGTAAACATTGGGCAACCCTAATATCTGCAATCAAATTGAGAATAATTGCAAGCAACCACGTGCTGTTCAAACAGCATGCTATTTACAACAATAACAATGGGAAATAACAGCAAAAACTTGGGGAATATCTATCTGATTGGTTGAAATTAAAAAGCGCGAAAGTGAAATGAGAATGAAAGCTCTTACTTTGCTCCCAGATCTTGTATTCCAAATATTTGTAAGTATCGCATTCCGTCCTTTCCGCAGGGCATTTTTGTTTCTTACAATTTAAAGTTTCTGAGAGAATTTGGTTTGTTTTTACTAATTATTATGCTTTTCCTTTTCTCCCTTTAAGTGTTTAATGGAAAACAATCGAAAATCTCCTCTGCTTCCTATCTTTACATTAGGTTACCTTTGCCCAGGTACATAGAAACACACAAGGTTACCCACATTCCCGTGAAACTCAACGAAAACTCAACCCACTCTCAACACTGTCCATGGAAACACAATAATGGAGGCCCTCCGTAAAATTGTTAAAATGATCTATTTCCGTTTGTTTTATCTCAAAATGTCTAGGTATTATAAATGTGAGGATAAATAACATAATGTTTTAAAATTTTATAATAGGTACGTCTTTTCCATGCTTATTACAGGTTCGTTGCTGAATTAGCATTATTTTATTATAGTATAGTCACAATAATAATTAATTTTCAGTGCCCTGAACATTTTGCTGATCTAGAATTACACAACACTTTGTTATTTGTATATAATTTAATCTGTAAACACTAGACTACAAACATTGACCTTACTTTGAATGGTATTCTCTATGCGAAGTAAATTTTCTTGCCTCTTGCTTATGATGCGCTGAATACGTAAATGAGTACGTAAAAAAAAATTTCCAGTTTTTGAGAAAATAACGATTCTAACTTATATACCACTTGACCGATTGACTTCATATTCAATCATGTATTAGTAGTAGTAGGGCATTCCTTACTTACATAAATACGCTATTACTACGGCATGCGACCACGGCTATATTCTGAACATCAACGTACATATTAAGTTGGACAAGGTTCTAACGCACTCTCTTCTCATTATTCTTATTTACCCCCTTTGCCTCTTGAATATATTCAAATCTTTCTTAAGGAGTAAACTCCAGTCTCGCGTCGGAGCTGACACGCACACCTTTTATTTTACTTTTCGATAAAGGTAATACAAAAAGCATTACATTTTATTATTCTGCCGAATTTGCCGTACTTAGACGCCCAAAATATGGCCGGGAGTGACGGTAAATGTTAGTTGCACATTTCTGCAAATTCGCTTCCCTTACAACCCTGTGAGTGTGCAACTAACTATAAAACTATAAAATTCCTAAAATATCACGGATCATATATATGAATCTGTATACAGCATGCTTGCTAACTATGCAGGAAGCCGAATCGCCCGTCAGTCGATAACTTCTTTCTCATTTGTAAGAATCTAAGAACACGTGCGTCTCTATCTGGCTTACCTTCATGACAAGACCGTCCTGTGCTAGTTACTCTTCAAGTTCTGCCATATTTAGCCCTTCAATATCCCTCCACAGAAAATCTCCGAAGACCTTTCCACATACGCTTCTTATGTAAGTTCTTAGCGTGTTTCAAAAATAATTTTTGTTCCTTACCGTCCTTCTATAATAGTTCCTCCCCCGTACTTGCTCTCCCCTACCCTTGAACAGATTCTTGTTAAATTTCATCTCCCTTTATTACCAAAATATCAGAGGACTGCGCAACACCACCTTGGTAGACAGCTTGATCTAATTATCTCCTCTAAATCTATTGATTCTGTTGTAGTTGAAAGCAATTACCTTTTCTCCATTCTGGACTTGCATCATCCTCCACTCTTTCTTACTTTTTTCCGACAATCATCCAATAATCGCTCTAATTTTGAGCCCCCCTTTTCACTACAACTTCCGCAAAGCATACTTTCATAAGCTTAACATCCTCCTAAGTAACTCTACCATCCTCTCAAGTTTAAGCAACTCCCAACTGCTTACAAACAACAGAGTCGCTCTTTTTATTACCTTCGAATCCATAAAAAACCACCCTTCATCTGCACCTTGGTGCGATAGAGAACTCCGCTCCCTACGCAATAAAAAGAACAAATTGTGGCATTCTTACCTCATTTAAAGGTCCCACTAGGACTACTCTTCATATCTCTTCCCTTTTTGTCCAAACGTTCCGAATCCCTTTACAACGACTACCTCATCGCCATGCAGTGTAAACTAATCTCCGAGCCCAAACAAATCTACAATTTCATTAAGGGGGTCCTCTAGTTTCTCGGATCGAAAAAATAAATTTTTTTTCATAAATCACATTTACAACATGTGTGGAAAATGTGCCAAAGGATTTTGCGATATTCGAAGTGGTTCACAAGTTACGGCCCTGGAACGGAGCAGGTATACGTACATAATAATAGTATAAATCACATGCGCGAACTTTCAAACGCGTTTTTCTCGAAACACCATTTTTCGAAACGGTTAGCACGATATTTCAGAAACTACTGCACCGATTTTGTTCAAATTTATACAGCATCTTTAATATGTTATAAGCCAGCGATTGAACTAGGATTATCATGATTGCTTCGATAGTTTTTTTTCTACGAGCGAAAAACTTAAGAAAAAATGAGTAAAAACTGGAATGTAATTTTCAAATATGTATAAAAAAGTCAATTTTTGTAATTTAGAATTCATTCTAGTTCAATCGCTAGTCTTAAATATGAAGATTATAATGCCGTTTGGTTTTTTGATTTCAGATAAGCAGAACAGCCGCAATCTTGCTAACCGTTAAGCATCTTTTTTACTTGATGTCTTCCTGTCGGCCACTATAACTTTTATTCTATTACATATTTTGACTTCAAAAAATTTATATAGCTTATTTAAATGTTAGTAAAGATTATGCAAAAACAATGAGATTGATTACTTCGATGGTTTGCTCGTAAAAAATTATTGAAAAAGCCATAAAAAAACCGCCGAGAAACTAGAGGACCCCCTTAATATAAAAATAAAATCTATTTACTAGCCCCCGGTTCTCAAACTCGGAGACTCATCCTCTTCTAAACTTTCAGTTATCGCTAGCCTTTCTTTTTTGCGGATTTCTTCATTCAATCTTTTACCGACCTCGACTCCGCCTCCGATCTTAATTATTTTTCCTTTCTGAAAAGCTGTCCTTAAACGTCCCTTGTTTCCATTGTCATTGATCCGTCTCTTGTTGCCAACAAAATTGGTACTCTTGCCGATGACTTTGATCCCGACTCTGGTGGGATTCCCGCCATAATAATAAAGGAATGTGCTTGTCGTCCAATAGCTACACTATCCTGCATCCCTAAACTCTTCGAAAACCTTATCTATGACTCCATGTCCTTCCACTATAAGTCCATCTTATCTTCATCTCAACACGGATTCCACAAAGGTATAGGATCACAACCACCAACTTGACAGGCTTTGTGACTCGCACCTTACAAGCAATGGAAAACGGTGTAGAAGTTGACATTGTTGCCATCGATTTTAGCAAAGCTTTCGACAAAATTTCCTATCAAATCATTGTTCTCAAATCAAATTTTCTTGGCTTCCCAACCCATAACTAATACTTTAGTAATCACCATTACAGGGTCCGTTTTGACTCCACAATTTCTAACCCATTCATAATTCATTCCGGCGTCCCACAGAGCAGTCACCTTGGTCCATTAATTTTCATACTAACACACAAATGAATTTGAAAAGGTTATTAATCATCCCGAAATTTTAATTTATGCTAATTACATGAAAATATTCAAACAATTCACCAACACATCTGAATCCACTCTACTTCAAAACGACCTGAACAGTTTCTCCACCTGGTGTAGATATACAAAGCTTGCTTGATCTCAATGTATCCAAATAGCAATCGATTACTTACTCCCGTAAACGTTCCTCCACCTCCCCTAGAACCTACGTTCTCGCAGGCGAACCAATTCCATGTGTTAGCTCCCTTTGCGATCTGGGTGTTACCTGCGACAGTGAGCTCAACTTCCGTTCCCTCATTGACCATATCGTAAACAGAGCCAACTCAATCCTTGGCTTTGTCTAAGGAATTATTTGATCCTTATGTTACCAAATCACCCTACATTTTCGTTAGGCCACTCCTGGAGTATGCCTGCCAGGTCTGGTCGCCTCCCATTAACAGGATCGAATCAGTTTAGCGTAGCGTAGGTTCATCCGCTTTACGTTGCGTGACCTTCCTTGGACAGATAATTACAAACTTTCTCCTTATGAATACCGCCTAAAACTGGTTAACCTTTAGACTCTTGCCTTGTGTCGCGATGTCGCCGATATTGTTTTCATCCACCAAGTCCTAACTGGCTCCATTGAATGTCCCGAGTTCCTTTATAGTATTACCCTCAACGCTTACCCCTGCAACGTTTGATATTTTCGCCTGGATAGTCATCGGACTAACCACAGTCACTTCGAACCCCTCACCGGGATGCCACGGGAAGTCACAGCAGCCTTCGATTTCCATGTGATGTGGTCTCCCTTAAGTATTTCCTTTACTCCCCCAACCCACCCTTATTATTAGTCTTCGTAAATTTGGTTGTTTTTGTTGTTGTGTAACTTGCTTTAGTTTTTAGTATTTCTTCTTCTTAGTATTTTTTTTAAATTTAATATTACGTTAATGCACATATGTATGCCTGTAGCTGGTATTAAGCGAAGTAAATAAATAAATAAAGCATGGACAGACAAATATATTAGTTAAAAATTTTTGAAATACCATTTTACTGTTGTCTAGTGCAATTTAATTTTGTTCTTAAATGTATGTAGATGCCGTCCATATGCGAATCGACTTTTGTAAAAAATTTCATAAATAAGTACAAAACACAACACTGAGTGAATATTTATTAACATTTTTGTTATTATCATAAAAATTCTTAAATTCGCAAAGATGCTATAGTATAGTCGCAGCAAGTTTAGTTGGAATTGTGAACCTATAAAAATCTATCAATGGTTGTAATCACTATTTTAATTTCTAATTGGTAATGGTAACAAAATATTCACTGATCCTATTTAAATAAAAGATTATAATATATTAGTCTCATGAATAAATAATCAGACCAATTGGAATGTTCGGGTAGATGGTATGTCTTTAATTTGATTAAAACATGATTTTATTAATTTTTTATTATTTTAAAGTTAATGTAGTTTTCTTCAAACTGGCTAACCAATTTGAAGCTCGCCCCAAGTTAACGTAAACAATACGCGTCAAGAATATGAAATGGTAATGGGAATACTTCTGGACATACAACCAACAACAACTTAGTTCGGGAAGGGAAACAACAAAATAAAACTGCAAATGTCATTTAAACAGTAAATGGGTAACAATGTGTCTTAAATGTAATGCAAGTTATAGATCGTCACATGATTTTGACCTTAAAAGCACCATAATGCCATGCAAAATGATAACTGTTATGCGTAAAAACTTGTTAAAACTTTAATGGAAAAATGTTCGGGGAACCACCAATTTTTGCAAAACAAGGTGAAGTTAGTGCTTTATGTTCGAGACAAATATTAGTTGAATAAATGTTTTATTTTAATGACAGGTAGTAACGTCTAGGCAGCAAGAAGTCTGCATTTTATATTTGGCATATGTTTGAAATTCAATAATATATACGTCCGTGTTCCGTTAAAATCGATTAAGGGTTCTATTAAATAGAGTCATGTCAACCTCGTGCGAATTTGAGTTTTTAATTTATTCTTCATCTAAAATATGATTCTGGGGCTTTCAAAATTATGTGATACATATAAATATTTGAAATATTGAATTTAAATTTTAATTGAAAATTTTTATCATACCTGAGTGACTGGATTTTCGCCTGGCCGGTAGACCACGTTGTGAAGCGGCCTTTTTCTTCCGACATAATTAACGCAAACAAACTCCAGTAGTGAGGCATATATGAAGCACATGCAGACGCCATCCCAAACGTTCATAGCTGTTAGATTAGATACTACTGGCAAAGTACCTCTGAAACTATTGGATGTAGTGAAAAAGTTCAACATTGTTGTTACACCTATAATTTTAAATTAATCGTTGTTGTATTTATATGCCATGTTTATAAAGTGCGAAAAATATATTCAACTAACTAACTGCACAAATAATTCAAGCTGGAACACATAACAATCTACATGAGCGAGTGTATGAATGACGGTATGAAATGCATTTTGGTACAACCTAGAACGTTTCGGTATGTCCATTAGTTCGTGTTCAAACGTACACCATCTTCAAATTTTTGCGGTGGTAATATAATATATTTTGCTTATGTTGCAGTTTTGCGTAAAACATGAGAATGTACTTCTTATATTTCTTTTTTGTCAATTGTCAATATTAACTCTAAGTAAGATTTGAGATCTAGACAAAACCAGTATTGCTTTTCTTGCTGTATCGCGTGAATCGATGTTTTTCGAAACTGGCCTGTGATATGCCAAAAAAAAAATTTTGTGTGAAAGAATCGAAACCCACTTTTCCTTATGTTTTTCAGATCGATGAACATGAATCTGAAGTAGATAGAAATAGAATGTTTGTAGACCAATTTTCGAACTAGAGTTAAAAATTGGTCGAAAATCATGAAAAATCGGGCTCACCTCTTCAAAGCGAACTCACCATACATTCGGCTCTACGAAGTATTATATTAGAATACATTGTATACTGTATTTTTTCATAGTTAATATTTGCATGTCTATATTTTATAAACGGAAAATTTAAGTCTATTATATCGTTATGTATCCTTGCAATATATATATTCTATTATTAGATACAGATGGACAGAGTAGAGGTTTATTTTCCCTAAATATTCTTTTGATAGGTTAAATAACTTTTTTTTTCGATGTCTACCATTAGTTCACTAAACTTTAGAGTAGTCAATATCAATTTGAATTTTTTTATATGCACATATGTGTATATGATTTTACATGTTATATGTACTTTATTACAGAATTAAATATATAATAGATTATTAGTTACAAATTATTACCCAATGTAGCAATAAATCAAGTCAACTTTCCCAAGGTTTTAACAGCTATGAAGAAAAATTTGCAAAATACACCAAACTACACATTTTAGACACAAGTAAATGGGTATTTCTCATCAAATTCCGAAATTTAAGTCCCGAGCTATTAGTGCTGAGTCACGTGCATTGATTATCAATGTAATATTTTTTATTTAAATGCAAGTTAACTATGATACTATATTTATTTAACAAAAACGAGACGTGGTTCAATAAAAAAAAATATGGTCAATTTAATGTCATGAAAATCATTCCCTAACGTTGTCCCCCAGTCCGAGTTAATTGATAGAAAAGCAGCCTTTCTAAAAATAAATTATGTTCTTATCAATTCAATATTGCTAAAATATTCGAAATATAGTGTATATATTGTATTATATATATATACTTTTTCACGTTACGGCAAATACATAAATCATAAAAGAATTTTAAATATCCGTCCCTTAAAATAAAATCATTCCCTCACCGTGTTACGAATATTCGATTTATGATCGTACCGAACGACATCTGTGAACGCAACCTTAAGTTTTTAAAACCTAGCAACACTGTTATTCTGTCAATGTGGCGATTTTTTTTCAACTCCACTGCTAGTTTGTGCAAGAATGCATTTGGTTCAAATTATTAAAAAATTACATTTCTCTGTATCATTACCTCACTGAACGTGTAATAAAAATAAAGTTAGTATAAATGAATGTTTTAATTTTTTTCAATACGTTTTGGGGAGTAAAATACATAGTTCAAAATGCTGAATCAAATTGTGGTTATGTGTCTGTGTTTTCTTAGCTTTTGGCTGAATTCTTCATTCCCTCACTGCCATATAGTATCATAATAACTACCTATATAGAAAATGAACAAATATATGGAAGACCATTACTCTCCAATAGACCTCACATAGCCAAACGTTGGATTAACGCTATAAAAATTATTTTCTTAACACAAAAAGTTTAGATGTAATCCAAACTGAAATTTTGTGATTTGATGAGAAATACCCAAATATATTTTATGCCAAATAACTACAAGCAAGTACTATTGCTTTACACTTTATACCATAGACAATTTTTATTTAATAGAAAAGCAATACATTTCAACTTGTTCAAGTTTTGAATACATAATTAATTTATGGATTACATACTTGCAGAGGTCATCAAAAGTCATGATTTCTATGTCTGCATTCTATTATAAAAATACTTACTGCTCACCAACTTTACCAACCTATTCAACTACACAGATTAGAATTAAATAACTCTGCAGTACTCACGACTATATCTTCGATGCAACTTTTGTTTTAAACATAATTACCATTGAAATAAAATTGTATTACCTCCGCATATCTTTTAAACTTTTTCAAACTGGTTTTGTGATTCGTGTTAATAGTTATACCGCATACACGTTCATATAACCCTTTTTTATTACGTAATGTAACGGTTTTAGAACAATTTTAGTTCTGGGATACCGTTCCACACGAACAGGTATTAGAATTTAGTTCGCGGAGTACTGGAGGGTTTAAAACTACAACACTGTAGCGATTCACAATTCCCAAAATCATGACAAGTATCTCAACAGAAATACTGAAAGCAGCAAAATACTACAAAACAGATTTCTATGTCTTGAATTGTTATCAATTTCCAAGATTGATACAACTGTGCAATATTATAAAAATCTTCTCAGCTGTAAATGGCATCATCTGATTAAATAATATTACTGTCATTATGACTTAAACCACAATATGCAAATTAGAAAGCTTAATATGAAAAAATTGTATGTAATATTGAAAATAATTATGCCAAATTGTTAATTTTTTCTCATATTTTGCGCAACATGTTTTGTTCTAAAAAAATTACTTTATTCCGTGACTACGCCGATAAAACATTAAATACCTATATACATATGGTAAAAGTAGAAAGCACCGCAGAATCAGGAAAACAACAAAGCGGCTGGAGCAACTTTTAAAGTTTAATGGATTGCATACCTCCAGAAGTTTCAAAAAGTGTATTTATGTGTTTTAATTGAATAAAATTCTCTATACTTTGTGGAATAATTTAAAAAAACGGTTTTTATTATAAGCAATAACTAAAATAACATGAATAAAAAATTAGAGTAGTTAGCAGTGCAAAATTTAATATTTTTTCACACTTTCTCAATCTACATACCAACAGTAACCTGATTAACGTATGCAAAGTATGTAATGTATCTATTATGTATATTCTGGAGTTTTAATATTTGTTCAAGGTTTTCTTTTTATTATCTATATGGTTTATCATTTCATTCTTTAGATCTTTGTTAAATAAATTGTTTATTAACAAAAATCAAAGGTTCATTCACATTAAAAAAAAGTATTCTTTAAAATGAGATAAATTGTTTCTTTATTTTACTAAAAGAAGTCTTTCTTCATAGACTTCAATGATTACTTTAAGATAATTTGGAATTTTTCGGACAAATTTATTCAATGAAGTGAAATTCTACTGGCCATATGCTGTTTTTGTAGCAATTTTGTTGTTTTTCTGCTTCAGTATTGCTTTCTGATTTTTATGTGTTATCTTAAGATCGTGAAACATTAAAAGAAATAAACAACACTTAAGACGAACAATAACAAAAATGCTATAAAAGCGGATGTAGTCTGAGGTAGTTTTGTTGTCCTGCTTCTGATGGTGCTTGCCTTTTAATGTGTTATGGTATTTAATTTTATTTTTCTCTTTCCTTATAACAAATGCCCGAAGAAAACGCCGATTTATTTGTTATGTTTTCTGATTTAATATATGATTTCGTTTTCCTCAAATTGGTTCTCAAAATTCTAAAACATGATTTAATATTAATCGAAATGACAAAATTTAATGTGTGGTTCTACTATAAAATATTTATGTAAAATCGTAATAAATCTACATTGGTTGCACACGAGCGATAGTTTGATAATAATGAACATACCAAATGCTTTTTACAAGTGCACATACTAAAAGCAATACATATTAAGTATGTCGTGAACATAGAAGCAAATTCTTTTGGTTTATAACAGTCAACAGACATGCAACTTTAATTTTCATCAAAATGTACCCAGTATTTTCCTGAATGTCTGTGTGCAATCTATGAATTATCATGGAAATGTGAAGGAATAGTAATAGGCCTTATTTCACTACTGCAAATCATCAAAATAAGAATCAAGTTTAATTAGCAATTTACGTATTAACAAAATTAAATGAACGGTGAACTGTTCACAGTTATCGCCGTTTAACGTTATATATAAGAATGTTGGGAACATGTCCGTAACTGAAAGTTGTTTTCAAAATTATTATGGAGTTTAACACTTTCAACTTGTTTATTTAATAAATACCAATTTAATCACACAATTCACTTCTTTGTTTTTGTTTTCATGATTTGACGCTTTAATATCAAACTTTAAAAATTTATTCAACTCTCATCTACATACCAATCATTACTCTGGCTGGTACAGCATTCCATTCTAACCAAAATGTGATAAATGATGATGTCACCAAAATAATTCCAGGTATAAAGACGGTTGTAAAATAAAAGGCACGATCCCTTGTGAACATTAAGTCGACTTTGAGGCAACTGTAATTACCTAAAGAAAAGCGAGCAGGCGAATGCTTTTTTAATGGGGAGAATGTGTCTGATAAGCATGCTCAAAGAATGCCGGTTTCACGATCGTTGTAAATACATACTTATATACATTTTGCAGATACTTATGGTACTTTGTTAGGTTTAGTGTTGACAATGTACATAATTTGCTTATCTTTAGTGAAATGTTAGTTCCAATAGTGTATTTAGTTCTACATAAGTTGCGCTACTTTAACTAAATATAATGCTAATTTTTGTGTTAAGTGGAAAAATTGGATTTGAAGAATTCTACTGAAAAAGTGCCTCGAATAGTGAGATGTAATTCTAGTAATGTTAAACTAACTTAATTCATGAAATTTCGAGCAACTTCTATATAGTTAGGTAGGATTACTTCCTATACAAATAATTGAAGAAACAAAGCCTTGCTCATGGTTTCAATGAAGAACGGCGGTTGCTTCAGAAATACTTAATTTGAGAAATTAGAGTGAAATAATTTTCTGATAAACATGCCAAAATGTAATTAGTTTTTTTATGAACTCGGAAAGAAAATAATGTACAATTATTGAAATTATTAAAAATTAATTTAAATAAAGTTCCGCTGGAAATTCATATCCAGCAAACTTACTGTTAGTGTTAACCAATATAAGTATTAATGATTATGAAGAGCATAGTGAGTTACTATAGTAAAACTACCCTTGATCAGAAATTGGTAAATTAACCTAAACCTATTAAGTACCACTTGTTCACACTAATTGCACTCTTGAAGTTTTATAATTTTTAAACGATTATGCTTTGTAAGTAAAAGTAGACAATTATTGAATCGGTTAACGTTTAGGTCATATATGCATGTATGTAAGTATACATATTATACATATACATATTGACGGTGCATTATAGAATCACGAATTAATCCTATCTTTTTCATTTAGAAAAAAATACATTTTTGGCATCCGCCTCCTGAAACGATATTTAGTTAAGAAAATGAAATTATAGATAATTCAACTATAAAAAAAATTAAATTTTGAATATTCGAAAAAAATTAGAAAAAAATATGATCACATCTCGAATTGCGGCTTAAAAGTTGCGTAATGTGGAATAGAATTTTAGAAAATTAAAACAAAAAAAATCGAAAGGGTCGGACTTTTTGAAAATGTCGATTTTAATATTTAAACGTTAATAACTAAGTGATAATTACTTTGATTAATTTTCTTTTATTTTTGTTCTGAAACTACATTCAAAGACGAAAAAATGTTACCCTACTTTTTATTGATATATCGAGATTTATTACTAGTCTATCATTAATTGAAAAATTTTGGCTACAAAATAAAAAAAAATAGTTCTCAATAACGGTTCTCAATAATATTAGTTTAACAAGCACTTTTTATAAAGTTTTTGGTTTCGAGATTTGTGGATTTTGGGATGAGGAACTCTATCATCTATCTTTCTGCAGAGCAACATGGATTTGTTCCCGCAAGATCCACCACCACCACTTTTTACTCTGGCGCAACAAATGAGCATTGGACTTGAACAGAGGGCTCAGCACTGACGCAATTTATCTTGATTTCGCAAAAGTCTTGATAAAGTTCCTGTTCAACATCTGGTGGCCAAACTATTTCATGTTGGTATTAAAGGGCACTTACGACGTTAGATACGAGCTTTCCTTGAAGAAAGATCGGTTAAAATATGAAGTGGCCAAATAATATAATATCAATCAATATAAAATCAAAAGTGTAGTCTCACAAGGCTCTTTCCTTAGACAGGTGTTGTTTATCCTTTATGATCCAGTGCCTGAACTGAACTCGAGGACGGGAATCGAGAATGACACAAGCACCAAGCATACAGTATATAGAGAACTCATCTCTAACAAAAATTTGTCGGCCGTGCTTATGAACATTTTGTCTTCGATTGGGTCCCACTGCGTTCATTTCGCCAGAAATGAATCCAAGAATTCATCCGACTTCAGAGCTCAGCACCGATGTTACGCTGGGACTCGATCTGCGGCCTGGCTGCTGTTGTGACTTATCTGTATGCGTTGGAATATTACATCTGAGCAAGCAAGTGTTTGTGCCCATTGCGCTCGTTCTTAATTGATGAATGCAATTTCGGTTGTGCGGGGCATGAAGGGCAACAGATAGACGGGTTGGGTTGGTTTTTCACCCGACTTCAGAGCTCGGCACCGTGCCTACGCTGGCCCGTGATCTGCGGCCTAGCTGCTGTTGTGACTTATCTGTATGCTTTGGAATATTTACATCTGAGCCCAAACAAATTCTTCGAATTGCGAGCCTGATGAAGATAATTTTATATTACCTCCTTTAAATGAATGTCAGGAAGAAATTAATAATATGGCATTGAATGCCGAAAATAATTCACAATTTTCGGATTCACCAAATGTTTCAATTCTAAATGATGCATCTATTTGTGAAGAATCAGTACCGTTTTCAAATGATGTTGAAGATGAGCTGAACCACAATTCTCTCAGATACTTTGCTGGATATATAATATTCAAAATATTACAAAAAAATAATTGAGAAAATTGTAAAAGGCTAGTTAAAGAGAACAATTTGACTGTTAACAGAAGCGAAGCATTTTTAATAAATAAAAACTATTCCTGTCAGAGACTGCAGCTTAAGGGGGCCGATACATGTAAAAGCAAAAAAAATTTTTTTTTTTTTTTTCGTCGGGAATATATTCTATAAGGTGTTGAGAACGTGTGTCTAAAGAGCGTTTCCCGATATCTCAATCCGGTCTCATGGAATCTCACATAGAAGCCGATACATGTAAAATCAAAAAAAAATTTTTTTTTTTTTTTCGTCGGGAATATATTCTATAAGGTGTTGAGAACGTGTGTCTAAGAGCGTTTCCCGATATCTCAATCCGGTCTCATGGAATCTCACATAGAAGCCGATACATGTAAAATCAAAAAAAAAATTTTTTTTTTTTTCGTCGGGAATATATTCTATAAGGTGTTGAGAACGTGTGTCTAAGAGCGTTTCCCGATATCTCAATCCGGTCTCATGGAATCTCACACAGAAGCGGCGATGTCAAGTAGCGCGGGTGAGAAGCTGTCCATCGCCCCGGCTCCAGACTGCCCCGCTCTTAGCTTTTCGTCTATTATTCCCAAATTCCTCAGCTATTGTTCTAATCGAAGACAAATATTTCGAATTATTCTCGAGTAACGAGCGCAGACCGGCACACATTTCTCGATTCAAAAGAAGCAAGAACGGCTCGGAAAGAAAAAACTTTTGCCGTAAATCAGCTGCGTGCACAAGAGGAAGAACAACTCTACGGTGCAGGAATAGCCGACTAAAATGTAAGTAGAGAATTCGTCATTTCACTTCCCCAAACTTTGAACTCAAATTCCTCGAAACGACATTTTCGACTACTCGCTGCACGATAACTTTATTAAGAAAGGTTCAATTACGCTGAAAATTTTACCGTAGCTTCAAAAGACCCTTGTCTACTGGATGAACCTAAATTTATAGCCGATTTCGCGAATCCCCGACCGTAGAGGTTGCGAATTCAGCCAAAAAAACAAGCAAAATTTTCATTCAAGTCGCATTTGGGGAAAAAAATTTTTTTTGTCTTAAAGTTAGGTTCACATTGAAGCCACAACTGTTTTTTAACAATTTCTTCTTCCTCCTTTGTTTCAGACCAATATTACCGCCGCGAGAACGCAGCGACTGAAATATGAGGGGGCTGTTGCGTCACGGGCTTCGCCGCCATTTTGAAACGCCGGCACTCGAAAAAAAATGTTTTATAATGTACAAGCTCTTGTGGTAAACTAATAAAAAAATTAACTCGATCCGCTTATTCCTTCCCTATCAAAAAAATTCTTTAAAAAAACTCACTTTCAATGTATCGGCCCCCTTAAAGCACCAACTGATGATTTTTTTTCTGTTATTTCTTTTCACACTAAAATTTTTAGTGAAAACTTCAAACAATTTTGTACCTTGCAGAATATTAAAGAGAAATTGTTCGACTTATGTATTTGTGAAACTATAATAAGAAAAATAAGAATTTCGAAACTTGGTTTGACGAATTCAATATCTGCTTTGAACATAGAAAATACATTTTACACTTCTTGCTTCTAATTTTAATAAGAAAAAATAGCAGATGGTTAGCAGAAAGATTAATTGAAAGCTGTGCAAGTGGTAAATCTTCTTCATTACTAAAATTGAAAATAATAAAGTCATAGATTTCAATTCAAAAGAAACATAGTTTAGCTCAGGTGGACTTACATATAATTTAAAATTGTTTTTAACCGACTTCCAAAAAAGAAGGAGGTTCTATGTTCGTCTGAATATTTTTTTTTATATGTTCACCGATATTTTCGTCAACTGTAGACCAATTTAAAAAAATCTATATATTTTTTTAAAGGGTATAGTCCTGAGGTAGTCCCATTCAAATTTGAAGAAAATATTTCGGAAGTCGGTTAAAAACAATTACATCGGTCGATCAGTACGTCGTCGTTCTCTGTTGCCCTTCATGCCCCGCACAACCGAAATTGCATTCATCAATTAAGAACGAGCGCAATGGGCACAAACACCTGCTTGCTCAGATGTAAATATTCCAACGCATACAGATGAGTCACAACAGCAGCCAGGCCGCAGATCGAGTCCCAGCGTAACATCGGTGCTGAGCTCTGAAGTCGGATGAATTCTTGGATTCATTTCTGGCGAAATGAACGCAGTGGGACCCAATCGAAGACAAAATGTTCATAAGCACGGCCGACAAATTTTTGTTAGAGATGAGTTCTCTATATACTGTATGCTTGGTGACACAAGGAAACTTAGTCGGACGTTGATTGATTCCTTCGAGTCAGCTTGCCCAATTAGGAAGACCATATGTGGCAAAAATGTTAACAAAAGGCTACAAAAGCTCAGGAAATAAACCAGGAACCTTCTGAATAGAACCTTAAAAATACAAGTAGTAAGCCTATTGCACTTGCATCAAGATTATAAGAAATATATAATATTAGATCTTCTAAACTCGAGTCTTATAGGAAATACTGCGAAGAGGTAGAAGGGATGAAGGAGACATCGCGTCTGTATAAGATATTCCAAAGGGATACCGCAGCCAAGCTGGAATGCATGCGAAAGTCTGATATAGCTACACGGACTCCAGACAGAAGGTATTCGAATTCGAAATTTTATTCGAAAAACATTTCCCCGGTAGCAAAAACACCCATAGGGCCTTTCCACACGTGTATTCAGTATGCTGTATGTAGCCGGTTTAACACCGTGTTGACAATCAGCGGTTCCACACGGGTATTTTCGCTGCTTGATCCACATCGTTGTACTCAATGTGTGTGTGCTCAAAATGCTCGAGCTAAGGCAAATTTCTGACTAAGAGAAAATATATCCGGCTTGGTTAGCTGTGTTCAACAGGATAAATAGGTTCGATTTGTGCTGCAAATTTGCTCTCCAAAGTACAGCACTTTTGTAGAGATTTCTCCTTGCATCTTTACCTCTTCCCTGTAAAACCGGTCTGCATACCGCATACTCATACTCTATGGAAAGATGCGAAGCCTCCAAACCCCCCTCCCTAACCATTGTGTGGCTACCCTTTTCAGTATTGCCTTACCTTGTAGTCAAATATTTTTACGCTACTTGATAATCGCTAATGTAGGAGTGTTGGTGGTTTCTCCTCATAAGAAATGAACGACGCGGAAGTAGTGGATCATACCAGGTCTGGATCGGTGGTATGGGCCCAAAAAATTGTCTTCTTCGCTTCGGTAGCATTTTTTCACAAAATGAGAAGAGTATGATATGTAATTTCTCGAAGGACATTATGCCAGCTAATGAATTTTGAGGTTATATGGCTGTTATGCAGTAAAAATTCGTAGTACATACCTTTAAGTAGAGATCTAAATATTACACTAAATAATTTGTACACCTAACAAGTGCTCCAATAACAATTTGTACACCTAACAAGTGCAACAACAATTTGCAGTATTATCAGAAATTTTCTTTTTTAAACTTTATGGTTAGTTTCGGTTGGATGGTTGATCGATTTGAAGGAGCAAATAATAATGTCCATTTATCAAAGTTATTATGATAGACACTATTTTTTTTAATATTGTGGAATTCTCCAACGTTCAATATTAAGCAATTTTCTGTTTTGTATTTAGTTTTTGTTTGAAGTTTATGAAAATAAGTTTCCGAAAATGAGAACAATCAATTACGTAAAAATAGGGTTCAAATTTAAAACACAAAGTTATAAAATTTGTTGAAAGAAGTAAAAAACAGTAAGAACTCATAAGCCAGCAAATGAAAGTTTAAATTTTTTATACCTCCTAATTTTGATTAGCTATTAGAATGATTAGAATACTTTGTCGTATCTATCGGTATCCATTGTATTTATATAAAAAAAATATTTCGTGAGAGGTTTTATGACCGCAACAATAAAAATTTCTAAAATAAATTATAATAAATAAATATTATAACCCAAATCCAAATTCCAGCAGCACAGACAAATTTTTTCCTGAATATTCCTGCCACTTAAATGCAGACGCACAGTGCACACACACCGGGAATGAACATATGCACAAACACATCCACACTCCTTTGACAGGCATTCATGTGTGCTTGCAATTAATGTGTTTCTCATATTTGAAAAATAAATCAATTTCATGTGTGTCCATTTGTTTCTGTACATATGTGTGTATGCATGTATTTGTTTATCTAACTGCTGAAATGAACAAGTCATAAAACATTTTTATGGTTCAAGTAAAATTAAGCGGATTACCTATGATGTCTTATCGCAGCCATTTGGGGGAGAAAAACTAAGGGAAATAGGCTTAAGCATTTGAGTTAAGAGTTGGAACCTAGTCATGAAATGGAAAAGACACATCAGTCTGCAAGTTTTCTTTATTCGATAGTACAAAGTTTGAAATGTCTGCTAGTATTTTTGTTTAAACAATAATGAAATACTATTTTGAGTAGTGGCAGTCATCCTGATAATCCTTTATCCAGGTACCTTGCGTGACCAGTCCCTAGGAAGCAGCTAATAGTCGAAATCAAAACCATTGTGGTTGAAGAGTTTAACTTCGTATATTTCGCTCAGATCAAAATGAAATTTCAAACACGTATTTTCGAGACGTTGTACTTAATGAAAACGGACTAAATTTTTTGAACTTTGTGACTAGGTGCAAGTCTTATTACGTACGATAGAGTGTGTGTTGGTATTCAAAATTAAAGTCATTTGAGCTTTGGGCACCCACCGATTGGATAGAATTACGTAGATGAGATGTTTTCGGGTTATTTTCTCTCCAGGATTATTTGACGGCTCTGAACTAGAAACATTTGACATGAGATATTTTTTACGTTGTTCTTGTGTTGAACCAAACCTTAAGGAAAATTATACCGTAATCCGTTATGGAAACATTAAGAATGTTTCCCATATGCTGTTGAATAGTAATCATTCTTCAGAGTTATTCATGTATAATAAAAACACTTTTCATAATTTTTTAACAGATGTGGATAATATTATTTGTTATCCTTTTAGATAGATGTATATAACATATTTAAAATTCAAGTGCATCAGTTGAGTGCATTTTAATACGTACTTTTTAATTTAAAATTATATTAGTGTTCAAATCTGATCAAAGTGTACATGCCAATAAGACCTATTGTTATAAATATTATTCAATTTTTTATCAAGGGTACATGCCAAGCTTACCCAGCTTATGCTCTTTTTCTTACATACATTTGATTGTTACTGACATATCTACTATATACATACACTATATCATCTACTGTAAATAATGTAAGCTGTTCACTGCAAAACTATTGTTGCAATCAATTTATTTGCATCACGTCAATTATGATTATTAATTATGATAGATGTTATGAAAAAAATAAACCGTTGAATATGCAATACGCGAAACTTGTTTATACGCAGATGAAATCATACTAATAAACTTGGTTATACGCTAAAATTATGCTCATATTAGCGGTTTTTTCCATCCTGCCCCTGCTGAATTTTTACATGGCCTGCAACAACAAAAAAGTAACCCAGCTCTTTATGTGGCTCTTAATTTCCGCATTTTAGTTCTTAAGTTTTCCAACAGACTGCGCATTTTTATTTTAAATGGTTTAAGCACTTAGTTAGTCTTATTGTCATGGTTAGGAAAAGTGTTTGTGTTTTAAACTAAAACCCAACTCAAATCCATTTCCAGTACTTATTAATTAATATATTTTGATAATTTATAATTAATTAATCAAATCGCGGCAGAACAAGACAAAACTTAACTTTATTTTTCCGTTATCAAATTTAGCTGAAAAGTTCCAATAGGTATCGAGGCAATTCAATTAGGAATCCATTCCAACTTCTCATACCCAAAATCGCAAACCCGGATCGTGTTTTTCACTTATCACTGATCAGGAGCAGGAAAAGAAAAACGCAGCTATTAAATGCATATATGAAAAAAAGTATTATCAATTAAATCACTTACATCAAAAAACTTTTTGATTTTGTAAATGACATTTATGCGTACCTGTACGTGTAACCTTAAATAAAAATCTGCACGACACTCTTGTGCGTGAGAAATGAAACTTCTTAGATTCCAAAACCAGTTGATTTTATGCACTGCTCTCTTTGCACTTGTTGACAATTTTATTATTTGAGGATTAGGAAGGGGCTTGTGGATTTTAATTGAAGAAAATCTCTTTTAAGTAAATATGATATTTATTTTATTCATCAATTCCCATTAATTCATACTCTAATACCCCTGACACACTATGCGCGAAATTTAGAATTTCGATCCTTTTCTCAATCTCGATCTACATTTTAAGTCAATTTGGAAATGAAGCTGTTCGTACTCAATTTCGTGCGAAATTGAGAAATTTAGCGTGCACACTGAAAAGCAAGCCTGTTATGATTTCTAACCGATAACGAAATTAATTTTATTGCAACCTCTCAATTATCTTGTTCCTCTCTTCCCAAACTTTTTTAAATTTATTTTGCGCCAACAGTAAAGTCTCCTATATATAAAAATCTCTGTTTTGTTTTTTTATTAAATTTAAAATCTGGATTTTGGAATCCATTTTCTCCGCTCTTAATAATTTGACAATTGAAATTAAAACAACAGTGTGTCTGGGGGTCGTGAAATTGAGATTGAAATTCCAAATTTTAGCCATAGTGTGTAAATGGTATACTTAAGAAAGAAATTATTTATTTTTGAATTTGGAAATTTTGATGGCAGATTCGAAATCAGCGACCCCGAAAAATACTGCAACGCGAAGGACGTTCTCATATTAAATTTCATAAATTTTATTTCACAATGAGGAATTTCGGTCGCCATATTGGATACGCCATTTTTAATTTAGTGATTTTGATGGCAAATTCGGAATCAGTTCCGAAAACGTTAGTGACTGCATATTTTCCTCTTAAACAAATGAAAAGTATAATTCTGAGTCTGCAGATATTTTGTAAAGGAAAATACTCAGTCAGTAAGTTATGATAATCACAGCGCTGCGCTGGCGGAATTTGTCTACTACAGAAATTTTCTTACTCCACTTCTTGGAGTAAGGCAAAACAATTTTCAATAAAAAAAAGTGGAGTTTCACATTGCAAGCTCAGCCTGGAAGAAATACGAGGGGGTCCCTGATTTAAAGACCCGTAGTGGATTTAATTTTGCCCGTAGACCCGTAGTGAGGCTAATTTGGCCCTTATCACGATTCGGCAAAACTTTTCGGTTATAATTATATTTTTGTCCATAGAATCTGAATCAGCAATGAAATAACCGGCCAAGTGCGTATTGTACACGCATCAACTGAGGGTTCCTTTTGTTTGGGAGGGTGTTGAGATGAGGTTGAGCACTTAATGTAAAAAAGCTTTATGCACAATTCATCGAATTTATTGGCTGACTTTAACAGATTTACTCTGTACCGTGTGGGCTGCCTGAGCTACTGGCTAAATTCGGTGTCGGTTGCTTCTGGCCTGTCCTCCGGTCCTTTGAACTCTAGTCCTGGCTTATCGATCGCTGATAAGGAGGCGAAGATGCTGCACTATCTCTTCATTTGCTTGGTGAAAGTCTGATGAGAGAGTTGCCTGATGTGAGAGAACTCAGATCGATGGTCATCCCTACAGCGGTAGAGGGATCCTGCTGATCGCTATGGACAGTGACCTCGTCGAGAAATTTTTGCAATCTCGAACAGTTCCGTAGCATGTACGCACGTAGCAAGAGTTTTTTTTTCTTGACCTTGCACTGAAAATTGTAGGCGAGCGTTTTGCTGTGAAACGCTACGCAATCAAGCCAATTTGAAGTATGAAGAATGCAAGTTCTTTGTTGAATATCTGTTTAGTGCTTTGTTAGTGAAAACTGATGATTGTGAATATCCAAAATTCTCGTTAACGTATATTGGTAAAAATACTTTTCGTTTAAAGTATTTATAAAGTGCTACTATCTTAATTTTTTCATATTTTTGACATGGCTTCTGGTATAGGTACCTATATTAGAGTGTCTAGTGATAACCGCCACGACAATACTGATGCCTTTCCTTTGAGCGAGATGAGAGTGTTTGACCTGATACAACCCTGGACGGGTTGGCCAGAATTGTCTGGTAGTCACGCAAGTGCCCTCGCGCTTCCGCTTGTCATCTGCGATCATTAAAAACAATCGCTTGATCTCCAGTTTATGAGAAGAGAGCGGAATTCCTATATACTGAATGATGTCCGCCTCGCGGTAGGGTAGTCCCCTGCCTTGCAAGCTTATCCGCTCTGCTGTTGTCTGGGATTTCGCTGTGTCCCGGTGCCCGTAAGGGATTAATTCGACAGCCCTGGAGGTCGTGTAAGCGTCCATATGAGCTTTAATAGCGGCCTGACTGTCAATGAAGATAGAGACGCCATCCAGTGATGATGTGTCCTTACATAGCCAACTCAGTGCCGAAAGGCCACCACCTCCGCTTGGAATAGCCTGCAGTGGTCTGGTAGGCGAATAGAATTTTTCCAGGCTCCACCACCAACCCTACCACTCATCCCCGAGCCATCACTAAAGACTTGCACCGAATTCGCTTGTATGACATGGCCCTATTTCCATACCCAAATAGAATTACATTTTGTTATCAAAGTTGGGCCTACGGATGATGTAATCCAAACTAGGAGCACGTCAGCAGAGAGAGTACTTTGGAGTGTCCGTACATGTCCAGGAGTTTACTGAGCTTATGCTAGCGGTTTTGCAGGCTGCTGCTTGCTTGCTAAAGAGTTCCACTGCTAGAAAGTGGGCCTTAGTCGAAATTTTCATGAGGGAGGCCAATTTTGAACCTTATTCAATGCGTGCGGTTACTGTCCAATTACCCGAATGCAATTTCCCGACAGACCATTTTCCCGACAAGCAATAATCTCGATGACAAACTCTTTTCCCGACATTTTGTGAAATGCAAATTTTAGTATATTCGGGAAAAAGGTTTTGGGATTATTGCGTGTCGGGAGAGTGACCGGGAACTTCTGTCGGGAAAAGTGCTTGTGGGGAAAATGGTCTGTCGGGAAATTGCATTCGGGAAAATGATCGAAAACCAATGCTGGCCACCATACCAATACACAGTAGACCGGAATAGGTCTAATCAAGGTTACGAACAACCAGTTAAAAATTCGGGACTCTAGACCTCATCTTTTGCCGATTGCATTCTTACAGGTGTAGAGGGCTGTTGTAACCTTTTGCACCCCCTTTCCTGAAGGTTGGCTCTCCAGTCTGGTTTCCTGTGTATAACGATGCCTAGTAGGTATTTCACTTGGTCCGAAAGTCGCACATTCACTCCTTTAAGGAATGGAGTCTTGAAAGAGGGAATCTTATATTTCTTGGTGAATAAGACCAGTTCCGTTTTGTCCGGATTAACCCCTAGGCCGCATCTAGCACTCCACTTGGTAAGACTAGAAAGGACCTGTTGTAAAACCTCCAATAGCGTGTTTGAATGCTTGCCGAAGATCGAGATTTTATCGCCATCCGTATAGTCAACCACGTTGCCGAGAAGTCCAGGGCAAGTAGCATGTCATTTATTGTCAGGTTCCACAGAAGCGTCGACAGGACTCCACCCTGGGTATCTTGTAATGGAAGCTTCCCCCAGACTTGAGAAGATAATTCTGCCTTTAAACATGAGGTTCACCAATCCAATAAGCGACCTGTCCTGGTTCAGGAAGGCTGCGTTATTCACCAAGTCCGTTCGTGTGTGCTGTGTGACACACGGACGGTGGTGACTTGTGTGCGTGTGTGTCATCGGCACAAAGAGGAAAATTTCAGTCAGTAGACATTTTGTAAAAGGAAAATTTCAGTCAGTACGCAGTAGTATAACAGTAGATGCACACACACACGGATGTGGTACGGACGGACAACAATGCTCTCTCTATATGATCTTCCAGGGTATGTAGGGTCAATAGACTTGCCCTTGGTATAAGCATGTTAAGAGGGCAATAGTTGCGACTGGCCCACAGTCTCTCTAATAGAGATGTTAATTAATCTTTCCAGATCTTTGAGAAGGAAGGACTAATTGGTCTGAAGTCCTTAGACTTGCTATGTGAGGTCTTTCCTCCTTCGGGGATGAAGACCACCTTCACCTTATTCCAGGCCCTGAGGATAAAAATTCACCGAATGCAGACTTCAAAGATGGTCATCAGCCATCGAAATGATGCGGTCTGCGGCCCTTTGAAGCTTCGCCAAGGGGCGGGTGGGCTAATTTTAGCACAGCTCCCTTTGAACATACGGTTATGTAAAACTTTTTAAAACGGTACGTAGTTCTCAAGATGTTTTAACATGTCAAGTTAAATAAAGCTTCCCGTACAAATATATGGAAAATAAGAATGATTTTGCATAACTTTGGGTGCGTATAAACGAATTTCGTGCACTGCACAAGACTTGAGCGATTGTAAAATAAATTCACGCTGTAATAAATTCTGTTTATATTCCACAATACTGGGACTCATAATTGGATCATATCTCGTGTAATATGCATTGATGTATCTATGTAAAAACATATATACCTAACGGTCTCACAATAAGGATTCGGACTACAGATGTAACATCTGAATCAGCTCAGCCAGGATTGGAAATACTTACAGCCAATTAAAATATTGATTGCAATATTTTTTGAATTTATAAATTGTTTTTCTCATTAAAAAATATCAAAAATTGGTTTTGAAACCGCACTTCATTTCGCAAAACAAAGTGTTTCGAAATTAGAATTTGTGAAAATTAAATGGTGTACAAACTAAGAAGCTCTAAAATTAATGTGTGTTATGATCGTGAAACTGGCATTTTTCAATTAACTATTTAACCACTTTTAGGTTTTCTTGTAAAATGTAACGTATTGTTTTAGTTCCATTTCTGTCATTTAAAATTATAGGTGAACAGCGTTTATGTGAACTTTTATTACTTATTTTAATCAATTGTATAACTATGTACATCTTCATAAGTTATTGCATTTTGAATTTAGCTTAATTGTGTATGCGCCTCATATGAAGCAAGTAAATAATGGCTGCACTAGAGATTTTTTATTTAAGTTGGCATGCAGTATGCTTCTTCGCCTGGTGATGTGAATTGGAATTCAAATGAATAATTAATTCGTACTCTCTACGGAAAAACTGAAACAAATAAAATGAAGTAACATTCTGAGGCAATCCTACACAGGCGTTCAAAAGGCTTTGTTTTTGACTTAATAAGTTCAATAAAAATTAGATTTGTAAACAAGAATATTAGGAAGTATATTAATTTTGATATTGTTCGATTACCTATCATGGATCTAGCAGGTACGGCATTCCATTCTAGCCAGAATGTTATAAATGAAGATGTCACCAAAATTATTCCAGGAATAAATACGGTTGTAAAATAAAAAGCTCGATCTCTCGTAAAAATTAAATCAACTTTAAGACAGCTGTAGTTTCCTATGGTATGTTAATATTATGTTGTAATACATCGTAATATATACACTTATTTAGGAAATCGTATTGCCTTAATATGTATTTTAATGTAATGAATCTGATTAGTTGCCATTGCTCTAGTATTAAATTACTTAAAAGAATATATCTTCAAAAAGGAACGAGTCAACTGAGGCAGACCTGGCTATTTTCTACTCAAAATCAATTGGCCTAATCGTACAGTCCTAATTTACTGGAACTTTTAAACATTTTTACACCCTAGAATACTTCCATTATTCACGACTAAAATTAAAAATTGTAGCAAATTCGGATTTCAAGCTCTACGTTAAATTGTACCGTACCATTTACCTAGAATTTTGAAAAGTTTAAAAGGTCTAAATTTAAAATCTATTCTCCATTATATATCATTACATTTAAAAACAGTTAGTACGATTGTAGTCTTTACTAAGAGAACCTTACCTCTCCAGCTGTTCTTATGGGGGCACAGAATTGTAGAGTTTTGTATTAAGTACGCATTTAAGGAATTTAGAGAAGGACTTTTCCTCAAAGTATCTTCGCCATTCTTCCACACGTACTTGATTGCCGATAGCTCGTAAGATACTGAAATAAGAAAATTCACAACATTAAAATAACTAGATGGTAAAATTAGGCAGTGAAGCATACAAAGTATTATTAACAGAAAGCAGAGCAACAACAAAACTGTCGTGAAATACAGCTGGTCAAAAACGTCTGCACTTATTTTACGTTCTTTGTTAACGTTCTGGTTCTGCCGCTATGCAATTAGAGGCCGACCAGAAATAACTGTCCGTGTTTTTTAATTTAAATGCTTGATGAATCTACGGCAATTACTTCCTATATTGCATTTTTTTCAACCTATGTATGAGTACGTATATACACCCATATGACTGATTTTGAAATTTTAAATCCGTTATATTAATTACCACAATGGACATGAAGCGCGAGCTTATTATCAATTTGTTTTTGATAAATACCAAAAATGTGATATAATAAAAAACTTCAACTTGAATATTAGCGTACGATTTATATATATATCAGATCATGAAATTATACATCTATATACCTATCTTTTTAAAATTAGCCCAACAGCGGGACGTTAAAAACAGTACCACCAAAAAAAGGTGTAAAATAGGTTAAGGAGTTAATCCGATGTAATCCAGCACAATCAGCCCGATCTATAGCAAAATAAATGCAAGTATTAATAAGTTCAATGCAAGCGATATTGAAAATGGATTGAGGACTGAATGCGTTCAAGAAACAGCGAGGAAGACTTCCTAGTCAATCTATGTGAGTTTGGCTATGAGACCATTGGCTATGCGGACGACTTAGCATTCGTCAAAAAAAATGTGTTCTTCATAAATAGAGTTTTATTCCTGAGTCAATGTGTCGCCAACGTTTCGGTGGAATTTTCCATGATTGACCACTGCCTGGATTGTAAGCACACACCTGCCTATGACAATGTTGTTGACCTTGACAAGAGAATATATAAAAGCAAAACGATACATTTTGGAAGCATTACACAGATACGAGACTGGTAACATGGTAAACAAAAAATTAGATACCGAAAGCATTAATGCTACGTACTCACTGACATACGAACTGGACTGCTAACACTTTGAAAAAAATAATCACATTTTCCCGAACTGATTTCTGATATGTTACGCTCAGTATTTAGTTTTTCCCAAAATTGCCCCGGATACTAATCAGCTGGAGATATGTATATGTGCGACAGAGGTGGATATAAAAGTCATTGTTTCTACCTTTGTCTAACCTTCACATTTCCCGTATATGCTAACATAAACTATTGCCATCTGCTGGTCATCGTCAAACTATTATAACAGCTGCATTGAAACGGAAAATAATTTGAGACATCTGGGGGTAGTTATTCCAGAAAATTGGAGGGCTATTTTATATATCGAGTTATATATGTATTGTATATGTGCAAACAGCTAGTGAAGGTTAATTGCAACCTCATTTTCAGAGGGAAACTCCAAAAACCGCAAAAACAGGGCACTTTTCTTTCTTCCGGGGAAACATTTTTTAATGTTTACATTTTCGTCTTCACTGAGGAATTTAAAATTTATTCATTTATCGGGCTTAGTACACAAGATAAAAAGTTATTTGCCTGTACTATAATAATTTAAGGAACAATCGAAATTAATTGGAGAAATTAAAAATTATAAATTTAAAACGATAATTTAAAATATTAAGAGTAAGTACTATAAAAAAATACTAATGAGGTAAAACAATGAGAATAATAATTTAAGTGAAATTTTAAGAAGATATTTAAAATCAAAAAACAAAATATAAAATAAAGAGATAAAAATAAATAAAAATAAAAAGATAAAATAATACCTAACACAATCAACGCACAAAGCATTAAAGAATAATAATAATGCTCATAACAAAGAGCTAAAGAGTGTATTGAATGCGCTGAATAAACCAACACGCTGAATCTCAGAAGTAAGAATTGCAGAGGCAAAGGGAACAAAGTAAGAGTTTTCCATTACACTAGATCTAAATTTAAGCAAAAATAGTACAACTCCCCTTGAAGAATTCAATGGACAAATAAATTCCTTCAGGTACACAGGGGAAGATGAACGCATAATCTTGAATTATAATAACAATATATGCCTATTCAAGTACACCTCAAGTGAGCAACCAAGTAATTCTGACTTGTATAGCGAGACATGATCGTATCTTTTAATACCATATTTAGAATTTTCAAATTATGGAAACAGATTCGAAATCAGCGACCCGCAAAGCCCTAAGTATTCAATTTTATCACACTCAGTCGACATTTGAAAATTTCGGTCGCCATATTGGATCAGTCAATTTGAATACATGCACACTGTTATATACTGAAGCATCCCCAGAAATATAGAGATTTTATCAGCGAAAGAATTATTAAAATCGGTCAAGTAATTATTGAAAAAATCACGTACAAACAAACAAACAAACAAACATACATACGGGGGAAACAAAGAACCTCCTTTTTTTTAACTCAGTTAAAAACAAGGCAACTGAGGGTTCCTACGATTGCTGCGCTGCCTTCCTTAAGGGGATGGTAACTTTAATTCGGCGTAAAAAAGGCCCATTTTCAAGAATTTTTCCAGATGCTACAGGCAATACCAATTTAATTAGTCGATCGCAGCATTATAGTACAAACTGTGAATAATATTTCCTAAATTTTTTAAAACAAAATATAAATAATTAAGCCAACGGCAGCAAATATTCGGAGGCGCCTCGAAAAAAAGTTGTTTGTCGGTGAACAATATTACTCAAGAGGGGATCATCTGAATTAAAAAAACAAAATTGTGCCATTAGATAACCGCTTTCTAAAGGTATTCCTGGGAGCAAATTTTTTTTTTCGATTTTTCAATTTTTGCTGACACTTAGAAGTGAAAACACCGATTTTCGTCTAAAAAATGAACCTATTTGTTCTATAATTATTAAAAAAAAAAAGCTCCCAGTGTTACCTGGTCATTTATGTAAAGAAGCTGTATACAAAATTTCAAAACAATCGGTCGAGTAGATTTTGATTTAAACTGTTCACCGTTTTCAAAAATGACAAGCGTCAGAAAATCGCTTTAAAATTTTGCATACCTGAAAATCGAGTATTATACATGAAAGCAACAAACGCTCAAAGTTCTATATCTTAGTTAGTTTTACTCCGATTTGTTTGAAATTTTGACACAACAATCTTAAGATGTTGTACAATCATATGAAAAAATAAAAAAAAATTTTAATACGTTACCCTCCCCTTAAGCATAGCGTGAAAGCAATAAACAAAAATGAATCGTGGGCTTGCAAAGGGATATAACATACACGCGTGAAAAATTTCTGCTATTGGAATTGTTCGATACTTTACAAGAAAAATGTATATTTTATACTATTTAGAGTTATTGCTCGAAATCTGAAAAACAATTTGCACAATCGATGATTTAATCATTTTAATGTGAGGATTATCTGAAACGCAATTTCTATAAATGTGGAATTGATTACTTAAGAGTAAATACCATTTTTAAAACTTAGTATTGTTTTGGTTCCTTTTGGAATTTGATTTCTTTAGATTTTGATATTGCTGCGAAAATTGCACATTGAGATATTTTAAATATGGAGGAATTTTAGTTTATTAATATCAAACGCCAAAGCACATTCTCTATTGTTATCCGTCTCAAAAAAAGCATTTTAATTTCTAGACATCAGAGCGCAAAGTGTAAAAATCAAGGTGTGAAAATCACCTATTTCAGATTATGAACCCCATGGTCAGCAAACAGAATAGTTTACGAAAATAAAATTATGTAAATTAGCTCACACAGATACCCCTTCTTTACCATGCTCAAGCAAGACAGCAGATCAGCACAACAATTGTATGAACCCCTAGTTGCCTGGTTTTTTTATTTTCTTGCTCGGAATTCGCCTTGCACAACATATGTCTACATGAAAAACAGATCGCTCCGAGCTCACGGGTTGCCGTCGCACATGTGGAGGCATCGCTGTGGAGCCCTCAGAAATTTTGGTCGCATTTTGCTAGTTCGAAGTGGTTAATCTTTATATATGTTTGTCCATGGTAGTGTTGAAAACTCAGATTTATTTATTTGTCTTTAATAACAATATATCGCAATAGTGACAGAAACGACTTGCACATGTAAGGGGACATTTTTCATCGTAGATAATTATGCAAAACAAAAATGTAATTAAAATGCATACTCACTACTTTCCATTGAAAACGAGCAAAGTGGGTCATCGAAAGGGAAGATGTTAAGGTTTCCCTGGCAAGATAGTATTAAATGCCTCCTGGAAAAGCTAAGTTTTAATGGAATTCACAATTTTGCATTAATTTCCGACCTCATTGCATATGTTATTGTTCCATTTCTGTATATCCTTAGTGCAAAATGCATAGGATTAATGGGATCCTTGAAATCACCGTGCATAATAAAATATGTGTCTGGTAGCCAAATATCGCCGTGATGATGGATGGCATTTAGATAATCATACTGTGACCGATTTCCGTATTGAAGTCGTGGGTCATTCCATTGTTGATTAAGTAAAAACTCTACTTCGTATTTCTATTACAAAATGTTAATACTGTGTATAATTTTAGAGCAACTGGATTAATTCAATTACTTACCAAACTAGACTCATCTGGTGATGCTAAGCTTAAAAGTAAGACGTTCACATTTACTGTCAAAGTACCTAAAATTATAAAGGAAAAACACATATTGTAAAATAATGAACAGAAACTTTTAGTGCTTTAATTTAGTTATAAACATAAAACAGAGTGGGATATCACAATTTTTTGTATGAATGTAACAAAAATTAAATAGTATTTCTCTAAATCACTAAGGCAATTTGTGGTGCAATATTTAATGTAAATATAATATTCGTCGATATTAAGAATAAAATATGAAAATCATTCAAGGCTTGCTTAAGCGCTTAAATTAACTCTAAAATAAACCCTACAAAAGATGCATATATATTGATGTATTCCGGCTATAAACTACGCTTAATAAACTGTATTTTATTTTTTTTTTTTTTTATTCAATCGTAGAAAAACTTTAAAAGTTAACGAATTATTGTTAGTAAGAACAGATAGAATAATTTGAAAAGCTAGATGTGTGTGCACGTACATGCCATAGTTTGGCAAAAGTTAAACAACCTGTATGTTATCTCGGGGCTTTCTGACGTGAGTACAACTCGAACGCTGCTTAACATAATTTTCGCTAAAAGTAGCGGCTTTACTATTTGTCATCTTAATGCTAGAAGTCTGAGATGTAAAATGGTTGCGCTACATGAAATGCTTTTGGATTCAAACGTTTATTCAATATTCATAGCTGAGACTTGGGTAAGTGATCTTCAAATTTAGTTGCTCTACCGGGTTATAAGCTGTTTAGAAGTGACATCGATTATGCGGTGGAGTTGTTATTTATATAGCAGACTGTTTGAGGACCAGGTTTGTAAAAAGTTAAATGCTGGTCCGATCGAATTTGTTGCAGTTGCAGTAGATTGCTTACCTGAAAAACTAATTTTAATCAGCGTTTATTCTCCACCTCATGGACAATTCGATTGAATTCCAAAATACCGTATCACAACTTGCACAAAAGTACCATAATATGGTGATTGGAGGTGATTTTTATATCAATTTATTACGTATTAATGGGAAAGTTGACAGTTTCCTCCACATTTTTCAATCCTGCCACTTAGATGTTGTTAATGATGGCATTGCATTGCACTACAACTGCAGCAATCCAGCACTTTTGGATTACTTCTTTACAGCTGATATCAATAAAGTAACTTCCACAAACCGAGTAGCTTTGATCACGACTTAATTTGTTTGGGTCACAACAAAATTAATTATGTTTCTGCCAGTATAATTAAATTTCGTTCTTACGATAAGATTAATATTCCAAGCCTGCTTGAAGAAGCGACCATTCTACCTTGGGTTGATATCTGCACCTACATATCCGTTGATGATTTGGTAAATAAATGTATCTTCATGATAAGTAACATATGTGCCTGGGGTTATAAAGAAAACTGCTATTGGGCGCATATTATGGTATTTTTATAAAATCGAATGATTAATAGCAGAAGGGGAATACATTCACTATGGTTGTCATAAGATAACTTAGTTAAAACAATTCCGTTCACTATATAAGGTTGTGAGAAACAAGGCAACGCCGTAGTTGGAAAGGATAAGAAGTCATACTTCAATAAGTTACTTCAACCTTCTCTACCATCTGAAAAACTATTGTCAATTCTGAAGTACTATGGTGTATGTGGCAAGGAGCAGTTGTAACATAGATGTTAATGAGCTCAATAAACATTTCAGTGCATCATTGTCTAATCTACCGATGGAAGGGCCTGCAGATGTCGATCAGGTCAATCTTGGATATGATTTCAGTTTCAAGTGGGTTCACCCCGACGAGGTAATCGAAGCTATCAAATCAATCAAATCCAATGTTTATAGACTCTGACAATATTACCCAAATTTTTTAAATTACTGTTACCGGTTTGTCTAGATAGTCTAGTATTTATTTTTAATTCGTGTCTCATATTCATCTCCGTTTTCACCGAGCGATTTTCGGCCGATTAGCGTACTTTGTTTTCTCAGCAAAGTACTAGAACGGCTACTTTACAATCAAATGCTTCCCTAGATATTCGATTAGAATATTTTAACTAGTAGGCTAGACGGCGAGGAATTTTGGGTGTATTTTTCGGGCACAGGCGAGATTATTGTTGGAATCGCTTCGTTTTAGGGTGTAGTTCAACCCCCTAAGTTTGCTTACAAATTGTTGGTGTGCTTGATTTAATAATTAACTATTAGTGACGAAAATAGTGTTTTTTTTCTCTATTTCCTTTAATATCTCCATTCCTATTGACTTCTCGTATAGCATATGCACTGAGAAAGTTGTTCCTTATGCAATATCCTAAAAAATGAGCCATGACAGAGGTCGCTAAGTACAATGGTTAACTTGCAAATAGCCCCGAAAGTTAAAAAAACACGTTTTTTTTCACTATTTTTTTACTAAAAAATGACCGCACACAGACGGCTGAAAATTCTCAAAAATGATGTGTATGTGGACCCAAACATCCATGAATAATTTTAGCGTCATCGGTCAATTACTTCTCCAGTAATTAACGATCACTTTTTTTTTTCCTTAATTGCAACTTGCGCCATTTTTTTCACAAACGGGTTTCGCTGGTCGGACCAAGCCAGAGAAATCACAAATCCATTCAACTTTAGTATCCCGTTGGAATTTTTGGGAAAAATTAATTCTGTGTGCGCTTTTTCTGTAATTTAAAACGGCATGAGCATGTTTCTTCTTACTCTAGATCTGTACTGGGGTGCTCTTTAAGAGCACATTGGGATAGGCGTACACTGTAATTTTTGCATAATTTAATCACATTAAAAGCCCCTTCATATTTGTATGAACATTTGAATTTTTTGCAGTCGGTATGAATCTCTTCTTATTCCTCGTGCGCATTATACAGTTGAACAGAGTTCGTTCTATGTATATATATCCCGTCTGTGGAATTCAGTCCCTATAAGTCTCAGAAGGCTTTCGAGGACGTCTGAGTTCAAAAAAACTTAACAACCTTAAAATTGTTGTGCTTGCGAACACAATTGGTATCGACTATGCTTATGCATATTTACTTTTATTTTTTCTTTCTTTCATTTTATTCGCTTTCGTCAATTAGTTTCATTTTTATTTTATTTAATTCGCAACTTACTCTTTTATTTCTCTATATGCCGTTTATTGTTAAATAGTATACTATTCAAAAGATGTGAATGTTGTGTATACAACGCACAAATGAAACTATTATTATTATTATTACAAAATAAGTAATACAAAGCTTAAAACCATATAATATAGGTAATACAAAAACATATAGGTATGTACATATGTTAGACTGATTAGAGTAACACACTCAAGTTACTAGAGTAACATATTATATATGTACATACATATTCAAATGTTCATTTGCTTAATAAAACGCTGTAGATAATTTTTTCAATATTTTCAATTAAGAGTTAGCTTTGTTCTTCTCACATAACGTAGTGTTAAAAATAACAATCTATATAAATAAGTATTTGAAAACTCTTTAGTTGTAGTGATGGAGAAAAACAAGGTCAATTGGGCAGGGGCCTTTTTTCAACTTTTTAAAGCCGCCGGAGGAGATGGAACCTTCCTGGCTCTACTTCAGTAAAGCCTAGAGACGATTCTCGATCCTTTGGTGAGCTCATTTAGGGCTAGCTTCACTTGGGGATACAAACCGCTTTAATGGAGAAAACCGGTTCTTATATTCATCCCAAAGCAGGGCAATAGGCGATTTAGCTACGAAAATCCTACGGACCAATAAGTCTGACGTCTTTTATACTAAATCACATAAGATGCAAACTGGAGAGATCGACACTGCAACACAGTTTGCCTACACAAACAGTAAATCGATAGAGGTTGCTTTACAGAGTCTTGTCAGCAAGATTGAAAAATCCTCTTAGTCTATGGAGATGGCCTGGACATAGTCTGGGAAAGCTCTGGCGCCAGACTAGATCCCAGAAGCCTTAAGCGGTTTACAGATATCAAAAACGGAGCACGTCAACCGAGCTGGCATTATGGACCCAACACCAAGCGATCGATTGCAATGAGCAATGAGCGAAGTCCACGCCATTGACGTCTGTGGCCTTCTTATCATCACCAAGGGACTAAAAGGTGCTATAATAAACTTATTTTCCCATAACCAAGCGGCTATCAAAGCATTATTGTCAAGGAGTTCTCATCAAAACTGGTTAAGGAGTGCTTTACAACCCTACGAAAGTTTGCTACCTTCAACAAAGTTACTCTCTGTTGAGTACCGGGACACTTCGGTATTGAGGGTAATGAAATTGCGGATGAACTAGCTAGAGAAGATTCATCGACCCGGTACATTTGTCTGGAACCCTACTGCAACATTAACTGGTCCTCGAGAAAAGCTGTGATAGAGGTCTATTCTAAGGACCAAAAGTCTTAATACTGGAGAAATATCTTTGGGCTTCAGCTGTAATAGAGCGAATCTCAAACCACTTGGTAGGCTACCTTTTAGGCCACCATAGACTAAAGTATCACCTAAACAAGATTGGTCTGTCTAACGAGATAGAATTCCGTCTATGGCTTGAGGACGACGAAAATGCGTCGCACATCCTATGTGCTTGACCTGCTCTGGCATGGTTAAGGAGATGGACTTCGGTCAGGAACTGTTGAGTTCGATCATCTCCGGCATCTGACCTTGTAGCGTTCCTTAGGATAGCAGATCGTCTCTTACCGTAGCGGGGTTTTGGCACCAAAGACCATACCTGGTCGCAGTGCCCACTTATAGGGTCACCCTTTTACTTATTTTTTTATAATTTGGAGTGGACAAAGGTACAGACAATAAACCTTCGCTAATATCTTAATGTTTTGAGAAATCGTAAAAAAATGTGTTAATTCTATTAATTGAGATGTACTCGTTGTGTTTACTGGACACAAATAAATATATATGCATATATAACAACTATTTTGATGATTTATATAATATTCAAAATATCCGAATAAAAAGAAGTATTATGTAGGTCTCTAGTTTGAATGGTTCCTGGTTTCTATAATCGATATACGAATGACAAAGAGAGACTAACTAATGTACTTCTCAATATTTATATACATATATATCTTCTATGTTAATAAAATGATTGCTAGGTCCGTCGATGTTAGCGCATCACGCAAAAACTGTTAGATAGATTTTACTGAAACCTTCACTATTATCTTCCTTAAAATCTCAGAATCAACATAGGCTACAAATTATAACACCACGACCCTAGGTAGCTTAGAAATTTGTTAATCATCATTATCAGTGGAAGAGCGCTTTTGGACTAGGCTGCGCCCGGGCTGTTTGATACCATAATATTTTCCATTTATTGGGCAATTCTGCATTCACGACAACTTGTTTTTGCTTCTATGCCATCAGCTCACATTCCGTGACGTGGGAATTTTGATATAAGGGGGATTTTGAGGATGATAAATCGATGTCGATAGGTGTAAACTCGAGGGAAAACCCAATATGGCGGACACTCAAGATGGCGGACACCCAAGATGGCAGATTGCCATTTTCTTCACAACCCCCTTCATATGGATATTAAATGAAAGGAATTAACGTGTGGAATACGATGAGCTATGTGACGCCATTCCAAATTCAACAGGGGAGACGTCCAAAATAGCGGACTCCCTTTTGTTCACAACCCCTTGACATGGGAATCAAATAAAGGGATACGACGAAGCAGACAAAGTCACGGGCATCAGCTAGTATTATATAAAAATGAATAATTGTTTGTTTGTTCGTACCATTCATCCAATTGTGATAAAACTTTGATAAAGCTGTTGTGCGTGCGAGCGGGAGGTTCCTGACAAGAAAAAAGTTTTCTGGAATTCAAGATGGCGGATCCAATATGGCAGCAAATTTTCCAACTTCAGGGAGCCTTTATGAAAAAAGCCACCCAAGGGTGTTCGAGCTCGCTGGTCTCGAATCTGCATTCAGACTTTTGAAATTCAAGATAGTGAAATGGCGACTGAAATTCCTCAATTGTGACCAATTTTTATGAAATTTAATATGAAGACGTCTTTAGGGTCATAGAATTCAAATATATGAAAATTCAAGAGGGCGGAACCAAAATGGCCACCGAATGAACTTCAAAATATGTTCATAAAAATCCGCACTAGGAGGTTTTCGGGGTCACTGATTTCGAATCTGCTATCAGAATTTCTAAATGCAAAATGACGGATCCAATATGGCGACCACTTTAAGCAATGTTAATGAAAATTAACATAAATAAGTCTAATGGGATATCAATTTCAAACTTACTAAAATTCAGGATGGCGGTCTCATAATGGTAACCACAAAATCTATTGCTTTGTGTCCTTTTACCCGAGCTGGGTTATCTTCCAACGAATGTCTAATATGTACTAAGCTGGAAATCCACAAAAATTCAGGATATTAGTTAACATCACTGAACTTTTCCACGCGCCGCCCTGCGAAGCCGAGTAACTCAGCCATTTGTAATACTCAATAATTACAGTGGAAATGTATGGTTCGGGCAAGTTAGTTATACAGGGTGTTTCAGTTAACGTAGGACAAAATGATAGAGGTGATAGATCTCACCTAAAAAATATCGTATGGAATGGAGGGGAATCTCAACCGTTTTCGAGTTACAGGGTGATTCATAAATTCGGAATACATATTATTATTTTATTTTCACCTTTTGATCTACTCAACCCAGTGACATCAAACTTACGCTAAACAACTACTTTCTTAATTATCCTACTTGGTTCATCGCCGTATACACCCAAATTGCAAATATTTGTCCAGAATTTTTTCGTTGGTAAATTCGAAGTATGCTTACTTAGATTTGCGAGTCATTATTGTAACCTTGTTACGAATAATCTTATACTGAAGTTGTTTTGATGGATCACGAGTTCTTTTATATTTCCTGCAAAGAAAGTCTGTTTCAGACATAGCATTGCGGATTTCAGTAGTATTCCACGGGCAACGCTGATAATGCATCCGTCAAACTTTAAATGTAAATATTTTGGACTTTATCATCTATTGATTAAGAATAATATACGTGATCGCATGATATTGTGTGGCACTTTAAAAGACAGGGCATCTTCGTTAATGTTTTTAAAGTGTCTATACGTAAAAGATATGCTGTCCGGAATTTTAGTTAGATTCATTTTGAAGGTCATGAACAAGAAATCATGATCAAAGTTGATAGGTGGAGTTATTTGGTTGTAATAAATAATTGTTTACTAAAAACTACTCCCGAGAATAACCGATGCTCGCACATGATATTTCGAAAACGGCAGCCACACCTTAACTAATGCTATAACTAAAAAAGGAGTTTTCGTTGCCTAAAGAAGAAATTTCAAAGCTTTTGTATAGAGGTCAGGTTAATACTCATTGTAAGCCAGGAATGAATAGGCACAATATGTATGCATATAATATAAAGATCCAAATTGGAGAGTTGGGAGCACAACTAAGCTTAGAGATGAAACGATTATGAGCTTTTAGTTAGTAAAAAGCTCTCCCAGTTAATAGTATGAAGGCAATTTTACTTAGCTATGAGTTGTTGATTAATCTTGCCACAAATAGTAAAAGTATCAACGGTAGGATATTTAGGAACTGTACACTATGAATCTTACGATTCTAAAGATCTTAGTGAATAGCGTGCAGCTGCGAGCACATTACCATATCAACCTGCCAAAGATAAGACAATTGGTATCTTTAATTCTGGAATATGTTGCGTCCAAATTGAGGCTATGAATACTAATATTATTTAATACACAGTAAACAGATAATTCCATAAGCTTGAATGGCAAATCTAAAATCCATACCTTGCAGGTAACTATAATTATATCCCTGAGGCGTGAATGTTAATCCTAGGGGAGAGAAATATTTCAGCGGACAGAACAGGCATAGTACAGCTAAAGCAATTCTGAGAAAATGCAATTTCCAATTAGGCTCCCTAATTGATATTTACAGTTATGATCTTAATTATGAAAGCTTGAACTCACTAATTAACGAAACAGTTAAACTGGGTAAACCAAAACATAAAAGGAAACGAAAAGTGAATTAATGTTTAATAAATAGGCAAAATGAATTTTAGTTAAACGAACCGCGATTGTGTGGCCTCATTATGCCTAAAACTGAAGTCAGATTATTTGCCATTTCCGGTGACGACAATCCGCAGCAGAAGTCTTCATCTGGAAGAATATAAGAAATATTTGACCAGACCAAGTATAAAACAAAATTTCTGACTAATTCTAGTAATTGATGTAATTATCTTGCCAAATAAAGGAAAACAAATTTATAAGTTATAACTAAATCTGTCAATCACATTAATCTATACTTACTAGGGTCCGGTTTATCTTTTCAGGAATGAAATAATTTTAAATTGTTGTATTTTTTAAAGTATATATGGTAGCTTCCAGCTGAGTTGAGGAGCAATTCCATTAATTCACCTTTGTTTACAGTAAAATTTCTCGCTTGTTCATTTTAAGCAACGCTGCTAACAGCGCTATGACTATGTACTCACTCGACTGTTGAGGTCAATGTTTTAAATTTTCAGTAATTCAATTAACAATTTACGCTTTGAGCAATATTGCGTTTCTGTTGGGCTCCTATGAATGAGTTTGTGCAGAAGCCACAGCCAAATTATGTTTTTTTATGAGTATTAATAAAATTTAATACGGGAAAAAAATCAGAAATTTGATTGTGAAATATTAATGGAATTCTAAAAATAATATCGTATCTATACATATTTGTATGTTCATAGAAATATTTTGACTCAACCATTTGCATGTGTGTACATACATATATGGCTTCCTGCAGTCAGGTATTGTAAACGGAGTTCTTGTGATAAAGGAATTACCTCAGGAATTCTTTCCTTTTCAAACGAAATTCTGGAAAATGTTTGGGATTAATATTTATATGAATTGTTTTTAAGTATTTTAAGAAATTTTTTAAAACTTTGCTTCTTGATATTAATATATTCCTTTATGGTCATAAAGCGTTCTCCAATAGTACAACAGAAAAGTTCTCGATTAAAATGACAGTGCAAGCATCACACTACACAAAACTATCCAGTTTTTAATACATTACTGACAGTCCTGTAGGAACAAGTTGAATCATTTGTGGGACAAAGATTATGATACACCATTCATTTTCTTAATTACTAACTCCTGTTTAAAATTAAAATCTTCACATGTTTAATTTCATTCAAAACTTAATTCATATAGGGAAGGAAGCAAAGAAAATACCTGAATGTACCAAGTGAAAGGAATGAGAGCTATCAGAAATGTTGGTTGTATGTTCCACCAGGTTCGGCATGGTTAAATAAAGTTTTGGTTATTTGGAGCTTAACATTTGTAATTGTAGGTTTGGTCTGATTATAACTTTGAACATTTCTTTTATCTACTTATTCTCTCTTCCGCCTTTCTTATATTATTTATGGTTAAGAAAATATTAATAATTCAAATCTAAATACTGCTACTTTTATCAAATAACAAACAATTATTTATTAAAAAAAGGACAACAAATAGACCATTATGTATTATTAGATTCACTAGGACTAGATGAAAGCGCCAGATTTATTTGAAGTGGTGCGTAAAAACATAAAATATCAGAAATATCATTGGATAGTTGTCAATGCCAAGCCCATAAATATACACAAATTTAATTATAATAAGATACATATACATATGTGTACAGCTCATTGTTTACTTCAAAGTGGTTTGATTTTTATAAGAAGTAAATACATAAAGGATCTCTCAATATGGAAGCTCGAATTTTTTTGGTTATAGCGGCCATGCTTTTAAAGCAACATCTGTCAAGTTTGATGTAAATTGTTCAATAATGTGTGGCAAATCAACATCGAAGGTTATAGCGTTGCAGAACTTGTGCAAGTCATCAAATTTTATTATCAAAATCAAGAAACGTTCGCCAAAAAAATCATCTTTAGCGACAAAGCCCAGTTTTGGATGAATGGATATATGAACAAACAAAATTGTTGGATTTTGGGCGACACCAATCCATACAAGATACACCAGCAGCAAATGCATCCCAAGAAAGTAACTGTTTGGCACGAAATTAACTTCTTGGGGCATTATCTGGATGATATGGATGCCGACGACAAGTGGTTCCAACAGGACGGTACTGCGTGCCACACAGCGCATGTCACGATGGACATTCTGCACGAGCGATTTGAGGGCATGCTAATCTCGCGGGGCGGTGACGTGAACTGGCCACCGGGATAGTGCGATTTAACGCCTTTAGGCTTTTTTCTTTAGGGCTATCTTAAATCACAGGTCTATGCGAAAATACCGCAAACAAATCCAGCAAATTCAGCCAGATTTATACAACAAAGTCATCGAAAATTGGACCTCCCGGATACGTGCCACCAAGCAAAACCGCGGCGACATTACATCTCATACTTAATGCCATAAAATATTTTTCAAATAAAATACAAATGGAGTGGACATCTTACACACAACTTGTTTTATTTACATTTAAAAGCCGAACGTTATTATTGAAAGATTCTTTGTAAGTATAAGCAAATGTGATATAATGCTTGTTGGGTTATCCATAACCTAATCTGTCTAATGTAATCCCACTTTGAGCAACTATAATACTCTCGATACACGGTCGCAGGGAGATCCAACAAGAATCTCCTTCGGTTAAGTCATGCACGAGTATCACTGCGGATTAATAATTAATTCTTAGCAAATAAAGATGGACGTCCTGGAGTAATCAATTGAGTTACAGTGTCAAATTGTCACATCAGGTGTTTACAATAATACTATACAACTAATCAAGAAAATATTTACAATTTAATGAATTTTTATAACACGCTATAAAATTATTTTTCCATTAGTAAAAGTTTAATACGCTGTGATATTTTTCCTAAAAATATGATATTATTTTCTGACATCTGCATTTTGAGCTGTCAAAAGTTCGCAGTATGCCCGTGTATCATACATGGAATTAATGTAAATCCGAGTGAATTATCATTCGCGGGAGTTTCATTCAGCCGCACTCGTGTATCAAGAATAAAAGGTTGTTCTATGCATTTTGTGTTATTATTGTTGTTGTTATATTGTGTTGGAGTACATTTTGCGGCGCTCGTACGCCAAAACTATTGACCTTATGAAAAAAAGGTAGATACATGAATTGTAGGCAATTGTCTCTAGTTTCATTTTGTATAACTGTTTTTATCGTAATATGAGTCGGAAAGGAGATATTGTCAAAAAACTACTTTCAGGCGCCCTTTTTCCAATATGGCGGCGCGAGCGGCAAAAATACGAGGTGGCAAAGTCGAAATTTGGAAAGAGCACCTCAAAATCTATAAATTTACCAATTTTCAAAACTCCCGGAAAACTTTCCAGGTAAAACTACCAAATGACTCTACTAATAGCAGACGGTTAAAAACCGATCCCACTTTGATTCCGGGCCATGCATACTTGGATGCTTCTGGGGAAGCAGTAGAACATAGACTTTGATTCCAAATAGATCTTGTGTCCAGTCAATGTGATGCATTCCTTATTGCTCCCATGGAATCTTAGGGGAAGCAGAAAAAAAGCTTTATTACTGCTTCCTCCTAATGACATGAAATGTTAAAATGAAATGAAGTGTTCAACAAAGAGTCATGCATCCATGCCTCCTAAAGGATAGCTCCAGCTTGCATCTATGATTGTTTCTTTTCCCGCTGGGTTGCTAGGGCTGTACACTGACAAAGAATATGGACCACTGTCTTTGGGGCTTCCGCACAATAGCGACAGGTGTCAGAGTCAGTTTTCCTATTCTTTTTAAGGTGATACCAAGGAGGAATGTCAAGTGAAGAGTCCAGTAATTGCTCAAAGCTTCAGTTTGTTTAAAATTAGTATTTTTACGGATTTTCAATTGACATCTAAATTCTCTACATGGTCATTTCAATCACTTATTGGTAAAATCAGTAATTATTCCTAAAAACGGTTAAATTAAACATATGCAGCTATTTCTGAGATTTTAACTGAAATGAGGAACATCTCAGAGGGGAAGAGAAAGGACTATTTTGTATTTTTACTTCTTATATGGAGAGCTTCGATATTTTTTCGGTTGACAGATATATGGTTATTTTCAGCACAAAAAAGGTCTTAAGCATACAACGCGAAAAACCAAACAATGGCTGCATGAAAATAAAGTTAATGTTCTATTTGACCAAATACCATAAATTTCCAGACTTCACAATTTTTGAATATGTACGTGTGGTGCGGCTCATTATTAAGTGGAGGTTGAGTAATTTTAGTTTACCACTTTAGAACACGAATTAGCTGCGAGAGAGAACAAATGATGTCCCAAACATTTATTCCATTCAAGAAGAGACGATATCTTTGAAAGCCTGCCTAAAAGAGTTAGGAAGTGCTTATTTGAACCATGCGTTTGACTGTGTAAGGTCTGTGTGACACGAACTCGAGTAGAAAAAAATTCGTGAAAAAATTGTCTTTTATAAAATGTCTAATGTCTGCATATTTTCCCTTTACAAAATGACTATGGACTGAAATTTGCTTTTTTGCACCGATGGTGTTCACGGACACGCGTGGGGTGCAAATAGGCACGGAGCCTCTTCCGTGTCACTTTACACGGTGAAACGAATGGTCCAAAAAGCACTGCCAAAGAGTTCTACAAAATATTAATGTACAATAATTTTAATATTACACACACACACAAATAACTGTTCCAACTGTTGCTACTCGAAATATATTGGGATCATAAGATTTATGCTCTTCTTAAGGGAGGGCACCACTGTGGAGGGTTGAAAAGTTTCTTTTTTTTGGATTTTCTGAAAGTACATATTTTCAAAAATATGTAGAAAATATTTTAATTCACAAATCGAAGAAATGCCGAAGTTATAACCGTTTACTTGGGCGTAGGGAGCGCAGTCATCTAACGACAATGGCCACAAAAAAATTGAAAAAAAAGCGCCAGTGGGAACGCCGAGAATGGAGAAGGTCCGTCTTATGGGCCGGGAATCGACAAAGTTTGGTGAATATTTAAATTTGAATTTTTCATATATCGCTTATTGCGATTTACAGAATGAACTTTGCTCAAAAATTCTCTTCATTGCCTTAAATTTTTAAACAAGTTTTTCTCGAAACGACTTTTCTCAACCTGGTAGAACTCATAACACGAGCTACAATTGTCCGATTTGGAATTTAAAAAAAAGAAATTATTTGTAATCATAGTCATAAACGTTGTACGTAGTATTTTGTTTTTAATTATTTTTTTTTTTGAACTTCTGGAATAGTAAGTAAATGTAAAGTAAAATTCATGCCAGAAAAGATTTTTGGTTTGAGCACTCGACATTATATTAAAAAAATTTAAAAAAACACGGCTTCGACTAACGAAAACAGTTATATATATTAAAAAAATCTTTGGTTTTTTTTCAAACCAACCATTCTCGAGAAAGCGATCCGACTATTGGATTTTTATGGCTATTTAATGCTGATATTATAACTTTGTTATATTTTTTTTCTATAAAATTTTATATGCTTAATAACATATCTTTTCCCCAAATACTAAATAAATAATCTAGTGACCAAAAAAAAATTGAGAATAAAGCCCTGTTTCAATCCTTCACAGTGGTGTCCATCCTTAAAAAAACGATGAAGGATATATATATATATTTATATACATATATAATGAAGCCATTTCTTGGGACAGTTTCAATTATTTTATGTTTATGTTATGTTACTAACAATGGCTTTTTCTTTTGATTAACAAAAAACACATCTCAAATCAACCGTATTTTTGGGATCATATGATGTTACAAGAAACGCAGAAACTGCAATAATATTTAAACTATTTAATTATTTGAAATGTGGATATTAATATTTTAAGTAATTAAATATATAAATATCTCTGAACACTCGAGACATGCGTTGCTGCTTTTAGCTAAGAAGTATTTCTGCTTCGAGTTTTCCTAATAACTTTACTTTAAACTGGATAAGACTTGGTCATATAGGTTTATTGCTATTTAAAATTTGATACAGAATAATTAAACTGCTTATTAAATTAATTCTACTTTATTCTGAATTTCCTTAAGAAATATAAAATAATTGCGGAAAGTACAATATAACATTATGCCATGTTAGTAGAATATAAACAAAAAATTTCCAGAAATAATTCAAACAGTTACGAAAAGAGAAGTTGAACTAACAAAACTGGGACTCAAAATATATGTATATATATTTTAGTTTTAGGCTAGTTAATCATTTAACGCATGCCAAAATGATAGGCGTCATAGATCTCACCTAGACAATTCTCAACCGTTTTCAAGATATAGTGTGACTCAAAAATTCGATATTTTCATTGTATGCATACTATTAATATACTTTTATCTTTTGATCTAGTTAACGCAGTCACACCAAGCTCACGCCAACATTTTGAATTTGGAAATTTTTATGGCATTTTCAAAATCAGCTATCACGAAAACCTTCTGGTGGGCATTTTCAAGGCAATCCCGTTAAGTTTAACCGGAGAAGGGGCCATTTTGAGTTCTTATTGAAGTTTCACTTCAAAATATTCAACTCTTGTGATTCCGCGCGAAGTTCAGAAGTGCAGCTTTATGCGTCTCAGGAAGAGGTGTTTGTTATTAAAAACCAAATTTGGATTTATTAACAATTATGCGTAAAATTTTCCTTGCACGTCGCGTCAGTCTATTCTGGGCAAATTTATGTTCGTAGCGATTTACCTAGAAAATGTTTATTTTTCTTTGTTTCGTGGCAAATTTAAAATTTCTGTCTCGAAGTTAGTTTTTTATTGTGATGATGCTTCGCTATTTTGCCACAATTGTCTCCCAAATACAGAAAATCCTCTACCACGTTCTGCGATCTTTTGATTCTCCTTGTTATTTGGCGTACTCAAAGCTAATGCACTTAATATGCACTTCCATATAATGGAATTCTACCACTGTATATCGCGGTGAAACCACGGGAGCGGGATTGTCTTCAAAAACTATGAATCCCGCTTCCGCTTATCTGAAAAGCGTTGGTTGGTGAAGACATTAACTTAATGTAATTTTAAAGTCGATATTGCTAATCAGGCCGCACAAAACCTTATAGAGGGCCGCTGGTTGCCGACCCCGGTATATTGTATGCAGCCTTTTTCGAATTCCCGTCTCAGAAGTTTTAATTCTGGCCTTTAATTTCTCCAATGTGTTAACAGACCTTGAATAAACTTCATACATCATTGTTCCCCATAAAAAAAGTCCAATGGAGTAAGGTCCGGAGATCTAGCAGACCAAAGAATCGGTTCACCTCGTCCAATCCAGCGTTTATGAAATTTATCATTTAATTGTTGTTTCACAATGTTGCCAGTATGCGCTGGTGCTCCATCATGTTGGTAATACATTGCCCTTCGATTATGCAGAGAGATATCCTCTAATACTTCTGGCAGTGAATTCATAAAAAAGTCTGCATAAATTTGACTATTGAGCGTCGTGGTCCTATAAATGGTTGCCGATGATACCTGCCCAGCCATTGACATTAAATCTATGCTGGAATGAGTTTTGCCGTGTGGCACGGGGGTTACTCTGCGCCCGGGTATGAAGGTTGTGGAAGTTTGTGACGCCATCTCTGGTGAATTGCGATTCATCCGTGCACAGAATTCGGTCCAGAAGCCTCCTGTTCTCTGCGTCGGGTTCCAGATTCCAAGTGAAAAATTCTCCTTCCAATAGGCCTTGCACTGGTGTACGGTGATATGGATATGGATGTAATCTCTCTCAATCAGTGACTCTTTAGACTGTCATTGTATAGACTCCTAATCGTGCGGTGCTTCTCGTGCTCATATCAGGGTTTTGCCTGACGAGAGTGATTATGTGCTGCTCGAAGTCGGCAGAATTTGCCGATGTTGCAATCCGTGATTCTCTGATGATTGAAGTTAGATTTCCGGTTTCTCTTAACCTCCGAAAAGGGGTATACGTTAAATGGGAAATCTCATTTATTTATCAACAGGTACAATATACCATCATACAGTTCACAAAGATATTATGAATAGGTAGAACACAATTTAAAATAAATAACAATACATATTTGAATTTAATTATTACGTTGGATTGATTAATTTAATATTAGATTGAATTACTACTTACACATCGAATAAACATTTATTTAATGCTAGCCTATCACAGTGAAAATCTAAATAAGGGTAGAACGTATTATACAATTTACACCTTACCGAAACTGGTTCAAAACTGCCGTAATTAGTTTTATGATGAGTAGGATAAAGTAATTTTTCTCTTCTATCCAATCGGGGCCGAGAATTAATCTTAATTAGGTTTACAGTGATATCATGTAAGAATAAAATACTTACAACCTCACTACGCTTCGAGAGGGATGTCAAACTTAATAACTTTAATCTGTCCTCATAAGGAGGAAGATTGCAAGGATCTGTCCAAGGTAAGTGGCGAAGAGCGAAACGCAGGGACCCCTTTTGTTTGTACTGCTTCGATACGTTTTATATGCACGTCGTAATGCGGCATCCAGACTACAGAAGCGTATTCTAAAATAGGTCAGAAAGATCTGTAGACCAGCGCTTTATGAAGCCAAGTGTTGAATTAGCCCGGTTGATTATTTTCTCAATGTGGTATCCAAAATTAAATTTTACATCAACATAATCAAGCCAAGATCCACAACTTTATCCTGGCGATATAGAGGTTTGACGTTAATTTTATACGAAAACCCAATAATATATTATATAATAGCTTTATCGACTAAATGATATAAAGTTACACTTAACATATGATTTTTAGAACACCATCCTGCTAAAACAATAAGGTGTTTTTAGTAGGCTGAGGGCGTTTTGTGAAGACTCAATTGGCCTAAAGATTTTTACATAACTCATCAGCATATGCTAAAATATGTGCGTTACATGCAAGAGGAAACAAGTCGTTCATGAAAGGAGTGAGCATCTCCTTTGGTATTCCCGTACAGCTGCTGTATCGTTTCGACACACACGACATAGTAAATGAAAATCATATCCATACATATTCCTCAAAATTAAAATCGGTCATTTTGCAATAATTGCAGCTTTAGAACATCCGTATGTATTAGTAGTACTAGGGGTAAGCATTCTTCAGTACAAGAGTGTAAGGACTAATTACTTGTGTACCCTAAGCAAATATTTTTGACCCTTGTTCTTAGAAATTGTTATTATTTTTCAAATTTCCTAAGTACAGTGGACTTAATTATTATAATTAGGTGGTCAGCGTTTTCTAAGGAACGGGTTATTTTGACCCCTTGCTCTACCTGCGCATGTTGCACCTTTTTGGAAAGGGAAATTTAATGAAAATATTTTAAATTTTAAATTTAAAAGAATTTTAAGAAATTGCAGAATATATTTTTCAGTTTCGCAAGTGACCTGCAGTGGTAGAATTAAATGAACACTGTTGAAATTTTTGGAAAGGATATTGAGATAGTATGTGTTTCGCGGGAGTATGATGCCGCTCCGTTAATTCGATCAATAACAATATGTATACCGCACACCATGAAAATTTCGAGTTTATGGATCACCCTGAATCTCGAAAAGGTTGAGAATTTCCCCGACACCTACCACAAGATTTTTGTTTGCCTAGGTGAGATCTATCACTCCTATCATTTTGGCATGCGTTAACTGATACACCCTGTATATAAATATATATGTAGCTTTGGGTGATTAAAAGTTTAAATTTAATAAGAGGCTAAATATTTTATTCATTTTCTTTAAAAATTAAATTTTTCTAAATATTTTACAATATTTGTGCACCAATATGTATTTAACCCGAAGTGGGAAGTAATTACACCGACTGTGGAGAGTATGTGAATTATTCGTAAACTTAATTGTTTCTTTTTATTTATTTGTGATTTTCAATGGTTGCCTTTATTTATTGCAATAAAAATTTTGATTGTAACAATTAATCATTCAATAAAACACTAAAAATATTCGGCACATATCCGGCGTTACCCACGTCGAGTTAAAAACTTAAATAACTTAAAGGTTCTCACCGTTAACAGGCGGTAGAAGTCTTTTATCGTATCTAGTACTTTGTAGGAGGTGATCCAAAATTTCCTTGTCGGAGCACGACTCGTCAAATCTGAAATGAGATAATATTGAAGTCTCTAAAGTCAGCACTGAATTATGTTTATTTTATTAGTTATAAGTTATTAATATATTATTACATGTGAATTGTAATTGTGGTTCAGTAAAAACATTATCTATGTGGATAGAACAATAACAAACATGAATGGATGCATATTGTATGTGTATTTGATTCTTTTGCTGTTTTAACGTTTTGGTATACTTAATAGCATGTCAGGAAAAAAAAGAACTTTTCTATTAGCATACTAACTTCTTCATGGTCGTGTCAGCAGCAAGCAACATGTGTTTAGTCGTCGCATATTGATTAACATCTTCTGTGGTGTGAGCAATAAGATCGGACTATATGATGAGTAGTAGTTATGTGTTGCTTAAAGTTCGTAGTAAAAAAATTTAACATGTGCTGGATCCGTCTCTTTTCATCACTTAGAACGAAGTAAGAGCAAATCCAATATGACTTAGATTATAATCCTAATGCACATGGGCGTACGCAGGATTTTGTTTAAGGGGGGAGGGGGGCATATAAGTTTATGTCATGCCCTAAAAAGTGGTAATGTTCTTGCACTATTGAATAAATGTCAACTTCCACAGGTCTTCAGCACACTTCGAGTTGAAATTTTTAAATAAAAATATTTTTGTACATCTGTATTTGTACGAACAAATTAAAAAGCAATTTTCTTGAGATAGTATATAAAAGGCTAAAACCTCCCACAAATTGTTTGCTCTAAAATTGGAGTTTGAAGATGAATATTTTCTTAAATGATTGATTTATATACAAATTATATAACTGCTTATAAAAATATTATATATATAATTATAACAGCCAAACAAACCGCTACTTCAAGGTAACATTTTCTTTGCTTTTCTCGGACACTGTCTCTGTCAATTCTGGTGTGCCTCAGGGAAGCCATCTTGGCCCCTTAATGTTTTCTTTATTTATTAGTGACTTATTCCCTTTATTCCAGAAAGCCCATGTTTTGGCTTATGCGGGCGATCTAAAAATGTTCAAATCAGTTGCATCGAGTGTTGATGCTCAATACTTACAGGACGAATTTAACATGTTTTCTAACTGGTGCTCAAAAAACCACTTGATCTCAAATAGTGATAAGTGCAGAATAATCTCGTTCACAAGGAAGCCTTCCATTTTAGAGTTTTCATATACTATACATGGAAACCCATTATCACGCCTTGATAGGGTTGTGGACTTAGGTTGAACCCTTGATGCAAAGCTAATTTTGGACCACATATTGACAATATTATTAATCATGCAAACTCTACTCTTGGATTTATAAAACGTTGGTCCAAAGATCTCAGTGACCCGTATGTTTTAAAAAACTTGTTTTGTGCATTTGTTCGTCCAATCCTGGAATATGCATCAATTGTATGGACGCTTCATTATAAATTACATATTCAACATATTGAGAATGTTCAAAAGCCTTTTCTACGTTTTGCCCTTCGTCAACTCCCGTGGAATGATTCCTATAATTTCCCTCCTTAACACGATAGGTTGAAACTTTTAAATATGATATCTCTTTCAAATCGCAGGGATGCGGTATGTGTAGTTTTCATGCATGATCTTATTACTGGCAAAATAAATTCTTCCGATCTTCTTGGCAGGGTCAATATTAATTCGCTCCTTCGAATGACTAGAGAATAAATTTTTTTATATTCCGATCAGCATAAAACCAACTATAGCCTGTTTGAACCCTTGTCAGCCATAACTAGGAAGTACAATACTTTCTGTCATTTAGTTGGCTTTAATTTAAGTAGAGACATTTTGAAACAACGTATTTTACATAACTAACTTATTTAGTAGCTCTTTTAACTTTCTACGTTTTAAAAGTTTTATTGTTTACAAATTCTTTTTTTTGTTTTTATCTTTTTTTGTAATGTCAGATGGTCAATATCTGTTGAGCTAATAATAATAAATAGCCGGTCTTCAAATGTAAAGTACATGGTGTTGTACATTCGCAACCATAGTAGCAATGTATCAGTAAATCAATTGCTTTACTACACGCTATTTCTTTCATCGTTGTATAGGAAAAGTGAGATGAAATCACTATACATGTCCATTGGTATCCACCATCTCCAAGATTTTGCAAGGCGGACTTCTACCGTTGCAGCTATTTTCAAAATTGGCGGTATATGTTAAATGTAGCTCGGGTCTGAGGCATCTCGTAGATTTCTGCGCATTTTGCGGAATTTTTACCGTCGCTCTTAACTTCTCTGTCACTATTATCCAACAAAAAATATCGCCATCCTTTCAAACTCCCTTTAATTTTCTCAAATTTCCTAATTTTCAAATTTTTATTACGTTCGACACGGAATACGATATTCTATGCATCGATCTAGAAAGAACGATATTGTTTTTGTCATACGACTACACGATTGTCGAGCATCAAATTACATGATTGAACCCCTAATATCGGATAAAAAATAAATATTTGATTCGGATGATTTATTTATCCATTTTCTGTCAGACGCAAGGCTAGTTATTTATTCTCTTATCCGAAAAAATCCCATATCTGTAATATATGTATTAAGTGCTCATTCTGGTTAGTGAATATGAAAGAGGTCGATTTTTTGGTAATTATAATAAATTTTTTATGAAGCCATCTATGGTCACCACACCTAAAAAATTGTAAAACTTTTTCATATGCTGGGTTTGAACTCACGTCTCTTCACACCAGCTCCAGTGTCTTCTCTATTTGGCTATCTGATAACTCCGCGCACCGGCCATGGAAATATGAACTAAGCACGGAACGGCTGTAAGCCAGATTTAGCGTACCACATTCCCTGATGTGCTAGAATTGGCTGTGTTCGTATGGTCGCTCAGCGCCCCGATTGCGACGATTCTTATTTAGCTCTCCCTCATAAACGCTGTTGCTGTTCTCCTCTAGGAAGCACCCCTTAGGTGGTCGCTACCGTATAGGGTTCATACACGATACAGCCGTTCCGTGCTTAGTTAGTATTTCTATGGCACCGGCAGAAATTTAGTGCTACATATAGGGCATAGGAAAATATTCTTATAAGAAACTTTCGGATATAAGGCTTTTGCTGGGCGCACGATTTTACACTTCAAAAGCAACCAAATCAAAAACTATCAAATTCTGCATATTTCACTCCTTAAATCCCATAGAAAAATAACCCAGGGGTCAAATTTGGGGTTCTTTTAAGTATATGTTTAGGACATCGAAATAAAGGTCTCAACAAAAATACTGCTTGTTTGGAATTTTCTCTGTTGTCAAAATCTAATTTTACTGGGCTATCTTCAAAATGTGCTTTAAAAATTGAAACAGTTATAAATGTTTTATTATGTTGTATAAATTGGAACGTTGTTACTGATTTTGAAAAGTGGCAAGTGTTTTTGATGTGGTTTTTCATGATTTTGAATTAGTTACACTTGAATAAAAATTAGTTGTTCTTGGTGTTGATTTGGTTGCTTTTGTAATTTTGTGTAAATGCTATGGAAGAATAACGAAAGTAGATGTAAACCAATATATCGCTCTTAAATACAGCATTTTCCAGATTCACAAATTTCTTTTTACAAGCAAAAAAACTTAGTATGTTTAAATCTTGGTACACGTCAAGAAATCTTTCTTCCAAAACCGACGTTCGGTAAGTTATAAACTGGAAGGGGGGAAGTCGTGTGAGACTATTTTCGGATATTTATTTATTGATTTTACAAAATAAAAAAATTTTCATTATATTTTTCCTTAGAACCTTTAGTGAGACCCTTCCCTGTTCCGAGTCTGCGAAGTGAATACTTCCCTGCGATCGTGTTGTTTATATTCAAAAACATGAATAAGTTTGCATCAAACAGGATTCTGTGTACAGGTCTTCACAAACCGTAGAATGTCAGATGTTCACTCAGAGAAATTTCTCTCTCTGAAATCAAACCCGGCTATGTGTAGATCAATGGCTAGAGCGGCCTTATGTTCCAGAGGACGAGAGTTGAAATTACACATGATTCAGATTGTTTTTCATTCTAAAGAGTCAGATTATAAGTGAAGCAGATATGAAACATCTAATGGAACGACAGATTGTCCCGACTAGTAACCCAGGCGACCCGAGGTCGAATATCATCAGAAACCACACAAATATTTTACAGAAGAAAAAAAGAAATTTCCGTTCGCGTATTCAATAGGAATCAAATATGACTGACTTATGCAATGTTTATTTTATGAATTTAATCATTTTCAATGACAGGAAAATATTAAACAGATTAATGTTTAAATCAAATAGAAATCATTTTGGTACTTAATCATGTGTTTTTATTTAAATTAAATATGAATCCATTTATTTTTTTTCTTGGTAATTGAATTGCCCTCAACATATAGGTGTCTGTGAGACCTCACGTCATCGACTGTAAATGTTACACTTTTTTCGCATCCTCAGTTAAAGATTGATTATTATGTCTTTCTGACACACGGTAGTCTAATTTAAAAATAGTACCTAATAATGAATAGCATTGATACATACATCGACTCTGATATAAGCCCACTATTATAATATACTATTTTATGAATAAAAGTTAAAACTGTTTGACTTAAGAAAATAAATTATCATGTTTTGGAGGAAAATATTTATGAGAAATATAGTGGGTTATAAAATTCTGCACAAATAAGGTCTGTAGATCTTTTCTGTAGAATCAATCGTACATGAATCAGTATATAAATTTAGAAAGCTTTTTATCGACTATAGCCGGCTTTAAAAAAATCGGACGCAACTTTACTCTATGTTTTATTTAAAAACGATTAATTCTGCGGAAATAAGTACAGAAACCTTTTTTTTGCACAATTTTATAAATTAGAAAACTCAAATTTGCCCCCTTTCACACAATAAAACAAATCCACGGATCAAATCAAGTACTTTTCAGGATATGCAAATAAAGGTTTATGCAAAAGTCTAGCTTCCTCTTTTGACTGTTTTCGTAATATTTCCTCTTTTTGACTATTTTTACTGGGTTATACGGGGTTGTAACTGTGACTGAGGAGTTTGTGCAATCATTTTATCTATGTAAGGTCTATAAAAGAGAAAAACTGTATTATATATATATTATTTCTTAATGCATGTAATATTTCAAAAGCCGCTTGGGAAAGTTATTTTAATAATTCACCTTGACGAGTACATAAAACAGTTAGAGATATTAAGCAAACTTAATGCAATACAAGCAATGGCAATAGTATTGTCTTGAAATGGGAAATAATTTTATGAATTTGACTGATTTCTGTGCTCCCGTGAAGAGTGGTATAATATGGAACATCAGTTGTAATATTTTTCAATCTTATTTCAATAATAAAAGATAATAAAAAAAATAAAAGAAAGAAAAAGAAAAATATTTTTCAGCTTATTTCAATATTAGACGCTTTAAATCAATCATCATGTTTTTTTAAGATACCGTACAAGTTTAACCACAAATAGATTTCTAAACATTACTACGGACAGACTCAAATTATATGTTATATATGATTACTCTACCTTTTTATAACATTTATCTAACAAGTGAATTTCATCCATGGACACAACAAAACAACAACGAGCTTGTATGGATATTTAGTATTCCCATTTGGAAAAAAATATTCATACCCAGAAAAGAAAAACCTGAAGTGAAGCTTTTATTTTAAACTATAGGTTTTTTCAATGAGGACGATCCACTTTTAAATTTGCATTAAACAAGTTGTGTATGAGGCATCCACTCCATTTTTATTTTTTTTTTTTTGGCATATAGCATCGTGTAAATGTCCGCCGCGGCTTTGCTTGGTGGCATGTATTCGGAAGTTGACCCAATTTTCGCCAAAAACGGCGAGCGCTACAGATCGACGATAATCAACTTCTTATGACTTAAACTGGATGATATGCATATCGATGACATATGGTTCCAACAGGACGACGCTACTTGCCACGCAACGCATGCCACAATGGACATTCTGCACGAGTGATTTGAGCTTGTCTAGTCTATGCGAATAAAATAAAAAAACAATTGATGACCTCAGAGTCTACATAACAAACGCCCTTCTGCAAATTCAGCCAGATTTGTGCCATAAAGTCATCGAAAATTGAAGCTCCCAAATACGTGCCACAAAAACAAAGCCGCGGCGGACATTTGAACGACGTTATATTCCATACTTAATGCCATAAAATATCGTGTCAAATAAAATAAAAATGGAGTGGATATCTCACACATGACTAAATTTATTTATATATTTAAAAGTCTAACGTCCTTATGAAAATACCGTGAATATAATTAAAATACACGTACGCTATAATTTTTCGGAAATGCTGTGGAAATAACGTATTTCGAGTTTCTAAAATTTCATGCTTATATGTTATATATGCGTCGGCGTCGATAAAATCAATTATATCTTATTTCCAATTATTTTACTTTAAAATTAATGTTTTAGGCATTGCGTCATACCCTACTTTGCCATCAATTGGAATTACAAATTTGCGTTATGGTTTTCATTTCCGTATCTATTATATAGTGCTATTGTGAATTACTCGAAGTAAGCAGTAAAATGTTAATACATACATTTATAACTTGCTTTCAATTAAGAGTGAAATGGGAAGTTCAACGGATTTATACCTTCAAGCTTTTGCTGTAAGCTTAGTTAGAAAACTTGTTTATCACGTTACTAATATTTTAATTGAGTTAGTGTTTATTACTTTCCGAGAAACAATCCCAAAGCTCATATTTTAAGGACTATTATTAGTACTTATCAAACTCAACCTTAAGGCAATTTTTTAGTAATAGAGGTTTTAGGAAACATTTTTTATACCTTGTATTATTAACATGGAATGTGTCGTTTTTGCATTTATGTTGCATTTGTGGGTTTGTTCCTTCAGGTAAGCCCGCCTGGGGCATGGGTACAGGAAACCTGTGAATTGTAAACAGAGAATATTACTGAGTATTGATTTTATGATCAACAATCAGATATTAATTGCGTTACCGACACTAAGCGGGATCTTTAAAGAATTAAAAAGTATATATGTATATTAGTAATTGAAAAACGCTTATTAAAATACATAGATGCACCTAAAAGACTGCCATAGAACAATTAGTATTTTTTTAATTCTTGTTAGTATTTATTGTATTCGCATTGTTTTAGTTTCAATTGGAATAACGATTGATTAGAAATTAGAACGGAATTATTAATTTAAACACTAAAATTAAAAGACTTTACAATAGTTTAAGCAAAAAGATTCACAATGCAACACTTATTATTTGTACACTTTTTTGATATTAGTAGCTTTAGTTATATTACATTATTATTAAGGAAGAAAAAGTGAAAAAGAAGCATGTGTAGAAATATATTTTCAAAGTACAAAGTCGACAAAAGTAAAGGTAGTATTAGAACGATGTTGTGTTCCCGCCAACTTGTGGTTATGAAGATTTTTCTGTCAATATTTGAGAGTTAAGTAAAGCCAATGTGACTTTAGATGAATGAGCATTATTAGTGACAAAGAATACTTCGAGCTTAGTGGCTGTATAAATATACTGCTTCGGTCGGAGAAATACTTGCACTGTGAGAGTTCAACATTAACATTTTAGGTACATGTTTTCCATTTTTAAAAACTGATTTGAACCTTCGGCAGATCAGTGGTACCTGTCAACAAAGCCGGTTAAAACGAAGCATCTTTTTCCTGGAATTGGGCGTATGCAGGCGCTACCGTTCGTTTCGAGACTTTAAATTTAAATGTTTCAATGTAAGAAAGATTTATAAAAAAAATTTGCCGCAAAAACGACACAACGTTGGAAATTTACCCACCGTTGTGTTCAATACATAAAAAAATCTGTGAATATGTTTTTTTAGACACTACTTAGAAACAGTGTTATGTCTTTCCTCACTTATAATTAACATATTTAGTCCCGCCAAATTTTATTATATTTGCTGCCTGCAAACCGTCCACACCTGATTGGACGATGGGGATATGTGGGGCGGATATACATATGTATATAGAGAGATACCTCGAAGCTAAGATATTTACGAAAAATGATTTTCCTACTATAATTCACATTGCGGTGAAAGCTCAATGTCTGTGAATACATAAACTCAAACTTAAGCTTTTCTAACACCCACTACATATCCCCATCGTCAACTCAGTTATGGACGGTTCGCAGACAGAAGGCCTGTCTTCTGACAATTTGACTGGACTAATTAGAAAATATTCAAAAGTAAATTGAAAGCTGTCCAGAGGACAAATACGAGTAAATAGAGAAATCCTTATTACGTTACGAATTGCTAAATTTTTACTTCAACGGCAGAAACGTGAAATGGGAAAAGAATGAATGTTTCTGAAAAGCTAAAGCTATTGGATAGAAATGGTAGCTAGCTATCTCTGAGATTCTAAATCGTCCCAAACGCGAATATTTAATGCCCTTTAAAGTATGAATTTGCTCTTAAATTATTTGTTTGTTTTTACAATCTATTACCTAATTAGAGTTTCGTTATACAGGAAATAAATAATAAAAAAAGTTATCAATTGTAATACCCTGTATAATACACATATTGAGGGTGTTAAATACATAGACCTTAAGGCTGGGCACACACATGCTGATTCTGACCGGGTTCGTCGCCCGCTACACCACCGCATACACACCGGTAGATAGCGTTCTTAGAAACAAATTCAGTTCTGTTTTACCTCTCGCAACGATTGTAACGATGAATAGTAATGAAAACTCACATATCCATTTTAATAATATGACAAACTACCAGAATTCAAAGGTCAGTCAATTATTATTTTTTTACAAATGTACAATAAATTCATTTTCATAAAAATACTTCCTATTCTGATAATCTGCATGAGAAATGCCCCAATATTTTAACTAATGCTCCTTTCATACATACTATATGATTCACACAGTAAGGGCCGGGAAACCGGTATGTTTGCGACGTATGTATTATATATGGAAAATATGTGGAAATCGCGCCTCTGCCTTGCCAGTACAGACGCACAGTGGGGCAGAATCCCAAAAAGCTGGCCAAAAATCAAATTTTTGAGTTGTGTAATTCGTCTATATACGTTCAGATCTTGTTTAGGGATAGTCCTAGAACATAGTTCCGGACCGGGCAGGTAAATACCTGCTCTAGGGTCGCCTCGACATCAGTCGACATTCAGCCTCCGTTGAGTACGCACGAAAAAAGTGTACGCGTGGAAAAATTCTTACCTGTTTGAAGTGCTGCGAAACTGAGGAAACTAGTTCAAATCGAATTCAGCAAAATGGATTCATTTTCTGGAGGTATGTAGAATATATGCTTATGCACAATTATTGCTCATTTTATGTTTGTGATATTTAAATCTCGCGACAAGTATATAGTATATTTTTTTTTATATTTATATAAAATCGATTTTCTAATGGAGCTTTAAAAATGTCTCCGCGAGTCTCTATCTTGTTTCGACAAGGAACTGATAGTGTTAAATATAACATATTAAAAAACTGGCTGCAGCCGACTGCAGCCTGAGTATTGAGACTATTTTTTATGGAAAAACGCGTGGCGCTACATTAAGGGGGTATTCTCATGTGAACGCATAAATTTTACCTCTTTTTAGGTAATCAAAAAAAAAATCGAATGGAATATTGTTCAGTAGGTCTGTCGCTATCGTCCCTACCGAAAAGTAATCAATTTCATTGGAACAAAAAATGACGGACTGTAGAAAAAAAAGTTACGAAAATCTTGTTTTTTTTTGTTAAAAATCGTTTAAAAAATTAAGAAAATATTTTCGAAAATAAGCAATTTTGGTACGGACGATAGCTATTAATAAGTAGAAGAACATATATAAATTTCAAAGCAATCGGTTGAATAGTTTTTTGTTTAGGCCCATGAGAGTTTTAGAAAATGATGTTTCGAGAAAAATGCGTTTATAGTTTCAAGAGCAGAATTTTCGTGGAAAGTTCATATTTACACTAATCAATTCATCATATCAATTTTACAATACTTTTACGATGTTTTTGCTCTACTTTAACTCCTGAATCGTAAGCAATAACCTCGAAACCAAATAACATGAGATTTCACTTCATATTTTCAACGTATGAACAGTTTAGTCCACCATATTCGATCCGCCATTTTGTATTTTGAAAATCTGACCCCAGATTCGTGTGATATAACTTGATAACAACACATTGCAATGGCCCGAGCACAAGAACAAAAATGCTTACATGCAACTAGAGGCGAGTAAAACCCTGACCTATCCCACAGCCACACAACAAGTGTGATGCATGGACACCAAGGTCAGGCAAGCTCTAGTTGCATGAGCGCTGAATCCCGATACAAACAATTGCTGATATGCAATATGACGCGCGGAGTAGCCCAGCAATTAGCCATGTGCGCGTGCCTCCGGGTAAATGATCGCGGAGCGGCAGCGCCGGCAAAAAATGCTCAACGTGGCGCAATGTGTTGCGAAAGATAACAAATAATTCGAAACACCGAATGACCCACTAAGGGAAAGCAGTGCCCTCTGACACTGCACTTTCCCTTGGGGAAAGGCATGAGTTGGGGGAGAGTGTTCAGCCAATCAGAGCGCCTGCACTAAATTAAGAACTTGTATAAATAGGGTAACTTTGAAATAAAGAATTAATTCTCAATTCTCAACTTGCACAGAACATTGGCGTTTATATTTTCGCTGGTCGTTGCTCGAAAGAGCCACTAGCCGTAAACACCATTCATTCCTGGAAAGCGCTCTAACGAGCCTCTAGGCGCATCTAGGCGAATCGGTCTCGATTCGCAAGAGAATTCTACATCAATCTTCCACGAACATTACATTCGTAATCAGCGATCCCAAAAACCCCCCGAGTAACCAGTTTCAGTCAAATTAATAGAAATTAGAATTTTGTCCGCCATATTGGAGCCGCCATTTTGAATTTTGAAAATCTGACTTCAGATTCGTAATCAGCGACCTCGAAAACCCTCATATGGATAATTTGGGATTTTTGGCCACGAAATCGGGATTCTGCCCCACTGTGAGACGGTCCGGGGAGCAACGCTCACCGGTTTCATTCTGACGGGACGGGACGTTCTGGCCGGTAAGAATAAACATTGTGCGTGGGTATGTATTACGTTCAAAATCGGCCAGCCTAAAACGGGTAATAATCTCATAAGAAATAATTTGGAAGTTGTTTAACGAAAGTGGTAAAGTTTTTGAGATAATCGCCATAAACCTTTTCCTATTCGCTATAATTGGAAACCGCATCCCATTTTTGGCATATTTTAAGGCTCAATTTATGCAATTGCGATCACAGTAATTTTTCAACTCAAAGTCGCAAGTGAGTGTAGTGACGTTGAAGTAACAAGGTCAAAAAATAATGATGAAATGAATATATTGGTTACTTTTCATTCAGTTATACAGTTAACTTGATTTGGATTAAATCGGCAACCCTTGACACGCTACGGCGGAAATTCCATTCTCAGTTTTCCGACCCTCTAACACAATGCTGTAATAATTTCAAATGTCAAATTTTACAAGAGCCAAGAAAATGAAAAATTTTAAATTAAATCAAGAAACAAGATTTTTTATATAAGATATATGCTTTAATGTTGCAGCAAAATAAATGATGGTATAATCTAGCAAAATCAAAATTTGTATCATGTTATATGTATCACATGTCATGTGAAGTGTCGTGCAATTTTTGTGCATCATTTGTTAGAGCATAATCGACAAACCCGCTTGAAAACCTCGGAGAGATGTACAGAGCCCCACAAGGTCTAGAAATGGATGAAAAATTACCCGCGGCGGCGTCATAAAATTCTTTTTTCACCAGGGACCGAAAATACCCAATATTTCGCGTTTTTCCAATAAAAAAATCACAGATAAATACACAGTAAAAAATTCGGTGTGAATTTAACTCCAAACGGTGTCGAATACAGTCCATCCTTTTAGAATTTCTATTTTTTATCCGAAAGGTGAAACACATTACCATAAATTTAAAAAGTCCTCCGGGATTTATTGAAGGCATCTGAATAGGTGTTAAATGTTATAACCAATTAAGTAGAAACCATTTATCCGTAAGGTGTTTTTGGTATAAGTAAAGGCCCGCGCCCATAGAATCCGTCACCGTCATTTTGCCGTCGTTTTGTCGCAAAGCTTTAAAGCTCCAACTGTTTGAGTCTGTAACGGTGCAGCAATTAAAGGCCCGCGCCCATAGAATCCGCCACGCGTGGCCGTGGAGCTTAAACCTCCAAGTTTTTACCACGCGTACGGAGAGAGGCGAACCCATAGTATCCGTGCGCGTTATCCGTTGCTGCGCAGCTGTTATTTGACAATTTGAGAATCATATTTTATCGAGTGAGGAATAAAATAAAGAATTTTCATGAAGTTTCGTCCAAATTTGTTTTTTTTTTATTATTTTTAAAATTCTTTATAAAAAAACAAATAAAATTGAATTTTTATACAGAATGTTATGCATACATAATATACTTTATTCGGCTTTCTCACATTATTTACAAATTATTTTAGTCTGAAATGTGCATTTGCCGCAAACATATTTTTCGCACTTCGAACAGATTTTTGTTGTTTTATAACCTTGTATTTAAATTTCTTATTGACAAGTTTTTCATACGGATACATCGGAACTTGTGGAGGGTGTTGGTAAAAACTTTTTTTCTTCAGATTTTTTATATGCATCGCCGAGTTCTGAAGCTAACTGGAACAAAACCTTGCCATCTGGTCTGCCACATCTACACCAAATTGTGTACTATTATAAAATCTAATAGTTTCCGGTATACGTTTGTTGCTTTTTTCTATTTCTATTGAGTTATGTTTGGAAGTTAGAACTTTTATTCGGCTTACTTTTGTACACTGTAAGAGTAATGTGATTTGCTTTATACAATTTGCTCGAAAATCTAGCCATTTTATCTTTTCTTTCTTTGGCTAACTTTGCCAACTCTCTTTTGTTTCCACGAATTATTCTAACAATTGTAGTTTTTTTTGCAAGTAATTTCTTGGCTAATGATGCACTCGTGAAAAAATTATCTGTTGTTACGTTCCTTCCGCATCCTGTGAAAGGATCAATCAGCTTTAGAACAACGAACTCCCCAAGTAGAATTGAACAATCTCTCCATTCATCCTTTCCCAAATAGGGAAACCCATTTATTATATATAATACTTACTATTGACGTCACACGCCAACCAGAACTTTATTCCAAATTTGTCTGGTTTGTTTGGCATATATTGTCTATATCTATGTACACCTAGTCGTTAACGGTCAACAACAATATATGCACCAGGTTTATAACAATTTTGTGAATTCTCAATAAATCGATCCCATATTGTAGATATCATAGCAAATTTATTGGTTTGTAAACGCTGGCTTCTTTCGCTCTTCTTATCAAATCGTATAAACTTCATAATTTCAGTAAAGTTGTTTCGGCTTATTGTTTCCGAAAAAAGCGGATCCCCAATTTTTATTCCACAAATATAAGACATTCAAATTTTTTGCCTCATATGCGCCGCGAGCATATAGCAAAGAAATAAATGCATCTAGTTTTGTTGCATTTAGCTCCCACGAAGTCCCCAACACCCGAAATACTTCTTCTTCTGTACATTTTATAATATGATGCATTATACGCTGATCATATCCTGAAAAGTTGCCTAAATTTGAGCCGGGGGTTCTTCTTTTCTTTTGGGGTGAAAGGGCTTCATTTTAGTTTTTTGTAAATATCTCGTAAAATATAAGTTTGTCGTGGAAACTAGTTATGAGAAAATTGTAGCCTAAAGGCACGAAAAAGGACCTCACACTTTTTCCCGTAGAATCGATTGTTTTTGTGTAAAACGTGCAGTTTGCAACATTCGTTATTTTTTCAAATACATACTTCTTTCTACACCACCTTGGGTGTAGAGTACATGCTAAAGCTTTTCGGCAAGTGCAACTTGAATCACAGCAACATATATTATTTATTAACGGATAAGGGGCTTGTGACTGTGACAATTGATTTTGAATGGGTTCTAATCTATTATTGTTAATTGCCCACCCCCAATCTTCTGGATTTAAATCATTATCAAGCTATTTTTAGACCTGGAGAGAAACTCTAAATAATCTAAGTAAATTGTGAGAAACTGAATGGGGGGGGTAGATTTAATTATTTTACTGATTTATTTGATCTGTTAGTTTAAACTGCGCTAAGGCAGTAATTTGAGTTGCACTTGCAGAAAAATAGGTCTCCGCTGTTCCAGTATGTGGACATTGCCGTGGGAAGGCATGTTTAAACGCCGAGAGTCAGGAAATAGAAATTAATGTAGATAACGATGCAAAAATTGATCCAATGGTTCAATAAATGATAGAAATGATTCTATGGGAAAAATTGTAAAGACCCTTCTTGTGCAGTACTACATAGGTTACAATTGGAACGCCTGTTTTACCTGCAATATTAAAGTTCAAATAAAATTCTTAGTTGGTATCTACCTATACTTACAATATTAATATTACCTCGTTTTATGCACTAAGGCTTTTTGTTTATTTTTTAATAATTTTTTTTTAAATTATAATAATATAGAAATGCAAATTTTTGAGGTCAAAATAGATCCCCAGTTATTGACAGTTTAATGGTTTACGTCCACTATATGGGTTTTGTGCTGACGTCATATTACTCATAATAGCTATGACACTCCGGGGAAGAATACAATCTAATGACACCACACTCTTCAAAATCGGTCCAGCCGTTTAGGCTACAGGAGGTCACAATGGAACGGACATACATAAGTACATAGATACATACGCACGAAAAACATTACCCTCCTTCTGGGTCAGTCGGTTAAAAAAGAACATATTTTAAATGTTTATTTATTGACACCAAAAAACGACATCTCACTTTCTGAAATTGCATCGTATTATGCGATGAATCGTCGCTCTAGGTAGCCCCAATCACGATTCTCGCTTCCTAATCCTAGCACAGGGCTGTAGGGGATGTTGACTTACAGCATTCGCAACCAATCCGATGTTTCTAGGGTTTCTTGCTGTTCTTGGACGACCATGATGAATATCGCCTATTGTGTTTCCAGTATCGTTGAATGTCTGGACCCAAGCGAGAACAGTGGCGTTACTTGGGGTTTATTGCGGAATCCTTAATATGGTCGAAATACCTGACGAACGCGAATGAGCGACCGTGTTATCTTCATATATGCCGAATGTCCTAACTCCATGTCAAAATTCAAGTTTCTAAGTCAACTGGAAGTGTTTTAAGTTTTTGATGAGTGCGTGTTAAAAATAGCGATATTCGGATGTCAATATCTCGGGAAATATTTGAGCTATAGTAAAATTTAGTATTCTGAGGGGGATAAAGAAAATGTGTAAGTCAAATGGAAATTGAGTGGGGTTGAAAGCATGTAGTAAAATGGTTCGTATTATATAGAGTCAGTGTACCGCGTTATTTTTCTAACTTGGCTGACATACTACCATGTCTCGTGATAATTCCAGGAAGGCAAATTTAGTTCCTTGGCCAATTCCGCAAAGAACATGGTCAAGAGTCTATATCAATACGGGTTTGGATTCTGGCAATAACTGATGCAAAATCAAAATGGTTTGAAGTATTCAAGACAAAAAGGGCAACTGCTGAATTTACTCGAGACAATATTAAGGAAACAATAGCGTATCGTATCGGACAATGGTTCAGATTTTCAGTCTCAGGTATTCGAAAATGTTGGCTCGGCAAATACATACATAGTTCGCAGAACCACACCCATTTATTTCCCGCAAAATACCGCACAAGCAAAAAATTTTGTGCGAGCAGTAAAAAGGGCATTATATAATATTCTAGAGGTCAAGTCAAAAGCTACCCAAGAAAGCGAAACTCACAAAATTTTCTAGTTACAGAATAGCACCACATTGCACTAAATGAATATTTCCATCAGCAGAACTACATAATAATAAGGTAAGAAAATCCAACCCAGGATAGATTTGCCAAAACATCAGAAATTAGAAAATACACAGAACTAAAGTTCAAGCCAACATAAAGAACCAAGCCATCCAGAAAAGAAGTTTAGAGCAAGTAAAGGAAGAACATTGAAAATTGGAGAAACATCAAAATCAGACAAATTCAGAACAATCAGGTTCTTCAGATAGACCTTTGCTAACTGCACGACGGGAAAATCATTAAAAGACACATAGATCAAATAAAAGTTTCCATCACAAGTAATAAACAAGAAAATAGTGAACAGGTGTGAAATACAAGAACAGAAAATGTGGAGGATGCCATTACGAGTAAGAACCGTTCATTGGGGTTCATGGGGCGATTTTGAATCAGAATTGTTATTATTTTTTTGTGTTTATCATGTGATAATTAATTTACTTTTTAAAATAAAATCATTAGAAACAAATGTAAATTTAATTATGTAGTAACAACATTAATCCATAATTTTGAGGCCAGTATGCCAACTATTTTGCTTCGGTAATGCCATATTTTCTTACCTCTATTCTAATCACGACACAATCAATTACGTTTCAATGGCAGGTACTCAATCCAGTCGGACTGATAAAGTAAGACTGCTGGATTGAATTTCCCTTGCTTATTTTTGTATTTCAATCGAAGGTAACTCTTTGATATAAAATTTTTATTTTCCTATCAGAATTATGGTGTCACGTAACCAAAGCTAAAATTTATAAATAAAAATTCTGGGAAATTTGTAGGCATATCTGTAAAGCGTGTTTGCCCATCTTAACACGCGAGAATATTTTTACTATTTAAGGGAAAGTAATATGTTCCAATACTGTGGTATCTACAACGCTACTACATAAACTTGCATACACTAAATAAGTAGCAATTATTATCTATATTTGTCGTTACTATCCAACAAAAAAAATAGAAAAAAAATGTTTGTCTTTGTCGGCATGGCATACATAAGTTACATATTGCACTCCAATATGTCACACAGGACAAAAAACAACATTTTGTCCAGCCTTAATAAATTGCCGCGGAAAGACACGCACTCAGCTATTCAGGACTATACCGTGCACTAAACAAATTATCCAGTGCACTACTGCCAACGACATCAAAAGGCTCTTTCGCAAGCCTGAGTGTATAAACATTCAAGGGCAATCAATTAAAAATCATTTATTTCTGTACCCCGATTAGAATCCTTGATTTCAAAGCAATGTTTTAAGCGATTTTATGGTGCGCGACACTCATGCTGCAGAACCTTTTTATTGACTTTAAAAAAGGAAGAAATAAATAGTACCCTGAAGGGAGGAAGACAAATGGGTTTTATCGCATAAATGTTTGATAACAGCTGAGTGCCGGCATAATAAATATATAACTGGGATGTTGAAAAGGGGAATTTATGTCTTAGCTAATCACTTGCAGTCTTATAAGTTCATAATTTAAAAGTTAAAGTGAGTAAGCAATTTTAACCATTAAGGATTAATCACCAAATAATTTAACTACCTCTTGTTAAAAGTACAGAGGTTTCCAATTTTTTTTATTACAGAAGTTATGCCGCACAAAATGTCCGATAATTTTCTAAATAAACTCAGGACCTGGTCTTCCTTCTTTTTATTCATCTTTTATTTCTTCATCAAATCGTTATTGCCCTGCTTTGTATTCTCCCTTCTAATATTGTTCCTTTGTTCACATCTCGCGTATGAGTCACGCGGGACTCCTCCACGTCTTCTTTGCTTGCTTTTGCTAAGCCCCCGGGTATTTCAGGACATTTTATTCGCAAACTACTTCAGCATAAATCTTAAATATACCGTCGAGAATAAGCGCAATTTCTTAGAAAATATTTGTATTATGGTTTCTTACACTTATTTGTGACATTAAGCCATACATGTATGCTACACGCCTTAGTACAGCAAGGCTTGCTTTTATTTATGATTTTTGATCCCTATTGTGTAAAAGGTAAATTTGAGAATGCGGCTCTTTGCGCGTTTATGAATAACAAATATTTATAAAAAAACCTTCATTTCTATACCATTAGCACTGAATCTGCACAACATTAACATCTGCCATTGTACCTAGAAAATAAACTAATTTTTTTTTGTATAAAAGATCTTAATATCGATTATCTGGTAGTGTGTGTTGACTATCCAACACGTGAGATTTTCCGTACGGGATCGGAGATTTTCGGAACACATCACGTCTTCCAAAAAAATGTATTGTTAGTGATCGAAACATGTTTTTATCTTTGGCTCAAAAAGAGGCTAAAGAATTCAAAAGGTTTGAAAGATATCGTAGGCTTGTTGCGGGAAAAGAATTGGTCAAATACTTTACATAAATACAACTCTCCTCCCCACTACTCTTCCTCCTGGCGGCAGCCTGTTCGTGGCCCTTATATAGGACTATGTATTAATTTATTTCTTTATTTGAACCACGTTCTTTAGAAGGGGGAGGTACAAGATGAGGTATCCTTATTTTCACTAAATCTAATTACAACAGGTATGATTTTCATATTGTCGTTGGTCCCTTAACCTTATCTGTTTCTATCGCACCAATGCAGCTACAAAAGAAAGATACACTTATAAATGCTCTGAAAAAAACACAAAAAATCATATTTTCGAAAACTTTTCATTAATTTTGAAAGTTTAATAATGATTTGCAAGAAATAAATGTAAAACAAATATATGCTGGTGATGGTTTTTTCGTTTATGGCATTTTGTTGAATGGCAGTGTGAATAACCTAACTTGAAATTATTTCCCATTAAATAAATTCTAACCCATTGGGGCACGATGGGGTAGGCGTTATTATATGTATGTACCCAATATAGGCCCATCGTTCTGTTTCATGTTTTAAATTTGTGAATTAAAACTTTGAAAAAAAACAGAAAAACTAAAAAACACGATTGAAAAGATGTGAGAGGGATTGAATTAATTACGATCGTCAATAACCGCATTACGAAAGCAATAGTAGACTTCTTAATCGTTTTGCAGCAATCCACTTAGGTATACGGAGAGAACAAGGAAAAAAAGAAGATGTTGGTCTTTCTTGTTTATTTCAACTGGAATGTATTAAGTTCTTGTCTTTGTTTATAAATCAGTAGCAGATCCGTGCCAGCTTAGTAGGGTTTTCCAGACTTGTAAATTAAAATTGTTGAATGAACGAAACTGTTTCAACTTTTATCTGAATTCGTGCACGGTAAGACTGTTGCAGAATGTATAAAGCTGTTTCATGCATGGACACGGATTTTCATTTTTTTCCCCCGCGCGAACCCAAAATATCGCAGGATAAAATAGGCTACTGATCATGAACGACAAAATACTCTGCCTCCAGTAAAGATCCTATAAAAATAGGTTTAGCCGATCCCGGGATTAGCCCGGACAAACAAATAGACAAATAAAAGGTGAAGCAAATCATGCCCGATAAAATACTCTACTTTACAGTAAAGGTCCCATGTAACAATTCCCGAGATTAGCCCGGACAAACAGACGGACATGCAAGCATTTTCTAAATGTTTGCTTGGGTTTTGCTATTATGCAAATAAACAAAAAATCTTTGAAAAGGACAGTTATTTCGAAAACGCAGACCCTAAGAATTCAATTCCATGAAAACACATTTACGTAACTTTTCGTCGTCATATTTCGATAGCAGATTTAAAATCATCGACCCCAAACATCCTTATATATTCATTTACAAGAAAACCACTTCAAGTTGAGAATTTTCGGTTACCATATTGGATCCGCCATGTTTAATTTGCAAATTTCGATAGTAGATTCGAGATCCGAGACCCCGAAAACATAAAAGAATCCATTGTCATAGCAATCCTTTTAAGTTGAACTTCTTTGGTCGCTATACTGGCTCCGTCATTTTGAAATACTGCAATTACATATAATCTAAAACCTTGCCGAAGAACCAAGCTATCCAACGGTGGAACCCCTATTCGAATCCATTCAATAGTTTCGGAGATATAAAGTAACAAACGTGAAAAGCCTTCCTCATTTATATATGTATAAAGATAGAGTCATGACAACAAAGGGTTATTTAGCAAAAGGGTATCTATGGTGGTCTCAAATGTCTTATGTTTTATTGGCTACCAAACGTTAATCTGTCCCTAGTTCAAAGAAGTAAACTGTCATTAAGAACAGTATGTTAATTTTGTATACACACTCTTATAGATCCTTTTGTGCCAGAAATAGTAAATAAACATCAGGATTTTTCTGTAAAGAAAGTTGTCTAAAATAAATGAAAATAAACATATGATACCATCATACATACTATATTGATAGTATTGAATCAAAGAATTTTAAGTATGAAAGCATCTTAGTCGTATTGCAAAGAAATTAAATTGGGTAAGAGCACATCATCGATACCGGGTTTCTCTCAATAGGTTTTCTGAACACTCTGATTCTAATAGACAGAAATTCCATGTCATTTTACCAAATTCATAACAAATAAAACAGAAACCTTCGTTGTATTACGTAACTGTGTATAATTTTCACTAGATTATGACTCCCTTGTTAAGGAATGATTTAAATAAACACTGACAAAATTAACAAGAAGTAAACTTAGAATTAAAACCCACACCCATCTCTTCATTTCGAGCATCTTTTTCACCAAAAACATTCTTAAAAATTTACATATCAATTTGACATATGTACATATGTATATATTTACATAGCATACATAGCCGTTTTTGTATTTTTATTGTTTTTCTTACAAGGCACACTTTAGGGATTCTGAAATTTGTATCATAATTATATGTTAGTGGTACGAGTAATATCTTCGCAATGAACAATTATTTTCGAAAAACAACTAGCCAAGAGTCGATTTTTCCAACTTGGAGCAATATAAATCTAAAACTATAAAGAAAGCCTCAACAAGGTCTAAATTTCAATCCCAATACCCCAAATACTTGCTACAAATATTTAGTAGAGCTCAGGAGTCGGAAGAGGTACCGACTAATTGCTAAAGTTGTAAAACCACCTCCCCCTCACGCTTTCGATGGTGCTGAATCCGAATATGCTAGTAAAAAACGTTTTTACCTTTCGCTCACCTATGAAATGTCATGTAAAGCTTTGAAATTTTGCACACGTGTATAAGTCCGGTGACAATGCAATATCTAATATCTAAATTCAATATGGCGGACGGCCCAAAATGGCAATTGGCTTTTTATTTTTTACAACTCCCTTGTCATGAGTATCAAATGAAAGCGTTCGATGAGTCAAATACGATCAATTATGTGTATTTTAAATTTAACATTGCAGACGCCCCAAGATGCTGAAAAAACTTTTTCTTCACAACCCCCTTGACATGAGTATCAAATGAAAGCGTTCAACGAGTAGAATACTATAAGCTGCGTTCCGTTTTTCTAAACCCAATATGGCGATTCACCTCTTTCTTCACAACTTCCTCAACATGGGTATCAAATCAAAGGGTTTGACAAGTGGAATATGACAAGCTATAGACATCATTCTAATCCCAATATAGTGTCAGCCTGCGGAGAGTCAGACGGTTTGGTTCCCCATAGACCAGGAACAAAAAAAAAACCTGAAGCAAAGAAATTAAAGTGGAAAGTTGAAAATAAACGAAAATAAGGGAAGAAAAGAAGAGCAGAAGAAGAGAAAGGACCGACACCATCGACAGGACCTGGAAGCAAAGGGAAGCGGAACTAAGGACCAGGAAAGTCGAATTAGGAATCCCGGCAAGGAGGGACCAAGAATAAAAGATAAGTGATTTTATTCATTTCGGAGGAAGTGCTTATTTGCACTAAACTCTGTCCATATGTGTTTGTACGACAGAAGTCTGCGAAATGCATCGCCTACTGACTGAATATTTGCCTTTTACAACACATCTACGGACTCCGTGTACACACACAGATAGACACACGAGCGGTGCGAATAACGATTGCCATCATGGGCGTCCGCCAAATTGGGTTTGGAATGACGTATCGTATTTGACTCATCGAACCCTTTTATTTGATACCCATGTAAAGGGGTTGTGATGAAAAAGGTAAATCGCCATATTGGGGTGTCCGTAATATTGATTTAGAACGATATTATGTAGATATACTATATTGTATTGTGCCCGGGCTTATACACGTGTGCACAATTTCGAAGCTCTAGCATAATTAGAACAAAAGAGGATTTTTGGTCATTTAAGAGGGAGCGTAAACACTTTTTTTGGATTCAGCACCCTCAAAAACGGGGGCGGGATGTGGTTTTACAATTTTAGCAATTAGTCGGCATTTTTGCTTAAAATCTCGACTCCTGACCACCACTTAGTCTTAGTCTTAGTATTTACTATAACCTAAAATATAGTAAGTATAAGAGCAAGCGCACATATACATAAGATGTATAATTTCCAAATACCGATTGCAGATTCAATTGACACCGAAAACACCTATATATTCATTAAACGAAATATCGTTCAAGTTGAGCTTTTTCTACTATACGAGTACGATTTCCACTTCGCAATGTTGATCAACTCTTTAGTGTAAATCTAGTCTGCTATCGCATAAGAAGTATACACTTCAAAAAAGACCCTTTTTCATATCTATCTTTTGTATGTAGTTGAGAATCTTCGATTGCCACATTGGATCCGCCATCTTTAATTTTCAAATTCCTTGCATTACACTACTGAATATTGATTCTCTGGATAGAACTGACCGAATCACGTCCAATCCAATTGAAAAGTAGGGGCGCGGGCGTCATTGCTGAATGCAAAGCGTTAAACGAATCCGCTGTAGCATTAGAAGTATTCACTTGAAAAAAATTCATTAAGAATGGGCTATAGGTCCGAAGAGTAGGAAAGAACAAGAAGATTCTATGTAGTTTATTAATTCATGATTTCAGGCAGCTTTCAATTTAATTCAATTAAGCATATAATACAAATTTAATTTTGAAGAGTATTTTTTTCAAAATATATTTATACTCATATTTAAGCGGGTTTTCTGTTTGGTCGGTTTGCAAAACGCGATTTTGTTTTTGGTTTTTTACAATTCTAATATGAACAAAAAAGTCTTCGTAAAAGAATTTTCCCGAACTCCTTCATAAGGACTGCAATATGAAGTTATCTTGAACAATTTTTTGACAATGCGTTAACAGTTTGAATGCTGAACTTCGAAATGTTATACCAAATTTTTATTGAAAATTCCGTATGAAATGAAACTGAGCAATGTAAGCAATCGCACAATTTTCTGTGTATACACATTTCACACATAAACGTCATTGGTTACTAATTGAAACAAAAAAATATTTTTATTTTGAACAAAACACCCTCCCAATTTTATAAGTATGTATTACACATGGGGGCAATAATGGGTATTTGGCTAGGGTTCTGAGTGATTTTTGAGGAGAATTTATAGAACAAGAATCTTCCATCAACTGTTCTTACTTAGAATTCATTTTGATATACACTCGTTTGTTATAAAGGTCAAACGTCAAATTTGCATAAATTTATTATATTATACTAGCAAAACCAAGCAGTTAAATTACTTGGTTTTAAAAAATTTTTAGCTAATTAAAAATTTCATACAAAGTGCTTTCCATCATGATAAACTTTTTCTTGACATTGTTAGTGTAATAAGTGTAGGGTTAAATATTATAGCCCACGGGTTATATGGATGAGACACCCCACACACTCTTACTTAGACTTAGAGAAACCGGATTATTTAGGTTAAGTGGACTTAACAAAACAAAAAAGCAACATTTATGTTTTCAAAAACCATCTGCTAAAATATTTAATTGAAAAACATCGCAGAGAAGAGATAAAATCCAATGGTTTTGCCAAAGCAAAAAAGCAGTGAGAAGTTATTGATTGGACCAAATGGATGAATTACACGATTGAATTATCCTATACTTACATTGGATTAACATCGGATGCTGCAGCTGAAGTAGTCAGGTAGCACAAAGCCAATATTACACTTGACGCAGCATATAAACCTAACGTATGACGCACTACACAATGACTATTATTGGTTATATGTGTTCTATTATTAATGTTATTGCTTAGCTGAATTATTTTTGATACTATGAAATGTCCAATTTCATCCACGTAGTCGGCTTGCTTACATTTCGCTTTACTATATTCATTTTTTTGTTGATTTTGGATGGCCCTCTTTGTATATTCGACCGTTTCATAAAATTGCGCCTTATTCCTTTGATGGTGTGTAAAATGTAGCTTTTTCGATGTACTCTGCTTTGTGTGCGAGTTATCACACAAACAACCCATATTATGACATCTGAAAAGAAGAATTAATCAATTAAAATATTTGAAATAGGAATTGACGGAAATATTTTACAATGAAATAAATACTTTTGTGCTAATAGTACAAACAAGTTTCAAAATAAGGACATGAGAGTTATTCTCCATTGTAAAAGATATACCAGCATTAACATAATGCTCCGAACGATGAGGTTAACGCCAAACCATAATGTGCGGACCGTTCCGTACGGCAGCCTGTCAAAACTGGACGAATCGAAACTTATGCATATTCGACAGGCTGTCAAAGTGTGATAAATCACTGCGATTTGTGTATTATTAGAGCGCACAAGATTAATAAAACTTTCAAAAATATGTAAATCCTCATCCATTGTCCCCATTTGCAACTGTTGTCATTTTGCATATGCAAGGTACGCTCCAGATCGTACCTTGCATAGCAAAACAGACTTTCCAGAACTTGACGAAACGAACGACTATTCCCATTGTGGTTTGGGGATAGGTTTTGTGTGTAATCGTAAGTTTGCATGTGCTTCCGTACGGAGCGGTATGCACATTATGGTTTTGCAAGAAAAATGCGAAATTGCGTAATTGCCTCTTACTTAGGCACATGTATTTAGGTACAATTTGGTCGAAAATGTTTATACAATAAAACATCTTAGCTGAGACCACTGTACTTGGCCACTTGGCCGAGGGTCAGGCCACGAGAGCAGCGAAGAGTTTGTTGGTACAGACCTAAACGAAGGTGAGGCGTGAGGTAATTTCAATGTTTCAATCGGCACCAACCATTGTCGGGTGGGGTTCCAAGATGCCGAGAGATTCCAGGAATGAGCGCGGGTACAAATACGAAAACTCGAAGACAAATTCGTAGAATTTGACGACGAAAACGGACATGTTGATTTTGTAAATAATATTTAAAAATTTTGTGCGCTGTGATAATTACTTGATTTATCCAGGCAGATTTTTCAATTTTGTATTTCTTTTATGTGATTTGTGTACACCTATTTGAATTGAATTTCATTGAGGTACGTACTTAAATAAATTTGTTGGGTTTCATATTTTTTAAAGCAAATTTGCGTGATACCGCATTTAATAGAAAAAAATTACGAGAATATCAGCCCATATTATGGAAAATAGCAGTATGATTGAATTTATACAATAAATATGTATACAAGATTAGATTATTATTATTATTGCCCAGTAAAATTAATTAACAAAAAGGTCAAAATTACGAAAAAAAATCCCACCAAACTGAAGTTTTGTGGACACCCCTTTATTTGTATGTCCTTTTAGCTATCGTATAAAGTACACTTAATTTGAGCCATGAGAGGTCAATTCTAGTTTTTTGCAAATATCTCGTATATATATTTTACTACATAACCGAAAAAATAATTTTTATTTAAAACTTTGCACGTTTCATAAATTCGTATATATTTGCATTTGGTATTAGTTTTGTACAAGAGTGCACCTATTTACGCGTCTTTTTAAATAAAAAATGTTTCACAGAAAAATATTTTTTTGTTTTCTCGTGAAATTCTTTGTTTAGTTTTAACAACATTTTAACTTATTTTATTGCAACAATTTTATATATAAAAATATTATTAGGTCCGCAACTAAGTTCCCGCTGTTTTTCAATAGATGGCTCCAGTAGTAAGAGTTGGTCGATTATAGCATTACTAAAACGTCATGAACCAAGCTTAGACATATGGTAAGCAAGCCGCTTTGATACATTTGTGATTTTGTTTTTGGAACATATACTTTTGGTTGTGTGAAAATGTCTGATTATGTGCCAAATAATCGTCATTTGCGGGGAAGTGTTGCTTTTCGTTTTTCATTCGAAGAAAACGGCGGCTCAAGCGCATCGAGAACTCCAAAAAGTTTACGGAGATGCTGCTCTAAGTGAAACAACGTGCCGTGATTGGTTCCGTCGCTTCAAAGACGGTGATTTTGATGTTGACGACCGTTCGCGTGAAGGAAGGCCGAAAATCTTCGAAAACGCTGAAAAGACGTTGAAACCGAACGAAACGATCACTGGGGAACGGTATCGAACTCAATTGATGCGATTGAGCCGAGCACTGCGCGAAAAGCGGCCACAATACGATCAGGGCACGAAAAAGTGATTTTACAGCACGACAACGATCGGCCTCACGTTGCCAAACCCGTCAAAACCTACTTAGAAACACTCAAATGGGAAGTCCTACCCCACCCGCTATATTCCCCAGATATTGCGCCGTCCGATTATCACTTATTCCGTTCGATGGCACATGCTCTGACTAATCAGGAGTTCCGTTCATATGACGACATCGTAAATTGGCTTGATTCATGGATAACCTCAAAACACGAACACTTCTACCGTGACGGTATTCGAGCTCTGCCAGAAAGATGGGAAAAGGTTGTCGCTAGCGATGGGCAGTACTTTGAATAACTCATTTGTAACCATTTTTTCATAATAAAGTTTTATATTCATAAAAAAAAACAGCGAGAACTTAGTTGCGGACCTAATAAAACATTTAGTTTTGTAACAAAATTTAATATATTTGAAATCTTTGGTAAATTTCAATTCTCTGAAACCTGTCAACGTTTCAGATTGAAAGTTATATTTGTTATGTGAAAATCAAATATTATTGTTGCAAACATATATGAATACTGTCAATAATTTTATATTTATTTTACGGAAAGAAATGGACCACACAATTTTTTTATTTTACTGTAATCTGTATTTCTTTCGCCAAATAAAAGCATGAGATTTTTTAACACGTACGAATTCATATTTATAAAAAGTATAAGATTTAAAAATCTGAGCCCAGAAGTATGTAGGTTCGATATCCAAAATAAAATAATTACTAAAACGTAATATCAATTGCATAGAACACCATCAGATACGATGGCGTCAAAACTAATGTTCGTGATTATAACCCTCAAACCTGATAGTCTCATGCGGATATTTATTAAGGAAAGTGTCATAACGCATTAGGGATTGATTGTAATTCATATCGACCCAACCTCGCTTACGCTTCATTTACATTTGAGCTGAAAGGGGGGGGAGGTGGTCACTCGGTAAAAAAAAAATCCATATCCCCCTTCAGCAGCGGGTGGCGCCTAAATTAAAATCAAAATACCCGAAAAGCCTTGTAACCCTTCAGCCGGGCGACAATCATTAATTTTGGCTTTACTTCCTGGTTTCTACTTCCTTGAATTAAACATTATATTATTCCTTCGGCTTCGGTAATTATCCCTGTTGCTTCCTATCAAGGAGTTTATCCACATTTTGAAGAGCGCCATCACTGCACTTAATTGCGATAATATTTTTTAAAGTCCTAGACTATTTCAGTGTATGTATTTTGTGCTTTGAAGCTAATCCCTTACTGAAGCACCTGACCTCATTATTTTAATTGTTGACATTATCAAAAATAACAAATTAAGAATTGCTTTTGTTGAAATTACATCATTAATATAATCCCCTCCCCTCTCACACTCATTTAACTCCCATAGCACTTTAAGGTGACTCCATGACCCACTTTTTGCGAGAAATGAGCCCACGTGCAAAGACTACAAAAGGATGCGTCTTATACGGGTGCCGAGCAGCTGCAGGCTTAAAAAATGCAATTATCTCTGGAGGTGTATTCATTCGTGTGTGAAGTGAAGTGAAGTGATTATCTACGAGGTTCTTATCAAAAATTTGAGAGCCTTAATAAAATTCATTTGTATAATTGAGGCATCCATTTAATTACGACACCTGACGAGCCTATGGGTGCGATGACATCTAGTTTTTATTAATTATCCCATTGAATCGCTTTGAGAGTTCGCAGCAGCTTAATATCATGTTAACAGATGAACACGGGACCCCAGACACCAGGTGGGATTGTTTTATATTCCTCTCGTGAGTTTTACCACAGACGGTGTTACCTGTTTTAGCGCAGCCTACCAGTACCACAGAGCTTAACATAAAAAATTTGGGACAATGTATGGCGGTGTCTGTAAACATGGTCTCTTGCCTTAATTAGTTTGCATGTTTTTCGGTTCCTCGCACCGTTCTCTGAAAATTGTATAAGTTGCAATTAATTTAGTGAAAATTAAATTTAGACAATAAGGCTTAGAAAATGGCTGCTTTTGAGTGGTTGCTCAAGTAATTTTCTTTTAGTGTATTCATAAGTCGGTAAAAGGGATATGTAATTTTCTCCATTTACAGTAGAAACAGCATAGGTACCTTGAAAAGCATGTTATCTTGCTCTTAAAAACTTTTGAAATTTAGGCAATAGAAAGTTTCACTTTATCCGTTTGATGCTTTCATAATTTCTGAAAAATCGATTTACCTAGCTATTTCTGTATCCACAACGTTTCGTGGTTTTTTATAATATATAGCAGAATAATTTGCAAGTGCGATTGAATTTATTTTACCGTTTTTTAATTACTTTAGGTGTCAGATTCAAATGACTCAAAAGTAATTTCAAATATTCTTTCGATTTTATAACGATTCTGTATATATAGATATACATGCAATGTATTTGGGAGCACTTGGAGTGCTCCGAGCTTTCTTTAAAAAAAAAAATCAGTTAGAATTAATTTTTCCCAAAAATTCCAACAGGATACTAAAGTTGAATGGATTTGTGATTTTTCTGGCTTGGTCCGACCAGCGAAACCCGTTTGTGAAAAAAATGGCGCAAGTTGCAATTAAGGGGGAAAAAAAAAGTGATCGTTAATTACTCGAGAAGTAATTGACCAATGACGCTAAAATTATTCATGGATGTTTGGGTCTACATACACATCATTTTTGAGAATTTTCAGCCATCTGTGTGCGGTCATTTTTTAGTAAAAAAATAGTGAAAAAAAACGTGTTTTTTTAACTTTCGGGGCTATTTGCAAGTTAACAATTGCACTTAGCGACCTCTGTCGTGGCTCATTTTTTAGGAAATTTCATAGGGAACAACTTTCTTAATGCATATGCTATACTAAAAGTCAAGAGGAACGGAGATATTAAAGGAAATAGAGAAAAAAGCACTATTTTCGTCACTAATAGTTAATTATAAAATCAAGCACACCAACAATTTGTAAGCAAACTTAGGGGGTTGAACTACACCCTAAAACGAAGCGATTCCAACAATAATCTCGCCTGTGCCCGAAAAATACACTTTTTAATGTTTTCACCTCCTCGCCGTCTAGCCTAATAGTAGATTCAAGATCAGCGACTTCAGCAGCGCCTATAGGTATATTCATTAACAGGGTGCTCCGTTCAATAGCCTCGTGTTATTGTGTCACTTCGCATGAACAAAGTCAGCCACCTCCCACGCCACTCCGTGAAAAGAATACTGGGGACATTTAGCTAATGTATAGGGTTTTTCAATAAGGACGCTCGACTTTTAAATGTAAATAAAACAAGTGGTGTCTGAGATATCCACTCCATTTTTTTCAAAGAATATTTTATGGCATTAAGTATGGAATACAACCTCGCTCACATGTCCTCCACGGCTTTGCTTAGTAGCAAGTATTCGGGAGGTCGAATTTTCGATGACTTTGTCGCATAAATCTGGCTGGATTTGCTGGATGGCGTTCGTTATGTTGACTTTGAGGGCATCAATATTGTTTGCGGCTTATTCGGATAGACCTGTAATTTAAGATATCTTCAAAGGAAGAAGTCTAAAGGCATTAAATCGTACGATCTCGGCGGCCAGTCTCAAATCTTTCGTGCAGCATGTCCATCGTGGTATGAGCTGTGTGGCACGTAGCGCTATCCTGTTGGAACCACATGTCGTCGTTATACATATCATCCAGCTTAGGTCACAAGAAGTTGTTTATCATCTATTATTTATTATCTGTAGCGCTCCCCACTGACGTCGCTAAAGATGATTTTTTTGGCGGAATTTGAGTCAACTTCCGAATATGTGCCAACAAATGCGCGGAATGCATTTAATCGACGTTATATTCCATTCTTAATGCCATTTCTTGCAAATAAAATAAAAATGGAGTGTGGTTTACTTGTTTTATTTACATTTAAAAGTTGATCGTCCTTAGTGGAATACCCTTTATCATATTATTAATATTACAAATAGTGAATTAATGTGATAATAAGTACATATAGTGCTGAATAATTGTATCTCTCAACAGTAGAAAATCTATATTTCTGTAAGTGCGGAAATTCCCAGTTTCAGATTATGTGCCCACGACCAGCAAGCAAAATAAATATTTCACCAACATAAAATTATGCAAATTAGCTCACACAAGCATCCCTTCTTTTCCATGCTCGCTCAAGGAAGGGAGCAGATTAGCGCAGCGATCGCACGAAACGAACCCTCAGTTGCCTTGTTTTTTGGTCTTCTTTCTCTAAATTCGCTTTCACACAGCACATGCCCGCAAAAAATTTAGGGCGCGTTGACTGCGACTTTTCCTGCGTGGAGCTCGTTGGTTGCCGTCGCAGATGTGGAGGTATCGCTGTAGAGCTCTCAGAAATTTTGGCGTCGTTTTGCTTGTTCGAAGTGAGTCATCTTTATATTTATTTGTCTATGGTTCTACGTAAAATTTATAATAATAACGTATTTATATATTTGTTACAAATAAATAAATGCATTGAGTTTATAAATAATAATATTAAAAATAATAATAATCACATTATTATTTAATTATTAATTTTGTGTAGTAAACTAAATATATATAATACATATATATGGCCCCGCAGTTCACATAGTTATCCTATATACGGATGCGCATTCGGCGCTCTCCGCGCTATACCTCGAGAACGGTTATTGATACGAAAAAATACTTGGAATAAAATTGCAGGTAATTTTATGATCTCCAAATTTCATAATAACTTTAAATGACGTGTTAGGCATAGACAACGATTTAATTGCGATTAAATAATAATAATAAAAATAATAATTGGCCTTTGACCTTAAACATCTTGCGATGCAGACACAAAAAATATTCACTTCCATGTCGAGGTTTGACCCTTATTTGACCCATAATTTATTTGACTGTAATACTAACTATTATACTGTGTCGCTATGTTGCAAAAATAAATATTAAAAATTTCTAAAATGAGAACTTTTTCCGAAGAGAAACAACATTTAGAGCGGTTGAGGCTTTATGGCCAATTTCAGCTGGAACAATATTATTTTCTATTATTTCTTGCAGATACTTAGTTGAAATGGATTTAATTACCGAATATGCACGTTTGACATAATTAAAAAAATTAGAAGAATTTTAAAATTTCTTGGAAATTCACGAATCTGTGTTTCCGTGTATATTTCAATATCCTTACTGTTCTTTTGCCAAATGTCTTGATTAATTAATATGAAGGCAAATCCCAAGGGTTAACTCAATCCTCCGAAAATAAGTTGGGCTTCAGCGCGAAGATACTTGAGAATAGGAAATAATAAAAGCGAAGTCAACAGCAATGTCCTGCAAATAAATGAGTTGCGAACAAGGGCGTCGCTATTCTAGAGACTCGTTTGCATAATGTTTCAAAAAAATTTACATAATGAGTTTTGTGAATTGCTCGATTCTTAATATCTGCTTATCATATTCTTAATGTCTGCTGCTTTGTAAAAAGCCAGAATGGACCCAGATTGCATTACCATCTTTATGAAACGCTGCTTGTTTCACAGGTCTGACCGGCTGCCCATGACGAAATGCTGTAGACAAGAGTCGAGTGGTAAATAAACCTACGTGTGATACTGGAAGTGATTAATTGCAAACATGCTCGAAATGAAAGAGTGCTGTTTGCTTTACTGTCGGGCTCGGCCTAATATTGATGCTGCAATTTTCCTTTTGCAGCGAGGAAGGTTACAAATTTAACTTGTTTATATTATTAAAACAGCGCAAACAAGTAAAATCCAATTACCAAGTCCCTTTGACATACGAAGTAAATTGAGCGCGATAATAAAAATGCGACAGCATAAAGGTAACTAACCAAAAACGAAGTGGCCATAATCATGCAACCTGAAAATCATTCACTCTAAAAAAATTTTTGTGAACTTACACTCAGAGAAATAGCTATCATTAAAATAAAGAAAATATACATATCATTGATTGGCTTTCTCCATTTTTTTTATAACAATTCCTATTAACTGGATGAAATATTTTTAAACCAAACTACTATTCTAAGGGGTTCCGGGTTCGAATCCCACATGACTACTGTTTTGTTTTCCAAAGAGTTGGATTTTAAGTGTACCAGATATGAATTGTCAGTGGAGTAATGCGAGCCTGTTCACACTAGAATCGGAAACCACACAAACGCCCAGCGGGCAATTTAGACGTACAGTTGTACAACAATTATATAAAAATTCCGAAGCGCTCGACGCGATACAGTTCCTCTCCCTCTATACTGATCAGTACCGAACGAGTCGTTCACACATCCTGATCAATGTGGACATATCAATAACCCGATGATGCTGACCGAAATTGCCGCTCGGCATATTGTGGATGTAGCTGCATAGGAGAACGGATTGTCTTAAATCAATGAACTTATTGCCTTGTTAGTCTGTCTGCGTTACTAAAATTATGAAATGTTTCTTTCTAAAAATTGGGCGTTATAAGCTCGTAGTCAATGATGATCGTTCTTAGCTGTTTTTCACTTTCTAGACATTTTTTTTTAGTGCATTATTAAAATAATAGGAAATGAATTTCATAGTATTGCAGTACTAAAGTTACGCGATGTTTAATTAATTAAGGTGACCTTCTCCTAACTGGGGTACAAAAAAATCGATTTTTTTTTTTCACGGAAAAACATACCTTAATATGTCTATAATCGTGTCCCAAAATTTCACGGGAAAAAAAAATATGGTTTTCGAGTTATAGTGCTATATATTTGGTGACTTTCTCCTAACTGGGGTCAAAAAGAATCGATTTTTTTTTTATTTTTTTTTACGGAAAAATGTTCCTTAATATGACTAGAATCATGTCCTAAAATTTCACGAAAAAAAAAAATATGGTTTTCGAGTTAAAGTGCTATTAATTAATACTGTAAGTCTGCTCATTTCCTCGGTATTGTGCGAAATATTCCACTCAAAAACTCTTTTTTTCTTTAAACGCATTTTTCTTAATTATTTCAATCGTAGTTCCACGATATCTCTTGAACCGCTCAACCGATTTCCATAAACCTGGGTTCAATTTGTTCTGAATTCAATTGTTCACAAATCTAACTAGGATATAAGACAAAACCCAAGTAGTTTTTTTTTTACAGCACTTTTTGTAAAAAATTTGTCGATTTTTGACTTCAAAGGGCTGCTATTTTTTTTTTAGTCGAGCAATTCCTTAGATCCTAGTTAGATTTATACATTCTAATGTCTAATTTAAGTGGTTTTTTGATTTTTCTGTGTCAGATGATTTGGCGAGCCGCAATCACGGAATTACGGAAAAAGGCCGATTTTTTTTGGCGCCCTCTGGCGGCGACGGGTGAGCGAGAAATGAAAAAATAAAAAAACAATTTCTAGTTTTTGTTAAAGACTTCCAACTAAAAAAAGATTCAAGGTCATATGTTGTTTGGTTTTCTTGTAAAAAAATCCCCAACTTTTGCTTTTTTTTTAATTCAGTTAGGAAAAGGTCACCTTAATTGTAAATTCCTCTTTATTAAGAGACCCGTAGAATTTTACTCCTGCGAAGAGTGAAAACAGGAGCACCTACGCCCAAAGAGATTTCTTTAGAAAAGGGCACGAAAAGATAATGAAAACTGATTCTCTCAAATTTGTATGAAATTTTTAATTAATTATAATAAGTAAAATATAAATTTACACATTCAATGCGCAATTAACAACGTAAATGGTGTACAGTAGTATTCATTAAGATTTGCTACATTATTACTAACTAGTTGACCCGTGCGCAATTTCGCGGCATCTAAAGGTGTTTGCTGGCAGATTTGAAATCAGCGCCTCCGGAGACCTCCTTGTGCGGATTTTCAGGGAAATCCCTTGAAGTTTAACTTTTTCGGTCGCCATATTGGATCCGCCATTTTGGATTTGGGAAGTTTGATATCAGATTCGAAATCTGCGACGCGGAAAACCCCGAGCGCCCTCCTACCCCTTCCCTTCTTCACTACCTGACCCCCGGTAATGATCCCTTTCACGAACGTAAATACATACTTAACTCGACTTTATTTAATTGTGGAGCAATATAATGTGAGTTTTATACGTTTCTGGGAAGAACATTAATCTGAGGATTCCAAAACTGTGCCATACATGGTGTTTCTGTGTAATGTGTCTTTATTTTTGGTACCACTTCGATCTCGACTTTTAGTGAAATATAGGCAGGATTATTTTCAAAACTTCTTTTACAATATATATCTGGATTATTCTACATATCGCCCCAATCAATTGTAACTTAACTACCTATAATGAAAATTGTATTGTTCGAAAAACAAAGTAGAGCAGTAAAATTGTATTCTTCGAAAAATGAGGGCTTGTATATATAATTAGAGGATTTTTTATCGATTTAATAAATTCCACAAATTTGCTCTTCATTAAACCCGCAATAAAGAAACTAATGTCGCAGAGACAATAATGGCTTCCATTCAAAGATCACTCTTACGAAAGTTCAATCATACAATCAACAAAATTTTGGTATAAATTTATGCTGTAATTCCTAAATAAACCAAACTACGAGCAACATTATCATCGATTTGTTGATCTCGTGCGCATCATGGCGACGATTGTTGTGTTATAGATGTAAAACTATAAATCCATCAGAATAGTTTTCATCTCATAAGTGCGTAAATAGCTATTACTGTGCAACACATCGCTGACGAAATTGTATCGCAAAAATTATTACGCAAAATGACGCGCTGTAGTTCAGAAAATTTTATATTATGAAAAATTATTGGCAATTACATAATTTAATAAAAAAATCATGGAAATGCGAGTCAGACTCGCGCTATAAGGGTTGCGAATATTTACCGCAAATTAAATGACTGTAATTCATTAAAAAGATAAAAAATTTTCTTGTGATATAACTACAAATTAACGATTTTCGGACTTTTTGCTTTACTTGTGCTGTAAGACCTTGCTTCTTGCCAAATTTCATGATCCTAGGTCAACGGGAAATACCCTATAGGTTTTGATTTATTTGCGAGTGTCAAAATAGCCGTATTCTTTGATTGCGTTGACTTAGAAGTTTGATTTTTTCACAGCTTTTTTTTTACAGGGACCGTAGCTTGATAGCTCCACGTATTCCTCAGTAAAGGGTCTTGATAGACAGACAGACGGACAACGAAGTGGTCCTATAAGGGTTCCTTTTTCTTTTGAGGTAGATAAAATTGATAGAAAGGCGTATTCCCGCAGCATCAATGCGCTTTATGGAGCCTGCGCGCTAAGGATAAGCAGCGCTTTTCGCATAGCATCAGAGGACGCGGCGCTGGTTGTAGCAGGCCTGTTGCCCGTAGACCTGCTTGCGTTGGAAGCGAAGAGCCTCTACAACAGCAAGAAAAATGCAGAGATAAGCCAGGAAGAACGTCTAGCTTTCCCCAGGTGCGAAAGCATCAAAGAGTGGCAGAAGCGATGGGACGCATCCTGGAAATGCTTATAAACGTGGAGACTGATCCCTAAAATCTCAGAGATTTTCTCAGCAGAGCTCATGGAGAGGTGAACTTTTATGTCACACAGTTTCTGACCGGGCACGGATGTTTTCGAGCATATCTGGACAGATTTCATCATGAGGACTCCCGTTATTGTACGTTCTGTGAAGGGATGGTATTAGAGGATGCAGAACATATTATCTTGTTCTCCTGTCCGAGGTATAACAGTGTCAGAGGTACATTTCAAGTGGTACTGGCGAGCAATAGACATCAGAGAATATTATTCACCATATGTTCGAGACTCAGGAAAAATGGAATACGGCATGTGAAATGGCAGCCCAGGTCATGAAGGATCTCCGTCGACTGGAGCAGCAGCCCAGAGCGCAGACTGATTAGAGGAGGCAACTAACAGCCATACCCTCTCCCTGCGAGGTAAAGGCAGGCCCCCATAGAATCCGGCAACGACAAACGAAGCGTCGCGAGCTTGAGAGCTTAAAGCATTTTGAGTCCGGCTCTCTCTCTCACGCCGAATTGCCGTAACGAAACATAGAAGGATAGAAGGTTCCTCTAAATTTTAGAGAGAGAGATTTATTTCGTTGCGGCTATCCGGTGTGAGAGAGAGAGCCGGACTCAAAATGCTTTAAGCTCTCAAGCTCGCGACGCTGCGTTTGTCATTTCCGGATTCTATAGCGGCCTGCCTTAATACTTCACGGTAGTAACGCGGGGAGCAGTGAGGTTTATGGAGGTGGTTTTAGTGGTTAAAAATCTCCACACTACTGGTTTCGCTGGTGCGGCCATTGTCTATGAAGATTTCAATCTTCCAACGTCAAAAAAAAATAGACACACATACACACGTGGGTCAGTTCCAGTCACGTCGACGTCGTTGATCCTGGCTAAAGCAGAAAACGGGCACATACACACAAACACAGCGCACGTTCAAAACATATATTATGACGGAAAAGTGGCGAAACACTTTTTAATTTCAAACTTTTTTTTTAACATGAGACCGCATGTACCGTTTAAAAAGAAATGTTGATTTCGGCTTTGTTTCCTGGAAATTTATTTTGTCATTCTAAAGACGTACGCGGTGACGTTCATTTTGGATGCGTTCAGTTCAAGTAGATCGTAGATTTGACCACTGAAGTTCTTTTCGAGGTTATTGCATTTTAAAAAACTGACGTTTTACATACAAATTTTGTGAATGCGGTACCCTAATAAAATTGCGTCATAAATAACACCAAAAATAAGGAGTTGGAAGTTGTCAGTTGGAATCAGAAAGCGATCGACTTCAGAAGACTACGTGGGACACTGTTGGAAAGCAAGCACACTGACTGACTTTGCCGTTTACAAAATATGTACGAACTGCCGTCTACTCCATGGACACATGAGCAGTGCGAATAACGATTAGCAAACATTTTTCGTTGGTAACATACAATACATATGTATGTAGTAGGCACATATTACTGTTTTGGTGATTGCTAGGACTGACTACCTTACTTTCGATTTCGATGAAATTGAAATATATCATAATAGTCCAGGGAAATAAGCATTTGTTCGGGACACTGACTCATCCAGCAAACCAATACGATTTTCGCGAAGTATGAACCTATAGCAATAATACCTACACTTTTGCTAGTCCTGGTTCGCCGACGTTTTCGAGTAATAAACAATTAAAAGTGAAAAAAGTGAAATTTTAACACATTTTTACTTACCAGATTTAAATAAATAGTTTTAACAACAATTTATTGCAATCATCTTGTAGGTAATGCAAAAACCGACAACTTGACCGAAATCGATTTTGAAAATGTCAATTTGTTGCTTAGATAATTGCTAATTTATAATGAAAATAGCTAAATATTCAATTAACAATAACTATTGTAAAAATGTATTTGAAAACTTAAATCCTCGTAAACAGGTAGCTCTTGTGGTACCGAATAAGTTTTAAAAATTTGAAACCGATTCTTTGGATAGTTTTTGCAAAATTCAATTTGTTTATCCGGAAGACTGTTTTTTTGCAACAGCACTCTACGCACATTTCAAACAAATTTTCGGTTTTGTCAGTGTGATATTAAAGGGAAAGAGTTATGCTTTCAAAATATTTCATTAGATGTACAAAAAACAAAAGCCCACACACATGCATGAACACACACCCACATAATGTTGAATAATTAGAAATGTCTACTGACTGAATATTTTTGTTTAGTTTAGTTTGGCGAAAAGGAGAAATGCTTTCTTTTACAAATAGATGGCAATAAATAATTTTTCTCTTTCGAAATAGTTGGCAATAAATAATTTTTCTCTTTCGAAATAGTTGGCAATAAATTTGTGTGTAAAAAAAATATTTCTAAGGGCCAAAGTTCCTTAATTGGTAAATATTTGTAAAAAGAAACATTTCGCCTTTTTGCAAACTAAACGAAAATCAGTAGACATTCTGTAAAAAGTAAAGTTCTGTCAGTAGACATTTTTTATATTTCAACATTATATTGTATGGATATTTGTATATTTATGTGGGTATGTGTATTACTATAGGATCCACTAATCCATATACAAATTTACGAGATTCATTTTTCCTGTAGGTTTCTGCGATATTTGTCCAAAGGCAAAATATCTCAGAAATAACCTCCTTTATAACAATTTCGTCGATATCTGAAGTAACGCAGTTAATCTTAATAATTACCACTGTTTTACCTGTTTATTTTAAAAATTCTAGTGAAATTAGTGAAAGTCTTCTAAAATTCAATTATTTAAATTCAAAAGGCATGTTTCAGGCAGCCGTAAAATACTACATACTTGCTATGGTATAAATCTTTCATCCGATTTATTACCGTTTCTCACCATAAACCGCTTACCGTACTGGGCGACAAAACATATGAGTGCGTATGAAAGAAAATTGCAATTTATGAAGCATGATAGCGGTACTAACGATTACTGTCGTACGTCGTACTCTAAAAATAACAGAGGCATATACACGTACATAATCGTACCTCTGCAGAGTAAGAGCTCTTGGTTTCAATCTCTGATTCTCGGATGTATACCCAAAAGGATATCTCCACGGCAGGGGTTTGCCGTGCAATGACCTCTTAACAGGTTGCTCAGGAGATTTAATCCGTTTGCTGCAATTAAGCTATTCGCTGCTATGTGTGCACAATTTGGCCAGAAATAGTTTTGAATAATTAACACTTTCCTCTACTGAACTACATAGTTACTTCTGTCCGCAACGTGAGAGGAGCGACCTGCTGTGGAGAAGGGTCCGTGTCCAACCTCCTCTTTTTGATGACCAACCATCTCTCTACTCCAAGTTTGCGGCAATATCATTCTGTGTTGTGATGATATGGCGAGAGCTCCAAACTAATCTAATGTAATTATGCAGTGTTATGTTAACTTATGCGAGACTTCCTCAGACCTCATACTCTGCACGTGGATATGGTCAAAAGTCTCTGAATAAGGTGCCTTTCAAGGACTGCCACAAGGACGGTATATGCGTAGCAGTAATTGCGTAAATCACCGCCTGAAAGTTGTTTATGTTAATAATTACCCTGAATATCATTACTTTTTTAATAAAAGAGGGTCGAAGCCAGGAAGACTACTGCTGTAAGGGCAGAAGGTAATGGATCCATAAGTGCTGTGCCATTTTCTCTGACGTTTTGGGGAAGGTTATTATTATTAGTTTGCAAGTTAAACACCTTTGAGAGTGAAATTAACAAAATTTTAGTATCATAATCTTATGGCTAGTGGTTGAACAAAGTGACAAATGAAATGAAGGTTTTATAAATAGGTTTGTTGACGGGAAAATAAACGTAAAAAGCAGCAACGTGCTGATCAAATCAAAACATTAAAAGAAATATTGGCCTCAATTTGGTTTTAAATTCTAAGATAAATGTGAGGAACTTACTGATGGGCAAAGGGACAAAGTCATGGGCGTAGCCAGGATTTTTTCCAGAGAGGGGAAAAGCACATTATTCAAGTAGTGAAATTTATTTATTTATTAGACATCCCGTTTTATCAAATAAAATCATACAATATAATTAGTTTAAAACAAACCTACGGGTTAAAAACTTTTAATAGTCTTCAAATTCCTTCTTTTTTCCCCATACTGTCTTCCAATGCACACTCAGTATGCAAAGTCCAACGAGGGGATTTTTGGTCATGATTGACCGCAACCAGGTTTTCACCCACTTAATCTACTGAAAGATCTTTCAATCGTAGGTATATGCAAACGGTGTCTCAAAACTCAGTTTCAATTTAAATTTGGAATCATTTTCATTGTGTCAAATAGACCTCTGATATTTCATAGTTGTCATCAACAAGCTTTGAAGTTAAATCGTGGAGCATTTCACAATGGAACAATGCATAGAAATTGTAAAAATTTACTACCGAAATGATACGAATTTTGCAGAGGCGGGATTAAAATAGAGGTAGACGTTCTCGTACGACATGCTCGCTGAAAATATTGTGGCAGTTAGTGAAAATGTAAACCAACGTCCACCACCTTCTTTAGTCATCATTCTTAAAAATTTCACGAAATAGTGTGTTCGTTATCGTAACATATCGCACTGCGGCTGAAACTATACAATTATTCTAGACGAAGTTTCCTGGGCGTGTTAGCGCGCGCATAAATGAAGTGAATAGGCCATCGTCCGATTTAACACCCTTCAGAATTTTTTCTATGGGAATTTTTGAAAGGGAAACTGTGTGCAAATAATCCGAAGACCATTCCGGAGCTGAAGACGACTTGATATTGACGAAGTGCAACCGGCATTATGCCAAAATGTTATTGAAAATGTCTTCAAATAAAGTCTAAATGGACATTTGTAGAATATTGTGTTCAACGCGTAACCTACGTATCCATATTGCATCTTAATCTTTATCTTAATCTTATATAAAATATGCGATTTATTAAGAAAATAAAATCCCAGCCGATTTTGACAAGGGATTAGTAGTGCTTTTTTCGACGCCGGTTAAAAAATTTCAGTTTTTTTCACCAATGTTGCTATTTGCATCTCTGAGTAATTTCTTGGCAATGTTTTTAATTGTCCATAAGTTATACCATAATTCGGCTCTCCTGGATAAATTGATTAAATAATAATAATAATAATAATTGGAAAAACTTTCTTCTTCTTTTAATAAAATCTTATACAGTCATGTCCAGCATAATATAGATGTGCAGAATTTATTATGAGATCGTAGGTAAATTTTCATCGGAAAATCGTTGCTCTAATGAGATTATCAATGAATCCTTGTAAGGTATATAATCATTGAAATTTGTCAAAATTCGTCAGGAGTTTGCGGTGAAGGATTCGAACAATGCTCTTGTCGTTTCACGATCCTTGACATTTTAAATGTACAATTTTATAATAATTTGCTGTGTTTATAACTTACTCATTTATTTTTGCTTATGGCAGGGGAGGACAAGCGCTTTACCCTGCCCCACCGTGACTATGCCCGTGGGCTTGATTTCAACTTTTATGACACACGTTCCTTTGACGACTGAGATTTCAATTAAATACTGCAAGGAATTTTTTATTAAAAAACTTAATAATATAAAATAATATATAAAAATATTAAATAATTGATTCTTCACTGTACAACATTCTACAACAGAAGATAACAAACGAAACATTACCGTGTTGGTTTTTTATTTGCTTTTCGAAAGGTGAAAGTTATGAAACCAACGGAGCCAGCTGAGAGTAAATCCACGTAGTAAAATTTATCAGAAACAATATTGATTGTGCACTTTTGAATTTCAATACATTTCCTTATTGAATCAAACAGAACGAATTTAATATCTACATTCTTGGTATATTTTAAACTAGAAAGTTAATGATTTGAAAAGATTCAAAATTTTATCTAGTAAGTCGATCACAACATAAACGAATACTTTTGAATCAATTGCTAACGTGATTGTATTTAAATAGATGCTTAAAAAAATTACACACTCTCAGAGTGCATACTATAATTAGCATTGTGTTGAGAAACATGAAAAAAGTTGTAGTTCCTCAAAGACCGAGCGGGCACTGATCTCAAAAGTATTTAATTATCGATCGATGCTTGGGTGCAATCAAAAGCAAAAACAACTCCCGATTTATTACACTTTTTTCTAATAGTCTAAGATCCCATCTAAGAGCGACCTTCATTCATTTGTTTTCCAAACGTAATATGCAAACAAACAATCGCGCCTAATTACATAATATCAGTTCAAGACTACCGGTAATTCATCTAATTACGAAGCATGTCCAGAAAGTAGGTGTGCCATGGGCAAAGGGATTTTTTTTTTGCAATGTTGGTCCCACAGCCGTGTAGCTCAGCATCTCCATTTCCAACGAGCCCTAGAATACGTCAGTACAACTAAAACTTTGGACATAGCAACATGTTCCGTGAACCATGTCGATAGAATCTGCCTCCAAGTGCGAAATTCCCAGCGTTATCCGTTATCTCGTTGTGTAGGGAAAATTTCCATCCGAAGTTTTCAACGAGATCAAATCGGTTTATAGCGGTAGACATAATTTTGATCGCTTATACCAAGTGTAAAATGAAACGAAAAAATTTTTATTTATAATTTTTACACTTTTCATTTTCTGCTCTTAGATTTAGGTTGGTTTGCTTTCTAAAAGGTCAGATTATATGAATACTTAACTAAGAAGTATCACATGGTGTATTACTAGGATAGCAAGCTACAAGTTCACGTATCTAGGGTTCGAATGCCATCGGGAATCACAGCAAAATTAGAAGACAACATCAAATACAAAACATCTTCGAATACTATTAAAATCATTTAAAAAACATTTTTGGTTCGAAGCTTAACATCTATAAATTCAAAATGGAGCGCCCTTGATAGCCAATATAAGTTCAAAGAGAAATCCTGTTTAAATAGAAACGCGTTTGTACGCTGATTTTCTTATTTTCGAAGCGAAGCATCTTCAATTTTAAAAAAATAAAAAATTCGTGCTTAACCATCATTGAGAAAACGATTAAACTGAAATTGTTTTTTACAATTTTACATTATTTTTTTTCATAGTGTGATAAATGTGAAATAAGAAAAAAAGATTATTGAATAAGTAAAGAGAGACTGACTAAAGTAGAAGATTTTAAATTAAGTTAATTAATTGCTAATAACTTGTAACTTTCCTTTAATATTCGTTCAGATTTCGTTGTCTTACAATTTAAAGCTTTGCAGCTGGCATTCCAAAGCTTTGCAGCTGACACGAAGTACTTAAGAGTGTTGTGATTGGAGATATTTATATTTAGATATTAAGATATTGTTCGTTCTAGTAGACTGCAAAGTCGTAACAAATTCACCAAGGAAGATGAGAGAATTATGACTAAAAATGCACATTTACAAAAATTAAACATCCCGAGCAGACTTTTAGAATGTGGCGAGATCCTTATGATAAATTTTACGCAATTGATAGACAAAACGAACGCAGGCATTGAAAGCCGTTTTAAATGTACATATTTATTTATTTATTTATTCATTGGCATAATACAAGCTAGAAACAAAAATATACAAAAGATAACTTAAAGTAAACTATGTTAAACAGAGTAAAGGGGAAGAAGCCTAAAAATTAAGGATAACAGAAGGGACGTAATATTTATTAATCTTAATGTAAGCAATAAAAAGAAAGAGGGGTAACATACACTTAAAATTTAAAGGGGGCGGTGCAGGATACTCCTAAGAGATGATTTGCTCAGGTGGAAGTCAGAGGAAGAAAGGGAGTTGGCTATCCCAAGCATACGGGTGAGGGGTTCAGAAAGGCCATAGTTAGTGCGGTGGTAAACAGGGTGGAAGAGAAAGGCCGATCTGAGGATACGGGGATTGGTATAGAGAGAAATCCGCTGAAGCAAGGAAGGGCAGTCAATGTCGCCAGAAAGCAGCTGATAGATGAAGGTAATATCAGCAGAGTCGCGTCGCTTCCACAAGGGCTCCAAGTCGATCAGGATCAGGCGATCTTCACAGGGGGGAAGATTCAGACGATCACACTAGGGAAGCTCCCGTAAAGCAAATCGAAGAAACCTTCGCTGGATTGATTCAATTCTATAATATTAATGTTGGTAGATTGAGAGGGAGACCAGACTTGGCGTAGGGATTACGGAACTCCTTTAACCAACGCTTCACAAAGCCGAGTGCAGAGTAGGCTCTAGCAAACACGCTGTCAATGTGATCGCGAAAATTTAGACATTCCGAGATCACGAAGAAAGGAGACAGTTGGTAAACTCTAAGGGAAGAAGCAGGGCGTTTGCGGGATTAAAGGTCGTAACATCCATGCAAGAGTAAAAATAATCGCAATAGCCAATCAGCGGTATAATAACTTAATTACGGCTTACAATATTTTTACTGATGGCCACAGACAAATCATTTATCATTTCATTTATATATTTCTAAAAATGTAGGTACATTTAAGAAGTGATTTCTTTTAACATGTACTGGCACTACATTATTGGCTGAGCCACACTGACATGATCCGTCTATGACAAGTTGTTATTTATTACACCACCCAAGCTTTTAACATTGTTTGGAATAGGGTCTACCACATCCCCAATTTTAACCGGGGGGAGGCGAATTTGAGCAGCATCAGTTTTTCTTTTATAAATGGCAATTGCCTGCGTTTTTAAGGGTGCAAAAATTAAATTATTGCACAAGGCACATTGATTGATGGTCAACATTTATATAAAAGATAGCATCACAGATCTTGTTATTGGGAGCAGTCAGCAGACAAATATAATTGGATATCCTCAGCATAAATGATTGTATTGCATTTTAGATTCAGCCAGTTCACGTCATCAATTTACAGAGAAAATAACAAGGGGCCCAAAATTGATCCCTGTGGAACACTCAAGGACAATTCAGCGTAGTTCGAAAGCCTGCCATTGATTTGAGCTCATTGGTGGCGCTTGATTAAATAATTTCGGATTAGAGCAACCGAGGGAGGAGAAAACCCAAACCGACATTTCTGCTTATGCAAGAGGATGTCATGCCTTACCGAATCAAAAGCCTTGGAGAAATCCAACAAGATAAGCAATGTCGCCTTATCCAAATCCACAGCTCGCCCTGTATTCTCGCACAATTTTAGTAAAGCAGTAAGTGTGCTGTGTGATTTTCTAAACCCATTTCGACTCGGGAAGAACAAATCATTTCCACATTAAAAATAATTTATTTGATTCCCGGTAAGATTTTCTAGGACTTTTGACAAAAATGGTAGTATGATATATCCATATTTGGATTTGTTCCTCTACAGTATTAAATTAAGGTTTCTCACCTCCACCCCTTGCTCAGACCCTTACCCTCCCATATTTCCGGCGTTCCCATGGGGGTGGTAAAATACAACTAATTTTTTTTGAAAGTAGACGATATAAGCTTTGATTTGAGCCCCATGCTTCTACTCGAAGCTGTTTTTCTAATGTAAAAAAATAACTATGATTCTGAGGAAATTTCAGTTGCGTAATTAGTATAAATATAATAAAATCGCCCATTGACAGTTAAATCATAAAATTCAGGCTGCCTCGTAATTGGTCCAGCTCCGACCAGGCACCAGTTTGTATTTGGCGGCACCACTTTCAGCCTGTATGCTCTTCGGCCTTTTTGCACACCTCAAATGGGGGAATTTTCGCGGAATTAATCCACCAGCGCCCACGCACGCCTGCGACATACATATTAATATGATCACTCTAAAGTTTTCTTTGCGACACGTTCCAGGTTGCACGTTAATGCAGCCGCTTCGCGGACTATAAGCTTCCTGAATATCTGCAATAATAATTATCTACACACACATCTCTTTACTATAGCTTTTGTCGATGGAACAACAAAGCCTTCTGCTATGATACTGCTGTCGAATTCGGTTAGATTTTCAATATAACGATTCAAGAAAGAAACCAAATTACTGAAATGAATTTTCTCTAGAACTATTTCAGAAATTAATAATATTTCATACGTTAGCGAGAAACAAGTTAACATATCTACTTTTTTTAAAACTCAGTATTCATACTACTAAACAAATTTGGAAATAGTGAAAAATTTAATGGAAATGGTGATTTTATCAACGCAAAGATACAAAATTTGTGACCAAAAACTCGGAAAACTACATAGTATATCCAAATATACAAAGTGTAGTACAATTTCATTAATAAAATGCATAAACTCGCTTCTTTTTGCCCAGTGGGGTTGTAAATTTAACAATCACCTATGATCAGCGCAAAAATTCTTGTTGTCAATATAGTGGATATAAATTATTTAAAATTATATTTCACCATACCCGGAGTTCCGCTCAAAGAAAAAGAATGATAATATTTTATTTATTAACTCTATGGTTTTTCCTTAGAGTACTAGGCGTAGGGCTTTATTTGATTTATAGGTCAGAGGAAGCTGTTGCATTTGTTTGCAAAATTTCGCTCAGGTGCTCTAATTGCGCCTGGAGCCAACGCATATCAAAGTCTACAAAAGGGTACTTCTATACTAGATGATAATTAAGTTGCCTACTCTACTTCCTTTTTACATTTTAATTGCTTTGTTTGTTTCTTAGACTTTCTTTGCGACATTTCTCTTTTATTTCCTCTCCGTTCCGCTGTATGAATACATTCTTCCCCATTAATATTGGAAAGGGTTAAACCAAAGAAACTACTAGGCACTTCTTCTGTTCTTTTTATTAACATTTCAAATACTTATTTCATTCGGAAACTAATTTATACTCTCTTTATTCTAACATTGTAAATTATAAAAGGGAATATACAGCACAGTTTCAGTTTTGTAATTTATTTGATTAAAAATAAATATATTGTGAAATGCACAAAGGATTTGTATTCGCCTTTTGTAAAACGATCCATAAATTTCATTGTTTGAATTACGATCATTTTTCGAAGTGTTTGCACGATAGAATAATTGCGTCCAAATGGCGCATGACATGAACGTGGTTGTAGCGTTTTTAAAGTGCTATCTTATGTGAGAAAATCGTAAATAAGTAAAATGATAAATTTTACTCTGGAACCTTTGGCCACGTCGCGACGTCGCATCGCATCGGCCCGATTCAAAGCCGATGCTTCTGTTCGATAATAGGTGGTTTGTTTCAAATGATTGTATTGCTCAATTTAACTTTTCGAAAATAAGTAGGAATATTTTGTTTTTACTTCTTCCTATTCTCTAACGTTATGATAGGGGGTATGGGATGAGACCCTAAAGTCCAACTATAATGGCAAAACAAAAATCCGCTTCTTCATTTATTTCTAGTTTAATTACACCGAAATTCTGCAATTTACAATTTTATATTACCAAACAAGAGGAAACATTTTCCAATTAGTCAGAGGTATAAAATCTACTTTAATTTTGATGACTTGCACATAAATCAGGAATACAATTCACCAAAAAACTTTTTTATAGCAACTGTTTTCTATGAAATTGCTTCACTTTACGCTTCCGGGCGAGTTCCTTTTATTACTTATCTTTAAAGTAGAGGCCTTCAGACATGTCCAAGTATTACGGGAATTTAATGCAGCACATAACTTATTTTCTTAATTAAAAGATTAATTCTAGGGTAAAACTCGCAATCTCCCTTAAGACGTTCAATGGAAAATACGCAATACTGACTTAAAATGCTAAAGGTATAGTCAATGTATGTATGTATATGGAAATAAAATATATAAGTAATAAAAAATATGTGGCCTGAAAAATTACTCCTCTTCAAGTTAAGTTGGGTATCAGCAACTAACTTACTACCTGCAGTACCCGTGTTTTAGATTTTTCGTACTTTTTACTTTTAGTTCATACTTGTAAATTAATATTCTTGCAGAATACATGAAACTGTTTCATCCGCGGAGACGAACTTTCATTTTTCCCACCCACCGATATCAAAGTTCAACAGCAGAATTTAAATTACCCCAAAAGCCTATATATTCACTTATACGCAAATCCGATCATATTAAAAATTTTCGGTCACCATATTAGAACCGACATTTTTATTATACATACATATTATAATATCTTATTAGAGATCAGCGACCCCAAAAATAGTAGGAGACTCGTTTCCGTAACAATCCTTTGAAGTGGAGAATTTTCGGTCGCCATATTGAATCCGGTCTTCATAGGATTTTGACCAAAGCAATCTGAAGGCAAATTTTTCTAAATACGAAAAACCATTTTTTTAAGTCAGTTCAGAAATACCGGAAAATCCACGATGACGCAATCTTTTAATGCATTTCTCCCTTTTCTCAGACGTCTCCGCTTGCCTGGCTCGACAGTCACGAAGCCGTACAGTTTCCAGTCGAGCTGCCCGCAACAGGAGTTTCCTCTGCCCTGTGACACGTTTGATCCCGATTATTCTTAGGCTGAGCATGTCGAACTTCAGCAGTTTCGCCAGATCTGGCCAGCTAACATTTACTGCACTTAAATTGACTATCCAATTTGTTGTTGTTGTTGTTGTTGTTTTTTATTTTGCCTTAACAGGCGCCACTGTGTGGGCTTCTTTGATCCGGCGCAAGCGCCATAAGACCACGATGCAATCCAATTTGTAAAAAGCAAAATCACTCTGAGAAAATCAATCAATCTGACAAAAATAGGTCAATATCTTCCTAAAAAATTGACAACAAAATCAAAGCTTCCTCGAAAATCATTCTAAATTTTTGAAGATTTTCCTTTTCTACTTATCCTCCGGATAGTAAAACCTGATGTTATGCAGCCTAAAACCTTCTCGGAAAATACTCTAAATGCAGAATGAATGAAATGAATGAAAACCGCATCGAAATCTGTTCACGGGTTGATCAGTTTATCGACCTTACAGAAAGATAGTTACACACAGAAATCGTATTTTATATAAGTAGAGAAGTATTTTGTTTCCATACACATACATTGACTACACCTTTAGCATTTTAAGTCAGGATTGGGTATTTAGAGAAAATTAGTAAATTTAGATATGATTTGCATTTGGACATACATATGTTCACATGTTGGTCATAAGGCCATCACCATCTTGAGAAAAATTATTTTTTTGAGCCTTTTGATGGAGAGGACTATGCCACTACACTGCAACGATTAGCTAAAATATTCGACGGTTTGTCGAAAGAAGTGGTAATTGCGCGAATACATCTTGAAGAATATTACCAAAATGGTAATGTAATGGTATAAAATTAGCGTAGGCCCCATAACTATCTGTACTTAACATTACATAATTTAGCAATAAAATTAAAGTTTCCAAGTTTAATTGGTAAATCGAATCATAAAACTCCAAATGGATAATTTTATCTCTCCCACCACATGAGTATGGCATAAAAGTAAAAGTTAGTAAATTTCAATATTTTCCAAACTTTATCAAGGCTGTGTTGATAGAAAGCAAACAAAAAAACATCAGCCTTACCGCGTAGAAGCCTTACCGACAAAAACGCGTCATTTTACGCATTTCGTTTTTTCATAAATGAACAAAGACTTGTTCAAACAAATCAATGACAGGCTTCGATCGGAGAGAGAAAAACATTTTCAAACAAATTTCAATCAATTACCTCGCGGGTAGTAGACGTACATAGTTAATGTTTTTCCATTTCATGAAAATATTCAGATCTGACTTATAAAAATGTCACAGGCGCCACCGCCGAGTTGATAGAAAATAGGATCGAATAAGTTCTCTTATAGAAATCTTTTCCTATGTCAATTATGTAACAAAACGAACTAAAAACCTATGTATCAAAAATGTTCCTAGTTCGTTGATGTAGCACTAAATCACTCCCGGCCTGCGCTTTCCGAAGTTACGTTATTTTTTAAATCTAGTTATATAAAAGCGAATGTAAGGTACGAATGGACAGTCAAACAACTTGACGGATTGACTTCATATTCACAACATATGTTAGTCAGATTGCGAGAAAGGTTTACGGTTGGGTCTTAGGGTTCTTTCCAACGGCATGATCTCAGTTTAAATATTTTAAGTGAGTTTTAATTTTTGTCCTTTTATATAATCGCCATTTAAAGAGTCGCATATTGACGTACACCAACTTTGCAAAAATTGGAGAGAGGAGGAGAGTGTCAAACCCTTAAACCACTGCGTGCGCAACTGCCTGCGTGCGCAACTGCCACATGCGTACTGAAATAATAAACCCCAGTTATACTTCATAATTCGATAAAAGAAAAACTGATATCCCAAAAAAAAAATTAAATTTATTTAAGAACAAATGTTGATTGGAGAAAACCGCTCTGCCAAACATTTCATGTAAAAGAGACCTTAAGTATAATTTCGAAATCCAGCAGCAAAGACAACTGAAATGTGCGAATATTACAAGAAAATTAGATATCCTCTGATATGTGGGATGGAGAGGGAGGATGTATTACACGTCAACATGAGAAAGACAGCAAAAGAAACGAACGATTCTCAGCCCACTTTAGCGAAATTCAAAAATTTAGATCGTGCCCAGAATATGTTCAATGAGGAGCTCGACAAAGGTATCGTATGATACCGCGACTCGCGAGAAGCACGCATACTATACAAATTTCAAAGTGTTTCAAGTGTCACCATCTAAAAGATATTAGATAAAATAGGCATACAGGCAGCACTGGCAATACTGGCAAAAAAACCTTTAATTCACACAACAAAGTAAAGAACTTTATTATAATAAATTAATAAACAAAATAACAATAAAAGTTGAAAATTAGATAACAACGTTTTTGCACCAAAAATTTGTTTGCTGTGTAAAAAACCTTTATTTTGACGCGATGAAATGAAGAATTATATTGAAATAATTGATCAAATAATAGTAATGAAAATGGAAAATGGGATAAAAAAAGCATGTAACTCCGTAGTATGCCAGCGCTACCAGTAGGTAAGTAGGCAGGGTCTTTATGAAGTCACAATTGAAGTTTAAAACTAACGGGGATGTGACAAAAGTAGTTAAATCATGAAAAAATTGTGATTTCAGAATTAATTTTGTAATATATAATCGTTGGTTTCTTTAGTTGTCTCTTTCGTGTTGACGTGTAATGCATTTTCCTTCTCCATCCAACTTATCAGAGAATATCTGATTTTCTTGTAATATTCGCATGTGTCAGTTCTTTTTATTGTTGGATATCAAAAAGATATTTAAGGTCATTTTTACAATTGTTCTTAGAAAATTTTAATTTTTTTGGATTAATAATTAAGAGGAATTAAAGGGCCTACCTTGTTTATTTATATTTCTACCAGAGCAGCCATACATTTCAACAAATCCAATACACTCCTTTCACAATTCTAAATATGAAATAATTTATCCTTCAAATTCTTCTATTTAAAGCTCCTTTTATATCCCATTTGACAAAGAAATATAATCTGCCTTCTTGATGTCGCTTAACATTTAATTTTCCCTCCTTGTAGATTCTTTTTGAGTAAAATTTCACGTACACTTATAGGCTTATTATCCTGTTCAGAAAATTACAAATAAAAGAACATACCCAAAGTTGTCATGTTTACTAGTCCTGATGCATCGGGAACGCGTATAGCCAGAGAGAGCGGGTCGGTATTCCTATTAAGGGAATGATCAATGAATGGGCGTTTAATCTTTAAAAGAAATCCTGCACACTAAATCCATCCCCTACAGAGAGGTTTTCGAGCCACGAGTGAACACATTAAATTTAAGTTGTCTTGACTGTAAACATCTTGTTTTCCTGCCCTAAAGTGTGGGAGGGCAAGCTTTCTTTTATGATTTCGTCAGTACTTTGTTAGAAAGGTTAAATCATATAAATCGTCGTTACAAGTTCTTTTGTTTGGGGGTAAATAACATGGCAAAGGGAAAGAAAATGTAAAATGAATAATAAAAAAGACTTTCAATTTCTGTTTAACCTGCGTGTGCGATGAAAAGGCTTTTTCCATCTTTGGGGAAAACATGTTAGCAGTATATAAATGAAGAAGCATTCATTCGATGGCTTTCTAGGGGAAAAAATCACGTCCTCTTTTGAAGTATTCTTTACAAACCACTGATAGATCAGGAAATTGTTTTATACCTTCTGTACGACTATACGACGTTCGAAACAAACTGGGCGATATAAATAGATTTCCTGTTTACTTTGCTATATTTGCTACTTTACTATGACAAAAGGAATATTGATTACGGAAAAAGGGAAAACAGCATTCAGGTGTCTCATCTCAAAGAGATATGAATATTTTGTAGGATTAGCATTAACTTAATTTAAAAGGAAATGTTTTTACAATTCTTTAATTTAGTAAAAGCTTTCAACCATTCTGCAGATCAAATATCGCGCCATATTTTATGATGCTCAACAAATTTACATATAAAAGTTTATATAACTTGATAATGCTATAAGTCACCTAACACCAACCTTCTACCCAATTCCGACCACTTAGAATTTCTACAAATATCCTGTTTATATGCACGCTTTTGCGACTTGCAGCATGATTCGAAATATAACTACGTTTGTCTTAAGGGGAAAAACGAATAACAAAGGACGACAACAATATCCGTGTTATATGAAATTTATGTATGTAAACGCATAGAAAAAGTTCACGCTTAGTTCCATATGATTTTTTTATGTATGTAGTGTAAATAATCTTGAAAACGGCTTAACTGATTACGATGGGACTTTCATTTAAAGGTAGAGTATTTCACCGGGCACACTTTAGGCTACTTTTAACCTTAATGTTTTGTGTTGTCGCGGTAGAAATGAACAAAACGTCTCCCACATGAAACAGATGCATTCCTTGTCTTACAGTTTTAATGTAAAAGTCAAATATTTTCCGTGTCAGAGCCGATTACTAACGTATGATGACGTAAGTTGTTCCTTACTTCGTGAAAAATATTTTTTGTCGAAAAACCAATGCTTCAGCAGTTATAAGGAAATAAACAATTAAATTTTAGAATTTTGGAATCCACACCTAATTCTCAATGTTCAAGATTTTTTCTAATTTTAATGAGTTATCCTGTTGGTGATGTAGAGGCAGGAATTTTTAAGCGTTTTTCCCCAAAAACGTTTAAAAAATTCATGTTCTATAATTTACAATTTGTGCTTCAAAGACGGACAACAAAATGATTCTATAGTATAAGTATTCCATTTTGCTGATTTTGACACACAACACTAAAAACGTTTCAAATTATTGAGAATGGCCCGATAAGGAAGATATTTGTGAATTTACTGGTCGATATTTTATGTAAAATAGAAATTCCAATTCCTACGAATTGCAGGTGTATTTATAATGTACGGAAATGTATAATCATAGGCAGAGTAATAAACAATTCTATGTAATTAATTAATTTTTTAACTAGTTGAGTAACCCCTCCTTGTCCGGGTTTTCTGACCTTATTAATTAAAACTGTTGCACCATCAATGAATCTATGTCATGCGCGGAGACGTTTTTTCATGTCCTCACGCGAACCCAAAGCATTACCGGGGAAAAAAAGTCCTCCACAAAACACTTTACCTAAAAGTTAAAGTCCCGTCGAAATCGGTTCAGCTGTTCTCGGGATTAGCCCCGCTTTCTCCGGGTTGCTTCATACTTGTAAAATAAATCTATTGTGGAATGAATGAGATAACTGTTCGATGCACACAGACGGAATACGGAATTCTGTTTTCTCAGGGGAGCGCAAAATATTCCCGGGATCAAGTTTCGAAGCAGTTTTAAAATCAACGACTCAAAACCTCCACACACACATTTCAGTTCAAGTTGAAGATTTTCAGACGCCATATTGGATCCGCTATCTTTAATTCCCAAATTTCGATTGTAGATTCGGGATTAGAGATCCTAATTTTCACAACAGTCCTTTGAAGTTGAGAATTTTCTTCTTCCTCTTCTTCCTCAGATCTTCACCAACCCTAGCTAAGATTCTTCCCCGGAATACAAGCTTTCTACTGAAAATAGTTTCATTCCAATCCAAAAAATGGTAGGAAGGGAGGGGGGTGGGGGCGATAATCTCAATTTTTTTCGAGTTACAGGGTTATTCATATATTCGGTATGCACATTTATTATTTCATTTCATTTCTACTCAACTCAGCGACATCACCCCAAACAAGTAATATCTCAATGTCCTTTCCACAAATGCCACCAGTGTTCATCTACCTCTACCACTGCAAGTACAGTCACTTGGTAAAGTAGAAACATGTTCGAAATACTATATGTAATTAATAAGCGTTTTTTTCATTTTTATTCAATCTTATTACCATTTCAAGGAGGTGCAGCACGTCCATAGTACGAAAGGATATATGAAGAATATATACGTAAAAACCTTGTGTCGAATATTGAAAAATTTTCTGCTAAATACTACAAATTTGAGACGCACGCGTATGGGCACAAATCATAAAAACCAATATTTCGAAACATGTCAATGAAAAAACGTTTAAACATTTTGACAAACACCTAGCCAGAAATTGTGAATATTGCCGCCATCATCAGTCAACGCCTAAAATTGAAGGCTTGAAAGGCTTAGGTGAGAGAGAGTTAAAAAAATGTTCAATTGATGTGGAGAATTTCAAGTTTTATTGAAATAGTGCTTTGTTGCCAAATAATGTCTTTCATAAGTAATCTCAAAATGTTTGTGTTAATTTCTACTTTGCCACAATTCCTACTTGTTAAAACGAACGAATTAATTGCGGTTTTATTTAAATCATTCTCTCGGACTTCCAAGATTGGCGGCTATTATAAAATTTAAAATTCCATGTGGCCTCATTAGCATTCTTTTTTATTTTTGCGGTATTTAATACATCACGAACGCTGTTCCCATTCCGTTTTCGTGACTACCTGATTTTTTTCATAAACGACCGACATAATCTCTTTTGAAGGACATTTTTACCTCTGAAGTCAATATCTTATGGGAAAATGCGTTTGAACATTACTTGTACAACGAAGTAATTATAATCTAAAAATAATATTGCACCATTTCACCAAAGCATATCTATTACATCTACATATTTCATTGGTAAGGGTTGCCTGAATACAAGAAGTAAGTAGCTCAAACCTTAATTGACTTATGTTGTTTTCTTACTCATATGATCATAAATTGTAAGCTTTCGCGACTTTATCCTGCTAAAACACATTGAATGAAATATGTGTCATGTTTGTATAACCTGCAAAGTATTTCGGCCTTGAATTCGAAGGAAACTTAAGGATTCATTGTAGCGGCTTGCCGGTTTATTGACTTCATGCAAAATAATTGAGTTAGGTGCTTAGACCCCTGCATATGCACTATGTATCTTTTTTCTAATAAAATGTTCTCTTGGGGCCAGGAAGATGTTTTTAGAATGAATTTCCAATTTACCCAAGTTAATTAATGTTGTAATTGTAATGGAAATAAACAACCAAGAGGCAAATTCAAGTAAATAAGTGGTATTTTTATACCCGTGTTTATATAATATCATAAATATAAAGTTAACGACAATATCAAAGGAAAAGTGTCTGTAAATCTCCAATTTTCGACCAAACAAACCTCTATATGTAGATGTACCACCATTTATTGAACCACTTTATGTTATAAATTTAACCTTATGCTTATTGCTCTGCTAGTAGCTATTAACTTACGTTCATTATTATATAACATATTAATTGGCTCATTTACATATTCCTTTTACTGTAAGTATACATACATGTATACGTCTTAACAAAGGAATGAAAAAAATAGAGCCAAAGTATGTAGATATAAAAGTTGCAAAATTGGTCAATAATTTTAAGGAGCTACAAATGAGATGTCTTAAAAATTTTGAATATTTTTTACCAAGGCTCTCCAGGCTGAAGTTTAACATTTGTATGATATTCCAGTATCTATGCTAAGCATTTCCATGTAAAAAATCGTCACTTTGCTGACGTCATCACTGTCATCAGTATTTTAAAATAGGTACATGCGTTTTGCACGGTGATCAATATATCTCGATAACCATTGAATCCATTTGGTTGAGATTTTTATTACTCACAGGGAACATAAATATCTAATATTTGTCGTAGAACTTTTGTTCAAATTCCTTCCAGTTTTTTTCTATACACATTATTACGAGGCATTTAGATATGTTTGTTGTAGGCTTTTTGTTTTTGTTTTTAATTTCGATTTTTTATAAACAATTAACTGTTGGTGTTTTCCCGAAAATCTGGAAACAATTTTTTCCTGAGGCCGCCATTTTGTTAATTTAAAAACAAAAGCAAAACGATTCGATCAGGCACTAGCTTTTCATGTTTTCAAAAAGCTGTATAAAGTTCATTAAAATCTATCGAGCGGTTTTCGAGCTACAGTGGCCACCAGTTCAAAACACATGGTTTGGAAAAAGAGCCATTACTTTTAAAATTATTAATTTTTTTCTAAACTTTCTGTCAAGTCAAGTCGACACCTTATTTAATGATGCTATGTTTTTACTGTTATAAAATAAATTAATTTACTGGCAAAAAAAAATTATTTAAAATTGTCATTTAAGCAACAATTAAAATCACAAATTTGGAGATACTCGTACATGTTCAAATCATCTGCATATATTAAACACTTAGCATGCCGACAAATTTTAACAGTGTCATTAATGAATAATATAAATAGAATAGGACCACAGTGGCTTCCCTGCGGCACTCCAGAAGAGGCGTCAATAACACGAGAACGTTAGTAATCTATTTTAACAATCTGTTTAGATTATAGATAGAATACTCAAGCATCGTGGTTGCAGAGGACGAACAATGTGGGTGTGGAGCTTCAAATTTTAAGAAATTGGAACAGTGTTAGTTGAAATATAAACGACATGATATTTTTCTCACAAAGATTTATCAATACCAAACACCAGGGTGGTTCTTTATGTCCAAAATGATCGCTTTCAATTTCCAAAAGTGTTTAAAATTGCACTAGCCCATGTTTCTCTCTTGTCCCACATGGCACAATTTATCGTCAAATTCACTATTCGTTGTGATGAAGTGCACAAACACTCACGCTGTGAAGTTCTGGAATTCATCAGAAAACTCTAATGAACAAACGTAACCAAAACCAATTTGTGTACCCCTTTAATGTGTGAGGCATCCATTTCAATTTCTGACTATTCTCCTATTGGAAAGGCATGATCGGTATGGCATACGTACTGTAGTACCACGAAATGCAATGTTGATTTAGAGCGCCATTGTTTTATTGTTTATATTTGCCGAATAGCAATTTTGTTGCTGTTTGCAGTCTTTTTTAAGCAATTTAAATGAGAATTCGGATTCGAAACAAACAAACAAATCCTCCCTTTCCTACTAATGGGTAATTTTCTTGCTTTTATGAAAAATCGCAGTGGTGGGGATAACTGCGTCTTAAAAAGAGAGAGAACATTCTTTATAAAGCATTTCTACATTCTTTGCTAAGCAAGGCCATTCTTTTTTGTACGCCCAGCAAAAGCCTTATGTCCGAAAATTCTGAGAAAAAAACCTTATGTTACGCATTTTAGTTTTTCAAAAATAAACTAAGCCTATTTCAAACAAATAAATGATAGGGTTTGATCTCAGACAAACAATCATTTTCCGCAAAAATTATTTCAATCAATTTCATCGCGAGACTTAGACGCAATTAATGTTTTCCCATTAAAAAAAGAATCATTTTATTGTTCACACAAGTGTTCAGACAATTTCTTATAAGAATCATTTCCTATGCCCTTTATGTAGCACTGCATTTCCGCTGGTACGCGGACTTATAGATAGCCAAATATAGAAGACAGTGGACTCTGGTGTGAAGAGACAAGAGTTCAAACCCGGTATATAAAAAACATTTTACGATTTTTTATTCGAAATCCTCCAACTAGCTGGTCGGCTGGAGAAATTATTAACAATATGTATTGTCGCAACATATGTTAGTTAGATTGCGCGAATGGTGTATAGTAAGGTGTGGTAACCATACGTAACGCTGTAATCTACCATACCATACTTGACCGGCTTCATATTCACACATATGTTAGTTAGATTCCGAGAATGGTTCATAAATAGTTAGTGGGCCCGATAGGTGTACGCAAAAGCGGGCTGTTGATAGGTTTGAAGAGACTCATGGGTTTCTTTGCTGTCTCTCTCGTGTTTCATTTTATTTTATTTCTTATACTTAATGTCTGCGTACAGAATTCGAGTCTCCCAACAAGCTCACTAGTAAGAACTGTTGCTTAAATTAAGCCTTTCAAATATCCAGGAGATTGAAAGCAGAAATTAATGGCAGAAGCAGAACAAAACACAAGTTTTAAAAAGTTTTAATTTGTAGCAGTTCTGTATCTCTGTCACTACTCGTAAATCGTAAATGCTCGCTCAAAAGGCGGTGGGGTCATTTGAAATATATTACAGGAGTACCTTGTTCTTCTCTCTTGAGCCTTTCAGAAAACGCTGGCATCATTGCTTCTTCAATCACTCACATATTGCAAAGAAGTTAAATTGCCTCACAAATTAATTGTATTCTCTGTTTTCAAGGCATTGCTTTTATTCGCGTCGGTCAGTCGTCGGTCTACAAATCATAAAAACTCCCTGGATGATGGATTGGAACAATATATGTATGCTTGGAAACGGGCCAATTAGTTTGATTTAACTTTCGTTTTTGCACGAACGCAAAGTTCGTCCTTCCTTTTGAGATTAAACCTGAGATTGCACGAAATCTTTCAATGATAGTTTGTTAAAAAACAAGTTGTGAGTTTCAAACTTTTCACTCCAAGAAAGGAAAGGGCAAGAGAATTTGATTGAAAATATATCGCCTGGCAATTCGATGTTCCCGACTGATTCTTAAACGTTGTTCAGTTCTATATTTTCACCATGACAGGCTTGTATGTGATGTAATCCCCTAAGCCGAAGATGTATCATAAATGATAATATATTATCATTCTCTCGGCTTTTCTTCTTCTATTCATATTTCTAAGTTAACCTAGACTCTAGAGCATTATTGCGTTCGTAGAGTAAAGTTATAATTCGGCACAGCGGGAGAGAAGGGGTTTCTGTTGTTTTGTCTCTAGACGGAATCACAAAGCTTCGTCGAGTAAACCAATAACTCATTTACGTAACACCCTCCAGAGCGCACGGTTTCTACTACTACGCTAGTTTCATTGAATTCATATTATGTGTGCTATATGCTCAAGGACGTGGGGAGACATTCTTGGAAAAGAAAGTTTTTCAGGAAAATGTATTTTTGGAATAATTGTATTCAATACGAGCATGGTATGCAGAACATCAATTTTTATATAATTATTAATTGGCTGATGAAACCGAAATGCGTTTTAACTCTGTTTGAGCACGCGTAATTTTGTGAACGAGTCCTTTGATGTATCTAGTCCACCAAATGCTTATAGGCACATACGAAAAAACAACAGTGGGGTTGTCATTCAATCCCTTAACGATTACTATTACAGGTGGGAATTACGCCCTGAATTGGGTCTTGTAGTAATAAACTTAGGTACAACACTATTTTTCAAAATTAAGTGAGCGTTGTTAATTTTCAAATGTTGACAGTTCACGAGTTGATTAATCAAAGAAATTGAAATTTGTCATACATGTGGGACAGTGAGACATTTAAATGCGTGTGCAGTAGCGTAGCGATCGTAAGGTATTGTTGGAGGTTTCAACATCTCCTGGTAGGTACCTACACAAATGTCAATTATTTTAAAAGGGTGCTGTCACAAAGAAATTTTTTTACTCAAGCGAATATTTTATGAATATTCCGTTGGGTACAAGGCCGGGTCCAGGCGGGATCTGTATTGGGTTGGATGTTTCATATAGGACCTCTAGTTATTTTTTTTAAAGCTTCCGAAAGGGCTTAAGGAATGATAATTCTGATCAATAGTTCTCGAGTTAACTTGATTAAATTATCATTCCGTAAGCCTTAGAGAGGACCATAAAACTAGAGGTCCTATATGAAACATCCAAAATACCCGTTTTTAAATCAGATCCCGCCTGACTAACTAACCCGTACAAAATAAGATGCATTATATACATACGTAGGAAAATTAAAAAAAGAATAAAACTGGTTTTTTGTAACAATTGGAGATATCTATTGAAGTTCTTGTTGTTAATATAATAGATAGATATTTGGTAAAATCTTTCTTATTTTAATTTAATTATTCTGTTTTTAAAAAAGGGGTAGACGCGAAATATATGGCCCCGCCCTTAAAAGAAACCACTCGCAAAACGGTATCGCGTTTAACTTCGACAAAAATCAATTAAAAAATAAATAAAGAACATTAAAATGTATATGTAGGTATACTAATATCAATGGCATTCAAAAATGTGGTTTAAAAACAAACTAGTTCAAATACGATTTTTTGGTGAAATGTGACCAGACCATTATAGCGAAACGGAGAAAACCTTTCTGTACAGACTCAATCAGCTGGATATAAATATTACAAAAAGGCATCCATACCACCGAGGTATATTCCAGAATGGAACGGACAAAAGCACAAAACAAAATCTTTAAAACAAACGGGCCCACGCGAACTTGACATCAAAAGTGTCGCCAAGGTTGGCAACCCGGCACCACTTAAGGGTTTATCATTGATTTTCTAAGAAAATTCTATGTGGGAAGATTTCCACTTAAAAGAATATAGACTACACTTACAAATATCAATATTTAAAATCATATGGTTTCTAGAACACCAATCAGAAAAATTAATAAGATCATCCTGAAGGTCTTGAGCAACTTGCACATATTCAATCGGCATGAAAATCTTCAAATCGTCAGCATACGCCAGAACGTGAGCTTTCTGGAAAAGGGGAAACAAATCATTGAATAAAGTGTGAACAGCAACGGTTTAAGATGGCTGCGGGACACCAGAAAAAGCATCAAGTGCTTCAGAAAAAGATGACCCGAACTCTACATTAAGGGACGATCTGCGAGATATGACCCTATCCAAAGGGCGAGAGTAGTAGGGAATATAAATTGGTTTTAATTAAATTTTATTGTTATTTATTTTGAAAAGTTGCTCTTGATTTTGGTTTGGTTGGTCTTGAATTGATTTGGTGGTACATATTGTTGAAATTGTTATATTTGAAGTGTAAATGCTACATACTATATATTGGTAGAATTTATAGTATCAATCAACCCCAGCATGACTGGTTAATACCATAATCGAATTCATATACGATTCCTTCAGTCACCAAATTATTTTTATAAGTAATTTGCTGCTACAGAAGGTGGATAAACGCGATTGTGGGATTTCAATGATATCATTATCGATCCGCGTACAAACAGAAGCGTTGAATAATTTATGTATTGATTACGTTGTCTGCCCCAACAATATTACCTATAATTTCCTTTGATTCGGAGAGCAATGAGATTTGTATTGAAGGAAATTGAATTAATTTTCGAAAAGATAGAATCGATATTGTCGAAAATAGAAAATCATGCCACTGCCGCCTGAAATAGAACTCAATGACTTCGGAAGTTTTTAATTCATCGATTAAATGTAATTGTGTTATAATGTAGGAAATTGGAAGCAAGAAAGAAGGAGATCTGTTTTTTTGTAGATAATTTTCAGTCGTTGAATTATAATTACCAAACTACCAAATCCATATCCATTTTTATTACTTAAACTGGCTATGTTTTAATAGCTAAGATATTTTATAAAAATTTATTGTATGTATTTATAAATAAAGCGTGTGATCAGTACATTTCTTCAGTTGTAGTACTTAAATATTACTTTTAGCTTTTATTGTATGCGGGCAATGATGTGTCTTAAAATTTAAGACTTAAATCCATTATCGTATCACTCTAACGCTGCTGACATTTCACAAGTGGTGTTAATTTTTAAGTAGTCGTACACAATTTACTTTCGATGCAATGGTGATACCCAGGACAAGTATCCGTTTTTGCGTTTAAAAGCAATGTGAAATTTATGCAAAACAAATGCTCCAGTCAAAATAGGAATTCAACCTAGACAATATTCCCACAGGGCTGAAAATTTGTACAGACCTTCAATACATTACAAATGAAATGTTAAAAGTCCCCACCGATCCGATTTGCTCTAAAAATTATATTCAAATCCAAAGGCCAACGACATCGGTTTTTCGCATATACGAGTATCTCGTAAACCTTATGTGTTATCGTAAAAATAGTTCATACAAAAGTTTTAGATCTTGCTATTGTCTACAAAAATGGCTCATATAGTTTTTTTTCCTACGAAACACCATTCCTGAGATATTGCGATTCCAAACATTGAGAATACTAATATGCACTTATACGTCCCCGTGGTCAACAATGACAGTTACGACAAAAGTCATAAGCAAGCTTATAGTACTAGAAGCGCACCCTACGCTGGTATCATCAATTTCGTCGAAGGTGCAAAAACCGCCGAGAAAATGGAAAGACAATATTTGCGCCTGTTGCCCCTCCCACAGGCTCCCCTTGAAAGTTAAGACAAAAGTCGTAATAAGCAAAGTTGTAAGGATTGAAGCGCTCTCTACGCTGGTACTTTTGTCGTAGCTTTAACAAAAATCGAGAAAATTGAAAAATAATTTGTGCAAAGAAAGGATAAAGAAGAACGGGTTGATCTCGTCACACCTATCCAGACAGGTTGTGACCCAATTGTTTTCTAGTTTTCTCGGCTTCTATTAAAGCTATGGCGAAAGCGTAGAGGGCGCCTCTGATCTTGAAGAAAATTTTTAGCGCAAGTCGGATCGGTGGGGACTATTGACATTTCATTTGTAATGAATGATGTATTTAAGGTTTGCACAAAATTTCAGCTCTGTGAGCATTTTGTTTAGGTTTGGACTTTTTTGTGTCTATTTTCAATGGACTAAAAATTATACTTATACTTATTGAAAACAATTTAACAAAAAAGCGTAATTATTCTTTAATAATTTTAATTTCGCACACTTTTTTTTCATTCAAAATGTAGACAGAATGTTTAGTAAACCAGCCAACTGTATAAAACATACAAAAATACAAAGTTCGGAAATTTAAATTGTTTAATAATACATAATTAGTACTGATTGTGAGTTAATTTTGCTATATATTCAATTTTGTTTTTAGGGACAGAATAAATGGCATTTTGAAATAGTTTATATCAATTTATGTAAGGGTTTATATACATATGACGTTTATTTCTTGAATTTACTACAGACTGTACCGACATTATATCGACCAATTTTGGTAAGAAATGTAAGTTAAAGATGCGCGAGTATATTATACCACGGAAATCTGCAGCAAAATGTGTCTTGCTTAAGCTAAAGAAATAATGGGCGATACAACTTGTATAAATTTCATTAATATTTATACCTATTTAACAGAGAACAACAAGGGGTGTTTAAAAACTCTCAAATGAGGGATATTTTGGCCGTACCTATATTTACTGTTACAGTTTATGACGAATCCTATCTCAAAGTACGAATCCCTCTTATTTAACTCACGAAAAAAAGGAGCAGGTTCTGATCACGAATAACTTTTTACAGAGTAGTCCGAATTTGATGATTCTTTTTATTAGATTGGGTATACCCCGACTTTAGTCCCATTAAAATTTGACGAAAATATTCCACCCCTAAGGAGGTTGATGGGTGGGGAGGTGTATTTCACGCGGTTTCTTCGCCGATTTTGAACCGATTTTAATGATTATTTTTTTATTGAATAGGCTACATTTTCATCAAATTAAATTTGAAGAAAATAATCCATCTCTAAGAGTGGAAAATTAGTGCAGAATCCCGTTTATTAAACACCTGCTTCCCGCTGTAGTGAAAAAAGACTGTGAACGAACGCCTGCCCGTTCGGGTCATCCACTCCACCACGTTCGTCCCTCACATCTCGCAAGCTACTCGACACAGCACTGTGCAGGGGCGTGTCGTACGGGTTGATACCGACTCCAAAAACAATTATTTTAAACTTTTTAGTGCTTTAGTTTATGTTTTTGAAGTCCTTTTTCACCTATGCTTCGGCTTGGGATGAATCCAACGCAGGGGTGTAGGATTTCCCAACGGTGATAAATAAAAAGGTCGGACTAATTGTTGAATGCGCTTCAGTCGTATTTAAACGCCATACACATTGAGAAGTGCCGTAACTTAATAAATTCCATGCCAAGAGGAATTGAAGCCGTTTTGTTGCATAAAGAAAGTAATGCGGGATACTAAGTAGTTATATGTATTTGTTTAATATATATTGATGTTTTTACAAGTGGACTCGAATTTATTGTGAAAGTAGGTTTTTTTTCGAAATAATTAACTAACACTTTTTATTTTGTCCTACATCAAAAAGAACTTTTGTTGTTATATTGTGACAAATTAACTAATTGCTTTATAACTGTTATATTTGATTTCTTAATTATAAACTGAGTCAAATAAAGAAACATCAGTATTCTTTGTAAAATAATTTTCATAACGCAAATCCGTTAAGTTTATAATTGTTATGTCACACCTATTATTTTGTTCAGCAGAATATATAAAAGGGCTACTTGAAGGACAGAGCTCATCTTTAGATAAAATTGCTAAACAAACAAATACAGAGTGAACATAACAGGTTATGCAGGAAAGGATGAAGTTATCTGGTTATGTAATTGGATATTTTTTCAGTAAATACAAACTGATATCAGCCATTATATCTGTTCATTGTTAAAGGACTTGAAATACATAGATATGTAATCTGTTCCTAGCTAATATTCGAAAAAAAAGACTTATCTGGTTATGCCGGGGAGTCACAGATATATTTCTAGAGCTAGAAGACAACAATTGTCAGAAATACGCGAGGAATTAATAAAAAGGCAGATTCCTATCATTGTGTTTTACATATTTAAAAAATTCTCAAACCCTTACCTTATATGCAAACAATCCGAACGATCAAAACTGGTAAACTATAGCATGGCAAGAAGTATAACAAATGACGACATAAGTTAAATACTTAAAAAATACTCTCCTTCAATTATTTAAATATTAAGGTTGATAAGGAGGTTGAATTCTTCGCTTCGAATTTACTGGCATTTTCATGAATACTGCTTGGTTTAAAAACCTCGTCCTAGGATTTAGAATAACCCATCATATGCGAAAACATTGATACCTAAAAATCAAACCACGAAAATAATGGATAACATATACGCGTAGAAGCTGAATGTCTTAAACCAATAAATCCAATTTTGCTAATGAAATGAATGAGCAGTAAAAGGACCCGAAGGATGCCGAGTTATGGCGAAGTTGGGTATATTACTTAAAGATACCCTATGACTCAGTTTTTTTCTTTGAGTTGTAACTACTTATGTAGCCTTGATTATGAATTCGACAAAGGCAAGCTGTTTTTAGCAACTTCCTACTAAAATCCTTGAGAGGATCTAATCGTCGGGTTAAATACTTGACCGGATTCACAAAATACACCATACAGTTAACTGTTACCATAAAGGATGTTATATGAAAGAAAATTATCAAAGCGAAGTTGTTTGAACAAATATTATCTTTTAATAGAGTGAATTTTCTTTGTACCGTTTTTTCCTCTTGCTGTTACAGGTGATCTTTCATTGCTTACATAAAATGTAATGGTAAACTTTCGAGGACCGATTATCGATTTTCCTTTCAACAAAACGCTTTGTGTTCTAATAAAACTGAAAATCAAACAAACATTGGATGAGCACAAATCGCTTCAAAAGAAGCCCCACGAACAAGCTGCAATCTTGCATTTCTTAATTGGGCGGTGTGAATAAAAAGCACTTATCCGAACTTTGTAAACAATTCAAAATAAGAATTGGTTAAAACACTAAGCTTTTGCGACGTCTCAGAAATGCAACATTGTACGAGTATGTAGCTGCACTTTTATCGCGAATAAAATGAAGCGGGGCAGCGAATTTGTGGCGCTTCAGCCACAGCAAATGGTTGTATTAAAAACCCAACAAAATAGGATCTCCTTGAAAAATAATTTGAAAAGTTTCGAATTTTGAGTAGGCAAGCATACAGAAACTCCTTTTCCCATAGCTTCTGTGCTATCTGCTTTTGTATTATTAAAAAATTCGATTTCCGATCTATTTATACAAATTTTGGCATTGTTCATGGTGCCTTTGTAATCGTTTCGGTGACTGCGTACATAGGCTAGAATAAAATTTGTAAATAACTAAGAATCCGTGACATACTTTCCTTAATATAAGCCCTAATTAAGTTTTACATGAGCAGCGTTTGAGGGCTATTTAAGAAAAGCTTTAGCGCTAAAGAGGCGATCAATTGGTGAATTTTGCTTAACTTTCTACGCACTTTGAGCAAAACGTGTGGCACGCGAACACTTGCAACACGTAAGTCCAAAAAACGAAATCCTCGAAACGCTCTTTTTTCATAGAGGCCGCCGATAAACAAAACACGAAAACTTGATCCAGAGCTGCGGATCAATATCTTTAGAGATTGTTAAGAATTGAATTAAGCGAAAATAGGCACTGGCAGCAATGCGAGCGTACTTGCCCGAGTCCTTCCAGCCTCAGCTCAAGCAGTATACATGACATTATAGTACGAACCGCAAAATGAATCAGCCAAAAAATGTGAACAAAGCGATTGTCTACAGAGACCTTGCGTGTGTAAGGTTCTATTTTATCGATTTTTCCTTACAGAGTCATATCCACTACTTTCCTTTTTTGTAATCCTATTTACTACCTCTATTACCTAGAGAGTTGACTGAGAACCGCACAAATTCAATGAAACTAAGGATCCGTAAATGATTAATTGAAATAAAAGTTACTTGTTAATTATATAAGAACATGAAAGCCAATACCCTTCAAACGATGAGCACTGCTCATGTAAACCGCAGGTGAAGGCAGAATCAAAGGTACTTTCGAAAAATTCTAGTCAAAACGCAATAGCAGACAAAAAATGCAAGTAATTGCATGTGAACAGCTCAAACGTAACCAAAAAGTATGCAAGTAAAGGTATACTAACCTCACAGCGAATCCCTGAAACCGCAGATTATAAGGAATAACGAGTTATTGACTTAATCTGCAATCATATCCACTAGTTAATAGAGGAAATTTACAACCGATTTATATAAACTCAAGTAAGAGTGTTAATGTTGCTTTTGTATGGAATAGGGATGCACTTGACTCGAGGAGGAGCTTTCACTACCACATAAATTATTTACCTAGGAAAATTCTAAAAGCATGCACATGTGAAATGCTTGTATTTATTATGCACAGGTATAATTTATTTATAACTTCAAAACTAGGAGCACAAAGTCTTCGAATAGCCAAAATCTCCCGGTCAAATCGTTCAATTAATAAATGGAGGCGCTCCTTCGGTGGTGCGCTCGCAATTTATTATAAATCACTAATTCCACATCAATCACACCGAATATCCAATGCCACCGAAAATTGACAAAAGGCGAGCAACAAAAATATCTTGGATGCTACCACATTCGCACCAAAGCTCTCCTAATACCTTCCACTTAACCGCGAAAGCGGATCAACTGTATTTTATTTGAAAATCCGCAGCGAACTAAATTTACATTTTTGTGCAATGAACGAGCAAAGGCTATACAAAAACGAAATTGGAGCGCTAGAATCGTCAAGGAGAAAGACATGCGCACCTTGCAAATATGCTATAGTAGCTTTGGTTCTTCGGGAATCTCATCTTCCCAAGAGCTTTTAATTGCCAAAAGAAGCCTCAGCTGCCCACCCAATGTCTCACAATTTTCAGTCTGTCAATGCTCCCTCTTTTCATGCAGCAAAGGCTTAATTTTAAAATCAATCTTATTTCTACGCAAAACCAGTTGGTGTACAAGCGGCTCGTTAACAATTTATCTAACTGTTTTAGCCTGAGAAAAGCAAACCACCAATATAAAAGATATACAAAACCATTTTGACGCTATAAACTAATTATAACTTGTTCGAAGAATGTGTAAACATAAATAAGAATAATTTCTCATTTTATCTGACACATATGAGACAACTAATTGGCTGATAAATGAACACTCCATTCATGCTAAAGCTTTCATCTTAGAAAAGGCGTTCGTAAAAACTATGGTGTTTTTATAGTAAGCTAACCACTTGCAAAACGTGCAATCATTTTACTAACAAAGCTCGATTCACATAAAAATATAATGTTACTTTCGCTTTCGCCGCGATGTTTTATAGGTATTTAATGATGATAAGGTTAAGTGCGGTAAATCTTATATACGTGAAGTAAATGTTGAAATTAGGGCAGTCTGAAAGTTCACAGAAAATAGCTTGAATCCTGCGTTATATCGGCCGATCGAATCGAATTGGATATGTATGCAGAAGTAAAATAGAAATCGTTTAGGGATTGGTTGTTTATATTGATGGATTCAAATTCTGATTCAGATGATAATAAAACACATCAAAGGATATCAACAATTTTATGTATGGGATTCGGTAAAAAGCTGTACGGCACCCACTTCTTGGACTGCTATCGTACGAGGCCACCAAAACTAAAAATTATGAAACTGTTGTAGGGCGAGTCCATGTACTAGTAAGCGTCAACCCGAGGGGTGTATTATAAAAGTGATGACTTTTTTTTGTAGCATTTATTGTATTGTTGTCTCTAACGTATTACGTAACATAGGTTAATTTTTCAGAATTAAGTTAATCTTACGAACTTTGAACTGAACCAATAATTTTTAGACAAAATTATCAATCATTTATGAGACATTTTCACCCAAGTTTATGTTCCTTCTCAACTTGGGTTGAAAATAAGAGGAAATAAATAATACCGCAGCAAGCTGTATTTAGTTACAAATTTATTTTCGATCAACTTAAGTCGACTTATCTCAAACACAAAACTGAATCGTACCAGTGATATCTTAATACTGGCTAGAACTAAAACTTACAAGCTATCGGTGAGAAATTAAGTCAATGGAGTCTAGTGTCGTTGTTTGGTCAGCATTTTTTGGTAGGAACGATTTAGCTGCTGATTTCCCTGGACGTCTAGACGTAAAACGGAATTGCTGCTCATGTAACACCCGCGTCGTTACATGGTACGGACTTTAATCTGCCAGCATACATAACGGTTTGAAATTTAGACAAATAGTACGATACCAATCCTATTCAGTCTGTGAAGCTCTACATGAAGTTAGTTACCTAATGCGTAAGTTAATTCAAAACGGTCCTTCCTCACAAGCCGCAACATATTTTTTGTGATATTGATAGCTTTCCCTACAGCGCCGTCACTGACTGAATTTGCTACAAGCGGCGGCCTTCAGACTACTCCTGTCCCAGACAAACGCTCAAAAGTTATTAGTCCAGTAAAATCGGAGTGCATCGAATTTTTTTTATATCTATCGTATTTCAGAGCGTTGTGTATTTTAGCGCACGTTGTCGAAAGAGGATATTCATTATTTTCAGTCTGTGGTGGCCAATTAATATCCTTATAACCTCGGTAGTTTTGAAACTATGGCGATGGGATAAATCACACCTACTCACCTATTAAACGACAAATCTTTTTTTTAAATATTTCCTTGCAAAACATCTCATAACAGCAATTAGTTAGGGTTAAAATTTTCAAATCGTTTGGTGAGTGGACCGTAGTATTTTGGTAGTGCCTTAAAACGAGACAATTTTAAAGAAATCTATTGGCGGCGTTTTCGAGTGACAGAGAACATTTTTTTTAAAATTTTATGTAATTTTAAATGGGTGTTCGTTGCTAGTATGTCATTAAGTCTCAAAATGCAGCGAAATAGAGACACATATCTTCAACGTGCTGAACAATCTGTACCAATACGGACTCTTCTAGAAACTGGAAAATCTCAAAGGTTGCTCGTATCTTTGGCGTTCCGTAAATAGTGATTAGAAGATACAGGGAAGACAATCGCGTAACAAGAAGACCTGGTAAAGGGCATCCAAGGGCAAGGGCTAAATCATCAGAAGATGATCGATTTTTAGAACTTACAGCCTTAAGGAATCGCAGTGTACGGCTTCTGAGTTACAAGAATGTTTAAGAGAAACTGCAAACGTTAAAGTAAGTGAAAGGGCAATACATAGAAGACTTGTGGAAGCCGAACTAGCTTCTGGTAGACCTTATTCTTCACCTCGATTATTGCCACATTATATCAGATCTCGGTTAAGATTTTACTTACTCTCTGTGTTCCTTAAGGAAGCCACTTAGTACCGCTTCTATTTTTGTGATTTATAAATGACATTCTGTCTGTTCTGAACCATTCCCAGTGTGTATTAAATCTCCTTTGGATTGTCATAATTTGAAGAGGGACTTATGCAATTTGTCTGCTTGGTGTATTAAAAATAACTTACATCTTAATGTTGCTAAGTGCCAATGTTTATCCTTCCATCGTCTTGCCTCACCCATTATACTTTTTATTACGCTATAGGGACAGATCAGCTCGATAGAGTAACTAAAAAGAAGGACCTTGGTGCAATTTTTTTTCTAGGGTCAATATGGTTTATGCCAGTTATATCTGGATACGGTGTTATTGGTGGCCCTCTGTTTTTCGAGGGATTGTTAATTGATTTTCCTGGCCATATTGGCATTTTCTGGCAAATATAATGGATTGATTTCAATATGTGGACATTTTAAAAGCAAATGTAAAAAATTCTTATCAGAAGTTGGGTATTTCCGATAATTTCATATTTTATCAAAACAACGACCCAAAACACAAATCACATGTTGCTAGATCGAGATTAATTTATAATTGTCCCCCCGTATTACCTACACCAGCACAGTCCCCAGAACTCAACATAATTGAGCATATTTGTCCTGAAGTTGGGCGGAAAATATACCAGAGGACCTACTGAAATATTGCTGGACTTAAAACAGCTATTCTAGAGGACTGGAACTCCATATCTCCCCAAACTTGTCAAGTTGTGCCACAAAATATTGAAATCAACAAACATTTTATTTTGTCCGGTTAGTTGTGTGGAGTTGAATTAAGAGTTTTATTGGTTATTATTCTTTTGTTGAATAAACGTTTTAAGTTGTTGTACTTTTTTTTAATAAATAATGAAACTACTCAAAATTTGCTATCAATTGATACATAATATGATATGTCTGCCGAATTTATTAAGACCGAACTACAGAGTTAAAGCGTGTTGCATTCGTCATCCAGTTAGACTCACAATAATTATTTTTATGACGACGGAGGTGGCAGTGACGGGCGCAGGGGGGGCAGTGCAACGCGTCGAACTCGATGTGTTCCGAGGATAGCCGAGCATTCCCGAAGATATTATCACGAAGTTAGAGACCCGAGCGGGCACACACACAGGGGTACACGTCCTTGCGAGTGGTCATGCGGAGCACTTTTTTTTCATTACTATTGTACTACTCCCAGTAGGAGAAGAAGCATTTTAAAAGACCTCCTAAACAGCTTACGCTCCGTATGAAGCTCCATTTTATTTTAACATTGCATGCCCGCAGACGTAAGCGTTTTTTGTTTGCATATAGGAGAGGGCTTTTAAAGGACTTGTGATATATTCAAAAAATAAATTTAAATAGTAGAACCGACTCCAACAAATCTCAAGCCCTAAAAAGTATTTAAAAATGTCACTTGAAAACCCTCTGCTACTACTTTCAACATTGAATCCTAAGTCGGTGCGAAAACCTGACTGGTATTAATCCAATACTTAGTAATGAAGAGATTCACTTTGTCTGGATTATTAGTCAGTCTGGAAAGAGAATAAACGTGCATTTACTAACATTAATTGGAAGACAATTAGTAAAACACCATTTACGCAAGGCGTCTAAGTCGGAGTTTAAAGTATCACAGTCACGATCATCAGATATTATGCGAAAGATTTTTGCGTTGTCAGCATAGCATAGAATTCTAGAGTGGGAAGGTATAAAATATAAGTAATTAATAAAAATATTAAATAGTGACGGTCCAAGGTGACTACCTTGTGGTACCCCAGACGTGTTGTCAATTGACTTTGAGAGTGCACCGCGAAAACGAACACGTTGGGTACGGCCAGACAAATATGATGCAATCCAGTCAACAAAACTAGTAGAAAATCCCAAGATAGACAACTTGTAAACAAGAATACGGTGATTAATCCTATCAAAAGTCTTGCTGAAGTCGATGAAAATACAGTCAACCTGCTTACCAGATTCGATAGCGGATAAACAGTAATTTGTAAATTCAAGCAGGTTTTGGTGGTCCATTTTTCCTTCGTAAAACCCATGTTGAAAGGGTAATAAGAAAGATTTACAGTGAAATTAGCCGCAAACAGATTAGCAATACAACTCAATTTTGCAATAGGCCTTAATTGAAAATATCGGATTTACTACCCTTTTTATGCAAAGGAATAATTTCCGAAAGCAGCCATGACATTGGAAACACCAGAACAAAGAGATAAATTATAGATATTTCCAGTTTCCTTGGTGTTAGCCTCGGATTTTGTCTTCTCTCCGCTGACAAAACCCCATGTGCCGTTTTTGTACTAGGAGTGCTTCGACATGAATTCGCCAAGTGTCGAAAATATCTTTTGTAAGCGACTCGAGACGCGCGGAACCTATCACACTAGGAAACGCCATTGCGATGGTTTTGAAGGCACTTGAATAGCTCGGAATAACACACACGCACTTTTCGTATTATCGCCAGATAATTCAGTTTAATGAATTGAAAGCATCGTGTTATGGCGTTCCCATGCTCTGAATATTCCGAATATTCCAGCAACGAACTGTGAAGTTGGAATCACCTAATCGCGACAAAACAGACTCTGAGGGCCTGTCCGAATCCAAGTCTTCGTCTTGTTATGCCAGTTCACGACGTCACACCAAGCTAAGCTCTGTCCGAATTCATGCCTATGTCAGTGAGCTTAGCTAGGCAGTATAACACTCAAGGCTGACTTGGCTTGATGAGCGAGTCAAAGTTTGGGTTGACTTCGTCAGGTAGATTTGCGTGATGTTGGCAAAGTACTTAAATTGATGAGCAACTTTTTAAAGGGAACACTTTTAACATCCAAGGTGCCTGACAGTAAGGATCATTTATAAATTTATTTATTTACAAAAGCCAATTCAAATTACAAGCTAAGCAAACGACCTCGAATAGGTTTTTGTCTTTGCTTTATATGTTATAAAAACTTAGCTTCATTGCTCACGACATTAACTGTCATAACGAGACAAAAACGAAGACGAAGACTTCCATACGGACAGGCCCTGAGTTTTTATTTCGGTTTTTCGCCTGGGCCCATAACTTGTTGTGATGAGGCGTCGATCTCGAAACAAAACTAAGGCTTATATAAAACAAAAATGTATTCCCTTTACGAGTGTACAACAAAACCTTGACTCGACTTGACGAAGAGTAAAATGGCGTGTGCATTAGACTGCTGAAGAATGAAGTTGGTCGTTGAGTCTTCATCTTCAGTGACAGAGGGATGGCACGTAATCCAAATCTCTGCAGCCATTTTTAATTTGGAAGTTTGATGACATATTGGAAAATACCAACCCCGAAAACCATTTAGTGCGGATTTTCAGGGCAATTCCTTTTTCGTTCGCCATATTGGATCCGCCAATTTTAATTTGGAAATTTTGATGGCAGATTCGAAATCAGAATCCCCGGAAACCACCTAACGCGGATTATCATGGCAATCCCTTGAAGTTTAACTTTTTCGGTCGCCATATTGGACCCGCCATCTTGAATGCCAAAGTTTTATAAAATCATTGTATTATCATCGGTTCTTAATAAAGAACTAATTAAATATTTATTTCTAATAGTGTTAAATATAACAAACTTCAGACAACAACTAAAATTCTTGTAAAATTCCGGAATACAAAAATATGAATCTTTGAATGTTATAAAATGTTGTGGAGATGCGATCACAAAAAGTGGAGTCTGTCGAACTGGGCGACGATATTTTCAGGAATGCTTCCTTAAGGGGTTATTCTCATGATGTGAAGGCATGAATTTTACCTCTTTTTTGGGATTTTTTTTTTATAAGACAATAAAACTCAATCATTTTAATTTTTTTATATGTTTATATTTGTATCTTAAACTGTATAAAGAAATTGTTATTTTTGCTTATTTTACATTGTTTACATTTTATTTTATTAATTAAACTAGACACCAAAAAAAAAAGCAGCTCACTGGTCAGGGTAATAGCGGCTGTTCATGTTATCTGAAATGAAAAAATCGAATGGATTATTGTTCAGTAGGTTTGTCGCTATTGTCCGAACTAGGATTAATCAATTTAATTGAAAAACAAAAAAATGGCGGACTGTTGAAAAAAAAGTTACGAAAATCTTGGTTTTTTTTGGTACAAATCGTTAAAAAAAAATAAGAACATATTTTCGAAAATTAATAATTCTAGTTCGGACGATAACCATTAATGAGTAGAAGAACATATATAAATTTCAAAGCAATCGGTCGATTAGTTTTTTTGTTAGGACCTTGACCGTTCTAGAAAATTATGTTTCGAGTAAAATGCGTTTAAAGTTTCAAGAGCAGAATTTTGGTGGAAAATTTATACTTACACTAATCTGCTATGCCTGGACCATACAATTTCACAATTCACGACAAAACTTTATATACACTATTCCACATATACACAGGCAGGTAATATACTAAAGTTGACCGTTAGAAACTCCGTACGCAGGTAAAAAAGGCCGGTGAAACCAATAGAAATGTAGCAGCTGCAGACCTGGCGCGGCGGCGATAATGAGTTGTAACTTATTTAATACTAGGAATTTCGGTCTGAATTTTGCACAGCATATTTTCAATAGGTTTTACTATCGAAATATGGAAAAAAAATCGATTTTTCGAAGTGGTCACATGAGAATAACTCCTTAAGTTTAGACACACCTGGAACCATGGGTTACCGCTCCCCTGATCCACACTTCTCCACTCCTTGCCTACTTCCGGTGTTCTGATAAGAGTGGTAAAAGTCAAATTATTTTTTTCTATTAGTTCCATTAGTTCATTAATTAATCCCGTTAAACTTAGGAAGATGCCTTCGACTGCATGAAAGTCAACATCTTAAATAAAATTTTCCTGACACTATAAAAGGTAACACATCACATTTTAAGTAGAGTCGATACTAAACGGCTTCCACTTTTTAGGACATCTTGTTTCCATCTTTTAAGTTCGCTTTTTACACAGCCGGGATTTTCGATTTATTTAATTTTTTTTTATATATATATTTGATAAAGTATTAATAGTAAAAGTAATATAAATATATTAGGGTAAGATCATTGTAATTGGGAGGTCATTAACATTGTTGTCATTACCGGTTAGATGAACGAATTTAGCACCACTTCTATTTAAATTGATCATAATTACAAAGTCAGCTGAAATGTTTTCTCTATTCATGTTCTGCTTAATTATGTTTATTATAATATGAGAATTATTTATGTGCACTAATATACGATGAAAAGCATTTTTTAATAATGCTGCAATCGTGAAATCTGTCATTACAATAATCCTACCTAAAAATAAAACCCTACTTTTAAACCGTCTATATACAATTTCCTCTACCTATTTACAGGTTGTTACTACGCTAGACATGTTAGTATATAAATTGGATAGCTGCGTTTCACCTTCTAGCAATGATAAAGGCGTCCGAACGTCATAATTATAATTTTGTAATAGCGGTAAAGAACCCCTTAAACCCTTACATACTATAAAAACATCTCCAGTCTGACAGAATGTTCTTAATGGACTTTCCTCATTAAAGAACTCATGTGTTATAATATAGGCATCAGATATTGTTGCTAGATATGTTACAGTACTAGCACGTCTATATAATATAGCCATCACGAGCAACACTTAATAATGGTTTTACTAAGATTTTGTGCTTATAAAGTGAATAAGTATCTCTCTTTTCGCCCTTTTCTGTAAGTGGAGAAGTTCACCTTTCATTTGAATACAATCTTATCGTTCTCTTTGAAGCGTTTTTTTTGTATCTAAAAAACAAACCATTATTTTGGGGACCTCAACTTCATTCTTTTTTTAAATAAAAAAAACCAAATGAAAGCTGAATTTATCTACTTACATATAGAAAAAAATAGGTTGACTTTATTAACCCTCATCAGAACACCGGAAGTGGGGTAGGAGTAGGAAAGCGTGGATCAGGGGCGTAACCCATACTATTTAGCTGTGTCCGAGCTTAAGGAATTTTCCTGAAAATATCGTCGCCCAGCTTGATAAACTCCACTTTTTGTGATCGCATCTAAGCGACACTTTTATAAATTTAAAAGATTCGTATTTTTGTATTTCGGAGGTTTACAAGAATTTTATTTATTGTCTGAAGTTTGTTATATACTTATACCACTATTTATAAATCATTACTTCATTTCTGTCCGCTTCTGGGCCTGATTTCGCCAGTCTCCTTTATACGTAGAAAATCTTTTCCGAAATTCTATTAGGTCCGCAACTAAGTTCCCGCTGTTTTTCAATAGATGGCTCCAGTAGTAAGAGTTGGTCGATTATAGCATTACTAAAACGTCATGAACCAAGCTTAGACATATGGTAAGCAAGCCGCTTTGATACATTTGTGATTTTGTTTTTGGAACATATACTTTTGGTTGTGTGAAAATGTCTGATTATGTGCCAAATAATCGTCATTTGCGGGGAAGTGTTGCTTTTCGTTTTTCATTCGAAGAAAACGGCGGCTCAAGCGCATCGAGAACTCCAAAAAGTTTACGGAGATGCTGCTCTAAGTGAAACAACGTGCCGTGATTGGTTCCGTCGCTTCAAAGACGGTGATTTTGATGTTGACGACCGTTCGCGTGAAGGAAGGCCGAAAATCTTCGAAAACGCTGAAAAGACGTTGAAACCGAACGAAACGATCACTGGGGAATGGTATCGAACTCAATTGATGCGATTGAGCCGAGCACTGCGCGAAAAGCGGCCACAATACGATCAGGGCACGAAAAAGTGATTTTACAGCACGACAACGATCGGCCTCACGTTGTCAAACCCGTCAAAACCTACTTAGAAACACTCAAATGGGAAGTCCTACCCCACCCGCTATATTCCCCAGATATTGCGCCGTCCGATTATCACTTATTCCGTTCGATGGCACATGCTCTGACTAATCAGGAGTTCCGTTCATATGACGACATCGTAAATTGGCTTGATTCATGGATAACCTCAAAAGACGAACACTTCTACCGTGACGGTATTCGAGCTCTGCCAGAAAGATGGGAAAAGGTTGTCGCTAGCGATGGGCAGTACTTTGAATAACTCATTTGTAACCATTTTTTCATAATAAAGTTTTATATTCATAAAAAAAAACAGCGCGAACTTAGTTGCGGACCTAATATATTCTTTCTTTACATGGGCATGTTGTACCTCATTGGAAAGGTAACAAGATGAGCAATTAAATAAAAAAAAGGTTTACATAAATTTCGGGATAAATGTGATTTGGGAAAATTTAGCGCAACTTTTCACTTTCGCAAGTAGCTGTACCTGCAGTGGTAGAGATAGATCAACGTTAGTCGCATTTTTGGAAAATACTTTGAGATAGTAGTTGCTTGGCGTGAGTTTGATGTCGCTGCGTTGAGTACCTCAAAAGATAAAAATAAATTAATAATGTGCACCCCGAATTTATTAATCATTCTGTAACTCCCCAAACGGTTGAGATTTCCGCCCCATCTGCCGTACGAGTTTTTGTGTGGTTAGGTGAGATCTATCACCGCATTCATTTTAGTCATAGATGAAACACCCTGTATATACTTGAAAGTTTTATGCATTGTTGAAAATAACATGTTAAGCAGAAAAAATAAGATTTTAACATTGTAAGATTTTTCTTGCAATGAAAAAGCTTAACGAGAGCCATTAATATGACATACTCGTATTAAGCATTCATAATTCTAATATACATATGCCTTATAGCTCATATTCAGAGACTTTTATTTTTGTATATTAGAAGATAAACTGCCCTAAGTGAGTATCGTACCGACTGCCAAAAAGTTATTATTTCGCAATGATTGCTGTGCAGTCAGCCGATTTTCTAAACTACTCGATATTTTGCTCTGAATGAAGCTCGGCCATTAAAACGTCTGCAGCAAACCACCTGCTCAATAGTTCCGGCTCTATCTATAGAATGAGAGAAAGCTTTGGTTAGCCGCTTTGTAGCTTACGTTGGCGTGGGACTCCCGCGTTTTGGTGGGCCTCGCTCACCAAAAAAAATTTTTAAATTTCAATTTAACCAATCTCCAAACCCAATAAAATAAGTAGTGCACAATTAAAACCTATTTAGCACAGGGTGTCGGCGGTTATATTTAAGTATGTACATATTTTTAAAAAAAAACCTTTACCTTAATTTTTATATTAAATGTGCATGTATTAAGAGGAGACTTTAATACTCGAGAATTAAACCCACCTAACGCAGAGTCTTTGCGTTATTATTTATACTAAATGTGTAGGTAAATGACAATTCTTAAATACAAACGAGCCAAACCCATGTAAGATAGCGGAACTACCGTGTCTATATTCGGTAGATTTGTATCTAAAATGCGAGCAAAGTGAATGAAAGGAACATGAAATTTGTGATCAATTATGCTGTTATCTAACTTTATAGTATGTTAAAAAAAATGAAAGTAAATTAAGAATAAGAAATCCGTAGGTGGTACATAGAATCATAGCTTTAATTTACAACTTATGCATTATTTTCACAGTTTTTCATACTTCTGAATTTAGCGCTTTGAATGAAGCGTTACGTCAATTATTTATTATTATTTATTAATACATACATGGAAAACAAGTTCTTTTAAGTACATAACAAATCGGTTAGAATTATACAATTATTGAAAAAGTATACAATAACACGATATTGAAAATATGAATATAATTCATAAAAGAAATTAATTGAATTAATAAAAACAAGGAGACTTAAAAGAGAGTGCTGACGCGATACGTAGTTAGTCCTTACTCAAGAGATTTAAGGTGTTCCGACAGTTGATCCCTGAAGATGCGCGGGCTACTTTTTCTCCTCAACTTATCCGTCAATGTATTCTACAGTTTAGTAGCATGGATAAAAAATGTTCGTTCACTATGAAGGCCGCGATGACGTGGGATCAATAATTTCGAAACACGAGTGTGCAATCAAATCATACCAATTCTCAGCTCCTATTATCAAACAAGCGGTCTATAGCTGTGCTCTTCTCGAATAATCTGTTTTTCTATTAAATATTATAACATTTTTTTTTCGCCTATTCATTGAGAAATAAACAGAGTGGGAATAACATAAAACGTTCTTAAAATTCGAACTATTAAACATGATTTCTAATTAATCTCAGATCATGTAGTATGAAATACTTAAAGAGTAAGCAGATTAAAGTATACTTAATTTGAGAATGAACTGAGCTGAAGTTATTCTTTTAAAGATTAAGTATGTATACACTTCAGGTAAAGACGTGCCGAGTTAATTCAACTCCGTTAATATTAAACACATATGTATGTCCTCAATATAGCACTTTTATAGTTAAATTTTTCAAAAGTTGATACATGGAAAAATATTATATAAATAAATTTTTCCAGTACAACTGGGACACGGACAAACACCGAAAAATTGTTTGGAATTCAATGGAAAATATGTTACTTCGATCGCATATTATTCGGTCGAAGTATTTAATAGACTGTTTTGTGGAGTCCACGAAAAATTTCGGTATTTAGTTTAATTATAAACTATAGGATTATATTTTCGTAAAATTGTTGACAAATATAGTAGCCTATTTTAATGTAGACTTATCAGATATACGAATACATATATACTACATAGGTAAATTTTAGAAAGGTCAATCAAAATAAAATTATTTTAATTTTTTACATTTACGGGATTACAGAGTACAAATATTTGTTTATTTTCATTAATAAAATACACTAGATTAAATAATCTGAAAGATCTATTTGCAAGCGATGCTAAACAACAATTTATTTTGTATAATGTACCTTTAAATTTTAATTTTTTTACTATTACTCATATATTAGTCACATTTAATTTTATCAGTATTTACTATCTTTGGAAAAAATCTTTTATCGTAAGATCGACCGTTTCGCCACATTCATACTTTAATAGGAACATTGCAAATTTTAACCCACTTTTCACTACAACAGATAATGAAGGATTGATTCTTAAAGTAGGAATTAATTTTTTTTTGTGCATACCTTCAAAGCGCATTGACCATTCATATTTAAGAGGCCCAAATTTTTTTATAGCGGTAGGATAATAGACTAAGAAGTAGTGTTTAGCTTTTAAATTGCCATACAGTGAGATTTATAGTTTGTGATGTTTTTCGATTAAACTTTTAAGCTTATTTAAATCATCATGTGTATAACTGAGGAGGAATAACAAATCAAAAATTTCTAAAAAAGTAAGTAATTCGTTCCAGTGTTTATTACGAATAGGTATTAAATCATTTTAATACTTGGGAACAAAATTAATAAATGTCAATATTTCACTGGCTGCCACTCTCAAATTAAATGACATCAATCTAGCCAAAGTTATATCTGGAGAAAGGTTTCCCACTTCCATTTCTCCATAAGAAAATAGTTGTTTTCTAGAATTAATGGTATCCAAAAAAAGTAGTCCATCGTTAATAAGAAAGACCAAGCAAAATATTACATACATAATAAACAAAAAATCCCTCTAACCCGTTGTGCATTATTAGAAATAATTATTCGATATGACGTGAAATGTTTCTAATTCATTAAAAACACATTTTGATATTACACCTGTAAGTGGGTCGTTTGACAGTAACTTCTCTTCATAATTATCTTCGTTTCTTAAAAAATGTGCCTATTCCGAAAAATCAGTTTTCGTTTGTTTGTATATATAATGTATATGTAATATATCCAAGAATTGTATTTACAGCTAAGTTATCTCCAATGAATAATCCCAGAATAAATCTAACATTAAAAATACCATCCGAGATCTTTATCTCAATGCCTTCTTCTAAAATTTTCAGTTCCTTGACCAGTTCAACTAATAGGCTAGACGGCGGCGTGGAGGTAAAAACATTAAAAAGTGTATTATTCGGGCACAGGCGAGATTATTGTTGGAATCGCTTCGTTTTAGGGTGTAGTTCAACCCCCTAAGATTGCATACAAATTGTTGGTGTGCTTGATTTTATAATTAACTATTAGTGACGAAAATAGTGTTTTTTTCTCTATTTCCTTTATTATCTCCGTTCCTCTTGACTTTTAGTATAGCATATGCATTGCGAAAGTTGTTTCTTATGAAATTTCCTAAAAAATGAGCACTGGCAGAGGTCCCTAAGTGCAATTGTTAACTTGCAAATAGCCCCGAAAATTAAAAAAACACGTTTTCTTCACTATTTTTTTACAAAAAATTACCGCACATAGATGGCTGAAAATTCTCAAAAATAATGTCTATGTTGACCCAAACATGCATGAATAATTTTGGCGTCATCGGTCAATTACTTCTCGAGTAACTAACGATCACTTTTTTTTTTCCTTAATTGCAAATTACGCCATTTTTCTCACAAACGGGTTTCGCTGGTCGGACCAAGCCAGAAAAATCACAAATCCATTCAACTTTAGTATTCCGTTGGAATTTTTGGGAAAAATCAATTCTAATCGTTTTATACATACAGTTTCTATTGATATTTATCAAGCTAAATATTTCCGATTTATTGGACATTTAAAAAAAGTTATTAAAAAAAAAAATTAAAAAATTATTATTATGCACTGATTCTTGTAACATTATAAGTTGCTAATACTAACTTTTTTAAAAAAATATCCGATTCGTACTTCTGCTTTTTTTTATACACTTTCCCAGAAATAAAATTTGATATTTCACATTGATTTGACAGCTTTTCCATATTGTTTAATGTTGCCTTTAAAATACTTGGCAACTCAGAATTGAAATCTTGAAGGAAAAATATGGATACTTAATGATTTTGGAGCTAAAGTGGGATTACCATTAATTACCATTTGAGATGATAAGATAGAGAATAGAGATATTATAAAAGCAACACATTTTAGTATTTCATTTTGTCAAAATTTATTTCTTTCCTTTTTCTCATTTTTAAAACCACCAACGGACAATTCCGGTCCAGCCTCCGAGGGTTTTGAGCAACATCCTAGGGCACCACCTGGTCATCGCAATAAATAATATTTATTAACCGGGGGTGAGTATTTCTATGAAAACACTCAGTGAGCACCACCCAAACACGCACACATCCATATCCGATCGGGAACAAATCTTTCTTTTTGATTGGGAACAAATTCCTAACCTTAATTGGGAATAAATCCCTTCCTACGGCCGACGCACGGGAACACTCACACACTACACGTCTACCCTATTCTACTGCTAATCTTGATAAAGTATTCTTTATAAATCTAATCTCTCTATAACGATAATATTCTATCCACTCATTCGATAAAACAAACTGTCACCCACTCGGAGGTGTCACCCACCAGACAAAACCACTCATTAAAATAACCCCTGACTGATTGATTTGACGATGCACCAAAACTGAATCGGCATCCCTAAGCATTCCCTACATTCTTGTCTGCGCAACTTTTGTGATTGTAGCCTTCTGGTTTGCTACAACCCAGCGGAACAAAGCAGGCAAACGCACAGTGTGCTAAAACGCCAAAAAGCTGGCCAAAACTCATTAATCGAAGATTTTTTTTCAACGTTTCAACGATTCAAAACGTTGTAGTAGTACCCCTAGTGCAAGGAACGACCGTCGGTAAGGGCCTGAGGGCGCTACCTGCGTTAGGAACTCATTTGTAGTGTGAGTGTGCAGCACGCCCGCGTCAAACAGCTGTTCTGTGAATAAAGTGAGCGTCCATCGTTTTTGTAACAGAGCTTCTTCACAGATTCATATTTTTCAATTCTGCAAAATGGAATGTGCTCTAGCAAGTAAGTAAAATGAAGAAATTTGAGTAACATAGTCATTTCTTAATATGCAGATTGACCCCGAGCCATAGAACATTGGAGATTTTTTGTTTTTCAGTAATAAAAATTATGCGTTTCAAAAACAGTAAGTTACTTCCTCCGCGTTCCTCCGCGCCAAGCTCATCCAGTAGTTGTTTATTGAACCCATTTTAGTAAACACAAAAATTTAGCTGCTACTTTTTGCTACCTTGGCGTTGAATATATAATATAGGCGCGAATGTAAGAATCTTAGTGAATAAATGCACTGTAAAGTTAACGTATTTCCTTTTAAACATGAATTTCATTCAATGATAGAGCTTGATAACTTAAAAACAATGTTTTTTTGTTAACCTAAACTCACTTTTTGCAATAAAAACAATTAAAAAAATAGTAAAAATTTTGAATTTTATAAATCCGATATCAGATTTGTAATCAGCACCCCCGGAAACCATACAATACCGAGTTTCAAAGCGCTAACTCAATTTTTTCGTGTATTATCAAGTATTCCCTACAGTTTGATCAAGTACTTTACTTTTTAAGATAACTTATCAAATATAAAATTTCAGGTGATCTGTAATCGAATTTTGATTATATGTCGTGCACGAATTTTTGAATTAAAGTCCACGGACCTTGACAAGCATTCGGATAATTTAAATTATAGCTGTAAAAAGTTTTAAAAGCTACATCAAGACTTTCAAGAAAAGTTTTACATTTATATACAACTCTATCAAATTAAACGTAGAAATCAGTTAAGGTTTGCGTATCAGCCCCAACCACGATTATAAAAGGGTGAAGGGTTTGGTTATTATTATAGTATTTTTCAGTTAAACGATTTACTTGGACATGGTTATTGTTAATAGCATTTCAATGTTCAAAGCTTTCCTGTGTATCATGTATTGAGGTTGAGTGTTAATGATGAGTTCTTGATTTTTTTTAATTGAATTTATTTTTATTTTGCCAAGAATTCAACAATTTACTTATTTTGCTGTGGGTATCATACAGAGTGTTGAATTTTTCCTTACATCTGTGTCATTGTTTTTTAAATAAACTGAGCTCTCTAGCTACGCATATGATTATAATAGTTGATTTTAGAGGAAAATAGGCAACTTAGAAACCTCTTTGCGAAATGCTTTTTTTCTATTTCCTAAATTACCTATCCTAAGCTAACTAACTTAATCCTAATCCTAAACTTATCCTATCATAAACCGTATTGGCTAGGTACTAATTTAGTTCCAACTTTTTAATGATCTCACTAGTGGAGTTGGCGTTAAGCTTAAGAAATTTATCCGAGAGCTTGATAGCTCTGGAAAATATGAATTCAACATTAGCTCTGGGAGGTTGAGTATTATTTTTAAAATTTTATTTTGTATAACCTGTAGTTTATTAATATGTGTCTTGACATATTTATATCAAACAGGGCAAGCATAGAGCATAACTGCTTGAGATATAACTTTGTACGTATTAATTTCTTATCGATACTGAGTTCCGAATTCCGGTTGACGAGCGGCTATAACAATTTGATAAATTTGCCTGTTTTCGTGATGGTCTCTGTTATGTGTTGGTTGAAAATAAGCTTTCTATATAAATGTACTCCTAAATATTTTACTTTGGAAGCCATTCGACTTCATTATGGTTTAAGCACAGATTTTTGTCGGAAAGGCATGCTTTGTTTTTTCTAGTAAAGTAAATTGCCTGTACTTTTTCAACATTAATTGTAATCCTACACTTACTACAATATTTATTTATTATTTTCAAGGCTTTTTGAAGGTTAAGTTGAATTTATATTAAAGCTGCATAGGTGGTGACTATAAACTGCAGTATTGTCAGCAGATATGGCAAATTTACAGTTCGGAAATCATGGGTGAAAATTGTTTACAGTACGGGGTCTAAAACATAACCTTGAGGTACTACCACTGGTGGTTTTAAATTGCGGTTTTTTTCTCAGTGTAGAAAGTTTCCTTATTAAAACATGATTTTGTTAATCTTTATCCTTATAAATAAACGTTGACAATCTTAGTGTTACTGGGCTTTCGACCTTTCGGCTTAGTGACCTGTGTTACTGAGTTTCGTTAGCGTTTGAAATAAATTGTTTATATTGATAAATTAAAAAGGTGGACTCCATTGAGATTTTTGTAGGGGGGACCTCTGAGTTCTCAGATACACCACTGCTGACGTTGTGCGGTTATTGGTAAACTTTGCCGTTTCAATTTGATCTTTCATAGGACCACGACGGCTATTAAACTTTTTAAATTACTAACTACCGAACATTGATATATGTATGCTTGCAATAAAAATTAGCAAAAGGCATGTGTTTTTATAAATAACTGACAAGATGTCATAACACTTTAATAATTTTAACATTTTGAGAATGCAGTAAATAAATTAAACTTAATGACTGTTTGCCTGTTTACTGTTTGATAATTTATGGCACATTTTGTTTTATGTGTTTTGCTGTTAATAGCTCATAAAAGTTGGTTTCCTTGATGTTTTTTCAAGTACATGCAGTAATAAGTCGGGGCGGTTGCGTTGCAAATGGGAATCGTTCCGGCTGATTATTGTATCAATGATTGGTCTCATCTAACTCGTAAATCCGACCGTCAGCTGTGCCGGCAATGGTGGGGGTGACTGTGGGCAAATACCAAATTTGTCAAAAACATTTCTTCGACAAGTAACTTCATGCCACTTCAAATGTGTACATTATGAATTTTCAGATTAAAAAACATACATAGTCTGCTAGATTGGGGAGGGTGGGTTATACGTCAGCTACTCCTACATATGTTATAAACTCTTACACAAATGTAAGAAAATAAAGTCATTTTATACCGGCTGAAATGCTGCCACGTGGCTCGTAATATATTTAGAAGTATTTAAGCAATAATCAGCTGGGCTTATAGCAGGGGTAAGACTGTCAGCTGAGGTAGTGAACATTTAGCATCCTCAGTGAATCTGTACGCGGTTCAATAACTTTTATGGGTCGATTGACGACCTTTACCCCTACAAACCTTAGTTTAGTTTAGTTGGAAAAGGCACGTTTAGGCGTGTGGCCTTTCGATCACCGGATCCGCTAGGATCTATTGTGAATCCCTATCTAAATTTCATTAGGTCAAGCTTCTTGGAGAAGTCCAGAATTTTCCTGGGAGTCATGTTCCAAACCTGTTCCGGTGTTGGAAAGGGATTTTCTAACTATGTTAGTCTGAGCCTGGCCAGGGCTGCACACTGAGAAAGAACACGCACCGCTATCTCTGAGGCTTCCGCGCAATAGCGACAGGTGTCAGTTTCAGCTTTCCTTATCTATTTAAGGCGATACCAGTAGGAGCCGAATCGACAATGACCGTGCTTCTTTCTACACAAACTGGCATTGCCATAAGCGTCAGCGGTGGGCGCTGCAGATCGATGATAAGTAACTTCTTTTGACCTTTACTGGATGATATGGATACCGACGACATGTGGTTCCAACAGGACGACGCTACGTGCCATACAGCGCATGTGTGGACACTCTGAGATTTGAGGGCATGGTAATCTCACGCAGCTACGACGTGAATGCCTTTAGACTTCTTCCTTACTATCTATCTTACATCACAGGTCTATGCGAATAAACCGGAAGCAATTGATACCCTCAAAGTCAACATAACGAACGCCATCCAGTAAATTCAGCCAGAATTATGCGACAAAGTCATCGAAAATTGACCTCCGTAATACGTGCCACCAAAAAAGCCGCGGGGGACATTTGAACGACGTTATATTCCATACTTAATGCCATAAAATATTCTTTCAAATAAAATAAAAATCGAGTGGATATCTCACACCACTTGTTTTATTTACATTTAAAAGTCGAGCGTCCTTATTGAAAGACCCTTTATTGATTTATTATTATAATCTAAAGCAATTTGTGATTGCTTATATTTCTTATATATATATGCAAATACTCTTTAGGTGAAGAAAATGTCTTGATATTAGTATTGTAATTCTGCCGTATCTTTCCATAAGTCACACAAGAGTGGTCGCCTTGAGAGTGATTTTCTGGGATGTACCTAGATGTGTATGTATATGTACCTATCAATTAGAAAATAGAATCGAACATTCGATGATTTGGATTCTGGAAATAGTACGAATAGTTTGAAAAATTCGAATTATTAGAATAATTTGGACAATGCATAATTTAAAATCAAAAAAATTTATATTGGAATTTTTCACGGTATCAATATGTAATCGACGTTATCAATGCGTAACGGGCAATAACACTTGTGTAGTAAATATCATTTTACATTTTCTTAGCCAATTATATATAAATATATATATAATTTACGGGACTATTTGACCTTTTATGGCCAAGGTCAGTAACTTTTAGATGAGACTAGTTTCGTTTAAATCCGTTCTACACTGAAAAAACGGATTGGCAAAAAACAACTAATGCATCAGTTAAAATCAACTAACATTGTGAGTTGTTTTTCAGCTTACCAATCTTTTTGTTGATATTGCCAATGTCAATTAGTTGGTTTCTTAGTCCCACAGTCAACAAATATATGGGTTGGTAGAACTAATTCAAATTTGTTATTATTTCCCATTCATTAGTTGAATTTGTTAAAGCTGATTAGTAAAACTTCTAATATCCAACCAATTGAATTAGTTGATTATTTCCCATTCATTAGTTGAATTTGTTAAAGCTGATTAGTAAAACTTCTAATATCCAACCAATTGAATTAGTTGATTATTTCCCATTCATTAGTTGAATTTGTTAAAGCTGATTAGTAAAACTTCTAATATCCAACCAATTGAATTAGTTGATTATTTCCTATTCATTAGTTGAATTTGTTAAAGCTGATTAGTAAAATTTGGAATGCTTAACAAATTAAGTTATTTGATTCTACCTTTGCACTAACTATTATGTTATAATTACCTCTCTCTCCCTCTATCAACAGTACAAATCCTGCGTTATTACTATATACATTAGTAATTTGTTCAATTGATTTGAAGGATTTAGGGATGTTTATATTATAGTTATACGTTTCACAAAGTATAGAATAAAATCTATTTATAATATATTCTACTTATGGATAATTGATAAATTGTTGTGGACGTAATATTCTTATTTATGCAGAGACATTAAAAATTTGAGTATATGTTTTGGAATACGGAGCACAAAACAACGCAGCCAGTCTGGGTCAATTGCATTATATATAAACATAACATGCATATCTGGCCGTGTTCGTATCGTCATTTGCACTACAATGACAACATTCAGTCCATTGTAAATTTCTTTTTAGATTACATCACATTGGCTAACGTATACCTTTCAATGCTTTGTATGAAACATTTTAACTTGTTGTTTTTTAATTTATTTTAAATTGAAAAAAGCTTTTTTTCAAAAATCGAAAAACACTGCTGCATTTTTGTATATATTTATTAAAAAAGCCTGGTAACAAAAACATATTTTCTTTCTGTAATTCTAACTTACAAATAATGAACAAAACTGTAACAAAAATATAATCTCTCTTCTTAAGTACATATTCTAGTGGCCGCTTTAGCCGTCATACTGTGACGTAAAAACTCTTATTTTTTTAGAAATTCGGCAATCTCTGCGAATGTACTTGTTTTAAACTTTTTTTGGTTTTATTCCTAGGATTTTCAATTCCACTTCCGCCAATATCTAAATTCCCAAAATCATCTACTCTGGACTTATTTTTTTGAACCAACGGAATTAAAATTTTATATTTATTAAATATATCAACGGAATAAAAATATACTTGACGGGCTCAAATTGTTAGAAAGTGGTCTACATGGTGTATCGTATAAAGATGATAGGGGTGGTAGATCTCCCTAGCCGAAAAAAAAATCAACGGGCAATCGTGGCAATCGCATAATAATGTTCATCCTGGATTTATGAAAACGAAAAAGGTCTAGATTCTCCTCCTCCCTTGCCATACTATTTTTTATTCGACTGGATGAGATTTATCACCCCTATAATTTCTGCATGCGTTATACGATACACCCAGTACATGTACGTACACGAATTTTATTCAAAAGGTTGTCTTACCTTAATTACCTTCAAACCGTTGGGTAAAAGAGTCACTTTTGATGGAGGAAAATTTACATTATATGAGTCCAAACGGATATAGGTATAGGCTTCAGTTTCGTGTGCCACGTTATAAGCATTGTAATGATCTAAAAACCCGTCTGTTATTATTTCTCTGCATATTAATAGAAGCTCGTTTTGGTGTAATATATATGAGATCTTATAAAAAGAAAACTTATCTGTGGTTTTATTCAGTTCAATTAAAATATCATCGAGTTTGTACTTACAATTTCCTATAGAGAAATGCTTACAAGATGAAATAGAAGAGAAGTCAAAATTTTGGCAAGGTAAACTATTAGCAGTGACGGAATAACAAAATGTTTTTGTAAAATCAGTTTGTGTCTGTTTACTTATTTCGAACTCGTTTTTATTAATTTGGGTTCGCTGAATATAGGCAAATTGAAGTTGAAGTTTCGTCGCTAAACTAAGTAGTATGTTCTTTCTTGATGTTATAATGGATGTATATGTTTTTAATTCCTTATGCTTAGCCTCAAATCGAAGGGTCCATAATCTTTTTAGTGGTCCTAATTTCCGAATAACAGTGGGATAGTGCACCAGAAAGTGATGTTTTGGCTTCAAATTTTCTTTGAATAACTGTAGATATAGAGAATTATGTTCTTCAATGAGGTTTTGAAGATAGTTCAAATATTCTGTGTTAAACTGTGGCATTAATACAATGTCTGTTATTCTAATAAGCTTTATTATAAGCTTCCAAACTGATTCACCTTCTGGAACAAGATCGGCTATTAAAAATGGTAATAAGAACACAAATGACTGCATTTCGGTCGCTGACATTTTGAATTTACACTTGTCTAGGTGATCTTGCTTTATATCGACAGATTCGTTGTCTTTATCAATAGTATCATAATCAAAATGTTTTTTTCTATAATTCAAGGTTTCTAATGTAAAATATTGTGCAGTGTGTATAAAATAATTCAACGCTTTTGCTAAATCATAATGACAAATGCCTTCAAATATATCGTGTGTTATGTCCACTGTTATGTTATCGGTTACACTAAAGGAGTCAATTTTATTGAAAACGCACAATTCTCTGATGCCAGTTTTGGAAGGATCATGAGCTTCAACGTCTTTTAAATAATTAGTAGAGTTTCTTAGAGAATCCGAATTCTCTTTGACTTGCTTAGACATTTCATTTTTATGTGACCTACATATCCTGCAATAATAATTGGCTTGAAAACTTTTAACGTAGCCCATTGCACTATTTAAACCCAAATTGTCACCTGTAATAGCACACAAAACAAAGTAAATTCTATCCTCTCGGTTGTCGTAATGAACATTAATACCTTCTTTTTCTAAGTAGATTAATTCATCAATTAAAACTTTAAAATTACTCTGATTTCCTACGATAGAGTCCTCTGCTTTAAGCAAACAAAATGTAAAAATATTTTTTAATTTAGAGTTTTCTTTGGAATCTAAGAATGGAAATTGTAAATAAAATGCCGATATTTTGTGAACAGAACAATGCGATCCTAGTGGATTATTTATTTCGAGGTCATCATAATACAGGATAATTGGAAGAACAATTTTACTTCCAAAGAATTTTACTTTTTCTTTATATACAGTTCCTTGCACAATATTTTGAATATCTGTTGAATTGCAAGAAAGTCTATTAAGTTTCCTCATGAAGCCGTTAAGAACCCCTGGTTTTTCTAAATATTTTCTTATGTTTTCACGGAAAGGAAGGAGTATTCCTTTTCTAACATAATTATGACTATTTAGTAGAGCTGATTCATCAATAATAAATTCTTTCATAGCAAAAAATTCTTCAGTCGATTCTAGATGTTTTTTTAGCATATATTCGCTAGATACGTTTACAAAGAAATTTTTGGTTTGAGCTAGAAAATCTGTTATTTTTTGTTTCTCCATCTCAGATGTATCACACACAATCTTAAATATATTTACTTTAATATAATTTGACGAAAAATCCAAAAATAAGTCCTTCACTTCATGAATAATAGAGTTTGCTTGTTTTCTGCTTAAATTTAAATGTCCGTAAAGCTTTATAGAAAAATTTTCAATTTTTAATTTAAACTCATCAAATATTGATTGCGTATCGATTATTTCGCCATCTTCTTTTTGGAGTTCATTTGGGAAAGCTACTTCTATTCTTCCTATATGTTCACTATTTTCAGTAGATACTTGCGGTATAGTGCTTGTATTATCAAATACTGTGGAGTGTTGAAGAAGATGCCTTTTAAAGGAATATATCGATTGAAAAGACCTACAGCAGCTTGAATAATTACAGTAAAAATGCGATGTACTACTTAGTTTATGACGAAACTTTAAGTGGGCGATGTATGTTGTAATTTTTTCAAATTTTTCTGGACATAGAAAACAGAAATACATTTTAAAATATATATAATACGAAAATGAATTATTAATGCAATTGAGAGAGAATTTTGCTTAATGCTAGGTTCAAAAACACATTTGAAAATTATATTGCATTTAAGTCTGACAAAAGTGCAGTTAAGGCAGAGTTTGGCTTGACACTAGGTTTAAGATTGTAAAAGTATTTTTCAATAAAACTCCACAATTGATGGCACTCTTTTGCATATTCTAAATTGAATACCTGAATTATTTTGAAGGTTACCGATAGTGCCTTAAGAAAACTGGGTAAACTGTAGACAACATCGTTGAAAAATGAATAAAATTCTTTGGGAGCGTTTTCTTCTCCTACAATGATAATGCATGGTTGCATGGTCGCCCCTAACTCCAGATATTTTGCTTTTTGCCTAGAAATGGCAGGTCCAATGTCGTTATATGTCTGAAATAATATTGATTATTTATATATTAACTCATATAATATAAAATAACTGCTTTACATTTACTCGTAGCGCGAAAGCATTTTGTGCGTCTAAAATAGATGGCTTCCACGAAATCTTTTTATCTCCTTTACGAATTTGTAGGACTCTAGGAACCAAAACAGCATTCAATAACAAGCAAGTTATTAAATTTCTCGCATCTAAAATGAAATTAGTTGCAGTAATTTTACTAAAATTGGCATTGACTCCAAAAGTCTAGAGTATTTAGTACCGGTCAACACACGAACATAAATTTTAAGACATTTGGATTAAAACGTGAATTTATGTACAAACAAACTTACCATTAGATAATTCTTCCTCCATGAGGTTTAATAACCTTCTGCTATTAGGGTCTTTAATATTTTTTTTCAGAATTCCTTCAATATTTATTATAAAGTCTTCCCACTTAGAAAACAAAAGAACATCCTTTCCAGGATATATCTGTTCAAAGTCCAGTTCAATCTGTAATTAGTAGTATTAGTAAATATGTATATTAAACATGTAAGCTTGTTCAAAACTAACATAAATATATCCACTTGGTAGCTTTAAGGTTGGCCAATTAGTAAAAATATCTCTATCTGTTAAAATTTCCTTTCTACGCTTAGAAAAAGTAGACTTCCACTTCTCGGTCACTAACTCTGGAGGGTCACGATTATGCATCAACCATTTATAATCCTCTGCTACGGATTCATCTGGAATTGTTATAATTAAAGAATAAATACAATAATATCAAATAATTAACACATTTTCATTACCATTATCAAAATCAGTACACGTTTCAGCAGCAGTTTCAGAATCAAGTTTTCTTACTTTATATTTGCTCTCAATTACTCCAAGTTTGCGATACTTTTTGCACCTTGCATAATATTTGTCAACCAATTTACCTCGTGGTGCACAATTTCCAACACGTGGAATATAATAAATATCCTAAGTATCATACATAAAGTTAATATTTCATTAAAAATATGGTATAATAACCTTTTCTTCGGTAGGAAAAATTGTCTTTATATCATCCAAAATATTTAAGAATGTGGTAGGTACTACAGGGATTTTCTCGGCGATAAGGTAGTCTGTGATTATATTTGACAAAACACCCCTTGAAGAAGATGAGAGTTTATTGGTTTTTTCGAATTCCACCAATAGAGATTTTCCAGTAAAATTTTGATTCAGCAATGATTTTAAGTTCTATATAAAAATACTTTGATGTAATTTATATCTTTAAAAATTGGCATACAATATTACAAAATGTGTGTCACTTTTTGCTGATGATGTTGGGCTATTTGGAAAATTTTCTAAAATCCACGAACTTACAGAATTTGTAACTGACAAGGTTTCCGATAGCTGATTACCTGGACTTGTAAACCCCTGCAAAATGTTTTCAATAAAAAAAAGCTATATAATGTGAGATAATTACATTTGCTAATCTCCACTCGTAGAGACTCTTCTTGAATTTTACGCGTAGTCCAATTTTTTCTCGTGGGATTAAATCCCTAATGTCGTCGTCCGCAATAATTTTCAACACCTCGAAATCAACACCAAAATCTGAGAATTGGTATAAGATAAAACTGAATACAATCATCAAAAATATATATGTAGGTACTAGCAGACCCGTCCTGACCTTGCCCGGGATTTTTTATACAACTTGTAAATTAAAAGTGTTTTATGCGCGAAGACGGGTTTTCATTACCTAATCACGGGTCAAAATGTAGCCGGTTCCAAACACTATTTTGGTTTAGAAAACTCTTAGATACTGTTAATACTATTAATCCTTAATAAATACATACTGGAAGTCTCAACATAGTGTTTTCACAGTTCCTTAAAAAAAAAACAAAACAAGCGTAGAAAGCAGTCGTCACACGAGTAAACTCCCTTAGTACACATGCACAAACTTGGAAAATATTGGTCAAAGGGTCCTTTGGAAAATGCCTTGTCTTAATTAGAAAAAATATGTTAAATTTCTTACCTTTGAATTGTTGGGATAGCTCAACGCATCCCCATTCCCTCAGCAATTCTTCCACTTGCGATTCCATATCCATGATTTATTGAAACTGACACAATCTCAAAAATATTGAATAATATATCTAATAAAATAATTAATTAAATGACACTTGAACTTGAGAAATTTGATATCTCACAACTGAACACAACTGAAATTACTACGAGCACTTGCGACTGTTCACTAATGACGGCGGGTGTCTTTGGGTAAATTTGAGCCAAACTGGCAGTTTTGCCTCGTGCCAAAGCCAGTGGGTTTTTACATGTGTGTGTGTAAAGCCAGGTACACGATCGCACGAGGCAGGGTTCTGTTCTTCCAATTCTGGTAAAAACGGCTCCGCACCGCACGGAGAATAGAGTCGTGTGTTTACCGAACGTACGTATGTGGAACAGAATTCTAGGAACTGACGTTGTGTGAATGCATGCATAAGAGTAGCACCGAATGAACTGGCATGAAACCGAATTCATGAGAACTGTGTGGAAGTAGTTGAAGACAGGGCCACATTAGGGAAACTAACGAATTAACTAATTGTTTTAACTAATCAATTCGAAATAAAGTCAACATAATATAAAATATTTTAAAATCAACCAAATAAATTAGTCAATATTGACTATTTCATAGTTACATAAAATGGCTGAAATATTAGTTGAAACAACTAAAATATATCTTAATCAGAAAAATATATAAATCAACCATTACTTTGACATTTCAGCTAATTGAGAAAAGGTTATTTTACTAATTAAATAAGTTGAATTATCAAATATATTAGTTGAAATGTCCTATAGATCCATTCGCTTTTCTAATCGTTCAATTTAACCAATTTAATTGGCATAATTTGCAAATAAATTGGTTGATTTTGGAATTATTGAAATTAACAAATTTGTTATGGAAATTTTAACAAATCGAGTTAGTGATGGTTGCGAATACCTTTGTTAAAAGTATTAATATATTAGTTGATTGGTCTAAAGAAAAATCAACTAATCGGGTTTGGTTGGATTTGCTAATATATTTTTCTCAGTGTAGATGAGGAGGCTAACTTCTCTCGACGACCTTGAAAAAATTCGAAATTAAATAAGTAAAGTTCTATCGCTATAAAATGAACGGGACTTGCTGACTAATTAGTGACCATTTAGATGTTAAGATTTCAGACATGCGCGCAATAAAAAAAAAATTTTTAATTTAACCAAAAAATTTAAAATTAAATAAAAAAGGTTGTGACGCTGACCAATAAACGGGACAAAACACCTGAAAATGTTCTGTCCTTTTGAGGGTCTATGGCAGCAACTTTTGTATCTCGTTTTTGTAACGAGCAACATCCACAAAAATTATTGCGTTCTTTTAAGAATGTTGAAAAATAACAAGAGTTTTGATTTTAGCTCTTCTCGTTACTTGTAGGTACGCTAAACCCAACCTGCATACCAAATTTTAATTTTGTAGGTCTGCAGCCCTCCCCTTGTGTAGAGTTGGAAGGGCAAAATCGTAGTTCAAGTTTGCAGGTCTGCTAGAAGTAACTTATATTTTTAATGATCGGTGAGTCAGTGACGAAATTAGGAAGCTGTGACGGTAGAGATTTTGTAGACTTTATTAGTTAGAAACGACGGCATTCGACCACGGCTATACTCTGAACATCACCGTATTTATGTGTCGATTTGAATTAAGTAAAGAAAGAAAAAATATTTTTTTGTTCCATATTTTTCGTTTCTTTCGTTTAGGATTTCTTGTTTATTCCTTGCATGAAAGTATGAAAGAAATAATATATATGTAAGTATACAGGGTGTATTGTAATATAACGCATGCAGAAATGAAAGGGGCGATAGATCTCACCAGCCGAACAAAATATCGTGTGGCAGGGAGGCGGGAAATATCAACCGTTTTTGAGTTACCAGTGTGATTCTTTAATTCGGGATGCACATTTTTATGTCTTGCTCTTATTTACGCTGCGATATCAGACTAACGCCAAACAACTACTATTTTAATGTGCTTTCTAAAAATGTTGATCTACCTCTATCACTGAAGGTACAGTCATTGCGAAAGTGAAAAAGTGCTCTAAAACTTCCTACAATACACCCCTTTGCCTATGTCTGCACATATGTAGAAGTACAGCACGTCCGGGAGAGGACATACAAATTTTTACGTAGAAATGCTTTTGCGGAATTTTAAAAAAATCCGCATTTTCCAAAAATTTTAACAAGAAAATAGAACAGAATGTCTGGGCTATTTCGGATGAATAAAATATGTTATGGAATATTCTGAACATTGCAAATGAACAAAGAAACACACCCGATATAGTCTTTAGTGCGAAATGTATGTAAACCCTAAACACTAAGATTTCAGATTTGTAGTTATTATTGAAGAACTATAATTTATATGAGTGAAATATAAAATAAACCTTGGTTTTGCAGCAGCACAATTTTATCTTTCCAAAAAAGATGTAGACACCCACTACTTATATTTTAGTAGCAGACCTCATCCCGTTGTGATGCAGAGTAATTCACCACGAAATACAAAGCTTCTCCTGAATAATTCAAGGATAACCAACTTGGGTAAAGCTAATGACATACTGTCTGATATCATTAATGATAATGAATCCTCATTAATACGTTCTGACTTGCTGAGTGGCTCTGCCCCATAGGACCTCTTACGGTAAAAATAAAATAAATGTGACTTAAGCTCAATAACCCCATACTCAGCCAACTCGGCATGCTACATGTATGTACTTAATTATTACCTTAAATACATGCCCGATTTGCTAAAGAACTAAAATAGCAAAAAAAGTTTATGTTTTCCATTACCATAAAAGACCGAATCCACTCCTGCTGTAATAACAGTAAGTAGGATATTTTCACAACATATGTAAGTGCTGTGTTTAACTTGTAGCGCAAAATTTATTAATTGGTAATTTTTGGTAATGTTGAATAGTGTTACAGATCAGTATTACAAATTAACAACGTTTGCCACATAACTTTAAATAGTGAGGATAAATGTTTTGAGTACATTTTCTTCAGGGCATTAAAGTAATTTTGTGTGTATAATGGGAATAGTATGTATTATTAACTTTGAGTGTTTAAGTGTATAAAATTGTGTTTTAAAAATGTTCATCATTAAAGAAAATTGTGGATGATGTTGTGAATTGGTCTTGAAATATTGGTTTATTTTTCTGCTTTGTCACATATAAATACCATGCCATGTTATCCTATTGGCGCCGATCTGCTGAACTTTGATTGGGTTCACATATTTCTTGGTAACTCTTGCAACGAAGCCGTATCTAGCTTTTATTGCATCTTCGAAGATTAAATAGATAATCATGTTAGGTAAGCACCATAGGAAAATGCATAAACTGAATAAAACTGAGGATCACCTGCCCTGTAATGATTCGAAACCTTTTTAGAATAACGGTAAAAACTCCAGATTCCGCCGCGAGTTTTCGACAACATTCAGTTTCGGTACTGAAAATCATGTGATCCGCAATCCTCTGTGACATGTTGGCAAGTTTTTTCAAGAGCTCCTTTGTTTAGTATAATACCTAACCTACAGGGACGTACGCAGAATAGAACGTCGGGGAAGGGAATTCGAAAAAAAATATTCATCACGTAAAAAAAATATATTTATTTATAAAACAAGGTCTATTCATCTTGACTTTAACAACTGGAGAACGAAGCACAATCAAATTTTGAATGTGTTGCATGCTATGGGTGTGATGACAGGATTTAACCCTCTCTCTGTGCATATAAATTTTAACATTAACCGTGCATAGGGGTGTAAATGCACCCCATAGATTTCTAGTGGGAAATATAAGGAAAAGACTTTGTTTGCGTTGGAATTTGTGGTATATTATTTATTTGTGGGAAAGATACTTAAAATAATTAATTAAAATTCAGAGAATTGAAATGAAATAGATCAGCAAATTTAAGATGCATCATCGGAATCTTCTTCATCGTCACTAGCTTCAACGTTCATGCATTGATCACAAGTATTTGTGTTGTTATTTTTACAAGCTGGTTCATTGCAAATATCGCAGTGCAATCTGATTTTAACGTCGCTGGATCGAGGACACAGGTAATCAACGTAGATGATACCGCTGGCCTCTCCTTATTATGCTGGGTTCACCTGTATGGTGAACGAAGGGACGCCCAAGTAAAGGTACGTTGTAGCCGACTTGTTGTGTCGCCATTCTCAAGCTGGTTTTTAACGTCTTCAGATTTAATAACCGTCTATGTATGACACTATCAACCAGCTGGTGTCACAAATCCTTGAGGAAATCCTTCCGCTCTGAAGATTTTTTCGCCATATACATATAATTGTGGGTTTGCTATCCTGTGCAAGTTCAATGCAGCTACACCCGCCACATTAACCATGTTGAAAAAAAGAACCATTGGCCAACGTCTGGTTTTTCGCTTGCATGTATATGTTTTAACAAGTTGATCTAGAATATCCACACCGCCCTTCCTGGCGTTATAATCCAGAATTATATTCGCCTTCGATGTTTCTGGATCAATAACAGTGTCGTTGTGAAATGTTGACAATAGGAGAACATTTTTGTTTGGTTTTGGAACATATATGTAGCTTATTAGCGTTAGATAATTATTAAAAGAAAACCGTTGTGAATCCACTTAACATTTTCGTATTTCTTCTTTCTTGGAGAATTCAACCGGCAGATCTGGTTTATTGTTTTTGACTGGTCTTATAATTGTAGTTTTTTTCGCCAATAACTGATCTGCCAGAGTGCAAGTGCAACTCGTGAAGTAATTATCTATTGTAATAGTTCTGCCTTTGTTAATATAAAGCTAACTCAAACGATGTACCAAGGACAGAGTGTAGTTACTTGCTATTGGCTCGTTGGGCTGTCTTCCTACGTATATTTCTCCTTTTAATGGATACGAATTTTTGGAGTCACATATCCAGAAAATTTTAATTCCATATTTGCCGGGTTTTGTAGGAATATATTGTCGGAATTTGCACCGACCCCGAGATGCAACTAATTGCTCATTAACGGTTAAATCTGCCGACGGTGTATATGGAGGTTTTAAATATTCTAAGAACATACTCCAAATGTCTCTGAAGGCTGCCAATTTATCATGTTTCAAACGTTATCCTCTAGTAAGGTAATTATCAAATCGCAGAAATCGCAGGAGCTGCTGGATTCTTTGCAATGACATGACGGCTCTATAAAACGGACGGTTGTCCTTCTCCCAGAACTCATCCAATTGTTCATCCCAATATTTCCGCATTCCAGAATATATTAAAATTCCAATTAGAGCGTATACTTCGTAAGTTATAGTTAGTATACAGCCAGCGCCAGCCAATATTTATAGGTGGGAACACGAGGGAGATTTTGAACTAATTGTCGTTTTTTACGACCAAATATATCTTTTGGGTCCTCATTTACCTATCAATCTTCCAACAACTAGACAATAACCCAAGTACGTGTTACCGTATGAACTGCTCTGGTTATCACGATATCCAAATAAATTACCTCCTAATATGATCATCAGACAAAAGCGGCGGCGAAAAAGTGAATTTTGAGTGGTAAATATATGATGAAATATTGGGGTGCAAAACCACCCCTATGCACCGTTAAGCGCCTCAACACCTTTGCAACCTCAATACTATATTTAAATTCACCGATTTCAAAGCGATTTGTTCAGATTATATGTGAAATATACCACAGATAGCATTCCCAAGAGCATTTTTTCTAGAATTCATTAATTACTTAATTATTGACATTTTTAGTAGCCTGGGGCGTGTTTACACCCCCATGCACAGAGAGAGGGTTAAAAGGCTTTTGCACTCAAGTACTTCGGGTTACAATGAATTCGCATCAGACGCACCACTATGCGACGTATCGCAAGCTTTACGCAAATTTCTAAATTTTAACGCGGTGCATTCAATTGAACTTTTTTCTTAAGTTGTTGTTGAGTTGTGTGTACTATTAAAGATGGATTTCGATGAGCAGCTTATTGATAAAGTGTGGGGAAAAGTAGCTGCAGCACTTCGAATAAAGTATGGTTTATTTGTAGCATTTTATTAACTACATATTTATGTTTAAATATATACAGAAACTATTTAATTGAACTTAAATTCAAAAATTTTTGTTGAAATTAAAATATCATCTGCTTGTAATTTGACGCGTACAGCATTCTGTTGTGACTTACCCAGCGTCGTCTGCGTTACTTAAGGGGTTACATGGGTTTCCTCCGCGAAAAAACGGCCTATTTTCAATAATTTTTTTTCATATTAAAAATAAAATTTTTCATTCAAACTTTTTACCGTTTGAAAGATACACATTAGGTAAAAGATTTCTGAAATTTTTGTAAAAAATTTTTAAAACTCCGCCATTGTGACGTCATTTCCGGCGAGCCCTCGGAAAAAAGGTGTGTCCGCGTTGCAAAAACGAAGGAAAAAAATAAAATTAAAATTACATTTTTGGCGGACGTTTTTACAAAAAAATTAAAATTTCGCTCAAAATTTCTCGTCATTTTTTATTTAAAAATAGTTGTAATTGAAAAAAAAAATCCTTCGTTCAGGTACTTGTAAATTCTATCTCGAAGAACTGTGTAAATTTTCATCAAGATCGGTTGAGTAGTTCTCGAGAAATCTTGACAACCGACTTTGAAAACACAGTTTTGAGAAAAACGCGTTTAAAGTTTTGAGTGACAATAAAACTGGGAGCAACTGGCTTTGAGCACGCAACTTCCCAAGGCTCTATCTCCGAAACTATTACTCCGATCGACTGGAAAATTCAGGACAATATTCTAGAGATGTTGAGAAAAAATTCGATTTTTTGAAACCGTGAAACCCATTAAAAAATTTCAACGCACGCAAAGTAACACGTAAGGGAGAGACAGACGGAAGGAAACAGAAAATGAAAAAAATTTACCCCACTTTGGCAGGTTTGAACCACACTCCCTCTCGTTATGGCACAGAAACAGCATGGCTTTATAAAGGGAAAATGAACAACTAGTTACCTTTTCGAATTCCATCACTTTGTTTCACAGGCCCAACAACATCAGCAAGTTGACACCGTCTACCATACAGATTTCTCTAACGCTTTTGATCATCTTAGTCATGATATTCTTTTAAGTAAAACCCTTTCGTTGCTAAATATTTTTGGAGAATGTATCCCGCATGGGCGGAATTTACCACCGTCGTTTGAGAGGTCGGCGAAAGCGTTAAATATGAGAAGGCTTTAAAACTACATATTATCACAGGTAACGAAATCACAATATGCAAGAAAATAGTTTCAATAATATCACCAATGATATTAGAAATCTTTTGAGGATCATCGTCAGTAACATCACAGACCCCAATTAAAGATGGGTGTTGCATTGGTATGTGTCGGATCCTACTTCCAATTATAGCACACACTGCTAAGTTATTAATTTTATATATATAATTAATTGTTTTAATTACTTTCCTAATTAACAAGTGTGCAAAATTTTTAAGTTGTTTAAACTAGTCCTTCCTTGAGTTATTAAAACATTTATTAACAATTTTTATAAAAAAAAATATGAGCCTGTGTTATAATATTGTACTACACAATCGAGAAATGAAACTTCTACGCAATATTCACATTTAATAAAAAATGTACAAGTACTGCTAGAAGTACCACCTTTAAAGTTGACAATATTCGTTCGCCACGTTGCGTTGAATCGACATAAAGAGGGCAGTTTTCCGGTCACCAAATCGGATGCGCTATCTTGAATTTCCAAATGCCGATATCAGATTTGAGATCAGCGACCCTAAAATATAAAGAAACCAATTTTCAGAGCAATGCGTTGAAGTTAAGAATTTTCTGTCCCCATATTGGATGCACCACGCCATCTTTAATTTTCAATTCCCAAGCTCAGCTCAGATTTTCCCTCGGAATACAAGCTTCCTATTAAAAAAAGTTCCATTCGAATCCGTGCAATAGTGTTTGACAAAATTGCGGACATACATACACTTTACTGACAGTGATTTCTGATCGACAAGCGGTAGCGTAATTTGTTCAAAAAAAGGAAAAATGTTTATTTATTTTTCCAAGTCAATTTCATCGCCTTGTCAGTAATCCCCACCCGATACAATGCACTTATGCCAACCTTTTTCCAATTCTCGAAACATTCTGAAAACTCGGTTTCCGGTAGGGCCTTCAATGCTTTTGTCGATTCGACTTTTATTTTCTCGATCGACGGTATCCACGGAGAGGTCTTTTGAATTAAGGGAATAGCCAGAAGTTACGCGGTGCTAAATGCGGCGAATACGGTGGTTGCGGAACAATATGAGTTGAAATCGGCTCCAATTAATCAATACTGTGTGAGCCATTGCATTATCATGATGCAAAAACCAAGAGTTGTCTGTCCATAATTCCAGCACTAGTAAGCATTTGCTTGCGTCATAACCTCATCACCAAAGGACTTTTGTAATATCCTCAACGTTTCCGCAGCAGAATATTCATTCTGCAAACAAAATTTAATGCAAATTCTTTGCTCAACAAAATCGTATGTTTACAAAAACAAGAGTAGCTCTGCACCAATTGAATATATTGACTTGAAACTATATAATAATATCAAAGACAGTTCTAACAATTCACAAAAAAATGTGTATGCTTTCATAGCACCCACTAATTTTAAATAAGTGATTCACCTTATATTATACAGTAGTATACACGTCCATAGCATCGAAAAGGTTAAGTATGTGTGGTCTACGGGAGACTTTGTTGTCCTGGTTCTCGTATTATTTATCAGATCTTAAAATGCATGAAGTGATCCCAGGGTGTACATCCTTCGAGTTTGTTCCGTTATTTGGAGTACCAAAAGGATCTATTCTAGGTACGCCACATTTTTGTTGGGCATTTTAACGACTTGGGTGTAACCTTCGATTCTAAGTTGAGTTTTGATGTTTATATGTATAAATAACATATGTAGCAGATCCACGCAAAAACCTTCATGTACTGACTTTAATGAAAATCTAAAGTTTAATATTTTGTGTTCGCCATTTTGAGGTTGTAAGATTTTACAAAATATTTGAAATCAGTGACCCAAAAATCCTCATCTGGAATGTTCCTGTATCTCTCCATTTTCTGGTATTTCCTTGGGGAAGCGTTCAACTATTTCTGTCGCCGGCCCTGGACTTCTCCACAAGGTTTTCTGACTCAAATTTACTATACAAAGTGCAGTGATTTGATGTCAGTTCTGCAATCCGCCTTTATTTTATTCTAAAATGAGAAACTTTCACAGAAAAAAGTGGCAAAATGGCAACAAATATGTAATATCCTTCTATATTACAGTTTATTGTGTTCGTTTATTCAGTATTTGTGTATTATTGCTAACTAAATGAATATAGAAATTAATGGCTCATATTCTAAAAAAACCGAGCTGGATCTCCATTAATTAAATGCAAGTCAATTTTTCTATGTAAAGACTGTGCTTTTGCTGTTTTTTAGAATATGAACCATTGTTTAAATTTATATTGGAAATCACTACTTACCTATTTTAATTACAATGTATTTGTCGATCGTGAAACCTGAAAGATAATATGATAAATAAAAGGAAGACAATGGGCATGGAATGGACTTAGAATGGTAGAACGAAAAATTCAGTTATCTATACACGCAGTTTTATTAACTTTAATATAACAACATAATACACCAGATTCTTCCACTTTTAAATACGTGTAATTAGATATATTTTATTGTACTAAAGATATTTCAAAATTGTGAATAAGAAAATTAATGTAAAAAGTTATTGTAAAATTTTTGTATGTAAATACGATTATTAATTGATTCATTATTTGTCGGTGCATAATGTTAAGAGTGTTAGATACTGTTTCCTTCATTTTAAGTTTTATTGGTGTATAAACAAATTCCTTAACAGCGATTACACCTAAATGAAATGAAACTATAGACGATTTAGGTTTTATTTTCGAAATACCTGCTTATTGCATATGTGAATTGTGTTTTGAAAACGATCGAAATACGGTAAATACAAAAAGAAACTGCTCGACATTAAGAAAACGTTTATTAATTAATACAGTAATTTGTTCTAAATTTTCCACCTGTATGTATTGTTGTGCAGACGTCTCACTACGATGTGATAAATTTAAGAGAATGTCGAAATTGTCTGAAATTCAATTTCCGTGACAAGTATACTTTCTTATGCACTTCTCTAGAGAAGTCTAAAACTAAATTAAAATACACGTTCAAAACACCACATACGTTAATCTGGAAAATACCATCATATTTGTAAATACCTTTGTAAATTTCATAAATATTTACTGTGAAATATTGTTTACACAAATAACAAATACTGTTGGCGTCATCATAAGATCATATTTGGCACCGTTTTTTCCTAATTGTTTACAAATATTACTTTATTAATAGTTTAGTTAAATTCTTCTTATTTCTCAGAAAAAGTTAACTTGCCTCACTTAAGAAATCTAAAGTCCTCAATGCGACTGTCTCAATGAGCTTCTCGAAATTCAATTAAACTAATCTGTTCGAATTAAAGCATTGAAGCGTTTGGAAAATATCTCTTACATATATACAACATATTGCTTTTAACCTATCACCGAAAAACGATTGGTTCTCTGTCAGTGTACGTGATAATAGTGATGTGATTAAGGTGGCAAATGCAACTGGGTGTGGGAACGTAACACGACACCGTTAGTGCAAATTGATCCCTAGAACTAACAGTAATAATTAATTGCATTTCTTTACTCCTTCAAATGATTGAATTTTAAACGTGTAGTTTTGCTCCTTAAAATCTTGCGTTCTCGCAAATGAACCAAAATGCGAATGACCCTGTATATTAAAAGGCTAACTTATCTGTGTGGGCGGCGTGCTCATACAGAATGATGCTCACACATGAAATGTGTAATTATGCTATTAATACCTTACAATTACTTATAATTTGTTGTTGGTACCTATGCTTGGCGGGATTTTATTGATGTTTTACAATAACAGTGAAATTCAAAAGTTTCAAATCCAAATTACTCGAAGCCATTCAGAAAAAGGACAGTAATTTAGGTTTAAATGATTAAGTGTACTATTTCATGCTACTCCTGCAACCAGTGGAGTTTGAATCAACATCTTCTTAAGTTAATGCGACTAGAAAATTCAGTTATCGATTCGGTATATGTATTATATCTCAATGTTGATGTAAAAATCCACCCTTTGAACGTTCATCAGTAGGTTTGGCACAAGTATTTCATCGTAATTATAAACAGTTGAAAAGTCCTAGCACTGATTTACCTGGCTGACACAGTTCATGGACATGTCACATTTGTTACAATTACAATAATAATCACAGCTCTAAGAAACCATAGCAACATACTAATACCAGTAATTAGCCTTCGAAATAATAAAAAAACGAGGCGAACGGAACGAACTCTCCAATAGACAACTCTAATGATCAACGCTTTATACGGCAAGACAATGCTTATGAAATTTATTGGTTGGTTAATGAAACGTGATTCAAGTTGCAAATTTCAATAGATGTCTCGTAACAACTAGATATACAATTCATAAAATAATTCCTATATAAATACTTATCCTTTATTTAATTTATAATACTCTAAGTTTATATTGAAATTTATATCTTTGTCAAGCTCTATTTTCATGATTGCCTTGCATTTCTTTAATGATCTAACAACGTTATTTTATCTTTGGAAAATATTAGTACGGTTATCGCGTGATGTGGGCGCTTCAGTTTTCACTGAGTTTTGTTTGCGTCCAAAGAAAGAAGGGTCCTCATATATCGTTCAGATACAATTCAGTGGAATTCGAAATTTTGAAATTGAAATCTGGAATATACTACGAACTACGAAAATACCAGTACGACTCAAAATACCTCCAGCAGCCTCCCAAGAAAGTACCTCGACTCCCGACCTATACATTATCCATATACTGCGACTTCTCTCTTCAGGTGGGTATGTAGAAACCAAATATGTACTAGTAGATATGTAACATATATTAAAATTATACCTTTTCAAGAGCGAGGGTTCGATGGTTTATTTCTCATTATATGGCATGGCGCTAATTGAAGAGCAATCTCGAATAAAAGTATAATTGTGTTATTTCTTTATTTCGCTTAATACAAACTACAGATTTATCTACATTAACTTGCCTGAGTTGATTAAATGTTAGGGAAATATGTATATGCTGATGTAGAAAGCCAGGGTGAAAACTAATATTTAAAAAAAAAATGTTACTTTGCGAAGGGATTCACATGAATATGAACCAATAAATAATGAACGAATAAGAACAGTTTTCATAACAACGCAAAACAATCGATCTTTTACCCAATTATAGTAGTCGGAGACAAAACAATTTCAAATACATTGAAAAAAAGGCATCGAAAAATTCCAATGAGCGGAATGGTGTAAATTAAAATAATTATGCCCATGCACGAAGGTCACTCTAATTTAAAAAAATATAGTTTAAAGGCCCATGGTCGTGTGCGTAGCGATGGAGAACTTCAAAACAATTGACTTTCGACATTTGAAAATTAGTCATATTATTCATGAAATTGGATGAAGGACATATGTAGGATAAAGTTTAGATAGTAAAAAATATTTTCTACTAACTACATTTTCATATCATATAGCGATTTCTGTGACGCTGAAAAAGTTAATTGCATAATATAAACAATAACACCGGCACAAAAAAAGCACAACCACATACGTCCGCTGTATTCAAGTCCGAAAAACCAAATAGGGTTTACATGAGAAATTGAAGATTTTGAAAGTGGACTATATGATTTCGATGTATTTCGCCGGAATCCGAGGTCAGAATTGCCTCATCACCACAGGACCGAAAAACCACATGAAACCGGCCCAAATAGGGCTTACATGAGAAATTGGAGATTTTGAGAGTGCACTGTATTATTTCCATGCATTTTTCCTGTTGAATTCGAATTCGAGGTCAAAATTGGTCCACCTCCCTAAGATTTTTTGTCGGAACCAAAAAACCAGGTTTACAGGTGGTATTCTTCGACTCTCACGAAAAATCCTTAGGTGATGGGCCAACTCTGACCTGGGATCCGGATTCAGCAAAAAAATACATGGAAATCATATAGTGCACTTTAAAAATCTCATGTAAAACCTATTTTGGCCGGTTTCACATATTTTTTTAGCTCTCACGAAACATTTTGAGGCGATAATCGAATCCTAACATCGCATTCCAAGTCAACGGCCAAAAATACGTGGGAGTTTACAGGTGGGTGTCCCGTAAGAGGGATTTTTTTTGGCCAGTGTAATAGTTCACATAAATTTTCAATCCCGTTTGACGACTAATAAAAATTTTATATTTTCATCAAATGGCCATAGTGCAGCCTAATTTACTTATTTCTTTTCCAGCACAATATGTGAAATTTTATTATGTTCCCAAAATCTTAATTTGGAAGAATTGAATTGCTTTGAAAATTTTAAGGATTTTTCTATGGTCTTGGCATTGCCGATTAACAGGACGTTGAAAATATTTACTTTAATACGTGTAGAAATCGTACATAAGACTTTAAGCACGTTTGCTGAAAAACCGCTTCTTTTAAAATATTCCACGCGAGAACTCAAAAACTAATTAACAGATTTTAATAGAAGTGCTTATACGTTTTGTTATACCTCCCTCTATCGGTGCCAGAATTATTTGAATAGATTCATTTTTTCCATATTTCCATCATCCCTCCAAAGAAAACAAAATTGGAAAAAATTAATTTTTTCCGTCATTGTTTTAAAGTAACATTTCGTAATTCTTCTGGCTTTTCTTTTGTCAGACGAGTACAACAGTCACAATTACGTGGACAATGGACACTTTCCAAGTGCGGACGGTCCTACTTCCGACGTAATATTTATGGAAATAATCTTTTTTTTTTAAATTTTATGATAATCTTCTTTTAAGATAAAAAGTATGGCTAAAACCACACTTGAAAAATAATTTTTTCCCAGAAAAAAAATGCTATATTATATACAGGCTACTCCAACTAGATATGGTCAAGCTGATTAGCTGTGTTATGATGTTATGATAGAGGCATACACATATGAAGTGTTTGATATTAAATTGTTTATTCTAATTCAAAAAAATAATCAACGTCGAAACAACACTTTCTGTATATTCAAAAATGATATCACTATTTGTTTATTTTCTGAATATACAATGTACCAAGAAGTTTTTGCACTAACGGGAATACTCTTTGTTGGCTAACTCACTTCAATTTTATTTATTGTATGTAATGAAATTTTAACCGGTTATTTTTTTATTTCATTTCCTGGTTTCTGATCTGCATAGGTATCATAAAATTAGCATTGAAATATCGTTTTTAGCAGAACGTATTATACTACACTACTGTACATTTAGACTTAAACATTTAGTTCGTTAACCTATTTGAACTGACAATTGTGTTTTATCAATTTTTGCTTGATTCAAATTAAGTAAGAATACAGGCTGTGCGAAAACAAATCTTGAATTTTGTAAAGCTCCCTATACTTCCAAATATATAGAAGTGAAACATATAATTCCACTGAGTATTCTATGGGTAAAAATATTGGTATCTATGTGAAACTGTAGCAAAGCTTGCACATGTATTTGGTCCCGATTAATAAGGTAAAAGGTTTCGTACGGCGATGACGATGAGTGATGAACAAGATTAATCACATCAACATCCAAACTGTTTGGGACTGATGCAGCTGTCGTCAAAATTATTTCTAAGAGCCATTTTTGTGACTGTATTTAGAGGCAAATTTCGACATTTTTATACGAAACTATGAAACCCACATTCGTACTTCCGCCGACGAATTCCACAATATGCCCCATATATGCGTATTATGTTTATTTTGAAGTCCTTAATAAAATAATCGAAAATATTCAAAAAACGTCACAACGGTGATCCCCCTTAATAAAACGAAAAACGGCAGTAATGGCGTCTTAGTTTATTGCTTTCCTTTTTGATTGCTGTTTCAATACAATTCGAAATTAACCTTATCAACAAAGTGCTCGACCACAGACGACAGTCGTATTGCAATACACGCAAATAATCGAGTCGAGATACTAAATGCGAATCATGCTTGCTTTATTATGATTTATACAAAGTAAATATCATGCAAACATTTGGTCTTTTCACATGAAAATGTGAATGGAAAAAACTAAAGACAGACTACAGACTCTTCATTAGACACTTGAAGTACATAAATTCAAACTTTTGCTAAGTGAGGCAAAACGTAAAATTTAAATGTTGATCATTGATTGCTCTAAGGCATAAACTTTAGAAATTTGCATGGTAAAAGGACTCCCTCTAAGAAGTGTTCGTTGCTTTATTTCAGCAGTAATGGAAACAGACGACCATGGGCTTATAGTACACATTAGTGGGGAAAACTGGAATTGACCTGAACAGCTGCACACTCGAAACGAGTAAAAGAAAACAAAATGTAAAATGAAACTAATTTATTGATTGCAAAAACTCAAACATTGCGTAACATACATAGTAAGGTATATATAAAAATGAAACGATAAAATATGCGTACAGTGTAAATAGATTCGCACTTATAATAACGGATATATTATAAAATATAAAACTACAACATTAACTTAGAACTTTTGAAGTATAACATGTATAACAAAATTTCGAATCAAATCAGTCTCAAAATTGTCTTTTGAACAAAACGTACATACTGATGAAGAAATCATACAAAAATCATATAAAGTGGACTCGAAAAAAACAAAGGCAATAAGATTAAAATTGTAGCCGAAATGTGTAAAAGTAAGTCTGTGTGATGTTACATATCACATAAATCCTAATGTAAAAAGGAAACAAATTACTAGAATTTCCCTACAATTTAATGTTTGGCACGAGACTGGCTAACATCTACGGTCCTGCTCTGATTGCGTGTATAATGTCGGATTTCAGGAAGAGGCTTAAGTTCGTACTTTCAACTGTTTCAAATGTCAAAAGAACCTGCTTGCTTCGTATCGTCAGATATTTATCGTGGCATATATGAGCTACTTTATGTATTGAAGTCGTCACATCTGCGGGTGATGACCGAAAACTCGTAACTAAACAGATTACCTTTGAGGTGAGTGAAAATATCTGATTTGGCGGATTTGACAACAAAATGTATTTTGGAAATAACACAGAGTAAAGCGAACAAATTCCTCGAGTACATGTAGTCATTTTCCAAAAAGTTCTTTTGTTTTCTTCAAGTTCCTTTAAATATAGTTCTTCTTTGTTGTATATCACATTTTCAAAAACAAAACTTCAATACACATTTCCTAATAAACTTTTGGCACTTCGTGCAAAGTAACAATTTTTACCTAAATTTGTCCTTCTGTAAAATAAAACGATCACTTAATTTTGCAAACTCTTACATATAACTAGACTCTTCTAGTGTTTAGTACAACAATTTTAGAAACATAAAAATTGCTACGAAATCTTTGGCTTTGATCCCATTGTCCAATTATTTCTCGTCTTAATTTAATGCCTAATAAATTCACTAAAGTTTCGTTGCATGCATATTTGGATATTGTTCTATTGAGCACAAGTGATATAGTTCTGCCGGTCATGCCTACGGCGCGAAACGCGAGCCACGAACCAACTTTGTATAACGTCTTAAATTTTGATTGTCTCAACGTTCTTTAAACAAAACGAAAAGGACAAAATATAAAATTGTTTATATCCACAGTCTTAACGGTTTTTCCTTAATGATTATAGCCTGATTTGAATTCATGGCCCGCGCATCGCAGGTACGCAACGATGTCATCTAAGTTCAAAAATCGAACGGGCAGCTTTCCGAGCTGCCTTGAAGCTCCAATTCAATTTACGCCTAAGTCTCTACTTGGTTTAAAGCACATATAAATCTATATTGCTTAAATTTTCATTACACCTAAAGTTTTGTCATTAAGATATTCTCATTTTAGTACTGATAAATTTGCAACTCAAAGACACCGATGGAAAAATCATACGGGCAGGGGAACCAATCAATCAATCGAAAAATCGCGCGCGGGCGCTGCAAAGTGATGTCAAAAGTAGGTGCGTATGTAACAAAAGACACTGTAATAATTGAACTCAGTGTTCTCTCTGGGTGTTTTCTCCAAACACGCATGCCCGACAACCTTACTTTTGAAACCACCTTGTGAATGTATACTCCTCAAGGTTATACCGGAATTAAGGGAGATACGCATTTCCAAATTCATATCTTAATATTCGACATTTCTACGCTAGTTCTTTTGCACCTCTTTTTACATTACGTTACATTACGAACCGAATTAACAGATCAGCCAAAAAGCGTTACTTGTAAAAATCATAAGATTTTAATATTTATTATTATTTAAGTAATTATATAAGTTGATCCCAATTTTCAGTTTATCAATTTCTTTTATTTAGTTCTCGCTATAATGAAGTTATTTCTCTAATTGCTGCTTCTAGCATAAAATTTACACTTTTAAATGAGATACCTCTCTAACTTCGTTCAATAATCTTTAATGTGTATGATATTTACAAACGATATTGTCTTTTGCTTCAAATACTCCTTTGTATTTAAAAACCCGAGAGTTACGCCTACGAAAAATTCCTGTCTTTCTTTAATTTCCGATATTACTGTTGCTGTGTGGCCGTCTCCAAGTAAACAAATACCTTCTCTATAAGCCAATATTTGCTCGCGTATAGAGTGAAATTTATTTTATTCGTCAGTTTTTACTGAAATCCAGATGAATTTGCTGAATTGTTGAATTGTTTATAAAAATTAAAGTAAAAATGATAAACATTCTAACTTGTGTATATTTAGCTTAGTTAGATTAATTGCATAAATACTGTATTTTTACTTATAAATAATTTTATATCCTTGGATAATAAATAAGAATATCTAAAATACAACTTTACCTAAGTTACATCATATATCAGTTGTTCTTTGTTTTTCATAAATTCAAAAACCTCTCTTACTTTTATTGTTAATGCATGTACATTTTTGTGTTTTATTCAGCGATGCCTGCCCCTAGCAACTATGGAAAACATATTCAAACGTCAACAAAGCAATTGTAAGCAGTTTTATGTATTATGAACAAATTTTCAAAAACGAAACAAATCCATCGAACGAACAAACGAATGAACGAACAAATAAATAAGGCACCCTACGTGAAAGCACTCGATCTAATTTTGCCCTATGTAACTTGTTTATAGCTCTCACTATGCATCGCGGCATAAAACACAAAGGTCTAATTGTAACTACATATTTATATAACACACATTTTGCAAAGCATAAACATGTGAATTACCCTAATTTTATAAAAAGTTCTGAAATAAACCGAAATAAAGATGTATATTTTGAAAATATATCTTTATTATTAAAAATATAAGAGATCTGTTTCATATGGATGATTCCGAGAGAACGGTTCTCCGTAAATTCTGTGGATATGTTTCCCCGAATTTCCCTCAATTGCTGCTCTTTGAATTTTGTCTCTATCGAATTGATACACAATAGATATGTCCTTATTATGATATTAATCTGATTATGTCTTTTACTGTCTTCTGATACTTCGCATACACAAATATGTATTTCAAATATTAATAGTTATAGTGGTTAAAATGTCGTTACAGTCTGTTTAAAAATGACTAAGTCGTTACACAATCTCTTTAAATCTAATCTGTTTAATAATTGTTTACTAATTTGCTACTCTTTAAAAAATCAGCTCTAACACTTTAAATTCAAATGACCAAATGAATAACGTAACGATAACGATAAAAAATGTATGTATGTCCTTGCTGATGCCTCCTGAAGCTTCTTTAGGAGGTGCCTGGTTTTATGTAAACACGAAACACACTTTTATGAAAAAATAACTTAAACAATATGAAAATGATCCCAACCATAAAGGGAAAACCAACACAAATGCCGAATGCCATACTTGTACTTTATAAATAACCAAAAGTGGTACGTCCAAATTTCGAAGGGGATACGTTTACTGCTGTCATATAATTTACGTTCACGCTTAAGAGATGATCATTGACTGCGGCGGTCTTTTAATGAATGGGCGCCTTCACAATGTGATTTGGAGCAATATAATGATATCCAGGGATTGGCAGTCCAGCTGTTTCCATTGAGATCCTGAAAGAAGTTCAAAAACGTTAATCCTGTTAAAATTAATGCAACTGAATGAAATGAAGGTTCCAATAATTCCTCTTTTGCTTAACAAAATACATTAACGGCCATATATTCTTGTACATTCAATCGCGAGTAGATATTGCATGGATAATAGGTGGTGTACATAAAACCATTTTTTTTAAAATCCCAAGCAAATGTCCACACAAGAATGCAAACTAATAACTGAAGAGGTAAAACATTTATGTTCTGTGACCGGATATATGAAACATTCAAAGAATCTATGTCTTATTGTGAACTGCTTACGCATCTGGAACATTCATTTCTTGAAACAAAATTAACAGGTTAAGCACAATGAAAATTAATAGTACACATCTCGAGTATTGAGGCTTAATGCTATGAGAATTTCATAAACAGGAGAATTATTAAAAGAAGGTTAAAATAAATAGCCTTACCGGAATGTGTGGGTTGGACGGTGGTATTTGATATTCTTCAAAGGTTGGCTGGGTTGGTATTTGAGATATTTGGTTTTTTTTTATCAGGTAATGCGTGGTTGGTCTCGGAGTCTGGGATATGACCTTAGTTTTGCAGCGAAAGGTGTGGATCTTTCTTAGATATAGAGTTAATCATCAGCTTGGACATTTATTTTTATCTCGATCGACGAGAACATAAGCACATCGTTCCAGGTCACTTAAAATATAGACTGTTACAATATTTTCAAAATATTTTCTACGCACAAAAACACAAAATATTTGAACTTGAACTACAACAACCAATATTAGGTACGCTCAATGAGTATAGTACATATTTGAAAAAAAATGGTGCTCAGTGAGATAAAAAAAAATATTCAAAAAGTGGAAGAAGTGATTCGTCTCTCATTTCTATGAATATTGTGCTTCATTGTAATTTCACATCATTGAACATACCTGTTGAATACGAGTACTTTCATAATACGTATTGCGTCGTAAATTTTTACTATGTACAAACTGATTTTGCCAGTCATAATCCATTCTTAACTTAAAAGCGTTTATAGTTCACGATTTTCACAGGAGAGCTTTTGGATGATTCTCTCCAGAAAAGCTGTCAGGAGAAACATAGACATTAAAGGTGTTCTTAATTGTGACTTCACCAAAATAATTGATTTCGATGTAATCCCGAAACAGAGGTTCTAATGATCATAAATTATCATTAAATTATTCAATAAGTAGATTTTAACGTATAACCGAGTACAGAATAAACTGAGTATCAGTAAGTAATAAATATACTGATAATTTGTACGGATCATAGCGAAAGTACATAGATAGACATAACATGAAAATTTTTTTGCTACAGTCGTTATATCAATTACGGACATCATTGATAAATTGGCAGCTTATGCTATAAATTACAGCAACCCATCGCCATGTTGGAGAATTAGGTTTCATAGAAAAATCACTGTTGTCGAGAATGATCTGTGAGTCGTCAATAAAAGCGAAAGTAGCAAAATGTGTGTAGCGTTTCATAATCTCAATTATAATTTATGAAAACGACTGAATAACACATAACGTCACATACATATGTATGAAATAATAAAGTGCATTAACAATTAACTAGCCTTGCAAGAAACAGCGTATAGCCGTCTGCTTTCTTTTAAATCAAAATCTGCGATTGGGGAGGAGCAACTGTATTTTAAGATTGTAATACGTTAACTTTAATAAACATATTAATTTTTATCCATAAATATTGACTGAAAACTTAAATATAATCAGTGGTAAAAATAAAACAAAGAAAGAAGTGGATACGTAAGATCTACTAAGGCTTGTAATTAAAAGAAAGCTTTTCACAACGAGCAAAACTATATACAGTGAGCGAAATTCTCATAAGCGCCCCAGCGATTTTTCAAGAAATATAATATTACTACTAAGATGCACCCTGTATTGTATTTGTTAAATGGTAATATTTTTGTACGCAGCCTAATGAAAAAAATGCATTACCTTCACCTTCCCTGACAATTAGTCTTTCAAAGTTAATACAGTTATTCCATATGAGTCGCCTCTGCAGCCGCGAAATTCTTATAAGCGCCTTATTTAAAATATAAAAAAAAATTAAATTGAAAAGTATATTTCACTGAATAAATTTTTATTTAATACTAATACTTTGTATGCTTGCCGTTGTTATTGATAACTTGGTAAATTCGATTCGGCATTGAATTTACCAGCTTTTTAAGAAGATGATATCAAGGCTCTCCCAACACTGTTTTATTTCGTTTTTTAGGGTACTAATGTTAGGAAATTGACGACCATTCTGGTGAATTTGTCGAACCATAATACTCCAAAGATTCTCTATGGGGTTAAGGTCGGGGCTGCAGGCTGGCCACTCTAATAAAGGAAAGTCCTTGCTTCGAAACCATTCCTTAGAATAACGAGACACATGAAGAGCTGCATTATCCTGTTGGAATATAAGACGCTGATCTTCTTCGACATCTTCCAAATAAGATATCAAAACCTCTTCTAAAATTTCTGTGTAAGTAACGGAGTTGGTTTTCCGTTGGAATAAAGCATAATTTCAGTTTTCCATCTGAGCAAAATGCTCCCCAAACCATCACACTTCCGCCTTGAAAATTTCTGGAAAATTTTACTGGATTGTCCTTTTTTAAGTCATGCCAGAATGATGCACAACGTCTCGTCTGAGAATATAACTGTTTCCCATTCTTTCTTCCAATGAATATGGGCTTTGGCAAATTTCAAACGAGCCTCCTTATGATGGTTCTTTAATAAGGGTTTTTTTCCGGGTTTTTTGTAAATCAGGTGTGGAGAGCTTTTTAAAATCTGCTGGACACGTCTTTTACTAACTGGCAACTCCAACATTGCTACAATTTGAGCAGCGCTAAGTCGATTTGAAGTTGCTTCCAGGGAAATTTGTTTTTTTTTGTTTGCGGGTAAGTTTCATATTTCCTTTCCGTGGTACATATTTACCATAATTATCGCCCAATTTCAACAAATTGTGGATTCTGATCGACTTATTTCTGTAGCTACAGCCTTCTTTTTTTTTTTTAGTTTTAATTTTTTCTTCTTCGCTCAAAATTTTTCCCATCGGCATTTTTAAAAATGGTCGCTAATTGCAGAAGTAATAAATTAAAATTATTGGCGAAAATGCAAAGATTTATAAAACTTTATTATCAAATTAAATTTTTTCACATAAAACTTTATTTACCGTTATCAAATTAAATTTTTTCACAATAATTCTGATGATTACTCAAGAAGCGCTTATAAGAATTTCGCGGCTGCAGAGGCGACTCATATGGAATAACTGTATTAACTTTGAAAGACTAATTGTCAGGGAAGGTGAAGGTAATGCATTTTTTTCATTAGGCTTCGTACAAAAATATTACCATTTAACAAATACAATACAGGGTGCATCTTAGTAGTAATATTATATTTCTTGAAAAATCGCTGGAGCGCTTATGAGAATTTCGCTCACTGTATGTGTATAATAAATACAATATGTACGGGAAAAACTGGTTCCAGCATATATCAATTGATTCTTTGCATTATTTGGAAGGTAGATATCATATGCTACCATTGGTCTATGTTCGTTTCGATCCGTAAACAAATATAGAGAGTTAAAAATTGATGTTTTTTTTCATGTAGTAAAATGTAACACAAACGGTAAGGACTTTAGTTGAAAAAGTATACAACTTCACACAAAAGAATGTCACATAACATAAGTCATTCGAAAATTATTAGCATTAAGTTAGGATCGATTGGTATTGATATGTATACAGGGTGAGTTTTTTAACCTAATACTTTCAAAAATCTCGAAAAATAAGCATTTCACCAAAAAAATTTCCATAATCACAAGTTAATAATTCCACGGGGGAAGTACATTACTGCTAAAATTAGTCCCCCTCTACTAATACTTATAGGTGCGGCGGGAAGTAACTTTGAAATGTTAAATAGGAATCCCTATTTTTTTATTACACATTCGGATTCTACGGCTAAAAATACATTGCATTTACCTGAAACATTGTTTTCGATTCATCATAAATGGCGCTGTAATTGACAAAATTAAATTTTTTTCAAGTCGCTTAATGAGTATATGAATACGATTCTGCAATACGTAGGGCTAGTCCGGTAAGCTGGTCTGCTAGATCACCAGATTTCTACGTATTGCAGAATCGTATTCATAGGTCTCAGTAGGAATAACAAACCTATGTATTTTTAGGGGTAGAACCCGAATTCGAAAATAAAAAATAGGGGTTCATATTTAAAATTTTAAAGTTACTCCTACCTACAAAAAAAGTGGGGGAGACTTATTTTAACACTAATGTACTTCCGCCGCGGAATGATTAACTGTTGATTATGGACATTTTTCTCGTAGTTGCAGGTTAAAACACTCACACCGTATACGAACAAATTTGCGAGATATCCTGACTGAATAGTGGTATAATTAAATTAAAAAGACTAATCGCTCTATCGAAAAAAAGACTTCTTTAACGCTGCCATGGCATACTCATTTTAGGATATTTACATGAAACCCATGTAAGCTTCATCCCATAGCACCATAGACAAATAAATATAAAGATTAACCACTTCGAACAAGCAAAACGCGACCAACATTTTTGAGAGTTCCACAGCGATGCCTCCACACGTGCGACGGCAACCGGCGAGAAAGAAGACCGTAAAAACAAGGCAACTGAGGGTTCGTGCGATTGTACTATTTATGATCCAAAAGCAAATATTCATCTCAATTATAGAATCCGGCGGAAACCAAAACTGTTCGGAACGTAGACGATTTTAAAGCGGTCTGATCTTGCTTCAAAATTTCCTATGTACCGCAAGGATTTAATTACCGTCGGATTCTATATTGCAGTAATTATCTTATCACATAATACACCCTTCCGCCCTTTACGAAATCCTTTTTGTGATGTATATGTAAAAGTATTTTAATAAATTTACTTATGACAATAACATTTCTAAACCTCTACTGCGACTTAACTTTTTTTCGGTTGATATTATTTTTCGGTTGATATATTATTGAAATGCATTTTATTTTGATAATTTCCGTGAAATGTTTTAGTATATTTAGATCAGTAATGGCCAATCTAAAATTTGTTATTATATAAATAAAAGATATAGGTATAGAATTTTTTTCTATTTCAATTCTATTTGCATTTTCTTTTTCTGGTTTTCTTCTTTTCTATCAAAATTTTTTAATGAGAAAAGCAATTTTTTAGTTGTTTTCTGTTATAGATGCATTCAAACGTAAAGTGAAACTTCTAAATAACAATTTCAAAACGAAAATATAATTTATTTCCCAAAGGCAACTGATGCAATCAATTTTTCAACCATGAGAAGATATCGGTCTAAAAAAAAGCCAGTTTCGCAATTTTTTCAAATCTAACTTTTTCACACAATAATTGAACTACGGTTACTCTTTTGTTTTAAAATTTTGGATACATCTGCATCTGGTTAAGAGCTTTATTATATTCATCTATCCGTCCTTTTTTCAATAAAAAATAAATAAAATTGTATGTGAATATTTTAAATTCTTTTAACCCGGCGTCAGACAGGTGAAGGAAGAAGAAAATGAAGCGTTACATAAGGAGTGCTTAACCCGGCGTCAGGCAGGTTAGATATCTTTCACTCGAGCAGCTTTTAAATGCTACCGCTTCTGTACGAAGGCACGCGATGTAACCATAATTCTCAGTTATGAACGCCGCGAGGCAATCCATAGGATTTCAAAATGTACACAACCCCTACACCAAAATGTTGTTCCCTTTATTCAATAATTTTTATTTACGTAATGTAACAATAAACTATATTTATTATTTAATTTAGTTGTAATGTTTTTTTTTTTATATGCCCATATTTTCAATCATATCTATCCTATTGTCAAGCTTATTCCTGAAAAGTATATAATATTTCCCTGTCCAGAAATTTCCTAATCATTTTATAGTGAATCTGGTTATTGTAAAACTTATCGGGTTGTACTCTTTAGTACTTGCTTTTATTTTTATCTTACAATTAAATCGAATTGGTGAATAGGACGGTTATGGACTACAAGAATATGTAACATAAGTGTTCCACTGTGGAATGTCCATAGCTTTCCTATGTACTTGTGCCTGGGGTTTCTTGAAGAAAATATAGGAACAGGAATATTTTATAAATTTTAGCGTATTTAAAATCCTAAAAACCTAGGTATCATCAATGCTTTTCAAATAGATTTAGAAATCCGGCAAATTACAGTTTATTAACAGAATAAATTAAATTTCTCAGTTTGAATTGTCAATTGAAAGTATGTATGTATCAAAAATATCTCAGATGGCTGCGAAAAGTATATTGAATTTTGTAAATCAGGGCAAACCATTTAATTTCGCACCATGTCTACATATTTTTGGCGAACATTGCCAGGAGCCAAACTTAAATGACATTAATAAAGAACTGTTGATGAAAATTAAGTGGTGGGTGTTTCTCACTTTGTATACTATTTTCTCCATTTAATACGAAATTCAGTACTAAAAAATCCAAATATATGGAAATGGAACCGAAATTCTGAATTACGTCCTAAGATGTCAAAACCCAATTGTGGTCTTTTTCAATTGATTTGTAATTTAGGTTCTCTTTTTTTTTATTACTCGAAGTCTCTTATTTAATTTTTTATTATTCGAAGTTTTTTTAACTCATTTAGTTATTAGCAGGGCATACACGATCAAGGCAATTCTTCATGGAAAGTGGATGATCTTTTCTATCATATTTCTTGGATGAGTGAATTACCACACACGATTTCAGATCACTTGTCCGAATTTAATTCTGCATCCTGTTTGCTATCATGAAATGATCCAAGAAACTTGATAAAAATCAAACCTACTTTCAGAGATCAGCCTTCCAGTTTCCATTACAAAAACTTGGAAAGACCTCACACACGATCAAATAACTTGGAATATGACGTCACATCAAATAAAAACTGATAAATTTGTTCATCGTGTATAGTGTATGCCACGCTATTAGTATTTGTGTTTGTTATTATGAAAACTATTTGCGTGGAGCAGAGGAGAGAGAATGGTTCCACCCCGGAGCCCCCAAGTACAAAAAGTTAATAACCGACAGATTTTAGGAAAATAACTATTGGCAAACCATATTGAAACCAGAGTAGAGTTCGCAGTGGTACTCGTTTTTGAGTTTACGTATTGATTGGGAACCTTTATAATTTTGTCATGTCCGTTCTTTGCGTAGTGATTGGGAACCTTTATAATTTTGTCATGTCCGTTCTTTCGTATGTCAAAGCCCGGTAGTCAATATACTTTACGATCTGCTATGAGTAAATTTAATTTCATGTCGATGCTTTTAATATTTGTTATCAGGTGTAAAGAAAATGGTGGATTTTTTTTTTTTTTTGGTAATTGGAACGTGGGGTTGAAATCGAATTCGCCTGTCACATCGTTTGGGATATCGTTGACATTCCAGAATACAATCAAAATGTCATGTATTTTTTTATTTTAACATTGCAGTAGTGAGATATGAGCCTGAGCAATGTCCCTTCAACTTTTAAAACCGATTGATTACAGTCTATTTAAACAAAACAAAACAAAATAATTAATAATTTAAAATGTCGTTAAATAGAAACATATTTAATAGTATGTATACCATATTAGACAATATGAAAGGTACATCGAAAGTCTTAACCCTTATAAATAATTTGGCCATATTTTCTTGTACATTTCTTGGAGTTGAACGAGTGTTATAAAAAATGTAACTGTTAAAAATAAATTATTGAATTCTTTGAAATGAATATTGAATAATTCAGGCCACTAGCTTTAACCCAATTAATTATTTTTGGAGTATCAATCAATAAAAAAAAATGACAATTTAATTATTCGGCGTAAAACATATTATGCTGATATTTTGCTTGTAAAAAATCCAATCCAAACAACAATTTCAAAGACAAAAACTGCAATGTTTATTGATAGATTACTTTGGTGATAACATTATAAATATAGTAGTGCTTTAAATAACATAATCAAGTACGATATTAAATATATTTAAAATTCCTACACATAAGAATTTTCACTGCGTAATTGAATGAAAGATTTCAAAAGGTAAATTTGTTAAAAAAATAATGCGCGCTCAGCAGTGGGTATTTTAAACACAATAATGTAGTGCAGTGCCACCTAATAACTGCATTTACATTTACCGAAGTACTACTTGCTCAAATTAAAAAGAAATTTCATGAACATTTTTGAGCATTTCCCGATATCACTTAAAATTAAGATATATATCTTAGATCCTAAAAATACTTTTGAATGCTTTTCAAGAACCGGCAATTCGTCCGTAATGACACAATGATAAAAAGGAGCGGTAAAAAATAAAAAAATGGCTCAGTTCCTGAGAAAGCATTCACATCATGAAAATATGTTATATAAAACCACTGATGAGTAAAAGTTGCAATTTGACCGTTACTGCTCGAGACAGCAAAATGAGAAATGTGTCTGCGTGTTTTCGTCTTCTATTTAGTACGGATTAAATTTGTTCCTATCGCTTTTCTTGTCATTAGCAGAGGTTGCATTGTCTGACCGCATACGTGGATAGGTTTTGGATCTGTGAACGCCAGTTGTCTGAACTGGGGGCCCAAGGTTAGCAAGTCCACCCAATAAATCTGTTAGTCCACCCAAAGCAGTCAAACTCGACAATGCATTCAGGGCGCCTGGCTTGGTTAACAACTGGGCTAGTGGAATAGCGGAGGCTAAGGGATTATTGGTGGTAGTGCTAGTATTATTATTGGAGGATGTTGTCGTTGCTGGTGATAAATTTGATGCTGATGTTTGATTTCCATTTGATGTGTTATTTGCTTCTTGAAGATTGGCCTTCTGGAGTTCAACGCTGCGGGATAAAAGAAAAGGACGGAATAGTTAGGTTTTGGTGGTCGGGATGGAAGGATTTGTATAAACAATACGAGATTGAGCCACATATTTTCTCTTGTCTCATACATCTTGCAAAATGATTAAACATTCGTGCCTTTATTTCCGACCGCCCTTTTACCTCTAATTTGCAACATAATATAAATTTTAATTATTATTATAATATAATCTTATTAATATGATGCGTCCAGCACTTCACACCTTTCTGGAAGTATGTATATAATCACAATCGTTTGCTTTACTGATTAATGACGCAATCACTCTCAAGTTGACCTTGCTTTCCATTTTTTATTTATGGAAATATTATTTTGTATTAGATCGTCGTGCTTTTTTTTACAATAAAATATAAAATTACGGAGTAAAAATACATATTCCATCGGCTTTTCAAAAGTCTATGATTTATCAAACCGGTACCTTTAAAATATTACTGTAATGAAAAAATTCAAGTTATATTTAAAATGTAAAGTATGTACAAATAATAAAACTAATGTAGCATTACGATTTCACATATTTTCACATGACTGCTACCAATCTTTGAGTAAAATTATATAGAGAGAGAGGGAGAAAGAGATAATGAGAGATGTCTACGAGCAATCATAACAGAATCCTATATAATATATCGAATTTAAAGGAGATCAACGCATTAGTTAACTTAACTATCGACACAAACAGATATTTTCCCAAATTGATTTATATGATTTCTAGTGGAGCTTCGAAATCCGCCTATACTGCAAAGCCCAATTCTTAGACGATTACAAAATTTTCTTCACTCAACACCATCACTCTTACGTTGAGGTTGAACTCTATTACTGCGTTTGCATGAGCACAGATGAGTTTCAAAGTAATGAGGGTAACCCTGTGTGTTTCTATGTCCCTGGGTCAGACAGATCTTAAAACTCACTTTTTCCATATCATTTCCCATCTACTAATTTCAATAAATTTTTGTCGTACATTACATTACAACTCAACTTCTTCCCTATCAAAAAAAAAACTGTACCAAAGTAAATGAATTTACGTAACTCAGCCAAACTCAGCCTCGTTCATGGAGTGAAACAAAACTTCCATGGGCTCAAACTCAACTCTTCATGGAAACACAGTACATATATGTTTCAGAATTTCAGACTTATCTCACTGCTGTAAGGCAAGTGAAACGAATTGAAAATACCTCCGATTACTCTTTCAATTCTATTCTTGTTTGGGGTTTGATCTTTTAATTTGTATATGGGAATTCACTATGATAACTTTGCAGATAAATATTTGGATATTTTCTATGGATCTAATATTTCTAGAGTATAAATCATGCGGAAAACTCTTTAATGTTTTATGATATTGTTAAACGCATAGGCTGCAGCGATTGAACTTAGTATTATTAGTACCAAATTTAATTCTTTGTTTAAGGGGGTATTCTAGTCTAGGTGTACTAATTTTAAGTGTTATTTTTTAAATTCGATAAAAAAAAACTAATATTTTTATTAGCCTTTTTTTTTATTAGATATTTTTTAAAATATTTCAACAATACAAAAAAAATATTTAAAAAAAAATTTGAAAATTGAAAAAATTAAAGGTTGGTAAAGTGGGGGGGGTAAAAAATAAGGGTGCGTAAGATTCTTAATCAGTAAGAATGTAGCTATCGTCTGAACTACGGAAATGAAAAAAAAATTCACAAAATTGCGGCTTTTTTTTTTTTTTAAAAAAAAGGGATTTTTTGCCCTTTTTTCAGTTTTGAATTTTTTTAAAATAGTAAAAAACAAAATGTTTACATAATTATAGTTCCAACGATAGAGGAATAAATAAAGAAGTTCCACGCCAAATTTCAAGTTAATCGGTTCATTAGAACTTAGATATCACGCCAGACGTGTTGGAAAAAGTAGTTTCGAGAAAAACGCGTTTAAAGATTTGAGCAAAGTTGTAGGCAGTCTGTACTTACATCACTACCCACATTTTTTTAGTTTTGAACTGCACACACACAGAGCACGTACTCTACGATAGCTCAGACCAAACTGAGCTGAACTGCACACGGTGTATAAAAGATTTTCTGTAGGATAAATTCACCCTCAGATAGTCAGGCAACGTCTACCGCCTATTGCGCGATTCACTCTGGCAGGTCCGGCTTACTCGCTGTGTCACTAAAATAGCTATAACTCTGTAAATATTTGAAATTTCAAAAATTCCTTTGGAGAATATATTTTTGAAGGTCGGTCTAATCTTTAAAAATATGAAAAATATCTATTTTTTCAAAATTCTAGACTAGAATACCCCCTTAAGAGAAATTCTTAGAATGAGCTCTTATCCATAAATCCATCTATGCTAAATAAACGGTAAAAATATCAAGATTTTATTTTTTTGAGGCACAATCAATAATGAGATGCAACAAAAGTACACCATCCACCATGTAAATTTTCATTCCTATTGAAATATTCTTCATTCAGCGAGTAATCAACCAATAACAGGATTGCATGGAAAACCTGCCTCAGATCAAAATGATAAATCCGGTAGGTTTTTGGGTGCTGACTAAGAAAATAATATTCAAAAAATTGATTCGCGTAAACCCTGATACAGAGTCATGCATAATTATTATGATTATGAAGTTCGACGATTGTTATTTGGTTTATGAACCATCATTATAGACATGATTGTAACTGAACTGCTTAATTTAGTGAATATACAGGGTGTTTCGTACAACACAAGCCGGAATGAGGGTTAATTTTATCTTAATGTGCTTTCCAAAAGTGCCATCAATATTAATTTCCTCTAATATTGCCGGTAGTCACAAGCGAAAGTGAAAAATGCTCTAGAATTTCCTAAGATTCACGTTTCTCCCACATTTGCTCCGAAATCCATGTAATTAATACATTTATGTTTTTCATTAAATATCCCATCACATTACCAAAGAGGTTCATCATGTCCAGGTAGAGAAACAGTGTACAAATTTATAAGTAGAAAACCTTTAACGGAATATTAAAAAAATCTGAATTTAATAAAAATTTCAAATTAAACAATTATAACGTGCTACCATTATCTGTAATAAATTTTTAATTTAAGAAAAACCAAGTTCATTTGATTCAAATTTTTTGTAAAATGCAGGTTTTTTTTCAAGTCCGCAAAAGGTTTTCTACGTATAATTTTGTATATCCACTGACTGGACGATGATGGATGATAATGAGAATTGAATTTTCTCTGTATCAATTATTCTTTTATCTTAACCGTTGAACTGAATAAATACAGAAAAATTGAATTACTCAATTCAGTCGCCGGTAATGCGATTCGTACTGTATACAAAAATGCTGCAACTATTTTCGATCTGTGCCGAATTTTAATGGACTTATATCTTCTCATAATTATTTAGAATAATTAGCAATGAGAAGGCAACGAGTGGTAATTACGTAACTCTGAAGAGTTTAGTCAGCAATTTCGTCAAATGTAAAACATACTAAAGACTGTATTATGAGTACGAAATGCCAACAGTTAGTTTACTCTACATTTAACACATTTTCGCGCACAGCGTAAAATTTCGGAAATCTCCATCCACAGTTTTAGCCATGGAACACATTAAAAACTCGAAAAAAATAACACGATTCTCCAGAGTACCCACTCCATGCTAACAGTTCGACAAACGATACCAAATCCATTCACTAATAATTTTTAAGGGGTCGCTAAAAAAAACAATTAAACACCACACCGGACGAGCGTCAATGCATTGGGCCGGTGGCAGTACCTATGTACTTGAACAAATTGTGGTGTAGAGAGCTAAAATGCCAATTGTACCTTTAAATACTGATGTGCCAATAAAAGGTGAGGCTTCGCGCATATTTTCGAGGTGAAGCAATATCTCAAAATAAGCTTAAGAGCTTACACCACACTGAAATTTTCAAAGTATCGACTTTTGTTGTTGCTTTAAGTTATTAATTGTACGTTTAAGTACGATTTGCAAAATCATGCATGTAAATATTCCAAAAACTATCCGAGTAATTGAATTTGAAGTGAGTGCAGCGCGGCAGAGAATATATCCGCCCTTTTTTCTTCTCGAAACTACTACTTTCAAAATGGTGAGACTTGTATTCAAGAATTAATCGATCGATTTAATTAAAATGTACACCATATTTTCTTTATACTATTATACAAAAAGTAGCACAGGTTTTTTTTATCGGACTTTTTTATTAATTTTTTAAACTTCAAAAGTGGCTTTTGCTTTAAATGGTGTTACATGTCAACATTTTCCCCCCTAAGCTAATTTTTAGCAATTACGATTATTACAAGAACGTACTGATTTTTTCAAACGAATCCTGGCGATGCTAACAAAAATTCCATCGTTTGCGAATATCGAAGGTGTTTTGCGGCACAATTCATATACCCACAATTTTTAAATATTTTTTTTAAATTCTTTTGCTAGCTACAATTTAAGAATTAATAAGAACACGAGATACAATGAGCACCACAGAGCCAACAAATAATTAATTAATGTAAATTTGAACAATTTAGAACTTGTTCAACTGTAATTTACTATCTATAGTTAAAATCATTTAAATTAAAGTTAATGTTGAAATTAGAGCACATTCTATTAATAGGTTCGAATTACCCATAATTCAAATAATTTGATCTCAAGGACGATCTTGAACGAGAGCTAATTCTCATTGGCTCCAAGAGCGATAATAATTGATAAACAAAAACGCAGTCCGCTAATTTTCTACGTTCGTGAAAGGTGGGTAACTGAAAAAATCGTAATTTATTCTCATAAGGAGGAAGACAAAGCGGATCGTCGCATTGAAGGACCCTTAGAGCAAATCGCAAGTACTTCTTCAGCAATCTTTTTATACACTATATATTACCAATGTATGCTGTAAATAGTGATAATAAAATAATAAAATAAAGCTTTTATATTAATTATTCAATAGTTGCTTCAAAACTGCTTTCCATTTGTGCCACTCTTTTGAAGTTCCAGGGTGGTGTAAGATAATAACATTTTTCATATTTGTAGTTTGACTGCAAAATATGAGGCATCATTCAGATTTTCTTGCATAATTTAGTGTAAAAATTTAAAATATAGATAGAACATGACAAGGTCATGACGAAATGCTTCATAACACGAGTATTTAAATGCGAAATTGAAGATTATAAATTGGGGGTAATCCATGTGTGTGTATGTAGGATCATCCCAATTTTTTCCAAAATTAGCAGATTATTTCACCATTTTTTTAAAGCAAGAAATATATTAAAATAATCAAATTGCCTTTTCTGCTTGCTTCTTCTTTAAAATAAAATAAAAGTTAACTTTACTACCCAACAATTTCATTTTGTGCAATTAATTAAAACTTCTAACTACGCGCGCATGCACACAAAATGTTCCATAAGTATATGTTTAATATTTTCTTACAATATGTCAGAACAGAGTATTTAATGGTCCAATACATATTTCAACGAGGCACTAAATCCTTATTTTCCACCATTAAATATATGACTCTTCCCTTAAAATTCAGAGCATATGACTTAATTTTTTTGCTTATGTAATGTCGAAAACTCAATCTGCAATGTAATCATATACATACGTATATGTAATACCCTTATTTTAATAGTAGCAAAAATAGGGAAAAGGAATATTTGGAGCCATAGGGAGACAAAGTATGGCAGTGAACTTGATATTTGAATGTTTTATGAGCGTACATGATACAGGATAACAAAGGAATTAATCTCGCTGTAGTACTTGATGCGGAAAAAGCTGCTCATATTGACCAGCAAATTTGAACAAATGATTTTAGGATTAATTTCCAGGGAAAACATATAGCGGTGTTTAATAGCTATTGCCCCTGGGCAATGGAAAATGTTGTAATTACTACACCTACTCCAAGGACAAGCTTCTGGTGTGAAGGTATATATGTGTTTCAAAGATACAGCTAGAACCACCCTTATAGAAACAAAAGACACTTCAACAGCATTTTAAGCTACGACATAAAATTGAAAATTTATTAACTTGATCTAATTACATGTAAAACATTCCATATTAGTTTATTCCAATTTAAAAGGCACTTATGTAATTTTGCTTATACTATTTTTTAACAGCTTCCAGCGTGGGGCTTTCCATTATCTTCAATGTTCCAAATTTAACGAATGTAGTCTACTGACAGAAATCGGTGTACAAATGTATTTTATCGTGAATGTCGAGCTGTCTGCCATGTAAAATTGATAACTGTGCAGGAACAATTACTGGTAAAGATGAGCTCATGCATTCTCAGTGCTGAGATAATGAAAAGCTTCGTGTTTTAAAAACGTTTTGACAATGTTGAAAAAAATCATCAAAATTAAAATTTTCTAAGGAAAGATGAATTGTATATTTGTTAAGCGTATGCTGCTAAATTCACCCATAAATGCCGAAGGGTTACGAATTTTCCTACAATTTTTAATATAAAACTGAAAAACTACCGAAACGAATGAAATCTGCCGTAACCAAAATAGCATCAAGCTAGAATGTTGTCAAATATTGAGGAGATTAGGGATTCATGTTCGTGTAATAGAATGAAGCACATCACGCATCAAATATTGTGTTTCTGATTTAAGTAGAGAGGTAGGGCAGTCGGAAGTGGTAAGGCTTAGGTTATATGATGATATAATAATATGAAATAAATGAAAGCTTGAAAATTTACAGGAACTTTAGGATTAATCTTATATTCTGCACGAAAACATTAAAGCTTGACAGACTTACCTCATATTGATTAAGTACTGAGCAAGGGCCACGGAGTCGGGATTTCCACTAATGGTTATAGTCCTATCTGTGTTTCCACCCTCTCGCTCCTCGCAGTTTGATATACGAATCATGGCGCCAGATATTTGCCGAATTTCGGCAATTTTAGTACCTCCTTTTCCGATAATGCATCCAATCAAGTCATTTGGCACAGTCATTTCGTGTTGTTGTTGATTTCGGTTTGCATTATTTGAACGCAACTGGGACCCTGCTAAAGCCGCCAATGCTGAAAGCATATAAGAATCAGTCAACGATAAGAATAGCTGAAGGAGCTAATTAGAAGGGAACATTTCAACACTCCTTACATAATCTACATTTGATATAGTCAAAGACTTAAAAGAAAACGAACCTGTCGGATTAAGTCCACCGGTGTTTGCTGGCGCCATTCCGGCTAGTCCAAGGGCGGCTAAACTTGCAAGAGGATTTTTTGTCACCTGAAAATAAATCAATAAATTAGTTAATAAAGCTTTTGCGCTGCAGCCTAAAAAATAAACATTTTAGTATTTCTGCATATATTATGATCTAACTCTTATCCCTTCTGGCGATTAGGTTTAAGTATTGGAGTTGGATTCGGACGAGTCACGAAATACTGGATAGTTTTTTGTAATAAAATCATTCAATTACAATGCGCATGTATTTTGTGTATTTTATGGAAAGTAATCATCTTGAGGTGCTGCCCAAACTTCCAGGTCACAACTACGCAAGGATTTGGCAGATATTTAATTTACTTGGGGTAATGCAAGGAGAGGTGAGGCGTTAACCAAGACATCTATTTGGATTGTTCCATTGTAATTTTTTCTAACGGTATAGGTTTTCATATGATCGGATTGCCAGAAGAGAAGCCCAAGGTTGGAATAACCGTAGTTCTCCTATAATTAACACTATCTGAAAGAATTGAGTGCAAGAATAAACATCACACATATATATTCTGTTAGTAAAAACGCTCATCATGAAAAGGGACTAGTAGCAAAAAAAGAGTGCAAAGTGCAATATTAATAGCATAAAGGGGACATACAAATTTACATTAATTAATTTTCTCGTCGAAATCTGTAAAACAAAAAAACACTTACAGGTTCACGGGGTAATGCTCAACAACTAGGGCGGTGTGTGGGACTACTATTTATATATTCATACAAATAAACACTGTTAGAACAATTCGAACTAAATTATACGACGAAGAGTAGATTCGGGGTCAAACAAGAGGACTAGACAGCTTAGTTTTAAAATCTAGACGGGGCAAGCTTGAAACCCAAAACAAAATAGGTACAGGAATTGATTAACATGAGTCAAGGGCAGCACCAACCAAAACGATTAACTCACGTCAGGTATCTGTTGTAGATGATGTGGGGGTAATGTTCCCGGAAGTTGAGCCGCTTTTAATAACGGGTCCGATAAACCAGAGATGCCTGCATGAAGACCACCGGCCAACGCTAGTGGAAATACTGTGCAGGTCTATATATACATTTATAAAAAAGTGTTAAAGACTTTCAAATATCGTAAAACATCAAAACAAAACAAATTTACCGCCCAAATATGAATATTAATTTTACGTCCATTGAATTAAAAGGAATTTTGTAATGTTGATCACATAGCTTCACCTTCTTTACTTTAATTGTCATTGCAGCATACATCTTGCTCTATTTGCTTATTAGAATTCAAGACACTTACCGGCAGTAACTATAATATGACCCACATGAGAGCTACGGGTTGTGGTAATTTTTCCAAATCAGTCATATAACTTAAGGGCGGGGTAACGTATTAAGGGGTCTTTCTACTGTTGAAATGGCAAAAATGAAAGTTTTTTTTAAATTGCTATAAAAACAAAGCGAAGAAAGGCATCTATTTCAAATTTTGTATGCTTATTTATAAAGGTATAGAATTGTCATTTTCATTATTATAATGCATTAAAAAACAAAATGGCGGCTGCCACAGTCCGCCGTTCCAGCACTTTGCGTTGAAAAAAACGAAATGCGCGTTGTAAAACTGTGAAAAAACTACTCAATCGATTTACTTGAAACTTTGTACATATACTTAATAACCATTTATCGACTGCATAGACCACAGTTTGGAACAAAAAAAGAATTTTTGGCCATTTGGGATCACTTTTTTCTCATGAAGATGACCCAAAAATCGACTACCTCATGTTCAAACATGCACCAAATGGCCAAAAATTCTTTTTTTGTTCCAAACTGTGGTCTATGCAGTCGATAAATGGTTATTAAGTATATGTACAAAGTTTCAAGTAAATCGATTGAGTAGTTTTTTCACAGTTTTACAACGCGCATTTCGTTTTTTTCAACGCAAAGTGCTGGAACGGCGGACTGTGGCAGCCGCCATTTTGGTTTTAATGCATTATAATAATGAAAATGACAATTCTATACCTTTATAAATAAGCATACAAAATTTGAAATAGATGCCTTTCTTCGCTTTGTTTTTATAGCAATTTAAAAAAAACGTTCATTTTTGCCATTTCAACAGTAGAAAGACCCCTTAAAAAATTTTATTTTTCATTTTTTTTTATTGTTTCATATGATTGTACAACATCTTAAGATTGTTGTGTCAAAATTTCAAACAAATCGGAGTAAAACTACAAAGATACAGAACTTTGAGCGTTTGTTGCTCCGATACGGTTATGTCTGCCCAGCAAGTGCGTGGCGCGCTGACTTTGTGCTCCCGGGATCCCTAAATTTTTTCTTGTTTCATATGATTGCACAACATCTTAAGATTTTTGTGTCAAAACTTCAAACAAATCGGAGTAAAACTAACTAAGATACAGAACTTTGAGCGTTTGTTGCTTTCATGTATACTACTCGATTTAAAGGTATGCAAAACTTTAAAGCGATTTTCTGACGCTTGTCATTTTTAAAACCGGTGAACAGTTTAGAGCAAAATCTACTCGACCGATTGTTTTGAAATTTTGTATACAGCTTCTTTACATAAATGACCAGGTAACGCTGGGAGCTTTTTTTTTTTTTCATAATTATAGATTTTACAATAACAAATAGGTTCATTTTTTAGACGAAAATCGGTGTTTTCACTTCTAAGTGTCAGCAAAAATTGTAAAATCAAAAAAAAAAATTTCCTCCCAGGAATACCTTTGGAAAGCGGTTATCTAATGACACATTTTTTTTTTTTTAATTCAGATGATCCACTCTTCAGTAATATTGTTCACCGACAGACAACTTTTTTTCGATGCGCCTCCGAAGATTTGCTGCCGTCGGCTTAATTATTTATATTTTGTTGTAAAATATTAAGGAAAATATTGTTCACAGGTTGTACTATAATGCTGCGATCGACTAATTAAATTTGTATTGCCTGTAGCGTCTGGAAAAATTCTTGAAAAAGGGCCTTTTTCACGCCGAATTAACGTTACCCCCCCTTAAGTGGGAAGTTTTTTATATTTTGAATTCATCATTAAAAGGTTGCAAGAGAAATTAATTTCATGTTAATTACACACTTAATTTCTCAATTTCGTACGAAATTCAGTACGAACAGCTGCATTTCCAAACTGACTTAACATGTAGATATTTCTCATATCAGGTGTTTCAATTCATTCGTTTGTTTGTTGCTATTTTTCTACCGCAACTGCATTTATGTTAAGGGGGTATTGCGCTTTGAAATTTTGAAAAAATCGAATTTTTTTTTTTAATATTTCTATTGCTAATGTATTTAAGATTGTATTCCAAAATGAATGTTTCAAAAATTCATAAAATTGACGTAGTTATGATGCCTCAAAGTTGGAACGGCGAGCGCGATGCGATGCGAGTGCGGCGATCTATCTAACTTTAATCGCGTTTTTCTCGAAACAGCATTTTTCAAAACGGTCACCACGATATCTCAAGTTCTACATGACCGATTTTCTTTAAATTTATACAGTATCATCCTTATACTGTCCGCTATCGCCGGAACTACGATTTTGTTTATGCGATAAATAATTTTTTTTTAATCCAACATTTACTTCGAAAAAAACCCCAACAAATCGAACTTTTTTTTAAATTTGTATAACTTTTGCAAATTTCTATATTTTTACTTTTCCCTAGTTCAGGCGATAACCAATAGGATACAAATTAACAACGATTTGGAATTTTTTGTGTCAGACGTCTCTGAGGGCTGCAATCATGGTAACCGTTAACCCCTTCGCGAAAAACATCTCTACTTTGAGCAGCTCTGACAGCTGGAATTTTTTTGTATTGTCAACGAAAAAAATATATTTTGGTGCCAGAGACTTGTGTTAATAAATAACAAAAACAAAAATCAAAATATCTTTTGTAGTTTCTGAGAAAAAAAATCTTAAAATCTTGCTCCAAAAATGACGTTCAAAGCGCAATACCCCCTTAAAAAAGTGGATTTAATGCATATTTTTGTTGTTTAGAAACATAATTAAAACATTAATATACTTTATATAAGTATTATTGTATCAAAACTTGTTTTTTACCAACAAAAATATGTTTAAGTGAGGATATTATTACGATGAAGTCGTTTTTACAAAGAGCATAAATTAAATTGGATCGTTTCACTCCATTCCCTCTTTTTATACAAGCTTTTATTTAACTTGCTTTGTTAGTATATAGGTATGTTTGGGTCAAATCTTGCAATCAAAATTTTTATTTATTATTATTATAGTCATACGATTGTACAGCATTTTCTGTTTGCATACAAGCTCTCTATGGATATTCAAGTCAGCGAACTGAAATGACGAATACATTCCTCGAACCCCGTTTTCTTGGAACCATTCTTTCACAAACTTTAAAGTTATCTTAAGATCATAGTTCAGCTGAAAGCATCATCAGCATCAAGATAAACTATTTAAGCCTATTCCAGAATCCTTCGGAGAAGTTATGAACACGAATGAAATGGTATCTATCAATATAAATAAAGCTGAAATTACCGCCATTAAAACGGGTGGCATAATCATCAACGGCAATACCAAATTCAGAACTCCCTTAAGATTGTTCAATACCATTTTTTGTTTGTTCGGAATTTCTACAACAGATTTTGGAATAGGCCTGATTATAAGGTTAAGATTAATTAAGGTTAAGGATAACTGAAGCGATTTTTAATTGTTTTATTTATTTGTACTTAAAGTGAAAAAAGGAAAGAGAATCGACTTATAACTGGGTACGAGAAGTGAATTGTCTCTAATAATGCGATGTGCATAACGGCATTGCTCCTAACGTAATAATTCATCTCAAACAACATTCATAAAGGTCTCGTGTGCTTCGACCACCTACCAAGGAACCAAACAATACAAATGTGTGTCGGTAATTCGATAGTTCCACAGAATCCATCAAGCAGAAATGTCTACAGCTCGTTAATCGTAAAGAAGTTATGATGCATCACAACAACGCGGGACCACAAGTTGGATTACTTGTCAAAAATGATTAGAGCTACCCCCGCCTGACCTTGCGCAGTCAGATTTCCACTTGTTTTGCTCTTTTCAAAACTCTGCGTGGTAGAAGTTTAATTCAGATGAGGCTATAAATCAACACTTCCTCGCTGTACGATTGCAAAAGATTATCGGGCAAAACGTGAAATATTTTATTGATTGATCTTTGTTCTTTATACAAATAAAAACCGAGCAGACCCATTCCATCCGTCTTGTATGGGTTTTCCTATATTTGTAAATTAAAACATTGTTGCAGAACGAATGAAACCGCTTCACACGCGAAGACGGGCTTTCATTTTTCCCGCGTAAACCAAAATATTCCCGGGATAAAAAGTAGTCTAAATCATGAACGACAAAATTATATACTAACATCTAATTCTAAATCGGATCAATTTATTTATTTATTTCGCTTAATACAAGCTATAAAGAAAATAACAAAGTAATTAGCTTAAATTTAAACAAATTCAACTTAAACTATGACTAGAACTAAGACAAGGGGCAGAAAAAACAAAAATGGGGCCAATGGGGAGCAAACAGGAGGGGAAAATTAAGAGGTGCAGCGCAGGAAACTCCTAAGTGAAGATTTGCTCAGGTGAAAGTCAAAGGAAGGAAGGGAGCTGGTTTTCCGAAGCATGTGGGTGAGGGGTTCAGAAAGGCCATAGTTAGTGCGGTAGAAAGCAGGACGGAAGAGAGGGACCGATCTAAGGTTACGGGGATTGGTATAGAGAGAAATCCGCTGAAGCAGGTGGATGAAGGTAATGTCTGCAGCGTCGCGTCGCTTCCATAAGGGCTCCAAGTCGATCAGCATTAGGCGATTTTCATAGGGGATTTTTCCCTATATACATTTATACCCCTCTTATATCCTTAGGGGATTGATTTTTGAGAAATGCTGAAACACATACATAATTGTTTATGCAAAGTTTGTAAATCGGATCAAAAAAACAATGTTACACAATACAAATATTTATACCCCCTTTTTGGGGATTAAATTTTGTCAAGTGCTGAAATACAGGTATCACCGTTTTTGTTGTAGAGTATTTATGCAAAGCTTCATGTAAATCGGATAAAAAAAATAGTTTTCCATACAAAGATTTATTACTTGGGGGCTTGAATTATGATAAAAGCTGAATTATGTGTTCCGTTATTTGGGTTGTGAGAAAGGATATTCAAATTTATACGTAGAAAACCTTTTTCGGATATTAAAAAAAATCTGCATTTCACAACAAATTTTTATTTTTGTTACAGTTAACGGTAGTACATTAAAACGTAAGGGGTAACACCACTGCAGCGACCGAAAATGCCTAATTTTGACAATTTATTTTGGAAGTATGGAAAAACGGATAGGATTTCTTTTCACAGGGTTTATTTAACAGTTATTGAAGTATGAAAAAAAATTTGCTTATTATAATTTTAATACAAAATGGCGGCCGCAGAGTCAATTTTTGAAATCGCCTTTTCTTAAAACTCCTTCTCGGGAGGATGGATTTCTCGTAAAGTACAAGATGTGGAACGAAAAACAAAAATATTTTATAATCTATATACTATTGCTTATGAAAGTACGTAGGATTTTTTTTTAAATCAAATTTTGAAGAAATGGAGCACTTTTGAAAAAAATGATTTATTTTTGGCCAAAAAATAAGCAGTGAATTGTTTATAAAAAAAAATTTACGTTAAATAGAAAAACGGCAACGTACTTCCATGGAGAATATAATTGTGAAGCTACTGTCAAAATTTTAAATCGATCCATGCAACGGTGTTCAAGTAATCTGTCCTCCCAGTTTGAAAAATGTGGTTTCGAGAAAAATGCTATTAAAGTTTTACGAGCACTTAAAATCTTGAATTTTTTTTTGTCTAATCTGCGATGCCTGCACCATACATTAAGGGGTAACACCACTCTAGAATTTTGAAAGGCCCGATTGTCCTTAAAATCATTCAGGTAAGAAGAGGATAAGCCGAGCATCAACGCGGATGGGCTAATGTATGGTGCAGGCATCGCAGATTAGACAAAAAAAAAAATTCAAGATTTTAAGTGCTCGTAAAACTTTAATAGCATTTTTCTCGAAACCACATTATTTTAGGAAGGGATATCGTATTCGATGAAACGAATTTCCCATTTCCATACGTGCAGACGACTCACGTCGATTGGGATGCGGATTTATTACCCTATGAAGAGGATCACAACCAACAGGAGCCAGAGGAGGAACCTACTATAGAAGACGTGGAAGACGAATCAGACAAAACCATAGTTAAAATCAACTGCAACAGAACCAAAGCGCTTATGATAATAAGAACTCCACCATTCTCAACTTGGGAAAACAAACCGCCACAATGTCTGGAGGATTGATTACACACACGGTACTCGCTATGAATGCAGAAGCGTTTGTCGATGACGTGCCCACCGAGATTACAGCAAAATCAAAGGACGTGATGACAGTGAGGAATGGTATCAGACGGTCACAGAAGAGTTGACAGCACTCGAGAACAACACGACTTGGTCACTCACAAATCTACCATCAGGGAAACGTGCAATAAATTGTAAATGGGATTTCAGACTTAACCGCGATTCAAATGGAAATCCGGGAAGATACAAGGCTAACGACTAAAACGAGGTCTACGACCCTCTTGCAAGACTAGTGGCAGTAAGGATTATCCTGGCCGTAAAAAATAAGGAAAACTTACATGTACTTCAGTTCGACGTGAAAAGTGCCTTCCTTCACGGCACTCTCCAAGAGGAAATTTTCATGAAAATCCCGGAAGGCATCATCGGGAAACTGGACCAAGTCTGCAAATTAAATAAGGTGATATACGGACTCGAACATGCTCCGAGAGTCTGGAACGCTCGATTCAACGCCTACGTTAAGAGCATTGCCTTCCGACAATCGCCACACGACTTGTGCCTGTACATTTGTATTACAGGAAAAATGAAAACCATCCTGTTACTGTATTGCGACGACATCATACTCACGGGAAACGACATTGAAGAAATTCGACAAGTTATGCCATAGATAGACTACAGAAATTGAACTAGTTCATTACGTCACGTTTCACATTATTTGAGAACTGGTTCAACTGGCTGTGACACACAATTTACTTTGAACTAGCTCAGTTTCTCGTTTGACACTTTGCTGGCATTTTATAAAAACCCGTGAAGCTACCGTTAACTTTTCCCTGGCCTATCGAATAATCGAAGTACATATTTTATTCATAATTATCTTTCATTTTCCGTGCTTTCCTTTGTAAAATACCATTAGAAAAGAAATTTCATTTCAGCATTGTCAAATTTTTAGTATAATACTTTTTCACCACTGACGCTAACAGCACCAAAAGGTATACAAACTCAGTTTGAACGATTTCAATTGTGGGGGGAGGCAGCACATCCTATTTAGGTTCGTCAGAAGATAATGAACCTTCCCTGAAAAAATTGTCCACCAACTCGGTACAGTCCATCTTTTATATAGTCACTTTTCAGTGTATTATGGCCTGCAATCGACTCAAATCAGAAGCTTTCATGACAAAAAAATTGTCGAAAACAAATTAAAAATTGATGATGACGACTGTAGTCGTCCGGGTGGTTCACCGCAAACTATATCCATTAAAGTCGGTGCAAAAATTATGATCACAAGAAATATCGATGTATCGTCTAGTAAACGGTACAATTACCATGGTCAAATCAGTATCATGTAACGTCTAGTCACAATGACATTGAAACAGTGAGAAAAACACTGTGTTCTGGCGAAGCCATAACAATTCATAAATCCCAAGGTTTGAGTCTCCAGAGAGCGATTGTCGATGCATAAAACAGTATGTTTGCCCAAGGACAGGTGTACGTCGCGCTCTCAAGGATCACATCTCTGATTAATTTTGACCCTGCAATTGTAAAAACCAATCCAAGTGCGATCACTGAATATAGTAGACTGCAACGTTAATACTACCCACGATTTACCATTTCGTGGTCCTTATGATGGAAAGAAGCGAAAAGTTACTGTTGAGCGCTCTAACTCTCAAAAATGGTCAGCTGCGTCACAGAAGAACGAATCGACAGTGTGGAAGAGACCTTTATTTTTAAATTAATAAATGAAGAGATATAAATTTCGTGAAAAAGTGGTTCCCTTCATTTTAATTGTACTCTTTTTAAAAAATCCTAAAGAAAGGTTTACAGAAATTGTCCGGTTAATTGCGAGCCGACAAGAATTTTAACAGAAAATTTAAGCCCTTGTATGATAGACTGGTAACTCTTAAAGTTTTTACCCATGGGTAAAACAGGTAAAAGCTTAAGTACAAAAAGCTATAACAGTGTGTAGAAATATGGGAAATAAGACGAATTTTTGAACCCTCAAAATATACCCAAAATGGAACCGCAATAGACGTGAATTACATGTCACTTTTCTGTCAATATTTTACTCACAAAAGTGGTTACACAAATGCAATTTTATCTCACTTTCCAATATGTGACGTCACAATTTTTCTCACTAATTTACAGAAATGTGTATTATGAGATATTGCTCACAGTGAGGTTTTCGTGATTCATTAGTCACTGTGAGAGTTACAAAAACTGGATGCAGGACATTAATTCTGAACTAGGCGAACGAATTCAGCATAACGCATCTTGGAGATTTGAAGGGCTTTCTAGGAATTAAAATAAGCCGCAAAGGAGACGAAATAATCCTGACGCAGCATAACTACGTTAAGAGGATGCTTACTCGATTCGGCACGGCTGATTGCAAGGGAGCTAAAAACCCCCATGGAAGACTGTGCTATAATGAGGATCAGAAGCCCGAGTTAATTACTACCGAAAAACATTACAGACAACGCATTGGTTGTTTAATGTACTTAATGTTGAGCACGATCCCGGACTAGAGCGCCTCAGTTAATTATTTAAATCGTTTTCAGAGTTGTGCAAGCGAAAGAGAGTGGACTGGACTAGAGCGCATCCTACGCTATGTGAATCTTACGGTATACGCCGACGCCGACTGGGCAAGATCACACGATCGGAAATCTACAACAGGATTTTTGCGCGATGTATTCGTGAACACTTTCATCAACACAGTCGGATATGTCGCGCCGACCGCTGCCGCCGAAGTTGTCTGGCTACGGAATTTCCTCCAACATCTCACTGTGGCAATTAAGGGCCCAGTAGCCAGTTTCTATAACTTTCAGTGAGAAAATACGCACTAATGACGCAGGCGAGTATTGGAAATGTTCTTCTCACAGTGAGAAAATTTTTGATTTCTGTAACTGCGCATGAGAAATCACTTGGAAATTCTCATCTTCTATTGGAATAATTGTTTGACAAATAGACAACAAAACACGGTTTTTGCCCCGTACACATGCCGAAGATTGTGAAGAAACGCACTAATCGTCTCACTCGTCATCAATCCGACAGATATGGTAAATTGAAGCCCAACTGGAGGAAGCCAAAATGTATTGACAACACAGTGCAAGGGCCAATATTTGATGCCGAATACCGATTATGGTAACAAGCGCGCCAAGCATATATGTATATGCTGCCCACTGGATTCAAAAAGCTCCTCGTCCACAACGTCCTTAAGACGCAGAATGGAGTATACTGTGTCGAAATTGACCACAGCGAGTCCTGTCATCAAAGAAGCTAAAGGATATTGTCGAGCGCTCTAATCAACTATCCATCAGGTTGACGGATCCAAATTGTCGCCTACGGTCATAGGAGAACGAATAGAGGGACAGTGTGGGAGCTATGTTTAATTTTTAAATATATTAAGATAATTATGCTCCATAAATCGATATATATATATGAATAATTATTACATTTGTGGTTTATTATTTCCTATGAATTTTTAGTGCTGGCCGCTTTACATAATCGATAAAATATGTCAAGCATTCAAAGCCTTCTTCAACATACTTCAAAATGGTAATTTTCAAACTTTTAAATTTTATGTGTAAAATAAGTGTCTTAAGCAGAACGATCATATTCCGTTCTGTTAAAAAAGTAGCAAGTGTACTACAAAGGCACTTTAAGTATTAGAGCAAATTCTCTGAATCTAATGAATGTGACTCTATTCAAATTAATTAAAATGCCACATAAAAACACGTTTTGATAAGTTTTTAAAAATTAATTTTAAGTTGAGAAAACTACTTTCCTCTTTCATTGTCCATGGGTTACGAAATTATTTAGCACGTTAGCATGCAAAAAAACGTTTGATTGGAAATATCGTAATGTTTTGACTTTTAGATCTCAAAATACACCCAAAAGTGAGCCCGTTTTTTTACAACATATACCCTTCAGTTACAACTCACCACCTGAATGCAGTGTGAATTATATCTCACTTTTCTGTAACTACTCAGTCACAAAAGAAACGTAATTTTATCACAATTTCCGTTTTCGTGATGCACTAGTCGTCACTGTGAGTTACCGAAACTGAATGCCAGTTGTGATACGCCCGGGCAATCAGACCTATATCCACCTGCTCTGCAAATCAAAACAATGCATCTAGAGGTAAAATATCATTTTACGAGAATCTTGTCACCAGAGGACTCATCAAAATAGAGTCAGCAAACCAGAAGTCTGATATTTTTTTAACCAAAGGACTTGGGCGAACATGGTTCGAGACTCGAGAGGTTGAGGACCTCAATTGGGATAGAAAAATTATAACTACTCATTTTTTTAATAGGATTCAGATCTTTTATATTTGATTTTCATACTTGAATTGTATTTAGAGACCTTAAATTGAGGGCGATGTTGAGTTCAGCAATTTAGCCCCGCTCTATTACAGCTAGCCCTAGTCTTACAGTTAGTTCTACTCTTAAAAATCTTTCAGCACTTGTAAAGCCATTGACGTGTACAACACGCCCGCTAATTTGAATAAAACACTACTTCAATTTAAGCCATGCTTTTTTATTTAAACGATTCTGAAAAACTCAGCTATGATCTACTAAATTTTATGACGTTATAACTTTGCCATGTTTGGGGTGCGTCGGACGCACCAAAAAACCCAATATATGTATCCGACAATGTTTTTCGCTTTTTGTATAAAAAGAACTTCCGATTGAAAGAAAGACAATGTTTAGGTCATTATTTTTTCTTTAGCACCACATCAATGAGTTTGGGGCGATTCGAAAAGAACACGCACCCTACACAGAATTTTAGAAAATAGAAAATTTGTCCGACTCGACTTAAAGAACATATACGAGTATACGAAGTCTCGACGGTGAGGTTATCACACACTTTTTTAGGTGTGAGCCCAAGGACTAAAGCTCAACCTTTTTCTTAAAGATCGGAACAAATTATTGGGGGGAAGTTAATTGTTACATTAAATAAAAAAATAATATTTAAAGCGTGATATAAAATATTATAGTGTTTATTATACGCAACGTTATACAGGTAAAGAATTTGCTTTATTTTTTCAGCCCATTTCTAAAAGATCGAAAATCGGCTACCGTCCCAGGCAGTACCATAATTTGTGGAATACAATATTTAATATAAAAGTTTAATAAACGAAATGTGTGTTTCGGTTTAATATCATGTTATTTGGTGATCATGTCACTTTACTCGACATAACTAAACTTTGATTTTTAATAAAAGGAAGAATACTGCTAAAAATACAAATAAAATTAAGATAAATCACAAACGCCATTATGAAAAGTGCTAGAAGCGTGAACAACAATCCTTGACGGTGCTTTGTACTCTACTTAAAATATTACCACCATTTTTACGAATAACTTTTAGTTTACATGAGGGAAGCTATGTGAGCGTGTAATTTACATATATATAAATACGGCTTGTCCATTCACAATAATATTATTTAAGAACATCATTATATATTCAATGAGGTTGTGAAGTATAAAGCATCTTAATATCTACTATTAAATCTATATTAATGTTATGTGTTATCACATTACGTTATTGAGTTGAGCAAGAAATACACATAAAGCAGAGCAGTTATATTTCTCTAAGTACATATGTACTTCCGAAAATGTTAACCTATCTTGCAGCCATCCCATTTAGAGTGAGTGCAAAATTTTTTTTTATCTTCTAATTTGAGCAGTAAATTTGCAAAAATACGCATGTAAGACTCAAAAGAAACTGATGACAAGCTTTATATAATTATGCTATTAAACTGCATATTATCAAAAGATGTCTTAACTTACCTCTTGAGCTGGTACGGCATAATTTCCTTGTATAGTATATGCTTGTCCATTTGCAAGTATAACTGGCCCGCTTACTTGTGGTTTTGGTCTATAGGGAATCGTAGCACCTTTTGGAGGCGACTGGAAGTAAAAAATGCATTTTTCGTATAATTTCTTACTTATTAAGCAATTTTATTAAGTTTTACATATACAATTCCTGATATTTACCTCTAACATCACCAAGCAAATCTGATAAATACACTGAGTTATTTGCTCGGCTGTGCCACTCAAGGTGACTGCTCTCTCTGTGGAATTTGGCAACATTTCACTGGCAACTTGTATAGAACAACCTGTTGTATTACGAATTTCTTTAATCTTCGAGCCACCCTTGCCTGCAGTACGCATATATTAGTATTCGTAACACTCAAATAATACACTGAGATGAGTTACCGATAAGTGATCCGCACTGACTTGCTGGTACTATTAATCGAATTGGTATTTGAGTTTTGCCTCCAGACGAGCCAACATCATTAAACTGTGAACACCACTGGAAGATGTACAGTAATTACGGGATAATCGATTTATAATCATTTTACCTCTTCAAATTTCTTGGTTATAAGGGAAAACGCTGAATATATAGCACTTGTTGTTCCAGACACGGTTACAATACGTTCGGGACATGACCCATCTGAGATGTTAATTTTGGCTCCAGACTGAAATGGTACCAAATAATTTATATGATTCAAACTGTGCATGTTCCTGGCGATTTAGATTTATATGTTATTACTTACCTCTTCTCGAAATCTGTTCACAATCTCGCCCTTTTTTCCAATGATACTTCCGACTTCCTATTATATAAAAACAAAAATTCATTAACTATGCAAAATATAATATCAGATTTGGAATACTACAATACGTATTATATTATTTTTCTAATTACACAGATCAATAAAAAAAAAATTTCTGTCTTTTGAGTGAAACCCTACTATGACTATGTATTTTGTTGCGCTGAAGCTTAATTTGGTAAACACAAAATTTTTGTTTACTCAATTTTCCACTTCACTCCTTGCAATCCCTGTCAGGGTAAATTTGCAATAACCTGCATAATACCTTTGACACACATGTGGTATCGATTTCGATATTCCAAATACTATGTTTATACTATATGTGTGTCACCCAATATTAGCAATATACCAGGTTGACAATCTAATTTATACGTAGTATAAGATTTGCTAAATTTAGGTAGTATTAAGGTAATATCCGCAATTTTTACTGCGCAAAGCGCCTCTGCCGGCAAATTTGCTCTACTAAACAGTTGTTAATTGCAATCAGCTGTTGTTGATTCTGAGCATTTGAACAGGATGGAATACGATCACACCACCGTTTTGCTCTATCCGCTTGTATTCTAAAATGTTTATTTCTTCTTTTCAGCGTATTTATGTTCCGAAGATTTTGACTCATTAATTTTAATAAAATTTAATTTCCATTTTTGCGGCTTGCTACTCCAAATATCAAATGACAAAAGAAAGGTCAAAACAAACTACTTCGAATACTAGGTTTATGTGTGTCACGGGTGTGACGATATTATGATATTGTGAATATTGATATCGAAATTATAAACTCGATATCACATGTGTGTCATAAATATTATAAGTGGAGAGACGACCGTAAGAAGTCGAGCCCATCCAGAGGAGCTACGAAATTTTCGGAAAGGTTCCTTATGCTCGGAGAAACCTGACTAACTTTTACACCCTGAAGTATCTATGATTAAAAAAATATGAATACAAAGAAAAACCGTGCGCCTAAAATTAAATCTCTTGATCATTGAGTTTAAACTCTGAAATTTTTTAGTTTTCCTAAATTTTGCTAAAAAATAGCAATGCCACGCAAAAGAATTTGTAATGTGTATTATTATTTCTTCCCTCGTTTAGACAAGCAATAAGCCCTTTTATACTCAAGTTCCATTTACTTTCTTCGCATGTAATTTATTGGCAGTGTGCCATTCTATCAATAGCATGGTGCAGAATTAGCCATTTGAATTATAAAGTACATGTCATTAGATTTTTAATTTAATTATTTTTAGCTCATTTGCATTGCTTAAATATGTTAGGATTAATACAATCAATTGTTGCCGTCTGTAACGCAAATAAAATGGGATACATTTCACATTTACCTTGGCTCACCAAGAATTTACAGCTTCATAGTTGCTGATCATTATTTCAGCATTCTTTAACTCTTTACATCCAAATAAATAATTTGGTGCTAATAAAAATTTGTTTTGATTTCTTTACTACCAGGTTTAAATCAGTGTATAATTGATCACAAAAAATGAAGGCTTGCATTTTTCATTCTGCGTACTACAGACGCCGTGATGGCAACATTTGAAAATACATACTTAAAGATTCATATAGGACGGCATCCGCAGTAGGTATATAAAAATTATCCGGAAGACGACTAAATGCTTTCTTTAATATTACCAAAGATATCATAAAAACATCTTAGAGTTGGTAATAGGGTTAATTTCAAATTAGCTAAAATATAAAGGAAAATGTAAGGGCAAACAATTCTTTCGTGTGATTTTTGTGATGAAGAATCCATATAAAAATACGTTAAATTTTCCTGAAAAAATGAAGCTTTAAGCCGCTGTTTATTCTAATCTATTAGAATAAACGGTTTGTATGTACACTAGTCCTCCTGACCTTTATGTAGGTGGGGAAGAGGCTAGCACAAACCGCTTACAAATGAAAATTCATCATGATTTTTTTTTAAGAGAAGCTGGACTGATATTACCAATCGGTTATTAGGTCTGTCGGTAACTTCTGTGCTAATAACGAAGGAAATCTGTCGTCATGTTACATTTTAATCTTGTTTCCCATATTAGGTACTTAGACATTTGGTTTGTCCATGCACAGCGAAGCTCTCCTTTTTAGGCAATGTCAAGTTTTTAGTATTAATAATGAATATATACATCAAACAAAAAGATGTAAAGAAGGTCCTTATGGCAAAATATGCGATAAGAACAATTGCTTATAAGTACGTATGTACATATGTATGTAGCAGTCTTGCTTGCGAAAGAAAGTAAATATTTACTGAGTTTGCCGTTTTTCCAGTCGTTATTAGGTAAAACTTCAAGCTGCTGCTTTTGGCTGTACTTATACTTTTGCCTTAACCCAGCACACGCGTAATGTTTTAAGGGGGTATTCTGGTGTAGAGGCCGATATTTTAGGTGTTTTTGCGAGTAGGATAAAAGAAAAATTAAAAACATTTTTACTACCGTACTTGAGGGTTACTTTAGCCCTAGGGGGTAACTTTAACCTAACAAAGTTTAAATTTCCCACCACATCGTAACCGCTTAAGCGGTTTGTGATTACTACCGAAAATAATAATTCGGAGTATAGGCGCGTGCCTCGGTGCTGTTTTGTTCGCGTTGCGTATATGTATGCGTATTGTAGTGTACTAGAAGAATAGGAGGAAAAATTACGCGTTTTTACATTTGCAAACTTTGTTTGGAAACTCTTATTTTTGTTATCTAGTTATTTTGTGTTATTTATTTATTTATTTATTAATAATAATATACGGCAATCGGCTTTATACACTTTATTAACAAATGAAAAACGCGTACGAAGACGCCAAACATCAAATCAAATCAAATATCAAATTAAATCAAAATTTAGAGAATTTAAAAATAAAACTAAAATAATCCAGCGCAATAACAGAACTTAATATCGGTATTAATAACATAATATATCATAGGAGATCCTTAGAATCAATTTTTATTAGCTACAAACGCTTAACACTCCTCACAAAACACTGGTATCTGCCACCAAAGTACTCTAACAAATTGCTATAATTATTTACCGACCTGGAGATACGGTTCTGAACATTCTGAATATATGACTTAACAGAATTCGAACTAGTTAAAACACGATTCAACCTCAGACCCTGTCGGGGAACACATACAGAAAAAGACTGCAGCAGTTCTGGAGAATCTATAAGGCCATTTATATTTTTATAAAAAAGACAGAGATCAGCTCGAGTTCTCCGATCAGCAAGTTTGCTGAGGTTAAATCGTGCATACACATCATCAGCATGACTAGAACTACCATCGGAAAACACCCGGTGTGCCAAATATTTACAGAATTTGTATTGCACTCTCTCGACCTTATTAACATAGGTGTCGTAATATGGAGACCAAATAACCGTACAATATTCAAGAATAGGCCTCACGAGTGCCATGAACAAGTTCACAAGTGTTTGTGGATTTCTGAAATCCTTACCCACCCGAAAAATACAGCCCAATACCCTGAACGCTTTCACTGTAACATAGTCCACGTGCCTGATGAAATCAAGTTTGTGTGTTATAACAAAAGCCTTCTTACATCTACTTTCCAACCTGTGATAGGGTTACTTTATTATACGTATGATAGTTAAAAGTACCGGCTTTTTCATATAGCAAAAACCGTAAGTCAAAGTTTTGACCCAAAATTGGAACATAAATATAATGCACTTAAACATAATTTTGTTTTAACTTGCGCATTGTGTTTTGTTCAATATACTTCTGAGTTGATATTAAAATCAATGTAACATTAATATGCCAATAATAAAAGAAACCACGGAGTGATTTGTGAAAACTGTTCATATTTTTGGTCAAAGTAACCCGCAGCCACGGTATTAATTTGTTTACAAGATATTTATTGACCTTTAAAGAATACAAAAAAAAATTCACGAATAAAAAAGAAAAATTCGACGAGTTACAGGTTAGTGAAGTGAAGGTTAAAAAATCGTGCCTCTTGGTCGACATGCATACAACCCTTGTAGTGTTCTGGAAAAATATATATATACATATGTATATTCTTGATTAGTAAAGATGTCGCTATGTTGTGGACGTTGGGGAAACATTTTTTTGGCAAATGACGATTTGAATAAAAAACGTATTATGCCACTGTTTTTTGACCTTTCCGAATTTTTGAAAAATAATAAAAAAAAAAATATTTTCCAAAATCCATGTTTCCGACTACACAGAATATACAAAGAAGATGTCCACCAAATTTCAAGTAAATCGCTCAAGTAGAACTAGGGAAATCGTATCGACCAGGTTGAATAAAGTAGTTTCAGAAAAACTCAGATAATGGTACTTAATCCTTAGATTTGGTTAATCGACGATCCCTGATTGATACATTGTATATATGGAGTATAAAGGAGTTTATATATAGTATATTTTCTAATTTCTACACCAGAACACCCTCTTAAAATAGTAGCGGTAGCGCGTAGTCGGTTCGACCTAATTCATTTTGAGGTATTATAAAACACAAATTAATAAGAAAAAAAAAATTGTTCATTATATAAAACATTGTCTTTGGATTGGGAAATATTTTGTATACCAAAATCTTACTGAAACTTAAAAAAAAACACATTTTATTTCAAAATTATAATTTTAACATTTAGCGATACAAACAGAGAAATATTTTAACAAAGAAAGTCGCGCGTAAACTTTCCGACTCCTTTAGTTAACACACGCGCGCGTAATCTATTCAACGCTTACGTGTAACTGCAACAAAAACAACATCTTTGAGGCACAGGACGTGTGGCAAAATGATGGAACTAGCTAATTTGCGTGCCTAATGGACATATAACAGGCTACTAAATTTGGGAAGTACCTACAATGCGAATGTATCATTTTAAGACGAAATATTCGCTATGGGTGGTCAATTCGACGCCGTGCGACTGCTATTATGCACATTGAAGCTGTAAAAAATAGCATGTACATATATCGTGCATTTTAAGATTTTTGAATCTAACTATCAATCAATTATACTAGTTTAAAAATAAAATTTATTGAGGAGCAAAATGTCAATTAGTTGATAATTTTTGATATTATTTCAAGACATTTAAGTGTCATAGGAACTCACGACGTACCTCAAATAAAATCTTAAGCTGAAAGCATAATGCAACACGAACTCGACGTGATCTCTAGAGCTGTTTCAAAAAATTTTAAACAAGGGAATGAAAATCAGTGCTCACAATGCAAGAAAGTTGAACAATTTCCAACTTTTGACTGCTCTAGCCTCGAGATCGCGTTGCATTCTGCTTTCAATATTAAGCCTTAAGGCCGCGCCCATAGAATCCGTCGTCCGTCCGACCTCGAAATTTTTAACTGACGGTGCGATTGAAAAGCATGCTTTCATATAGGATGTGGCCCAAAATCCGACGGACGACGGAGTATTTTACCTCGAAAGATGGCCAAAAGTCGAAAACATGAACTTCTTAAATTTCGAAATCAAAGTATGCATTCTCATATCTCAATAGCCGTGGTGTCACATAACGGTCAGTATTGTAACGTCCCGCCCTTCTTCTAGCACCGTAATCAGTGGGGACTCAGATTTTAAATTTATTGGTTGTCTTCTTTCTCGGCGTTCTGGTTTTGAGAGTTTTTAGTTGCGCATTTTGAGTTTGTTATCAGTAAACTATCGCGATAAGAATTATGGATGTTGAAGAAGAAGGTAGGTACTCGTATGTATTTACATTCTAAATACTTAGTTTTAGAATTATAGTTGATATAGTTATATTTCTTACCCTAAACATTCAGCTATGTTTTTGATAAGTCCCGCATTAAAGGTGATTAATTATATAAGTTGAATCGAGCTCACTTATGATTTTGATAGTAACGTAAAATGTCATTAGTGGATTTACGAGAAAAATGCTCTGACACATCTGCCATTTTGCTTGCCACCACTTTAAATTTTTTTTTAAAAATTGATTTTAAATAAGAGGTCTTTCTCTTTTTTGTTTTTCTAATATTCAATTTTGTCTCATTTATTAATATTTGATAATATGACTGTTAGGGACACGTAATAAAATATTCAGTTTAAAATTTCAACAGAATCCGGAATCCAGTTATTGTCTTACATATTCTTACATTCATCATTTATGTCATGCATGTTTGACAAATAACATACCGTAATCTAATATAACAATTCGATAAAATCCACTGAACAATTTTGACCAACTTTCGAGGGAGGGGTACTATGCGACGGAAGTACACATCTTTCATCCATCGTGAGAGAACTTTGACAGCAGCTGGTTATCAGCTATTGAATTAATTATATAAAAACGAATAACTATCAAATATCGGAAGTTCAAATCTTATTGAAAATTTGTGGATTTTGAGCGTGATTACAAGCAAATTGATATAAAAATGAAAGGTAAGGGATAACTATGTTGTTTCGGTGTTCATGGTTTGGATTTTAAATGACAATACCCGTTTCAGACAAAACAACAGCAGTGCGTCAACGGATCAGTTAACGGATTCATTGAGCCACGTATCTCCGTTGAAGCACTCGAAAGGTGGAACTGTCAGTCACATATTTTGAAGTTCGGCGGACGACGGATTCCGTTACCTTAAAAGAGAGGTCTTAAAGTCTTTCAAGAATACTGTAAAAGCGATTTCTTTTATATAGGCGCCAATTGCATGCAATGTAGGCTTGTGCAAGGGCCGCTTCTGCTTTTACTTTGTGTCCTGTCTTTTGTCATTTTTAAGTTATTTTTATTCTATGGTACATTTTAAAGTTTACGGTTTTATTTGAGATTGGTAGCACATTCTTGTGATTAATTAATTTTAATTTTTAATGGAATTTTAAAAATTGAAAAAAAAGAAGCTTTTTCAATGTTGGACTTTATTTGACCTGTGTTATCATAAGAGAGGGTGAATACAGTGAATTTTCTCTGCAATTTTTCACTGGCAACCTCAATGTGGTCAATGTGAAGTCGCTTAGTGTACTCACATTTTATAAATCATTCAACATTCAGAACGCGTGGCTTACATGTGCTAAAAATCTCTTGTGAGCTTTTGTCTGCATTTTTGGTTTTTTTCAATTGTACCTAAAGTGATATTTTTCAACGATCAGCATAGGATTTTGTTGTTACGTTATTATGCCTTGTTATTTTGTAAACAAAATTTCTGATAAATTTTTGAGAGCTGAACCTGCACCAATCATCACAAAAGCACACTGGTGCTTAGAAGATTCCAATGAAATTACGAAGTTTGCTACTTAGGTCTTGAGATATGGCAACACTAGTGTGAATATGTCAAATCTGACATTGTCATCGTAAAGTTCGCCATTTTTAATGGTGAACGTACTCAGAACGTTTTGTTATACGAGTGATATTTGTGTTGTTTACAGAGACTTGAAAAATTATAGGTAGGGCATAGGTAGAAACAATTTTTTTGTTTTATATACATAGAGCATAGATCCATGATTCGTCGCCTATCACAATCTTATAGACGTCTTTTGAAGCACCGCGATTAAATTTTTTAACATTTGTTTGCACCAATCGATACGAGCCTTTTTTTTGAGCGATTGTTCTTAGTATGTTTACCATTAAAATTGACAAACTTTACGATGACAATGTCAGATTTGACATATTCACACTGGTGTTGCCATATCTCAAGACCTAAGTAGCAACCTACGTAGTATTAAGAGTTTAAATAATGTATGTTAGGAGTCCATATGAGCAATTCTCAAATGGTGTAATTTAGCTACGGCAGGACACTGTGTGAGTTTAAAATATATATATAAACGATTTTTTCATTCACTTGAAATGTACGAATATGTAGCAAGTTATTTTACTTGTAAAAATTGTGAATAGGGTTGACAACTTTTTCATATTTAGCACATTTCAAATTTTTCATTTAATTTTGGAAACAATTATTGAATGGAATTTACATAACTATTACATAAACATCAAAATTCTGGCGTTTCGACATCATTTTTCAACCTTTTCGATGGGTTTTAAGGAGGTGTTCCACCGTAAGCGACATTTTTTGATATCCTCAAACGTTCTTCGAAAAATTGGCTGTAAAATGTTATTTTAAACCCCAATCGAATAACCCAATCGTTTTTTTTTCGTTTTTAACAGTCGTATTCTTTGAACTATTTTTTTTTATGTACTACATATGTACCAATAAGAAAAAAAGTGCAATTTCTGCAATACTGAGAACGGAGAATCACTCAATAAGAGAAATTTCTCGTCTGCAAGGAGTTTCACCTTATGTAGTCGTCCAGATATCAAAAAAAAAAGTGAAGGAAAATTCGTCGGTGACTTCTTCAAAGCGGGCAAATTTTGGACGAAAAAGGAAGACCACGCCTAGGGCAGAACGCAAAATGTGTCAATTGCTGCTGCGAACCGCAGGGCACCTTTGCGGGAACTCCATAAAATGGTACATGATGCTGGTGTGGAAATTTCGGACAGAACTTCGCGAAGGAGGTTGAGGGATGCCGACTTTTTAAGAAGGTGAAGAAAGCGAGATTTGTATTTGCTACTAAATATTCACAAGTCAACACAGAATACTGGAATAAGGTAATTATTAATATTTCTCCAGAATTCTTAAATTTGAACGCGTTAATTTCAATCTTTTTAATTTTTTCAATATTTTTCAGATAGTGTTTACAGACGAATTGACGCTCCAGTGCCTTACAGAAGCCGGTGGATCTGTGAGAAGACGTACGGGAGAGACATTTGATGCGTCCTGTATTCAGAAAACAATAAAGCATCCGCCTTCTGTAATGGTATGGGGAGCAATTACCGTTAATAGCACTGGACCGCTCTATTTCGTCGAGGGGACCATGAGACAGGACCAATACCAACAAGTTTTGAAGACCATTGCGCTGCCATATTTTGATGAAATCGGATTTTGGGCATCTTCATTTATCTCTATGCAAGACGGCGCACCATGTCATACCGCAAAATCCATAAAAAAAATTCTTTTCGGAAAAGAGTATTCGTTTACTGCCATGGCCAGGAAATTCACCCGGTTTAAACCCCATTGAAAATGCACACATTTGTGGCATGAACTAAAGAGGCTAGTTTAAAATGAAAATAACACTAGTCGTCAAATTTTGATCGAAAATATTAAAAAAATTTGGCGAGGCGCTGAGATAAAAGAATGTATAAAAGCTTGCATAAAGAGTATGCCAAGAAGAATCGACGCAGTGAAATTAGCAAAGGGTGACAACAATATTGTTAATATTACTGATATATGTTCCTAATGTCTTGTTCTTTAATGTTATGTATAAATTTTTGGTAAATATATTAGCTTTCGTAATGAACAATTTATTTCAATAAAAACTTCACAATATTTGCAAATGTTTATAATTTTTTGGCCAGGGAATGTATTGTGTACGAATCTATGCTTGATTTAATGAGACCACCCCACCCCGCTGGGTCATATAGGAGAGGCGGTGCAGTAGGGAGGGGTTGTAAAATAAAGAAATACAAATTTAATAGCATTCCGGGCAAGCTAGTTTGTCAATAAAAATAGGAGTTGAACAAGTTGAATATATACACACATTAATAAAATATCATTTAACCGGTACGTAAATAATTCATTATAGCTGTGAAAAAAATTACCAAACTTTGACCATTTCTTTATCGGTCACAGTGGTACTCCCCCTTAAGAGGCCTTTTGGATGTATCTTGTTATACTCCTATTTCTCGTTCGAGTTCGATATCTAAATTATGATTGCTGCCAAGTTAGTTATGTATCCCTGCATCCTACTGCTACTTACTTAGTTTATTAGTGAATTAAAAAAGGAAATCGCCTTTTACTTAAAATTAGTTTTACATATTTTGCTCACATTTTTTGCGTTAATAGTGCATTACAAACTTAACTATATTATAATACATTATTGGTTTTCTCCGGAAACTTCATATAAAGGAAGTTTACAGGTGAAAAACAATTTTCAACCACCAGAGTACGTTTCACTATGGAATTCTAAAAAATCTTGTGTTCATCCGCTCTTGGAACAGACTGTTACACTTATGCATATATGAAAATATCGCGATTACTCATTTTCGAACCACTAATTTATTTCTCCATGCAAAAATCTTGTTTAATTTAATAAATAATTTACCTGACTTTCAATCTTCTACTGAACAGCCTATCACTCTCATTGGTTAACATCAGGGTATATTTCCATTTTGCCTATCATTAATCTTTATAGAATTACATGTACATGAAGACTTCTTAATATGTTTAAAGTGTCTTATCTTATTATTAGAGTGATTGTGATTAACGATTGAATCATAAAATTCAAATGTTTTTAGTAGAGATGGCCGAGCTGCAGAGTATGTGATATGTATATGAAGCTATAATAATTAGCACGGTGTGCACATCTTACCTAACTATAATTTAATTAATTCAATAATGATTATGAAGCCAATTTAAATTCATAATTCCTCATTGTCATGTCTAAGAGTATGAGGAACAGCTCTTCTATATTTTACTGGGACTCATGATTATGAATTTTGCTTATGAATGTGATTTACATTATACAGTACGAATTCATACTCTGAACATTTAAATATCATAATAGCGAAGGTATATTTCTACAAGGGATTTAAAGTCTCCGTGGCATGTTACTTTTCCATTTTCACATCTCATTGGTCTGGAAAATGCTCAAACGAAAATTTTAACTAAAAATGTATATGATATACAAAACTAGCACGCATTCCCTAAAATATTAAAAAAATTATCGAATTATTCCAATTGGAATAAACTTTCGTAATTTGAAGAGCAAAAAGATATCAGTCTTCTTTCACAACTAATTAATTAATATCTATCCAGTTCAAATCCTTTACGTATGTGTTTATACAAAACTGTATAAATTTACACTTTCAAGTCTTTATGAGAGTGGTCTTAAGTAGATCTGGTCTTTATCCACAAAGTCTTCTTTCTATTGTCGTAGAGTAGTGGGACAGTACCGGTTTTCCCAGTTGACTTTAAGGAGAATTCAAAACACAAATGAAGAATACATATTCATTGAATTTATACCATGAGTTTCTGAGGAAAGAAGTCGAAATTTTGAAAGAGATTGGAAAAACCCAGCGAACTTCACCCTTTCAGTGTCAAGCCTTAAGAGCCATGCCATCTCGACGCAAACCCCAATAAACTACAGCGGCTACGGCAAAAATTGTTTCATAAAACTTTTTGCCCGACTTTTTTTAAAATCATGTGTAATATCAAATAGGAATAAATATAATAGTACATCCTACTGATACAATGCAGTTTTGCAGGAAAAGAGCTTTTCCTTTTAAGTTAAAGATTGACACTTACATATTTTTGGACTGTTTTATTAAAATCATTACTAAGAGTTAAAATCTACTCTTTTTAATTTACTTTTTATTTCACTTACTCTGAGACTTATTTTTTAAGTCCGAAATTAAGGGTCTTGAGAAGGGATTTATTTTAAATTGGCTCAATAAGATTTATTAAAGACTTTTATTTTTTAAGCCATAAAATAAGAGTCCCTAGATGTATGTTATTTTAAACTGGCTCAATAAGAGTTTATGAAGACTTTTATTTTTTAAGTCTTAAAATAAAATTGTCGAGATGACTTGCATTTCTTCAGTTTTAAAATAACAGTCCCAAGATGACTTTGAAGAGTAGTAATAAATATGTTTTATTGTAAGAAGTCGTTATCCATATATACATCGGTTTATAATACGTTGATTCATTTTGGTTGATTTGCGTGATAGATTGCACTTGCGTATATGATGAAAACAACGCCAACTAACAGCTGTCATGCATGTTACTTACACCGATTGTGAACAGATGGCGCCTTTCTTGTTGGGTAGATATTCTTTGTTATCCACTAAAGAGAGGCGACAAAAACGTCGCGAGGAACTTGCAGAGGAACAGTATTATTATAAAGAAATTGAAGGGTTACTCTACGACCCTGGAATATCAGACTAAGCGTAAGTCATATCCCGAAACAACTTTTTCGAAATTGGTGTACACGATAACTCAAAAAATTATTGATCTTTGACACACATTCAAAACAGTAGGTGAACCATCACAATTTACAAATTACCAAAAGAAATATGTTTTACTCATCAATAATAACATTAATTGGCATCCATCGTGCAGAATTCCGTGAGTATTTTAAAACGACCCCATGGAAAATTTGCTTTAAGGTACTAGTGCCACATAGAATTTTTGAAAAATCAAAATATTTTTGTTTTTCATCTTTCGACTCCTTGTACTTGTACCATCAGAAATCACCTCCTAAAATTGTGTGAAGAAATTCTTAATAGAAAAAAATCACAGCAGTATATATGACTGTAGGTCCACGCGCGTTCTCGAGTCTTCGCAGCTGCCGGGCGCGCATTCTAAACTCTCCGCAGCTGTCGGGCGCGCGTCAGCTGAGTATCTCCTCCTTCCTACGGTTTCGTAAATTCACATAATAATTACTGTTGTCTTTCTCACACATTCTCTGTTCTATTTCGGTAGTCTGTGAAAGCATTTGTGTGTTGTTAAAATGGGTCCCTATAGATCAAAACTTTAAACGCGGTTTTCTCAAAATGACTATATTCACATGGCTTGGGATTTTTGAGTATAACTGTGGTAAATTACCACGTAAGAAACCTTCCTCTTTAAGAATCATTTTCATTTTTTTGTTTCAGACTTCCTGTCAATCCTGAGATTAACTGTCAGTCATGGGGCAACCTTTTTTTCTAGGACTCGACTTTAACGACCTTTACAAATAAGAAAAAAATGCTATTTTTTACATTCTATAAAAATAGCATTATTTTAAAAAAAATTTTTAATTGTGATATCTAAAGAAGCTTTTTCTTTTTTATTTTCTTATATTTCTTAAAAAATGTGCGTTATTTTGGCCTTCTTAACCTTAATACATATTGAATGACTGTCTTCTTCTTTAATTTGTTTATAATTACGACTTTTGCTTTATTTTGGTAAAGATTTGGATTGCGATTAAACTCATTGTAATATTAGGAAAGTATGATTATTTTTTAGGCTTGTACAGTGAAAACCTGTGCAAATAGGCCACCCACGGCGCAAAAATTTTGAATGAAATGAAAACTAACATAATCAGCAGTCAAAATTAAATAAATCATTTACAAGTTAATTTTTTCAGTTCGATATATTTAATTAAATTGAATTTCTTCATTTGCATGACTTATAAGTATACTATAGTATAACACCTTAAGGGATCGTCTCAGTGTGAAATTTTCTAAAAATCGATTTTTTTTTTGTTGCATTATCGGATAGTATACACTGTAATAAACATTCTCTCAAATTTTCAAATCGAAATTCAAATTATTACGGTCACTACAGCGTTTCTTGTAGAAAGGGAACGGAAGGAACTGATGAGAATCCCCGGGCGCTTCAATCTTTAAACGCGTTTTTCTCAGAATGGTGTTTTTCAAAACGGTGTCCACTCTCAAAGGAAGAGTTTTGAAGATATCTAGTTCCAATTTGGAGAGAACATTTCTAACGTCATTCTTTATAGCGCTATGGAAGCTTTTTTTTTTTTTTTGAAATCTTCCTATATTTTTTTACGAAAAACTGTCGAAAAAAAGGGCCAAATTCGATACTTTTTGTTCAAACCGCCGCCATTTTGTCAAATTAAAAAAAAAAAAAAAACCCCTCCATAGCGCCAAAGCGACTTCCCTACAGATTAATAATCTTTTTGAGATTTTTGTTTCAGATCAAAATTGCGGCCGCAATCGTGGACATGGTACAGGACCTTTTTTTTTTACGTGTCATTTCAAACATTTATTCAACATACATACACCTAATAAATGAACATAAAAAAAATCATTCTGTATTCGTCATGAATGTATTTATTTATAAAAAAAAAAACCGGACCGATTAGTTTATTTGAACATTAAAACAAAAAATCGCGAAAATCAGTGATTTTTCGGAGGGTCACACTGTGACGATCCCTTAAAGAAGTGTGGCCTTGTGATAGAGAAAATATAGTAAATATTCTTGCGGATTCACAAGTTATTTAACGCAACCTGCGAAGAAAAATAGGAGAGCAAGAGTAAGATAGGTGGAATTTTGTGGTAATGGTACAGCTCGATCAGGCCGTCCAGATCAGGTGATCGCTGAAGCAATGATTGATAAAACGAATGATATGACTCCATCAATGATGACTCCAGAACGAGTGAGATTACTGACATGGTAAACAAATAGACCTTAGCATGAAGAGACATACATAACTAACAAAATTACAAGTTCATACAAGTCCTAATATTCTGAAGGAAACAGGAATATAACTGATTTAAACGAATCGAGCTAAAAGTAAACTGTAAAAAATCAATTGATTATGGGGTATATTATTATAAAGGAGAAAATCAGTGGACAATTAATTAAAGACCCAGAAGACTAGAATATAAGGAGACCTGACTATATTCCTTTTGTATAGGGACCCATGGGAGATGGGACGTATATGGTCCTCGTATTCTTGGTAGTAAAGTATTCTTGGTATAAACACGCCACGAAGCGACGACCATATACATAATTGCGTTCCACTTGGGGCAAAGGTGTTCGGTCTCCTTATATTCTAGTCTCCATCAGTCAGGATAGTCACTACGGGCTAATCACTCAGCATAGCGAACATAAACGATTAAAGAAACTGAAGCAGAGCCTCGAATTGGAGAGACTTTGTAAAAGCCCCATGCTCCTAACTGTAGTGGAATAGGAAATATATATGTATGTATATAACATCAAAACAATTTTTACAATTATTAAAATAAAACAAATTTAGCCCATTGGTACATAATCAAATAGTCTTTTTAAGAGTTAACGTGGTAAGATGAAAATCTCAACAATTAAAGTACTCAATATATTTATTAGACATGGATGAAACCGGTTCCAAATTGTCGTAATTTGTTTTGTGGTAGTGAATAAAAATATGTAGTTTCGTCCTCGATTCACTCGGGGGCGTGAATTATTACGAAGCTTAAAAGAGCGGAGAATTTCAGTAACAAAGCTTAGAAAGAGACGTCAAACATAAAACCTTCATTCTATTTTCATGTGGCATCCACACTATAGAAGCGTACTCTAATATAGGACGAACGTAAGTACAATACAAAACTTTAAGAATAAAAGGATCAAAGTCTCTCGACCAAAGTACAAAACCAAGTACTGAATTTGCACGGTTTATTATGCTGCTCATATGGCGTCCAAAATTAAATTTATTATCGATGATCAAGCTAAGGTCAACAACGGTATCTTGCCTACACAAAGGCTTGCCAAAGATTGCTCCAAAGGGGAGCATATCTGACATTTAACTGCACATGATTTTTTAAACACCACATTTCACCACCATTTTCACCACTGGAAAAATCGTATTGGAGCCAATGTGCATGTTGTAAAGTCTCGATCGATCTAAACAATTTCAAATCTCCGACGTAGGCTAACACGTGACAATTCCGAATAAGAGCAAATAAGTCGTTGATAAAAAGCGTGAACAGCAAAGGTCCAAGATCAGTATCAAAAAAGTTAATTTTAAAAACCAAAACACCCGACTGACTGTAAAAAAGAACTAAAAAGATGTAAACAAGACACATTCATAATTGAATCTGTAAATAAATCAGTACCATTAAAATTGATCTAACTGGTCAAATTTGTAATAAACTGACAAAGTATAACTAATTGGCAGTCGGAGGCTACGCATATTTTTGTTAGCCTGTGTAGGTAGTAAGTTCACAATTTTGCACGCAGTCGGGGTTTTTGCTTTTTTTTTCAATAATTTTTTTTTAGCATTTCTCCTTCAAATTACATTTAAACATATAATTTGTATATATTTTGTAAGCCATATAAAAAAAAACCGTTATATTGATAACCCACTCAATAGGTTTTGAGGGAACAAAAAATGTTGAAGACATAAAAAATGGCGCCAAAAATCGGCCATTTTAATTTTTACAATTTTGATATATCCAGTGACACTCTCACAATTAAGACGAATCTAACGAGACCTCTCAAGTAAAAATCCATCAAGCCGTTTAGGCTACAGAGCGTAACAAAGAAATATACATACATGCATACACACACTCAAAAAATATAAGCCTCCTTTTGGCGCAGTCGGGTAAAAAGAGTACAGCAAAATTTAACTTTGAAAGAACGACACGTGAGGTAAGACTTAATCCATTTAATGAGATCATTGGAAAATCCTAGTATTAACAGTTTAAAAATTAGCACTTTTTGGGAAAGCTTGTCACGTGCAATTCCACTGTAATAGAATTTCCATAGATGTTACTGTTACTGAACGTTCAGAGAGGTCACTCAATAATATACGTTTGGCCAACTATTTAGAAGTAGTTTCAGGAATACCGTTTACATCGTTGTATTACATAACTTCAACTCATTTACCTCGGTTCCGCCCAGTGTGCAAACAAAAATCTTCTATGTACTGATATAGATTTGGTTGATAGCTTCTCAAAAATACAGGAACAAATAGCACCCTCCATGCAAATCTTTCGATTGTCCTTTAAAAGAAAGCTGGAACATTTAACAAGTTCTTCAACCCCGACCTCTTGACAGTTCCAGCGTCCTTTACACACCTTAGGTACATTCTGAAAGCGTTTGTATTCCGTCGAAATAAAAACAAAACTTATAAGTGTGATTTCAATTGCGGCCAAACAGTGCTGGTGCTTAAATTATTACAGCCCATTCAAGGGCTCGATATTCTTGATAGCGACGAAGTGAGTCACGAAACGTCACTGTGAGTAATAACTCACAATTCATCAGCAAATTTCGTTTACTCTCACAGTAACTAGTGAATCACGAAAACGTCACTATGAGCACAGAAGAGAACACATTTCTGTTAATCAGTGAGAAAAATTGTGACGTCACATGTTGGAAAGTGAGATACAATTGCGTATCTGTAATCACTTTTCTAAGTAAAATAGTGACAGAAAAGTGAGTTATAATTCACGCTGCTTACAGGTGGTGAATTGCAACTGGAGGGTCTACTGCGGCTCCATTTTTGGTATATTTTGAGCTCGAGCGTTCAAAAATTTCCTTATTACCCATATTTCTACATACTAATATAGCTTTTTGTATTTAAAATGTAACCAGTTTTACTCATGGATAGAATCTTTAGAGCTACCTGAGAGACTGGTATCCTCTGTAAAAATTCTTTTGGATTTTTTATAGATATGAAATGACTTCGAATTCCCAACATAGCTCTCCTATCATATAAAGCGGTCAGTACCTGTGTTTATGGAGGAAATCATTTAGCTATGCCAGAGTAGTATACACGGGTTCCTTCAGTCTTCGACCATTTAAGGGACAAGGTCAAAAGGTCTACAAAAGATACATAGCAATGCTGATTTGTCTTGTAAGAAGAGCCATATATCTTGAATTAACAATGTTCGAACTTAGTAGTAACAATATTACCTGCCGACTGTTCTGTTTCAGCCTCAAGATTTACATGTGGCTGCTGACGCGCTGCCACTACCTGCTGTTCTATTTAGGCCTAAAGCAAACGAATTGGAATAGGTTTTTGTCTTTGCTTTATTTGTTATAATAGCTAAGCTTGTTTGCTGACGACATTAACTGTCATAACGAGACAAAGACGAAGACTTCGCTTGGGACAGGCCCTGAATACGGCTCGCACTTCTACCTTAGGTTAAAAATGGAGAAATTAAACAGGGTATAATTTATTTATTTCTTTTCAAAATATTACCCTTTTAATTGGAAAATCACTAAAATCACTCTCTTGGCAGCTGGCAGTGTAAGATCCAATTCATATCAAAAGAATTGTTTAATAATTTCATTATGGGAAGAAATGTAATTTGTGAAATTTTCATAAGGAACCGTGCAATTTGGTGCGGTGTTAACTTCTACCTACGCAATTCCAACTTTACGGCTTATATTAACGTATTCTGACGGGTTTGCAAAAATCCCGACTATAGCATTTGTACAAATTTTTGAAGTTTTTTTTAGGGTAAGTGCACGACGCCCGACTAGTTCTTGTGTTGAGAATTTGTTTTTTGTTAGTAAAGTGAATTGCGTTCTTTATTGCATATCCAATGAATGATTGTTTTATCCTTACAAACTAGGTACTAGCTAGCTAGAAACTCTGTAAGTGAAAAAAACACTCATATTCAGAACAAGGGCTGCCTAATGTTAGTGCACTTTGCCGCGATTGCGCTGCATAAGCACAGGCCACAGCACACTATTTAAAACATTTATAAAATTGCTCATGCAAATTGTTGAGAAATGTGGAAGGCAGAGTTATTTGCTCCGCTAATAAGCCTGACCCTTATGCCACCAACTTCCTCTGTTTTGTTCACAAATTTCGTCAACTTTAAGTACACACTATGCACTTGCTAGGACAATCAATAGAACTACATAATTCCTCAAGGAGCAACGAGAAAATGAAATTGCTTTGTACTTTTCTGACAGAAACCTTCCCCAATCCGACTCCTCCGCAGGCGTGAATTATAGATGGGAAAGGTAAGTAGCACATAACTCGCAAGAGCACCAATGTGTTCAAAGCAGGCATGTTTACATGGTTATGTTGCAAATCGGAAAGAATTCTCCCTATTACGTGAAACTCAACTTATTGCTCTAAAAATAAAATATGTATGTAAAAAAATGAAAGGTGTACTCACTTTTCCTTGCATGATCAGCCTTATTGTAAGCGTCACTGATGAGTCCTCTTTTATTAAACTATTTTTAACGTTATTGTCTTCCATTTTTCCTTTTGTTTTTGAACTTAAAGTCTACTCTTAGTCAATATAAATAATGTAACTTTTAAATGCAAACGTTCCCCTTAATATTTTTGCGGTTGTTAACGAATTTCGAGTTTGTACGATGCAATCAGATATCCGCCGTGATATTATAGCATTTATTTATCCTGGAAAGAGAAGAAAAGGAAGTGATTAGAAGGCACCTTGGAAAAATGCGGGCATAGCTGCTCATGAACCTCCCGCACCCCAATCAACTGCTTGGACTCGGGAAGTCTAATTTTCAGCTTGTTTTTCGGAAGTGCACATTTCCTAAACCACTTAGCGGCCGCTCGAGGAGCTTGCCGAATAGAATAACAATCGAGGAAACTTTGTCTGTGCCTTTGCGGAGCCCCGACTTGAGTATCAACAGTGCTGCGCTCGCTACTAATTCAGTTATTTTTTCGAGTCATTACCGAAAGCGCCCGCTTCCCTGCCTAATCAAAAGTCTGAAATAAATCAATAAGGGGCAAGGATATGCGAGTGGATGCGAAGCCGTGTATATTCCCTTTCGCGTTAACTTGCCAGTAAATACGGGGAGCTGGGGTACATGTAACGCTGAGTGAAACGTTGAGCTTGGAACGGCAAGCACTTGAAAGCTCTGGGTCTCCGGGGCCAATGCATTGCCAAGAAATGCATGCATGGATTCTGGGCCAGAGATATCAAACCATAACAAGTTTTTCAAGTATTTGATGCAGCGACGTTAGCGGCCGCACGGTATCTTTTAATTTCGCCTTCCCCGATTAAAAAAAAGAACTGCACAAGCGATTTGCTGAGGAAATCGCAGTTAATTTTGCGACCACAAAAATTCTTTGGGGAGCTGGCGGATTTGCACTTATCCACTCGCAAAGTACTCTACTCTTGGCGCTGGGACTTTTCTGACCGCAGCTCCCCAGTGGCGAGCCCTCCTAGTCAGCAGCGGACCCCAAAAATTCCGCGCACTTTTCACAAAACACGTCCAGGCGTTATCGGGCCTGGGGCCTCTGCATTTTTATCACTCAGGCAAGGAAACTCGATTTTCACTCGTGTGCTTCATGGCGGAGGCAGTCATAAATAAATCGATATAAAGCAAAGCGTCGTCACCGGCATGATACCGTGGCGAGACGAGCACCTGGCGCACCACACGCTGTGCAAATTAAATACTCACACCACCTCAGATCAGCTCGGCGAAACAATCCATATCTTGCCCAGTTAGTAAAGATTTTCAAAATATAATTCACTTTGCAAAAACCACATTTAATAAACCTTAAAACATCCGGACCAGGTCGCTGTTCATAGCACACACGACACCGCAGGAGAGAAGTATAAAACTAATTCAGGAAAGAGAGTGACACATGAAAGCGAAGCTCGGCAGAGAGAGACGACTCGTGAACTGCGCAGTGCTCGAGCAGACCGACCGGTGTGGGATGCGATGCAGCGCGTATAGAACGTGGCTCCTCTAACCAAGTTTCGAACTGCGGACAGATTTCGCCAGCTCACAGAGCGTCTGTCAATGCAGTGCATGCATCTTTTCCCATGCAGTTCCCCTGTATCGCCCGCCGACAGAATAGCATTCTCCTTTTGCTTCTTTTGCAGCCGAACATGTTTGTTATTTGCCCTCTCTTACTTGGGATTTCTCCTAAGGATGGCCCTCATAATCATAATTGAATGCGTGGAAGTTGCCAGATCTAACTGTTCCGACCGTTTACCTCCTGAGAACTACATCCGCTGATCTTGCACTCTTGCAGGCCTCCAGCCTCCAGGAATGAAGTGATCAAGTGTTGTTGAGTCAGTCCAATTAGGACTTTTTCCCGTTATAGATGGTGGACTTTCCCTTTTTTCCCTATATGGCGGTCAAAACTTCCCACAATTTTCCCATATCAGTTCAATTGAAACATAGCCTTCATTTTACTTTGTTATGATATACAGTTTAGTTCAACAAATGTTATAAACTACAATTGGTAGGTACTAAATAAGAAAAATTATTTTGAGGTAATACCGAACTGTTAACAGTCACTGGTCATTTGTTACATTGAAAAAATTATTGGTGTGAATTTGTACACAAAATTTAGGGCTAGTACGCCTTAACCACGTAATTCCTCTAATTATAACATTTTAGGCATTTTCAATTACTGCAGCATTATTAAAGCAAGTTATTTATTCGTCAGGTACATGATGGCAAATGAAATGTTATAACAGAAATTGCTAATGTAGGGAGGCTGCTAATACCCAGGCCCTAAAACATTACTCGAAACTTGTTAAGGGAGGAAGCATTTGTAACTTTTATTCAGTGACAGTATTTGATTTCAAGATCTCGCACATACATATGCATACTTTAAGGCTAAAACAGAATGTTTCCGTCGCCGTAAGTAAAAGTCGAAATGAATTTTATTTAACTTATTATTTTTCGAACCAATTCGCTGCGTACATTCTAAGAAACTTTGCACATATTTGCCAGATTATGCTGAACTAAAAGACTTGAAGAGCTCTTCGTGACGGAACGGATCGGAAGCTTGTGTCCCTGACTTTAAAATTAAATACATTTTCCTATAGATTGTTTCCCCACGAAATCTTCTACTGCACAAAATCATTCCCTTTTTCGCATATTCGACTTTTTAGATGTAAAAATTCCCACGAAATGGATATTTCCCGCGAATTAACAACACTAGAACTGACTTCTCTCGTAAACTAGTCTTGCTCCAGTTTGCTTCCAAGTAGTAAATTTCGAGGTCTCGAGCAAAGCTCCGGGGAAATCCGGCACCGGTGGCGCAGGCCGATGCTGATCTTGTGCTGATGAAAGTGAACGACCTTATTTAGTAAACATCTAAGGTAAACGCACTCGGCGCGCCAAATATGCAAATGTTGGGTTTCGGCTATTTAATTTACGGCCCCATTTTATTATATTTCTAGATTTTGTCTTCTCCACTAACTTTGGTCGATTGTCCAAATAAAATGCATGATCCATTGTAGAAATAAAAATCAACAAAGAAGTCTTTAAGGGGTCGCATCTAGATACCTGAACTTTTTTTCGGATTTTTTTTTAGGGTTTACAAAGATAACTATTAAATAAAACAAAATGGCGTGTTATTTATTGATAAGTGATGTTTAAAAATCATCATCTAACAAGAATATAAATTTTTTAAATATAGTATTATATTATAACATATCATGAAAATATGAAAGGTTCTATTGAAAATATGGGTCCTAACGATTGCCAGATAACTCGAAAAGCTTTCAAAATTTTTTAACGACAAAGGGAAATTTAAAGTCGGTATTTTTCATTATTGAAGCAAGTGCAGTGTAATTTTAATTACATTCTTCATCGGCATCATCCAGGTTGTGCTCTGACCACTTTAAGGCCTCATGTTTTGAAATTGGAGGAGCATGTAAATGGCTTAAGGAATCTGCTGTTCCAACCATTTTTGGGGTTCGAAACCAAAAAAATCCAACCCTTAAACCTTAACAGACTTTCGCCCAATTAGTTGGTGTGGTTTTTATCCAAGATCCTTGAAAGGCTTATTAGTGAGCAGATGCTCAGGTTTTCGTAAACATCATAGTTGCGAGTCTGCTATATTGAGAGTAACATCTAACATTAGACAAGCAAGATCATAAGAGGACCACGGTCTTAGTTCTGTTAGACTTCTCCAAACCCTTTGACAGTGTAAATCACATTATGCTCTTTAATAAGCTTTGTGAACTTTTTAATTTTGACTCATCAGAGCTTAAGCTTATACAGGTTTCTTGGCCAATCGATATCAGCGGATTAAATTAAACGAGAGTTTTTCTGGAATGTTTCCCTTACGCTGTGATGTCCCTCAGGGTTCTATAATAGCACCTCTACTTTTCAGTCTTTACATAAATGATCTTCCGAAAGTACATTTATATGCCGACGATGTGCAGTTGTATTTTAGCAATCCGATCGGACTTATTGATGATTGTGTTGAGCGATTTAACAGTGATCTCCAAAAAATTAACCCATGGGCTGTGCGTAATCAACTGAAACTTAGTCTCGGCAAACCACAGTGTACCAAATTTTATGTTAACAGCCAGATTGATTCAAACATACTTCCTGTTGTATTGAATGGATTTGCCTGACCAGTATAGAACAGGGTAAGTACTTTTGGAGTAGTTCTAAGCGAGTATATGAAGTGCTGCAAGTTTGTTAAGAACATGATCAGCTCTTACTGGGATGCGCCTTGAGCTGCTTTCTCCAACGGCACTACCTTTTGTTTCTTTTTAAGCTACTCAAAAATAACTCTCCAGGATATTTGAGAGAGCTATTTAAGCTCTGCACTTCTGCCAGTAATAATAATTTAATAATCCCTAAGTGTCAGAAAACGTGTATGGAGAATTCTTACCTTGTCCAGACTGCTCGCATTTGGAACACACTACCACTATCTATCCAGCGGCGGGCTTTATTGGTGAACTAGGCGAAACATCGATTCGATTTTAATGTAAATATTTAGTTTCTTATGTTCTCCTTATTACGGACATTTCATGCTACAGTATTGCATAATTCATAAAGATAGTTATTAGTCTCTAGTTTTGAATTCTCTAGCAATCCAATAATAATATACGAGTTTATCTGTACAATGAAAGATTTTAAACTCTTGAGTACGCTGTTCCGAATAAATATATTACATCATATTATTATTATTAAATGAAAGCTTTCGACGATTAGTATACGATAAGCTACATGACGTAATCCTAAACTCAATATGGCGAGAACCCTAAGATGGTGGATTACCTTTTTCTTCACAACCCCCATAATATGGGTATCAAATGAAATGTTACGACCAGTAGAATACGACTAGCTATATGGCGTCACTAAAATCAAAACTCAAATGACAAAAAAAAAATCAGGTGATTAAATTAAATTAAATTTACTTATGGCACGATCATAACACGCTTTTATTAGATCGACCTTTATGTATGTAATTAAATATATTATAAAACTAAAAAGTTAAATATAAATAACCATTATGTTCTCATTCTTTATCCTGTAACCGCCTTAGTGTAAACCATGTTTGTAATTATTATATAATATTATTTGAGTCTTAAAGCGTGGGGTGCTTTATCTTAAAAGTAAGCCATTATAAATTATTATGTACATAAACAAATGCTTTTTGGAAACATTATAATGAGAAGCATTATGATGGTTTGATTTGAAGGAAAGCACCCCAATCTTTTACACTCAAATAATATGATAATTGTAAACATGGCTTATACTAAGACCCTTAGGGAATAAACAGTGAGAACAGAGTGGATAATTATTTTTTGCTTTTTAGTGCAGTACTTGTAAAAGGGCGTTTCTTTAGCTTTTTAAACTATTATTTTATTCAGTCGCCTTTCGGACAATAAATTATTTTTCCACACACTTCATCATAGGGCAGCCTGTTCTCTATGTCGTTACATAACAAAAATTGGATCGAACGCTCTATGTACTATACACACATATTATACAGTCCGCGAAATTGACTAGTCGCGCCGTGGATTTTTGTTATTCCCCAAATACTAGAGTGGGGGTTCCGATTAGGAACACGAATTCAAATTTAAAAAACCAAACAACATTTTTATTTTAACAAAATAATGGCGAAATTAATGAAATAACAACAAAATTGTGCGAAATTCAAATAGACACTCTTATGATTGAAATACAATAAACTTAAAAATAAACAATTACATTCAATATTAAAAAAACAAAACACAGTCAATATTTATTGTGGCCACCACCGTTATGAATAACTTTAAAAACTCGGCTTGGCATTGAGTTAGCTCATATTTGATGCCCCAAGTCTCGAATATAGCCTCAGTTCTTGAACAGTTTGAAATTGGCGCCCGTTTTGGTACACACGTTTATTTGAATTTCGCACTGCTTTTAGATATTTCACTAACTTCTCCAATATTTTGTTAAAACCAAATTTGTTTTGATTTTTTGAATTTTAGTTCATGTTTATAATCGAAAACCTCACTTAAATATCTATAAATCTTTATATGGTACCTATACAAAAATAAATCATGGGTTGGTGTGTTGTCGATGTTTGAAAATTTGGGTGTTAGAAGGCCTCAATACTAAGGTTTATATGTATAGTTTTCATTATTATATGTGTGCTAGTATTATATATATATTATATAAAGCGTTTGAAAAAAAAATTGTATGTGTCCGCAAAACTCGAAAAGTTGTTGAAGGATTGACGTGATATTGTTACACAACGTTGCATTTTTATATAAGAGTGATTTTATAAACGTTTTATCCCATTTTTCTGGAATTCTCACTCGGGGGTTTTCGGGCTCGCTCAGTTCAAATCTGCCATCAAAATTTCCAAATGCAAGATGGCGGGTCCAATATGGCGACCGACAAGCTTAAACTCCAAGGGATTTCCCTGAAAGTTCGCAATGGGGGTTTTCAGCTGATTGCGAAACTGCCATTAAAAATTTCAAATTCAAGATGGCGGATCCAATATGGCGACCTGAAAAGCTAAACTTCAAGTGATTGCCCTGAAACTATCGCCATCAAAATTTTCAAATTTGAAGGCCACCCCTACTCCGCTGGGCCATATTGGAAGGGGTGTAGAATTAAGAAAAATAAATTTACGAATACTTTTGAAAAATATGAGAGAAACGAAAATAGAAAAACATTTTGAAATAGTGGAAACAATTTTTACCCGTGTAAATGAAGTAAGAGCATTGTGTTTTCGAAGATTGAGGAGAAAATCTCGGGAATTCATAGACGTTGGGGGGGGGTCAATGGAAGCACCTTGGAGAGTAGTACAATTACGTAAATATATGAAGATTATAATAGTTTTTTAGTAGAATGGACTAAAGTGTAATGGAGGTAGGAGGTTATTGTTTATTTTTTTGCGAAAAGATGCGTTGCGTGTGAAAATAAAACATGTCGAGCAAGGTAAGTGCGAAATTTGATATAGAACTATTAATAAATGTAAAAACTGTGGGTGTTCAAAGTGAGAAATTTTCGAGAGCGGGGAAAATGTTTGCTCCTGGCGATTGGAAATAAATGATTTATTTTTAGTAAAAACGGATGAAGAATAGATGAAAGTGATGTATGGGGGATGTGTATGAACTGACGCTTGATTTAACGAGACCTCCCTACACCCCACAGCAACATATATAGGAGACGGGGTGCAGAACGGAGATTGCGTAAAATCTATATAAATAAAAATTTGATGGCATCCCGGGCAAGCTAGCGATAATATGTATATGTACATATACATATATGCTAGTATTTCGCGAAACACAAAAATCTACGGTAGTGGATGCGGTAGTTATCGGTCCTATTGTGTATCTGTGGCAGGGACACCAGGCCAGTGTCTGCACTGATAAGAGTAGCCTGATTCGTCTCGATTGAAACAGCAAGCTAAAAAGCTCAGAAAATTTTGCTCCACTTGAATTTTTGGAAGCTTAAGAGTTTTAGTAATTGGAAATTTTAGTAATTTTACAACTAATTTATTTTTAATATAGCAAACGTCATTGTTTATTTTTGTGAAATATTAATTATGATTTGAATTTTCCTTTGAAAATGACATGCGGCTTCGTCCTTTGGTCTCTACGAGCATATATGGGTACATAAACACATACATAACTACGTACCCATGAACATATTAGCACAACGCTACAGGTTGCAATTCTTGACCGATTTTGACGACTCGTTTCTAAATCGGTTATTATCTATGAGAATAGAATACCTACTATTAATTCTCATAATGATTCGTCAAATAACTTAATTTTTATAAACAAAAATAATTTTCTACAAAAACTACCCTGTTTCGTGTTTGTTGACTATTTTCGACTCTTTCCTACGAAAATTGGCAAAGAGGTTCCTTGGAGCCCGACAAACACATAGGATACATTCTCTCTCGGATTTCAACCCCTAAGGCTCCTCATGTGGCGGGTGGGTACATTAACCGGAATGTAAAAATTATTAAAACTCTCCACGGCCAAAAATCTTAAAAAACTTTTGTTCGGCATTGTGAAGCAAATTGAGTTAATACATCTGATTGGAATTCTCATCGTGAATATTAATTTCTGTGTGGAAGTGGCGTCCCATTGCGTATACTCTCGGTTAGAACAACTTCCATACTTTTGTAAAACACTGTCGCGTTGGTCACTGTGTATAATAAAATTTTGAGAGTAAAACTAGTAGGTGAGGTAATTGTATTTTTGAACAAGTAGGTAAGAATTTGGAGAAAAAGAATTTTGTAGTATAAAAGCGTACTACAATAGAAGCGGGCTTAAGTTCCCATCGCTGGTTTTTTTTGGGATTGGGAAATGTTCCATTTATGGTCGGAACGAGTGAATTAGGAAAGTATTATATAAGTTCCCGCAAACAATACTTTCCCAAAAATTAGCTTGTTTTAACACCAAAAATTGGAAAAATCAAAGTCAATTTCGTCTCGTTTTCGAGATATAAAATAATTCAGAGTGGCTATTCGCTTGGTCCTTGATTTGTAGAATCAAAATTTGCGCTCATGGACATGGTAAATCATTTTTAAAACAATTCGTACATCGGCACGAAATAATTCGTAAGAAAATTTTGACTTTGTTAAAAAATATCTTCTGTCAGAATATTTTCCTTTTACAAAATTTTCAATTTTTGGTGTTAAAACAAACTAATTTTTGGGAAAATATTGTTTGCGGGAACTTATCTTAACTTTCCTAATTCACTCGTTCCGACCATAAATGGAACATTTCCATAAGGTTTTAGAGCAATTCCAAAAAAACCAGCGATGGGAACTTGTTCCTAGAAGCGATTCTATCAACGACAATATTAAATTGCGACTAGAATCAATTATTGTAATCCCCCACAAACTGCTGACCCTGACATCCCCTAATGGGCTAATTGAACATCAGAAAGCTACCACTTTAGAAGGCCATTACAACTAATAACCCCAAAAGGGTAACAACAACAAAGGCACCCCCCACCCAGGGTAAGGTAAGATATCCCCCACCAGTGGTAAGTTATTTTTCCTGCAACTGCAGCATACAACAAGCCCACAAAAGGGCCGAAACAACAGGCTGTTAAAACAGGCAGCACCAACAATCAAACCAGAGGTAAGAGTCCTTAGTGCGTAATAAGCCGGATGTCACTGCAAGGAAATCACATCAGGTCCCACCAACAACATCAGAAACAACAGACGACAGCAGCAACAACAAAAACTAATTAAGGCAGTTTAGGCAGCTTACCTTTATTTCTTAAAAAAAAAAGAGCAAAATAAAAAAATTTTTTAGTGCACTATTTCCACAAGAAATCAAATTTTGCGTCATTAATCGTGTTCTCTCTCGGAAAAGTACATACTCGTATTCTTTAGTGTGTCCCAAAATGGCCGAAAGTGGTGATTCCTTCAGCGAATTTCGCTTGCCACGACAACCCATTTTCAATAGAAACATACTCAGTGACCGTACATTTTACAATTTGGAAAGGCGCAGCAAACTTCTGGTTCCAACGTTTAGAGGCTCAATTTGATCTATGACGAACCGTTTCGGAAGCCTCCAAATTTAACCATGTTCAAATCGCGTTGATAAGAATTGTCAGCTACGTTTTCTAGAATCCAGGCCCGCGTTAACCATAAACGCAATTCAAAGAGGCATTGACATCCCGCCTCATTGCAACTACGTAATGGGTGGCCCCACTGTTTCTTGAGATACCCCTCAAACAGTTCTTCAAATCGTTCGAAATCAAAATTTCAGCGAAACAATTTCAAAACGCGTGACCATCCAAATTGGCATTGGCACCAGGAAAATTTTCAAGACAGAGCAAACAAATGCTTACCCCCATGCTGTTACATTATCTACAGAGCATCAGAAAAAAAAAGCACCAGTCATTAATGACAACGAAAGATTATGGCGAATATACCTATATCTACGATAGGTCGTCGCGATTTAATCGATACAGGAGCAGACATTTCTGTTATTCCAGCACCGCTGACAACAAATTAACACACCATTTAACTTACGGCTTTCGGCTGCAAGTTCTTCAACCATAAACACATATGGAAAACAAAGTCTATCAATCGAGAAGAGAATTCCAATGGAAATTACTAACGCAGACGTGGCTAAACCGATATTGGGAGCTGGCTTCCTATTTCATTACGGTTTAGCAGTGGATTTGGTCATATGAATACAAAACAACAAATAAAATTCAAACCGTTGGTCAACTAATATTTTCAAAAGTTCGACGACTTTCATCCGAGAAACTTCTGGCAGCAAAAAAGAAATTTAAATTTTCACTAAATCAAGGTATTCGTAGACCTTCAGACCCTATTAGGAACTGGGAGCATACTTTGAGCAATCTTGGAGTACTCTTAAGGGAGTTTAGGAGTGCTCCTTTTTGACTCACTTTTCGCTCTATTTTCCATTGGCATGTCCGCAGAGGGGATGTCTATCACTAACATCCACGAGAGAAATGAAAATTATTTTTAGTCTGTGAAAAAGTCAGTTAGAGTTCGCTTGTGAAAAATACGATCCCTGAAGTAACTAAATGTTTTTTATGTGTTTGGAATTCGGAGTTTTCTTCACGTTATGAGAGATCAAGAGCCCTCGTTCTGAGACGCATCAAGGGCGCATTTCTATTGTATTTCAGTGCGGCTACTTCTACCAGGACCCTCTGGTTAAGGATCAACGGCTGGTTTTTTACAGCCATCCAACAGTTTCTCCAGCTCCATTCCAGGAAGGATACAGACGCCGCCAAGCGACACTTATCCAAGGTGTAACCTCCCCGACGACACATCAATTGGGAGGGTTGTTTAGGACCCAACAGGTCTCAGCGGACCCAGCGAATACGCCACCATCCGCTACACTATCCTTGGAGGCATTCTGGATACTAGAAGGAGGTCAGTTTTAAATTACTAGGGGACTACTCATTTGGGATTAATAGCTGCGTTTCTTTTGAATTTTCTATCCGTATCTGGAAAGTGGAAATTTGATTGATTTCGATTATATCACAGCTATGAAATATAAGCAGTGGATTTTAGATTCAAATCCGATTAAAATTTTGCTTTTTATATACTTGCACTCTAAATTATCGTCCACACTAGCCGAACTATCAGAAGAGAATGAGAATTTCAAACAAATGCCGACATTTATCCCCTCTCAGGGAACGATTTCCTCCTAAAACGTTTACCCTTATTCTGGTTCTCACGTCATATGCCATGTGAGGTGAGTCTACAGATTCGGTATTCTCGTTGTCACTTTGGGTGACTTCTGTATGTCACCTAAAATTTGATAGCGACTAAAATGGTCACTTGGATCGGTTATCACTTGGCTTCAAGTGACAACGAGAATACCGTGACTCTCGATATTTTTCGTTCCGAAAAAATGGTTAAGAAGCACCATGGCAGAAGATCGCATTAATGGTCTGTCTGGCTATGATGAGTGTACACAGAGCTATAAAATAAGAATCTAAATAATTTTAATGATAAAGTGGTTGAAAGTTTGCAAAAAATCCCTGCAGGTTATGTTTTAATTAAATATTATTTTTGTTAAATAAATAATTATTACTGTGTTTAAAAGTTTGATTTAGTTATTGTGCTGTCGAGGGCTTGTGAAGTTTTATACATTGATATTAGAACCGTTCTTATTACAATCGTCATCGAGGCAAAGCCAAAGTGTAACGCTTCATGCTCTCGGCGTTCATATTTTTTATCCTCCATAATATTGCCCCATTGCCCCCCCTAGTCATAAGCTGGCGACGCCCTTGATCATCTGTATCGCTGAACCACAGTTCATTTGAACTCATCTTTCAGTTCAATTTTGTAAATAATAATCAGATCAGAACTTATTTTCCCACAAACAACTAAACTTTAAATGTCAAAACAATCGATACTCGAATTGCTCTCACGGCATAAATTCTCACGTCACGCGACAATGGGAATACCACATGTGACGTGAGGTGACACGACAGTGAGGTTTGTCACGGGAGTGAGGTGAGAACCGGAATAAGGCTCAGTACCCGACCTTTATCAAAGACTTGTTCAAACAAACAATGATAGGCTTCGATCGGAGAGAGAAAAACATATTCAGCAAAATATTGTCAATCATTTACGTCGCGGGGTTTAGTAGACGTAGTTAATGTTTTTCCGTTTCATATAAATATTCAGACCTACGAGTACCTTATAAAAATGTCATGGGCGCCGCCGTGTTGATAGAACCTATAAAAAACGTTCCTAGTTCGTGATGTAGCAATTAATTACTGCCCGAGGGGAGTTTTGTGGATTCGTCTGCTGCAGCGGCCTCCCTACAGATCTGGCGTCGTGGCGGTCGCACAACCGACCGTGAATATGGATACGGGATCAACCTAAATGGACGTTAACAAACTTGACGAATCTTCGTTAAGTTAAGGCGACGTAATTAGCCGTAAGGTTCTATAAGGGTCGCACGAAATGTTAACTAACAAATGCAATTGTTAACAGACAGGACTTCCTGTTTAGGCACGCTGCTGGCAGCGAGGAAATATTTTTCCGTCCGCAAAGTGATTTATAAACTCCAGCAGGAGAAATAAGAATCTCTGGCAGCGGGATCATTCTACGAGATATGTGAATGCCTGAGAGTCATCAGCAGCATCCTGTTCGAGTAGTTGTCTTTGGGTCGCCGGAATTCCCTAATAAAATCGTCCACTTAAAACTAGCACTAGGAAAAGGTAGCAGAAAGAAGAAGAAAGGGGTGATTATTGCTAAAAATTTACAATTTACACTAACTTGAGTGCTTCTTAGGCTATGCCACTTTACGTTCCTATTTCGGACAATATGTTTGTTTTAACGCTATGAGTTCAGTTGGTTACGTTAAGATATGGTTCTTTACATTTCTATTCTGGTTCAGGCTTAACTCAACCGTCGCGCCGGCACTAACTCTAAATGACCTTCTGTATCACTACTCCAACTTAGCATCGACCGACTTAAACTAAACCCTCTGAATGAAGTAATGAAAGTATTGAAGTAAATTAATAAGAAAAAGTAGTTCAATTCATAATAAAGTTAATCAGCAAAAGAATTTCAGAGGATGTTTAAAATTTTTCCGGATGATGTGTGAATAACACCACTTTAGTTATAGACGGTGTGTATGACTTTATGGCGTAACATACTCATAAAGGGAGAAATTCTCAAAGAAAAACTCTCCTGCTTTCATGAGAAATGGTGCTACAGAGCCCTATTGTCACTCCTCCGAAAGCAGAGAAGTATAAAGGTGAGAAACACGACTCCTCTTGTAAACAAATGAAAATTTTTAAATGACACGAATGGAAGACATATAAACGTGAAGACAAAACGCTATATTTAAAAGAAAAAAACATAAAGTTTCGCAACACATTAAGGAGCTGCGCTTTGCACTTCAGTAAGAATTACCGAAGCACAGAGGCATACATAGGAAAGGCTTGCTAGAGCTATGTATTAGTGTTAGTGCCGCGAATACAATGCTACTAGATGTTCGTTCCCTTTGCCTACGGACTGGATTTTAATATGATTTTGTAAGGAACACTACCTACGCTGTCCTTCTCTCTTACTAGAGCTTCTATAGAGAATCTTCTAAAGAGTACACTTCTTAAACGATGTTACTACAGCCACCTACTGAAATAGTTAATGAGTGAACGAAAACTTTTAATAGTAATAATAGTGGGAAGAAATAAATATGATAAGTTCCAAAGTCTTCGGACTCCCAGTATCAAAAAACTCTTGCATGTCCTGTCCTGAAGGGAGTCTGCATTAAGAAAGCTGACATTTTCTCCCAATTAGGGACGTGTTTTGGATCTATATACCGCCTGTTTCCTTAAGTGTAAATACGTGCATGAAAGGCATTTTTCCTCTATTAAAAATCTCCCGTGTAAATGCATGGCACATCACACGTTCATTGCCGCTGGTGTAAGCGATGTGTACGTTTGCCCCACGCCTTACTCTCCTTTGACTGCTCATTGATTCTTTTCACACACATTATTTTAGCCGTTCCCATTGAATAGTTCCAGCGATTGCTTGCCAATGGGATATGTGCACTCGCTTAATAATATCCAGTCCGTTAATTTCATTTTGTTTTCAGCAAATAAATTAACGAGTTTAAATTTTGGCTATATCCCGAGGTATGTTTTTACATATCGGCAAATGTAAATAAACATCGGTTTTGCCGATCTGTTTCGTTGGAGGAAATGGAGATACCTACGTGATTTCCCACCTATCACATTTACAAAACAAAGCACGGGCGTTGATTGGAAAACTGACGCAAAACTGATTCAAAAATGAAAATTTCTGCTTTTCCCCCACTCTTTATGGCTGCCCTATATTTTGCCTTTCGGTACGGAATACATACTTTCGAAAACCACTGAATGCCATTAATGACATACAGCCATCCCTGTAAGAGGTTATATTGTGTGAAAATTGCCGCTTCAGCTGTAAACTTGAGTTGTGCACCATTCAGTTTTGTTAATTAAAATCGATCAATATTTCTCCATTTTCGATGCCACAGGCACACTGACAAGTGCATGTTCATATTCGATTGTTCCATGTCCCATTCTAACACCGGTGTTATGAGCAAGACTTTACAAAAACTTACTTCCCCCTTCCTCACTTATGTATATGTATGCTACATTCATTCCTTAATTAATTTCATGTCTGAATTATCTGATTTTACTCCGTGCATATTGGAAAGGGAGTTAGTAGGTGAATCCCGTACGGTTTTCTAATTAATTTTTTCCACTCTTTCGCCATTCTAAAAGAACAGGCATTTATCTATAGCGAAATCCTCTGATACAGGGTGCTTCCTTTGAAAAAGGGTTTAGGTAAAAGGTTCGACCATTAGAGTAAGAAGGGTGTGAGGGTTACTTTAATAAAAAAAGGTAATTGAAAAGCGAAGAATGCGTTATATGTTCGCTTGATATCCTCCTTCCCTTGATTCACTTTTTAGTTCATATAAACATTACAGAATATCTTTAGAATTTTAAAAAAGGTATGAGTATTCACTTAATAGGGACTTATAGTACATGCAATGCATGTACATATGTTCATGTTCATGTATATAGACACCATGTACTTCGACTTTTAATTGACACACTGTGCGTAAATTAATGCATAATTGCATTGGTAATGCTTTCTATAAAGAACTTTCTATGTATTGTTACGAAATTGGCCAGCCGAGCGGCTGCTCGACAAATATCGGGACAAAAAAGTTTCCAAAAATCAAAGCGGGCTCGAACCGCGGAGTCAGGCGCGGAAGTCCGTGTGTTTCTCGTTGCACTACCAAAGCCTTTTACAAGAGCTCGTCAGAAAGGAGCAAAACTTCCAACAGACCCGTAGTTCCGGGTACATTAAAATATGAAATAAGTTAAACGGTTTTATTACATAATTGATGTACTAAAAACTAGAAAACACATAATATAATAACATAATAACAGTATGATTTCCATCAATACTCATCAAACCCTTTCATTTGATACCCACATTAAGGGGGATGTAAAGATAATGTTAAACCGTCATCATGTGCTGTCCGCCATATTGAATAAATGATGTCACACAGCTTATTGAATTCTACTTTTCATACCCTTTCATTTGTCGTCATATTGGATTTAGAATGGCGGCACATATCTTATTGTATTTTAATCGTCATAGACATTCATTTGATATCCACATCAAGGGGGATGTGTTAGCAATGTTATCCGCCATCTTGCGTTGTCCGCCATATTGGATTTACAATTATGTCACACAGCTTATTGAATTTTACTCTTCACACCCTTTCATTTGATACCCATGTCGCGTGTGTTGTAAAGAAAACATATTCCGCCATTTTATGTCTGCCGCCATATTGGATGTAAAATGGCGCCACACTACTTATTGCATTCTTTTCGTCATAGGCTTTCATTTGATACCCATATCAGAGGGTAGTACAGAAATAGGTAAAAATGATTGCTCATATTTTACTGTATTCTACTCGTCATACCCTTTCATTTGATATCCGTGTTGTAGGGGACTGCAGAAAAAAGGTAATCCAACATTTTATGGTGGCGGCCATATTGAATTTACAATGACATCACATAGCTTATTATATTCTACACGTCATACCCTTTCATTTGATACCCATGTCGAAGGGGTTGTGAAGGAAAAGGTAATTCGCCATTTTGTGGAGCCGCCATATTGGATGTATCATAAAATTGAATACCCTATATTGTATTGTCATGCAGACTGAATACGTATGCAAAGTTTCATTGGAATCGGTTGAGTTGAAGTTGTCGAAAAATCGATTGCTAAATTTGCCCAAACAAACAAGCACAGAAATAAATAAACAAACAATTATACGGCGTGAAGCTAAATAAAACCGTTTAAAAACACACAACCTCGAGTTTTAAAGTTAAATTAAATTTTTTGTTGAGGCAAAATAATCAATCAATTTAGCAACTTTGCTTTCGGCGGCGTTATCGCCCGCACACACTCGATACGACGGACGGGTCCAGCGAACTCATCTTTCATCAAGCTCTCATCAGCGTCTTCGCGGGGCGGGGAGCACGATGGTGCTAATATCGCATTGTTTTACCCGTTTGAACTACCCCTAAACGTGAAGAGCACCCATATTGTCCGTTTTTTAATGTCAAGCATGCGAGGGCTTGTTGAATCGGGGGTTTATATTTCGAGGAATCTTGGTATTTTGGTTGGGTCATCTAATATATAAAATTGACGTTTTAGGCCCGCATCTTTAGAACGGTTGCTGTTGGTGCGTCGACGAGGTTATTTTACATGTTGACTGACGGTGCAACTGCAACGGTCGTCTGCTGTGGGGGTAAACAGTATAGCCAAAGATCATATAATTATATGATCTTTGGTATAACCATTATAATCGCCGCACTCGGGTGGATATATCCATATATATTTACAATAAACAACCGGACGCTACGGAGCATCTCTTGTGCGTCGGTCCTTGCTGAACCTCTCTAGACTATTGTAGATGCCCCCGTGCTTGAATAGAGGCTGCGTAAGCCGAACAACGTGTGCCCCGACATTTTATAGTGCATTGTTTCTTTGCTGTAATTAATTTTATTTCCAGTACGTTCAAGTTTTGTTGTTACATGTTTCGGTGTTAAGGGAGGGGGCAGTTTCAATCCCTAAGGGTTGGTGGGGTCAGCCGTAGCTAAACTCTATCAAACATATCGCGGTTACTCGAAAAAATCCCGATACAACAAGCTCTGGCATTCCTGACATTAAAATATGGGAAACAAGGATAGTTTTTCACATTCAGAGGTAGTTCGAGGGGGGTAGACATCGCGCAACTCGCACTATCGCGTACTCCGCCCTTGAAAAGGGGTAGAAAAGAACTTTCAGCACGTTTGATTTTTTGGAAGGTTTTGGAAATGTGTGAGAGGGTAGTTTCAACCCCTGGGGGTGGGTGAGATCTCCCGTAGCTAAATTCTACCCAACATATCAAGATTTCTGGAAAAGAAACCCGATTCACGAAGCCCTTGCATACCTGACATTGAAAAATTGGGAATAAGGATGGAAAGAGTGGTTTTTGAATTTAGGAGTAGCTCGAGCGGGTAAAACAATGCTAAATTTGCATAATCGTGTTCCCCGCCCCTGAAAACGGGGAGGTAGGCATATTTCGTCGCCACCCCCGAAATTTTAGGTTTTTTGCAACTTTGGCATGGACTATTAGTCCAGATGTTGAGGACTGTCCGGTACCTAAACCACTGACATATGTATATATAGGAACTTGATTGCCAGTGCCATACAAAAGCTCATTTAAAAAATTAGATCAAATTTTGGCCGATAACATAACAAAAATTCCTTCTTATATTCGAATTCGCTTGACAGTTTGAAGACGAAAATATAAACATTAAAAAATGTTTACCCGAAAGAAAGAAAGATGCCTTGTTTTTGCGGTTTTTGAAGTGTTCGCGTGTAAATGGTTGAAATTCGCCTTCACTAGCTGTTTGCACATATAACTCGCAACGACAGTTGAAATAGCCCGCCCATTCTCGGAAATAACTACCACCAGATGTTTCAAATTATTTTTCATTACAATTAGCTGTTGCAATAGTTTGACGATTATCATCAGATGGTTGTAGCATCTTGTGCCGCAACTTTTAGTTTATGTTGGGATATATGAAAGTTAGACAATTGTTGAAACAATGGTTTTTATATCTACCTCTGTCGCAGCTAAATCTCCAGCTGATTACACAGCCACACAAAAAAAAAAAAGTGGGGATTACTTTTGATGCCATATGTCATATCCGTAGTAATTTGGACTGCTGATCACGAATCCGCGACCAGAATTGAGCCGTGACGTCCAGATTTTTTTCTAACCTCCAAAAAGTGGGTTAAAAACAGAGAAAATCGTGGAGTAAAATTCGGAAAATATTTATTTTTAACATTTAAACCTATATTCATATGAATTGAGACCTGCTGAGCACGAATCCGTCACCAGAATTGAGACACCACGTTCTGATTTTTTTCTAAAAATTAATAAAAAAAAAATTAAGAAAAAAATCAGAAAGTGATGGCTCAATTCTGGTGACGGATTCGTGCTCAGCAGGTCTCAATTCATATGAATATAGGTTTAAATGTTAAAAATAAATTTTTTCCGAATTTTACGAGGGTTTTTCCACGATTTTCTCTGTTTTTAACCCATTTAACCCATGGCTCGAATCGCCACTGTTTCAGTGAGCCGGCTCAGTTTGTTCAGTTGCTCATTGAGCTGCACTGTTTATCTCACTCCTAATGTCCCGCTTTTCCGGATGGCGTCGCTAGTGTTTTCTGAGCCAAAACTGAGTTACCTGAGCCAGCTAATTCTGAAATTCTTCTTCTTCTTCGTGGCGCTCTTTCCGCCAAAATTCTGGTTATTTTGTTTGCTTTTGCCTGGGGTTTTTTTTGTTATTTTCAAATGCAACACATTCACAAAAATTCAGGAAATACAGTACCCGGTTTGTGCACATATTTTTGTTCGATATTCCTTTCCCCAACTAACAGGTGCGAGGTGTCATGATACCTCTAAGAAAACCGCCGTGTGCGCTGGTTCTATAAGTGCACTGCAGAAATTCTGCTTAAATTTAGCTGAAAAGAATGTAGAAATCTTGTAGGGACTTTATGTAACAGGGCATAATACATGTGACAAACACCTGCATACCCTGGGAATCGTCAATGACCCGACATGCGCGTCGTGCGGAGAGTTTGAGGAGCGAGCACTGCGCAGAACACTGCCTCTATGATTGTCCCGAGTTTTCCCAAGCACGGCGCACTGTAGTCGGTGCTGTCGTAATCAGGATAGAAGATATCTGCCCTCGATCCCTGTCCGATGGTTCTCAGCTCATGAGAAAAACGAAAAACTTCGGCTATGGCAGGGGTAGAGTACAATGGACTCGGAGAAGTCTGAGTGCTCGGGGCCTTTCGCCCTGTATAAATATAGGGTCTTTTAATATGGACGCTAGACTTTTAAATGTAAATAAAACAAGTTGTGTATGAGACATCTACTAAATTTTTATTTTATTTGAAAGAATATTTTATGGCATTAAGAGTGGAATATAACGTGGTTGAAATGTCCGCCGCGGCATTGCTTGGTGGCACGTATTCGAGAGGTCCAATTGTCGATGACTTTGTCAAATATATCTGGCTGAATTTGCTGGATGGCGTTCGTTATGTTGACTAATCGCATAGGCCTGTGACTTAAGATAGCCCCAAAAAAAGAAGTCGAAAGGACTTAAATCGCACGATCTCGGTAGCCAGTTCACGTCGCTCTAGAATCGCTCGTACAGAATATCTATCCATCGTGGCATGCGCTGCGTGGCACGTAGCGCCGTCCTGTTAGAACCACATATCGTTGGTAGCCATATCATCCAATTTAGGCCACAATAAGTTGCTTATCATCGCCATGTAGTGCTCGCCGTTGACGTTCTTAAAGATGATTTCTTTTGCGAAATTTGGTTCAACTTCGGAATACGCACCACCAAGCAAAGCTGTGGCGGACATTTGAAAGACGTTATATTCCATACTTAATGCCATAAAATATTCTTTCAAATAAAATAAAAATGGAGTGGATATCTCATGCACAACTAAAGACCCTATGTAAAAGCCAATTCAAATTACAATTAGCAAATGTTTTAATGATTCGCTCAGTATACGTTTGTTTTTTTTGTTTTTCAATTTAATTGGTCAAATAGATGTTTGATTAAGCAGATTATCTAATCCAAAAGTCAATAAAGAGAACTGTTCCGTCAAAATATTTTAGTACCAGAAACACCTACAAATAACTCGACAATAGGGTTATTTGAACCTACTTCAGCATGGTCTTCATACATAGATAGTGCTATTCATTTCCGAATAATGAACAATTACATAATTGCGTCATAACTGTTACTCAATTAATACGGCATGAATTAGTTAGAGTCAAATTCGTAGAAAGAAATTGTTTGGATGTGCACTTCGTTTCAGAAATAATTTACTGTATAATGCTTATGAAGCCACATGATACGAATGCGCTTCTGAAATACTCGTAATTCACGTTGTGCTAGAAGCCACCACAATTTCTACGGCTTCCATATTCTGATGGTATTTAAGTAAGCACTCTTTCAGGGCAGCTATTGACCTAGAACTCTTTATTTATGAATTTCCAGTGAAAGTATAGATGCCATTTTTGAATTTTTAAATGCTTTCCTCCATGCACTCATACATGCATATTTGCAACAAGCTAAGTCCCTAAGAGATTACCTTGTCGAATCAGTGCCATGTTTACAATAATTCTTGAGTGTTTAGCAAATATTTGCATTGAGCTTTTTTGTTGCTACCAGCGTACTTTAACTGAAATTTTGTCAAATTAGAAACATACTTTGCACATGAAATGCCGCTTGTATTTGAATTAAATGTAGTTCACGTCTAGCAAAATGTGTTCAATGAGATCAAATAATAAATCACTTACTGGGAATAAAATTTTACGCTTATGTACATAAATGTATAATAATTCGGTCGGTCATTTTGTGGTTTCTTTATCATTTCGGAACTCTAGTAAAAATAACGAGGGTTAGCAAACAATGAATAAGAGAAGCGTGGCTCACATGTGTTGCGGAAATTTGAAAGTGTTTTGATCCCATGATTTGTGATAAAAATAAGTTACATTTGACATTGATGAGTGTGGATAGTAACGGACGCACGTGTAATTCGGCAATTTAGTTGGAACGTCGCACACAGGGATACAGCTATATACATGCATAGCAACGAGAGCAAACCATTTCGTTTATGATCCAAATTATTTCTAGTAATTTACGAGTATAGAACTTGTAACTTACAATTGGCTTCTACCTCATCGTATTGAACACAATTTATCGTGTACACTAAATAGCATTCAATTTTAATTCAACAGTTATTTCAATGGAGGCTTCTATTTTCTTAGAAACGTCATCAAATCATCTACCATAGAAACGTTACAAAATTTAACAAAAATGGCCATTTTCTTCAGATTACTACTTTTCAGGTACTACATTTATAATGGTGATAGAATTCTGGGAAGGCACTTGTTAGACTGTTTACGAATTAGACGATTGCCTTATGATGCCCTAAAAAGGCGAAACGCGTCGCGATCATTATAATTTTTAACCTTTTAAACATCTAAATATTTTTATTATCTCATGATTTAGATTGGTACTGGAACATTTAAATAATTAAATTGAACGTGCGTTTTTTCTAAACAGGTCACATTTTACAGGTTCGGATACATTTTGAAAATCGAAGCTATCACTGAAGGATCAATGGGCTTAAGGCTTAAAGTTACTATTCTTGTAACAGTCAACTACCAGGCGGGTCCACAGGCGGTGGATAGTGGAACGCCCTAAGGCTTAGAGGCGGCAGAAAACCCGGTAGCCTCGGCTTTACAGGGTAGCTCTGAATACCAAATAAGGAACTCCGAATTGGACAGCCCCAAACTAAGGTGGAACAGTATATGCCCGCCGAGTGTTACGTGACACTATTAAAATCTACCAAAATTCAAGATGGCGGACCCAAAATGGCTACCGAAAAAGTTAAACTTCAAGAGTGGGTAAAACATCACCTTAAATGGCAATGTTAATATTTTCATCTTTTTGATCACTTACGCACACAAATAAAAGGCCAGTTCACGAGCACGAAAATGGGAAACGTGTTTCAGTAAAACGAAGCTAACTCCGCGTATTCGTGTTTAACGTGCGCTGCAGTGCACTGGCGGCCAAATTGTAGAAGGTTTTGCCAAGCATATACTCAGAAGGGTGGTGGCGCAATTTTGGCATGCGTTAACAGATATATACCCTGTATATTGGAAACAAGACAAAAGCAAAAAAATCCAAGATTTGATAACTTAGCCTACTTGTCGCAACTAAAACTAAATCCTGATATACTTACATCTATCGTGACAGCTGGAAAATGTCCGCCTAGTAGAATATCAATAGAATAAATTGTAATCCGTCGTAAATAATTAGCTAAAGATTGGATTAGCTGGTTTTATGATGAGGAACAGTTTGATAAGAATTTTTCTGTCAATGAATTCATTTTCGAAGTTATAAGATCGACGTTGGCCATTTGGTGCAACCTAGAGGTGGGGAAGGGCCATGGCAGATCTACATACCATAGTATCATATGAAGTACTTTGTTTTGCTTAACCTGCAACTTCAATTAATGAGTGCGAGCGCATTGACACCAACCAGGAGCGCCATATATGTATATAGTAGAATAGTCTGGAAGATCATTTCAATAATATCAGTTTGTTTCCTCGGCTTAAAATGGACTTGCGATTGATAAGCGGCTAAAGATTTTTATTAGTACGGGGTATTTCAATAAGGACTTCAACATCGACTTTTAAATGTATATAAAACAAGTTGTGTATGAGATATGCACTAAAGATGACTTTTGATGATGCACGTTTCTCGAACGAAGCACTGATTTTGATAATAAGATTTGATGATTTGCACACGTTCTTGAACGCTATAACCTTCCATGGTGATTTGCCATACTACTTACTGAACAATTTACAATAAATTTGGCAGATGTTGCTTTAACAACATTTCCGCTATAACATAAAAAATATCGACCATCCATATTGAAATATCCTTTATATCGTATTTGTGAATTTCTGTCTAGATATGTTTCGTGCGAATTATACACCGTACGGTCTTACTTGGCTTGATTTTTCTCCGTCTGTGGATAATAGGCTCGCCGATTCTACGAGTCATTTGAATATCAGAATCAAATTGATTTTGTACGAGCCGAGCCTGAAGGTATTGCTCGCCTGAGTTACTGTGTCTGTGGGGGGAATTTGGCACTAATGTAACACGAATTTGTTATTGTTTACGTGTGCGTAACGAGATGACAGGCGCCGATAGAAGTCACAGCCCAGATGGATGGTTTAATTATGACGCTGCTACAGAATTAACTTCTGCTATCTCTGGAATTGTTCATTGTTTTCTTCATGTTATAATCGTTGGAAGTTTTAATGTTAATCTTCTCTGAGTTAATAGACTAACAGATGAGTTTCTGTCGAACCATTCGATATGTCCATCTACATCCAATTAACTCCTTGCCAACTTACTTCAATGCCTTAAATCCTTCACACTTGGATGTCTTTCTGGTTTCAGAATCGATATTAGTACTATTTCAAAACCAATTAAGTCCCTCATGCCATTTTGATTACGACCTCTTATTTCTCTCCTACAAAGTCAGGAATGGTGTCCTTACAATGTAGCAAGCAATGCACTATCGCAATTTCTGATGCGACGCGGGACCAGGCAGCAAACGTACAGAAATTCCGGCGCGCAATGTTATTCTTATGGACTTTTGCGATGAGGTGTTCCAAGCACGCGTTGAGGGCTGTATGAGCGCTCGCCGGTTCCAATTCTAGGAAGTGTGGGAAAATTACGAGAACTCTGAACTGAAAGTTGAGAATTACAAGCGCAGACGAAATTCTTTTGGGTTCACGCCTTTTTACTCATATCATTCATCCATAGAATTCGGTTTGCCTTCAGCTAGAAGGCACATCGTCCGACAACGCAAGCGTGGTTCACCCCAACGCATGAACCCATATGAATAACCTGCGCCCGAACTTCTGTGCGTTGCTGGCTGGTACCATAGAAATACTAACTAAGCACGGAACGGCTGTATCGTGTATGAACCCTATACGTGAGCGACCACCTAAGGGGTGCTTCCTAGAGGAGAACAGCAACAGCGTTTATGAGGGAGAGCTAAATAAGAATTGTCGCAAGCGGGGCGCAAGCGGTGAATGGCAGCGTGTAAATAAATGTTAAAGGGGGCATAGACATTATGGAAAGAACTTCAGAAAATTTTGAATTGTAAGCCCCCTTCTGATTATATCTACATATTTACGCCTGCACTGAGCGACCATACGAACACAGCCAATTCTAACACATCAGGGAATGTGGTACGCTAAATCTGGCTTACAGCCGTTCCGTGCTTAGTTCATATTTCCATGGCTGGTACACATTTGTGTTCACAGCCGCGGTTTCTAGGAATCACTTCCCTGCCCTGACACCGTTCCTTCTCTTCCATCGATCGGAAAATATTTTTGAGTGGCAAATTAGGCTCGTGCAACTTCTTTATGTTATATATTCTTTGGTAATAGTCTAATTCTCCAACTTACATCACATCAGCTATGCGTATAGTATGTAGATGCTTATTCAGTCTGCAGTGACCAGTGAAGATACTTACCGCGAGACTGATCTGGCATCTTTTAAGGTTGAGTAGACGTCTGCTTAGGTCGTTGTCTACCCGACTTAGAAACAGCTTCGACTATCTACAGTCTTGTCTTGCGGTCCACCTCTCGTTATGCTCTCTCCGAGCCCACTCTTCCAGAGAACGAGCGATGAGAGATGGTGCTACACCTATGTAAGGCTCTGGGCCTATAAATGGTAAGCAGGCCCCTTCTTTTGCAAGCCTATCAGCAGTCTCATTGCCTGTAATGCTGCAGTGTCCTGGGACTCAGATAATTGAGATTTTATTAGAAGTCGCAATGAGGTCAAGCGAGTTACGGCACTCGCTGATAGTTTTAGACGAGACTACATTCGAGTCAAGTGCTTTGAGCGCTGCTTGGATGTCTGACAAAATTGTGATATTTTTCTCCCGAATGTTCTTCTTCTGAATCTCGTAGGCACAGATCAGAATGCCGAGAACTTCTGCCTGGGAAACAGAGACAAACTTTCCTAGAGAGGTGGAGATGTACAGATCTTCAGTGAGACCGTACACTCCTACTCCAGCTAGACCGCCAGCAAGAGATCCATCCGTAAACCACACAGAGCCGTCGTCCGATTCCACGCCCTCGAGATAATTTTCATCCCATTCAGTTCTGGAGGAGATGACCACCTTTCCTTTCCTTATACCTTCCGCGTTAACATATGTAAGCGAGGCGTTTCGTAGTCCTAGATCATCTGAACGTTACCATTAGCACTTGTCAGTCTGTCCCGGATCGTAGAGTGCCCCACTAGCTGATTTTTATAGCGCCAGAGATTATTCTAACCGAGGCGCACGGCAGATTTCATCGCCTTTTTTTCCACGATGATGTCTAGCGGAGCAAGAAAAAGAGCCAACTCAATAGCTGCAGTTGGTGAAGATTTCATTGCACCCGTAATAACTAAGCAGACCATTCTTTGTACCTTAAAAAGTGTACATTTGATGAAGCTTACGTTAGTTTTGTGCCACCAGACTAGTGCACCGTAACAGAGACTGGGTCTGATTACAACGGTATTAATTCAGTGGATTATTTAGGGATTGATGCCCCAAGTACGACCGGAGGCTCTTCTGCACTGCCAAAAGGTTGGCCTTTTATATCTTATAGTCCAGATGGAGCTTCCAGTTAAGTTTATTGTCTAGGATCACACCTAGATATTTTACGCTTTTTGCGTATTTGATCTCTCTTTAGAAGATACTCAGAGGTCGAAGACCCTCAAGCTTCCTCCTATTAGTGAAAAGTAGGGCAGAGGTCCTGTCAGCATGAACCGACAGGTCTTTGTCCCTGCAACACCTTTCCACAACAAGCATTGCTTGCATTGTGTCTACACCAGTTAAAACCATTTTTAGTAGAAGATCAATTTTGCTGCTGTGTGTGAAGTATTCACATTGTAAGTCCATTATTGTAAAGCAATATTTCTTATGAGCGGCATATGAGCGGCACTCGGAAATATCTTGACACCTGTCAAGGTTTATTCGGGTGCTCACCCATAAGCGGTGCTCCTTAATTGGATAGCGTATCGACGGAAAATTATTGAAAAAATTCGTGCTCGTTCCCTTTGCGAGATATTTCTTAAAGTATTTAGTACTTTTGCAGTACAACATCGATGTTAAAAGTACGATGATAATCGGACATCGATACTTAGCTACAGATGTTAACATTATGCTGACATTTCTTAACATCGATCATTCCTAATTTCAGCGAAAAATTTAAGCAATTTCATTGCGCCAAAACGGACCACAATTTCTTTATGTATTCGAGAAACTCGGACATGGACAGGCGATTCCGAAGTTTGGCGGGAAACCCGTGTACCCGTGTAAGCAAAAATTTCAAACAATCCCGAAGTTTGCCGAGCAACCCGTGTACCCGTGTACCCGTGTACTTACACGGAAAATGGTGTGCAAATAGACACTGCCATAAAAAAATTCTGGGGGTCATACACTCTAGAACCCCACCTCCCTCTTCTATACGAGCCTGTGCCTTTTCCACGTTCAACTCTCTTTATTATAGGCGTAAATGCAATGGGTAGTATAGAAACGCTAGTATTTTGCTAATTTCGATACTTTCTTTCGATACGAGTACCGAGTAAAAGTAATTAAAATTGAGACATATCCTATATGATATGCTCACGGACTCCAGGTTGGAAAAGGTTGAATTAGCATGAACATATGTATTTGAATTCTCTATTTTCCTGCTCCGATTACCGACACTGACTTTCCGATTTTACATTTTCTTTTGTACGATGTTTATTTAATAAGTTCGAAACCTAGGTACGAGCGACGTCGACATGCTTTCTGACGTACCTACCTAAGTTCGATCCGGGGGAGCGAGGGGATCGCAACCCCCGTAACCACTTGAAGCCCCACATGTTAGGGATAAGGATATGTTTACTTTTTCGCTGTATGTATGGTATACTTCAATTCAATAGCCTTCAAACCTGTTTACCACAACATTCTTTGCACTTATCGCTAAGTTTAATTCGGACTATCATGCAAACTAGCTACATACTTATATGATCGGTTTAAGACAGTTTTCTCTAATGACAGCCTTTCTTCCGTCAAGAGAGTTTGCTTTGTAGATTTATGGAGTTGAATTACACACCTTCTTTTATTTGTAAGACACGTAAACGATATTTTTGATTCCGCTAAACACTATTAACTTTAATAATTTGTGGATAATTTTCATTTATATTTCCCCAGCCCTAGGCTAGTTGAAAATACATACAATATATTGCTTATATTGGCATGCTTGGATGATCCTAATTCGGTGGTGCTCGGATAATAATACTCGTTATTTATAAAGCATGGTCCGACACAAGTAATTCTTCTCCTGTAAGGCTTAACGGCAGCGATATACATACAGGGTGGCCGGAGAAGTTACATCCAAAGGTGAAATCTACGTGCCTCATATTGAGAGGTGTCCCAATCACCCTCATGTATGTTCCGCAATTTTGTGTAGTTTTCGAGTTATAGGGTGAGTCATAAATATAATATATATGTACATATATGTAGGTACTACCTATTATTATTTTCTTTTTTTCTTTTGATCTACTCAACGCAGCGACATCAAACTTACACCAAACAACTACTATCTTAATATGCCTTCCAAAAATGCTACCAATGTTGACCTCTACCCCTACATACATGTCACTTGCGAAAGTGAAAAAAAAGCTTTTGCGGAATTTTAAACAAATCTGCATTTTACAAAAAATTCAAATTAAATGAATCCCGAAATGCTTATTCTCAAATTTAAACCTTATTACAGTTAATGTTAGTACGTTACAAATCTTTACTTTGAAAAAAAAATATTTAAACTCGGATTTGTTAATATTTCGCAAACGGTTTTCTACGAATAAGTTTACATACCCTTTCTTTACCTGGACATGTTGTACCTCTGTAAAAAGGCAACAAGATGGGTAATTTAATAAAAATAAAAAGGAGGTGCACCACCTGCAGTGGTACAGGTAGATCAACATTGGTACCATTTTTGGAAAGCATATTAAGATAGTAGTTTTATGGCGTGAGTTTGATGTCGCTGCGTTTTGTAGATCTAAAAATAAAATAATATTCTGCATCCCGAATTTATGAATCATTCTGTAACTCAAAAACCACGCAAAATATCGGAACATACGTGAGGATGATGCGGACACCCCTCAATATGAGGCAGAACCTAAATATTACCTTTACACGTCACTTTTTCGGCCACCTTCTATATACATTTGTAAATTTAGATTCTGCTGGTAAAACCTATACTTCCACGAGTATCAAGGAGTTGATTTGATTCGCAATCCTGATGTAGGCTGACTATTCATTATATTCTATTTTAAAATTAATTTGCTTTTCCCGCATATACATATGATAATGTTTTACAGTTTTCTTCTCCATCTTCGACTGATTCATATTTGAAGTTCCGTTGTATTGCTTTTATGGACGGGTTTATTAAATTTCAAGGACCTAAACCTAAATCTACAACGACTCTTATTTGACCTCAACCTTCTCTACTTAATTTCTCGACCTGGTCTACTTAATAGAAAATTCCTTCGAGACCGCCACTCTCAAATCTACATATATCAAATATAAAAAAATCGCTCGTTATTCATTCAAAGTCTCATCGTTCATTGTTTTCTATATTTAATTCTTATTTATATGCTAGCACCTCACTGTCTTCCGTCGGTTAAAAATTTGCCAGCTAGCCACTCGGCTAGCAAATTTTGTAACATTACTGCCATGTGTGGGGTTCGCTTCTTTTTTTTTGCGTGACCGCCGCCGCACCGGTAATCTCCGCAGTGACAACCATCGCCGCAAACGATACCACTGCCGCAGTTGCACCGGCCCATCTTCCATACATCCGTGCCCTATTGCCCCGCCGCTCTGTAAGCAAATTTTGTAACAATAGGTCAAAAATAACAACAAATTGTAAAGCCTCCTGCTTTCCTATTATTGCATTTCTTGCATGGGGTTTGGAAGTTTGTCCTACAAAATTCTTATTTACCTACACATTCTTTTATTCCCTTAAGATTTTCCATATAAACTCCAAACATACCGCATCACAGATTAACTCTGATTTAAATCAAAATTTTTATATGCACATAAATGGTCAAACGATTTGACCAGGGATGGTAAACAAAATCCACATAGGGTGTACGAGCAATTTTACTCGCTGATAACATCAAAGGGTTAAAGAGAGTATCCCTATCCGAAAATCATTTCACAGATTTGAAATTGCTTCATTAACAGAGCAAGAGTACATACAAACATATACGTATATCTACATATGAATAGGCACTGAAGACGTTTCAGATATCAACAGAGTCTGACATTTTGTATATGCATTATGTATAATATGAAGTTTGTTTCTATAACGAACTATTCTAAAACAATGGTAGAAGTAGTTGTATTTTAATTAAAATATTAGTAAACGTATTTTAAATATAAGATTTCAAGTGAAAACTGCACTTTGCGAAGAATCGAAAATAGTCCTGACTCTTGGCATATAACAAGATAGCAAATCTGATTAGCTTTTTAGTAAATACATAATTATAACTTTAAGTGAACGAAATTTAATGTTTACTAAAGAAATGAATAATTGAGACTTGTGTTCGTGTAGGCATTAAATTTATACAACAGTTTAGAAGGCTGGCGAGTTTAAAACTTAATAATTGTTGACGAAGTCAGCAAACTGGCATGAAAATATGAAGATTTATAAAGTAAATAACAAAATGGTGCAGAAATCCATCTCATTTCAAACCTAATAACAAAATGTATGCTTATGATTATTCACTAGATGTATTTACGCGCTTTGAACAGCCTCCCCTTTATAATCCATAAACAAAACTCAGAACTAATACATAATTATCGGGTCGCTTCCAACCGGATTGTTTAATGAAATCACTTCCATATGAATGCCTATGCAACACTTACTCAGTTAGAAATCCTATTTTAAGCCATTGTTTTTACTTTCACACATGAATTAATTTTTAAGGAAATTATTCTAATCCCTGTTTTTCGGTTCACTGAGGGTAAAAAATTGCTAAAGGACGGCAATACTTTTGATCTGGCATCGAATACATTAAAATAATTAGAAATTACCTCTCGTTTGGCCAATAAAACCGGACTTCTGCAAACTCTGGCGATTTTTCAATTTAAATTTCAAACCCAATATTTATACAGGCAATGATTGACGGAATTTTAGATATTGGGATATATCTCATTCCAGTAGTACGAATAGTTATTGGAGTTCTTTAGGGTCAAATTAGAGCAGAGTTTTCTAAATGTTATTGACGTTATTTGGATAGAAATCTGTGCTGCACTCTGGAATTATGATAAATTACTACAGCTCGGCAAAGATAAGACTGAGTTCGACATCAAAACGCTCGTGTGACATTATGAGCGCTATAATCCGACGGTCTTATGGTCGCGGCTTCATGGATAATATTAAGATTACCGAAATAATCTATTTTAGTGCAATAGACAAAGGCAAGGAAAAGCTTGCAAACTGTCCCTGTGCAGCAGGAATGCACGTTGGTCGAAATGTTCGATGCTCTGCTGCGACGTTCCTTAGACACCACTGTTTGGTGCTCTTGTTTTTGTCTAATTGAATACTTATTTTTAGAGCATAACTTAACTATATGCAAATAGAACTCCAATTAATTTGAACATCTCTGCGACGACGGTTCAAATTTAGCTTTTCGCGATTTATCGCAATATATAACATCGATCCCGAGGATCAGCACTTTCAATTAAAAATAGTCCCGAGCGAACTAGTGCAGGCGATTCCGTGCCGGTTAGCCATGTAACCATGTCTTAATTATGCACAGGCCTGAGTACATTACCTTGTGGCATCTAGTGTATTTACTTACTTCACAGTATTTCTTTTGTCGCCTCTGCTTTGATTGTCTCAATCCTTATCTGATCTAGAGAGATCGGGAATTTGTCGCGCGACCAGGTGTATGCAGACGAAACTACTAGCTTTCTAAGTGTCCACTAACCGCAAGTGAGTCCCGCGATATATTGACAATTAAATAATAGCAGACCCGGTAAATTGTTATTTATAGTTTGTATACTCCGATGCTAATTGAAAAACTAGAAAAGAAGCGGATGCAGTTGATAGCGAATGGTGTATCTTGGAACGCACTCTACAGAATGGTATCAGCTCCTTGTATAATGATTTTGATGTAAAGAATTAAGCACGCGGGAACGCGGATAGGGATTGGACTGATGGTGGATTGAATATTTTTAAAACAACACGGGCAACCGAGTTCCTTTACAGTATACCGAAGACTGACTGGAAAAATGAAAATTGTGTATATAAAAGATGTGCTTTAAAATCGCTCGCAACTCGCAACTGACTTTTGCGCAATTATCAGATGCTCTGCGTCGCTCTCGTTTTATGTGAACTACATGCCACTAGTTGTCGGGGCTCGGGGTCCCCAGCGTTCGTTAGCTCCATCAAAATTGTCACTTGAAGAAAACATCTTCCCTCGGCACTCGTGAAGAGCGCAAGTATTTTGGCGACAGCGCAATTGAGCGGTTGAACTGCAAGTGTAGTGACGTCGTCGGCCGCCGTACAACCGTTCTTCTCGCTTACATCTTAAATTAACATTTCCCCACGCTGCTGGCGCAAAAGCTTCGGCCTTCGGAGCCGCCATTGACTAGGGTTCTCCTCGCGGGTTAGAGAGCCAGTGGCACTTGCAGCAATATGATGCCCGCGATTTTCACTTGCGGAAATGTTGCCATAATGACAGTGTTTTCCTCATGCGACTTTACTACGAAGAACATCGCTAAAGAAGCGTGCATTTCAGATTAAGACTAAACGCAGTTTGGGGGCACACTCCACCAATTCACTTCAGTAGATCTGTGTGGCGTTAAATTACGTTTGGTATGGACCGCTTCGGCTTATCAGAAAATGTGGAGTTTGCGAGCGGGAGACAACTCACCTTAGTAGGTTACCTGCCGGAATAAAGCTGAGCTGCTCAAGGAAACCATTTTGTAGCACATTTGTTTTTAAGTTGTTTTTAAGCGCACATAAATGCTGCACGAACACAAAACTCGAGAGTTGTACTTTTCTTAAATATACAGGTAAAAATTCTGTCGATTCGTAGTAACTAATAAGTACGTTATTACACTAGTGACCAGACTAGGAGTAGCGAATGCGACGTCCAGCTTTTTCCCCTGACTGGTGGCTACAAAATCGTGCACAACTTTTAGTCAGCTCGGCGACCGCAAATCGATAACATGTTTAAATAAATAATTTAAAAAAAATAAACAAAAAGATGTCTACGAAATAGGAAATTCGAATAAAATTGAACTAAATGATGTTAACTCAAACAAAAAAATGTTATGCAATGAAATTATGCTAATGCAAGGTTTCATATTAAATGCCTGCAATCACACGCCTATTAGGTAGCACATTAAAACCAGTTTACCAGCGAAGAAGGTGTGATACTTTATTTTTTTATAGTACACCTTCCCCCAAATTTAATTTTTTTAAAACAATCAGAAACTTTGAATGTGAAAAATCAAACGCCGTTTTTGTTAGGACAATTTTTTATGGCTCGCAGTTTTGAAGACAGTAATCAAATGTAAAGGTAAGCAGTGATGGATCCAGCGCGATTTTTTGTGTGGGGGAATTAATTTTCGTATTTTTTTGGTCACGCATGAATTAATAAACAAACCTGTCTAAAATCAATCATCAGCTCTGATGAGTTTATGATGAGAAATATGTAATTACTCTATTTTATTTCGCTTCGAGCAGGGTAGGGGTTTGCATAAAAACAGAGGAATATCCATGTTCTCCAACACACTTTGCCAGTGCCGGCCAGATCCGAGTTTCAGGATTGACACCAAACTCCTCATTGCTTTTTTCGCGGGCTGCATAAAGTTGCTGACTGTTTCATGCGAGCCACAACAATATTCAAGGTTTAGGCAGTTTTTTATACCTTTTTATTTACAATATGTATATATATAATAATTTTGACTTTTTTGTTAATTTTACCACATAATTGCTTATAAAATACGGTAGCTGGAATGTAGTATGAATCATTAGCGGGAGCGTAGCGAGCGCGGTTTTTTTTTCATATTTTGTGAAAATGACTTCATTTTATGTGTTTCTGGCCTGTTTATATTACTGTGACCAAAATAAAGTGAATCTGTAAAAAAAATTGGAAAATTTTTATTTATTCTTTTGGAGTTATCTCCACTCGATACAATGTACTTATGCCAACGATTTTTCCAATATTCGCAACAGTCCTTTTCAGGTATGCTTTCGTCGATTCCGCTTTTATTTCTTCGACTGAGTCGAAACGGTATCCACGTAGTGATTTTTTAAGTTTAGGGAATAGCCAGAAGTCCCTCGGTGCTAAATCCGGCGAATACGGTGGTTGTCGAACGACATAAGTTAAATTTTGGACGAAATGGGCTTGAATTATCAATTTTGTGTGAGCCGGCATTATCATGATGCAAAATCCAAGAGTTGTCTGTCCATAATTCCGGCCCCTTAAGGAGAATACCATCACGCAAACGACTCATAACACTCAAATATTATTTCTTGTTAACAGTATGGCCGGTTGGAAGGAATTAATACAGCACTACGCTACGATAATCAAAGAAAACTTCCAACATGACCTTGATTTTTGAGTCAACGCTTTCTCTGCCTTCTTCAAAGTCTTTGTACCACTAGTAAACATATTTTTGCAAAATAACCTCATCACCAAAGGCCTTTTGTAGCAGCCTCAACGTTCCCGCGGCAGAATATTAATTCCGCAAACAAAATTTAATACAAATCCTTTACTCCACAAAATCAGACAAACTGATTCGTATGTTTACAAAAACACGAGTAGCTATGCACTAATTGAATACATTGACTGTGTACTAACACCCGCGAATTTTAAATAAGTAATTCAACTAATTTTTTGAACACAATAATATAATCGCCATTTAAAGAGACTTATTTCAGCGAAACAGAAAATATTTAAAAAGGATCCCAAATATGAAAAACTTCTTTTGGAAACACAGTGGGTGGTCATCACATTAGGACCAGCGGTAATTTTGTGGAGTTTTTGAATTTTCACATGATTTCAAACAAGTATAGTAAAAAACGTGCTTTTTTAAGACTGTGTTCTCATACACAGGCTATCCCTGAATTACAATAATATAAAAGTAAACGCATGCAGAAATGAGTGGGGTTATATATCTCACCTAAATAAACACAAAAGCACTACATGAGGGAGTGAATTTTCGAGTTATAGAGTCATTCATAAATTCGATATTTTTAAGTAATCCACATAATCATTTTAATTTTTATCTTTTGATCTACTCAACGCAGCGACATCAATCTCACGCCAAAAACTGCTATCTCAATAGGCCTAACTATAATAGCCTTACGGGACCTTAAGGCTGCTTAAGATTTTGTACGATTATATCAAGTGCCATACTGACAACTAACAAGTCTTATCCAATCTTTCGTCAACTTTCGAAATCTTTCGGCAAGTCTTAAAGGTACGGTCCGGAGCATACTAATCTTCAGGAAACTTGACAAAAGCGACGTTTATGTAAAAATTGGTTGATATATCGAGAGAAATTCTTTATTACCTCTATGAACTCATCATTAAAATGTGCGGACATTGTACACAACTTGTTTTAAGATCCCACTGCCACCTCACTTTTTGCAACTGTCTTAAGGCGATTGTAGTTGAGCTTAAGATTCGATACGCTTGACAGAAACTTAACCTATCTTTAGGAAATTTGACAGCAAATCTTAGAGACCCTTAAGGTCATTATAAGCCCTGACTATAATAGCCTTAAGACTCTCTAAGATTTGCTGTCAAATTTCCCTAAGATTGGTTAAGTTTCTGTCGAATCTTAACGAATCTTAAGCTCAACTATAATCGTCTTAATGTATTTTTGACACTTGCAAAAAGTGAGATCTCAGTGGTTTACTAAAACTAGTTTTGCACAATGTCCGCACCTTTTAATGAAAAGCCACCAACCAATTTGTACACAAACGTCACTTTTGTCAAGTTCCTTTAAGATTTGTACGCTCCGGACCATACCTTTAAGACTTGCCGAAAGATTTCGAAAATATTTCGAAAGTTAACGAAAGATTGGATAAGACTATTATAGTTGTCAGTGTGGCATTTCATATGATCGTACAAAATCTTAAGCAGTCTTAAGATCTATTAAGACTATTATAGTCAGGCCTAATGTCCTTCCCAACAGTCAATCTCAATAATGTTGACCAGAGGTAGGCACTGTAGGTACAGTCACTTGCGAAATTGAAAATAACGTTCAACAACTTCTTAATATTCACGATTTTCCCAAATTATCTCCGAAATTCATGAAATTAACACACTTTTTTTTTATTAAATTGTCCGTCTTATTACATTACAATATGTCCAGGTACAGTGACTCGCAAAAGTGTTCACAAAAATCGAGCTTTTAAGATAATTGCGTGAAATATGGCAACAGCCCGAGTTATATACTTCCTCGTTTGGAGGCGTTATATGACTTGAACATTTGTTTAATATTTGCCTTCAGTAGTTGTGACGCCAGTAAAATTGTTCCTAAATAGAATCACCGAAAAATGTGTGTTACGAAACCCAAATGTTTGAGCTTGGACTTAAATTCAACGTTGGATATGTTGATTAAAGCCACTCAGCGCAGGAAATTTGGAAAACAATGATAATTTAGTGGTTTTAACGGCGGGTTAGTAGAGCGGAATGGAAAATGGATGTATCAAGCAATAATTTATTCAATTTTATTAACCCTATTCCTTCTATAATTCTACGTTAGTTAACTTATGTGGAATTCAATATTTTTCGTATTTAATTTATTTGCCTTTATTCATGTCTTGATTCGGCGTCATCTGTCAAATTTCAAATTGTGATGAGTTTACAATGCCTGTATAGCTAACGCCGATTTGATCATGTGTCACCCTACTTTAGACATATACGTACATATGATTCTGGAAGAGCACTTGAACTTCCGTAAATGTTTGTATTTGTTCCGACTAATTAAGCAGAGATCACCTTCGTTTTTATATGACAAATTAAATTCACTACGAACGCAAAATATACTGATCGCGCGATTTAACTAAATATATATATGCAGTCAAGAAACTCATTCTTTCTTTGCGCAGCTCAACTGTTAGATGTCCTCCCAATTAAGTGTGAAATTTCAAACGGGGAGCCAATTTAAGCAGACGTACAGGGAATTATTTATCAATAAATAAACAATTGACGTTGCCCTCTCTCTTTCTACATATAAATGTAGTTTTGATAGTAATTTCATTCGATATGTTTCAAATAATTTAATACCTTTTCATAATTTTGTACTATTGTACTCTTACGACTATTTCTTCTTTTTATTTTAATTTACTTAATTTTAATATATCCTTTTATAATTTTAGATAAGTACTTACTTCATTAGAATCTCATTTCATTTTTATGTAATAATTTAGGACCCCATAATTTGAAATATAATGTACATTATAAGGCTAGACCTTTGTAGAGGTTTTTTTAATGAAATTATAAAATTATTACTATTATTATTAAAGTGAGATTAAATAGGGCAATCTGACACATTACTAACTTTCATAAAGAAAACAAAAAATCAAAACGCTAGTGAGACTTTTTTTAAATAAATTTTTTTCCCACTAAATATTTTCTGTGCGATTTAACGTGTATGTTTGTATGTCCACTGTCCAGTTAAAAATTAAACATTTTATGAAAAGAAACCATATATAAAATCGCTTTAAAACATATAATATACGTTCAGTATAAAGGTTCACTCTAGTGAAGTCCATTCAGTTCATTGAAAGTTCGCGCCCTTGATGAGGTAACACACTTGACGACGGTTTCGCCAAGTTCCCTACCGACCTAACTTATTGACGAAGCTAAGATTTCGAGATTAATTTCGATATTTTATGTCATTCCATCTGTCTCTTTCCTGTGGTGTCTTTAAAATATCTTGGAAAATGTCAACGATAATTCCGTTACACAGAAAAGGCTCAAAGGGTAATAAATGGTCTTTCAATAAGAACGCTCGACTTTTAAATGTAACTAAAATAAATTATGTGTGAAATATCCAATCCATTTTTATTCTATTTGAAAGAATATTATATAGCACTAAGTATGGAATATAATGACGTTCAAATGTCCGCCGCGGCTTTACTTGGTGGCACGTATTCAGGAGATTTAATTTTCTATGACTGTATCGCATAAATCTGGCTGAATTTGCTGGATGGCGTTCGTTATGTTGACGTTGAGGGCATCAATTATTTGCGGTTTATTCGCATACACCTGTAATTTAAGATAGCTCCAAAGAAAGGACTCCAAAGGCGTTAAATCGGACGATATCGGTGGCCAGTTCACGTCGCCCTAAAATCGCTCGTGCAGAATGTCTATCGTGGCATGCGCTGTGTGGCATGTATCGCCGTCCTGTTGGAACCACATATCGTCGGTATCCATATCATTCAGTTTAGGCCACAAGAAGTGGCTTAACATCGATCTGTAGCGCTTGCTGTTGACGGTTATGGCAATGCCAGTTTCGTTTTGAAAGTAGTACGGACCGATGATTCCGCCAGACGCAAAGCCGCGGCGGCTTTTCTTTATGGGAAGCGCTGGTTTTTCTTTAATTTTTTTTATTTGTGTTTATAAATACACATATACGACTGCTAAAAATTCAAATTCCCGGGGTATGTCAGTGCATCGTCATGGGGTCCACAGCAACGATACAGTGACATGACTGAAAGTTTTCGTACCAAAAGGTAACAGTAATTTGGATGGAATTGGTTTTATTGGATTTTTAAAATGGCTTGAGATTAGAGTATTCGCAATGAATTTTAGTAACGTTTGAAATTGCCGTTACTGAAGATTTTGTTTGAAAGAAAGAGCATTCGATTTTGCATGCATGGTTGTGATTCTTTACGTTCCGGTTCATGATTGGATGAAAATCCAGCAACTATATTAAGCTATGGAATAAAATTCGGGGTAATTATTTAGAAATGGGGCTCCAGGCTTAATCGGCTCCACATTTTTTTGTAACCACCACAATTTTATAGTGTAGTGTATAGTAAGAAGTAATTTAAGGCGGGGAAGGGGGTTAAAAAATTACCTAAAAATAGGAAATTCATGATGGGGGAAGACATTTCAATTTCAGATTATTATTATATTCACTCAGTATTTTTCTTTTTTAAACTCCTTCACCAGCCTTAAATTACCTATTATCACACTCCAGAATTGTCATAGAAGGTTGAAAAAGCCGACTATGGTTACCTCTAAATAATCACCAAATTCGGAATTCAGATTACATGTTAAAATATGAAATGAGATCATTTGACAAATATTGTTCACAAGAAAAAGCAAAAATTACATATTGCATTTTGCAAATGCTTTTATCACCTTAAATAAAAAAATACATTAGTCCGCGCCCTAAAACAAAGTGAACACTGCATACATATGTATATGGTTTCTTACTATAAAGTCAACAAACAAACACAAAACCTGCAAAATTTCTCAGTAGATTTCAACTTCACATTTCCAGGTCAAACATTCCGCAAAGCAATTCGTAACTTTCGTTATTAAAAGAGCCCAAATTACACAAAACAAGCATTGGGCAAATTTAAAGGATTATTAAATGTTTATTTCCACTTAGACGAATATCAAAATGCATTTTGAAATGTTAAGCATGACGTAAATGCTCCCCATGGAATAGCAATTGTGCGCTGTTAGGGTTCAACCCTCGCTTTGGAGCGAAAAAATAGATAAATTGAGAGGAGGAAAACAAAACGATATAATTGCATTATAAAGTCTGAAAGCTCTTAAGTGAAGCAAGCACAAAGCGTGCGCTGAAATCGAGTTATTGCCTTTAAAAGAGAACCTAGATTTCATCGAACCTCGTAGTTATGTATGCCTCTATACAAGATATACCGACAAAATTCTGTTAAAAGCATTTACCTCCCGTGAATCAATGATTATAGAATTTCCCTATTTCCGGCAAAATTGCGAAATTCGTATCAAACATTTCATATTAAGGTTGTTGCTGTTTGCTTTGTACAAAATTTATTTGCACAAGATTACATAACATGTGGATATGGATGGGACTTTAAATATAAATAAACCTCCGATTCTTAGTCTTATATTTCTTCAAAGTTAAAACTGGGATTGCTCCCAACAACAGATATTATTAATTTTTGATATTTGGGCGAATTTCCACAGTGCTTTCCTTTATTATGTTACTGTTGTTGGTGTTGTGTACTTGCAGATATGTGTTATTAATTAACCAACAAGCTAAATTTGGAGATCTTTAGGCCTAACATAGGCATTCTTGTTTTTGTGTTTAGGTCGACGATTTCGGATCAAACTGCACTACGAGTTAGTAAAAGTTATTTCGGAGATTGGAAAAATGCTTACTCAGTTTGTTATTTTCCTTTTACGTGACATGGATGCAGAAAGATGGCACGTTTCGTTGCAAAATACTTTCCGGGAAATGCAACAGGTTGTTGCCTTTATCTACATAAAAAAGTATAAGGATGTTTTGCAGCTAAGTTGTTATTTGCGCTTTAATTTGAATGAAGCTTAAGGCTAACTGAAGACTCATATTGCAATCTCTGGGAATATAAATGAACTCGTTAAATTGAATATAAGCACTATACATAATATAAGTTTCGTCAGTTCAGGAAAGGTGTTACTTCCATTTCCAGCTATATTTATACATACATATGTGACTGATACACTCATATTCGGATCCTAACATGTAAAATGATATTGTAAACATTTTATAATAAAATCATTTTCTCCATATGCTCTCCCATGGTCTCGTTATACAACAATCAAAGCTGAACCCCGTTGAGTTCAATGGCAACTAAAGAATTTATTTTCTGAATACAATTAAAGAACAGCGATGATATTTCCTTTTCCTCATTCCGTTTTATCTCCGACATGTCACCAAGAAACGTGATGTCCTGACACCTCAATGGGCATTGATATCTATTGTCACCGACGTAGTACATCTGGGCCCTGACCGTGACATATTTTAATGCAGAAATGGATATCATGTGTCAAGCATATTGACTAAATAGAAGAGGTTCGACTTCTGTTTTAAACTCAATAAATAATGTAGTTGTTATTTGTGAAATATTTTTTAAAATAGGTTCGGAGTGCAGCAAAAAGCAAAAAAAGCACAGAGGGGCTATGGAGCAATCGTTGTGTTCATGGAAAAAAAGTATTGCTATAATATATGTATGATAATAACGCCGTCTCATAGGAAGCAGCCCTTAATATCATTTTCTATTTAAGGGGGTCTACTAGTGTGACCGCCTCAAAAAGGGTGATATTTGGGAATTTTTTTTAAAGAAAACTACTGAATGGAATGTTTTAATGTTTTAAGGATAGTTTTGTGGATATATAGTAAATCCATGATAAAATTTTCGGACCAAAAAATCGAAAATTTAGCAAGTTATTTGCAATCTCCCAAGGCTCCAAAAAAAAAAGTAACAAAACGGCTGCAGTGATAGCGACCTTCACAGTGCCTGAAATCAAAAAAACAAAAAAGTTTCTTAAACTTAAAGGTTTTTCCCGTACCATGACCCTCGGGCTAAAAAAAATATTTAAATTTAACAAAATGGCGGAGTTTCTAAAAAAAATTACAAATTTCGCGCGAAAATTTAATGATTTTTGGCCTGTCAAAATTACATTTTTGATTTGGTCAAAAAACTGGAGGTTCATGGTACGTAGAAACATCTTTGAAAGAAGCTGCAATAAAAATCAAATCGATCGGATGATTTGTATTCGAGTTATAACTGCAGCCAATTTGACAAATGTAGTTTCGAGAAAAACGCGTCTAAAGTTTAAGGTGCCTATATGGCTAAATTTACGATTTTTTTTTATTGGCTTTTCTTTTTGTTCAACTATTTCCGAGTAAAACGCTGCAAACTAAACTCAAATCCGTAAGAAAATAACGAAGTTATGCGTTTTTTTAACTTTTAGATGTGTCGTTAAAAAAAGTACTTCAAATACTCTGTAATAACGGAAGCCTAATTGACGCGCTAAATCTGCGCTATTTTTGGTTCACAGCAGAGCAACTACGTTCCCTGTGATTTTCTGTTATGTTTTTTGTGTAAACAAACTTTAATCAATGCGTTTCTAAGTAGCTTTTTCGTTGATAAACTTTGTTTTTCTTCTGTAAAGTCAAACTTTAATTCGATTTTGCTCAGAATTCTGTTTTTTGCCCGCAACTGTCGAACCGATGAACGGCTGCTCTTAATATGGCTGTAACTAAAAAACTATTTGAGATATGCACTTAAAATTTTAGTATGTTATTTTTAAAGGTATAGACTATCGAAATATGCAAAAAAAGAAAAATCGATTTTTGAAAAATTTCACACTAGTAGACCCCCTTTTAACGTACATATACATATATGTACATATCAGCAGTTTGTTAGTAACATATCAGTTGCATCATTCGTAGTTTGCTATATATGTAGAGATATATATATTATACATATATAATACATAAACAAACACAGTGAGCGAAATTGCTGTGGTGCCACGCATAACATCCAAGGAAAATGAACTTACAGTTTTTTAACGATTTAAACAGGCATATTATTTATTATTGCGAAAAAAATTAAATCATTTCAACAAAAAGAGAAATTAATTCATAACATAATATTCCATACTATATGTAATTAAATTAAATTGGAAAACACAAATATTTTGTGCGAAATTTCTATGGTTCAACTGACGGAAAAACTAATAATATCATTATAAATTTAAATATGTTTCCTCCTTGTTTTTTTATTATTTCAAAATTCGATTCCCCATACTGTCTATCAATGTTCTCAACGTTAAAAGTGGTATACTATTCCATCCTTCACGAATTACACTTTTGAGTTCTTCGGTGTTATGATATTGCTTTGCATTAACGTAAACTTTTCGTGCTAATACTACCCAAAGATTCTCAATAGGGTTGTGATCCGGGGAGCGGGAGACCCACCTTAATACCTCAGTTTTATTTTCCTGAAACCAAAATGTTTTAATTCGGGAACTGTGAATAGCTGCGTTGTCGTGTTGAAATTTCCAAATTTGTGATTAAATAATATTCAAGTAGAATTTCTTCGAGCAGTTTAACGTAGATTCCAGAATTCATCCGTGCTGAAATCTAAAAAATTGGTGTTTTTCCGTTAAAACCAAAGGCTGCTTAAACCTGACCTATAACTGTCCCACCTCCAAAATGTCGGCTCATGGCTACTTCTTTACTTTAGCTTAACTCGTGTTAATAAAATTGTAGACCATCTGGGCCTTATTTCATAAATCTATTTGTCTAATACTAATAGAGTTGTATGCAGTTATTAGAACTAATAAAGTATGGATTCATCAACCACTAATAATTATTATTTTGAACAGTTTTATGAAACGCTATACTTCTACTAATTTACAAGTTAATAGGGAATTCAATAATAATTATTAGAGAAATAGTTTTATGAAATAGGGCCCTGGACCATCCAGATTGAATTTGTTTTCGTCAGAAACAATTAATTCTATTCTTCCTTGGGATCACGTGCTAAATCCAATCTGGATTCATTGTACTTGTTAGTCAACGATGGTTTAGATGCTCTTTTAATCCATTTGAAACGCCCAGACTTCGATAAAATTTGCCGGATTCTTATCTTTGAAATCGGAAGATTGTATTCTGTTCTAATTTGGACTGTAGTAACGTCACCACACACCAGAGGAAGCAGCACGTAGGATTACCGAACGCTGTCCTCGAGTATCCTTTGAATTTCCACGTTTACACTGATTTTAACCATAATTACTATCACCAAGCTTAAAATAGTTGTTGACAATGAAATGTTGTGCACATCATTTTCTTACAAATAACTCAGCAATGGCACACACGAAGTTAGTCAGGTACAAGTTAATATAATACAAGAAATGCAAGTCGAACCAAAGCAATTTCGCTCACTGTATAATACACTGCATCCAAATGCACACATTTTGCTCTTTTCGTTTATAATTTGATTCAAGCCCACTATTACAACGCGTAAATAGACAAATAGAGTATGAAAATATAACTCTCGTAACTCTCTTAACACTCCAAGGTGCTTTTTGTGACCATATACGGCAACGGTTATTATATAATCTTTAAAATAGAGGAATCAAAACATTTCAGGTATTTACAACGAGCGAGCACTGATATAAAAGTAGATCGCATTTAAAACATCATAGCTCTGTATGTGTGCAGTGTGATCATACACTCTCATACACAACATACTCGTAAAGAGCGTGAACTCAAATTTTCGTAATCTGCAGTATAACGCATATATCATGCCAGCCGTGTTCAGTATTTCTTCATAGAGAGGGTTTACATCTAATCTTATAAAAAAAAGGAAGAACTACAAAAAAAGAATTATTAAAAAAGATTTAAGGGTCCTTCATTAAGGACGCTCGACTTTTAAATGTAAATGAAGCAAGGTGTGTGTGAGATATCCTCTCCATTTTCATTTTATTTGAAAGAATATTTTATGTTAGTAAGTATGGAACATAAAGTCATTCAAATTCCCGCAGCGGTTTTGCTTGGTGGCACCTATTCAGGGGGTCCAATTTTCGATTACTTTGTGATAAATCTGGCTGGATGGCGTTCGTTATGTTGGAAGAAGTCTAAAGGCGTTAAATCGCACGATCTCGGTGGTTAGTTCACGTCACCGTCACCGTCACCGAGCGAGATTCCCATGCCCCCAAAATGCTCGTGCAGAATGTCCATCGTGGGATCCGCTGTGTGGCACGTAGCGCCATCCTGCTGGAACCACATGTCATGGATATCCATATCATCCAGTTAAGGCCACAAGAAGTGTAGCGCTCGCCGTTGACGGTTATGGCAATGCCAGTTTCGTTTTGAAAGCAGCACGGACCGATGATTCCGGCAGACCAAAATGTGCACCAAACAGTGACATTCTCGGGATGCATTTGGTACTGATGTAACACATGTGGATTGGTATGGCCCCAAATTTAACAATTTTGCTTGTTCACATATCCAGTCATCCAAAAATGGACTCGTCGCTACAGATGATTTTTTGGCGAAGTTTGGGTCAACTTCCAATCAGCGAACATACGGCGTTGTCTATGGTCGCTTACCTTGAGTGCCTGGGTCAGTTGGATTTTATAAGGGTGCAGACCCAAGTCCCGAGGCTTCAGTTGGCTTAAACTTATCGTCTATATACAGTAGCAGATTTTAAGAAGGTGATTATCATCTTGTTAATTAATTAACACGCTAAGAACCCTAATATTTGATAAAACAATTTTTTTTTTACTTTCAGAGAGTATTTAGCGACGAGTGCAGGCTGGAAACTGTTACGGAAAAGCCCCAATTCGTCCGGAGAAGGCCAGGAGGGCAGTAAAATGAAGATAGCATTGCAATGTGAAACACCCACTAGCCACGGTTATATGGTCTTGTATCACTGCCGATGGACCTGGACCAGTTTTTTGTCGATGGAATTATGAACAAGGACGTGTACGAGCAAATGCTCCAGGACATTTTGATACCGCATTATAATTATTTAAGATCCTGCGAAATGTCTTACAGTTTTATGCATGATGGTGCACCCTGCCATACTGCTCGGTCAATCAGAAATTTTTACATCTGGTACCCCTATTCTTCCTTGGCCAGGCAATTCTGACCTTAATCCCATTGAGAACGTTTGGAGTCTCCATAAATCCAAAGTTAATCTGTCCCCAATTCTTCTACAGCAGTCCTGAAGGAAAATATAAACAATGTGTGGGAAAATAGCCTCGATATAAAATAAATGATTGAAAGGTGCTTTGAAAGCATGCCACATAGAATTAAGGCAGTTATAGATGCGAAGGGTGGTTCTACAAAATATTAGTATGTTTTATAACAAATTGTACCCGTTATTTTTTAACCACTAAATATACTACGTTATGTAAAAAGTGAAGCTTTATTTATATTTTATTTTTCCTTCGTGTCCTTATATAAAAAGAACATTTCAACAAAATTACGAGTGTTCCTAATTCGATGAAAAGGGGCTATATTAATCGCAGGTGGCAAAGTGGAACAGGAAACTACTGCGCAATGCAACGTAATAAACTCATTGTGCTCGTTTGGTGCCGCACTCGAAATAGCCAAACTTAACACAATTCAATTTTTCTGAGCCGTGACCATAGTTGACGGGAGTCGTGGGGTTTTAAAAAGGAATCGAAATAAGTTTAGAATTGGAAATGATCAAGCGGACTATCTGCGCTATTCTGATTTACGGAGGCAGTTTAACAATTACTCCAAGGTCTTATATCGCCAGTACATTGATCGTGTGAAAGGTGACATTAAGTCTAATCCTAAAGAATTTTGGAATTTTATATACATATAGTAAACGGAAGACCAATAGCTACCCCTCTGTTTTAACACTTCACAATGAAACCTGTTACGATCCTTCTGCTATTTCTAATTTGTTTGCTAAGCATTTTAACAATTCATACTGTGATGAAGTCTGTCATATAGATTTAGATTATTTTAATAACTTGACTTGTTTTCCGGCTCAATGTTCTAATATTTTTTTAGACAAGGGTACTGTTCTTGTGTATTTAAACAAAATTGACGAAGACTTCTCAGAACCGCCTGACCATATCCCTAGTGTCGTCATCCGTAGATGTCGTGGTTCACTTGTGGAGCCTCTTACCTTCCTGTTTAATTTATCTCTTCGTACTGCTGTTTTTCGGATATCTGGAAATTATTTTATGTGAACCCAATTTTCAAGAAGGGAAAAAAGAACTCAGTGGATAACTATGGACCTATTGCTAAACTATCACCTATAGCTAAACTTTTTGAGGCGATTTTGAGGGACTATTTAGCCTTCTACTGTAGCTCGATGATATCAAGTAATCAACATGGATTTATGAGGGGCAGATCGCCTTCAACTAATCTTGTGGAGTTTTCGAATTTCTGTTTAACGAACTTGGAGAAGCGTAAACAAATCGATTGTGTTTACACAGATTTCAGTAAAGCATTTGACAAGCTTTCTCAAAGAGTGCTGATTTTTAAACTTCGACGACTTGGCTTTCCCAATGACCTTCTTCATTGGATTAAGTCATACCTTACCAATCGTTCCTTTAGAGTTAAGTTTTCTCTTTGCTTTTCGGACCCTGTTTCCGTTCGGTCGGGAGTGCCACAGGGCAGCCACCTGGGACCTTTGCTGTTTACTCTTTTCCTTAACGACGTGTTTCCTCTATTCGAGAACTCGCATGCTTTGGCTTACGCTGATGACTTGAAGATTTTCCGACTTGCATCACTGCAAGATGCGCTTAGCCTCCAACGCGATCTTGACACCTTTACTGAGTGGTGTTCAAAGAATCACATGAAACTAAATATTAGTAAATGCAACTTTATTTCATTTACTAGGAAGTCTTCTATTTTGGAGTACTCCTACAAAATTCTTGACACACCTTTATCTCGGAAGAGAATGTTATCGACTTGGGACTGACTATTGATTCTAAATTCGATTTTGGACGACATGTTGATAAAATAATAAATCGTGCAAATTCCACCCTTGGTTTTGTTAAGCGCTGGTCTAAGGATTTTAATGATCCTTATGTCTTATCTCTTGTTTTGTGCGTTTGTCCGACCTATCTAAATGTTTCTGTTGTTTGGTCTCCTCATTATTCTGTGTATGTAGACCGTATCGAAGCAGTCCAAAAGCGTTTTCTCCGGTTCAGTCTTCGTCACCTACCCTGGCGCGACCCGCATAGTCTTCCTCGGTATGAAGACAGACTTAAACTTTTAGGTTTGACGACTCTATCCAACCGTAGAGAAATCTCAAGTCTGACGTTCATGCACGATATCATTACTGGCGTTATAGACTCACCAAAGCTTTTAAATCTTGTTAATTTTAACTCACGCCCGCGTTCTATTAGAGGAAAGGACTTTCTATACTCCATGTACCACAGAACTAATTATGGCACTTTTGAACCGGTATCGGCCATGTCCAAAATTTACAATACTAGATTTTCCTCAGTAGACTTTCATTGTAGCAACGATTTAATGAAAAAATTGTTACTCAATCATTAGGAATTAATTTAAATCATTGTTTGTTATGTTAAGATCAGATGGTGTAATCAACCTGTTGATGATTATAAATAAATAAATAAATAAAACAAAGTTGAAGAAGCTGATGCCAAAGTATTTGTAAGATTTCTTTTGTTTTATTTCGCTTCCACCTCTGGTGGCATCATATGCATATCTATCCGCCATCTCCTTTTCTATATCATATGTTAAGTCATCTAGGCGGACTCGCACGCCTAATTTTTGTTTTCAGCGGTAGATGCGTATTGAAGAGATGTGAAAGTCATTAAGCGAATTAAAATATGAACTTTATCATTTATATCACTACTGTAATAAATGCAATCCCAAGACATATTAGAACAACCATCAGTTGTTAATTGACCTAAAATCACAATAATTGAAACTTTCGTTCATAACAGCAGTTACCAGCCCTGTTAATTATAGGATAAAATTATCAATCGTGATATGAGGAAGAAATAGTGCACTAGTTTTTGAACCCAACATTAAAACTTCATAACTGACAATTGAAAATCCAGCGGACCTAACATCTGTCTGAAAACCAGTGACTTTATGGTGGTCCGTTGGCGGTGGTTGAAATCTGCAAAACTCAGTTCCAAGGAAATTCATGCTATATATATACTCCCTACTCCCTTACTAGCACAACAGTATTACCAACAAGAGATTCGAATAACAGATATTACGTTTTATGGCCGTTAGACTAATATATCTCTCTCTTTTGACGGTTTCAGAGTGCATCTAGATGCCTCTAGCCACTACTATCCCTGATGAAGGTTGCATCACGATCCATACGACAATAATAGCTCTGTGCAGACACAGTAAAGATCGGACGAGACCGTCATATAGAAAAACATACAAGACAAAACATATTTGGTTTGGAAAAAAGAAAGCAATTTAAAAATTAATCTCTTATGACATATGGAGTAGTGAGCCGGGTTTACATTCTTATCCTGCCGTCAGGAATGTTTCTAAAGACATTTCAATGTGTTCTAATTGAAGCATATTCACCTGGAGGGTAGTTTGGTAGTTTCAATAAATATGTACATACATAACAGACGAAATGTCTAATTACAATGAATGATAAATTGAGTCAAACTTCATGCAGCTAGTTATCTTTTGGCTAGTGAAATTGAAGCGCAAGCAGGAAAGATCGAGTTTGCAAAGAAAGAAGCGTCATTTATTAAAAGATAGACAGTTGTCATCATAAATATATTTGTCCGTTTTTTCAAAAGCAATGAACCCGCAGTACAATATCTTTAAAGATTTCTACGGAAGTGATCGCTTCAAAATTCACGAGCTGGCTAAACAAGGAAAATGGGAAGATGTGTTTTCTTCATTAGGAATTGATCCGAACAGCACGTTGGAGCTCTTGAAATGTATGTACAAAAATAATTGGTTTACTATGCAAATACGACTACTAACGTACACAATTTAACTGCAGCGAATAAAGCCGCTTGGTCCATCCCAGAAAATTCATCATTTATGAATCAAATGCTGAGATTCGCCAACAGTTTGATAATATTAGGCGATTGGGTATTCTTCATCTTAATGTGCTGGCATATCAGTCATTGCGGATTATACTATGTAAAATGTAAACTGATTACCTTTTTTGAAAAATTGAGAAGGAAGAGGCTATATATTAAACGCTTTTATAAAAAAATTAATTATTATAAAGGAAGCAAAAATACCGAACGGATAATAAAGAAGAAGTTTTGTTAAACATGATTTTGTGTCCATATTAACTATTTATATACATATATCTAATTTATTATTGGAAACAAAATTTTTGAAATAAAAATGCTTTGGAATAATACCTTAAATTTGATTGAGTGTAGCGTATTAAGCAACACGTAGGGAAACCGGGTTCAAAACTTAAATTATTTAGGGTCTCTAGACTCTAGCTTTCATGGAAGTGTACTGGGAAAAATTGTTTGTTCATAATACAAAAATCGGGTGTAAATATGACAAATCTATTGTTGTTTTGGCGTCAAGGAATATTTAGGTAACAATAAAAACACTTTTTTAAATTCTTTTATTTAACTTACACATCGTATCGTCAAATCTTGCAATGCAAAATTTTTATACTTAGACTTTATCAATCGTAATGAAAATTGGAACACATGTTCAACTTCGGTGACAATACATGTTAGTGGTGTTCAAAAGTGCAACCACCCCCACGTTCCCTATTTTCAACCCCCGCCTATTTTTCGTATCGTTTTTGATATTTTTGTTGATTTCTTATACTTAGACTTTATTAAACTTTATGAAAATTGGAACACATGTTCAGCTTTGGTGAAGATACAATTTACATGTGAAAAAGCTAAAGCTTTCATCGAAGGCTTTTCTGCAAACAATACCATCTCTCTCAACCTTAGCGATCCAAGAACTACTGCCGAAGCTAAACAGGGCCCGTGAGACCAAGGGAAATTAAAACGATAATTAAAACTTAAAACAGCATCGGAAAGTTCCTGGAGTGGAAATTATTTTCACGATCACTAAACTATTTAGTGGTAGTGCAAAGTCAATTTCGTTATCACTTATCGATTAGTGGCAGTACAAAGTTGAAACCACGCATGTTGTTACGAGAATAACACAGCAACATTAAAAATAAATTATCCCGTAAAGAATCGACCTCGCTTGTACCTTTAGACGTACAAGCCACATTTGAAACCTTCTGTCACAATTGAATAATTTATAAAATGATCCAATTTGAATTTCCTCTTTATGATATAGCTATGGTCAAAAATGTCTTGAAAGATTAGATATTTCAAATTATATGTTGGACAGGATAGCGCTCACAATTATAAGATAGTGGCAGAAGTTCCACAAGGATCTGTTATAGGGCCCATACTTTATAGTATATTTACAGCTGATTTCCCAATTTTAAAAAATTGTCACGTGTATATTTTCGCTGATGACACAGCATTACACACATCTGCAGCAAACAGTGCTGAGATAGTAATTACTAATTGCACAATTAAATTTAACTACTTCAATGAAGTTGTTGATTTCACTTTATCTAGGTCAGATTTCAAATCTAAAATCATATACCTTGAGAATGTTACATTTAGCTGATTAGGTTGGAAATAATTATGGTAATGCTGAATTGTTCATTTTCTAATATTCTAGTATTCTCTCCTTCGTAGTTTACCAATCGAATTGTATGCTCTATTTTGTGAATTCTTAGATTATATTCTAGTCTGTAAGATCGTTTGTATTTGTAGACTGAAATAAATGAATAAATAAGTAAAAACCAGTTATGAAAATAATACACATTATCATCATTAAGTTAACACATTATATTAGGTATCAAAAGCAAAATATTGTATGCCTACCTTCATAAACATGAGAATATATCAAAATGGGCTGATTTTTGCCCGAAAAACTAGAATTCGCTCGGAATTAAACCTATAGAAAATTTTTGGTTTAAAACAGCCAAACAAATCAAAATTTATTTATAAGAAGAAAACAGAACATTTTAATATGTTACATGTTATGATTTAATATCTAACAATGGATTCAAATTCCTGTAGGACCACCTTATATACCGGTGATGTGAAGTTTCTGCTATTTAGTAAAATTGCGCCACCTTGCTTATTTTCGAATGCATATAAGAAGAATTAAAACTTTTACGTTATAGTCACTAACTTAGCTAATATGCTAACCTTGCACAGCTTAAAGGATAGCTTAGAACTTTAGTGTAAACAGCTTCCCAGTTCTAAAGAGAAAGCGTATTTTGCGCAGGTGTCCTGAGAACGTTCACCCCAATAAGGATGAGAACGTCAGCCATCCATAGTAGTGACGGAAAGCTCTTGTCGCATTCACGCAAAATTGCGAATATTTCTTTTTTTCATCTATTTAGAGCATTTGTTTAAGGTTTTCTTCTAAAAATTATTTATGCAATTGCCCTAGCGCCTGTAGTTCAGTAGTTCTTTCAAAGTTAGGTACTTAGGGGACATGTGACCCGAAAATAACGTAACCAGCTCTTGCTTGCTCCTCGGTAGTAAAGTGCAATTTGCGAGTGGTTGTAATGCAAGTGCTTAAACATCGTTAACTAATAGAATTGGTTGGTTTTGATTTTTATGCATTACTACACAAGCAGCGACCTTTGCAACACTTTGCCTTGGTAAGGTGTTATATTACATAAATACTGCGGAAAGGTGAAGTGCAAGTCTGAAGCTCTAAATTTCGATTGCGGTGCTTAATCTTTTCTGGCTATTAATTAAAATTGAGTGGTTTTATAAATTACGCGAATGCACCAAGCCGTCAAAAATCGATACGTGACTTTCCCATAAACTTAGTGCAAAGTTCCCCGTATATCATTTTAGAGCAGTTGAGTGAATTTATTTCGTCGAAAAAGTAAATCGACAATGTTGAAAACTTTATAGTGCGGGTTATAGTGAAGGCTATGTAATGTAATCGACGGCGATATATTGGGAAATCGATTATCCACTTGTGTGTCACCCCAAGTAGAGGTGGCAACCCTCGAACCGGCAAGCAGGGCATCAGAACATTATATTAAAAATTTTTAGGACCTACCCAAAATCAATATGTAGGGTAAGATTTGCCAGCTGAAGTGGACTTCAGGGGGCAACGCGAATGCTCGTGACTCTTGAAGTGCAATTCATTGGGCCGCACCTCCGAGTGGGGGGACTGACTAACAAGCCAACCAGTGCACCGCAAGATTCTAAATGCTGTCTTGCAGCCAATCCGCAAGCTGTGGCAAATCACCCTTAAGATGGCATTACTACAACTCAAGATGACATCACGTGGTATATACCTCGACAAAGTATGGAATAACAAGTGCGTAAGAAGCAATAATGCCCTAGGAAAACTGCACGACCGAGCTAGGCATAAAAGGAACAAAAACGCACTCAAGAGCGGATTCCCGCTTAGCATAAGCATCCTCAGAGGAAATATCTTTTATTTGCTAACATTAACGTTTTACTGTTTCTGTGTTATGATAAAGGCCACCTCAGGCCTGACCGACAGCTCTGCGAAAATAGTAGTTAAAAATATTCAAATGTACAGCAATTACAGCGTTAATAGGAATAGCAGCAGTAGCAACAAACAATTTTTAAATCAATCTTTAACGATGAACAAAAGTGGAATTTCTGGACAACCCCGAAAAGGTCGGGACGCCTCCAGTCTGCCTGAGGAAGATGAGTACGAGTACGTCCATGACGACGACGAAGAACTAGATGAATATGAGATCCTCATCCAAAACAAGTCAGGTAGATGCTGAACTTTAATTACTTACACATTTGAACGTTGATAAACGGTTGCAATTTTTCAGCAAAGGGGAAGTACATCGGAGCACCTTGTGAGCTCGCTTGCGAATCTACTCTGCATCATGTTTTCTGCGATCCAGTGTCTTTCAAATGCGGCTGTGAAAAAAACTATCCAGTTGTGATTGGTCTCACAAGGGGATGTGCTAAAGGTAAGTCTCCATGCGAAACATCCTGTAAAGTCAGTGGAAGTAGTGCCTAACTTCGATAGAAATTCAAACCAAAACCAAACCAACCAAAATAGCTGCAGTGTTTTCATTTTCTTTGCAATTTTGTCACACATCTCACACATTTTGATCATCATGCGCACATACGAGTACAATTCAGCGCATTCTCAGCGCATCAGTAACTTCAGCCAAATGGCTTTTTTGTTTGGTTTTCTTAGGCATAATAAGTAGTCAGAAAGATGACCACATAAAATCCATCTTCGGAAGCGACGAAATTTTCAGGAAAGGTTTGCTATTCTCGGAGAAGGAGATACCTATTTACACCCCACGTGTGTCCATGCCTGTGTATGTCGTGTGTCGAATACCGCAAAATGCATCGCACATCGACACAAAATGATTATTTATTATTATTTTTAATTTTGGTATAAAGTGTACATAAAATTCATAATCTTATCCTCCCCTCCCCTGATGGTTCTTCTCCTTCCATATTTCCGGCGTGCTGGTGAGGGAGATAAAAGTCAACCTATTTTTGCTATGTGAACATCTTTATCGGGACCTCAGCGATTTTTGGGGCTAGAGTGAATTTGGTAAAAACATTTCCCATGCAACGCTCCCCCATGAAACGCTAACGCTTGAAATGACATTTTAATGATAATTACTTCTAGTGGAGTTTGAATAAAAATGTTTAGTGGCTATGCTTGGGAGCAAGTTTTACTTCAATTCGTTTGTTATTATTGCCCTTATCAGACCAGTGTGTGATAATTTAAGCAATTTATTCCATTCGCGGGACGATTTTCGCACCAGTGTGCATAAAAGAACGCGTATATCGTATCGCACCTCGCCGCGTTCTGTACCGCGCCTGTCTAGTGGAGTAAAAACTTCTGCGCTGAGCGATACGAGTGAATGAACGTCCTCAACTTAGTTGTTCATATTATAATTGTTCGCGCATGAAGAATTATAAAGATCTAGCTTTCCTGGGCCCGGGATGTTATTAAATTTTTATTTTTATAGATTTTACACAACTTCCCTTTTGCACCCACTCCCATGTATGTTCCGGTGGGCTATGGGGGTTGTCTCATTAAGGGGGACCACTAGTGTGACCGCTTGAAAAAAGGTGTTTTTTGGGTATTTTTTTAAAGAAAACAATCGCATGGAATATTTTAATGTTTTAAGTATATATTTGTGGATATATTTATAATAAATAAATGATAAAATTTTCGAACCAAAAAATTAAAAATTCAGGGCGTAGCGTAATTTGAGTAAATATGTCAATATCATTTATAATGATATGAGCGGTTGACTCTTGATATAAATTTCACGCGCCCCACGATTTTATATTTTTGTCTGATTAATGCACTAGATTGATGAGGGGAGTGGTGTGATGACTGGTACCTAGGACCTATTGAATTATTTTTTAGTTTTTAGTACATTATCTACATAATTATTATCTTTATTTTTAATATAACCGTTTAACCTTAAAATTTTATTTTACTTAGTTTTTATCCACCGTAATGCCTCACAGTCCTCGGCACGTTTTAACCATTTACCTTAACTTGGGTGGTGTACCGCTAACGACGTATCATTTTTAGCCACCCTAACGCAACACAATCCTCGACACGATATGAAATCTTGACTTGGGTGGGAGATCTCTGCTTGAATCCCGATTCTAAGTTGACGAAGTTCTTTGTTGCGATTAGATGCCTAGATTTTAATTTTAATGTAAGTATAGACTGTCTCAACTCTATGATCCGTGTTCTACTTGTAAAGCCCTTTCATTTGATACCCATATAGAGGAGATGTGAGAAAATATGTAATCCGTCATTCTGTAGAGGCGGCCATCTTGGATTAGAAATTGGTCATAGTGTATAGAATTCTCTTTCATTTGATACCTATATTGAGGGGGTTGTGAGCAAATATGTAATCCGCCATTTTGTAGAGGCGGCCATCTTGGATTTACAATGATACTGATTATATTAAATTGTATTGACATCAGAACTAAAGGTGCATACCAAATTTCAGATCAATCTGTCGACAGGAAGGGGGTTTAATTTCAACTACTAAATTTGACCCAACTCACAAATAAAGAGGGCAAGCTAAATAAAACCGTTTAAAAAAGAATTAAAATTTAACAAAATGGCGCAGTTTTTAAAAAAGGTTAAAATCACGCGTGAAAATTTGAAGATTTTTGGCCTGTCAAAATCACATTTTTTATTCGATCGGAAAACTGGAGGTTCGTGGTATGGAGAAACATATATAAAAGAAGTTGCAACATGAATCAAATAGATCGGATGATTTATGTTCGAGTTATAACTGCAGCAAATTTGAAAAATGTAGTTTCGAGAAAAACGCGATTTAAGTTTAAGTTACTGATTTCATGGTTATAAATCGAGAAATATCATACCTACTGCTAATCTGCTATTCCAGGCCCATACAGTGGACCTTCCTCTTCTTCGAAAAACACCTCTAGGGCTCAATGCCTCAAGGTCAACGATATGAACCAGAATACCTTTATAATGACTTTCTAATGACAGAACCCGAACAATAACTCAGGTACGGTCCTTAAGCTAACGCAACTTTTGAACCGATGTGCGGCTGCTCTTCAGGTGGCTGTAACTCAAAAATTATTTGAGATATGCACTTGAAATATTATATTATTATTAGAGGTATTTTATTTTTAAAGGTATAGACTACCGAAATATGCAAAAAAATCGATTTTTGTAAAAATTTCAAACTAGAGGTCCCCCTTAAATCAAGCGTAAAGTCATTCGCAACTCCCCCATACATCACTTTCACCTTTCACTTCATACGGTTTTACTAAAAATAAATCATTTATTTCCAATTTCTTATTTTAACACCCAGAGTTTCTACATTTATTAATATTTCTATCCCAAATTATTTATATTTTATTTTTAAAGGTATAGACTACCGAAATATGCAAAAAATTCGATTTTTTAAAAAATTTCAAACTAGAAGTCCCCCTTAAATCAAGCGTAAAGTCATTCGCAACTCCCCCATACATCACTTTCACCTTTCACTTCATACGGTTTTACTAAATATAAATCATTTATTTCCAATTTCTTATTTTAACACCCAGAGTTTCTACATTTATTAATATTTCTATCCCAAATTTCGCGCACACCTTGCTCAACATGTTATCTACAATTATTTTCACACCCTTACCACCACATGTTTTTCCGTAAAAATATATACTAACCTTCTACCTCCATTACACTTTATTCCATTTTACTAAAAACTTTTAATCATTAAATCTTCATATATTTACGTAATTATACTACTCTCCAAGGTAGTACAGTAAGTCCATTAATTACCGAGATATTTCAATTTTTCTCCTCAATCTTCGAAATAATAAATGCTGTTATTTCATTTTTACGGGTAAACGTTCACTATTTCAAAAAGTTTTTCTATTTTAGTTTTTCACATAATTTTCAACAGTATTATAATGCAACGTTGTGTAAATATTTCATGTCAATTAATCGACTACTTTTCGAGTTTTGCGGAAACACAAAATTTTTTTTCAAGCGCCTTAAATACTATTGGTATTGAGATATTCTAACACAACAACTCTCAATCAGTCATTTAATACAGCCAAATTTTCAAACATCGATTACACACAAAATCCTGATTCATTTTTAAGTATTATATAATAGATTTATGAAGACAGAATAGCACTTACAAGATATCTTGTGCCTGTGTTAACACTGAGATTTCTTCGTATTGTGAAGAATTTCCCGCTTCAAAAATAATTGTCCACTGAAATATAGAACAAAAGAGAGAACTCCCCACCAATGATAAGATATGCGGGCGCCCCCATGACTACATTACGAGTCATAAACACTACACTTTTAAAACTTTATAGTAATATATAATAATAATAAATTTTTTTGGCTACTCTAAGGGTAGACCAATCTATATTGCTATATTCTAGTTTAGTACGCTAAAAATTGCTGAATGAAGTTTCTATTATTATTTAGATATTATTTATAAAATTCTGCCGCTTAACGATTAATTACAAAATTAATTAATTAATTAAATACCAAAAAACTCAAATGAAATGGAATGAAATTTGTCTCATAACACTCGAGTCACACATTTACAGTGTAACCGTTCTCATTCTATCATTTGGCTCAGCGCGAAAACTTTAAGTGGAAGACGACAGGTATCCACCTCTTGCGAATCGGGGGAAATTATCAACCGATGATCGAAATAGAAATTAAAGATGGATCATATAGGGTTCCCTAATAAGAACGTCCGAACTTTAAATTTGAATAAAACACACAATTTTCGAGCAAACATGGTTCTGATTGCTTTATTTAAAAGATAATTTTATGCGATTTATGATTTGAATAAAATATCGGCCAAATTGTCACCGCGGCTCCTCTTGCACACGTTCATCCACTCACGCCAATTTTCGATGACTCTGTGCAACATTTCGGCCGGTATCTCAGCTATGGTTTGACGAATATTGGCTTCCAATACCTCAAGAGTTATACGATGGTTGCTGTAAACCGTCGACTTAAAAAAGGAAATAATCCAAAGGAGTTGCAATCACACGAACTTTCTGAAAATTAAAGACTCACCGAACTTACCGCGCATTAAGTCCATGTTAAGTCGGGAAGTGTGAGGCGGTGCACCGTCTGGTTGGAAATAATTGTCGTCCACATCGTGTTATAGCGGTTGCTATTAATGGTAAAGGCATCTCCTGCCTCATTTCGAAAGAAATAAGGCCCGATGATTCCGTCATACCATAATCCACGCCAAACGGTAAATTTTTGTGGATGAACTGGTGATTCATGACCCACTCGTGGATTTGACTCACTCCAATAGCGGAAATTTTGATTGTTGACGAATCCATTGAGCCATAAATGAGCTTCATCTGAGAAGATGATTTTGCGATGAAAATCGCCGTCGGCTTCCAACATTTGCAGTGACCAATCAGCAAACTGACGACGAATGTGATGGTCGGTTGGCTTGAGTTCTTGTGCCAATACCATCTTATAAGGATGCAGACCCAAATCCAATCGCAAAATTCGCCAGCTTGTCATCCTGGAGAGCCCCAACTCTTGAGAACGGCGCGGAACAGTCGCATTTGAGTTTTCACGAACACTGGCTTGATCGGCGGTAATATTTTGTTCACTTGGGCATTTCTTTGTCTTACAGGCACCTTTGTATCGTGAAGAGTGAATTCACTTTTAAACTTTGTTATTATGCATCTTATAGCGCGCTCAGAAGCAGCATTATGATTATCATTTTTTGCACGAAGCGCTCTTACAGTACCAACAAGAGAAAGCGAATTTGCGTAATAATTTTGGACAATTTCCTAGCGTTGGATCAAAATTAAACGTGTCATGATGAAATCGCAAGCGTTACTGCACATAACTGCACAGACCTGTGAAAAAACCATAAACAAATACGGCCGACACGAGCTATCAAAACTAGGTCATCCCTATTGGGAAACCCTTTATATGACGGCCGAAAATTTTCTGATTACGGGGATTGCTATGAAATCGGGTCCTTTTATGTTTTCGGGGTTGCTGATTTCGAATTTACTATCGAAATATAAATTAAAGACTCCGGATCCAATATGGAGACCGATAATTTTCAACCTAATGGAGAAACCATGGAATGCAACCGGAAATTCTCAATTGAAAAGATTGCTAGGTCCATTGATGTTAAGCGATCTAGCTGCCACATGACATGTATCACTTCAAAAATCAAGTTATCTAAGAAAATCGCCTACTGTTTTATTTCCAAATTTTCAAACTTCTCATTACAATAGACGAACGCTGATGTTTACATATTTTGGCCTGAGGTCTGTTACTCACACTTTTTTTTCCTGTGCTGTGAATTGAGGATTTCAGTTTTCATTTGAACCAAATTACAGATTTTTACTTGAGGTTTGTTTTTTAATATAAAAAAAAACATGATTTTTGGTATTTTCATGGTTTGTTTTTAAGGGTACCGTACTTAAAAGAAAATAACTGTTATAGTGACATTTCGGTTTCTGTCTGTCTGTCGGTATGTCACCCCCAATTTTTCTCAGTAACTATTATACTATTGCCATCGGTTTGAAATTTAGTATAGTTGTAGAAGTCGTTTTCCTGCATCCATTACCGCCGCAAATATTTTTCAAACATTTTTATAGAAATTAAAAAAAATTAAATTAAGAACTCGAATGTTTTTGTTTTATTTTATATATACATACATACATATATCGTGTGCGATATCACTTAAAAGAGCTTGCTTTAAGGGTTCTAGAGTCACAAAAGGGTGGTTTTTGGTCAATTTTAAAACAAAACCGCAATCAATTGAGATCAAACTGAAATAACCCTTTAACGGTATATAATGCAAATTACATTTGTATAAAATAAATTTTCTCATTCAGAAGCTTGGAAGGGTGTCGACAATACAAGCCGATGGGAAACACCCTCTTGAGTGGTGGGTATTCCTGGGTCAGTAGCGATGGATCTGACAAAAAAAAAGTTTCTTAGCTCTGAGTTGGACGTAGGAATCCTGAAAACCAATATTCAATGAAAAAGTTACGTTTTGAGAAATCAACGACCGAAAACATCCCCTAGTGCGGATTTTAAGAGCAATCCCTTGAAGTTTAATTTTTTCGTTGACCATTTTAGTCCGTCATCTTGAATTTTTAGTTTTCAATACTGCAGCCTTAGGAACGTCTTTATACTAAATTTCATTAAAATTCCTTAATATTGAGGAATTTCGGTCACCATATTGTATCTGCCATTTTGATTTTTGAAAATTTTATGGCAGATTTTAAACCAGCGACCCCGAAAATCCCTTATTGCGGATTTTCAGGGCAATCCCTTGAAGTTCTCAGCGATTCATAATAGACTGTATTTGGCGTTCAGCAAAATTTTCAAAATTTGCAAATATTCCGGAGCAAATAAATTACAAAATTATTGTGCAAAAACGAAGAGAGATATTGTGTTGTGCCTTATGCCATTGTTTTTTTATAACTTCAAATTTCTCGAGCTTGAAGCATCAAACCTTTTTTACAATTTCTGTTGAGCAATTTTCCAAATGATTTTCAGTCTTGTGCCACGGAAAATTTGTTTTACCAAATTGCAAAAACATAATCCGAGTAAAAATTGTATTACGAACAAATTCACATATAATAATTTGCAACGTATATACAATACTAACCGGGATATTCGGGCTACAAAATCAAAAAAGAGAGCCTAAGACGTCAATTTTTTCACTGTAAGATTTTTCTTGAGTGTAGCACCGATTTGTGATCTGGTGCATATCGAAGTTCTCATTCAGGACAACCTTCTGGATACATTTCAATAAAAATGTCCGCTCCGGCTCGAAAAAGCCAACCTAAGTGCTTTTTGAACATACTCCGACTGGACTACTGTCACATAACCAAACCATAGGTAATGGATAACTGCGCCTCTATCACAAATAAAATCTTTAAAATAATTAAAACTCGACTTAAAAATTATAAACTTAAAGCACTAAAAAATGGAAAGTGATTGTTTTTGGAGTCGGTGCCAAGCCGTACGATACACGACTGCGCAATGGTGTGTCGAGTATCTTGAGCGACGCGAAGGACGAACGTGATGGAGTGACAACCCGAATATATAGTATTTATACCGACTTCAACCAAAAAAATTATTTTCAACTTTTTAGTGCTTTAGTTTATATTTTTGAACTGGTTTTTCTTTTAAGATTTTATATTTGTTTTTAGTGCAATTTAAAATTTAAATGGAACCACCTTCAAGATAATAGTCTATTCAACACAAAAAGAATTATTAAAATCGGTACACAATTGGCGAAGACATCGCGTAAGATACACACAAATGCAGTCAATACAGTCGAATTCAAAGCTTCCTTCTTTTTTTTAAGACGGTTAAAAAAGGAAACACTTGCAATTAATATCAGTGCTGTTTGAAGATTTCGTAACTAAGGGCGCGGTGGAAAGTAGGCCATAACATTACGTCTCCGCTTTGTACAATAATTTTTAACGTGCATGTTTTTTAAAGTCTTCCGTTATGGAGACTTTTTTTGTAGAACTACTGATCCATAAAAAAAGACGACACAAATCATGTCCCCAATTTTTAGAGGCAATGTTATCTGAAAAAATGGTTCACTCATTCATATTTATTTTATTCTTTAGGTCCGAATCCTGTTCTCTATAATCTAAGGACTTACCACTTTTTACAACAAATTTAATCACCTCTCTTTATTCCATTGTTACTTCTACTAGCAACGCCGATATGCACACTAAAATCACATTAGCGTCAACCCGAGTCACTTTTGTCAAGGTTATCCGATTATCATAAATCTTCGACGGATGATAAAAAATAAAAATATCTTGTGCCACTTTATTCCAAGAGATGGTTGCTTAGGAAAAATATCAGTCTTGTTTTCCCTTGCGGTAGACTCTGTAGCGTCGTGACTGCATATTGATGATTGTGTGCTAATAAATTAACACTTACTATGACAGTGAACATTTGGAAAGTTTAAAAATATTTGAGCATACAATGAATTGTTTCTAAATTAATTTAAAAAATTTATATTTTTTATAATACTATTTTTTATGTATTGTAGTTCCTAAACGCAAAGATGATGTCTGCATATATCGGCCCCTCACAAATCTTATCCGTTTGTAAACACCTTATTTCCAAATCAGTATGATTTTGTTCAAGGTTATTCCACTAGTATAATCCTTCTTAGATATAACATATTTCAATCACATATATTGTTTAGGGCGACCAGGTTTGCAAATGAATTACACCTACACCGATTTTGGCTCAGCTTTCGAAAAGCTTTCTAATTCCATCATAATTCCCCAAATAGAAAGCCTACCGTTTTCACTATCGCTTTTTAGTCTTCAACTTCAGCACTCGGCAGGTACCCCGCAGGGGCCACTACACATATTCCTAGAGCTGTTTTATATACTTTTACTGTAACCCATTAAAGATATCACACACCTCCTTAAGTTCTGTAAAATTTTAGTTTAGTCACATCTACGACATTAAATTTATTGTTCCTTCATACGAAAAATATTAGTAGCTGCGTTCAAAGGGATTTGAACATATCTATTCGACTTTTTGTGTGTTTACAATAATTTATAGCTTAACGTTAAGAAATCCGAAATGATATTTTTCATTAGAGGAAACTATCCCTTATGCTTTAATTGAATTGTCGAACTCCACTCTTCGACGAGTTGATTTTGTTTGTTACCTAACGTGACATATTAATTAAAAGCTGAAATTTCGAAAGTTGTTGTCTGTTTTAAGTGACAACTTGGAAAGAAGGACAATAGAAAATCTGATAACATATCGTCAGTATATACGTACTAGTATAATTGACCAAGTTCACGAAATAATATTGACTGAACATTAATGGCATTTTTATGAAGCACATTGAGATAGTAGTTGTTTGGCGTAAGTTTGATGTCGCTGCGTTGGGCAAATCAAAAGATAAAAATAATAGTGTGCATCCCGAATTTATTAATCACCCCTTGATTCGAAAACGGTTTTTGTGTTCCTAGGTGAGATCTATCACTCCTCTCATTTCTGCATGCAATCTAAAAAAAACACCCTATATATTGAAACTAATAGTAATTGTGTAAAGCCTAATAATTTTTAAAATGTGATTATCCTAATATGAAAATATGTATGTATAAATATTAAAGACATTTTTTTTAGTGAATTTATTTAAAATATTTGCAATTATGACCTTAGGTATAGTACTTGGTTTTGTGCAGTTAAAATTATTAAATACACTTGGTGAAGTTATCCGAGTGTTGCAGAATAGAATTACTCATATATATGAAAGTACTTATATTAAATGTAATAACTTGTAACAATTTGAAAAGATTGCTCATTCTTTAGCGTTGAGCCTATAAAAAATCTTAGGAATTTTTGGGTAAAAACAAATCTTTATTTATAAAATATATCATTTTTGAACATCATTGAAAGCATGTTCCATCGGAAGCTACGACGTTTGCCCATCTTTCCGGCAACTTGCGGATTCCATCTCTAAAGAATCCTGCTCGTCCTTTGAGACGATCCAATTACACTGGGCATCATTTTTCATGTTTTTTCTTGTTACAAAAAAAATGATGGATGATTTGGATAGTATTTTGTCCGTAGATTAAAACTCTGAAAGAAAATATTTTCCATCACATAAGTTTTTCAAGAAAATTAGAGTTAAAAACTGAAAAAGTTGAAAAACAATCATTTTTGTCATATTAGAAATAAATTAATCAAGTATCGTACAAAATCTACACATACCTTATATGAAAGCTTGAAGCATCAACTATTGCCTAAAAATTCAATCGACTCAAGAGTTTTAAAAATTTTCTATATCTTGAATTTTCGTCAACATATATATGCCTTTCCCTTGCTTGGAATATGGAAGTTACGCGGAGTTACGCTTCATTTGGCGCATGTATATGACAACATGTTCTTCTAAAGATATATGTGGAGCTTTTAGGTTTATTATATTTGATAGTCATAATTTAGGGTTTGTCCTATTATTTGAGGTATATATTAAATTTCTGGAACAACGCAATAACGAATATCACCCAAAACCGGATTTTTTCACTCTTCGACACCGATTTTTTCAAAACCTATACGTGATACAACGTTTTCGTTTTCAGATTCGTAATCTACAAGAAAAATACAGCGATACCTATTTATAATATATTCCTGTAACAAAATCCTTGGCGACCAGTGTTATTAAGTCAAATTTGGTCAAACCAGTTCAGACGTAATACATACAAAAAGAGTTAGGAACTTATTTTTTCTCATACCTAATAATAAAGTTATAAACGACTTAGGAGCAATAAAAATAAACAAATCAACATTTTTTAAAAGGCATTCTTTTTAATTGTTGTAAATGGTGACCGTCCCGATTTTCGATTTAGGAAATATGGCAACCTTGAATATAGCTGAAAGCTTATTTTTATATTATTGTAAACAATTTATCCGTCCGTAAATAATTATGCCAATATTTAAATACAACTCGAAATTCTTTTAACAAATTTATATGTGAATAAGTAGTTCTTTTCTTCAACCAATCACACTACATAGATGCAACGTTTTTTTTTATTACAACATTTGTTTATAGCAAATAATAAACCAAAAATTGCGGAAACGTCGCCGTCGTCTGTTGGTGCCATATTTAAACGATAAACTGCATGATAGATTTACCCGAATGTGTGGAGTCACTATGAGCATCCGGTAGATCTGATTAGACGTACATACATATGTATGTATGGTATGTGAACAAATTTCTGAAAAGTTAAATAGAGAATTAATAAAATTGGTATTTTTTCGTTTTTCAATTCTATGAAACGTTTCCAAAAGTAATACATACATTTCGAAACAGTTAGACTGAGAAAATGCAATGCAATAATGTTAACTATAATAATGTTATCTCCATATAAAAAACGCTTTATAATGACAACTTCTTGGATCTTAACATAAATTGCCTTACTTTAAGAAGTGATAAATTTGTATGCGTTACATTTCGACAAGTTTCTACTGAATTTATAATGCTCGGTGGGTATCAGATAATAAATAGCTAAGGTTTTGACCCTTTCGATAGTTAAAAATTCTCGCTTCGGTGTATACAAGTAATTTAATTGTTTGCAGAAATTGCTTATGAAATATTTTAAACCTTCCCGTGCACGTTTCGTCGTAGGTCGAACAATGAATGGGACCCTTTTCACGAAGGTACTGATTGATTGATTTTTCGTAGATTGAATTTGAATATTTTGTTTTTCTATTAATGTAAAGTACGTTTTATTTTTATTAACTTACTAGTTTGCCCGGACCTGGCGTTTCCCGGGACACTATTAAATTTTAATTCCTTAATTTTACAAACCCTCCCTACTGCACCGCCTCTCCTATATGATCCAGCGGGGTGGAAGTGGTCTCATTAAATCAAGCATAAAGTCGTACACAATATACCCCAGACATCACTTTACCTATTCCTAATACTTTTTTTACTATAAATAAATCAATTTTTTTCATTTATTTCCAATCGGTCGGGGTAAATTTTTGCCGACTTCAAAAAGTTTCCAATATCAACAACCACAGTTTCTATATTTATTAAAATTTTCATCCTAAATTTGGCATACACATTGCCCCGCGTGATTTCTATTTTTTTTAAATTATTTTGACAGCCTAAAGCGCACCCGTCTTTTCGTAATATTTCAGTAAATATGTTGTAAATTAAAAAAAAAATTTTTAAATTGAAATTGTGATATGGTTTTATGAAATGGTCATTATTAAGATGTATAGGGTTTCCCAATAAGAACGTCCGAACTTTCAATTTGAATAAAACACACAATCGAGCACAAGTGGTTCTGATTGCTTTATTTGAAAGATAATTTTATGCGATTTATGATTTGAATAAAATATCGGCCAAATGGCTACCGTGGCTCCTCTTGCACAAGTTCATCCGCTCACGCCAATTTTCGATGACTCTGTGAAAAATTTCATATTGACTTCCAATGCCTCAAGAGTTGTATGATGGTTGCTGTAAACCTTCGACTTAATGTGGCCCTAAAGGAAATAATCCAAAAACGTTAGATCACACGATCTAAGCGGCCAAGCGATGGGACCATTTCTGGAAATTAACAACTCACCGAACTTACCGCGCAATAAGTACACGTTAAGGCGGGAAGTGTGAGGCGGTGCACCGTCTTGTTGGAAATAATAGTCGTCCGCATCAATTTCATCAAATCGGTCAACATCGTGTTATAGCGGTTGCTATTAATGGAAACGGTATCTCCTGCCTCATTTCGAAAGAAAGAAGGTCCGATGATTCCGCCATACCATAAACCACACCAACGGTCTATTTTTGTGGTTGTGGATGCAATGGTGATTCATGAACCACTCGTAGATTTGACTCACTTCAATAGCGGCAATTTTGATTGTTGACGAATCCATTGAGCCAGAAATGAACCACATCTGAGAAGATGATTTTGCGATGAAAATCGCCGTCGGCTTCCACTATTTCCAGTGACCAATCAGCGAACTGACGACGAATGTGATGGTCGGTTGGCTTGAGTTCTTGTGCCAATACCATCTTATAAAGATAAAGGCCCAAATCGAATCACAAAATTCGCCAGGTTATCATCCTTGAGAGCCGCAACTCTTGAGAACGGCGCGGAACAGACGCATTTGAGTTTTCACGAACACTGACTTGAACGGCAATATTTTGTTCATTTCTTTGTCTCACAGGCACCTTTGTATCGTGAAGAGTGAATTTACTTTCAAACTTTGTTATTATGCGTCTTATAGCGCTCTCAGAAGGAGCATTATGACGACCGTTTTTTGCACGAAGCACTCGTACCGTACCGACAAGAGGATGCGAATTTGCGTGATAATTTTGGACAATTTCTAAGCGTTGGATCAAAGGGAAACGTGTCATGATGAAATTGCAAACCTTACTGAACATAACTGCACAGACCTGTCAAAAAACCATAAACAAATATGGCCGCCACGAGTTATCAAAACCAGCGGACCAAAGTAGTTGACTCTCTGTGAGCTGCCGCTACCGGTAAAACTGCAGTTGCTGGTACTTGCAGGTCGGAAATGTTTCGCTGCTTTTCCACTCATAGTGGAATTAGCGGGAATATTGCGCTTTTTGCTGGCAACATTATTTTGATTAGTCATCACTAAGGTACACCGCGAGGGCGCTTGATTTTAAAATAGCCGTTCACGCAGTTCTGAGGTTTATCGCAAATACTAAAAGTTGTTTTTAACTTTTTTCCGCATCCTAAATGTATAAACTAAAAGCTGTCGGTTGAAAAAAAACCACAAAACCTTTGTCGGTTGAAATAAAAAAATTCCGGGAAATAGTCCAACGAAATGTTTCATTTTTTTAGGCTTACCTAAATCTGGCATTTTAGCGTGTCAAAACTTTTTTTCTTTGTTTAAAATTGAGTTTTGAGGTCGACATCTTGAAAAAACGAGTGTTAACCGTTGTTGCACTACGAGTATATCACCACAAAGGTTCATCTCACAAAAATTTGTAGAGAAGCTTCTTGTGTAGAATTACATTCTTTACAACTTTACTGAAGAAATGTTTTCGTAAATTGAATAATTAAAAGCTATAACCCTAAGAAGATAGAAATTTTTCCCAAACACTTCTTTCAAGCACTAAATCTTTTTTTCTTTTAATTTTAACGAAAAACCCCATCACAGGTTCTTTGTAGTGGATTTCGTTACAAATAATTTTCTTTTAGCCTAGGCAAAATAAAAGTCAATCTTCGGACAAAATATTCTCTCAAAAGTCCTAAGAGAAATCATGTCGACGTTACACATGCGCAAAGGTCAAAGGTCCTTCGTAATGGGAAATCGAGAAAAAGGAGTTTCGCCGCCCTTGGACTTCGCGCATTGCAACGCGGACATGATTTCGCTTAGGACTTTTGAGAGAATATTGTAGTGCCCAAATAAACAAAATCCTGAAGCAATATTTCCATTAGGAATTTGTCCGAAGTTTAACTCTATTTTACCTGCGCTATTCAAACTTTTTTATTTCCTTTATTCTGAAGGGTTTTACAGTACTGCGAATGGATCAAAGTGACATACCATCTGTAGGTATATATCACACATATATATATATTTATATTTATGGATTTTCAGATTTGTTTCCAATGTATTAATGCCAATCTTAACCAGCTTTGGATACTAATAGTATGTTTTATAATTTTATAATTTTTGATTTTTTAAACATTTATTTTACTCACTATTTTCTGCACTAGTGCTATGGGGAAGATCTAAATAAATTGCTATAAAATTATACAGTATTAGCTATACACTTTATTTTTACCTTACTTTAGTAGTTTTAACGCAAACCAATTTAGAACGACAAATTTCCTTACAACTCATCAGTTTTAGCCGCTATTTTGAATCCGTCATTACGAATTTCAAAAAGCAAACACGGCAATCAAAACTAGAGGCTTTAAGAGCGTGTTTTAGGGTTCCGTACCAAAAGGGTAACCTACTATTACTAAGCCTGCTCTGCACGTCCGTCCGTCTGTCATCAACCGTGATAGGTAGAGAGTTGACGTTTTCACAGAGTGTGTATTGCCGCTATTACAACATATAATCAAAAACCAAGATGGCGAGTTTCAAAATGCGCCGAGCAAATTAGAAAAAAAAATTCGATTATGTTATAGCGCCTCTCTTTTTTCTTTTATAAAAGTGTTTAAAAAGTACATAGTGTTATATTTTGTACGATGGTACCCTTCGTGTCGGGCTTGCATTTGACCAGTTTTTTGTACTATGAGATTGGAAATTTGTATTATGTGTGGTACTACCATTAACTATAATAAATTTTTAATTTGAGAAAAAGCATTATGGTGTTCATTGAAGTTAAATTGTTTGGAAAATGCAGATTTTTTTCAAATTACGCAAAAGGTTTTCTACGTATAAATTTGTGTATCCTTTCTCTAGCTTTATATGTTGGGTAATTTAATAAAAATATGAAAAATAGGACAAATAGATCAACATTGGTGCAACAGTGGATAGCACATTGAGATAGTAGGTGCTTGGCATGAGTTTAACGTCGCTGAGTAAATCGAAAGATAAAAATGAAATAATAATGTGCGTCCCGAATTTATTAATCACTCTGTAACTCCCAAATGGTTGAGATTGCGCCCCATCCCCTTTTATACGATTTTGTTGCTTATTTAGATGATGTCTATCACCCCATTCGTTTTTGTGCTTGATAGGTGGAGCCTATATACAATAAATAGATAAATCATCAAGAGCATAAAAAATTGAAACAGAATAAATCTACTTACTTTACATTTAACAACTCCTTGAAGACGCATATTTACATATCACATTTCTATCCTTTAATGATGATTGTCTTTATCTCTTGCAGCTAAAAAACTGGGAGAACAATGCTTTTATCATCAAACGTGTATATACAACGACGAAAATTCTCTTTGTGTTCAAGTAAGCCACAATGCGCGGTGTGAATGTGCTGACGGGTTCCATTCAGTGAGCTACAGCAAGCCTACAAAGCGAGTATTTTGTACACAAGGTAATTTTGCTGACAGACTTATCAAAATCTTGCTGAGAATTGATTTGCTAATATTCAGATATAGCTGTGTTAACATCAGACCTACCAACCCTTCTGGGTGTTAGTACAGGTATTGCAGTTTTGGCGGGCCTTATATGCATGGTATTGCATTTGTTCAGCAAAACGAAATATCCTCGTCATAGGAACTTTGCTGATGCAAACATTCCGCCACCAATCATGTATTCCAGCGATACAGGTAATAAATATGAGTAGTTATTTTCAGGTGTGCAGGAGATGCACCCAGGAAGAAGACGCCGCATAGAATATGAACTCTTCAATCTTTCAGGAATACCATTAACAGTTCAATCTGGTCGACCGTCGTCACGCTCCAGCTTACGTTCGAGTGGTTCTATCGGTTCCTATGGAAACCGTCGTCCATCCAGTGCCCCCCAGCCTGGCTCCAAGGGTGTCCTCGTCTCAACTTCCCGTACAGGTGCGGCTAGATCTGCCGCCATATTGCTTATATCGTGTCACATTTCTGCTATCAACAAAACGAGCCGCAGCGCAGATGGCAGTTGTGATAGTATGACCAAACACTTGCAGAAACAATTGAAACATCAAAGACAATTGCTACATTTAGAGTTATCACCAGCAAAATCCAATAATAAAATTAGAAATATGTTGGGCATTAACGGAATTGAAAAGAGTGATGATGATTTAAATAGCTTAGATAATGGGAGTCTTCAAATTGGGGCATTGCCGACACCAGCTAGTGAGACAGCTAGAGTCGCGGTAAAAGAATTTTCACAGGAAATTCTCTTGATATTCTATTACTTTGTTTTGTCTTAAAGTTATGCTTTCTTAAGACTATACCAAACGACTGTATTGTACTGTACACAACAGGCTTTTGGTTTTCCTTTCCAGACGCAAGTGTTTTCTACTGCAGAACCAGCACTTGCATCTGGACCTTCCTCACAGAACCCATTAATTTAATACCTGTTCCCTTTTAAGTTTCGTCCGACTGGTCAGCCAGTTTCTAAGTGTTGCTATTGACCTAGTAATTGTCGTTTCCATGTTAATGTTGTGTTAACATAGATTATGAGTGTTGATGTTGTGTATACCTTGATTTGGTTGAATCGTATAAACTGCAGCTATTAGGGTACTTAACCGGATGTCTATACGTTTTTTTCTGTCAGTTTTCTTTTCGTTTTATTGGTTTCCTTCATGTTGCGTACTTTTCTTTTACTTTGGAAACTTAAATGTACACTATCTAACACAGGCCACTAAACAGAAATGTTATCACATGAGCAATATGGCGGTGAATATGAACATATCTTTATGGTAAACTAGTACTTCCATTAATTTTGAAACCATTTTCATATTTCATTTCTCTTATTTAAGCTTTGTATCAGTTTTATGTTGAATAACGACTTTTTGGAAGTAAACATTGCACGCTTGACAAAATAATGCCTTCTGGAAGTTAACAAATATTTCGCATTGCTCACTGCTATTTTTAACTATATTAACTTCACTTTCTGATAAACACGATATATTTTAGAATAATCATTGAACTCATCTCCACAGCTTCCACGTGCATTTTGGCTTCAATGCTAATCTAAGTATTTGTATATCATTATATACGTGCTATTTCACAAGATAAAAATTGCACAAATGCTGTTAGCTCTGTAGTACTCTCACTTATAAAATTGTACAAATATCGATTGAAACGTTTTTTAAATAATAAATATCATTAGTTTGAATATTTATTCATATTACGATTCATTCGAAGCTATCACACCTTCTTTACCATTCAATAAATGCTAGATTTACTAATTATAATTTATGAAGACTTTGAAAGTTATATAAAAAACATGTTAAGATATTTTCCTTTTGTAGTTAAACTATTATATAATATTAAACATACTACCGATAATTCGACTTAATATACTTAGAATTATTGCAACTAAATGAGCAACCAAAGAGTACTACATACTATTTAGCTTTCTCTAATTTTTCTTTTATAATTAATTTCTATTTATTATTATTATCTGCCATCTTAAAAATACAAACCGAGCAAGCGTTATAGAAGATAAGTTGCCATTTCCCCCCGTATTACATAAGAGGGTGCCTTGATGCTTAGCTTAGCATATTAATAGTAGTACAGCTAGTAACCTGCGTACATCCCTTTATATGAACATAAGGTTTTATCTCAAGGGTTACAAGTTATCTAAACAAAACTAATTTGACGAGTTGTAAAAGAATGCATACTTTTAGGAATATGTTTGCAGTCACTGCCAGTTACAGAATTCAGTGAGAACTTCAGTGTTTAAACTGAAGTCAAGGAAACTGCCCATACACAATCAAGGCAACTTGTCATGAAAAAGGGATGATTTTTTCTGTCACATTTCATGAATGAGTTTTTTGCCACACACGATTCCAGTTTACTTGTGCGAAACTGAGTCTGTAGCCATAGTCCAAGAAAGGCAGAAAAAATATTAACTAAACCTAAAAATAATTAATTGAAAATAATCTAAAGGTTGGAATCGACGCAGAATTGCACCCTTAAAGATATATCCAAAGACCCCCGAAATCCCCGTATTGACTTTTTGTACACTCGCTTCCAAAGTGCAAATAGTGAATTCATAGAAACAATGGGTAGTTGTTAAGATTAACTGCGTTACTTCCGATTTGGATGAACTTGAAATATGGCATTAAGAAGGTTATTCTGAGAACTTTGCCTTGGGATATATGCAGCGGAAACCTACAGGAAGTAAAAACAGGCATACTGGTAAATTTCTGTCAGTAGACATTTTTCCCATCGGAAACCGTGGGAAATAAATTACGTATACCTTTTTTCCTGTAAGTTCCCGAGGCATATGTACAAAGGCAAAGTTTCTCATATTGATCTCGTTTGTGACATATGTTATTTCAATGTCATCCAAATCGGAAGTAACGTAGTTAATCTTAACAATTACCCATCGTTTCTGTGAATTCACTATAGGTATGTACTTTGAAAGCGACTGTACAAAAAGCCAATGAAGGGATTTTGGGGGACTTTGGATATGTCTTAAAGGGTGCCATTCTGCGTCGATACCAACCTTCAGGTTTTATGAATTAATTTCAATTCAATAACAATTTTTAGTTCTTGTAATGATGTAGTATAACAATACAACTCTTCTAATAGACAGATGAGTGAAACAATGTGTCAGGTGTTGTCCATCGACGAAATATTTTTCTGTGTGTAGATCACCACTAAAAATTATTATTATAAATGCATGGTCCATTACAATCCTGGTGGATAGGAGAGCGCGTCTGCATTGTAAAATTACAAAAGTACAAAACTAGTGATGTCCATGGCTGAAATTGTAACACTGGAATTGGACAACTGAAAAATGATTCCCAATAAATATCAGTTAATTCAGTCAATCCTGGCGGGTTTGACAAAATTTCAAAACATCAAAAAAAAAAATCTTACAGAGTATTCATGAACGATATTGCTGTTAAATTCTTCGTCTCGTTGTGGAGACCGCACAAATATATTTTGCAGCCACATTCGCCTATCCCGAAGGGGTTAAAAAAAAACGTTTTCCAAAAAAATTTCGATACTTAAAAAAAAATTAAGTTTCGTACAAAGTCGAGACACACCTTAAATAAAAGCTTAAAAGAATTTTTTATCCAAGTATTATTAAATAATCTTGATCCATAAGTGCTTTCTCATTAAAATATCATTTAAATGCAGTCTGTCCATATCCATCCATAATCCACTAGGATTGACCAATTTGGCTAAAAATCCGGGTTTCGTCTTGTGGAGCTCCACAAAGCCAAGAACGCCACTTGTTTGCAAAATTTACATTTTACAATTCCGAAATATTATATCATCATAATGGCTGCTCTTGGAGACCCGAGATTATGGTTAATTATAAAATTCAACATCCTGTGAAGTTTCGCGGAAAAATTCGATTTTTTCAAATTTTTTTCATTTCTTTCCCTTTTTTTAAAATGTTGCCGAATTGGCTGAAATTTGAATTGGGATCATTTTTATTTCATCGATGGACAACACCTAACACATTAACACATTATTGCACTCATCTCTCTAAATTGGAAGTCTTGGAATCTGAATCTGGACAATACTATTTTTCATCACTCCACGCTGAAAATCCTCCTTACGTATTTTTTAAGGGATTATATCCAGAAAAAGAATTGACTTGTCATTATTTCGCCATAATTATACACACATCAAAAAACGCTAAGCAACACGGGGTTTTTCCGTTGCCATTTCCAGGAACAATTACCGAATATTTTCATTTTTCAACTGCAGGTAGGCAAGAGGTATACGCATCGTATGGTCAACCCGTTTCATGCAGATTCACAAAAGTAGGGGAGTTATTAAGGGAAAATAAGATTTTTCCTTTTGTAATAAAATTTTTATTTCGTTTATTTGTAAAATTTCTAGGCAAGTGTACTTCTATGACAATATTCGTAATTAGTCTAATAAGAGGTGTTGCCTCCTGTTGCGGATAAAACAGCACGACATCTTTTCGGCATTGAAAGAATTAAATTATCGAGGAAATCATGTTGTATGTTTCTCCAATGCTCTTGAAGCAAATCACATAGTTCGCTTCTGTACGAAATTGATGACAAATCTTTTAAAATGCTTCTTTGAAGTCTATCCATGTATTTTCGATTGGATTTCAATCTCGAAATTGCGCAGGCCATGGTAAAACGTTGATTTTGTTTGAACTCAACCATTTTCTAACGCTCCTTTCAGTGTGTATTCTCGCATTATCTTGCATCAAGATGAATTGAAGTCCAACTTGCTGTTCAAATGGAAGAACAACAGGTTCCAGTATTTCACCAAAATAACCTGAAGCATTTAGATTGCCTTCTGGGAAAACGAGAGATGTTCGACCGCCAATCGTTATCCTGGCCCATACCATAACGGTGCCTCCTTGGTAGCTGGTGACTTTTTGAACACCTGTGAGCCTTTCTGAATTACCAGATCGCCTCAAAACTCGCATACATCTTGAATCTGGGTGAAATCCAAATCGAGATTCATCAGTGAACAGTACATTGGACCATTGTTCTATACCCCAATTTTGATGTTGGTCACACCACTGAACCCGCCCGGATCGTTTCCCCCGTCGAAGTGCTGGATATCTTAAGGCACGACGAGAGTGAAGGCCAGACTCATGTAGTCTATTCCTAACTAACCGTGATGTTGTATGTTGTAGAGAGGCTTGCAACCAATTGACGAGCCGTCAATTTCGGACCCCTTCGAGCTTGGAGGACGATTTACCGATCTTGTGCCGAAGTTGAGTGGCCTAGACCGATGAGTATGTTGTTCACGTGGACTCCCTGAAGCACACTGACGCTGCCACAATCGGCAAATTACACTTCTATCGACGTTAAAGCTTCTTGTTACATCAGCTTGTGTTCTACCACTTTAAAGCATTCCTACGGCTAAATGCATTTCGCTAGAGGTGAGATGGCGACGCGTACGACCCGCTTCCATATCTTACTGAACAATTCAGAACTTTAAAACTGCTGGTTACTGAATAATAAGAAGTATCACTGTACACAACTTACACATGATTGAAAGAAACAGACACTTAATTTGCTATTTATTTAATTAACCCCACTACTTTTGCGAATCTACCTGAAACGTGTTGACCATACCTTTTGCCTACATGCAGTTGAAAAATGAAAATGACCGGTAATTGTTCTTGGAAATGGCAACGGAAAAACCCCGTGTTGCTTAGCATTTTCTGATGTGTGTACATATATAATTATTTGTATCAGAATTTTTATTTAGCGAGATAAATCTTTTTTTGAACCCCCAACGCAAAAGGAAGTCAAAAAAATCACGCAAGATTTGCATTCTCATGACTTCAAGCTTGTATTGTCTAAAATTGAGTACGCCATTCATGACTTCATAATGAATGACCATTTAGTTTCTTTAAGTCCCCGTATCGAAGTGAAGTTAATGAATTAAAATACTTTTCACATGAATTATAAGAATCATTTGCTGAAATATTGCATTCTTTTACAATTCTGCTAATTTCTTCGACAGAAACTTAGTTGAGTGTGAGTAGAAAACGGATAAAATTAATATTCGAGGTATAATCTAATTGATGGTATGTGCATTTTACGTGTTTTTTGAAAGCATTGACAGTATTCCCAGCATGGAAATACTACTACTAAACTACACACGGAACGGTTGTATCGTGTAAAAACCCTGTACATGAGCGACCACCTAAAGTGTGGTGTGAATCTATAATTTTGACAAATGTCCGCGAGGATTGTATAAAGGACTATTATCTATACGCATTTTTTAATTTCAGTTAACACTGCGAAACAACTAAACTTTACGTGAATTTACGGAATGAATTGTCCTAACAAAAGCGTCGTAGCTTGTCAGTGAATGGCAGCGTATAAATATATTATAAGGGGACATAGACATTATGGCAGGAGCTTCGGAAAATGTTGCATTCTGATTATGTCTTCATATATTTACATCTGCACTGCACGACCAATACGAACACAGCCAATTCTAAAACATCAGGGAATGTGGTACGCTAAATCTGTCTTACAGCCGTTCCGTGGTTAGTTCATATTTCCATGATTCCTAGTCTATGTATTAAAAGGCAAACCATTCCACAATCTGACAGCCTGAACTATAAAAGAGCTCTCCATTCTCCTTAACACTTTTGCCAAAACATGGGTTGATTAAATCGCGTTTGCGGGAGGAATTCAAATAGGAAGAAATCTACCAGTCATAAATGAGTTTCTATATGTGAAACAGGGCAAGCTTACCCCTACCCAGGGTAACTTCCAAGGATTGTAACTTTGTTACTTTGAACAGGCAGAGTAAACTCGTTCAAGATTGCAGCTATATAGCTGTTGTTCAAATATGAGTCTTTTGTATGAGAAGGCAATGAGTTGGGATTTTATAGCATAAAGTACCAAGCAGAGACCGACAATCTATAATTTTTAGATCGTAATTAAATACGGTAGATGCAGTTTTCGATAAGCCCAATCTGTCTGCTTAAAATATATGTAGACGTCATCAGCATACATGTGCAGTGCACGCTTGCATTATCGACTACCAGTGGTAGATCTTTGATAAATAAACCGACACCCAATGGACCATGAACTGATTCCTGAGGTATGCCACTCAGAATGTGTACATAATTAGAAAGTTCCTTATCAGTTCTCCCTTGCTGGTACCGATTGAAAAGAGAAAATATTTAATAAAATTAATGGCAGATGGACTGACTTTTCAATAGGTTTGTCCAGAAGAATCTTATGGTCCACTCTGTCGAAAGCCTTTGAAAAGTCCAGTGAGACCAAGGCTGTGAAATTGTTATCATTCATGGCAGCTCTTATATGTGAAGTTACCTTCAATACAGCACCTTCACAGCTATGAAAAGAACGGAATCTAGACCTTGCCGTCATTAACAACTGTGTACAATCAACATAAGCAACGATCTGTTCACGGAGAAGCTTTTTGATGAATAGTATAAAATGCTAATGGGTCAAAAATCTGATAATTCCTCTGGGTGGGACTTTTTCGGTATTGGGACAACTGTAGCACTTTTACAGGCATTTGTAAAGAGAGACGCATTAAACATGTGTTCATAATGTGGAGAATAGGGTTAGCAATGAAAGTAAGTAATATTTTGATGAAGGGAGGAGGCAGTAAAATGAGGCCGATAGCATCTTAATTGTAAGTAAAGCAGAAAACAGTCCAGGCAGGATCTGTTTTAAAAAGGAATATGTTAGATGTTTCACATAGGTCTTCTAGTTTTGCTTAAAGCCCCCGGAAGAGTCATAATAAATGGTAATTTTGATGTGCTTGAAAAAGCTGTGGAAAAGTAATGAAAAATCAAAATGTGAAAGAATGAAAAAAAACATTTTGCCTTATTTTCTCTTCAAGATATGTACATATTTTTTTTATTATACCTAAGCGGGTCGTCCAAACACCCCTGGTGAGTAACGCAGCCTACAAGATCTATTGCGCTAATCCCTTCTTCCCATCGGCGCCATGATGGGCGTTCCGAAGTGTGTCAGCCTTTGGCGCCTAAGGCTTCAATTGCCTCTTGCATAGCCTTTTACTGGCTTGCACTAAGGGTCTCCTCAGGACGGACACGCAGCTCTGTCTGGGCTGACTTGCCTGGGCATCGAGCGCCTCTGTTTTTTTAATGAGGGTGACGTCTGGGACATCGACCCCTATTTAATCAGCGCCAACTAATGTGTCCAAATGTGGGTCCTCGTGGGGAACATTTTAGGCAGATTTCAGCATTTCGGAGGTGGTACCCACCTTGTGTCAACTTGTGTTTTTAAAGATATTAAATTCATGATATGCACATATCACCCGAGAGGAGATCCTGTTGTGCCCCCGGGAAGGCTAAATTTAAATTTACGTAAACCGAGGGTCGCCAGATTTCCGGAGTTCGCATAGTATTATATCTGCTAAGCTCCCCCTTAATCACGCAGCCTTGGCGTATGCTCTTCTACTTTAGCTTGCGGGGTGTCCGGTGCAGAGCTCCGAATTTGGTATTCAGAGCTATCCTGTAAGGCCGAGGCTCCCGGAGTTTCGGCCACCTCTAAACCCTCAGGTTGTTCCACTAGCCACCACCTGTGGTCCCGCCTGGTAGCTGACACCCAAAGCCCCAGGCTCTTCAACGTAACTCGAGAACATTATTTAAACACTTGTAAAACTTTTATCAGGTTTAATTCTTCTGAATTTTATATACAGCGATGCGGCAGCAATCACTATTTTATTTTTGTGCATTTCAAAGGCATTATTATTTTGAAGTAATGCATGTATTACATGAGAGGAATATTATTTCGACTTTGATTCTGATCATTTACATCGTTCTGTAAACGAAAATTCGAAATAATTTAAATGACTACAATCATACAAGGAGACAATCGTTATGGCACACAAATATAAAAGAGAACAAAAAGTCATAAGTATATATACAACGTAATTGTAAACATTTATTATAATGCATATATCTATATAATACAATGCAATAAACATTTAATTTAATAGGAGGTTTATACACATATGAATATGTACACGCATATATATATACATATTCCCACTTTTAGGTAAAATAAGCATAGAATATTTGGTAACAATGTTGGGAAGTTCTCTAACAAATCCTGAAATTTTTTTCTATTTTAGAGGAAATACAATTTACAGTGAGAGACACAATTGTGGGTACGACCTACGCAGAAACTGACATTTCTTCATAAAGGCTTTGAGAGAGGGTGAGAGAGAGACGTAGGAGCAACACTTTTACGTTTGACCGACTGTACGAGTGTAAAAATATTGTAATCGTCCAAAAAATCGGCTTTGACGGATTTCGATGATCTACCGCATCTAGACACCGAAAATATAGGTTTGGCAAAAATGTCTATATGCCTGTGTGTGTTGTCTACCGCTTTATCTAGCTCTTAAACTATGGACCAATCTTTCCAAATCCGATATACGAGTATAGGATTTTCTAATGGTTGACGCTAGGTGTTTTTGTTATCCATGCCCCTAAATAAGGGTAGTTTCCTATCGACATTTTCTGGAAAATTTCTCGCTTCACGAATTTGCGCAAATTTGAACGTTAAGTATAATACATATAAAACATATTATATTCATTTTCAGTTACGTGACAAAGTAAGTTCAGTGTGACTGTACCATTTAAAATATTTTTCTTACATAAATTTCTGATCGTTCATTAATGTTTTTCTTGTGCAGATATTGTTCTGTTGTGCTATAAGCCTTTGTACTCAATACATATGTATAGAGGTTTTATTTGGAAACAATTGTATATCCGATCTATTTTCTGACAGATGAAGTAAGTTCAATAGTTATTTACATATATTTTTAAATACTTTAAACAGCTAGTGAACGAAATAAATTACAGTATAAAATACAGTAGAAATAAATTGAAGAAAATTTGAATGTGTGAATGTGACTAGTTGAACTGCGCCCGAGCGGTAATGAATGTAGATATGAGAAAAAAGTTTTGGATTGAAGGAGTTTGAAAGAAAGTGTTTCAAAACTCAAATAATCTAGAAAATCCGACCGGAAGACGAAAAAACAAAAGATAATTCCCAGAAAGGACTTGAAAGCTTTTCGTGAAGTAGAAAAAGATCTAAAATTAACTAAGATAAGGAATTTCATGTCTAAGCGTTTTAACTGGAATAATAAAGAGAATTACTTGTGTAAGAGACAGGAATAAGAACTTTTTAAACCGCCGCCGTCGCCAAGTGCCAGAAGAAGAAAAGCTGGGACGCAACCAACGTATCCATATTTGTCCATTTATAAACTGTGAAAAATATATTCGGTCGTGTAGAATCACCACATGTCTCTCCGCGGTTCGACACTTGACCTTGTAAAACCCCTAAAAAGTACAAATATAATTTTAATTGACAAAACTTTATTAAAACTGAAATATGTCTTGGAGGTACATATGTACATGTATAGGCCGAATTTCAGTAAATTTTTTTGCTATTAAAAGTTTGTTTTTTCGACAATTTTACCGAAAAGTAAAACTTATTAGCTAAAGAAAGCTTATAACAGAAATTCTAAAAAAGCATTAGTGGAGTTTGTTAGTCAGACGAATTGATTACTGTTTTGCAATCAAACGAGACAACCTCTCTTCCCCGTTTTTGAGGGTGCTGAGCACGGTTGTGATCTCAGAATTCCTTTTTAGGGTTGCGTTCACCCCCAATAGGCCTAAAACGCTCATAATATATAATAGTTTACACCGGGCGGCATCCGACCTACCGGATCTTCCGTTTTCGGGGACGCTGAAGACAACATTAGTAATAGGAATCACCCTTGCACCCCACTAACCCCCCAAATGGACAAAACCCACCCTTACTATATAATGGAGAAAACTTATGTACCGCCCGCTTGAGAGGGCGGTTTTGCCCGTTTGGGAGGGATCCAAGGCATTAGTCTCGTTCGAAAGCAAAATAGTGTCCATTTTCGCGGTTTTTTTCCGATTCACAGACTTAACTAATAGTGCGCGAGATATTGTAGATTGAAAATGCGCTGAGGTCAGCTTTACCCCGTGTGTCCTCGCACGTTCTGTACGGATGTGTGTGCTCTCGGGGTTAGAATCCTCCACCGATACTTGTGTACTTATGTTCATATGAGTTATACAAGATAATATCTGAATATTCAGTTTTAATAAAAATTATATTAATTTTTTAATTACCGTCGCAAGTGTGAGTGTCGACATACATACATATGTATGTTCTCGAAGTTTGAACTAGGTTCAGAATTTGACTAACGAAACGACAGTCTTCATTATAAGTAGTTTGTGCAAGGCAAAAGACACTGTAGACCTATACCGCCAGCAGCAAGTGCATTAGTTTTTGCTGTATCATAGCTGAGGCAAATGACTACCACTACCACTTCATATAGGTGTAATATTATCGGAGTGTATCAAAAGTTAATCCACGATGACCACGAATTGTGGAATTTTTTAATTAGCCGGGGTTGGGTACCTGTCAGATTCGAGGTTTTTACCGTCCTTTCGAAACATTCGACGTCTCCTATAGCGTACCGAAGAGCTTTAACCGATATATTGGGGCATCCTGTATATTTATGGAAAAAATACATACATATTAAATAATATTTGGTTTGTAATTTAAACACTTATTATAATAAAAGCCTTTTCTTCCCCTATGTCCCTTAACTTTTTTTTTATAAATTTCATCTATATTTTGATCGTTTTGATAGGCGTTTGAGGGTCCTTTTATTAGTGTTAAGCGTTCATTCACTTTTCATTTACACGATAGCAATATTCTTATTCTGCAGAGCAATTCAATGAAATACAGGCTTTGGATGATCCGTAATTGTTAAAATATTTATGATAATTATCAAAACAATGATCAAAGGACCCCTATGTATGAAAATTACATTGGCTAATAAAAAGTCTTCATCGGCAAAACTTCCCAAATAACAACCATTTGCCTCTACGCCCGTCGCGAAAAAGTCAAAAACAGTGAAAAATGGATGAATCTGCTGAACTTACAATATATTTGCATAGCTTTACACAACAAACATGCATGCTAAACGCATATGTTCTTTACACATAGGTATTATTATATCATATTTGGGAGGAAGGGGGGATTGAAACCCCGAGCACTCAGACAAACAGTCCAATTGCCCGTCCTAGCCGAACTTCTTCATTGTTCTGATAAAATAAAGAACCTCGGATTGGGGTCGAAGACAGATCTATTCCATCCTCAATACGTCAGCACCGAATACAGTGCGCCGCACTTGGGAGAACGCAGGACAACCGCAGAGAAACTGTTCTGCGCTGTCTTGATCCTCCCCGCAAGAATTCACGCCAATTTGTGGTTCCGGTCCAAGGGGTCTGCATTCCGCGCCTTCTTTTGCTAGGCTATCGGAGTTTTCGCTGCCCTTAATACCATGATGACTAGGAACCCATATAAGAGGGACTGCATTACAGCGAGCTACCGACTGCAGTCGTTTCTTACATTCCAGGACAATTTTCGAGTGGGTGATAAGATTTCGTAGTGCTTTGAGCGCAGCTTTGCTGTCGCAGCAGATTCCAATCTTCCTTTCATGCCATCTCTGATCAATTATCCAGTTTGTCGCACTTAGAATAGGATTTAGTTTCCGCTTGGAAAACCAACGCAAAATCTCCGAGAGGATATGAGTGGTTGATCTCGTTGCTCAAACACCATCCAGCGCCCGTACCGGTAGAAGTTTCCGAGCCGTCTGTATAGAAGACATTGGAAAAGCTCCCCAGATGGTATACGTTTGCCCAGTTCTCTCTATTCGGGATTTCAATATCATATCCCCTATTGAACAGCGTTACCGGTGGTATGTCATCCATCGACATACTGTACAAGTCACAGTTTTCTTGGAGCCTTCGTGATAGATCACCATGGCCGTTTCTGTGGTTGTCGTGCCAGACTCCTTGTCTCTTCAAACGACAGACTGCCTTCATTGCTTCGTCCTGGATTGTGATGTCCAGTCGTCGCAAGTTGAGCATTGCATTGAAAGTTGCACCAGGCATGGAGCTGAAGGCCCCAGTAGCATACCGTATAGAGGGCAGCCATCTGAAAGTATGTTCTTCCGAGCACTGAATGTTCATGGCGCTGTCACAGACGACCATTCCCTTAAACTTTGGTGACTCCTTGGTTGCACCTAGAAGTTTCCAAATGTGACCTTCCACAAAAGACGCTGGGACATACTTTTTTGTGGGTTATCGGCCTCAATTACAACGACCAAGGTTTTGGAGGCAGCCTTAGCAAAGCTTTTTCCAGCCACCCTATCCGCAGTCTTTGAGCCCGACTTCGCATTAGAAGGGCCAGCTTCGACTAAGTCTTTCTGACTGATCTTTTTTGCGCTACGATGCGAGGATTGGGTTTCCCCTTTGCCTCGTTCGGTGCCAAAGTGCTCGGGAGCCCGGTCTAGACGACTTTTCTCCTTTTGCACTTCGCTAGATGTTCAAGCCTATCCACCCCAGAGCTTCCAGCGACAGTCGAAGAGCCCGCGTTGAACGAATCCGCCTCCGATCTACTTCTTTTGTTGGCGGGTGCTATCGGGGTTGACGGAGAGTGAGAAGATCACCAGGCCCTCCGGCTTTCGCCTCCAGAACTTTGGCCCTGTTCATTCTCCGCCTTTGGCGTCGCAACTGTCGTTTGTACAACCCCTTGTTATCCGTCGTGTTCAAGGGAGTATCCCTTACCACTGCAGCCTCAAGCAGGAGACTGGTAGTGTCCATCGGAACAGGACTAGTAGTCCCAGAAGAATACTGCTTTCCGATCATTTGCTGGTCCAAAAGGAGGCTCTACACTGATCCTGTCAATGTGCAATGTGTAGATTCCTTCCACCTTGACCTGCTCCCGTCACCTCAGCAGTCAATGGATTTGGGGCCTGCACAGGCCCTGCCCCAGCCGCTTCTTCAGCGTGAGGATTTCCAGTTTCCTGGACACCTCGTGCAGTCAAATGCCTAGGCTTGCCTTCCATTGCGTGGTTGCATACATTTATATATATGTATGTATATATGTAGTAACAAGTAAGAAATGTAGTGAATAGCGAATGAATGCTGTAGTGGCTATTAGTAATGTCAGTACCTTAGTTCTCGCAATACAAGAGCATTCATACATTTCCAAGGGCATGTGCGCGTAAACTGCTCACTTTCCTCATTATAGGGTTTCGCTTACAGCTTCAATGAAAACGAACTGCTGATACAATTAATGATGCTCAAGACTTTAGTAAATTGACTACTTGAGATAGCATAAATGAAGAAAATATAATAAGCTGTTATTACTAATTGAAATAGTTGAGGTCCCAATACAGCGAGTAATCGTGAAAATGCTTAAACGATTTTTAAGAAAGATGGGTGGCCGAAAGTTTAGCTAATATTTTTTACAAAGAGCTTTAAAAAAAGATTTAAATAACGTTTAGTAAAACAAGAGGATCCTGGGAACGAGATTCTAAAGCACTTTAAAAACTAGTTCAAGCAAATGAAAATTGATAAATAGTATTAAATTGTTCACTTCAAATTGAACTTGTCACTTCAAATGCTTGCTGCAAAATGTGAACATGCGACTTATACGCATTGTGTGTGGGGAGCAACAAGTGTAAAGATTATATTATATATATGTATATGTGTGATGTACATGTGTGATGTACATACAGTGATGAGCAAAAGTGGATAAATGATTCCATTTTTTCTTTTAAATATTTATTACCAAGAAACAGTAGAGCTGACGGAAATGAAAAGAATATCGTTATTTGCACTTAGAGCTCTATATTCAAAATATATTGTTTTTACTTTCTACTTCACTTAAATACTAAAAAAAATTACACTAATATCGAAAAAGCCCACTTTTCCACTTTTGCACCACACTGGGCGTACGTAGTCGTTTCGTATTTACCGCTGAAAGCTGTGTGCAAGCCAATCGAGTGAGATAAGTGGTCTTTTAAAGAAGGTGAAATCAAATTGCGAACATCTGCACCTTAATAAGAGTTTTCATTCAAAACTTATCATGAAGCCAATTGCAGTGCACATTAAGGAAAAGGTCCTTGAACTTTCTCGTGAGAGAAGAGAGATATCTCCTTCAAGAGATATTGCTGAGAAATTTAAAATATCCCATATTACAGTACAAAAAATTCAAAAATGTGCGAGCCAAGAATTTCCAAAACCTAAAAATGGTCGCCCGTGAAAATTTCTGATCGAACTGCCCGGGAAATGGCTGATGTGTGGTGGCTGGAATAGCCAAAACTCCTCAAAAAGCTGCTCAACAGATAGGTGATTAAGCCAGTAAAGAGCCTTGAAGAGAATTGGCCTAGAGCCTAAGGAAAAAAAAATAAGCCTGTTCTCTCTCCTAAAAATATTTTAGCACGTAAGAGGTTTACTGACGCTCATAGCAACCGGACTCTGGAGGATTGGAATCAATTAAGTTCTTAAAAGATAGGTCTTGTAATTATTTCTTATAGTTCACTTTCAAGTAATTTGGTCCGACGAGTCAGAGTTCTGCTGGTACGAATCAGAAGGAAGATCGTGGTAATGGAGCCGTCCAACCGAACAATTTAATCCGGCAAGTGTGAAGGCGACAATGCAATATAGCGGTGGTTTGGAGTTGTATAACTCCTAAGGGTGTTGGGTCTTTGGTTAGTGTCGAAGGTATCATGCGCAAGGAGCAATATTTGCAAATTTTGTAAGAAATTCTTGTTTCGGCCATGCGTTTGAGTGGAACTCGCACCTCAAAGGTAAATTTCCAACAAGACGGAGACCCCAAACGCACTGCCAAAATTGTACGGCATTGGCTCGAAAACCAATCCTTTTCAATTTTGAAGTGGGCTGCTCAAAGCCCAGACTTGAATCGCATTGATCACGTCTGGGCTTACATGAAAAGGAAACTGACCGAGTCTGGACATCCATTCCATTGTCATTCATTTCTAAGCTGTACGAATCCATGCTTTCCCGAATACAGGTAGTTAAAAATCAAAAGGATATTGGACCAAATATTGGGGTGCAAAAGTGGAAAAGTGGGCTTTATCGAAATTAGTGTAATTTTTTCTAAGTATTTAAGTGAAGTAAAAAGTAAAAACAATATATTTTGAATATACAGCTCTAAGTGCAAATAGCAAAATTCTTTTCATTTCCATCAGCCTTACCGTTTCTTGGTAATAAATATTTAAAAGCAAACGTGGAATCATTTTTCCACTTTTGCTCTTCACTGCATGTATGTATACGCATATATATCTGTGGTGTAAAACTATGCCAATCTTTTGTAACTTCAGCAGATTCATCCATTTTTCACTGTTTTTGACTTTCCACCCGAACGGCGGCGGGCGTACAGCCAAATGGTAAGCATTTGGGAGGTTGTACCATGTAGACTTCTGATCATCGCCAAAAAATGGACAACATACCAAAAATTCAGCCAATTTAACCGAAACTCAATATTTTGTAAAATGTAGGAGTTCTTTATGATGGCTTAGCCATCGTTAATGATATTCCGTTCTAAAGAGAAAAGCGAAAGCATAGGAAAACTCCAAACACAGGAATTTAATTCATAGGCTTGGTATAATGAAGGTAATAGTATTTGTGTTATGTAAGTATTTCTTCGATTTCACATCGGCTACCAGTTTCCGTTGGAAAATTTGTTTTATTCGCTATTTCGATCATAAGTCATTTTCTACAGGCAATTGATTTTGAAGTAAATTATCGTTACACCCTTTCTATAGCTAAACACGCAATTAGCTTCCCTATATTATATTGCCTATCTAGTTTGCTTCTTAAAAATGGCTTTAAGCGGAAATACGCTCCAGAAAATTATTTCATTAATCAAGATAGCAAGAAAGAATTATGCAGGTCGATATTAAATGTTAATTACAGAGTTTTCTGAACGGTTGAAAGAAGAATCTACGTGACCAAGCGTACGGAATTAAATCGACTAAGCGAGAAACCGAGTAGACAGAACAATTTGAAATATCGCATAACTCCCAAAAGTTTAGTTCGGATAAGTCGGATAGTCCGAAACTAATTGCGAATTATCAAATACATTTACTTACAGTTATTTTTTTTTTAATATTTAATAACACTATTTGAATTCTTAAATTTGTTGTAATTATTTTTTTAATTTTGCATGCTACACTATCCTCAAACTGTCGAATATTTGGAATTCTAATCGAATTGCTCGAATTTTGAATTATTGTGTATATAATTATTATTATTAATAGTACAATATTCGATTCGATTTTCAGATAGAATACTACAATCCGTTTATACATGTTCTCTCGAAAAATTATTAGGTATAACCCCTAACTGAACTGTACTATTACATCCAGCAAACGATTACATTTAATCTGATCACAGAAAATATTTGTTTTCCTATAAAATTGACTCTGAAAGAAAGAAGATATTGGAAAACACAAACGGTAACAACGCACTTAAAAATAACGTGCTACCATTTTAAGACAAGTAGGTAGTGCAATGTTTCATAACATTTCTTACTTTCTTTCTATTAAAGTGAGAAGCTTAATTTCATGGAATTTTTCGGAAATGGAAATTATTTTTCTTAGCTTCTCATCAAATTTTTGTATTTCAACTAAAATGCTTCACAAATTCCCACAACAGTCAGTTATCGTAATAACTAATTTTGTATATCTTTTTGAGCGACTTTATTGCTGTCATAAATCTCAAAACTGCTTTACTGAACTTAATTTTTTTTTCAACTGCCAAACATTTTGCACAAAAGTTCGTATTTAATCTTTCTTATGCATAAAAATATTTTCACCTTGCAAAGCAGACTTACGATGGATGTTAGCTTCGCTTTTCTGGATATCGTACTGTACATTGCTTTTACTAAGATTTCAACCATATCTGGCTTCTTTCTGATATCGCAAATATTCTTAACCACCGTATTTCGTCCCATTTTAAAGCAATTTTTCAAACGCTTCATATATTGCATGACACTGTTGAAAACGTTTTAATCATATGGGAGTAAGTTAGTAACAATTATATACTTGCAGGTTCTCGACGACCAAGTCTAGCATCTGTTCACAGTACGAGTTCGTCTGTTCGAAGTTATAGTATGATGCGCTTTGAGAAGGAGATCCAGCAAAAGGAGATTCGTAACGAAATGAAACTTAGATTAGCGAGGCTTCAGCAGCAGCAACAATTCACCCAAAATAAACCGCAAATAATTGTGGGTGACGCTGTAACCCACATTAGTGCGAATAAGGCCGTAATACCCACACCGAGTCCGTTAACTCCCAACTCTACAGACGAACTCCTACCCTCCGTCGATGAATCGCAAGAAGTAAAAGTAATTAACATGTGTCTTCCATTAATGAATTTTTACTTTCTTTGTTAGTTTTCACCTAAAATGGAAAGACGTGATGCAGCTTATACCGGACCCTGTACCTCTTCCAGCGAGGCGCTATAAGTAAACCATTAGCTAGATACATTTACAGGTTTAACTTGAATTTAATAATATAAACACATGTTGATTGTGTGCATGGATATGCCGCATTAGTACGTAACACTTACAAACTTTGAACCGAATTGTTTTTAACCGAATAGTGTGAACATTCCGAGGGCTATAGTTAAGTTTACTTAAAAGTTAAATGATTCCCACCATAAAGTAACAGTTACTTTGAAAAATAATTAAATATTTCTGTGTTCATATTCCACGTGGTAAGGAAAACAGGGAATTTCGATTGTTAAAAATATTTTTGGATATTTTTGTCTAATTGTTCAAATCAGGATAAGATTGTGATCTTTTGGTTTAGGTTCAGGATCAGTACACAAGTTTATTTGAAGGACAGATAGATATGCACTAGGGTTAAGATTATGGATTTTCAACCTTAGCAGCTACTTAAAAAGTAAATATGGATGACATAATGATATAAATTTTTAATTCCGTTCTAAAATTTTACCACTTATTGATCTATTGCTCTTGAGTGCACAAATTTTGTAAATTTACGCAGACAATGGTTGGTTGGTATGCAAACTTTGATTTACGTCAAGCAAAATCATTTACCGGGTCAGCAAAATTAAATTATTTTTTATCCTAAATTAGTATTTTATTTCGAAAATATTTCCGTACAGGGCCAAGCCGGAATTCAGAAGGTAAAAACCTCTAAAGAACATTTATGTATGCAGGTATACGAACACGGTGCGAGGGCTCACGTATAAATATAATTTCATACAGAGAATACGTTATTTTATTCAAAAACGTCGTCAGCTTTTGCATACATGTTGTTTTATTAGTTTAATGTGCTGATATTCAACCGTAATAATCCATTGTCTGTGGAATGCAACTTCCATGTTGAGAAACCCTGTTTTAAATGAAACTAGTTCTAAATTTACAATGTTTTCTGAGCCTGCTCCTAACCTAAAAGCCTGAGTTTTATTGCCATTCTATCGAAACGTACTGCAATGGGTTGGTGTACATAAAATTGTCTCTTTTTTAAATTATTCTTTTGCTTTGAGTACTTTGATTATATTTTATTGTGCAGATATCTGACATATAACTAATTTTTTCTAGTGATATATACATACATACATATGTATATTAAAATGAAATGCTTTTCGTTCGACTTTCCATAACTTGCGACGGATTTGGTTGATTTTTTTATTATTTTATTCGTTATTGTCTGTTGACGGTTATAGGCGTATCATTTATCAAAATTTTGGAATTCAAGATGGCGGATCCATTATGGCGACCGAAAAAGTAAAACTTCCAGGGATTATCCTGAAAATCGGCACTAGGCGGTTTTCGGGGTCGCTGATTTCGAAACTGCCTTCAAAATTTCAAAATTCAAAATGGCGGGTCCATGGTTACCAAAAAAGTTAAACTTCAAGGGATGAGACATATAGGAAAGAGTATGCGTAGGGACGGGGTGTGAAGAGAAATAAATTTAATAATAGGTACCGTTGAAAAATACTTGAAAACACATGAAAAATGAAAATAGAAAAAAATTGGAGAAAGTGAAAAAAAATATTTATCCGTGAAAACTGGATTATGGAGAAAAATTGTAATATCTCGGTAATTAATGGACGTAGTGTATTGTGGTTGAGCTCAATGAAAGGGCCTTGGAGAGCGTATAATTACGTATATATGTCAACATTTAATGAATGATCGTTTTTTAGTGAAATGAAATAAATTCTAAAAGAGGTAGGAGTTTACTGTTCACTTTTTCAGAAAAGAGGGGTGGGTGTAAGGATATGAAAATAGTTTTAGAAAATAGAAAAAAATGCGAGGCATTGCGTGTGCCAAATTTGGAAATTTGGGATGAAAATATTAATAAATGTATTGTACTTAGAACCTTCAAAGTGGAAATTTTTCGGGAGTGGCACAAAGTTTACCCCGCCATGCCGATTGGAAATAATTGAAAAAATTGATATATTTGTAGAAAAAAAATTATTAGCAATTGGTGAAAATGATGTATGGGGGTATTGTGTATGATTTTATGCTTGATTTAAGGAGGGAGATACCTTTAGAACGGGTGAAATCAGACAATTTCAATGAATTTTTTTCAAGGTAATAAAATAATTGGATCATTTATTACTTTTGACATCTTGTTAATACATTATTAAAGTGTACAAAAACATGAGATTTTTTTTGTTTTTTACAAAATGGCGGCTCTGCAGAATAATTCCTCAAGCGTCTCACGCGAGTCATCGAAAACTGCTGCAGCTGTCAAAATTTTTCTATTTATCGGAAATAAAAATGTTTTTTTTTGTCGATTACTAACATACCAAAGGGAAGGATAAACCTATAAAATAATAAAAAAGTCAAAAATTAAAATTTATATCGGCTGTTTAATCAAAGGTCCAGATCTTTGGCTATTTTTCAAGAGTTTTGACCCCAAAAAAAGTTATTTATTAACCAGATATCTTTAAACTTATAAGTACATCCTTCCGATAGCACTATAAAGAGAAACCTCTGAATGTTTCAGCCTAATCGGTCAATAACTTTTTGAGTTACAGAACAGCAGTTTTTGAAAACACAGTTTCGAGATAATCGCGTTCAAAGTTTGCATGAAACTTTCATTGGCATTCTGGGTATGGCCACCCAAGCATCTTTCCAGTAAATATTTTCTGGACAAATCTTCGTAAATTGGTAGAAGATGTTGTTTTATATCGTCGCCAAGTAAGAGAGTAAGTTATGAGACAAAAGAATACGCAAACGTACTGTGAAAAGGCATTGCTCCGACCAAAGCTCTCCGACTACCTGGTTAATGGCGGTATGCGGGCTCTGACGTTTTTCCCAATAACTCCATTAATATTCAATATTTCGATTTGTCCTTTTGACAGTATATTTTTAACATATTATATATTCTAATTATGAATCGATTTTTTGAAAATTCTAAAGGTATCTCCCCCCTTAATGGGATCACACCCACCCTGATGGGACATACAGGAAAGGGGTGCAGTAGGGAGAAGCTGTTTAGATTAATAGTATCCCGGGCAACGCCGGGTCCAAGCAAGCTAGTATTATATAAAACTTGAAGCTTTAGACATTTTTAGGGCTACCGAACGACTAGCAATCAGACAAGTCGTGAGACAATTTAGGCAAAAAAATGCTCGATTTTGCTCTACCGGAAACTTAGTCATTTGTAAAACCACCAAAAATAAAAGTGGTCCTTTTCCAATGTTCGATTTGATTAAGCCATATAAATAAAACGTCCTTGAGAATTTTTCAACAATATATTCGACCGTAAAAAACAGCCCGCAATTCACGCACCAGCTTGCCTTGAATGTCAGAGAAGCTCTTTTCCGTGGTTCTCTTGGACATAATATTAGTCTGCCTGCTGCCGCTGCTAGGATCGCTTGGTCAATGGCTCCAGGTATGAGCTCCAGATAGGACCTGGCCTGTATGAATTTCGAACTATGATCCAAAATTCGGAATCGGTTCCTTGAGTATCGGGTCTTGACTGTTGTATTGTGCACTTGCTAAAACTCGATAAATCAGACACAACCAACAACTGAAAATTTCAGTTGCGTCATGTCACTGTAATACCGGCGATATGTGGAAAATTTTCAGTTTAATCGGTTGAACCGTTCGAGATTTATAGTTTTCATTACAGATATCTGTTTAAAATTGTCAATATGTATTCCGTCCTAAAAATAAGTTATGGTTATACTTATGTATGAATTTAACAAAATATAGTAATGAAAAAAAGTGCTTCATCTCACTCGCTTTTCGGGCTTACGAGTTATCTTTGGGTTTCGAATCAAAGTTACCCCAAGGTATATTTATTCTTTATTATTCTTTGTTTGGATATCCGTCATCTTGGATTCGTCAGCTTTAATAGTAAGTTATCCGTCATTGCCAATTTATATATCTCGTCAGCATACATATTTGAAATCAATAACCTTGAAAACACCTCGGTATCCAGGGACGCTGGGAGTTGGCGATAGGGCGTGCAACACACGCAGACAGCAAATTTACCGATCTCGTCATGTTGAAATTCATTTTTATATACCCAACTTTGCATATTATTTTTACATCCCTCTCAACAACGCCATTGATATATTCCGGAATTAAAATGCAAACCGTTCGCAGATTGGAACCACTTCAACAACAGGACGTCCTCACAGAGAAAAATTAAATATTTCATTCGTATATAGGACAGCCTGAACACAGGAGGCGTACACTTTTGCTCGTTTTAGTTGACCTGAAATTGCCTCCCAAAGCATGCAAACTTGTAGCCGTGGCATAAACTGCAAGATCACCCTGTGGCCTGTCGCTTATTTACCTAAGCAAAGTGGAAATCATGCTTCTGCTATTTTATGAGTGACAGATCTCAAATAATTGACAATTGTCAGGCATGGTGATTCATGAACTCGGTATTCACGTTATTATTTAATTTTTATTTTTTGATCTACACAACGCAGCGATTTCAACGCCAAACAACCACCAATGTTGATCTACCTCTACCACTGCAGGTATAGCCACTTGCGAAAGTGAAGAAATTAAGTCAAATTAACTCCAATATGCTTTTTCTTAAATTAAAAACTTCTTAAAGTTAATAGTAGTATGTTACAAACGTTTAATTTGAAAAAAAATTAAAATTCAGTTTTTAATATTCCATACTAGTTTTCCGGACCGGGTGTTTCTCAGGATACTATTAAATTTGTATTCCTTAATTTTACAACCCATCCCGCCGCGGGGTGCGGATGGTATCATTAAATCAAACATAAATTCGTGCACAATACACGCCAAACATCACGTTCACCTATTGCTAATACTTTTTTACTATTATTTAAAAAAGTAAATGTTCATATACTTACGTAATTATTCTATTCTTGAAGGCGCTTCCATTGAACCCATACACAATAATTACGGAGATATTTAAATTTTTCTCTTCATTCTCGACAGAATCCATGCCTCTTCATTTTTACGGTAAATATTTTTTTTCGTTTTCTCCTAATGTTTTTCTATTTTCGTTCTTCACATGTTTTTAGATATTTTCCAACAGTATTATTAAATTTAGTGTTTTTTTTTAGACCACCTCTCTACTGCACCCGCTCTCCTATATCACCCAGCGGGGTGAGGGTGGTCTCATTTTTGGAAATTTTAAAAGCCGATTCGAAATTATTGATCCCGCAAATTCCCTAGTGCGGATTTTCAGGGAAATCCCTTGAAGTTTAAGTTTTCAGTTGCCATATTGATCCGTCATTTTGAATTCCAAAAATGTTGATGGCAGTTTCGAAATCAGTGACCGCAAAAACCCCTAGTTCGGATTTTCAGGGCTATCCCTTCAAATTTAACTTTTTTCGGTCGCCATATTGGATCCGACATCTTGAAATCCAAAATTTTAAATGCAGGCTCGAGATCAGCGACCCGGAAAACCTCCAATTGCCCTTTTTCATAAAGATTCCTTGAAGTTGGAAAACGCTCTTCCTGTACAAAACACAAATTTCAATATTTTAGATTTTCCGGCTTTTTCTTTGGGGTTTTCCGAATTTTCTTTTTTTCAAACCACTCCTGTATTATAGCGAACAAAACAAAAAAACATTATTCAAATCGGTCACGCCGTTTTTAAATTTAAGCGAGACTAACGAACAGCAATTGATTATTATAGATAAATCATTTGTTATTGGAAGTGTTCAGATTTAGGAATTCAGCTTTTTTAAATAACAGTTCGTATTCAGTCATTTTTATAATGATTTCAAGTATAAACCTTTCTCTCTAAAGCCTAAAAAGATCTCAGGTTGGCAACCATTATAATCTAATTCATCGGATTAGAAGACCTTCAATAGTATTTTAAATTTTGTTTTTTTTATTTAACTTCTGTTCTACATAAAAATATTTATATTATTATATATGTTATAACACTTGAAATTTTATGTACTACACTACATGCATTCAATTTATTTCTCTAGCTGAACGAAATTTACCACTTTATTATATGCTGTTACTTATTTTTACAATGATACATAATTTTTATTTAGTTTTAATAATTACGGAATAATGAGATTTGAGTTCATACCACCCAATGCCAGTACATGGGAAATTAATTATTTAATGGAACTATGTATAACACTGCTGTGCTGAATTCTGTAATTTTAGTACGTGGTAAATGTTACGATTTTCAGGCCGACTGAAATCCGCTGAAATTGGCGTTAAACTAGCCCTAGCACTGATAATTATATTGTAAATAAGAATTTATGTAACTGCATAAGTCTCATGTGTTTATTAAGAAACCAAGTGGTCTTTCGGAAACCATGAATATTTTATAATTGAACGAATTAGCTTATTATGTACAGTTGTATAAGATAGGTATTTTTACTACAGGGTGTAACGTCTACCGATTATGTGACAAATACTTTGGATAACGGTGTCTGCAGCTTTAGAGCTTCGAAGAATTAAATAGATGTACGTGTACTTAACATAGTCCGATTGTTAGATGTATTTTATTAATTGCCAAAAAAGAGTTTAATTTTTTAATGTACATACAATAGTTGATTTTATTATGACAAATCAAAAATGCGTGCAATAAAGTACTTTAACGGGTTCACCCTGTTCACATACAGAATTTTCAAAGTATTTGTTATAATTTGTAATTCTTTAAGACATTTTTAAGATATATAAGTATATTTATAGCTGTTGAAACATAGACTGACTTACGCATTGTTTTGGAATTTAAACCTTTCAAAATTAGTTCTGTGCAAAGCCCCAGGAAAGTAGTAGAACTTTTTATTATACAATGAAATTATACCAAATGAAAGTTCCATGACATATCAATCGGATCGGCAAATTGCTTGACTGTGTCAGGATTGAATACTACTTAATATCGAGCTAATAAGTAGAAATCCATTTAGATATGGTATATTTGGAAGCATTCTATATTTAGAAGAATTGCAGTAATGTTCAAAATAGATCTGGTAGATTTCACATACAAATACTATTGTTTTAATACAAAATCCCACTAGTAATCTGTACTAACCTTAATAAGTGGAATCACAATTTTAGAAAAAAGAAAAAAATTGTGGACAGCCAGAGGGCACATATTTATATTTGTTTACTCAGTGAAGCAGTATGTAGCGTAAATTTCTACTAAACTTTCTTCTAATCCTTGTCTATTAAAATAAGCTTGCATTACAACAGTTAAGAATTTAGTACAAGAGAAGCAACTAGGCTTTCATAGGAAATATTTGCGAAAAATTCAAAACTAATAGGCAATAAGCTAATTTAGCTAAAGATGCAATTAAAATTCTAATTGAGCAAACAAATTAGAATTGTTAATTTAGAAAACTATTTCAATAATTTTTCGCTACAAACTGTTACATTGAGTCGTTGACAAGGACAAAGCATGGATCTGAAAAGGGTCATTGTATGCAGGATCAGGAAATTGGGACAACAATTAGCGGATAGGCGACTACATTCGAATAATTTTAGAATAGTGGCTGTAAAAGTTGTTAAATGATATTATTTGTAAGCGTTTAATACTTCGTTCATTATTTCATTATTTGTTGACACTTTTTTCATTTTCTTAGAAATTTTATAAAAAGATTAAAAAGAGACTGCTGTGATAGATAAGAATGTTTGACTTTAAAACACTTATATGAATGTGTAGGCCTTTATTTATAATCGATCTTTGATTCCTTTATTCTTACTTAAGTGATTATAGTACGAATTGTTTCATTTTCATTCATTCATTCATTTTTATATTGTATTAGTATTTTATCCTCTCCCACCAGTTTTAATAAGATCATAAATAATACCAGCTACGATATCAATTCTGGAGTACTAAAATGATTTTCTTTATCGTCGAAACATATTTGTATAATGTACTTGATTTAACCCTTGTAGACCATGTTCTTTGTTTATAAAATCTTAAAGTTAATATCCCAACGAATTTTGAGCATATCGACAATATTAAATGTACGAATATTAACTGAGGGCTTTGTACACAACAAGAGTTTATAAGAAGTTTTTGTTAAAAGCTCATTTGTATTATTATAAATGTCCAAATAAAGGCCAATAAAAAATCTTTAGTTTACCGTAAAAGTGAATTTCATTTCTTGGTATTCCCAAATAAAATAAGTTTAAAACGTTGATATAGGTATACTTTTAAAACCTTGATAAGAAGGGATTGTGAAGAAAATGCATCCATGGTTAGTGCATTTTATTTGTATACTCCGAGAAAAACCGTTGCTCATACAATTCGAAGCAAATACTCACATTTCTTTATGTAATTTCAGTCCTGTCCTTAAATGTGAATTAATTATTTTCCTTATGGGAATCCACCAATACGACAGCAGAACAGATGAAATAACCAATGGAAAGAATAAAACGGCACATTAGTATAAAAATAAACACTTATTTAATATTTTTTGGACGCCTGCTAGAATTCATTGATAGATTAAAATCAACAAGATTAAAAGCAATCGTTGTAGTTCCTGGCAAGATTCGAAAGTGGTTAATGAAACCTATACAGCATTCTATGATTGTTAATATTGGCTCACTGCTTTATTAATTGTTAAGCGAGGATGATTATTATATACATATATATCTTCATAGGCAGGGGGGCAGTATCAATTGCCTACTCTCCAATGAACAAACCACCCAAGAACCAACCACCGACCAGTTATTTGAATTGGCTGATTGTAATGTGTTCGTACATATGCCTACCAATGTATGTAGATGTGACATATCAGAAAGTTCTGCTTGTTTTGGTCGGAAGTCAACTGTAACTGAAATAAATTTTTATTTCGTAATACAGTCACAAGTAAAGGTACTGGCCAGGGGTATAATTTATAACTTGTTTCGAGTTTATTCGAAACGAGTTTAATAGCTGCATTATATGCAAAATTCCAATTGGAATCCTATATGTGAACTTCAGCCATTTATTACCTGCGGTGTACGGACGATGTACCCGACCTACATTATTTTTTTGATTGAGTACTATCAAAGGAAAGTTTGGAGGTTTTAATGGTCGTAACGAAATTATAGATCCATATTAACTATTTTATATAGTCAAACGCGTAAATTTCACGATTTTCCTGTAATAAATATATATTTATAATAGGTCCTGAAACACTACTAAAACCTGCTAAATTAAATGTGGCAACGCAAAGGGTTTAACTTTACAAAAACGAAAAGTTAGAGCATGCCTACCAAAACACGGGCGAGACGGGACACTCATTTTACAATGAGAAGCGAAAGGCAGCTCCAGCTTGGTGGGTTGGTTCGTGATTCGGTCGTAATTGGTCTGCTCATTGAACAGTGGGCATTATGTCCATAAAATTTGACGAATTTTTTTTAACGAATTAAGTCAATTTTGACGAATATTACAGAATGATATACATAGTTAGTTGTATTCCGGTTTGTGCCCACAATGCAGCAAAAATAAATATTTCCGAAGTGATTTCTAGCGTCTTGTTCAAAACACTTAACGATAAAGAAAGATTTAGGCGGCCTGATAATCACAATTATCATTTTGAAATATACAAAACCATTTCTTTTGTTAGGAAAAGAACCAAGCAATTACAACGATTATGTTATCACATAGAAACATCAGTGCACTGAAGACATCTGGTCGTTTACTGAAACCTTAAAAGCATTAAATTTATATCCAATTATAAAGTCACTAAATAATAAAACAAGTGATTCACCTATTGAAATTTCTGATATGTTTGCTAATCATTTCAACTCGGTGTACTAAGTAAATTCCCTAGCTAATTTTGAATCGTCCGATTCAAATTCTATGAATAATAATGACTTTCGCCTTTACTTGGTTACTCCGGAAATACAGGGTGGCCCTTTTAAAAATTGGTATTTCTCTTTGTTATAAAAAAAAAGGCTCAATATTTTTCAATGGTTCCATACTTGATGCCAAAACTATTCTTTCAAATGAAATGAAAATGCAGTGGATATCTCACACACAACTTGTTTTATTTATATTTAAAATTCAAGCGTCCTTATTGATAGACCCTATATTAATATAATTAAGATCGAATCCGAATGTCCTCAAATTGATCTTTGCTTCTGGAAAAATCATTAACGAGCATATATTTTCATATGAAAACATACATTGGGTACAAAGAAACCGCTGACTTATCAAAGTGCATTTTGAAACTGCTTTTCACACTGACTTTTCTGATTACAAGCAGCTTTCTAATTAATTGAAGTATACTAAATAACATTTCATATCTTTGCAAGGAACTTCCAAAAGATTGGATGAATTATTTAGCAAATTTCAATTGAGTACAAAGCATTTGATAATCCCAATAATCAGTGTGAAAATGGGCTTCGAAATGCATATTGATAAGGCCCGGTTTTTTGCACCCAAGTGTATACAACCGAAACAAGTTTTTCATTACCGATGTAACATTATTTACTATGAAATAAAATATTTACTCACGTCTGTTTGCTCTCCATGATTTCAACTCACCTAAAATTTGATGGCGACTAAAATTGTCACAGTGGCGCCAAGACTTTTGGAGAAGATGTACAAGAAAATGGACAAATGAATGAGCCAAATGAAACGAATAATTTGAAAGTACTCCCGGAAATTATGTGAACATCTTTACAAGTGAGAATACTCCTCTTGCGAGCGAAGCTGTTCCTGCAGAGCCAGTCACAAGAGGAAGAAAATGGCGAAAAATAGTAACACTGGTCGAAAACTCCACGAAAACACGAAACGGGAGTAAAACTGGGTTCAAAGGGAAGCTTTCCGTAATATATTTTCAGCTCTCAAATCCGTGAAGCAAGAAAAAACAAACATGTATTAAAAAAGATGTGTAAGCTAGGAGATGAAAAAGTTAAAATTATGAGAAGAGAATTGCAAATAAAAGAGGATTAAATTAGAAACAGTGCAAAAGAAAAAAGAAAATGTACCAAGCTTAAGACAAGAAAAGTTGACATCGAAGAAGAAAAACTTGAACGAAAACAGTAAATAGTTCCAATTAAACGAAAACAATGTTTGCTTGTTAAAATTGAAATAATAAATATGAATTCAATTTTTTTTAGTTTTTTTTGATTAAGTAGGTACACATAATTCAGAACGATTCAACAAAGAATCAAAATTTGATATCTAATCCTAGTCGCTTCTCTGTCTATAACATTATCAATTTGAAAAAAATCTTCAGCAAATTGAGTATTACTATCAAATCCTAAATCTTCGATTACACGCTCTTTGAATTTAATGAAAATATTATGCACAGCCACGCAAGCATTTACAATGGAGACTGCTTTGCTGGGTATATAAAGTAGCTCTCTAGTAGCGAAAAGGCATTAAAATCTTGCCTTTAGCAAACCAATGCACCTTTCAACTATATGTTACCTCTGCCTTTTGAATGCAGAGTATTAAAATTTAAGTGCCTACTTCCATCCGCTGCAGTGCGGAAGGGTGTTATAAATAAGCCAACGCTCTACGGGAGAACCAGAGTATCTTGTAAATTTATAAGATTAAGGTAGGTGACCACCTTGTAAATTTAAAAAAATCGAATTTTTTTTGCAAATTCTCAATCCTTATTACTTTTAAAAATCACCCCCAAAAATGTTTTTTCCAAAAATTCTAACATAGTGAAATTCGTGAAAGTGTGCGCGCGCTTCCAGCACTCTATACAGGGTGTTCAGAGGTGGGAGGGAAATAATGCAGGAGGTGAAAGGTCAGGCCGAGGCAAGCAAAAAATCGTATGGGTGGGGGGGGGTCACCTCGCACCGTTCGGCAGTTACAGGGTGATTCGTAAATCAGGATGTTGCCTTATATGGGAACCGCTATTGTATTTTTATTTTTTTTTCTACGCATCGCAGCGACCCCAAACCGGTCTCAACAAATCACTATTCTGAAACCCTTTCCAAGAAGTCAACACCGCCCCCCTACCCCCAACCCCTTGGCCACAATCACCTCTGGAAGTTGAAAAATTGAATTTTATTTCACGATTTTGCATCTTTCGCCCCACTTTTTCTCCTAAATTCACGTTATTAACATACCTACTTTTTATTGTTTTTAAGTTTCCTATCTAATTACCTTTCAAAAAAGGTACAACATGCACAGGTAGAAAAAGGATACAAACATTTATTTACAAAAATCCTTTTATAAAATATTAGGATAATTCGAATTTTTAAGAAATTATACTTAAATTAACTAAAAAATAAATTTTGTTTACTTCAAAACTAATTACAATTAAAACTTATGTGCTACAAAAGATGTTCGAAATGTTCTCCGCCAGTCTCGATGCATGTAAGTAGCCTTTTTCTGATTCCGCGTTTGAGGTCTATGGTAGCCAGTCTCTCCCGTATTTTTGTCGCTGCAGTCCCAATCCTGGTAACTAATTCTTCTCTGGTGTTGATTGGTTGTGAGTAAACATCATCTTTCATCATTCCCCATAAGAAAAAGTCCAGTGGATTAAGGTCCGGTGATCTAGCAGGCCAAGGAATCGGTCCACCTCGTCCAATCCAGCGCTCTGGGTAATGTTCATTCAACTTTGCCCTAACAATGTTCGCAGTATGCGCAGGTGCTCCGTCGTGCTGTAAATACATTGCGCTTCTGGTGGCCAAGGGGATATCCTCTAACAGAACCGGAAGGGTATTCTCCAAAAAGTCCGAATATAGCTGACTATTCAGCACTTGAGGCAAGATGAAGGGTCCTATCAACTGGTTGCCGATGATGCCAGCCCAGACATTGGCACTAAATCTTTGCTGGAAGGACCGACACCTTGTCCTATGTGGGTTCACATCTGACCAGGTATGGAGGTTGTGGAAGTTTGTGATGCCATCCCGGGTGAATTGCGTTTCATCCGTCCACAGAATTCGGTCTATAAACCTTCTGTTTTCGATGTCAGACTCGAGCAGCCAAGTGCAGAACTGCAATCGTCTTTCGGAATCTCCTTGATGTAGTGCTTGGACCGGGGTATGGTGGTAAGGATGTAGTCCCTCTCGGTTCACAACGGTCCACACTCTCCCTACAGACAATCCTAACCGTCGTGCGACCTGTCTGATGCTTATTTCAGGGCTGTTCCTGACAATGTTGAGAATTTGTTGGTCGGTTTCCGCTGAATCGGCCGAAGTTCCTGATCGCGCTTCTGCTCTAGGGGTGGTCACACTTCCGGTTTCTTTTAACCTCCTGAAAGTCCTTGAAAATACCCTTCTATCGGGTACACGCCGATTCGGGAATCTCCTTTGGTATTCCCGTAAGGCCTCACTATCATTTCCGTCTACTAAACCGTACACGTAAATTATGTCGGCATACTCTTCAACAGTGAATTCTGCCATTTTGTCTTAATGTTTTGTGTTAAACACCCGTTCTTATCAATTTGCTCTTCAACTATGGTCAGTGTCCTTTCAAACCTACCCATTTTTATACCATAATTCATAGGAGGTATTAGACACGGAGCGTCAGGATACTTAGAAGTCAATACTGGATATTATAAACTAATAACGCCATTTAACGAGATTCCATTTAGTATTTTATAACAGTTTTTCTGAAATAATAAAACTTTATTACCTGTGTTTCCTAAATAAACATTTCCGAACTTGCTGTCATTAAAATTCTTTACTTAACAACTTTTTCCATTATGGGGCAATAAAGTAATTAGCTACCTGTGCAGATGTTTTAATTTCAGGATTTTTGTATCCTTTTTCTACCTGTGCATGTTGTACCTTTTTTGAAAGGTAATTAGATAGGAAACTTAAAAACAATAAAAAGTAGGTATGTTAATAACGTGAATTTAGGAGAAAAGTGGGGCGAAAGATGCAAAATCGTGAAATAAAATTCAATTTTTCAACTTCCAGAGGTGATTGTGGCCAAGGGGTTGGGGGTAGGGGAGCGGTGTTGACTTTTTGGAAAGGGTTTCAGAATAGTGATTTGTTGAGACCGGTTTGGGGTCGCTGCGATGCGTAGAAAAAAAAATAAAAATACAATAGCGGTTCCCATATAAGGCAACATCCTGATTTACGAATCACCCTGTAACTGCCGAACGGTGCGAGGTGACCCCCCCCCCCCCCCCACCCGTACGATTTTTTGCTTGCCTCGGCCTGACCTTTCACCTCCTGCATTATTTCCCTCCCACCTCTGCACACCCTGTATATGTACGTGCTTATTCAGTGCAGGCAGCTGTTAGATCATGTGGCATCTATTGTGTATCTTATCTCTCCAAGATACCAGTTTTTAGTTTATTTCACGTATAACTGGCATTATAACGTATTCTCAAACGTATTTTACACGCGTTCTCAGTGCTTGTTCGTTTATTGATAGAAGTGTTGTGTATTAGCGAGTAAAAACTTTAAACGCGGTTTTCTCGAAACTACTTTTTTTTAAATGGCGGACAGTTAATCTCCGAAAGTACTCGACCGATTTCAAGGTTTTTGGTCTTATTTTGTTCGTCGAGATGTTTTGTAAGCCAATCTACCACAGTTTGCCAAAAAAAGTTCTTTATAACTTTTTTTTTAGCAGAGAATAGTGAAAAACACTGGTATTTTTTCAACATTTTTTTCAAACATCCGCCTTTTTTTTCTTTTTCTTTTTTTGGCAAATTGTGGTACATTGTCTCGTAAGGGACTTTTCTTTTGAAGATGCCGTGTTTTTTTTATTTTTCAGATTCACCAACCCTGAGATCAACTGTCCACCATGGGACAGCATTTTTTTTGAGCCTTCGACTTTGACGCCTCCTGGATAGTTGTTAAAAAATAGTAAAGTATTTTTGTATTTTATAAGCTTCAAAAAAAAGTTTAAAAAAAAATCATTGTAATATCACTTGTGCAAAAAATCCTAACACTGCTACTAATTTTATATAATTTAAAACGCACGTCAAATGAATTCTAGTTTTTAAATGATTACACAGCCACACAAAATAAAAAAAGTGGGGATTACTTTTGATGCCATATGTCATATCCGTAGTAATTTTGCCTGCTGATCACGAATCCGCGACCAGAATTGAGCTTTGACGTCCAGATTTTTTTCTAACCTCCAAAAAGTGGGTTAAAAATAGAAAATCGTGGAGTAAAATTCGGAAAAAATTTATTTTTAACATTTAAACCTATATTCATATGAATTGAGACCTGCTGAGCACGAATCCGTCACCAGAATTGAGCCATCACGTTCTGATTTTTTTTTTAAAATTAATAAAGAAAAATTTAAGAAAAAAATCATAACGTGATGGCTCAATTCTGGGAATTTTACGAGTGTATTTTCTACGATTTTCTCTGTTTTTAACCCATTTTTTGAGGTTAGAAAAAAATCTGGACGTCACGGCTCAATTCTGGTCGCAGATTCGTGCTCAGCAGGCCAAAATACTACGGATATGACGTATGGCATCAAAAGTAATCCCCACTTTTTTTTTTTTTGTGTGGCTGTGTTATTATCCATTACTTCCATCAAATATGCATTTATCCATGTTCACCCTGAAAGCTGTACAAACCTATAAAACAGAATTTTGGTATTAATTAACATTACTCTAAAATAATTTAATACTAACATTGAGTCCGGTAATTTCATAGGATTAGATGAATCCCGAATTTGTTTTCGAAAAACAGCTAAATTTTCCTCGTCATTATCACTTTCCGAATCTGTATAAAATAACTCGACATTCAACACAACTCTTTTTTATTCCTTATTTCCTCAAATAACAACTTCAATCCTGAAATATTATTGGCAAGTTAGCAACTGATTGTCACATTATGACACTTCTATTCACGTTCATACGCTACAACTTTGAACTCGAAACGATTGTGTTATGTAATAGCACGCCACGTTCGTATCGACTCACAAATTCGACTCATTTTCGTCTTTGTTTCATCTTATATAATAAGTGTATTTCAAAAATAACGAATTTGAATCAATTTGAAATAATGGCCCTTATTCTGGTTCTCACGTCACATGCCATGTGAGGTGAGTCTACAGATTCGGTATTCTCGTTGTCACTTTGGGTGACTTCTGTCGGTCACCTACAATTTGATAGCGACTAAAATGGTCACTTGGATCGGCTTCAAGTGACAACGAGAATACCGTGACTCTCGATATTTTTCATTCCGAGACACTAACAAAACTTTTCAATATTATTTGGCGATTCCTTTCCTGTTCGGCTTCATCATCAGTATCGCTGAACCAGAGTTCATTTGAACGCATCTTTCAGTTCAATTTTGCAAATATTAACTTGTTTTGCCTCAAACAACTAAACTTTAAATGTCAAAACAATCGATACTCGAATTGCTCTCACGGCATAAATTCTCACGTCACGCGACAATGGGAATACCACATGTGACGTGAGGTGACACGACAGTGAGGTTTGTCACGGGAGTGAGGTGAGAACCGGAATAAGGCCCAATGGATTGGCAACAAATATTATTAAAACTACTGATGCTCGGCAGCATATCAAAGAATTGTGGAAAAAATAGCCACTTTGTATTTCGAATGGGGCTCCTACAAGAATTGTTGAAGGTTGGAAAAAGGCACCACGTAATTGGTTTCGACTTGTGAGTTTCGATTTTCAGCATATCTGGGCACCATGTAGCTTTGTTTCGACCATTTATTCAAGTCGAATTGGGTTAATTTCGGTTGAACGATATTTTTACTTCGAGTCGTTCAAATTTTTTCCCGGTAGTGGTTTAATTGGTACGTAAAAAGGTATTATAAATTTAGTTGCAGAGTTTGCAAATAATATTATTTAATACGGATATTTAAAAGAGCTCAGTGTTACTTGTGTATTTTGTGTGTGTGTGTGACATTGCACGGTTTATCCCGAAGCAAATTAAATACCAATAATGGCCGAGAAAGTCCTATAGACAGGACCGGTACTTAAAAAAATTCTCATGATTGGAAGAAGGTAAGGAAGGAAGGAAGGAAATATTTTTTTTAAGTACGCCGTCTTAGAAAATAAGGCTCCAACTTTTTTCATCAGTCTCATAGTTGCACGAGTCCTGCTCGCACTTTCCTAATTTTTTGGTGTTTTTTTCCTTCCGTTTATTGTTTTACTTTTCCGTTAATGCATTACCATACTAAAATACAAATCTTTGAAAAATAAAAGAAAATTTATTCAACCTTTAAACGCAGTCGTTTTGCAAAGGTAAGTGCTCAGTAAAGAAGTTTTTTGCTATTAAATATATTTTTTGGACATATTAGGAGATCTGGGACGTGAGAAATTTTGGACAACAACGGAAACAAACCGAAAATGAAGCTTAATCAACTTCTTCGATAGTAGGTCCACTTCCTGGAGCAGGTCCACCAGCGGATGGATTATAGCCACCTGTTGGTGGTGGAGGAGCACCTCCTTGATATAAGCGAGTAATTATCGGATTGCAAATCTTTTCCAATTCCTTCTGTTTGTACTCATATTCCTCTTTTTCGGCTTGCTGATTATTATCTAACCATGATATAGTTTCATTGCATTTATCCATAATAGCCTGTCGATCTGAGTCCGAGATTTTTGATTTAATATTATCATCATCCAAAGTGGACTTCATTTGGAAGCAGTAAGATTCCAATGCGTTCTTGCCATTTATTTTTTCGCGTTGTTTTTCGTCCTCGTTTCGATATTTTTCTGCTTCATTTACCATTCGTTCAATATCCTCTTTGCTTAAACGACCCTTGTCGTTCGTGATGGTAATTTTGTTCTCCTTGCCTGTCGACTTCTCTATAGCAGTTACATTAAGAATACCATTGGCATCAATGTCGAAGGTAACTTCAATCTGAGGTACACCGCGTGGAGCGGGCGGTATTCCACTTAGTTCAAATTTCCCGAGAATGTTGTTGTCTTTGGTCATGGCCCGCTCACCTTCATAGACCTGAATCAAAACACCAGGCTGGTTATCTGAATACGTTGTAAATATTTGTGTCTGCTTTGTGGGAATTGTTGTGTTTCGTTTGATAAGAACGGTCATCACACCACCAGCCGTTTCAATACCCAGGGATAGGGGTGTGACATCAAGGAGAAGAAGATCTTGCACAGCTTCTGATTTATCTCCGTGAAGGATGGCAGCTTGCACAGCCGCACCATACGCAACAGCTTCATCTGGGTTAATAGATTTATTTAATTCCTTTCCGTTAAAGAAATCTTGCAGAAGTTTTTGAACTTTAGGGATACGAGTAGATCCGCCCACTAAGACAATGTCATGAATTTGTCCTTTGTCCATTTTAGCATCCCTTAGGGCTTTTGAAACTGGTTCCATGGTGCTCCTGAATAAGTCAGCATTAAGTTCTTCAAATCTAGCTCGGGTCATTGAGGTGTAAAAATCGATTCCTTCAAATAAGGAATCAATCTCAATACTAGCTTGAGAAGAGGCAGATAGTGTTCGCTTGGCACGTTCGCATGCTGTTCTTAAGCGTCTAAGAGCTCGCTTATTGGATGTTAAATCTTTTTTATACTTTCGTTGAAACTCCTGTGCAAAGTGATTTACCATACGATTATCAAAATCTTCTCCACCCAAATGTGTATCACCAGCAGTAGATTTCACCTCAAATATTCCATCTTCAATCGTCAATATGCTCACATCGAAAGTTCCGCCACCAAGGTCAAAGATTAAGACATTCCTCTCTCCAGATCCTTTTTTATCTAATCCATAAGCAATAGCTGCTGCAGTCGGCTCATTAATAATACGGAGAACGTTTAGGCCTGCAATAGCTCCAGCATCCTTAGTAGCTTGTCTCTGTGAATCATTGAAATATGCTGGCACAGTTACAACCGCGTCTGTCACTGACCTCCCCAAATATGCTTCAGCAGTTTCTTTCATTTTTGTCAGCACCATTGACGATATTTCTTCGGGGAAAAAGGTTTTCTTTTCTGCTTTGTACTCCACTCGTATTTTTGGTTTTCCTCCATCACTGATTACTTCGAAGGGCCAGTGCTTCATATCGCTTTGCACTGTTGCATCTTCGAATTTGCGACCAATTAGCCTCTTTGCATCTGAAATAAAAAATATTGATTTGGGTTACATAGAATATCAACCAGGAACGAGTTGTTCTTTTAGTTATAAATAATTTTTGTGAAGCTCTTATCTGTACCTAATATTAACTATTAGTTCCTTTGGTTAGTGTGTATCCTTTGGATGTATTCGATAAGCGTATATAATCGTTAGTAATGAATTTTTCAATATTACCGCAACTTACATATTTTTTCAGTTTGAATCAACGATGAATAAAAAGTATTTGATTTTTTTATTTATAAGCGGAAAAACTTTCATATACGGCCTAAATGTCAATCCAGCCAGATTAATAAATCTTTATTCATTATTGGAATTGAAGTTTGATGGATATAAAATTTTAGAAAAACGAATCGCTTCGCGAACTAAAGTTCAAACTATTAGTCCCTATTTTTAAATTGTTTTCCACATACTATATTTGATATATAGTAGGCCCGTTTAAAAGGGAACAGATTCAGACTAAAGAACCAATTGTGCGGAACATTGAAGCTAGTTCAAATATTCAAAAATAAGCGAATTTACTGGTTATCATGGAGAACTCGAAAATGGAAACATGATCAAAGACAGCACCCAGCAGCGAATCTCCAGAAGTCGTTAACCCCAAGCATAGTCTACCCTCAGCGGACAAGATTGCAATGATCCTCAAGAATTTCGATGCTAGCATGAACATGAACAATCAACATTTGTGACATTGGAAATGACTTTGAGTGCATTCATGAACGATGTAACTGATCAGCTGCCAGGCTTCAAAATGGAATTAATTTGCATTGAGGAGAAATGTATTAAAGACTTCAGAGCTCAAAGAAGAGGTAAATTTGAAGATTTCTATATTAGAACAGCGGCTGAAGATCATGGAGCAGCCCAGCTTAACGTCGGATGTAGTCCTAACAGGCCCTCCATATGTTAGCGGCGAAAGTTCTTCAGAAATAGTTGCTACAGTTGATCAGACGCTTGTGTTTCGATTTCTAAAATTCTGATTGCCCATCAAGTGTCTAATCGCAAGAGGAAATCTTCTATTCTCATAGCTAAATTTTCATCGGTGGTAGAGAAGTTCTTGCAATGCTACTACTCTCGAATACAACGTGGTGATGCTTTGACCTTGCGGGACATCAGATATGTCAGTGATGCCAAAGTCTACATGAGTGTCTGACTAGCCGCATGTACAAAATCAGACAATACCGTAAACCGGGGCTACTTTGCCAGTATTGACCATATTTAAGTTTTATATTTCTTTTATTTTTTGCTTTATAGGCCAAACTTATTTTTTTTTCTTTTCACTTTAATTAAAGAGTAGCTGCAGAAAATGGTGCGAAAGTATAAAAGAAGTGTAGGGTCAAGACACTATGCAAACTTCAGCCAGGAAAATTTGGCAAAAGCACTTACTGACGTTAGGAAGGGCGTAAGTCACACAGAAGCCAGTAGACGGCACAACATTTCGCGTAGTACGCTTCGCAATAAGCTATTTGGCAAGCATCAGGGAGATCCAGGACATCGCACCACCTTAAGTCCTGAAGATGAGCAGGCACGCACTCACTCAAATTGCAAATTGGGGATTTCCACTAACTTCATATGAGGTTGCTCAATTAGTGGCCAAATATGCCCAAAAACAAGAAAGAACCGTTAAAGAAGAACAATCATCCTGGGCCCGACTTTGTGGCAAATTTTGTCACCAGAAATAATTTAAGCAGCAGGCTAGCTACAAACATTAAGAAGTCGAGATCCAGTGTCGGTCACGAAGACATTTCAGAATTTTTTAATAATGTTCACTGTATTATCTCAAATATTGTTTTCATTAATAATTGATACTTTAAGCCTAGGTTTAGACTTTAAACTGACAACGAAGACCCTACGGAGGGGCTACAATAGCTTTTCATTAAAAATTGATTACTTGACAAAGTAGCGCCAGAAAATGGGACTATATATAATATATATATATATGTTGCAGCCACTATTTATTTTATTTGATTATGCATACGTATTGACAAGTCCTATGTTGTTTTCACTATAGACAATCTTTGTGAATATCATATTCCTGTAAAGAATTTTATCATAAAACGTGCAAAAACCTGTACAAAGTAGCTCACTACGGTACCTATAGTCCAGGCGGTGTTTCGGTTTGGGTGGATCATGTACATATGAGGCTATTTTTTTAATGGCTCCAGAACATCACCAGGAATGATAATTTCACTATCATTATGAAAAAATTCTAAATATTGTTTAAATTGTCAAAATCGAAATTTGTTCGATGGGGATCGGTAAATGGTATCTCCAAGAGTGCATTAAAAAATTGGTTGCAAAAACTACAGATTAGTTCATTCGTGACAATACTTTTAAAATTAGCAACAACACATTATCAACAAATTATTATACGAAAACTATAAAACCGATTTGGATTAAATTTTATATGTTGTTTCATAATTGTAAGTGGTACTTGTTGTTTCAATTTCAAGATCGTACTACAATCTAAATACTCAAAAAATTCAAGAAAACCCCTTTTTTTATTTAATCAGGTTCGTTAATCATTCCTATTTTGCAACAACAACAATGCGTGCTGAAATTTCTAAGTTTTCCTATCTTTGATATTATTGCTACGGTTACATTGTTCAATAATCTCATAACTCATCTAAACAATTAGTAGAAAAGTACATGTACCTCCTTAGCTGCCATCAGACGTTAAAAATTAATGCCCACAAGAGATATGTTGTATCAACGGTGGAATAGAAAGCTCGTGATTCTCAAGAATTCGTTGCCAATTTTCAGATAAGATTTAGCTAAAATATGTGAGTGGGCCAAGTACAATAAACTTAATCCTTAACGCTAACAAGACTCAAGCAATAATCATCTCCAAGAAAAGCCTTCCAACATCCGGCTTCCCGTTCGTGATTCTGGATAATGCGGCGGTGCCCTTAGAAAAAGTAAACAATTTGTAAGTTATATTCAACACAACCTTGAGATGGTCCAATCATGTTATGTCATTTACGTCTAAAAAATTCGTGCCTGGACTATGCAATGTTAAATAAGCTCCAAAGGGCCTTCAATGCCTGTATCCGTTTAAAACGTTTTCACCATATCTCGCCTTTTGCGAATAGAATTCTCGATATGACACTAAGTGAGTAGAGAGCAGATCACCATCCATTGGACCGGAGCCTTACTGTGGACTGGTGAAAAGTTACACTAATTCCAACGGCAGGCTTTAGGAAGAAAACTCCAAAGCCTCACATTGGAAAGTCAAACCGGGCTAAGACAAGCGAAAAGATTCATCTGCTTCTTTAAGCAGAGAACGCTTAACAAGTCGGGACAAAAGATCATGACCGATTTCCTCATGGGGCACTGTTCCCTAAAGTACTACCTTAAAAGAAAGAGAAACAGCGGAGCACGTACTCTGCCAATGTTCAGCCTTAGGTCGCGGTGGTCGAAAGGCATTATGCATAAACGACCTCTGGGGTTTAAGAAGAAGGATTAGCAAAATAGCCTTATTGCTCGCGATGCTTCCGAAAGGCACCAAAAAGCCTACGCGGCTCGCTTACTATATACAAAAAAAAGATTATCTGCAAATTAATAAGTTCTATTTTATCTATATCTCAGATGGATTTTTCTCTTGTTGAAACTCAAATAGTTTCTTATGTGTGTGATAATTAATGCGAAAGTATTAAAATAAAATGAACGCATAAAATCGCATTACGAAATGAAAGCTGCTTAGCCAACGAATTTGGCTCCGCCAAGCGTGAATTCAAACCCAGGAACCAGCAACCACTACATTAGTATGTACATACCGAAAATAGTGTTGTTGGGATTCATTGCAACTTGATTTTTGGCCGCATCTCCAATCAAGCGTTCGGTATCCGTAAATGCAACGTATGATGGTGTCACACGATTTCCTTGATCATTTGCGATAATTTCCACTTTTCCGTGCTGAAAGACACCCACACAGGAATATGTTGTCCCCAAATCGATTCCAACAGCGGGAGCTTTTGCCATCTTTAGATTCTTCAATTAATAACTGATTTAAGCACATGACAGTAATGCGTACCTTTCAATTGATCAATTAGCAAATCTGTACAGGTAGAGACTTAACAAAATAAAAAGGACCACAAATACAAGAATATGAAGAAAACCTTTGGCTCTAAGCTCCACGTCTAACAGATTCAAACAACTTTAAAACTTTAAAAATTTTCTCGGGAAAATAGCCCTCGCCTATTCGATAGCTCTGTCAAAACGCGAATGTGCTTTTATACTCAGCAGCCCTCGATAAATAAATCTACACTAAGCAATCTGGAAAGATCGTTCGCAAGTCGCAAGTCAAAGTATTTTATTCAACAAGACGCTTGTGAATGGATGGACAAGAGTGAATGCACTAAAAATAGAAAGTCTTTAGTGCTACACTATTATTGATGCAAATTACTCTGGCTATTAATAGTCTGGCAAAGAATATATTTAAACACGATACAATATTGAGAACACCTGCTAAATACCAACTTATTTCATCGAAATTTTTGATTTGAAATTTTGTAAAAACGCCATTTATTGCAATAATTTAAGTTAACGTGCTTTAGATCTGCAAAGATCTTATCTCCGATTCTGTGCGCAGATATAATTTTTTAAATAACAAAGATAAAGGAAACAAATCTTACTCTTTTTCAGAAAGAGTTTTTTGTACTGAAATACTTGAACACTTGAATTGGGCAATCATTTCTATTTAATATCAGAAAATATTAAATGAAAAGGAGAATTGGCAATTATTCCGGGAAGCAGACTTTGTAATATACAATTACCACTTCATAGCGTTTTGTCAGATAAAATCCTAATCAATGGAGTTTTTATTGAGGTCTATGATTAAATGTTTTAACAACGAAGCCCAAGAATTAAGCACAACGCCACAGTCCACGTTCCTGTTACGATTTAAAAAAGCACGACCATAAGGGGTAATGCATAATATCAATCTTCCTTGAATTTTTAACTATATATGTATGAATATCGGCAAAACTAATATTCGCCTTTTTACGTATATACTCGTAGATTTCAAATACAACATACGACCTATTCATTGAAGCAGCCATATTTGGTCTTAGATTCTACGCTTTTAAAAATTATCAGTTTTGGTTTATCATATTACTAGCTTGCCCGGACCCGGCGTTTCCCGGGATACTATTAAATTTGTATTCCTTAATTTTACAACGCCTCCCTACTGCACAACCGCCTCTCCTATGTGACCCAGCGGGGTGGGGGTCGTCTCATTAAATCAACCATAAATTCGTACACAATACACCCCATACATCACTTTCACCTATTCCTAATACTTTTTTAACTGTAAACAGTAAAGTATTATTAAATTTAGTTTTCCTCATTTTACACCACCTCCTTATTGCACCCCCTCTCCTATATCTCCCACCGGGGTGGGGGGTGGTCTCATATTTGGAAATTTGAATAACCGATTCGAAATCAGTGATCCCGAAAATCCCCAAGCGCGGATTTTCATGGAAATCCCGTGAAGTTTAACTTTTCGATCGCCATATTGATCCAGCATCTTGATTTCCAAAATTTTGATGGCAGATTCAAAATCAGTGACCCCAAAAACCCAAATCAAAAACATAGTTTTCTAATTTTCCGCGCAATATTCTTAATTTTTCTTTCATAAGAACTTTCTCCTGACAATATCAAACACAAAAAAAAAAGAATTAGCGAAATCGGTCCAGCCGTTCACGAGTGATGGCGTGACCAAGGGAAATAGGGATTCATTTCTATATATATAGATTACTCTGCTTCCTTAGCTATCGGATTGGTGAAAAAATTATTCCAATTCATGCATACACTTTTCTTCCACAGCCGTTTCAATTTTGTCGGCACCCACCGAAAAAACCAAGTATAATATAATAATATAATATTTTCACCAACTTTCACCAACCGGGCCCAATTTCCTATAGTGCCTCTTCTTCCTACCCTTGAGATACACTTCTGGGGGGTATCACCCCCCACCCCTCCCCCACAACAAAAACACGTAATTCCCACATTTAACACTTTTCACCAACACATTCTACACTACCTCCCCTTTCCAACGATACCCATAACATGGCACACGCATTACTAATAGTATTATATAATTATGAATTTTTACAACAAATTTTCTCTTCTTCTTCCTGGACTCGACGGAAACGCGGTCGAACGGGACAAAAAGTCCTATGTCCGTCTCTGGTTCTAAGCCACCTCCCCAGCAATTTTCAGCCAAATCGGTTCAGCCGTTCTTGAGTTATAAATAGTGTGACTAACACGACTTTCTTTTATATATATAGATATTCGTTGCTTTGAAATTAAATAAGAAGCCGTTCGCTTAGTTTTCTTTTTCATATTTTGTTCATTTGTTTGTTGACCACGTTTTCTGTTTATTCCTGCTATTTCTCTTTATGATTTAATTATAATTTCATTGTCATGTTTTCTTTTCTTTCTTCTATTTTCTTCATTAGGTTAAGCTAACTTTCTTTATTTTTAATATATACATAAAGTTAAGCGGTAGGCTATAAATGGTTTTTTTCTGCAGGTTGTCGTTGTAAGATCTTAAATAATAAATATCAAACACTTATCAAACAGTGTAGAAGGCGCTGTTAGGCAATAAGTAACTGTGGGTTTGAATGATATTTTTGAAAGTCCAGGGAATAATGAAAATAAATGAGTATAAACAAAATTATTAACTTTCTTTAAAGGATCCCCCACGTTTTGTATGGGAAATGGCTCCGTCGATCAAGCTGAAATTTTGATAAATTGTAGCCCTCGACATTCTGATCAAATGTTCTCATCGGCACGGAATGATTCTAGTTTCGGCGCTACACGACATTAAAGATGTCAGTTATTGAGGTGATGATGACTTCTATACCAATAGGCCGTTTGAGCCCATATTCAGGTCATATATGTATATGTAAGTTATTTTGCGAGAAAGCTTCATAGGTAGGTGCTATTCTCAAAATTCAACCCCCAAGAGGGTATACAATATATTTAGATCTTTATATGCAGAAAAATATTCTTTTATCGGATTTACTTGAAACTTCCATAGTGTTTCTCCAAATTCAACCCCAAAAGGTGTTATAAGTCTTTAAATGGAGAAAAATATGTATTTGATCCGATTTACTTGAAACTCTGCATAAAATCTTGACATCAAACATCCGGCAAGCAAATACTATCTCAATGTTCTTCCCAAAAATTTCAACAATGTTAATCTACCTCCGCCACTGCTGATACAGTCCCTTGCGAAAGTAAACAAAAACCCAATTAAATTATTTATTTCCGAAAATATGTGTTCCATTATTTGTGTTGTATCATGTGTATGCAAAGTTTCAACCGGATAAAAAAATATTTTCCAGCATACAAAGATTTATACCCCCTTGGGGGTTGGATTTTGACCATAGCACCTACCTATGAAGCTTTCTCGCAAAATAACTTATATATGAATGCATATATGACCTGAATATGGGCTCAAACGGCCCATTGGTATGGAAGTTATAATCATAATCATAATCTGCAATAACTGACATCTTCAATGTCGTGTAGTGGCGAAACTATCCATAGAATCATTTCATGCCCATGAGAACATTTGATCAGCATGTCGGGGGCTCCAAATTATCAACATTTCAGCGTGATCAACTGGGATTATTCAAAATTAAAATGAGCAATATAATGACGAAAAACAAAAGAAATTACGAAGTTGCAAACAACTCAGAATATACTAAAAACATACGCATTCTGGACAATTTAAATCCAATGAGATCAATCTACAGGGTCTTTCAATAAGGCCGCTCGACTTTTAAATGTAGATAAAACAAGTTGTGTGTGAGATATCCATTCCAATTTTGTTTTATTTTAAACAATATTTTATGGCATTAAGTATGGAATATAACGTCGTTCACATGTCCGTCGCGGCTTTTCTTGGTGGTACGTATTCGGAAGGTCCAATTTTCGATGACTATGTCGCATAAACCTGGCTGAATTTGCTGGATGGCGTTGGTTATGTTGACTTTGAAGGCATCAATTGTTTCCGGTTTATTCGCATAGACCTGTAACTTAAGATAAAGGAAGGAGTCTAAAGGCGTTAAAACATACGGTCTCGGTGGCCAGTTCATGTCGCCGCCGCGCGAGATTACCATGCCCTCAAATCGCTCATGCAGAGTGTCCATCGTGGCATGCGCTCTATGGCGCGCAGCGCCGTCCTGTTGGAACCACATATTTTCGGTACCCATATCATCCAGTCTAGGGCACAAGAAGTTGCTTGTCATCGATCTATAGCGACCGCCGTTGATGGTTATGGCGATGCCAATTTCGTTTTGAAAGAAGTACGGACCGATGATTCCCCAGACCAAAATCCGCACCAAACAGTGACTTTCTCGGGATGCTCTTGGTGTTGCTGTATCTCATGTGGATTGGTATCGCCCCAAATCCGACAATTTTGTTTGTTCACGTATCCATTCTTCCAAAAATGGCTATAGATCACAAAATGCGCGAAACGCCTCGGTTGTCCTCCGTTGATCTTCAGGTTCAGATGTAATATTCCTGACTAACACTGATCTGGCTTTGAACACATGCACTTGTAGAGGTCTTGTTTCAACCCTTGCATAGCCTCCCTGCTCGCAAAGACAAACATAGGATCTAGAAATGACTACACAACGAATATAGACAATTATTTTGAGTACCTATAAATATTAATACTGAACAACAAAAACAAACACCAACACAGATTCAGGAAGTAGTGAGCCCTTTCTTCAAATGCTCACAGATCTCTATGACCCCTCCGAAGGCCCTTCATTAAGAAGGGCAGCAGCCAGACTTGAGCTTACACAGGCACGAGAGCAGGCAGAAGGAAAGATAACTCTGTAGACAAGATACCGTGACTCCCACCTGAGGATGTGGTCGCCTAAAGTAAAATGGCAATGCTTGAATGGAACATCGATGTCCTGAACGCATTTATGGCAGATAACCACAACATCCATGTCGAAATCAAGAAAAAGGCTTCAATCAAAGGAGCTTGTCTAGAGGCTGTTGGGAAAGAAGTAGACCCAAAGACTGCTCAAGAGGCAGCAAAATTAAGGGCTGCAGAGGAAGGTGTAGGCAAGCATCGTTCGAAAAGACTCTGTTGCAAAGGCGATCAAAGTGACATTGGAGGCTACACCCAGAAAAGTGGTAAATGTAAACAGGAACCAAAAAACCACGCTAGAGTGGACCAAGGTGGGAGTTTTTTATTGAAATGGACAAGGCAACTGGCAGAGACCATTACCATGCGAAAATGGTGAAGACCGTTGCAAGACCCAATGTAGAAGTGCGGAGGCTCACGCCGGAATACTCATTGAGGTGAAGGACTTGGACGAGATTATCACCAAAGAGGATGTTGACGAAGCACTGTTAAGCCAAGTTAATGCACTAAAAGAGCTCCAGATCACAGCGATCCAGTCCTTGAGGAAAGCCTATGGGGGAACTCAAACGGCGGTGATCAGTCTGCCAATACATGAAGACTGCGAGTGCGTCATTCTGCGCGCTGTGCAAACCGAAGAGTTTAAAGGACACAGGCCATCCCGGAGGTAGTAGGGCATCTATGGCCTCTAAAAAGCGGCGAATGATCGAAAAGATGAAATTGATCCAACTCAACCACTACGAAGCAGCGCAGGACCTACTGTTGCAAACAGTTAGGGAGCAGATAGAGACCTTTTTGAGCGAACCCTATAGGAGTACGCACCAGGATGTGTGAACTAAAGACAACAGCGGTAAGGCAGCTTATGGAAACGGCGTTATGTGGTAAATGGTGCCATCAGCTCAACGAGAGGATAGCGAACAATGTTTCGTCAGAGCAGTGGTCAAGGGCATTACCTTGTATAGCTCCTACCTGCCATCCAGTTTAACCACGAAGGAGTTCGAGTTAACGCTAGACAGACTTGTAATGGGTGCATACGGTAGCACACCTATCGTTCCTCCTCCTTCGCATTACTAGATGAGGTCCTGATGAACACAGGAACGCAATTTACCTACACTAAGGGAGGAGTGGGCTCAGTAATAGACCTCAGCCTTTTGAGACTAGCCAGAACTGTGTCTTGAAAGCAAGGGACATCTATACACATAGTGACCATCAAGCGGTAGTCTGTGAAATCAGAAGCGGAAGCACCCAAAGGGGTGAACTTGGACGCCAGATATCCAGTAGCTGAATACTTCCGATGCTAACGTCTTCGATATCGCGCTCGAGGACCTAACATTAGGAGGCTCAGCTAGTGAGATGACCGGAGAAAGCGTGCGATGCCGCAATGGTTAAGAAAACCTATAACGGTATACAAAGACCAGTATATTGGTGTAATGCCTGAAAAAGCAGCTTCAGGGAGCTGTGTGCTCTTTAGCTAAAGAAAATCGCTGGGGCACAACTTATAAGCTGGTTATGAGAAAGCTGTCCAGTTATAGGCAGCCAACTCCGAACTGTACTCTGCTGGTCAAGAAGATAGTTGAAGCAGTTGAAGTAGTGCGTGCGCCAGCTGTCGTGAGCACGGAGCAAATAGGGACCAGTATCCCGGATGTGACCGTGGAGGAAGTATTACGGACAGTTGGCAGATTTGGTGATGAGAAGGTTCCCTGGCCCAGATAGGATACCTAACCGAGCCTTTAAGACAGCAGCAGAATCTCTGCAGAAGCTGTATGGAGCCAGCGTAAAAGGAGTTTTCCGCATCCGCTGGAAGAGAACGGCTAGTTCTCATGCTGAAAACTAGCGAGCCAACTGAGGATCCTTCGTCGTACCGCCCACTTTGCATGCTGGATACAGCGGGAAAGGTCTTAGAACGGATACTTTGCGAACGAATAGAGGAAGCTATAACCACAACAGGGGGATTAGCACAGTGTCAATAGGGCAGGGCAACAATCAACGCTATAGACAACTTGGTGCAAACAACGCAACGCGCTATCGAAGAAAAGAGGTGGAGAAGAGCTTCTAAGAAGTACTGCCGGGTGGTTACCCTAGATGTACTAAACGCTTTCAATTTGGCTAATTGGAGTCGAATTGAAGATGCTTAGCAAAGTTAGAGACCCCTGCTACTTGCTACGTATGGTTTCCACTTATATCAATGACAGAATTTTCTTCAACGAATCGAATGAGGGCATGCAGGTGCACGTTATCATTGCAGGAGTTCCGCAAAGTTCTGTTCTCGGACCACTCTTGTGGAATTTCATGTATGATGGCATACTTCGACTCCCGGTACTTAACGAAACAAAGATCGGATATGCGGACGAAATAGCACTAGTAGTAATCGAAAAGCATCTGGAGGAAGTTGAGCTGCGTTCCAATTATGATTATTATAAAAATAAATAAATGGTTTCCATAAGACAAAATTTAGCTTACCCATGAGTAGACTCAGTGGACATTGCAAGCTAAATAAACTTCATACTATGAAGAGTAATTACACCTACCTATATTTGAATATGCCTTAGAAGAGGAAATCATAAAACACTCCTTGTGTAACTGTCCTCGATATATATTTGCGAGACCCCAAACTTTTGGGGAACACATAATACCTAGTACAGCAAACAAGCTGGAAAAACTACCGAAATGAGTTTTGTTAGAAAAACCAAACGTCTAGCGACTCATGATAAGCATCGAGAATAAAACAGATAACAGTTTCTTTCTCTTTCCTTTCGTGGTATGTACAATGGACCATATGGTCTAAGTACCAATGCTTCGTAGCCCACCTCACAAATCTACCTAACCACAATCAATCCCAAATAAATGTTGGTTTATATACACATAACTGTCGCCGTCATTTGTCATGTACAAATGTAATATTTGATCGGATAATCTAGTACATCTCTTTAAAGAGCTTAGAGAATCCCAACTTGTCCCAAGTTAGAAAACTTGTGTGAGTTAGGGAAGCTCTAAATTGGTAGGGAATCGCATTGCAGAAGATATGTAAACGACGCCAAAAATGCACTATGCTGAAATAACGAAAAAAAACATATAAATACAAGTTTAAACACGTACGTAAAATATTAATAGATCCTATATTTGCACATTTTGTCTTTAGGTTTTTGTAAAGTATGTTTGATATAACAATCCAAGTGCCGAAGTTGCAAAAAGTGTAAAGTAGCTCCACCACGTGGCAAAACCGAAAAATCCTCTGTACACTTCCGTTGAAAAGACCTAAAAAAGGTTAATTTACAAACATAGCATTCATTGAGTCAACTTCGAAAGAAACCTCTTTTAAACTGTGCCATGACGATTGCATTTCCTTAGCCGAATATAATATGTTTACTTCATCTGTTGGGAAGTCAGGATCATGACCCACAACTTGATCACTTACGGGGTCACTAAGATTATCGACAGTCTTGGGACTTTCTAATTCTCCTGGGTTTCCGATCCAGCTGAATTCACCTAAGCTCTTATACATTAATGTAAGGTATAAGCACATTATTAAAGGTGCAACAAATTGTAGCGTTACCACGCAAAGGTAGTAAAATATAGAGGAAATCTAAAGAAATAAAACAATTATGTAATTTATTTTCCCGAATTTGATAATTCATACCTTTTGTTGTAATTCTACATTTGTAATGCGCCCGCCTTCTTTCTTCAAATTTTCAATTCGATCGTAAGCGATATTCAAGTAAGACTGAAGGTATACTGGTAGCAATAAAAACCGCAGGATTATGGCTACCAAAACAATGGAAAGTCTTGCGGCCTCAAAGGTGTGTGGGCTCATCCTGAAAAATAATAGCTGTTATAATCTAAATAAATTTCTCAAGCTACTCTAAAATTAAAAATAATTGATAAATGTGTCTTGTGTTTTCTTAAAGTACGACTTTTAATTTAATTAACAAAAAATTGTAGAACTTATAGTCCGCGAAATCACTGTGGCAGTTTTGTGAAGGCCACTTTTTTAATATGATGTAATATATCTCATGTATAGCCACCAGGCGCAGTCAGTGGGTCAAGTAGCCCGACGCCTGGTCGCGATACGGTTTGAAGTGTGTAAAAAATCAAGGGTAAAAGCTGAGAATTGTTTAAAATTATTAAAGCCGCTAGTCGACAGAATTTGAAATTGAATTTTTCGTAAAAATAAATTTTATAAAAGTTTAATATTGGTTGATATATTGTGTATTGTGCTGGTTTGTTAGAACTGGGATAGTCAGTAATTAAAATTTTTCAATTTTCCAACAAAACATTAAAAAGACAAACACAACTCATTCAAAATAACTCGCCTAGGCAACGATGGCTTAAATAGTTCGCCTGTCATAAACTTTCGCTCAGAAAAGTGCAAAATATTATTTGGTAATATCACCCTTGCTTTAAATGACTTGTCGCATCCTTTCAGTCATGGTAGCGACAGGATCAGCACATTCTTGTATGTGCTTCCATGCTAGCATAGCATGTTACTGAAATTTTTTTTTTTAATTTTGAATCACATGGATTCAATTGTGTCAATCCGGTCTATTAAAGAGGCATGGCACGATCCCGACCGTTCAGTCAACCAATACTTTGTGGTTGTCGCTGTGTGGCAAGATGGGTCATCCTGTTGAAATTCAAACAAAGGAATCGAAGGTAAAAGTTTGGTTTCCAGAAGGTTATGACATGATATTTTACAGCGTTAAGGGTTCCTTTAATAGTAAAGTCTACCCACACCTTTCGCAAACATGCAGACCCGAACTATGATGAGAAACTTGGTTTTTCGCCGCGAACACTTTGGATGAAACTAGGGACCGAAAAATAACTATTAGCACTGGACAAATCACAATAAATTATTTCAGGGGACCTTGCTTCCAAAAACGAAGCGCAATGCAAATTCTACTCTGTAACACTATAGCCTCTCGTTTACGTCTATCGTCTTTTGTTTAGACGCTTGTGAGGATATACTCTTGGGAGGGGATGGAAATTTAAAGTTTATGCACATAAGGCAGGATTCATTATTACAATGTAAATTGTATTGTTTGTTACATATCTGATAATCGTTTTCAAGAGTAGGTTATTTAGTACGGTTTTGTGACCATTTCGTTTCGTTTCCTTTAACGTCTCGTTTTCAGGAGTAAGGCCCTTGACATTTTGGAAAATTAGGTGCCATTTCAAATACAAAAATATAAAAGCACATCCTATTGACATAAATATGTATTGCGATTTCGGAGAAAAAGAGCTTTTTCTTTTAAGTCAAAGGCTGACACTAATTTTTGGACTGTTTTATTAAAATCATATAGTCATACAAGTTAAAATTCAACTTAATTTATTTATCACTTGCACTAGTTGCACTGAAACTTTTTTAAATCCGTAAATAGAAATCCCGACTGATCTGAACTGAATAACAGTTACTGAAGAGTTTTATTTTTCACCTAAAATGATCTAATAATGCCCCCACCCCAAAAACCAAAACTGTCACTCATTGTGGATGAAGAGGCTTTGCTGCAATTTTTCTTGGGCTGCCAGAGCCTCGGATGTGACAGTTTTGTTTACCCTCATACCACAGAGAGGTGTAAATGTTTTTGCCTTTTCTGAAGAAAGGTAGAAATTTGAAGTACCGTTCAGCCCCTCAGCGTTTACCAGCAACTGGTACCTATAAACTTCGACGCATAGTCCAGTTGAATTGTATTTTCTGGCTGCAAACTGTCCACAATAGAATTGGCGATGGGAATATATGAAGGAGGGAGAACAGATTCAGTTTTTTTATTCACACGCCTTGAACTTTCATCGCCATATTAATTAATTTGAACACATTTGAAACATGTTAGATAAAAAAACTAAAAACAATTTTTTTAGATCTCTCAGTTGCTTCCCCTCATAGAATTTCTCCTTTCATTTGAGCTCAATTTCATGCTTTTACTCAAAGCGATTTTTTTTAAACAAACCAAAAATATGGAGATTAGATAAAAAAATCGCTGACTACAAGCATTAAATTAGGCTGAAATGAAAGTTGAAAAAAAATAAGATGACTTTTACTATTTTCATTCAACACCACGAGTGGGGAAGGGGGAGTAACACATCAGGAACGTGGGCAACGCATGACATTTTTGTTTGGCATAACATGATGAACCTTTCCGAAAAATATCATCATCAACAGTCCACAATTCGCAGTTGCCTCTTCACCTACTCGTATATGGGCTATAATCGGAAGCATTAATGACCACCATTTGCGCCTATTTTGCGACCTTGCGGCGCCCTAGAGGGTTAACTTTTTGTCGCAGGGGGAAAAAATTATACATAAAAACTATAGCGGATTTTGTGCTCTGCAACTTTATTTGACTACTTTTCAGGGCAGTGTCTGGCAACACGCTAACAACTTCTATTTGGTCTGACGTTTTCATAAAAGCAAATCCGATTGCTTAGGGCAAAAAATTTGTTAAATTCTAAATTTCATAAAATTACGTAAATTTTTTCTCAACACCTTAAACTTGTTCTCGTGTATCAAGGCACTCGTGCTTGTTCTGTGTATCAAGGGCTTGTTCGTGAACGAATGGATTTTTAAAAAAAATGATTTTGAGAAAATGCTGACTGTTTTAAGGAAAAACGCGATTTTTCGAACTCTTAATTTTTCGTTTTTCCTCAATCAAAAACAAAGCTTTAATTAAAAATTCACGAATAAGCCCTTGATACACAGAATAATAATTGCAAGTTTTAAGCCGATTGCTTTAACGGTTCTCGTGATATCGTGTACACTGTACACGGCACGGGCCTTTCTCGAAAAGTTCGTTTCGAGAAATATGCGTTTAAATTTTCATCAGATTGGCGACGAGATAACTATGATGAGGGAGGTGAGAGAACGAGAAGAACTCATTCTAGTTCTCCCGTTCCCATGGAGAAAAAACCTCAAAGTGAAAACGCAGTCTAACTAGACATGACTTCTTTAGGAAAAAAACAAAGCAAGTTAGAAGCAACATTATCAATCCCAAATTGATGAATATAAAAGAAAACTTCAATATAATAAAACTAAACTTACAAAGGTTCGTCCATCTTTCCAAATATTCGTTGTGTTAGATAGTCACGACTAATGGGTTTGATCCACAAAAGCACTAGAACAAATGGTAACACAAAACTGATGTTGAGCAAAATTTTTAATCCCCTTCTTTCCTGGCAGTACCTAAATTTCAAAAGTTTTTAAACGTAATGATGTTTATCACTTTAGCAGTCTGCTTATACCTCAAGGAGTCCCAGTGCATTCTAGCCATCCTCAATCCTGGGAAAGTGAAAAGAGAACCCAGCACACCACATGACATTGCTATGAAAAACTTTAGAACGATCTTTGATGCAGGTCCTCTAAAATCAAAAAGAACTATACAAATTCAGATTCAGTCGTAGGCTATTTACGATGAGGAAATCCCTTGTTCGGCTAAGAATAGAGAAGCACTTTCATTAAACTTTACGTATGCTGTCTCTAGACCTGTTTCAAGCACTTGCTCGTCAACGATCAGCACCATCATTGCAATGAGTAGGTAAACCAAGCAAGCTACAATGCACATGGATCTTTCGCCCATCGACTCTTCACTCTTAAAGTACTGCACGGTCAAAGATCCTAGCAGCTTTCTGAAATAACTTCGATTAAAGGATTTATTCCCGTTTTATTTAATTTTAGAGCTTACACGGCGAAGAAAATTACTAGGAGGCACCACACCATGCTCAGGTTCACTTCCGCCTTCAGTGGAAAATAGAAGTGGTATATCTAGAAGCAACCTGGTGAGGCACAGATGAGTATAGTAGTTGTAAAATTACCTCTGAAAGAATATAGACGATCGCAGTGTATATGCTGAAGTCCACAAGCCACTGGTATTCCGTAAAATAGCGCAGCTGGATGACATCCACTTCAGTCACTTGAGCAGTTTCAAGTTGGACGTCCAAATTCCTTGGAACATGAAAACTGCTCGATTTTTCTTTGATACTATTTTTACCCTTGGGCTTGTCCTTTGGAACACCGGCTAGGGTCCTTAGCTCCGTATTTGTGGGATGCAGATACCTGATGAGTCCCGTATTACACAGTAGCCACTTTGCCAACGAGAAGTGAGGACTCAGTTTCTGTATCACGCTGACCATGATGATCGTGAAGACCAATTGTGCGCCTAAGAGAGCCTGGAAGACAATGAAAGCATCACGAAATATCCGGAATGGAGCCGACCTATTTTTAGACCATCCGCTAGGTCCAGATATACACATGAAATGGAGGGAAGGGCGAGCAAAGTTTCGCCGCTATCAAGGGGCAAACAACGTACCATTTCAAGTGGTTATGACTAGGATTGCATTTACACTTCTTTTGTAACTACTTGAATTAAAGCTAGTAGACCAGCAGCAGATTATCTAGTTACAACCGGCGTTTTCAAATCTAGTTACCGTCCGTCGAACTAGACCTCATTTTGCTTAAAATATAAATACACTGCCTGCCTACACAAGCACACATTAGGCAGTAAGAGCAAAGCAAATGACAGATCCTCTTCTTCTTTAACTTGGCTAACACACAGCAGTTTTCAAGTGAAAATACACGACTAGAAGTTAGGGAAATTCCAAAAGAGATAAATTTCCCTTCAATTGTTTGTCGTTACTGCGTTTGGAACAAGTTCCCTTTCTCACTTTTTTCGAAATGCCCTAAAACCTTATGGAAATGTTCCATTTATGGTCGGAACGACTGAATAAGGTAAAAATAGTTGTCGGAAAGCAATACTTTCCCAAAAATTAGCTTGTTTTCGCTTGTTTTAACACCAAAAATTGAAAATTTCCATACAATTTGTAAAAGGTAAATCATCTGTCAAAAATTATTTTTTGAGAAAAGTGAATTTTTATTAGGAATTCTTTCGTACCGATGTTTAAAAAGTTATTTACCGCACAAATTTCGATTGTACAAAGCAAGGACGATGCGAATAGCCACTCTGAATAATTTTATATCTCGAAAACAGACGTCAAAGTCAATTGATTTTTGCAATTTTTGGTGTTAAAACAAGATAATTTTCGGGAAAGTATTGCTTTCCGACAACTATTTTTACCTTATTCAGTCGTTCCGACCATAAATGGAACATTTCCATAAGGTTTTAGGGCATTTTGAAAAAAGTGAGAAAGGGAACTTAAGCCCTGCGTTTATAGGCAGGAACTTCATTCCGAATTGAAGATCACGAATTAAAATCCGGAAAAATTATTTCTAATGGAAGTGAAAATACCATATTTATTAATAAATATACAGAAAACATAAAAAAGCTCAGGAAAGGCCAAAATTGTTCTGTTAAAACTCAAACACTAGCTGTCAGTTCATTCCCCGTTTATAGGCAAATGAAAATCCCGGCTCAAAAATCTAAAAAAAATCTAAAAAAATTCTTTAAAATTCAATTTAATCAATCCGCAATAATCTCGCTTTTAACGCAGCCAATTAAAACCCATTTGTAAATAAATATGTAACTTTATAGTTTTGTGGCGGCTCGGTATGTTAACTGAAATGTAAAAATTATTAAAATTCTTCGCGGCTAAAAGTCTTAAAGACTATTCGGCATTTGTACATCTGATTTGAATTCTTATCATGAATATTAATTATCCGTACCACGTGTGGATGTAAGGTACCATTGCGTATACTCTCGGTTAGGACAAATTCCATATTTCCAATTTTTTTTTAAAATACTGTCGCTTTGGTCGCTGTGTAGAGTAAAATTTTGAGAGTGAAACTAGTAGTACTGAGAACATTTTATTTTTGAACGAATAAGTATTAATTTATACAAAAATAATTGTGTGACAAAATAAAATCAGTTCAGACTATAAAGAAAAAACATTGCCAATAAATACAACAAAAATAAAAAATACTTTTCTTTAATTTAAGGAAGAGAAGCAACAAATAATAACATTGAATTAAACCAAAGCAAAACCAACTGAAGAACGAATTTAACGAATTTTATAACATTCTTTTAACAGGTATCTCTCGTTTTGTTCCTCTGGTCAGAAGAAAGGACCCTTTGATTAGTCCCCCCTGGTATGATGACACTTTGAGGTCTCTAAGAAACCAACGGAATAACGCTTGGCATAATTATAAAAACACTAATTCAGACTCTGACTACCTCCTGTATTCCGACTTACGGAGGAAATTCAATAATTACTCCAAGGCTCTATATTACCGGTACACTGATCGCATGAAATTTAATATTAAATCTAATCCTAAAATATTCTGGAATTTTGTTAATAGTAAACGGAAGACTAATAACTTTCCCTCTGTTTTATCTCTTGACAACATCTCTGGTACTAACCCGGGTGCTATTTGTAATCTCTTTGCTAAATTCTTTAGCGATGCCTTCTGTGATGATGTCTGTGATATAGATTTAGAATATTTTAACTACTTGACATGTCTTTCCGCACAATTTCCTAATATTGTCCTGGACGCCTCTACTATTTTGGAGTATATAAAAAAACTTGACGATGATTTTTCTGATTCGCCTGACTGTATACCTGGTATTGTTTTATGTAGTTGTAGCATGTCGCTTGTTGAACCCTTAACTTATCTGTTTAACTTATCTATACGTTCCTGTGTTTTCCCCAGTGCGTGGAAGTTGTTTTATGTCATACCTATTTTTAAGAAGGGTAAACGGAATTTCATTGAAAACTATAGGCCTATTGCAAAACTTTCTCCCATTCCTAAACTGTTTGAGGCCATTGTAAATGAACATTTAATTTTTCACTGTAGATCTCTCTTATCTGATAAGCAGCACGGCTTTATAAAAGGTAGATCGACTGTAACAAACCTTGTTGAATTCTCTAATTTTTGCCTAAACAATCTTGAGACGCTCAAGCAAGTTGATTGTGTGTATACTGACTTCAGTAAAGCATTTGACAAGCTTTCTCACAAAATGCTAATTTTTAAATTGTTACGGCTTGGTTTTCCAGCTAATCTTGTTCATTGGATTGCGTCATACCTTACAAATCGCTCCTTCAAAGTCAAATTTGCTTCGTCTTTTTCTGACCCTGTTCATGTTTTTTCTGGTGTCCCACAAGGAAGCCATCTTCGGCCGTTGTTGTTCACTCTGTTTTTGAATGATTTGTTTGCCCTACTCCAAAAGGCACACGTTTTGGCTTATGCTGATGATCTGAAGATTTTCATGGCCGTTGATTCTGTAAACGACGCTCAGGATCTCCAAGATGATCTCACTATATTTTCTAAGTGGTGCTCCAAGAATCACATGATTTTAAATGTTGCAAAATGTAGCCTAATTTCTTTTAATAGGAAATGTTCCCTCCTAAACTTTTCATATAAAATCAATAATAGTGCTTTGGCTCGTCAAGAAAGTGTCGTTGATCTTGGTGTTACTCTTGATGTCAAGTTCACTTTCGGCCTTCATATTGACCAAATTATTAACCGTGCTAATTCCTCCCTCGGTTTTATTAAACGATGGTCCAAAGATCTTGATGATCCATTTGTTTTGAAGGTTTTGTTTTGTTCATTTGTTCGTCCCATTTTGGAATATGCCTCTGTTGTGTGGATGCCCTTTTACGAAGTTCACAAACAGCGAATAGAGTCAGTCCAGAAACGCTTTCTCCGTTTCGCTCTTCGTCATCTACCTTGGACAGATCCCGTTAACCTTCCACCTTACGAAGAGAGATTAAAACTCTTGGATATGCAGTCCCTTTCCAAACGCAGAAAAGTTGCGAGTGTGTTTTTCATGCATGATCTTTTAACTGGAGTTATAGACTCTCCGTGCCTTCTTAAATTAATTAATATTAATTCATGTCCGCGAATGACCAGAGGACGAAGTTTTCTTTATTCTAGTTCTCATAGAACGAACTACGGCTCTTTTGAACCATTGTCGGCTATGTCAAAATATTATAACGATGTTTTTTCTCTCATTGATTTTAATATTAATAGAGCAACTTTAAAAAAGTTATTGTTGATTAACTAAGTTACTATTGTATTGTATATTAATATTATTGTTCACTTTGTTAAAATTTTTTTTTATATTATTATTATATATTATATTATTTTATTTTTTTCTCTCTATTTAGTGTCAGATGGTTAATTGTACCTGTTGATGATGATAATAAATTAAAAAAAAAGAAGGAAAATACTTAAATAGAATACAAAGCAATAGGTTCAGGCAACAAAAAGCTACAAATTGTGGCTACAGTTCACGTTGTACCCCACAAGCTCGGTCTTCAATTACTCCAATTGTAGCCACGTTAAAGAAAATTAGAGTAAATTAAGAATGAGAAATCTACTATTCTTAGATTCTTAAGATTGATTTACAACTTGTGTATTATTTTCACAATTTTTCATACTACTAAATTCATTAATGGCCTGTGTTACGTTATTGTTTGAAAAAAATTATATTGATAGATTAAAAAGGGAGAACCCATTGAGATTTTAGTGGTGGTCTCTGCGTTCTCAGTTCCACCACTGACATGTATATTGTATATACATAAATATTAATAATCTTAATAATGCACAAAAATCTTGTTTTGTTTACAAATTGATCATTTAAATATATAAGGGATATATAGATATGGTAGTCCTCAGTAAAGCGGTTAATGTTTTGCTCTTGCGCTTGTGATTGGATTTATGGCCCGAAGTTTTATTTGTCAGTAAATGTTTTGTTGTACCTACATAATTAAGATTTGCATTTTATCGTTAATCATTTTTTTCCTTTTTCACTCCCTTAGGGAGCATATGGCTTCCACATAGCCCCTCCCACGAATTCTGCTCTGTGCTATTTGTTTGATTTGCGTCCAATTTTTACCGCTGTCTTCTATTTCTTTAATTACCGGTCGTCTCCAAGGAGTTCGAGGTCTTCCAACTTTTTTCGTCCCCTCCGGACGTCCCTCCTTAGGAGTGAAAAAAAAACGGTGCAGCTCAGTGAGAAACTCTGACAGTGGCGAGTCGAACGCAGCTATAGGGTATTGGCAAAGAATAGGGCCTTTCGGTAGCATGTTCTCACTGAGACAAGATATTGAGCAACTGTCTCAGTTGGGTAGGATAATTGGATTAATCAGCTGATTTTGGCATCGAATTTTTCTGGTAGTCGTTTCCACACGGCACGACTAGCCAAGGCACACTTTCAATGCTAAAATCCTTGGTTTAGAAAGTGTCTTGGCTAGTCGTGTCGTGTTTACCAGAATAAGACCCATTATATATGATTATGCCGATTTTAAGAGGGACTTTCGCTTGGAAAATAAATAAAATTAAATTAAAGATTATTCTGAGGGCTGCTCAAGGGCTGTCGCAACACATAACATATAACTGAGACAAATGAGACACAGAAAATCCATCTCAGATGGCTCAGTTGCTCAAAGGCTGCGTTCATTTTTGTTGCTCAATGTGAAAGTGAGACGATGTGCGAGAACACGCCGTCTCAGTGAGCCAACTGCTTGCCGAAAGGCCCTAATATCTAACAACAAGAAGGCACACTCGTGACGTGTTTTCCCTTATCTTTTAGTGACCTTGGGTACCGTTAACCGGACCAGACGTTTTATTTTGTTGGAAATAGTTAGTTATAAACAAGTAATATATGAGAGCAAGACATAAATTTTAGGGGAGCTGCTAAGAAAATTGAAACACTTCTACAGAGTGCATGATTTTATTTTGAACAATTTCTATTTTCCAGCAAGGCACAAAACTTATTTCCTGATTATTGTCCCTTGCAAAATCACATACCAAACGCCTTATATGATGTGTACCCATTATTTTTAAAACGAAAGAGCAGCTATTTACTTAATTGCATTTTAAAATGTTCCGAACTTTTCAAGTCAATGTAAATCTCGCAACAAAATAACACCTCTCTAGCGCCGCACACAATCCCTGAGAATCGGTAGAAATCGCCTGAAAATGCACAGTGAAAAAATGAGAGGAACCGCGTACGTATATATATCAACAACGTGTACACCACCTGCGTTCCCTCCTTCTTCATTCGCATTGTTCCAATGGTTTATGTTTATGATCACAAGGAGAGGTAGCACTCAGATGGCATGGTATTGGAGAGAATTATAAATCAGCTTTAAAACTCCATAGTAAACAACTGCTGCATTTTGTATCTCCCACTGTACACGCTGTACGTGAGAAATTTTTGCCGACTACGGTGCTCTCTTAATTGCTTACAGTAATAGGATGGTACTCGTTCGTTTCTGTTTCAGCTAATTGGAAATTTTTCTGGATGTGTTTTCCAGACATTGCATACTAGCAAAGAATATATAACATAAAGAAGTCGCAGTCGGAACAAATAACTTGAACTGAAAAATTTGCTCTAGGGTCCTTCCGCGCGAACCCTATATCTGTAGTAGTACAATAAATACAAGCGGCCATTCATATTCAGACACTTCTTACATCGGAAGTGTGACCAAAAATTTCTGATGCGACGCGGGACCAAGCAGCAAACGTACAGAAATTCCGGGGCGCAATGTTATTCTTATGGACTTTTGCGATGAGGTGTTCCAAGCACGCGTTGAGGGCTGTATGAGCGCTCGCCGGTTCCAATTCTAGGAAGTGTGGGAAAATTACGAGAACTCTGAACTGAGCTCACTGAACTGAACTGATTAAGGCTAATTTTTACCCCCGGAATATTTTGGGTTCCTACGGGAAAAATGCAATAAATTAACCGCGCATAAATTCCTATGAAAATTAAAAGTTTTTATTTACAAGTATGGAAAAGCACGAGCAAGGACCGGACGGATCTGCTATTTTAAAATAAGAAAACCTTGTACAATACTTTTCACTTCTAACGTTAGTGTCACATTTACCTTTTGGAAGCACAGATATTTATTAATTAATTATTTAAAATAAAAACAATTTGCTGTTTCAAATAATTGCTTATCGATCTTATAAATTTAACATTATTATAATTCACAAGAAATATGTGTGTATGTGCAATTAATTAATTAATCAATTAATGATAGTTACCATCTTCTTAAGAGTGAATGAATAAATAATAATGTATTCGCTTCCCCTAATATAATCTTAACAACAATCAAGTAATAGGTAAGTTGAGAATTACAAGCGCAGACGAAATTCTTTTGGGTTCTCGCCTTTTTACTCATATCATTCATTCATAGAATTCGGTCTGCCTTCAGCTTCAGCTAGAAGGCACATCGTCCGACAACGCAAGCGTGGTTCACCCCAACGCATGAACCCATATGAATAACCTGCGCCCGAACTTCTGTGCGTTGCTGGCTGGTACACATTTGTGTTCACAGCCGCGGTTTCTAGAAATCACTTCCCTGCCCTGACACCGTTCCTTCTCTTCAATCGATCGGAAAAAATTTTTGAGTGGCAAATTAGGCTCGTGCAACTTCTTTATGTTATATACATATATTCTTTGATACTAGTTAGGCATTTTCAGGCGTATTAGAGTGTCCCTTAAGGGAACAAGAATTCTTGTTGATAGATATTCTATGGTGTTGGTCTGTCTCAGTTCTGTGTTTGTGATCTGCCTCGGCTAGAATATCTTGCAGATATGTAAATCTACGTCTTGGCTCGTCTACGCTCCACCACGATAGGAAACTGACTGGCTCTCAGTTCGTACTCTCCTACTCATGATGTAACATATGCCCTCGAGCCACGTTAAAGGGCATACACTACATCCCTTCTTTGTTTTAATTATTTCATTATTATTGTATATGTATATATTCACTTTTTTTAAATGATAAATAAATAATTTGAACTCTTTTATATTTGATTTGATACTTTGCTTGGTTTATTCATTTCTCTCTCGGTCTCTTCATTTCCTTTATTTTCACCATTAAGAAATTTACATTGTTCGTGCACTATCTTCAGGTGTACCACATTTCTTCTATACGTTTCACCAGTTTCATTGTTCCGAACCTGGAGATCTCCTTCTAGTTTTCTTTCGAATGTTTGTATGGTTAGTTCAAAATTTAAACTGAGTTAACGTACACTTTATCTCCTGGTTCCAGTTTACTCCTTTCCTCTTTCTTTCCTTTCTATATCTCAATCCCTGACATATTTATTTTCTATCCTGGGACTAAAATCACTTATCATGAGAATTTTATCCCAAAATTGTCTTTTGAAAAACAGTTCTGATGGGGTTTTACCGGTTATGGAACGTGGTGTGCTATTGAACATAGTAAGTATACAACTCGAGTATGCTTTACTTTCAATTTCTTTTTTCAATTTGACTAATTTTCAAACGGTTTAAGATGTCTCGATTTTTGCGTTCCACCTCCCCATTTTGTTGCAGCCAATATGGTATGTATGGTGTTAAAAAGAGTTATATTTCTCTCCTTGCAGAATAGATTGAATTTTTCGGTAATAAATTGTCTCACATTATCAGACGTTATAGATAAAGGGTTACCCGGGCGACTAAAAATGTATTTAAGATGAGTTATAATCTCCGTGATGATTATTTTCTGACAAATTGTTACCTCTTTATACCTGCTAAAGTAGTCAACTATCACAAATATATGTATACTAACTGTAGTACCCGTATTTTTAACTTTTTAGTGATTTAGTTCATATTTGTAAATTAAAACTTTCTAAATGAATGAAAGTGTTAAAATTTTTATTTTAATTCATGAGCGGTAAAGCGGCGACGAACTTTTATTTTTCCCAGTCGAACCCAAAATATTACCGAGATAAAATTCCAACAACAAAATTTAAATCACCCCAAAAGTCCCTATGTATTCACTTACACGGAAATCCGTTCATATTGAAAATATTCGGTCACCATATTGGATCCGCCATTTTTCATTGCAAAACCACGATATCAGATTTGAGATCAACGACTCCAAAAACAGTAGGGGACCCGTTTCCATAACAATCCATTTGAAGTGAAGAATTATTTTATTCAGTTTAGAAATACCGGAGAATTTATGACTACTCCATCTATTAATGCATTCTCAGACGTCTTCGTCTGCCCAGCTCGACAGTCTGGAAGCGTGAAGTTTCCAGCCAAGCTGCTCGCTAATAAGGAGTCTCCTCTCCTCAGGTCTGCGTTGTGAAGTCTGATCTCGATTGTTCCCGAGCTGAGCAGTTTCGCCAGATCTGACCAGGCGATAACGTTTAGCTTTAGTGGTTATACGCCCTAAATTACTCTTGCGTTTTGGCACTCTTTTTTTTATCGTGTATGTGATAATTATAACAATAATAAAAAGGCAAATTCACGGTTTACCTTGGTGTTTATTCGACGCTCCCTCAGGCTATATAAAAAATATTTACATAGCGTTACGGACCGGAACCTAATGCCCACTCTCCAATGGGTATGCCATTACCATTAACCAACGAGTGGCCAGTTGGCGGAATAGCTGACAAAATGCGTTCGTACATAATTCTATCAATGTAGATGTGAACCGTCAGAAAGCTCTGTTTGTTGTGATCGGTGAAATGCAAAGAAACGAACTAAGTTTTATTTTATTTATTTTTAAGTATTAGCTAATTTAGCAGAACTAGCTGCTTAATAAATTTCATTTCTTCGTTTCTACACACTTTTACACAATATTTACTTGAGCTTAAGCTCACTTTTGCTTGAATTTTGACAATTTTCATGTACTAAATACGTATCTAGGGCCCGAACCACTGCTAAAAAGTGCTGAATTAAATGCGGCAACTCATATGGTTTAACTAACGCAAAGGAAAAGTTAGAGCATGTCGACCAAAACACGAGTAAGATGGGAGACTCATTTTATAATGAGAAGGAAAAGGCTGCAGCATTTTGGTTGGATGGTTTGGTTTTGGCATGCCCATTGGAGAACGGGCATAAATCACTGCATTTAAATTGTCACAGACCCACTATCTGAAAAGCTAACAATGACTGCACTTAAATTGACTATTCAATATCTAAAACAACAATAGCAATCACTCATTCCGAGAAAATAAATTAATCTGACAAAATGGCTCAATATCTTCCTAAAAACTTGATAAAAAAATCAAAGGTTCTTCGTAAATCAAGATCTAAATTTTGCATAATTTCCCTTAGTACTTAGCTTCTGAATAGTAAAACGTGATGTTATGTAGCATAAAGACTTCCTTGGAAAAAACTCTAAATGCAGATGAAAACCGCATCGACATCTGTTCCCGGGTTCCGAAGTTCATCGGACTTACACACAGAAATCGTATTTTATACTAACTGAGTTACCCGACGGCGCATGATTTTGCTGAGTTTGAGATTACAATGATCCTATTTACACATTTAATTTCTTGTAGTCCATTATTTCCACAGAAGTTTTGGGATCTGTGTTCGTTAGTCAGAAAATATTGTTTTATTCTAATCAAAGAAATTTATATACATACATATAACATAGCACATATGCATGTTATTTTTCACTGAAATCGAAGAGTTTCGTCCGCTCTTCTACTTCTTTCATACCATATTCGGAAATTGTGATAAGCCCCCATTTTTGTAATGGAAATCTATGAAATTACAAACAGCAATTGCGAAAACGGAGAACTCTTTAAATTAAAAAAGTCGATTGTTATTTTGGATCCGCCATTTAAAATTAACTATTTCTGCTTTAAAAACTCAAGACCTACACCCTAAGAAGACACAAGTATTATTTTTCGTGGTATTCCTTTGAAGTTTAAAATTTTGGGTGCCATTATGGGTCCACCATCTTGAATTTTGAAATTTTGGTAGATTTGAAATCAATAGTCCTAAAGTTTTGATTGTATTCAACTTCATTCAAATTCCTCGAATTTGAATTGCCAAGACCCCCTAGCTTTGAATTTCATGGTAATCGGTTGAAGTTTAAGAAATGTGGTGGTCATTATGGGCCATCTATCTTAAATTTTAATATGTTTTAAATTCGTATCCCCTTGTTATATTCATTTTCATCAACATTGTTTAAAGTGGAGGAGTTTCGGTAGCCATATTGGGTCTGACCTGCAACCAACAACCACGAGAACCCCCTAGTGCGCATTTTCAGTGTAATCCCTTGATGTTTAACTTTTTCGGTAGCCATATTAGATCCGCCATTTTAATCATTTTAGTTACAGATTCGAAATCAGCGACCCCGAGAACCTCATAGTGCGGATTTTCAGGACAATCCCAAGAAGTTCAAGTTCAAGCCATATTGGATCCGCCATTTTTAATTGCAGGGCATTCCTTGCAGTTAAGTTTTTAGGTGGCCATATTATTCGTAGACCCGCCGGCCGTTTTGAATTTAGAAATTTTGATGGCAGATTTGAAATCAGCGGCCCATATAGTATAAGATTCCACTATATAACGACCTTCACCGAGCTGGTTAATGGATGAAAAGTATTTTATATTCAATTAAATATGTCAATAAATATATTGCAAATGGGTTGGCTAAAAAAATTCAGTCCAGAATATGATTAATTAACAATCAAAAAATTGTTTTTTTTTAAACATTGCACTGGTTTGGTTAATAGACAAATTCCATACCAATCGAAAGTATGAAGCCCATAGAATATGCAAACGTTAGGTTGGCTATTCTTTTCCCGTCACAACTCTTGGGTTGGCAGGTATAAAGAGGTAAATCGATACTAGTAATTTGCACCGGTCTGGTTAATGAATTAAAGTTAAATTAAAATAAAGATTATTTCGTTACGCAAACGGTGGTATAGGGTTGGCTGCGAAAAATCAGTCCTGAATTCCGGTTGGCGAATTTTAAAAAGTGAAATATTGCTGCGAGTGAATACGTGCGACAGAGAGGTCCCAGGGAACCATCCCATGCGATAGAAGAGTATACATATATAATACTAATCTTGCAAATATTATTTCTATTATTAGCAGATAAAATAAAAACGGAAATAAAAAAAATCTTCTTTTTATTGTGATAAAATATAAATACAAAAGTTTTTAAATTTTTCAAATTACACAGCCATACAAAAACAAAGAAGTGGGGATTACTTTTGATGCCATATGTCATATCCGTAGTAATTTGGCCTGCTGATCACGAATCCGCGACCAGAATTGAGCCGTGACGTCCAGATTTCCTAAAAATTAATAAAAAAAAAATTAAGAAAAAAAATCAGAACGTGATGGCTCAATGCTGGTGACGGATTCGTGCTCAGCAGGTCTCAATTCATATGAATATAGGTTTAAATGTTAAAAATAATTTTTTTCCGAATTTTACGAGTGTGTTTTCCACGATTTTCTCTGTTTCTAACCCATTTTTTTAGGTTAGAAAAAAATCTGGACGTCACGGCTCAATTCTGGTCGCAGATTCGTGCTCAGCAGGCCAAAATACTACGGATATGACGTATGGCATCAAAAGTAATCCCCACTTTTCTTTTTTTGTGCGGCTGTGTTATTCAGGATCCGAGTCACCGGACATATAATTGTGATCTCCAACTTCTGAACATTCTTCGTAATCGCTTTCTGTTTCAGTTGTTTCGACAATGTCTTCTATCCTTAAAGGTGTATGATCCCCAATGAACCCTACTGGTTTTAAATATTCATCTAAGAATCAACCGCAGTTCTGAGGCTGAAGTTTCACGCATACCGGATCCGTTGCATTAAGCCACATGGAATTTACGAAAATAGTTCGTAAAATTTTTTGAGTCTATGATATCCAGCATGGTGGTATAGAGTTGGAGTCGAAACCTTTTTTTTTTTTTAAAACTGCTCGCTGTCTTCTTTAGTAGAGTAATTTTTTATAAAAATGCGATATCTCGCATCATTCACTTTGGTGCAGTTCTTGATGCCATACATACTAGCAGTAAATTCTTCAACGGTGTTCATTTTTTCTTCAATGAAAATATCGGCTTCATCTGTTAATGATGCAAAAACTGTTTGATGTCTGTCATTTCTTGAAAATTGCTTAAAAGGTTTTACTTTTCCTTTATTGTAAAATGCTGCAGTGTAATCGCAACCTGTAAACGCATGGAAGGCGGGAAGACTTTGGCATAATTTGAATCCTGACTTCAACGCTAAATCGGTGCAATTAATGCAATCAACAGGTTGGTTATTAGTTTTTTTTTGCTGAACTGGCAAGCCAAATTTCTGATTCAGAAATTTTGTGCATATTTCCTAACAAAATAATCAAAACATCAGTATCAGAGGCTTTAATTAAAATTCTTGAGCCTGGTTCCGCTTTATAAGCATGAAAAATAATCCTCCCCAGTACATGAAAAAAGAGCTGGTGGCAATGGTGCTAGTGGAAAAGTCAGGCAATATTTGAGATTGATTTTTTTGTTTAGACTAATTGCCAAAAGTCGCCCAAATACGTCTCGTTCCATTTTCAATTACTATCTTGTTCTTGTCTTTGGTAATGAGAACTTTACTCATGCATTGAGAAGCAAAATTGCAGATTTTGTTTCGTTTTATAGGTTTATCGAATCTTGCGGGAGTTGAAGAGCATTCCAAGATAAAATTTAATTTTTGTTGATAGCCTGCTGTCTTCACGTTAAGCAGAAAATCAGCAACTTCTTTAGGTGCAGCTTTACCCGTCGAAATGTTGAATAATATATCTTTGTCAATTTTGGATTCATCGTACATTTTATTGCTTCTATGGTACTGTTCAGATTTTTTTTGTCTTTCTTAATTTTACTTTTTTGCAATGAGTGCGAAGTATCATCGTTTTTCGTTAATCCGATATTTTGTTTGATAGTTGTTAAAATCTTCGTCCTCATGCTGTGACTGAGCGCCCATCTTTGATATATTGAGTCTGCACAAAGATTATCAGCCAATTGATTGCTAGCATCAGCATTGATGGTCTGCTCTAGCGTCAAGTCAACCGGTGATCGAGCAAAATTTGCTGTAGTTCGTCTGATTTCAAAATTCGCCAACCGGAATTCAGGACTGATTTTTCGCAGCCAACCCTATACCACCGTGTTCGTAACGAAATAATCTTTATTTTAATTTAACTTTAATTCATTAACCAGACCGGTGCAAATTACTAGTATCGATTTACCTCTTTATACCTGCCAACCCAAGAGTTGTGACGGGAAAAGAATAGCCAACCTAACGTTTGCATATTCTATGGGCTTCATACTTGCGATTGGTATGGAATTTGTCTATTAACCAAACCTGTGCAGTGTTTAAAAAAAAAACAACTTTTTAATTATTAATTAATCATATTCTGGACTGACATTTTTTAGCCAACCCATTTGCTATATATTTATTGACATATTTAATTGAATATAAAATACTTTTCATCCATTAACCAGCTCGGTGAAAGTCGTTATATAGTGGGATCTTAGACTAATAGGAAATATTTTATATGTAAATTTATTTATTTGTAAATTAGAAAAATCGTTCCTTACATTATACTCTATGGAGTAATTCATAATAGTGGGGAAGGCGACTTCCAAAAAGTGAGCCCAAAAGCATATAGGCTGGAACATGTCGCAAACAAAACTTTAAGATGAGCATATTAAAATGCCGCAGGAGTACCTGGGCGCTGTTGGACCAATTCCGCGTAACCTGTTCATTTCCGGTGCATTTTACGGATCAGGGGTTGATCCACGGAGGGGGACTTGAGGGAAGGTTCCTACCAAGCTCGAAGATAAATTTTTTGAAACTTTGCGCTGAAAGAAAGAGGTTTAACATTTTTAATATAATATTGTAAATGTTATGTTCTTAGTTTCGTGGGTAGAATAATAAGACTAGATTTATTCAGGACAATACTTGCTTTATTGAACTTGAGTACTCGCTGCACGCCACAACCTACAGGAACTAATTCAGACTGGCAAACTAAGGCTACTCAACGGTTAAGATACAAAATTAAACTGGGCGGTAGGTGTCGCCTGTGAGCAGTGGCGCGTACATTCAAATCGCATACACAACATTTCCTCCCTTCTTTAGAATTTACTTGATATAACTAGATTGATAAAGACAGGGGGATTAGTCAGGAGAAAATCGTTGAACCGGTCTGCGGTTTCGTGCTGATCTGCGTGGCGCCTGGGGCGTCGTAGTGGTTCGCTCATGAGCATGAGGCGGTGTTGTTGGCTCTTGTCCGAGCGCTGGTGAGACTAAAGGAGTTTGCGTTCCAACAGGTACTGCGGGCTGACTCGCTGACTCGGCTAAAGCGGCACGCTCCCGGCTTGCACAATGGGCATGAGCATCGTAGAAATAAACACGTCTTGATTCCGTTGTAGGCTGTTCCGGTACTGATCTCGCTTGTTCATTAGAAGAACGCTGGACAGGAACCGGTCCGAAAGCCCGGATTTGATCGACGTGTCTCTTGTACATTTTCCCGTTGTAGTTCACCTCGTAGTGCAGTCTTCCCAATCGAGTAATAATCGATCCTGGAATCCACTTATCCATTCGGTCACTTCCAGACAAGAAATACACCTTTTGCAGAGGGGTGAAGTAACGACGTGGATTTGTCTCATTCCGTCGACTCTCAACTGATGTCGGCTGCTTCACCTCGGGACGAACCAGATCGAGGCGAGTTCGCAAATTGCGACCCAAGAACAGTTGAGCAGGGGGCAGACCTGTGGTTGAATGAGGTGCCTTCCGGTATTGGCGTAGAAATTCATTAATATCTCGTTTCAGCGTTCCTGGACTCGTATTCATCCTTAGTAACGCATCTTTGGTTGTTTGAACATATCGTTCGACTTGTCCGTTCGTTGACGGGTGGTAAGGAGCTGACAGTGTCTGATATTTAACTCCGCTCGTTTGCAGGAATGCCTTGAATTCGGCTGAAACGAACTGTCTGCCGTTGTCCGATACCACAGTGACTGGAACACCATGAGCTGCAAAGAGATCATCGAGGATTGCGATTGTGGCGTTGCTCGTCGATAATCGTGTCGGCTTGACTTCGACCCATTTGCTGTAAGAGTCGACTATGATGCACAGCATCATTCCTGCGACAGGTCCGGCGTAGTCGATATGTATACGCTGCCAAGGTCCCTTTGGATACTCCCAATGATGATCGCGACACTTAGGTGGTTCATGCGCATGTTTGGCACATTCGGTGCATGACTTGGCGATGCGTTCGATATCGGCATCTATCCCAGGCCAATAAACAAAGGAACGAGCTATTCCTTTCATCTTAACTATTCCACTGTGTGCTACATGCAGATCATTCAAAATGGCCTGACGGAGTGTGGCAGGTATAACGACTCGATGCTCCAAAATTAAGCAACCCGAAGAAACACTATAGTTGCTTTCTGGTGCCTTGCAGCCGTAGTTCGACAGATTTTTTCCTGTGGTCAGCAGTTCTAAGATTTTACATAGATGTGGATCCTTCTGTGTTTCAATAGCTATGTGTTCCGCGCGAACAGGGAGCCGCTTAACTTGCGATATCATGAATTGATCAAATTCATCTTCACCTGTTATTTCTTCTCCCCTTGTGACCGCAAGCTTATTCACGCTCTCCGCTGTCCTTGGTAAAGGTAAGCGAGAGTAGTAATCGGCATTTGCATTTTCTTTAGTGGTCTTGAAGATTATGTCAAAATCGAAGCGCGCCAGATAATCTGCGTAATTTGCCATCCGACTGATACACAAAACCGGCAATGATTTCTCGGGGTGCAGAATTTGCGTCAAGGGCTTATGATCGGTGATTAGCGTGAAATGCCTTGCGTACAAATAATAGAAAAATTTCTGCACTGCCCAGACAATAGCCAGAGCTTCCTTGTCGATCTGCGGATACTTCTGCTCTGTAATCGACATAGTGCGACTGGCATATGCTATAGGTCGTTCCTCTCCACTGGATAAGCGATGAGACAGAACGGCGCCTAGTCCCGTTTTGCTGGCGTCTGTCGCGAGCAGCAAAGGCAATGTGGGCTCGTATGGCATTAGCACTTGTGGCGAAATAAGAATGTACTTGAGTTTCTCGTAAGCTTGGCTCGCAGCGGGTGTCCACGTAAACGGTTCGACGAGAAGCATATCTCGGAGTGGACGAGCCTTCGTCGCCAAGCCTGGAATGAAGGAATTGTAGTAAGTCGCTTTACCTAGAAATAATTCCAATTCATCCGATGTTAATGGTTTTGGTGCATCCCGCATTGCTTCGATGTGCTGATCAGATTTGTGTATTCCATGTTCGTCAATCTTATGACCCAGAAACTCGATGGCGGTTGCAGCGAAAACACACTTCTCGCGATTGAGATGCAAGCCGTGCTGCCTGAGACGTTCCAGTGTTGCATCTAGGGCTACCAACAATTCATCAAAATTATCTGCAAATACAATAATGTCGTCAAAAAAATTTAGCGTGCTTTTTAAATGCTGAATGACGGTCTCCATTCTTCGCTGCCATATTGCGGGGATGTTCGCAGCACCATAGACAGCTCTTGTAGGACGAATTAGACCATGAGTTGGCGTGTTGAGTGTCAATGCGTGTGCAAATTCTTCGTCCACCAGCAGATGTGTGTACGCGTCGGTTATATCCAAATGGCAAAAAAATCGGGCTCCTCCCATTTTGTTAAAAATATGTTCTGATTTTGGAATGGGGTGCTCATCTATGATCAATCGTGGGTTCAGAGTGGGCTTTTAGTTGCCTGTTATGCGGAGATTGCCATTCTTCTTCACTACTACATGTGTAGTCGAAGCCCACTCGGAATAATCAACCCTGATATAGTGGCCCGAGGCGATTTTAGCATCGATCTCTTTTGCGTACCTGTCACGCAACGACAATGGAATCTCACGAGCTCGAGCAAAAATCGGCTGAGCTCCTGCTTTAAGATGCATCTGAGCGGGGGGTCCAGTGAGCTTTCCAGCTGACCGCCTGAAAACAGAATCAAATCTTTTCAATACCTGATTGAGACGCGAAGTTTGTTCAGCATTCAGAAACAGCGATGAGGTCTTGAGACTGTGTACTGAATTTCCATTGAACAGTTTATCCCAACCGAGATCCTTAGCGAAACTACGCATCCATTCCATGCCGAACAGGGAGTCATGGTCATCGTCTACAACGTACAGATACAGTGTGTGCGTCTTGTTTATATACGATACGTCGACCAACAGCCGTCCGATGCAGCGCACGGGGTGCTTTGAGTAACTGATGAATTGCTTATTTGTTGGTTGTAGATCGTTGATATTCAGCTTGATTGCTCGCAGCGTCCTCCCACTGATAATGCCTGTCGGCGCTCCGGAGTCGAGTTCCATAATCAGCTGTTGTCCGTTGATTTGCACACTAACCCTTTCCTTTTCACACGGTTCGATCGTGTTTACACTGTTGAGTCCGTTTAGTTGCACAACAGAATCAACACGCTCTGCCGGTACTGTGGCTTCTTTTCCGTGTTTACGGTTGTCTCTATTCTTGTCTGATGCTCTGCAGACTCGAGCGAGATGTCCTCTTCTTCCGCACTTGTGACATTCGGCATCCTGATACGGGCATTCACTACGCAGATGCTGCGCTCCACACCCGTTGCATGCACGTTGTTCCTTGTTTTCACGAGGTGCACCGCGTGGAACACTGCGCGCTCGTTCTGAGTGTCCGCGGCCTCGATATGTTTGACGTTTAGTGTATTGTTTACTCTTTTTCTTCGGTAAGTTGGCAGCTATGAGTGCGTTCACGGCTTCCGCTGCTAGGCTCGATTGCCCGTTGGTTTTCACATCGTCCGTTGTACAGCGCGTTGCCTCTAGCGTATGGGCGATTTCGTATGCCTTCTTGAAATCCTTAGGTTTCTTCGAGAGAATTTCGTCGCACATCTCCCGGTTTTCCAACCCATGTAGGAGCTGCTCAATCAGCATGCGATCCAAAAATTCTCCGTATTCACAATGGGTAGCGCCTTGCCTCAATCGTAGCGCAAAACTAGCAACACTTTCGCATTTTTGTTGCTTGATTAAGCGGAATTTCACACTTTCCGCGTACTTATTCCGAGAGCTGTCAAAATGTGATATAAGCGTGTCACAAACCTCCTTGTACGTGAGGTCCTCTGGATTCTTCGGAGTGACGAGGAATTTGAGCGCTTCGTTCAGCTCGGTGCCCATGTAAACCAAGGCGTAGTCCCTGTGCTGACTTGTTTTGACTTGACTCAACTGCAGTGCCCGGTCGAAACGTTTGAAATAGTCGGCGACGGTCGATTCCTCGGAGATGCGAAACTCCTTGCAGGCAAATGTCGGCGGTTTCTGGAGGGTGAGCGCTGCTGCTGTGGCTACTCCCACGCTGCCGTCTCGGCTTCCGTCCCCTGGAGCTGCGACGTTCGTGATTGACGCCTTTATAGCAGACCCGGGCAAAGTTTGACTTCATGGGAGCAGTGTACCTCCATAAACACCTCCATAAACCTTTCGCATTTCGGGTCGCTTCATTAACGCAATGAGGAGTGAGTACATGTTTACCATCACTGATTCAGGACAGGAGTATGCATTTCTCGCTTGCACTTGCAGGAGGCACCAAAAAAATATTTCTCGCTTGCACTCGGAGCATCGTCTATGTCCTGTGTGCCGCACAAGTAATTTTTCACGACAGGAGTGTGCTTTTCTCACTTGCACTTGCAGCAGCAATGAGGTGGGCACCGGGAGTCAAAAAATCCTACCTGAGGAGCACTTGGGAGTCAAAAGAGCCGGGTTTGCCCAGGTCTGCTTTATAGCCTCCGTGAGCATGCTCGTCATTGCATTGAGCAGCTCTTGTGGTACCGCAGCTGAAGTTGTCATGGCTGCATGAATTCTTCTTTATTCGAAGCACTTGGATGTAGCTTATCCACACTTACTGACACCAATGTTATGTTCTTAGTTTCGTGGGTAGAATAATAAGACTAGATTTATTCAGGACAATACTTGCTTTATTGAACTTGAGTACTCGCTGCACGCCACAACCTACAGGAACTAATTCAGACTGGCAAACTAAGGCTACTCAACGGTTAAGATACAAAATTAAACTGGGCGGTAGGTGTCGCCTGTGAGCAGTGGCGCGTACATTCAAATCGCATACACAACAGTAAATATACCCATATCCCCTGACCCATGATGTAATTAGCCAAACAATCGCGAAGCAAGCACTTATTTTCGACTTTCACTGTTTTTTGAGCAAAACTCCATGCTTACTGTTGTGGTGAATACTCGGGGCGTTATCTAGGAGAAACTTTACTAACTATCCATTGCTGTGTGATTCAATAGGTTTTACTATAATGGGCATAAGATATGCAATTATTAATCAGTCACCTAAGTTATAACGTAAATTGAACTCGACTACAACATGGTTTATGCAAACTTAGTAATCACGTTACACAGTAGATTGCGCGTTCATACAAAAATATTAATTACCAAACTTATCATCCCACCCATATGTTGTGCAATTGCGATTATATAAAGAAACAAGGTACGGATAAATTGAAGTCATATTTTCACAAAAACTTCAAAAAATGTCGCTACGCTCGCGCTAACGTTCCATACTAACTTTCAGCTAACATAATTCATAAACAGTTATTAATTTATACGAGACAAGAAAAAATTCTGAAATCAAGTTCATCCAGGGGATCCGCCACTGTTAAGGATGCAAAAGAGCCGATAAGCACAATGGCTGAAATCAGGCTCATTCGATTCGTCTCAATGAGTAAATTATAATACAAAGCACATGAGGTGTCTGCCCTAGGATGCGCGGGCAGCCCGCGTTTTATGTGGCAACATTTGAGCTCAAAGGTGCCCATAAGTACGAGTATGTAGGCTGAAAGTGGTACCAAATAAAAGCTTGCTTATCCCTCTATCGAAATATCGACGCAGCCAAGGATTTATTTTATTTCTTTCAAGGATTTCTCCCACACTATTAGAGCTACTGCGTTCAAATTTTATGTGAAGGATAATAATAGGAGGAGGATCCATAATATTCAACAACAGTAAAAGAAAAACACTTTGGTTTAAAGGCGACGGACGCCACGTCTTTATCGGTAGAGGATATCTTAATTATAGAAAAAGATGATGTTGTTTCTAATGACAATTAAACTATACCTAATAATAATGCAAAAAATTGTTTAATACATCACTTGTATGTAGTCTTATTAAAAATACCGTCAACAGGAATTTTAAATCTGAGTATTGCATATCTGGTCTTTATTTCTTCCGTTAATGGCAAAAAGCATTGATCCGTCCATCGATCCGCGCAAAGACCTCTTGGGTGAGATTCGCTTATGGCAAATTCATTGCTGCTAACTTCGACGCGAAGCGCGCGAAGTATCTGCTTAATCGTTGTGACGTGATGCTTACTCGGTTCTGTTAGCAAATGAATCGGTTAATTACCCGTCCCTGGTGAAGGCGAGAAACTTTTACAAGTCTTACAACTCTTACGTGGGTGACACCGGCAAGCTTCTGAGGAATAAGAGATTACGGAAATTCTTTGGCGATTTTCCTGCACTAAATGAAAATCAGTGTCTATTCGCACCCGATTTTCCCGTGTAAATACACGGGAAACACGGGTACACGGGTTGCTCGGCAAACATCGGAATCGCCTGTCCATGTCCGAGTTTCTCGAATAAATAAAGAAAATGTGGTCCGTTTTGGCGCAATGAAATTGCTTAAATTTTTGCTGAAATTAGGAATGATCGATGTTACAAAATGTTAGCATAATGTTAACATCTGTAGCTAAGTATCGATGTCCGATTATCATCGTACTTTTAACATCGATGCTGTACTGCAAAAGTACTAAATACTTTATTAAATATCTCGCAAATGGGACGAGCGCGAATTTTTTTAGTGATTTTCCGTCGATGCGCTATGCAATTAAGGGGCACCGAATAAACCTGCATACAGAGATAAGTATGAGAATCCCAAAGCCAAGTTTAATGTCATAAGTCGCTTCGATTATTTGCTCGTAGTATCGAAGTCACGATGTTTGACATCGCCATCGCTCAACATTGATGTTTCGTGTCGCAACGGACCGGCGGCGGCTTAATTACAAATATAAGAATGTTTTCCTTAAATTCCTCGCGCTAAGGATAATATTGAGATTTTTGTGATTCGAATCCCCTTAATACAAACAATCTCTTTGGGATATTGCAATCTCTGGAAAAAGTCACCCATTTCGGTAAGGTGTTGCGCAATGGCACAGAATGCAGGCAGATGTAGTGCGATTCTCTAAGAATTTTTGAAGGATCGCTGCAGCAGAATTTTTGGCCGCTTCTGAGAATTTTCGATGTTATGTTCAATTTTGTACGGTCAAGCCCAGAATGCGCGTGCACGCACCTCACAACTTACAGCATTTTGGGTCGTCTGTTTGGAGTCGTCCTAAAGCATCCTGATTTGCACACTTTCCCGTAGCCGTTATAGATTCCTAGTATTTATAAGAACATTTTTTCTACGAATTTCGTGCCTCCTCCTTCCACCACTTAACCATAAAATAAGGGGTCACCATGACACCTTGGACATGAGCAGGCGCATGAAAGCACTGTTAAATATTTTCTCGAAAGCTTAACCGAAGGATGTGACCAATTACATCAGGTGTATGACAATTTCCAACCACGCAGAACAAAACTATGGGGAATCCGCGATTAAAGTATGTACGAGGTACTTTGAAGCTGTTCTTATCGCCGCAAGTTACTCGGAATATTTGAATGCCACAGAATAGAAGAAAGGAAACGGCAGGAGCTCTGGCCCCGATTTTTGCAATCACTTGAAAAAGTTAAGAATAATTATAATTTTCAGACTAAAGGAAAAGAATATTTCGAAGAGTATATAGAAATGGACAAAGGAGTGAAAGAAGCTGCAAAGAACTTTCCCCAAGCAAATGTTGACGGAGAGTACGAAGGTTTTGAAATCAGTTCACGCAATTTCGTGCAGAACATCTTCAATTTAATTACGTTTAATTAAAATACGCATGGACCACCTAATTGAATTAATATGTACAATTCCGATTTATTGATGCGGTGCGAGTGTAGCTTCATAAAATTGTACCTGTCGCAGACCTCTGGAAAGCCAATGCTGTTTCATTTCACTGAAAAATTTTTCCTCACACGTGCGCGGAAACCACTACTATTCCGCACGGGTTTGCGTGTGGAAACACGCCGATTGCCCACTGTAAAGCCTGTTGGGAATAACCCACTGGTAATTTTAAAGAACACAAGCGAGACTTCGAATAACACATGGGTACCTGAAATGGAAATGCACTCAGAATATTTTCTTTCTTCTTCAATTCAATTCTTCAAGAAATCCTTCATGGGAGCCGTATACCTGAGTGCATTTGTGTCGCTCGATTAACGCAATGAGAAGGAGTGCGTACATGTCCCACACTGATCACTGGACAGGAGTATGCATTTCTCGCTTGCACTTGCAATAGCAATGATGAGCTCTAGAAATCTACCTGAGGAGCACTCGACTCGACGGTTAAGGCTCGTGCACTCAGAATATTTCTTCAAGAAATCCCTTTTTTTTTATATACTCGCACGTGTTAAACATCCTTTTAATGCTTTTCAGGTACCTAAAAAAATTATTTAAGCCGGGTAATAGTATATTGCTTTGTACACCTGTACCTTAGATATCATAAAAACCTTTCGTATATCTTTTTGAGAGATAATTACAGCAAAAATGGTCGCTTCGCTCGTGCGTCTAACCCTGCCATCGTGGGCAATTGGCTAGTTTCCACCCTAGTTGCACAATAGTATATTACGATACAAGGGCGGTAAGTAGCCGATTGCCCACGATGGCGGTGTTGACGCACGAGCGAAGCGAGTGCGTTAACAGCCATCATGGGCACTCGGCTACTTACCGCCCGAGTTACGTATGCTATTTTTCAGCACGAGTGCGGGGTAAGCAGTAGGTACGTTACCGCACATGTTTCCATTCGGTGACTCATAAATTAACCACGGTGCGCTAAGGAGCCGATTGCCCACGATGGCGGTGTTAGACGCACGAGCGAAGCGAGTTCGTTTATAGCCATCGTGGGCAATCGGCTACTTACCGCACCGTGGTTAATTGATGATTTACCGCATGGAAACCCGTGCGGTAAGGTACCACTTACCCCGCACGTGTGCTGAAAAATACTATTTCCGAATGTGGTGCCACTTCTATAACGATCATGAAATAAAAGAGAATTCTACCGTTTACAAGCGTTTCTCAGAAGCTATAAATTCGGATAAAGAATTATTTTACCACTGGTCTGACACAGACCGTATATTGAGGACCAGTATTTACATTTTAGAGACACTGCAGGCTAGTTTCGACAATTACAAGACAAGGCTAACTGAAAACGCTGATTTAGCTGCAAAACAAAATTGCGCTTTACAGAAATTGGGTCTAAACAATCACCAGGCGTTCCTTGTAGCGTTGATTCAGCGTTGGTATAATGTCCATATGGAGGCGTATGGACTCCAGGGGGGATCCAGAAACTTTTAAGGGGGGGGGGGGGGGGGGCATTTATATCCCCCCCCCTTTTTACCGTAATAAATTTTATTAAATTTTTGGCTTAAGTTCCCAATGCTCCTTTTTTGGAAGTGCCCTAAAACCTTATGGAAATGTTCCATTTATGGTCGGAACGAGTGAATAAGGTTAGTATTGTTTACGGAAAACAATACTTTCGCAACAATTAACTTGTTTTAACACCAAAAATTGCAAAAATCAAAGTCAATTTCGTCTCATTTTCGAGATATAAAATTATTCAGAGTGGATATTCGCATCGTCCTTGCTTTGTACAATCGAAATTTGCGCTCATGTACATGGTAAATAATTTTTTAAACATCGGTACGAAAGAATTCGTAATAAAAATTTACCTTTCTTAAAAAATATCTACTGACAGATGATTTTCCTTTTACAAAATTTTCAATTTTTGGTGTTAAAACAAACGAAAACAAGATAATTTTTGGGAAAGTATTGTTTTCCGTGAACAATACTTACCTTATTCACTCGTTCCGACCATAAATGGAACATTTCCATAAGGTTTTAGGGCAATTCCAAAAAAGGAGCATTGGGAACTTGTTCCAACGCTACCTCGGAAAGAAGTTTTTCAACTTTGAGACGCCTCAAAACTTGGTTGCGCAGTACGATGACTGAAGATCGTCTGTTAGGTTTAGCTCTTTTGCACATTCATCGCGATATAAATGTAGATATACAAAAAAAACATTGACCGCTTTGCTTCGAAAAAAAATCGACGGTTGACATCATACTTTGAAGTATTTGTCGGTAAATTTTTATTGTGATTTGGAAATGTGAAGAAACGAAATCCAAAGATTTGTTGATCTCAAAACGAAAATAGATTTTAGCAAATTAAATTATTATTGCAAAATAAAAAGTGTTAATTCTTATTTCATCTGTCTTGTTTTAAAATGGAAAAATATCTTCGAGGGCCCTTGTATGGACTCACAGATGAAATCAACTTACGTCCAAAAGTCGCCAGTCTAAGCTTGCGCACTCTTGACACTTTCAGCGGAATATTTTAAATATTTTACAAAAAGAGAAAAGTTATCTGTTCAACGGACCAGATTACAACACCCTTATGTTTTTTGGTCAGTTGAATACGAATCTGGTGTCAGATTGGCTCCATCACTTCTAGGTTTTTTTCTAACCTCAAAAGAAAGTGTTGGATATCAAATTAAAGCTCATTAGGAGACGATTTCAAAAAATTGTTTCATTATGGAAAAAATAAAAAAAAATATTTAAATAATAAAAATACAATAGGGCGGCGTAGTATCGTTCAACAAAAAATTTTGCCTCCCTATTTTATTTTTGTTATTTCAATAGGAACTTATAATGTGTTTAACATTCGAATAAACTAAGAAAAACTAAGAGACTTAAGGGGGTAGTCTCATGTTCGATCTTCAAAAAATCTTTTTTTTTTTTTTTGCATTTTCTCAAAGTTAAATAAGTTGAGAATATACTGTAAAACTTTTAGACCGATACACTACGTCATTTTAAAGTTACAACATATAATAGGGGAGAGCGCACCCTGCATCTGCATATATGAAAATTTTTTCGCTAAACTTTAAACGCGTTTTTCTCGAAACTACTTTTTTTTCGTCGGCACGGATGATTAAAGAAAAACTATAGGACCGATTGGGCTGAAATTTTCACATTTTATTATAAACATGAATGGTTCTGGCGGGTAGCAGAATTAGATGTTTTAATCGATTTCTTTCCGTTTTATATCGATTTTAAACCGAAAAAAACCGTCGATTTTGTAAAAAAAATTTTACAAGGCCACCATTTTGCTATTTTTCACTCAAATCTTTTAAATCTGCTACGGGCCAGAATGACAACCCTACTGAATAATAATCTTTTTGGAATTTTGATTTCAGATGAATGGGAAAGGAGCAATCAGGGGGGCGAGCTACCTACTTTTTTTTGAAGACATCTACTTCGCCTCACCAAAATGACCTTAAAAAATTTCTTTTTTTATTTAAAAGAAATGTTTTTGTATTGTTCAATAGTTTAATAATAACATATAATTATCACAAGAAGATTGCATTTCATTTTCCACACAAAAAAAAATCTTAAAAAACCTTCAAAATTTAAGCTCGGACATGAGACTACCCCCTTAAGTAAGTATATACGGTAGGGGGGCTACACACAAAATTTGAATGCAATTTATTTTTCTAATAGTGTGGGAGGATTTTTGAAAAAAATGAAATCAATCTTTGGCAGTTAAATCATAAAATTGAGGCTGCGTCGTAATTGGTCCAGGGCCGACCAGGCACCCGTCGACATTTCGATAGAGAGACAAGTAAGTTTTTATTTGGTACTGCTTTCAGCCTGTATGCTTATGGCCACCTTTGAGTTCAAATTTCGTCACATAAAACGTGGGCTGTCTGCTGCATATTCCGGCAGGCACTTCATGCGTTTCGTTTATCAGCTCTTTTGCACCCCTAAAATTCACAGAAAATGGGCAGTATTTTGAGCGAGTGAACTTGTTAACTTTTCTTCGTCGACGCGTCTTTGCATCGGAAATATGATAAATTGTTGGGCTTCTCTTTGAAATCATTTTAAAAACTTTTAAAATAATTAATTTGCGTTAATCCATTCCGCGAAATGAACTGGGCAAACATAGTCGCGGGCACAACTTGTATTTCACAATTTGATATCGTACATACTTAAGGGGGAGATTACCTTTAGAATTTGCAAAAAATTGAATTTTTTTATCATAATTCGAATATATAATATGTTAAAAATATACTGGTAAAAGGAAAAATCGAAATATTGAATATAAATGGAGTTATTGTCAAAAACGTCAGAGCCCGCGTACCGTCATTAACCAGGTAGTCGGAGAGCTTGGGTCGGAGCAATGCCTTTTCACAGTACGTTTGTGTATTCTTTTGTCTCATAACTTGAAGATCTTACTCCATTACTTGGCGACGATATAAAACAACATCTTCTACCAATTTACGAAGATTTGTCCAGAGATGGTTTACTGGAAAGATGCTTCGGTGGCCATACCCGGAATGCAAACGAAAGTTTCAATGCGACAATTTGGCGAATATGTCCGAAGCACCTCAATATTTAATGAAGGCCACACCTCAATTCTCAAACTTATGAACGAGCTGGGTATAATTGGTGGCACCTATTGTAAAGTTTTCGCCGAAAATACCGATGAGGCACGAATAGTGAAACGGAACCAGATGAGTCTTTCCGAAACAAAAGCAGCTCGTACAGCTCGAAAACAGAAGCAGCTCGAAGATAATCAGCATTTTGAGGAGGCCGAAGGTTTATTGTATGGATCCGGAATCGCCGATTGATCAGTAAGTCACTTTAACTTATAGTTATACCGTACCGAAACTTTGAACGCGATTACATATCTGAAACTATATTTTCAAAAACTGCTCGATCTGTAACTCAAAAAGGTTTCGACCGATTAGGCTGAAATATTCAGAGGTTTCTCTTTATGGTGCTATCGGAAGGATGTACCTAAAAATTTAAAGATATCGGGTTAATAAATAATTTTTTTTGGGGTCAAAACTGTTGAAAAATAGCCAAAAATTTGGACCTTTGATTTTTGAATGTTTAACTTTTTTATTATTTTATAGGTTTATCCTTCCCTTTAATATATCGTAAAAATAATAATCGACAAAAAAAAACTTTTTTATTTAAGATAAATAGAAACATTTTGACAGCTGCAGCAGTTTTCGATGACTTGCAGCACACGCTTGAAGAAATATTCTGTAGAGCCGCCATTTGGTAAAAAAAATAAAAATCATATGTTTTTTACACTTTAATAATGTATTATATCAAAAAGATGTCAAAATTAATATATGATCAAATTATGTTATCACCTTGAAAAAAATTCATTAAAATTGACTGATTTCACCCGTTCTAAAGGTGACCCCGGTGACCTTCTCCTAACTTGGGGAAAAAAAATCGATTTTTTTTACGGAAAAATGTTCCTTAATATGTCTAGAATCATGTCCTAAAATTTGACGAAAAAAAAATTATGGGTTTCGAGTTATAGTGCTATATATTTTGAGAGAAAAACGGTGGCGCAGCTGAAGCCCGAGCACGCTGTTTGGGACGCCGCCGGAAGAAATTCAATTCAGTTATATTTTACGTGGCCACGAGAAAATGCCAAAAACTCAAAAGAATTTTACATCAAAAACTCCAAAAAGAAAATTCCGTGGAAACCGGCACTTTCAGCCGGTGAAGTCGACCTAAAATCAAACGCATTTTTCTCGACTTTAGTTTTTCAATCGTAATTCCACGATATCTCTTGAACCGCTCCACCGATTTCCATAAACCTTGGTTCACTTTGTTCAGAATTCAATTGTGCACAAATCTAACTAGGATATAAGACAAAACCCAAGTAGATTTTTTTTACAGCACTTTATGTAAAAAAATTTTCGATTTTTGACTTTAAATGGCAGCCATTTTTTTTCTAATCGACCGATTGGTTACATCCTGGTTAGATCTGTAGATTTTTATGTCTAATTTATATGGTTTTTTGAGTTTTCTGTTTCAAATCATTTGGCGAGCCGAACCGCAATTACGGAATTATGAAAAAAGGCCGATTTTTTTTGGCGCCCTCTGGCGGCGACGGGTGATCGAAAAATGAAAAAATTTCTAGTTTTTGTTAAAGACTTCCAAATAAAAAAAGATTCAAGGTCATATGTTGTTTTGTTTTGTTGTAAAAAGATCCCAAACTTTTGCCTTTTTTAAAATTCAGTTAGGAGAAGGTCATACCGTGGTGACACACATCATTCACCCGATTTTTTAATTTAAACATCTCTGGCACCGACGGATAAATATTCGAAGAGAAAAGTTGCGCCTTCTCGTCTGAAAAGGTCATAAAATGAAAACCTTACAATTTACATACATGCTGCAGCTGCACTTCCAGCTCTATAAGATAATTAAGGTGATATGCGAGCGATGCTTCTGCTCAATGTTTTGCAATGATTAAAATAAGTAAACAAGTGCCATATGTTACCTGGCATTGCACTGCTTGAGTCTAATAATCCTAGGGATGTTTGGGATGCAGGTAGTCGTAGCGGACGATTTTAGGCACCCGCCAAGCGGACTCCTTTAACCTCCTTGCTGCCTCATCTCAAAGTATGCTACCTAAGCCCAGCTATCCTGTATAATATACAGTGTATTGTATACCATAGCATATGCTTTATTGTTTTGTTCGAAATTACAACTACCTAGGTCCTAGGTGCAAACTTTCAGGCCCGTAGCAGCCAACTGTTGCGGTTTGGGTAGAACATTATTTCAAATGAGGCAGTTAATACGAGCCTCCGTTGTCGCACCGTCAGTCCCCATGTAAAATATACGCTTGACTCGACGCCCTGTCGCCGCACACGCAGAAAACGGTCGTCTGCTACGGAGTGCGTGTCTTCTATTGGCGGGAACAAAACAAATCAACAATCAGCAACCTTGTTGTAAAAATGCTGAATAGCAATGCAGTACTAGAAGAAGCATGCTATACTGTGTGGGAGTGTTTGTGCTGTCACTCGGAGGTACATAGCAACCATTACGAGGCGAAGGCTAGCGCATCTGCGTTGTTACTGAAATGCCTTGGACAGTTTTGTTTGAAACTTTGAACGTGCTATGTGCTTGAGTTTTCTGCAGTCAGTTTTGTTGAGCCAAACGAAGTGCGTGTTGCATCTCAGTTTTGTTTAATCAATATTGGTCACAGCATCTAGCGAAAGTTCCGTGCTACAGCTGATTGTGACAATTGTGTACTTTTGCAATAGGATAGTCAGTGTTGAGAGCAAGTTAAAAATTGCCATAAGTTTTCCAAAGGGAAATAAAAGTGCTGCCAACAAGTGATATGAGGGTAAGCTTTTTGTGAGCAGTTGAGTTAAATTTTTTTTTGAAAGTGATGCAATGATGCCTGGTGAAACCAAACGAATATATCTTAAATTAGAACAAGACGATCCTAACAAATCTGTAAAATATTTATTCTTGATTCTTAATTCTCTATAAGTTGTGGTGATTAGCTGCGTTCGACTCGCCATTGCCTCAGTGAGCCGACTCAGTTTACTCAGTTGCTCACTGACCTGCACCGTTTTTCTCACTCTTAATATCCCGCTTTTCCGGAGCCAGAAACAAAGAATATCTATATCAACAAGAAAGGGCACTAATACGCCTGAAAATGCCTAACTAGTATGCAATGTCTGGAAAACACATCCAGAAAAATTTCCCATTAGCTAAAACAAACGAACGAGTACCATCCTATTCCCGTAAGCAATTAAGAGAGAGAACCATAGCCGGCAATACAAAATGAGATACAAAATACACCGTGTTTTTACAATGGAGTTTTGAGGCGATTTCTAATTCTCTCTATTACCATGCCTGAGTGCTACCTCTCCTCAGATCATAAAGCATAGGAACAATGCGAGTGAAGAAGGACTTAGTTGATATACATATACGTACGCGGTTGCTCTTATTTTCTCACTCTACATTTCGCAGGCGATTCCTAATAATTCATAGCGACTGTGTGCGGCGCTTTTTTATTTTATTGAGATTTAACTAATGGCTTGAAAAGTTTGGAACATTTTGAAATGCAATTAAGAAAACAGCTGTTATTTTCTTATAAAAATGATGGGTGAACATCATATAAGGTGTTTGGTGTGTGGCATTGCAGGGGACAATCATAAGGGAATAAGTTTTCTACCTTGTTGGGAATTGTTCAAAATAAAATCATGCACCCTGTAGAAGCGTTTCAATTTTCATAGCATCTCCCCCCAAATTTTTGTCTTGTTCCCTTACTTGTTTATTTTTCCGATTCTCAAAAATTGAAGAATATAGTGCAATGAAAGAAAAATGGGAAGATCGCTTCAGAAATGCAAAACCGATACCAGCGACACAGAAAATCAGTAAAATTATGCCTTTATTAACTTCTATTGTAGAAGTAAAGTCGTTTTCCCTCTCAGAAAAGTTTATGGTACACATCACAGTACAATTAAAAAATCTTAAAAGCAATCGTTAAGTGAAAAAAATAATAATACTAAGATTATATGAAAGGTAAAATAATATTATTAAATAAAATATTTCAAGTTGATTAGAATATTTTAATCCCTTATAGTAAAATTGCTTTCAATTTTTTTGGACGATATATAGTCAAGAAAGTGAAATTATAGATAATTAAATTCAAAAAAAAAATTAGATTTTGAATATTCGAAAAAAAAAACAGAAAAATTTATGATCACATCTCGAACAGCGGCTTAACCCTTTGCACTCCGAGTGTTTTTTTTCTTAAGAGTGCAGCAACTCCGAAACATTATTGGTTTGGAGCATATAAAAAATGAACTTTTGTTTCACTAAAAAAAAGATCAGAATGTCATTATTAATTCATTTATTTAATTAATGTAGTTTGTGATAAAAGTAATCGAATTTAAAATTTATATTTTGTAATTCAACAGAGTGTGATATCTGTAGAAACAATATCCCATATGCATCCTTGGCTTATTTGGCCATGTGTCACAATATTCGGTTGTTTCACGTCTTCCGGAATTACTTTTTCGCTTAGAACACACTACAATTATTTCCAACTAAATTGTCTTCAAAATATTCAATTTCATTTTCACTTTCGTTTTCACTGATCTCAAAATTTTCCCAATAATCTCCTTCTTCCATGTTTACTCGGTTTTACTCAGAGTAATCAGTGGCGCAGTAGCGGCGCCTACGGAGTTGGGGCACTGATAGCAAATGGCGTAATAGGCGCCTAGGGTTAAAAGTTGCGTAATATAGAGTAGAATTTTAGAAAATTAAAAACAAAAATAATCGAAGGGGTCGGACTCTTTGAAAATGTCGATTTTAATATTTAAACGTTAATAACTAAGTGATAATTACTTCGAATAATTTTCTTTTATTTTTTTTTCTCAAACTACATTCAAAGACGAAAAAAATGTTACCCTACTTTTTATTGATATCGATATTTATTACTAGTCTATCATTAATTGAAAATCTTTTGCCTGCAACTTTAAAAAATCTATTAATAAATAACGGTTTGCAATAAAAGGCTAAAATTGCATTAATAGTGCAAGCTACTTTTAATAAAACATATCAAAAAATGAGCGAAATCGATGAGGGTCGGGTCAAAAACTCGGTGATTTGGCATGGAATGCCCCATATACACTTGATATAATTGGGCTCTTCTGTTGGTTAATAATGTTATAATAATAATATACGAGTATTTAATTGCATTTACTTACACATCTATATATTTTATTGAATTTAAAATATATTTATATATATACTGAGGTGAAATTTCACCCAAGATAACAATAACCCAATTTATTTTAATGATATTTTTGTAAGGGTTAAACTACACCTGATATTGAAGTAACCTACAACTAATTATATCATTAAAGTGCTTCATATTGCTTGGTGAATGATTTCAGCAATCCAGCAATGATGTTTTATATTAGTAGTACAGTCGATTTAGCACGAAAAATAGGGTTGCTCCGAAAAATTACCTACCGGAATTTGACTTGATAAATCGATAGGGGGGCATAAAATAAAGTTAATGCTAGATATTTTTACATCAGAATTATGGTTGAAAATGAGAATATCAAGTAAACATTATGGTATATTAATCCAAAAATATAAAAATAAAATAAAATTTATGGAATACGCGCATCAGCGCGGCCATAAAGTACAATTTTTACACTTTGGCAAGCTCCAGCTCGAGAACGGTAAGATTTACAACAAAATTGTTTGAATAAAAAATGTATATATTTTTGTGACGAACAACTTTCCCATTTACATTACTATGAAAAAATTATTTATTCCTGACGAAAATGCCAAAAAACCACTTTTTTGATACTTTAGCGCCACCTACTTTTTGTAATTTTAGTCGGACGACTTGACTTCAATGAGATAAAATGTAGTTAACAATGTCCTCTAAATTTTTTTTAAATAAACTTTTCTCTAAAACCCATAGATTCTGAGAAAAACGCATCCAAAGTTTTTTTGGATTTTCTCAAAAACAGGGGGGGGGATCAATTCGGAAATCTAACTAAATTTATTTTATGCCCCCCTAACGATTTATCAAGTCAAATTCCGGTAGGTCATTTTTCGGAGGGCAACTTCCAAATCGACTGCACTATATGCGATATTAACTCCTTGCGGCTTTCATGTGTTGATGTGTAATTATTGTTGCCATGGCAAATGCTTGTAAGAGAAAAATGGGATAAACTTGCAGTTTTGTGTGGGAGGCCATTTAAACTATTAGTGCTCACTTAGAGAATCTTGATTTTACTGTATTTTAGAAAACTTCTTAATAATCTTTTTTTTTTTATATAGCCTGATTTTAAACTTTAGAATTAATTCAAAACAAATGATTTTTTTTATACTTCTCGACACTAATTTTCGCAGAAACTCTACATAATGAAGCATTTCTGTTTCCGAATTCTTAATCTAGAGGTAAAATCGTAAAATTCCCTAGTTTTATTATAACCGCAAACAATTTTTTTCCTAATGGTCGTAATATTAGAATATATAAAAATTGTTTAATGAACAGTTGCATGTATTAAGTTTTTGCTTTATCTGAGACCTAGAAATTATCTGTATGCGAAACTGAAATATTCTAGCTATACTGACACTTCCTATATACATACATTATACATATGCAATCAAAAAGCATATCGAGTCTTGTAAATAAGTTTTTGCACGCATCAGTGGAGTTGAGTAGTAAATGATGAAAGTTCCAGGACTTCGCATATCATGATCAGGAGTTCAAAACATTATACACAGTGGCAGTCCACCCATAGTAAGTGCCCCGTAAATTTGAACGCGGACCTCGAGGCACTTTGTTGTCCTAATAAACGGAAAATTATTGTAAAATTTGTACAAATGCCGCAAAGTCCGCCCCAACACTTACGAATATCGCAAAAAACACTATAATTCACAAGAATATTTATCACTCTTCGTTTATAGCACTTATATCGAATTGTATTCGGGTGCGCGGTTTCCTTCTTAATGTTAAACATAGCACCGTATATATCGAATACGCTATGAACGTGGAATGATAAATACTCTAGGGAATTACAGTGTTTGTTGCGATATTCGTGAGTTTTGGGGCAGGGTTTGGGGCATTTTTCCCGTGAATAGTTAATACTTCAAAAGTAATAACTTTTTAAATAAATATCTCGAATTGAATTTGAATAATTTTCCGTTTATTACGATAACAAAGTGTCTCGAAGCACACTTTCAAATTTAGGGGCACTTACTATGGGTGAGTCTCTCACACGGTTCTTTTTCATTACGAAATAATATATTTCAGTTCATCGAAAACTTATAAAGTTACAGTCGACTCTCGATAATTTGAAACTCAAAGGACCAGGGAAAAATTTCAAATTACCCAGGGTTCAAAATAACAGGAGTTTAAGTAACCAAGAGGGAGGGAGGAAAAAAATCAAATAAACAAGAGTTTGATCAAAATTCGTGATTTATTATTTTAAACATTTGTACAATTATTCACAAATGTTCATTTTGAAAAGATGTTCGTAATTTTCTGTTGAGTGAGCGACTTCCGTCCATCATTCTAATGAATTTTTGATAGTGGTGAAACCTGAGAGGTATGTGTATGAAAAACGCTTCAAATTATAGAGAGTAGGGAAGCTCGGACTCCAAATTATCGAATGTTGGCGGGCAAGATACTATTTCTTCAACTTTAAATTACCGAGGGGACCAATTAATATTGATTTTATTCAATTTATCGACTATTTTTCAAGGGGCCGGGAAAAATTTTTCAATTTTCGAGAGATTTAAAGTGTCAAATTATTGAGAGTCGACTGTATATTCAAATTATTCAACAAAGAGGTGTCCAAAAGCTTAAAGTTTCTATATTTTGTAGACGACAAATTTCAGTCTATACAATATTTAGTAAAAGATATGTAAGCATTCAGTCAGTAGATATCTTGTAAAAGGGCAAGATTTCCTGCGTGCAGTTCATTGATTACATAAAACAGTACGACATTTAACGTTTTACGCGTAGGTACGGTGGCTGCATATATTTATGTACATAAGCACTTTAATAAAAAAACCAAAATCTCGAAATTTATTTTTCCTCAAGCACTGCATTTGGTTACGGTAACTCAACCTCAAGTCTCTATTTAAAAAATATTTAAATCACTTGACATTAACCATTTTCTAACATACATATTTTTTTTTAAACCGTCAGGTGTATGGATTATTCTTACTGAGGGGCTTCCTTTGCCCGTAGCGAGTTTTCGAAATTTGATTTTTCGCGTAATTGACGAAATAGTATTGAAAATTTTAAATGACCTATAACAAAACCGGACAATTGTTAGCTTGAGCGGTTTCCGTATCACCACCAGCACTATCACAGGTAAAAACTCACTTGCGAACAAATAAGTAAACAAATATAGCGGGCAATAACAAAAGCACATATAGATTTTATCATAGGTGTAGGTGTTCTCACAGCTCGAAAACTTGCAACGGCCAAGATATCACAGGCGTGGCTTACCTCGGTGCAAGCACCATTGAATAAACTAAGCACCAGGCAAATTACTTGATTTGATTTGTTTAGATTAATTTTCATTAGCACATCAGAGTCAGACGCAAAAATAAAAATCGTTTTGCTTAAGTGGCGCATCCACAGGTGAACGTGTTGGCACAAACCCATGTTTGCGCAATTGTTCGCCTTAGCCCATCACAAGAAATTTGTTTGTCGAGCATCATTTTCCAAAGGCTTCTACTTCTATATGATGAGTGGTGACGTGTGTGGCGTGATTATTCTCGCATTATTACTAACTATTAACACTACTCAATGTCAATGTCATAAATTTGCGCAAATAGTGCCATGCACGTAGAGATTTTATCGCGAACAACAGCACAATCGAAAACATATCAAGAACATGTTGATTTTTACGCGAACTGTTGCGCAAACGATTAACATCACCATTCACAGGCGAATATGCTAGCGCAAACGTAGATTTGCACAAACATGCTCGCCCGTGGATGCTCGCTTGACACAAGTGAGCGTTAAGGCCCCCATAGACAGTCGAACAAATTGTGCAAACTTCTGTTTGCCATAAAAATACATGATAAGCCACTACAAAGTATTGTGCAAATTTCAGTTGTATCTATGTTCTCGTCGCGAAAACATATGTGAAGGTGCGTGTTCCGCAAGAGCAACAATTCAAAGACGATGAAGTTGTTATTGTCCCAACATCGGCATACACGACAAAATAATTTGCGCAACGCCGCCCGTTGCACAAAAGTTATCAAACGCGTTTGAATTTCATCTACCAGATGCGCAACTGCACCATACATGCGAAATATGTTTCCACAATGGCCAGCGTTAAGGGCCCCATACACGGGCGAACAATTTGCACAACGCTGAATATAAATTTTTTTGTGGGTGTGTTCTAAAATGTAATATCAGATCACATGCATTCATTTAGGGCGCAAGGATAATTAGAAGTGATATGACTAAATAATTATCATTAAATCGCCGATAGCTCCTAAACTAAACAATTCTTAAACAAAAATTGACCATTGAAAAATAAGATAAAAGCCATAAAATACACACAAATGAAGTGAAAAAATATTAAACTTCACAGTATTTTCAGTAGAGTTTCGGCTTCAGATATCCAACTACATGCTCAATCTCTGCAACTATTGCACTTTTTCGTATCGGTGGTTTCAGTGTCTAAACTTTAATTAGTTTATCTCCTTCCGATTTTCATTAGCTTATGTAATATTTTCAATTTGGTAAAATCTTTACCATTTTCTATATTGTCTTATATTTTTTAGCTGAAATATAAAGATGTCATATACGGAGAAATTGAATTACCCAAGATCATCAAAGCCATTATTGAAACACCCCAATTTCGCCGATTAAAAGAAATAAAGCAACTTGGATTCGTACATAAGTTGTACGGGGAAGCAAGACACACACGATATGAACACTGCCTTGGGTAAGGTTTGTGACTTATGTTGACAATCCTTTTTAATATGTATAAATCTGCTTTTAGGACTTACATTTTAGCCACCAAATTTTTGGAATGCCTTGAGTGTAACACAACCAATTTAAAAATACCGCAAAATTATAAGCATTGCGTGGCCGTAAGTACTTTCCATTAAACAGTAAAACATTTTTTTACATATTGAAAACATTACAGATCGCTGGACTACTTCACGATATTGGCCACGGTCCCTTCTCTCATTTTTGGGAAAGCGTCAGTGAAGTTAACGTAAGTTAGTTGTCATTTGTTACTGGTTTTGCTGTAATTAATATTTTTAGCATGAGTACAACAGTTTTGACTGCATAGACGCTTTATTTGAGATAGTACCTGAAGTCCTCTCGAAGCCTTATAAAATGCATACTTATGAAAATGAATTGATAAAAGCTTTTATAACCGGCGACAGCAAGATAATATCAAAGCCATTGAAAAATTATGAATTCTTGTTTGAGGTAAAGAGCCATTGTTTTTTATTATTGCACTCGCATTAAAAATATTTATCTCCATCAGATTATACACAACAAACAGTGCGGCATTGATGTCGACAAGTGGGATTATCTGAAGAGAGATGCGTTCTATACTCAACATCATTTGAAACAGCCTGATAAATTGAACCTTGATTTTGATGCAGTCTTTACAGGTATTTATTTACGTTACAACTATAAAAAAATGTATTTGCCACAAGGCACATACATACATTCATATATATATATATGTCGTAGTCCGTTAGGGATTTCAGACCGTTAGCTAACGGCCGGCCGTTAGGAAAACCTGTCATTTTATTATATAACGGTCTGAATTATTCAGGCCGTTAGAAAAAAACCTCAAATTTCCCTAACGGCCTGAGCGCTGTCAGGCGGTCAACGACCGTCCTTACCGATGATCATTTCCCATAAATATTTTGTAAAAGGTAAATTTCATCCGATAGACATTTGGTCAAAGGAAAATTTTAGTCAGGAAGAACGGAAATCAAGTGGTCATCTGGATTCACTCTCTTCTCGATTACGCAAACATCGTTCTCAATAGAAATAAGCTTATATTTTTTGCGTGACGATATGCCGTGGCAGAGGGCATAGTGTCTTTAATACTCTCAAATTCTTTAAGTGCATTAATTACCACATGTTCACAAATGTCTACCTAAAAGCTACGTTCCCTTGGTTTCCAGCCGTGTTTCCTTTCTTGGATGGAGTCCTACCTAAACCTACGTCAATACAGTGTTCTTTTCGACTCGGTGACCTTTAACCCTTTTGTAGCCCGGTCAGGGGTCCCTCAAGGCAGCCATCTGGGTCCTCTGATTTTCATTCTGCCCGTAAACGATGTTGAATGCAACATCAAACACTCGGAGCTTTCAATTTACGCCGATGATATGAAAATCTCCAAACAAAGTTCCTCCGCGCTAGACCACCCCTTCTACAAGCAGACCTAGATTCGTTTTGCATTTGGTGCAGTAAAAACTTTTTGGAATTAAACGTCTCTAAATGCCAATCTATCACCTACTCCCGTGAACGCCTTCCCTCCCACTCTAGAGTTCTATCTTTTGTTTGGCGAGTACATCCCTGCAGTTGTCTGTCTTCGTGATCTCGGCGTCATTTGTGATGGCGAGCTTAACTTTCGCTTTCACATCGACACAAAAGGTAACTCCGCCCTCGGGTTTGTGAAACCCATACGTTGTAAATCCCTTTATGTCTCTTTTGTCCGACCCATCCTTGAATATGCCAGTCAGGTATGGTCTCCTACTCAGACCACGTACATTAATAGAATCGAATCTGTCCAGCGCAGGTTCCTTCGTTGTGCTCTACGTGATTTACCTTGGTCCGACCAGCAAAACTTGCCTCCTTATGAGGATTGACTGAAATTGATCGACTTCGAATCGCTAAGTAAGCGGCGTGACTGCCGACATTATCTTTATTCACCAGCTCCTCACCGGTGTCATTGACTGCCCCTCTTTGTTGCAGCTGATATCCCTCCACATCAATCCCCGTCGCCTGAGATCAGTACCTCTCTTCCGCCCTTCCTCTCACCGCACCAATTATGGCTTTTCCGAACCAATTTCAAGGATGATCTGTAAAGCCAATTACACACCCTTGTTCGACTTTCACCTAACCAAGTCCTCCCTTAAGAAAGTCCTTAATGTTGCCTCTTAAAGTCCCCTTTTTTGTCCCTGTTAGTTAATAAGCCCTAGTTTAGTTCTAGTCCTTAAGTTCTTATGTTTGTATTTATGTATGCATATATGTTTGTATAGCTTGCATTTAGCTGAATTAAATAGACGAAACAAACTTCAAGGCCCTTCCATCTTCGAGTCGGTGAAGATTTACATCGATTTGCATGATCGTCCCATTCCCGCCTGGACGGGATGAGGGAGTTAAATCTGTTGTCGAAATTGGGCCTAGGCATCCAAGCTTGGAACACGTGAACGGTGTATTTTGGAGTGTCCGTACTCCGTACGTGTCGAAGGGTTTACAGAGTTCAGCCTAGTGGCTGTACAAGCTGCTGTTTGTTTTTCAAATAGCTCCACTGGAAGAAAGTGGAGGATAGTATTCAGGCCCTTGGACGAAGTAATCCTAAGAGCACCCGTAATTAATAGGGAGGCCGTTCTGTGAACCTTCTCGCAAGCATGCTGATAACAAGACTACTCTATGGCAGGCCGCCATACTAATACACCGTAGACCAGAATAGACCTGATCACGTTCACGAAGAACCAGTAGACGATTCGAGGTTTGAGACCCCATCTGTTGCAAATTGCATTCCTGCAGGTGTTCAGGGCTGTGATGGCCATCCGCACCTTTTCCTGATTGTTGACCTTCCTATCTATAACGAGGCCTAGGTATCTTACCTGCCTTGAAAGTTTCAGGTTCACTCCTTTAAGGAGTGGAGTCTTGAATAAGGAAATCTTATATTTCCTGGTGAATAACACCAATTTCTTTTTTTGCGGACTAATCCCTAGGCCGCACCTAGCACTCCACTTGATAGGCTTAGCAAGGGCCTGTTGTGAAACCTCCGACAGCGTGTTTGGATGTTTGCCGCAAATATAGATTACATTGTCATCCGCATTGCATTCACATTGCAACCCGAGAGGTCCAAGTCAAGTAGCAGGTCGTTTAGGGTCAGGTTCCACAGAAGCGGCGACAGGACTCCAGCTTGAGGGGTACCCCTGTTCACGTATCTACGGATGGAAGCGCCCCCCAGATTAGAGTTGATGACCCTACCCTTAAGCATGAGGTATACCAATCCAATGAGTGACCCGCTTACACCCAGGCTCTCCATTGCTGATGTGATCGCCCCCGGCTTGACATTGTTAATGGCGCCTTCGATGAAGGAAGGCTGCTAATGTTTATTCCTTGTACAGTAGAGCTCTCTATATCTGATCTACCAGGGCATGGATGGCCGTGTCAATAGACTTACCCTTGGTATAAGCATGTTGAGAGGGCGATAGTTTCGACTGGTCCACAATCTCCTTAATACAGGGGCCAATTAGTCTTACCAGAGCCTTGAGAAGGAAGAAAGATAGACTAATTGGTCTGAAGTCCTTAGGCTTACTATGCGAGGTTTTTCCCCCCTTTGAGGATAAAACCACCATCACCTTGTTCCAGGCTCCGGGGATGTATGTACATCCACCGAATGCAGACCTCAAAGATGTAGCCAGCACGAGAGTCTACAGTGACATAACTTTCCTGCAACCAAATTAACATTATAGCTATCACGGCTGGTAGGAAGTAATATAGCAATAAAATATACATAATCATTTACTCTATAATAATAATAATGATAATATATTTCGTGCAAATTACAAAGAGCAAGTCTTATAAATGTACATAAAATCTTTGAAGTAAACTATAGTGGCATTCAAATAATTCCGAAACAATAGAATAAAATAGTTCAGAATTAGGTATACGTAGGGAAGACTATTCCAGCTACGGATAGCCTGGACAAAGTAAGATCTTTCGCCATATCGTGAAGGAGGCAGGAACTTCTATTGGAACGCAAAAACTTAAGTTTATCATAGAAGTAGCTGAGAGCCCTTTTAAAGACAAGTCCATGCAAAAACCTGAGTCCGCGTTTTACAAGGTACACATCGATAGGGACGCCCATTAGCGAGTTCACGTATTGCGAGGTGCGTGCGCTACGTGGCTGTAGATGTATGTAACGCAAAACATCGTTGAAGGCGACCCGAAGTCGAGTTTAGCAAAGGCTACCACACGTAAAATGTGGAAGAAGGATAGACTTTGTCAGTTTACAGCGCCAGGACTTTGGAAGGAACTTCGCGGTGACTCTCAGCTGGCGCAACCCACGATATATTTTTCCGAGCATATTTCTTATGTAATTGCAACAGGTAAACCTCGTATTCAATGTGATACCCAAATCTTTGATCGAAGATACATAAGGCTACGCTGTATTGTTGAGCACGACAGGAGGCAGAGAGGACTCTCCAATTAGAGTGCGGTACACCGGTAAACAGTTGATTTACGTGGATTTAGCATTAGATCGTTATTAGCAGACCATTGGTGTATTCGCATCAATAATTCATTTAAACGGTCTACACAGTCTTCATTCAACCCAAGTAACCCAACCCTGCTCAAGTAAATTTGTACCTCATCTGCGTACATGTGGACGGAACTGTTTACTAGGACTGAGGGTACATCGTTAATAAATAGGCAGAAGAAAAGTGGTCCCAATATTGATCTCTGGGGTATGCCCTTATGGAGATCAGTCGTGCTAGAGATAGAGTTACCCACCTTGACGGATTGGAAACTATCTGTAAGTAATTTACAAATAAGTTTAAGGGCTGACGAAGAAAAGTCATAAGAGCTACTCTATTTAGATAGAAGTTTATGGTGGTTCACGCTTTGCGAAAGTCGAGAAAAACCAGAATTTTCATTTCATCTTTATCTAAGGATTCAAATATATCAGTCGTAACCTTTAGCAGAGCAGTTTCGAAGCTACGATTAGATCGAAAAACAAATTGCCAGAGAAACAATATGTTGTTCCCGTTCACATTAACCATCATTTGTTGCAGCATAATTGTTTCTAAAATTTTCCCTAAGAAGCTTAAAAGACTGATAGGTCGTAAGCCATTAAGTTCTGCCGGAGAAGTTTTCTTAGGAATAGGAACGATTAGTGTCTTCTTCCACTCATTAGGGAATTCTGATTTCGTAAAACACTGATTATATGTATATATGCACCAACGGACACGTAATATAAGGTGCTATGATTTTGACAAATCTTGGTGAAATAAAGTCCACCCCTATTGCGTTCGATTTGAGAGCGTGAATAAAATGCAGCACTTCAGTGGAGTCAACGCACCTGAAGCTAAATCCGTCACTACTAAAGCTTTTATGATTGAGAATAAGCTTTTCTCCATTTGCTCCAGAGGAGGAAAAATGATCATTAAGAGCATTAGCTAATGTCGGGCTTTGATGTTTTGCTAAATACGCCCAACTCGCGAATGATATTCCATACTTTTTTAGAGGGTTGGGATGGATCGAGTTTCGCAGCAATGTATTGACTCTTAGCATTTCGAACCAAAGAAACTACCGTGTTTCGAAGCACTTTATAATTCACTCGATCTCGGGGGTCACGATTTCGTTTAAGCGAGACCGACAAAAGTCTTGCTCGCTCATGGAAACGCGTATTTCGTCAGTGATCCAAGGGCAACGCTTATGACGAACGGTACAACTCTTTACCACAACATATTTATCGTAAAGATACGTTATTTCACTAGTTAAAACTTCTACTTTACTATCAAGAGACTAGCACTGTAATATTTCTTCCCACGAACATTGTGTCAGCTCCTCCACAAGCATTTCCGTATCAATATTTTTGAAGTCGTGGTATGTAAAGGTAGTTGGGATATCAACAGGATTCATGTTCATGTCATGAGTTAGAAATAGGAAATCGTGGTCAAAGTTACTTGGTGGGCTTATTTGATTATGAAATAAAATTCTGTCCTGATTAGTCGTCATAATATAGTCAAGTTGTGAAGGATTATTACAATTAAAGTAGGTAGGTAGGTCATTAATCACATAAAGTTCGAGCGTCTGTATAAAGTAGAGGAGATTATCACAGATCAAGGTATCACAAAGTTTATTTACATTTAGGTCACCACACACGATAATGTTGGGCAACCGAGAAGTAGCGCAAGAGAGTTTATTCGCAAAATCACTGGTATTCTCCAAGCTAAAAGAGCAAAGGGCCAATAAACACCGAAAATGGCACATTTATCTCTATTAGTGCTAATCTCCACTCCAAGGAACTCAAAACAATGGCCAGGGGATGAGTTTGCAATATCTTTTACTTTTAAGGACCTGTGAAAAAGGATAGCCACCACACCACCTGTTCTAGTCACTCTATCGTTCTTGTATATATTATAATTAGGAATGGTGACAAATTTAGAACGTAAGTTCCTCATCCAACCAGTTCTCACTGACTACCAACACGTGAATGTTGGAACACATGTCACTAACAAGATCGGCTTTGTTACGCAAACTTCTAGCATTTAAATATACTACGTGAAGCCCAGTATACCGCGAAGAAAAGATGTTACAGAGACATCTTACCTTGTCCAAAGGAGAAACATTATTCATGATCATATGGCGCAGCCCGCAAGCACCAGAAAAGCACAAACTTAAACCTCTGGTAAGACATCGCTAATTGTGTGACACATAGAGATCTCCGACAAATAATAAAAACTATGAACATCTTCAATAAATAAAAGAAAAACGAAAATCAATAACAGATAGTAAAGAAACACGAATTTACAATCCTATCCCAGTTATTGAGTATCATTCATATTCCGACTCCCTAGCATCTACCTTGTCACCCGCGCCTGCTTGCTTGGTTATGGTCAGAAGGACGTCCATGTAGGGTACAGCTATGGCAGAATCACCATGTGTAACCCGTACAAACACGATGCCATTACGCGAGAAGACCGAGCTTCTTAATTTTCCTGAAGCCCAGCGCTTTGCTAAGAATCTGTTGGTGCATCGCAGTTAAGCTTTCATAGGCTCTCACGCTGCTATTGGACTTGAAGGACTTGCAAATCTGTTTGAGGGTGACGTTTCTGTGTGTCCTTATCTTTCCCAAGAATGAACGCTATTCATAGACGCTACAGAACCTCACCATCAGAGGTGAAGTCTTCCGTTTCCCTGGGTGGCCTGCGCGGAACGCACCAGAATGACAAAGTATTCCCCAACGTTGTTGACAATTTTTTTTAAATTTTATTCGGGTTCTCATTCTGAATATGAGGCACACCGGTAATAATGATCTCGGTAAGCCGCCTCAGCCTGCGCTTCTCATCAAGTTCAAATCTCAGCAACCTAACCGCGAAAAGAGTCAATTTCAGCATGGGCATGCGCCAGTTTAGATTGCAACAACTCTTCAAATTCAGATTTAAGCTGATCTGCCCACGCAAAGAGTTGACTTCCGCATGCATCAGCTGAACCTGCGATTGTATCAGATGTTCGACCTTCTCATCAATTGGGTGAAGTGCTCTTCGAGTGTACTGTGGCTATGTACTTCTGCAACCTTCTCTCCATTAGCTCCGTAGAGTCGACTGAGACCGAATTAGCACGGCTTGGAGTGTCTGTCATAGGAGAGCTAGTTCTACTAGTACCCCCTAACTGTTTGTTTCTCCTAGTATTCTTCATGTGGGTTGATCCAGCCGATGTAGTGGTAGATTTGGCGTTAATAGGGCCTTTCGACAACCACGTTCTCAGTGAGCCAAGTGAGAATATCTCACTTGTCTCACTGAGAACGTGGTTGCCGAAAGGCGTGTTTTCGCACATCGTCTCACTTTCACATTGAGCAACAAAAATGAACACAGCCTTTGAGCAACTGAGCCATCTGAGATGGATTTTCTGTGTCTCACTTGTCTCAGTTATATGTTGTTTGTTGTGATAGCCCTTGAGTAGTCGTCAGAATAAAATTTTACTTTATTATAATTGTTTTCCAAGCGAAATAAATCGGCATAATCATATATAATGGGTCTTATTCTGGTAAACACGACACGACTAGCCAAGACACTTTCTAAACCAAGGATTTTAGCATTGTAAGTGTGCCTTGGCTAGTCGTGCCGTGTGGAAACGACCACCAGAAAAAGTCGATGCCAAAATCAGCTGATTAATCCAATTATCCTACCCAACTGAGACAACTGACACAGTTGCTCAATATCTTGTCTCAGTTGTCTCAGTGAGAACGTGCTGCCGAAAGGCTCTAATGCCTTTTGGTTTCTCCAGATGATCCATGACGATCGAAAATTTTATTATCTTTTGTAAATTCTAAAACAGCTGGCTAGTTCTCCAACAACAATTTACTAGGCAAGCAGTGCAGCCGCCACTTTTTAGACAAATTGCGCGGCAGAAGGCGTAAGGCACTCAAAAATGACTTGAAACTCGGGAGCTCGATAAAATTATGACTATTCGATCAGCATCACTTCACTAAACATGGTGTGAAAGTAGAAATATTAATTATATATAATAATAAGATGTCGCTAAGGCGATTTTTGTAGGCTATTATTTTGCAGGGGTCTAACCGGTGTGCACAGTTTTTACAATACACCTGGGCCCAAAGAAAAAACTATGAACTTGTATGATCTACAGGACATTAATTAAAGAAATATATAGATATTTTACACAATATCAAATTTTATGAAAAGTCTAATTTCCTCATAGTAGATACTGTTTTTTATTTGTCAAAACCTGATTTATTTCTTGTCATACATAGTTGAATTGAACACTGTTCAAATTTCAAGTTAATCAGATGTAGGTACAGTTTCTTTATAACCGCATATAAAACGCATTTACCATAAGTCTACCGAGCGACGATAATAATCGATCGTAGTCATTGATATTTCGAATTGCGCATAAGCCTGTACCTTTATATTAATGTGGTTATAATCTTGCTCGACACCATCTACTTACCTTAACTTCAGTCGCGAGACCGTTTACCTAGTAGTTGTTTAATTTCATTAAATGCTGGTGATGAAATCTTTAGGTCTCTACAGCTCAAGGCACGAAGTAGACGTTATAAGCCTCGTTTCTCTTAGTCACACAATTCACAAGATAGTTGGTGTCTTCTTTCGTCTTTCAAAGAAAAGCTTCTATGATTCAAATGAGGAACTATCTGCAAATTGTTTCAGGTGGCTAGGCATGGTTTTCAAATGCTTTATATATATAGTTATATAATGTTTTTTTTCCCGAAAATCAACAGCACCGCTTTGGTGTAAGGAATAGCTAGCATTTGTTGTATTTTTAAGCTTTCCAAATTTATTCATGAGTTTGTATTTGATTTTTTGCCGCCATAATGGGAGCGACCTACCACTTTAAGGTGAGACCACAGACCATGATATTTCAAAGTCAAAAATATTTTTCTACTACATATTTTTTTTCGTAACTTCTTTGTCCCTTCATATCAGGAATAGTTCTCACATACATTACATACATATGTACATTACCGTTCTTTTAGCGAAATGCGTAAACCACAATTGTCAATTTTTACAAAAATGTTTAAATGTTATTGTAAAAGTATACTTCTTTTTACTCTAACGTTTATACTCTAGTGCGTTCTACTCGGGGTGGGAATTTTTGTTTATTCTTTAAATTTGATGGTGTTGTTTTTTTATATCAACTAAAAACGTATGCACCTCTGATTTAGTCAATGATTTTTACTTTCAGGTGCAAGAGTGTCCTCTAATGGTGCTCACATTGAGTACAGAGCTGATAATTTAAAGAACATTTATAATTTATTTAATGCGAGACAAATGTTTCACCTGGAAATCTATCAAAATCCGATCATAAAAGTCTTGGAAATGTTAATCAAGGACGTATTACGGCGAGTAGAAGAGAGGGGCATTCGCTTTACGGAATTTAATGGGTACAGGTTATTTATCATATTGTAATACCTTTAATACTAATATTATCATTAATATAGCAAATCGGTTCGAACAATTTCAAGCAGAGACACCAAAGAGTTTCTAATGTTAACTGACGATAATATCTACAAGGTACTAAGGAATGTTCCTGATGAAGACATTTCTCGGTTAATGGATTGCTTCGATCAACTAGGATTTAAAGAAGACATTCCTGTTGAAAATGTAAGCTAATATTTAAAATTTAATTGAACTCCTGAAGTTTGAACATTGTTTATTTACAGTCTGAATCTGAACTAATTTGCGTTGATCTCGAAATACCACGAGTGGGGGAGATATTACAGGAAGCTCGTGTAAACCTTTATGGAAATTTTGTGTAAGTTATACAATCAGCCGCCCATTAAAGACTTTTACTGACGTACAAATTTTTACAGGGACAAAATCGATATAAATCGTGAAAGAGGTTTTTACAAAAACCGTCAATTCTTTCGATTATGTTTACCACAGTGATTAAAAAATTGCTGGCTCGAAATAAGTTTATTCCCATTTTTCATGAGAATATTTATGTTTTTCACTATGTAGTGTTTTCGTTGCTTTGTACAAGAGTTTATCATGTTTACCATAATACACTGAGATTGTGTTTTTTTTTTATATAAAAACTGTAGTTTTCTTGCATGGGGTTATATATTTATATACAAATTTAGGCCTCTTGAAAGTTCCAGTATCTGTGCTCTCGAGCGTTATAATTAATAATCGTTGCGTTCTAGTAAAAAATTGTTCTTCGATTGCTACCTAAGTCGATCGATCAAACTTAAACTTAAACTTTACAGAGGACAACGAATCTACACATATAAATAAAATTGAAGTGTCTGTCTGTGATTTTGAAAGAATTTCTTTTTTACAAGCATTTATTTAACTTGTTTTCCGGGGACAAATCTGGCGATCGAATTTTCGACCACTTCCCGAAATCCGATCATGCTGAAATTCTCCACCCCCCGACATGGGTATCAATTGGACGGGTATGACGACTAGAATACAATAAGCTGTGACGTCAATATGGTGGACACCACATAATGGCGGATTACCTTTTCCTTTACCACCACCCCGACATGGGTATCAAATGAACGGGTATGACGACTAGAATACAATGACCTGGTGACGTCATTGAAAATCCAATATGGCGGCCACCACAAATTTCGGATTATCTTTTCCTTTACAGCCACTCGACATTGGTATCAAATGAAAGGGTATGACGAGTAGAATACAATAACCTAGCAGCACAAGATGGCGGTTTAGGTTTTAGTGCCGCTCATAAAGTTTACTTGTTTAGTAAAGAGTTCGACACTTAGGTCCCTATTGTGAAGATCGTTATTTTCAAGTCGATTGTGTGAGATGTCAACTGTTGGTGTAATTTTGTTTTTCTGTTTTGAATTGCTTATTTTAAAGAACTTTTAGAAAAAAACCATTCACCAACAAGAGGAAAATGGAAAAAGCAGTGTAGCTTATGGAATTGCGTCATTTTAGCTAGGCGGGTTTTTAGAAAATCAGAAGGGATTCTGCGCTGCATAAAAATTTGTAGTGGAACTGAGTACCCTTGGTTCCTATGTTAAGATTCCTGAAAAGTGGTCAAAAGTAAGTGCTATTTCACACGCACATGTTTTTCTGGTATGGTTACATTTGAAGCTAAAAAACAAAACAAGCTTAGCTCATAACGTTAAAGAGATAAGGGCAATAGGTGGTGGTGTTTTTGGTTGTTTGTTTGTTACTCAATGATGACTAAACGGCTGCTTCGATAGACTTCATATTTTGACATAAGGTAGTATCTAGTCACAGACAAATAACCTGTCTGTGACCTAGTCCAAATTAACATATAGGCTATTTATTATTTTGATAAAGTGCAAATGTGTAAAATTTTCTGGGTCGCTGATTTCGAATCTGTTATCAAAACTTTCTAACTCAAAATGGCGACCAAAATTCCTAAATTTGAAGCAGTTTTGATGAAATTTAATATGAAGACATCCTTTGTGTTACAGAATTCAAATCTACCAAAATTCAAGATGGCGGAGATAAAACGGCTACCGAAAAAGTTGAAAGTCAAAGTATTACCCTGAAAATCCTTATTAGGAGGTTTTCGGGGTTGCTGATTTCGAATCTGTCATCAAAATTTCCAAATTCAATATGGTGGATCCAATATCACTACCGAAATAGTTAAACTTCAAGAGATTGTCCTGGAAATCCGCACTATGAGGTCGTTGATTTCAAATCTGCCATCCAAATTTCTAAATTCAAAATGGCGGATTCAATATATGTAGCTACCGACAATGTTAAATTTCAAGGGTTTGCCCTGATAATCCGCATTAGGGGGTTTTCGGGGTCACTGATTTCAAATCTGCCATCAAAATTTCCAAATTCAAAAGGGCGGATCCAATATGCCAGCCGAAAAAATTAACCTTCAAGAAATTGCTCTCACAATCCGCACTTGGAAGTTTTTGCGGTCGCTAATTTCGGTTCTGCCATTAACATTTCCAAGTTAAAATTGGCGATCAATATCGCGACTAAAAATTCTCAATTTTAAGCAATTAAGCTCGCCGGTTTCTGCCACATGAGTGGAGGCATCGCTGTGGAGCTCTCAGAAAATTTGGTCGCGTTTGATTTGACTATGATATTATTAAGGTTTGATGAAGCAGTAGGCTCCGAAACGTCTCCTTAATGAAAAATTTTCTGATACACAAAATGCATTAGTTATAAATCTAACCTTGCATGATGACGGTTTTGTTGATGTTTTAGAAGTCAGCCACACAAATACATACCTTCTCCTTCAACATATTATAATATATGCATGTACATATACATATATAATATACATATAATTCTTATCGTGATAGTCCACTGAGATCAAACTTCAAATATGGAAGTAAAAACTTTCGTTATCAAAGCGCTAGAAACGAAGACAAGCGATTAATCTAAAGTCTAAGTTCCGGCGAGGCTATGCTAGGAGAAGGGCGGGACGTTACAAGACGGACGGTAATGTGATGTCACGGCTATTGAGCTATCAGAAGCATACTTTGATTTTGGAATTGAGCAAGCTCGTGTTTTAGACTTTTGGACAACTTTCTTCTTAGTGATACCCTTCTGTGCGACGCCTGCCTGGCCTGTCCTGACGAAGTTGCGAGAGACTTGAGCTTTTTAAGTTGGCAAAAGCTTTTCTTCTCGAATACGATGTTCGTTCGCGCTTGTATATTAAGGCCCTCATAGACGGTCCAACAAATTGTGTAAACTTTTGTTTGTCAAAAAATACATGATAAGCCATACACTACGCAAAGAATTGCGCAAACTTAAGTTGCATCTATGTTCTCGCCGCGAAAACATGTGTGAAGGTGCGTGTTCCGCAACAACAACACTGTACAATTCAAAGACGATGAAATTGATATTGCGCCAACATCGCCATACACGACAAAATAATTTGCGCAACGCCACCCATTGCACAAAAGTTTTCAAACGAGTTCGAATATCATCAACCAGATGCGCAACGCACGTAACTGCACCATACACGCGAAATATGTTTGCACAACGGCCTGCGTTGTGCAAATTGTTCGCCCGTGTATGGGGCCCTTTAGGGAGTCTGTGCTAATAGGCAAACAAAATTATTCCCGCGAGGCTTTTGTTCTTTTTGAAGGTAAGGTATATTTCATCTTCATCTTCAACTTCATGTGAACCACAATTAAACTAATTTTCCATTTTGCAATCAGCAGAAAGCTGCCAATTCAACTGTCAACAATTTATTAATATATATAAAGAAACAGGTATAACTAATATTACATTAGGTTTCTATTGTATAAATAGATCACATGTTGCTAGACAACAAGAACGCATAATTTACAACTACAATTTCGTACTGTCGGGTGTCAAAAATGTAGGGATTATAAATAAACTATTAACAAATGGGCACAGTATTCTAATCCTAAGAGTTGCCTATCATCCTATGTGGTAGATTTACAGCTAAGAACTGTTTGTGTAGCCGTTGTTTGCAGAATTGGTAAAATTCAATTTCCCTTGTGAAGTTTCGTCTCACAATATCCTTGATTTCTTCAGTAACTGGGGGCTTAAAAGAATTTCTGTTGATTTTGTTCAGACGCTCAGAACTAGCTGTAAATTAACAGTGTTTTGTTTAAAATACCTCTTTATATATTTTAATGTTTTACCGTAATAAATTTCAGCGGCTCCTGTGAAAAATTTTGGAATGTACTTTTCTAATACTGACAGTGTTGTATTCAGATCTTCAAGAACTCCTACAACTGCATATTGACTTTCAACGGCATATTTTGCGCGTTCCAAAGCCCCGATTGTGTTGAATGGTCTATAGATATTATTATATTAGAAAAATAGGCAGTAAGCTCATATAAGCCCTTACGTGCATTCGTAGTCGTGTCCGCAGAAGAACAGGGTTTGACGCCTGTGGTCTCCGATTCCTTCATGAGTGACTCCTTGTGTAAATGTGCATTCCTTGTCCCCCATTCGAACGCAAGTTTCAAAATCTTTTTTAAGCCAAGCAGGATCCGGCAGTGGTAATTCTGGGAAAGCGGCCTTCCTTTCCACAAAGTACCATGGAGCTCTGACATAATAAAACCAACTGATAACACGCTCAATTGGGTCTCGGACAACGTTCATGTAAATAGGAGTTGGTAGGTTAAATTTAGTGAAGTTCGTGAAGCACACATGTTTGATGAAGACTGATGGTTCCGGCAGCTCTGCGATAACTTCTGCTAATTCTTGTTGTTGATCCTCACCGAGGCGGATGGTTTCAACTCTTTGAACAGCATCTCTATGGAATTCAAATTCATTTCGAGCTGCCAATTGTCGAAGTAGTTCCATGAATGTTTGACTTCCTACCTTTGGAACTCTGTTAAAAAAAACAATTTCTACCCCTGCTTTTCGTGTGTTGTTAAGATCTCTAGCGTTGAGTAAATTCATCTGTAGTGAAAAATTTATAATTAATATTTTTATGTGATAAAAAATATTGTTGAACCGGTGCATGGCCTCTGACGTGGTTGGCAAAAATTGTTCTCTTTTCTATGAAATTATTTTTAGTTCAAAATATGCAGGTGCTTGAAAAGTATTAAATTGTGTAAAGGCATTTAATACGCAAAATGATGGGCCTGATTCTGGTTGTCACCTCACTTTCCGTGACGTGACAGCTTATAGCTGAATTGCCTGTTTTGATTCCAATAAGAATATTTCTTCGATATTCAGCTATAAGATGCACGTCACGGAAAGTGAGGTGACAACCAGAATCAGGCCCTACATGTTGTCCATAAGTCCCGAAGGAGTCTTATGCGTTTTGGTTTCTTTCCTAATTGTTTAGATTTTTAAAAGATATCAGAACTTGGACGTGTTCGGTAATTTTTAAAGACTATGCTATGCGAATTAACTAGAAATTAATCGCGTGAAAGTTAAATTATTTAATACAAACTTTCAGCACAACAAAATATTGACAAATGAACAAGTACTGACAAAAGTCAGGCAGAGTCAGACTTGCGTGTTAAGGGTTCCGAATATTTGCCGCAAATTAAATGACTAACTAAAAAAAAAAATTGTTTCATGTGATATATGTATAACTACAAATTAACGATTTTCGGACTTTTCCCTTTACTTGCTTCTTGCGAAGTACACTATAGTTTTGATTTATTTGCGAGTGTCAAAATATGCTGCATAAATGGCCGTATTTTTTGATTGCGTTGTCTTAGAAGCTTGATTTTTTTTTTCACATTTCCAAGGAACCGTGAACCTAAGTATTTGATATTAATTTCAACTTGATACCTCCACGCGTTCTTGAGAACGTCTTGACAGACAGACGGACAACGAAGTGATCCTATAAGGGTTCCTTCTTTCTCCAGTTATACACTTTCTTTTCGAAGTACATTGAAAAATTATCTTGTGTTGCAACAGCAATCAATTAATAATAATAATAATAATGATAATAACAATTATTTTAAACAGTTCAGAAGATTACAAAATCTTATAAAGTACTTCATTTGGTATCAAGGAATCAAGAAGTATAATGGGACAACAGCACAATGTTGCAAAATAGAAATTAAGATTTTTTACAGAGTTTGCAAGAAATTATTCTTTTTCTGGTGACGGCCACCCTTCCAAAATTATTCCAAAGATTGTTATTCAGTTATTTTAGACGTAATAATAATATAGGACATTCAGCGGAATCAGTAAAACTGGATCTTTTATTTTATAGACCACTTAGTTTCGTCGTTATAAGAAACAAGTTCCCGACGAAACAAATCGGTCTATAAAAAAATTTACTTTGATCTATTTCGCATATAAAACTTGAAATAATTGGAATGTTGTATTTCCCTATAAATTGTTTCATCGCGTATAAAATTATATATTTTCATATTGGTTCCCTATGGCAACATATTATTTTAAACAATTTGTAACGCGTGGATAGTCTTAATACTATTTTTCGTGATAAAATAAGACAAATAAAGTTCAAGATGGAGAGCGATTTTGAAATCAAACACATGTCTTATTAATTTCGTATATTTTTTTGTAGTTTAAGAGCAATATACTGCTTGTATAACCGTTGTTTGCAAAACCTGTAAAAGTCTATTTCGTTCGTGAAGTTCTTCCGCACAATGTCCTTAACTTCCTCGCTAACATGTGGCTTGAATTGATTTTGATTTTGTTGTCGTATTTCTTCTTCATGTACTGAAACAGGTTTCAAAAATTAAACGTTTTCTGAGAGCGCTTCTGGAAACCTTACAGTAGTAGAGTGCTGTAGCACCCTCAAAAAATCGTGGGATATAGTGCTCCAACACAGTAAGTGTCACATTAGTATCTTCCCAAGATCCCACAACGGCGTAGTCTTTTTCGACAGTCAATTTGGCTTTTTGAACTGCAGCAGGTGAGTTGAAGGGTCTAAAACACAAATTCGGTTCCTTACAATATCCCGTTTGAATCAGGTGAGTTTTTACTTACAGACAGTCTCTACTATGTCCACAGAAGAAAAGGGATTGCCGCCTGTAGTCGCCAAATGAATTTATGATAGCATAAGGTTCGTATGTGCATTCTTGGTCATGCTTTAACACACACGAGTTAAAATCCTTCTGAAACCACTCAGGGTTCTTAATTTCCAAATCGGGAAACCGTCTATGTCGCAATACGTTGTACCATGAGCTGCGAGTATAGTAGTACCAACTAATCACTCGTTCGACAGGGTCTCGAACTAAGTTTATGTATATCGGGCGGGGTGATTCAAATTGAGTAAAATTTATATAGTTCACGTGCTCGATGTATACCACCGGAGCTTCAAGGCTGGCTACAGTTACAGAAAGACTTTTCTGCATACGTTGGCTGTACACTGCACTGTGATGTTTCCTTGGGAGATTGTGCGCCAGTAAAAATCCATTAAGCTTTCCCAGTTTGTCTAGAAGACTCATCAATGACTCGCTCCCAGCTTTGGCGACCCGATTAAAAAATATTATATTCACCTCTGCCTTTACAGTGTTATTGAGTTCCTCCGGGATGAGGTTTTTTAGCTGGTAAAAGTCAATTGATTTATTTCTTTTAACATTTCCCAGTCCAATTAAGCTAGTCATTCAATGTCAAAGGAGGAGGAAGCAGAAGACCGCAAGCGAGTTGAAAGCGAGCTAACAGAATCATTCCGGATGCAATTAATTCGATGAAATTTTTTAGTTTTATGTGATACTCTTGGCTAAACCGGACTCCAGTAAAGCATTTAAATAGGAGAAAATGTTTTCAGCTTTAGTGTAGGTACATATATATATATTAGAAACAAAAATATAACGCCAAGTATATGAAATGAACTTGTTCTCTCTGAATTGTGCTCAAAACGAGGTGACTAGGTACGTTTTCTATTATAAACAAAATGTGCGGATTTCCTGTTGAAAATTATAAATCATGATTATATGGGTATTTGTGGATAGGAAACCTAAACTCAGTAAGGACCTTTTTTAATGAAAAAGCATTTTATAATCTAGTTTCAACGTCAATTAATTATTCAATACAAGCTTAAATTAAGTACCTAATTGAAAAGGTGAATATCGATTTAATATGTTAAACGTATGGTATTCAATTGAAAGGGTACCCTTTTATAAAAGCATAAAACACTTGAGGTAAAAGCGGAACAAGCACCCTGAGGGTAGGGTTGCCATCAGAAATTCAAAGAAACTAGAATTCATGAACATTTTGAAATAAAACTCTATTGATTAAAATAAAATAGAGATTAATGTTTAGGCAGTGTCTATTGGCATTCTCCATATCCGTGTAATATCCGTGTACATGGAAGTATGCGGAGTACACCGTATTACATGGTGCAAACAGGCAAATTTTAGTCCATAGATATTTTGTAAAAGGAAAATATTCAGTCGGTAGACATTTTGTGAAATGCAGTTAGTAATTTCAAAAAATCAATTTTTTTCTTTTTGCATTTTCTTGAATTAGAATCTAATTTGCATGTTTTGAGAATATTCTCTAAAAATTTCAAGTTAATCAGATGAATAGTTTCCGAGATATCCTACAATTACTGAAGGAGCCATGGACCCGCACGGTAGGTAGAGAACGGCAGGCAGCAGCAACTTGGAACGCGTTTTTCTCGAAACTATGTTTTCCAAGTCGGTGACGAGTATCCTTCAAAAACCACTTAATGGATTTTGATGAAATTTTTACAGCTTATTAATAGCATTATTAACTAGTCCTTGGTCGAAGGATTTTCAGTTTTGTTTTTGTTTGTTTGTTTGTTTTTTACAATAAACTAATACTTCTTTAGTCAAAAAAATGAGGTACACTGCCAAAAGCAGCCATTTTGTTAATTTAAAAAAAAAAAGCTTCGATCAAAGACTAGATTTATTATTAAACTAATGATTTTTATTTCTTTTATTGATTTGAGATGATCCAGTGAGATTTACTGATAATCACTGCGAAGCACTACTTGCGCAAGGGGGTCCAACAAAGATATTAATAAATAATAAATTTTTTTTTAAATTTTGTGAAAGTAACATATAGTTGATACTTGATATAAACACTCTGTGTATTTAGTTTCATAAAATAAACTTAATTATTATTAAAAAAAAATACTGAGAATACTCTTTTTTCACGCCTCTGACTGCGCCCGAAAGAGCCGTAGGTGCTGATATTTCTCCTCGTTTCATAAAATTACTTTTTCCTTTGGTTGGACAATATATTCAGCATATCTTCAACTCCTGTCTAACCTACTTCCCTAAATCATAATCCGAAACCAAAAGCTCCCTCACCCGATGGTGTCGCTGCCTATCGTCATAGTAGCATATTGTGCTCCATGTCGAAGGCATTAGAGAGAGTTATGCATAATCAGATTGTTGCATGAGTTATTATCTCTCTGCTAATCCCGTTTTCGTTCGTTGAAAGTGACTACAGATATATGTATATACACATGCACGTACTTCCATGGATAACAAAGTATTGTGCATACTATCATTTGCTTGATTTCTCTAAGGCCTTCGATGGTGTTTGTTATGAAAAGCTTCTCAGGAAGCTTTCAGCTAAGTTTATGTATCTAATTTACTATGCTAAAGTAGTGAAGTGTTTTCTTAATGGCCGCACTCAACGAGTAAACTTTCATAGTACTTGCCAGGACACCCGAGGTGTCCCCAGGGTTCCATTCTAGGAATCCTCCTCTTTTCACTTTGTATATGTAAATGACCTCTATGACATTGTGAGGAGTTCTCAGATACACCTTTATGCTGACGATGCTCAGCTTTATTATAGTTGTTCGTTCACAAAGAATGTGTAACTACATTACTCCCGATCTGAATAGAATATTTCAGTGGGCTAAGAACAATGACCTTAAACTAATACTGCTTAATTCAAATAAAGAGACAAACTTCGGTATTATAATTAATTCCTAAATGGGTTGCTGTAACCATGTTTCCTATTTTTTAAACTGAGTTTGTGCAGGTCTCCGCAGGCTATCAGCATCCATCTTACCAACTGCTACTAGTAGAATTAAACTCGTCAAGGTCCTGCTGCAACCTTTTTTACCTATGGTAACCTAATTTTTCCGAGGCTTGACAGCAATTGCACTAAAAGATTAGATATCACCTGCCATGCTTCAGGCTAAATGCAATTGAAGTCAGTTAAATTGTAGTTTCTTTTCATTTTCTTATTTATTATGGTTTTCTATTCCTTTGCTTCTCTCTCTTTAGTTTTATTTTTAATATATTTTGCATTATTCTTCATGTTTTACCATAATTAAGCATAAATTTGATACACTAGTTATAAGACCTGTGGTCTTGTGAAATTAACTGAATAAATATTATTATTATTATTATTATGTTTTTTCTATCCCAAAAGAATGAACAGACGATGGTTTTCTCTCCTTTTTAATAATACAATTTTATTTATTCTGTCAGGAAGTATGCATTAATAGGCAATTCCGTAAAATGCGCACCGCGTTGTCAAGGTCAGCCTTCATTTGAGATGATTAAAAAACATATTAAAAATGAACATTTACTTTTAAATTTCTTTCATATTTTAGTAAAATCCTAAATTTGATGGCACCATCGTAAAGCACATGAAGAAATCTATAACATGCATTACTAATCAAAAGTTGCAATAATCATCAGAACAAATTAGATTAAAAATGTCGTGAAAAACGATAAAAAGCAATGCACAGTAATTCTGCAACGAAGCAAAATTTTATCAAGATACTCCACCCACGGTCACTGTATCGTAAATAGGTGCTCGTTTTGACATCGAATGGCCCCATATGTATTTTTGGTGATAAAGAGAGCATGTGGATTCATATACTGCGATATATTAACAAAAAAGTTATACAGGGTGATTGGGAGATGGGTGCAAAGCTTTAAGGCGCAGCTAGTAGAGACAATTTAGAAGCATTTAAGCCATGGTTGTCTTAGACGAAGTCTGACTATTTTTTTTTTACTAATATTTATGTTATTTTTACCAAAAATGCCATTATTTTACAGTTTTCGGCTAATCACAGCCAAGTTAAATGACAATTGTTATTCATTTTATTTAATTAAAGTAATGTGTGAGCCATCCAGTACAACCTGATCGAAGCGTCTGTGTTATGAGGTTTTTTGTTTACAAACTTTTGAAGTTTATGAAAAAAATTTAAAAAATCAAGAACACCGTTTTCTGACGTCATTTTTAAAAAAACGGGTGTAGGTAACTTCGTTCAAACCTTTTTAAAAACATGCTTACTTATCGCTCTTTAGTTTGAGGTATCATTTACTCGGTTAACTTACTAATTGCTGAAATTAAGACCTACAAACCAATTTAAGGGAGAAAATACGAATTTTTGGGCAGAGTAATTAAAACAACATTTTCAATTGAATTATTTATTGTTGGTGTTCAAAATGATGGCCGTTATTTCTAATACAAGCACGGGCCCGTTTTCTCACTTGTGTTGTTGTTACGTTTAGCATCATTTCCTACTTCATTGTGTCAAATGCAGTATTAATTCTTTCAATTAAGTTTTCTCTCGTGTTTATTTCATTATTAGTATACACCAGTTCCTTGACCCGACCCCACACGAAAAAGTCTACAGGAGTCAAATCTGGTGACCGAGCGGGCCAAGGGATAGGTCCATCCCTGCCGATCCAGCTATCGGGAAAGCTATTATTTAAATGTTCCCTTACAATTAATGTCCAATGAGCTGGATAACCGTCTTGATGGAAGATAACTTCGCGATCTGTTCGGAGTATATGGGCACCAGATTCCGCTACAAGCCTCGGTAAATCATTTTGTAGGAAATCTAAATAATTAGCGCCACTTAAATGGCCCGGTAAGAAGTGGGGCCCAATCAATGTCCTGCCAATTACTCCAGCCCACACATTGACCGAAAACTTCCTCTGGAAAGACACTTGCTTTTTCCAGTGTGGATTATTGTCCTTGTCGGCCCATTCGTGGAGGTTGTGGAAATTTGTTATGCCCTCCCTACTAAATTTACTCTCATCCATCCAAAAGATTGACTTTAAAAACCAGTCATCTTCAATGTCTCTGTTGAGAAGGTAACGGCAGAACTGAATCCTTCTTTGGGGATCTTGCTCTTCTAGACCGTGCACACCCTTGCCATGGAGCGGATATTTGTCATTTTGGTACATGGTATGCCACATCTTCCATTGAGAAGTGTTTAAATTTCGAGCTACTGCTCTGGTACTTGTTGTAGAATCCGCTTCAAATGCTGCCAAAATGTCTTCTTCGACACGTGCAGGAGCGCAAAGCTAAGGCTACTACTGGACGCGCGGCGACCTTTGTTTGGAGAATCGCCTCAATTTGGTTCTTACATGTGCGCAATAATTTTTAAAATCATTTCAAGCTCAAAGAAGTTGTAATAATTAATTTGCCCAAAAATTCGTATTTTCTCCCTTAAATTGGTTTGTAGGTCTTAATTTCAGCAATTAGTAAGTTAACCGAGTAAATGATACCTCAAACTAAAGAGCGATAAGTAAGCATGTTTTTAAAAAGGTTTGAACGAAGTTACCTACACCGGTTTTTTTAAAAATGAGGTCAGAAAACGGTGTTCTTGATTTTTTAAATTTTTTTCATAAACTTCAAAAGTTTGTAAAAAAAAAACCTCATAACACAGACGCTTCGATCAGGTTGTGCTGGATGGCTCACACATTACTTTAATTAAATAAAATGAATAACAATTTAATTGTCATTTAATTTGGCTGTAATTAGCCGAAAACTGTAAAATAATGGCATTTTTTGTAAAAATAACATAAATATTAGTAAAAAAAAAATAGTCAGACTTCGTCTAAGACAACCATGGCTTAAATACTTTTAAATTGTCTCTACTAGCTGCGCCTTAAAGCTTTGCACCCATCTCCCAATCACCCTGTATATGTACATATATAAAACCAGCGATGGTATCAAGTAAAATTATCTGGAGAATAGATCACAGAGTAGCGATATTAAATTGTTTAGTAACTTCGTTCGAAATTCCTCAAGGATGTATATTGAGACCTATTATTTTCATCATCTACATAAATTACATAGAAGAAATACTTATTTAGTACTGTAACATTATTCTTTTTGCGGATGATGCTTCGCTTTTCCTTGCCGGAAAAGCGCCTTTTTTTGTAAAAAAACAATTTCAAGAACATCTGGAAGCACTCGAAAATTGGTTAAAAATCAATGAGAGCAAAAAAGGTGTAGTTTCTAAGGAAGAATTTGAACTGAAGTTGACTATAGATAATGTAATAACAGATTAAGTCAGGGAGTTTGGTATGTATACATATAACGTTTAATCATCGATTTCGGTGGCGTAGAAGGTATGCTGCAAAAATTGACAGTCTGGCCATGAAGGCGAGGTGGGGTATATTAGAAAACGCTTGCTGTGATTTAAATTTTTTGGAAGTCAATTTTGAATATAGTTCATCAACTATTAAATTAATTCAACATTAAAAACAATTTACTTGTTTTTTATTATCAAGAAGAATTAGGGACCACATCTCCCTTTAGCTCACAACTCCGATGGTGATAGATGAGCATAATTCATAAAATACTCTAATTAAAAATTAATTTTTATTGTTTAAATGTAATACAAATACAATCAATAAACACTAGTTTCGGAGAGATCTGGCTCAAGTTTCAGCTTCAAAATTTGCCTTTTGTAAGCGTACCACACCCAGTGCTGCCTAAGAGAACCCAAGCAAATTGCAAAATCAAAGATTGACTTCGAAAACTATTTCATAAAAAATAAAGATAGTACAAACACACAATATATATTTATATATTTTTAATCATTTCACCCCAATAACTTTATTAAGGCTTCAAATTATAATATTTTAATTTTAGTTTTATGATGATATATTCTCTAATAACTGATTTTGCGTCACACCTGTTACATTATTAATAAATACCATTCCACATAGCACAATGTTTATATTCCAGTTTTGATTTTAGAAAATGTTTTTATGTGGTTCTCCTTTAATTTGACAGCAATGTACTGCTTATGTAGTCGTTGGCGACAAAACTTATAAAAATCAATTTCGTTAGAAAAGCTTTGTTGAATAATTTCCTTGATGTCTTCACCAACGTCCGGTTTAAGTTCGTTTCGATTTCGACATTTTTTACTCAGGTCGTCTCCCTCCACTAAAAAATATTAGTTAACGATCTGGAATTTATGTTGTTATAATCTTTTATACTGTAGTACAAAGCAGTAGCACCGGTGAAATATTTTGGAATATACTTTTCAAAGACAGCCAGTGTTATGTTTGTGTCTTCCCAAGTACCCACCACAGCGTATTCCTCATCTACAATACGTTTTGCTTTTTGAAGAACGTCGTTTGCATTGAAAGTCCTAAAAGTTCGTATTTTTTTGCTTAGAAGTTTCTTAAAATGGCAGAAGTCATACCAACATTCAGAGCTGTGACCACAGAATAACGCCATTTGCCTTCGGTGATCTCTTTCCGAATCTGAATTTGACCCACTTTCGTATAAACACTCTTTGTCACCGCTACGAACACATTTGGTGAAATCTTTCTTATACCACTGCTGTGGCCGCTCTTTCCAATTTTTAGAGTGCTTTTGTTGCTGCAGAAGTACCCAGGGCGCTCTTCTGTGATAAAACGAGCTTATCACTCGTTCAACTGGATCTCGGACGAGGTTGATGTAGATCGGACGAGGAATGTCGTAATCCGTAAAGTTTATATAGCTCACGTGTTTGGCATACACTAATCGTTTTCCCATAATGTCAACATCATTTGCAACCTCTGATTGCTGACTTGAATCAAGGGCAGTCAGTACAGGGAGCAGCGGTGATTCTTGAAAAATATTGAATTTGTGTACGGAACCAAGTCTTTTAATGAGTTCCATAAGTTGTTCACCACCGGTATAGGGTATATAGTTGAAAAATATCGTATCTTTCTCTGAATATACCGTGTTGTTTAAAACTTCGGGAAAAAGGTGTTCAATCTAAAGATTTTACGAGTTAATTTAATCATCAATCAAATATTCATGCACAAATGTAGAAAATAAAACAGCTTGAGAGGATACGAAAATTAAAACAGCGCTTCATGCTTTCCTTTAAAACGACCTTAAAACCAAAAACTTTTATTGCAGAAGTTTCCAAGCTTCGAAAATCTTATTGTTATAGTTATACATTAAGAAATAGTTTGTAAGTACTTTTTAAACAAAGGCACTGGCTATATGAATAACAACTGAGAAAAAGCTCTTTCTCACTTTTACGTAGAAAACACAAGTTTGATTTCAATTGAATTAAGATCGAACTCGGCATTTCTATAGAAAAATTAGGACTGAGCGTTTGCGCAGTTTTTATTCATAACTATGTGATATAATCTTGGTCGATAATGAAAAATAAAGGGAAAATAATATCCAGGAATTATATAGCTTAGAAATGTTTTTTAAAACATTTGGGATATGATAATGGAGATAAACTAGAAATTTACTAGAATATAAGTAAATCTACACAACATTATAATTCGCATTTAGGGAACTCTGCCCGCTTTGTATTTATATGAAAAATTTGCCGTCCTTCAGAACACATACCTCAAAATCAGTTTGACTAATCGTTTTGAGCATGTTTATTAATGTTATGAGAAGAAACGTAGCCTGGGATTTAAAAAAATGATTAATACAAAAATGTCAGTTCTAGAAGCTTTCGAAAAAATTTTATATTTTATTACACAGTTGGAAAATGTGGGTTATGTTTTTTCGTGAGCCAAACTTTATTTACTAAACATTCTGAAGATAATCGCAAAATTATTATGATCCGATCCGGTACACTTTACTGGAAGATGAAAAAATTCAACTTTTCAGGAGGGGTGATTTTTTGTGCAAAATCGGTTTATCCACCCCACAATATAATACAATTTTGAAATACCAAATTTTGGCACATCCGGCACTTTAAAATTCCAAAATCCTAAATCGCTTGTATAGCAATAAAAAAATTATTAAAAAAAATCGATTTTTCGATACCCAAAACAGGCAGAGTTCCCTTAAAAGAAAGTTTTATTTATTTAATTAGATGTAGGGAAACTGGGTTGCCTTGTTAGCAGAGCTAGACATACATATATTAGGACAATAGGTGGCTTTCATGGAAACTCATGTACATACAAGAGATCGCGCAACTGTCTCAAAAGTCAAACTTCACATTCGATTGAAGCATTTGAGAGCTAATACGTAAATATTTTTGCTACAGGAAATTTTGTCAAAACGATAGAAAATTGTTACTTTTCGTGGATGTTTTCGGCATGGTTCATAGATCACATCGAAATTTTATGCAGTATATCTCTGCTTTATAAAATACGATTTCAGTGTGTAACTATCTTTGTATAAGTCCGATAAACTTCGGAACCCGGGAACAGATTTCTGTGCAGTTTTCACTTACATTTAGAGTTTGTTTTTCGAGGAAGGCTTTAGGCAATATATCAGCACGCTTAACTATCCAGAGGCTAAGAAGTGAAGGAATATCTGCAAAATTTAGAGTTACTATCGAAGAAGGATTTGATCTTGTTGTTGATTTTGTTGTCATATACGTAGTAGATTTTGAGCCATTTTCTTCTGTCAGATTGACGACTCGAGGACTTCGACGAGCGAGAAGAACCTGAACCAATCTCAGAGACACGCATTGACGTCGAAATTCCAAGAATTGTCACGGTCCTGGGGAAGGACATCCTTTTCGTTAAACTGCAGATTTCTTATTGGTGGAACCCAAACATTTCGACCCAGAGATTTACGAGGATGAATTTGACGAGGAGAAAACGATGGACGTAAGATGGATGAAAGTAAGCAACACCATAATATGAAAGAGGATCGGCAGCCTTTGCAGGTAGACCACAATCACTTATTCATCCATCAGGGAACCGGTCTCCTATAAAACTATAATATTTTCGTTGGTGCTGGGTATGGAAAATGGTTTTTTGAATCTGAAACTAACACTGAAATTCCAATATTCTCAATTTTGAAGCTGAATTACTGAATTTAATAGTGTGGATCTTATTTTCGGACTAAGAACCTACTCTAATGATTTCCTTCTAAAAATACCTATTTAATAAATTGAGATCAATATTAGAACGTAGTTTGAGTGGGTCGTCGTTTATTTTTAAAGAATGTAGAGAAAGATGTCAGCTAGTATTATATATTTTTCTAATTTTAATTTTAACAGAAACGAAAGTATGAAACAAGAAAATATTCTTTCTTACTTTACTTAATTCTAATCGACACGTAGGTACGGTGATGTTCAAACTATAGTCGTGGTCGGATGCCGTAATAATAGCGTATTTATGTAAGTAGGGTAAAGCGACATGCACAATTATTTCTTTTTGTTATTAGCTTTGCCCACTTTAGGTACCTGAAGTTTGATTTTGTTTTGATGTTCCTAGATTATCTATTATGCGAACATATGTACATACTATATGTACATACTATATGTACATATGTATTTATTTATAGTGTCATTTTATTTTGATTTATTTTAATAAAAACATAAAAGTAATGAGGCGTGTATATCCCAATGTCGAACCTCAAATAAAAAAGAAGGGGATTTTTCTTGTCATTTGAGCTTTGAGGAACGATTATATTTTTCACTGAGAGGCAAGTAAACGGGATGCGCCAATTTAATTCCATGACGTAAATAAACAGATTTTGACTAGAAGTCTTCCCTTGATGAAAATGTTCAGTCAATAGATTTCATTATTTCAAATATAAAGGCAGTAGTCTCTACCGATTCAGCTTGTGCTAAAAATTTTACTAAAGGCCAAAGGTAAAAAGGGTTTTCGCAAATACCTCTTAAATGGTCGGTACCTAAAAGTAGATATTATAAGATATTGACAATTTTCTACAAAACCGCGTCCGTATAACTTTGATAAATACTTGTCTACTATACGTAGGTACTCTATTGCAGAGTCGGGAAAACTGTGGCTTCTATCTAGATAACAGCCTATACCTGACATGTTTTGCTCCCAACTTGGTGATTTTCATTTACTCATGTCTCGTACTTTGGAAAAATTGGTTATGTTATGCAAAGAAGTGGTATAAAGACATCTTAAATTTATGCCCCTAATTGTTGCTTGTGAAGATATCGATATGTAAAATTGACTGCACGAACCTCTATTGATAAGATAATTTCCTTTCTATAACTTGGAGAAGCTCAAAAATGGACAAAAATGTACTCCACAAAATGTATGACTTCATATAGAAAGTGTAAATCTCATATCTAGTTGATTGCGCTGAAATTTTTAACAAGATTGGCTCTTGGTGGAAATTCGGTGATGAAATTCGTTTTGTTTACTCTCGCCTCCTATAGAAATACTGCTCAATACCATTTGTAGGTTGCCGTAGCCAGCTAGGAAACCTTATAATTAGTTTAACTCTATCCATCTGTCCTTGAACATCACAACCCTTCCTCATTTATATTAAGATGGAATTTAGTATCCGAGCGTAGAATGATGGGGAAACAGAAATAACGATATTTTTGGAAAAATAATTTTTTTGGGCCACATTGAGTTAACAGTGTACTCAAATATTTTTTGTCTCTTACAGGTCTCCTAAAATGCAACAAAAAATGTTGGTAAATTGGATTATATTGTTCAGCAGTATGTGGCAATTGCCAAGCCGGTCTTGTCATTCTTGCAAATACAAGGGATACTTTGCGTCGAACGTGGTGTGGAATAAAGTACATACATACCATGAAAGAAAATGAATTTTACAGTTTTTAAACCACAATATTTTACAAACGGTTATTCGTAGGAAAACAATTATAAAGATTTTTTATAGGAAATTGTATGATCTTCAAATTTTATAATAACTATGCGAAACCTTTGACTTGAATAAAAGTTTTAACTTAAGCTGGGTCGATGGGGACTTTTAAAATTTAATTTGAAATGCTGGTGAGGTCTGTATCGGAAATTTTCCGAGACTTAATGTCTATTTCGACTAGACTGTTAACATGATTACAACTTTAAAGAGAAAATTATCTGGGGATCATTGTATTTATTATAATTTTAAAGTTATGTTCATATTCATGGCGTGTTACTGCATCCCATTTCTAGACTTAACAAAGATTTAATTTGACTTAGAGTGAAACGCTCAATTCTGGTTTCGTAATTTTCATTTGCCGAATCTATACTAATACATATATGTACATATATAAAACTCTTTCTGTTCGTGAATGGGAGTATATACCTATACACCAGATAAGCTAAGAAACCACTAAACCAATTTTAATGAAACCTTCACTATCATCATTTTTAAAACCTCAGAAGAAACATAGGCTACAAATTATAATGCTACCGCCATAGGTAGCTCAGAAATAGTTAAAATGTCAGGTCAAGTCAAGAAATCTCGCAATAAACTTCTCCATTCACCCTGCTCGCACTGAGCGACTGTGTTCGCACAGCTTTGTTGGGTTATTTCAAGGAAAGTTTTTTTTTCTTCCATGCGCCAAAACCGTCTACGAACCGGCGGCGAACGCACCCAAATATATGGAAAAGCGCATATTAAGACCAGTTAGAAGCTTTTCGAACGAAATATATAACATTTTTGAGTTTTAACCCAATTCAACAGAAATAACTTGAGACAGCATACGGTTGAATCTGAATGTACGGTATTTTCAGTACCGGAGAACTTTCTTTCAGAACAAATCGTGAAATCCCTGAAATTTTGTTGGGAATGCACGAATATTTTTTATACCTTTAGCCAAACCATCTACGGTCGCATTATGTTGAAACACTTTAATGCAGCTGTTGCATGCCGAGTAAAACCATAGAAATATAAACTAAGCACGGAACGGCGCACATTCCCTGATGTTTTAGAATTGGCTGTGTTCGTATTAGTCGCTCAGTGCAGTAAATATGAAGACATAATCAGAAGGGGGCTTTCAATTCAAAATTTTCCGAAGTTCCTGCATTAATGTCTATGCCCCCCTTAACATCTATTCACACGCAGCCATTCACTGATAGCTATAATGCTTATTTAGCTTCCCTCATACACGCTGTTGCTGTACTCCTCTGCGTAGCTACCTTTTGCTGGTCGCTCATGTACAGGGGTTATACACGATACAGCCGTTCCGTGCTTAGTTCATATTTCTATGAGTAAAACCAAGGTTGTTGTCTACGAATTTCATTGTTCCGCCGCCCGGCTGTAAAGTGGCAGTGTGTTGAATGTTATTTCCATCTTTCAGATCTACGCACGCAATTAAAAGGCCAGTTCACGGCTTGCAATTATACAAGGTTTTGCATGGGTCCATCAGCAGAGAATCCAATAAAAGTTATTTTATATCCATTACATTCTCGATATTTTCGCCTATTTCTCCTCAGAGGGTGTTTTCTTTTCATTACAATATTATTTGCCCGAATTCGAATTAGACCGTATCTACACTATCATGCCCTTGAACCAATTTCATGATCGTGACGTCACAGATTGTAGTGGAAATGAAGGAGAAAGGTCGATGTTTCTCGCACAATTTGTAACATCACGCTCATGAAATTGGCTCATGATATGATATTTTGATTTTTAATTATTATATCTCCGTTTTATAAAGTAAAATAAATTACATCCATGCATCTATTTTATCTTAATATTCAAGTTCAACGTCACTTGTTTGCGAAGCAACTCACAATCAGTTGAGGGTAAGCTACATATTCTGAATCTGTGGAAAAGTGGCATAAGAGTTGCATGAAATGGAGTTGTTATCTGATTAACGGTCTTGTTATTAACGGGCTATTTAGTTTTTCTTCCTCATGTATTCGTTTTTCCTGAGGAGTTCAATTTTTGTTAAAAGTAGTAGGTACGTGGAGCTTTTATTCAACTTGGACCTAATTATGTACATAGAAGTAGAAGTGATTGTGAAGTACTTTATACAGATATTGGAAATTTACCACAATACCAATCTGAATTCGCGCTCGAGTAAATGTATCTACAGAAAATAAAGAATGTATTGGACGAAATATCCGAAGCTGTCGCAAACATAATTCCCACCGGATACGAAACATACAAGCCATTTGATACAATGGTGAATATTGACGAAGCCATTCACACTCCATTGAATTTCTTAACTCTTTCAACCAGGAACCGTACCAGTTTCGACTTTTTTGAAAAAAGCTCCCTTTACATATTACTCCCAACCAAAAATAATTTGGAGTTAAGAGAAAAAAGCCCAACGGCTTGATATTTTTTTCTGGCCAAAATAAACAGCTAACCTGGCCTTTTAAATTTTCGTGCCAGAAATAACAAGTTTTGGAGCTTGTTAATTTTTTCTGACACAAATAAATGGCCAACTTAACTGTTTGTTTAAAATGTGGGAAACTAAATTATGCAAAAATCACGAGCAAACGTGAACAAATAATAAATTGTGCACATTTTCTTCAGACAAGTTACTGCAACTTTATAATTATGGCTTGAAAAATATGAAAAGCCAAGTTGGCTAGGTTAAGCATACCTTTTTTAAAAAAAGTTTAATTTTGAGGAGCGTAGCAGGACCGTAATGCTATTTTTTTATGACTATAACAAATAAGACAGAAGCTAAATCTTTTATTACATGCTGGAGTAAGGCTGATTCTCAGCTTTTGGCTTTGAGGGAACAGGTAAACGTTTTTCTATATTCTTCTGTGTTAACTTGACCAATAACCATATCCCGGGAAACGCCGGGTTCGGGCAAGCTGGTATTTTAATAAAAATTCCAATAGAGAGAGTTAAACTTTATTTGAGGTAGATAGTATACTATCGTTATGCATATAAATAAATGTGAAGCAATGATGCTCATTTTTACAATTCATCGTCATAGCCTGTATCTTGATGCTCAACTTTTAAGCGAATTGAGTCGTACTGCTTGTAAAGCCTCTGTCGGCAGAACTCGTAGAATTCGATTTCCCTTGTAAAGTTTTGCCTAAGTATTTCACGAACTTCGGGGCTAACATCTTTTTTGTTATAATTTTTGTTCTGGTTTGACAGCGTTTCACGATTAACTGCAAAATACGAATGTGAATTTTTAGTAATTACTTTCTTAAGGTGAAGTAAGTATTGGCGTACGGTAATAAGCAAGTTTTGCGTGCTTGAAGAATTTCGGAATGAAGTGTTCAAAAACCGAAAGTGTTGCATTTGTATCTTCCCAAGTTCCTACGACAGCATACTCCTGCTCGACAGTGCGTTTTGCTCTTTCCAAGGCTGTTTTCGAATTAAATGGCCTAAGTGCAGTACGTTAGTAGATCTCATGACTTTTAAGATACTGATATGGTGGATACTTACATACATACAGCTTTTGAATGTCCGCAAAAGAATAAAGTTTGCCTCCTGTGGTCATCTACACTGTCTTTTATGGAGCCCTGTACAAACTGGCATGCTTTATCGCCAGTTTTAACACATGTGTCGAAGTCCATATTCATAAAAGTATCGTCGGGTGTTTTGATTTCCTCTCCGTGCTTCTTTCTCAATTGATCGTAGTACCAAGGAGTCCGTATATAGTAATGCCAGCTGATTACCCTTTCTATAGGGTCTCTTACAAGATTAATGTAAATCGGACGCGGAAGTTCCATACTGGTAAAGTTAATAAAGGCCAAATGCTGAGAATAAACAATTGGTTCCTCCAAGACAAGAATTTCTGCAGCCAGTTCCATTTGCTGAACTGGTCCTTGAAGAACTTCTTCACGCCTCTTTGCGACATCTCGGCTTGTCTTGAAACCATTCACACGTCCAAGGTGCTTCATAAGAGACATAAGAGTCTGACTTCCCACTTTTGGAACACGATTGAATATTACAATGTCCACCTCTGCTTTTCTTGTGTTATTTAATAAATGATACGGCGCGGGCTGTTTTGACTGAGATTGTAACGGTGCTTAATCACTTTTTTTAATGGTATATATTTTTGTTCGATTATAATTATCAGCATGCGTTATTATTAATTTGAAGAAATTATAAAGAAGTTGTAGATAAGCAGTAAAGAATTGAGTTAATTTTGAATAAATGTCGTTGGAATACAACAATAATATGAATAATAAAAGTTGTTTTCTACTTATTTCCTTTGTCGAGAATTGTAAAGTTTTGAAAGATTATGCAACATATTGAATGCGAATCATTAGAATGCAATGCAATATTTATGGCCATAGAGCAAATATGGCGGTAATTTCATATACAGGTATACCCAAATTTAGTACAAAATAACAGAAATTCATGTCACAGTGGTGAATGACATAGTCATTTAACGTACTAATTAATATAAATATAACATTAAGGTTACCGTATCGTAAGCTTCCTGCAAATGTCCACTTTTCGAGAGCAGAAGCAAAAGGATGCTGCAGATATCTAGCGTAGCGAGTACGAATATGAGAGTTTTTTTTTTCTTACTACTCTCTTTGGGAGCATAGGGCTTCCACAAAGTCCCGCCCCGAGGCTCTGCTTCAGTATCTCTAATCGTATCTTTTTTCGCCATGCCGAGTGATTAGCTCGCAGTGGCTATCCCAACTGATGGGGCTGCCATCTATCGGTTGCTGGAAACAGCGCCTCCCACAGCTTTTTACTAAGTTGGAGGTGACTTGGGTGGGAATCGAACCCACGGCGCGTGGATTGTTAGTCCAGCGCCTCCACGAATATGAGAGTAATCCTTATTATTTTGTTCTTCTTGATTAAAATTGGTATAAAACCGTGTAACTCAAGTGCCGTGTATCTCGACGGAGACTGTATAGGACTGGTCATCTTTAATGTTTGAATTTCATGCTTAAAATTTAACACCTTATTGACTTTCAGCTAGTATTGTAACCGTCATCCCAGTTGCAAAGGAGTGATTGCATATTTAAGATATATTTTTACAGCTGCACTACCTATTCCATACAAACACTTTTCCTCTCTCTGTGAAAATATCTTATAAAAGAACCGGGCAAGTGCGTGTCGTATACGTATCAACTAAGGCTTCCGTAGTAAGTTAAGTACTAAGTAGCAAGTATCAAGTATTGTTTCGTCAGGATGTTAAAATAAAAACAATTCACCCTCATTGAAATTGAATTGGGGGGAAAGGGGAGTCTCGTAAAGCTGACGAAAAAACCGCAGAAACAATATATATGTATCAACAAGAAGGGACACTCTATACGCCTGCAAATTCCTAACCCATAGCCAATGTCTGGAACTATATCCCCAAAAATTTCGTATTAGTTAAAACAGAAATGAACAAGCACCATTGTATTCCTGTGAGAAATTAAGAGAGAGAGAGCCATAACCTGCAACAATTTCTTATGTAAATATAGAACTATGAATCACTATACACACTACCATAACATCTCAATTCTACCTGTTCTCGTAATGATGGGACAATACGAATGCAAGGAGGGGGAACAGAGGTAGCCACACACAGTTGATACCATAAATACGTCCGCGGTTGTTTACATTTTCCGCTGTGAATTTCGAAGGCGATAATTACGGATTGTGTGCGGTGCTCGCTCGGCTAGAGAGCCAGTAGGTACAGGGCGGTGTTATTTTATTGAGAAATGTTAAAAACATGAAAATTTCTTGAATATTTTTAAATTCAATTAAGTAAATTAATTAAAAAATTAACAGTTCCTTTGTTTTAAAAATGACGATTCTCTTTGCAAGAAAAATTAAATCATGCACCCTGTAGAGGTGTTTCAATTCTCATATCATCTTTCCACAAATTTATGTCATCTTCTCACAAATGAATTCTTTATAACTATCTATTTCTAATAAAATGAAACGTCTGGTACGGTTAACGGTACCCCAGTGATCCTTAGGCGTACCTTTCTCTGTACTCTGTTTAGGTTTGTACAGGTAGATGTCTTTCCTTTTCTGATCCACCACACCACAGAGGCATAAATTATAGCGGGTCTAATAACGCCACCTGTTAGATTCGAATTATTTTGCAGAATTTAGTTCGAATTCGAATAAAACTCTTCATTTGCTTGAAAGAATGAAAGAGATACATATGTAATTACATATTCCCTCACTGTTTTTACAGATAAATGTCTTTTTTTCCGCGTTTTTACCAAATCGAAACCCAAATAGGTATAAGGTAGCGCAGGATCTATTTATGAATGATGATCATAATTCAAAGGATCTTGCCTCGAAGGAAAATTTATTTATCCTATCCTACTCTCATTAGCGAGTACTTGCGTTTGTATCTTAAGCTTAAAATTCGTTAAACTAGGTACCGATTTCAGGCACAAGTTCCGTAAGAAAGAACAGATGCGAAGTTCCACAACCTATGCTACCCGACGATCGTTAAGGTAGGAGTATTAGTGGTTTCGCCTCGTAGGAAAAATCAACGACGCGCATGTAGTGGGTCACACCGCCGTGATTTGGTCACATCAGGTCTGGATCGCTGGGACGAGATGCACCCGTTCTTTATGTTCCTTGCGCTCTTTTTCTCAAAAATGTTTTGTTTCCTTTTGATTGGGGATGGTACTTTTGTGTTTTTCGAGTGCAACACATTCACAAAAATTCAGGATACACAATGCCAGAATTTGTGTTTGTACACACATTTTTGTACGGAATTCCTTTCCCCAACTAACAGGTGCATCGAATCGTGACACCTCTAAGAAAACCGCCGTGTATGCGCCCATATGGTGATGTGATATTCTCGGTAACGAGCGAGGGAGGAGGAAGAGCAGATGCAGACTGCGACGCCCCTACACATTTTGGCGCCCCGGACGATCACCCGTCTGCGTTCTACCCTAACGCCGGCACTTACTGTACATACTTGTGGTAAGTGTATTACTCCTAACGCCTGCTGGCACCTATACTAGTTAAGAATAGTTTTTAAATTGCTTGAAATTATAATAAGGCTTAAACCTTTAAGTTCTAAAAACGACATTTCACTTTTCACTAGCCTGAATTGTGAGCCCTCATTTTCATTTAATGGTAGGTACCTATTATAATCTGCTATATACATATACACAATATAATACGCTTTTTAAGACATTGAAAGCAAAATTGTAAAAGCTTGAATTAGTTTAATTATACAATTGCAAGCTGTAAAACGGTTAAAATAACTTTTTGTTTTTCGTGCGATAGTGAAGGAATGATATGTTTGGCTTTATTTTTCAGAAATTTTATATACGGTGAGTTTTATAATATGTACTTCAATAATGACACTCTAAAGAGTCATAAGAGTATTGTAACCAGGAATGGTTGAATGGAACTACTAACGGTAATTCAAAATAGTGGTTACGAGTACTTATTGCTCTTATGTTCCCACCGGTGAGGTGATCGGAGCTAAAATTTATGTGCCCACCTTATCTCCAATGTTTGTGATCCAAAATATCTGAAATAATTCGTTCTAATATATGGTCTGATATATAGATACAGGAAACAGAAAATGAAGTTCCACATTTAGAGTTTTCGAAAAAGAAAAAAAATTGCCCCATCCTAACTATTTGGTATGAATAAAATGATAATAATGTGCAGAAACCTCGGTGCGCCGGTTTGACTCACACTTGACCGGACTTGTTTTAGTATACATATTTATAAATAAAACTAATAAACTTTTTCACTGTGATTTTGCAGCAAGGTCTTAATTGTATTTTTTTTTAAAATAAGACGACATGAAATTAATGTACATAGATAGTACCTACTCATGCTAAACTTTGTAAATTCTTATAAGCGGAGTAGAAAAAAGGATACTTGCTCGTGTCACTATATTAGCAGACTGCCTATAAAACTACTTTTAATCATGCATGAATTTAAAAAAAAATTTATTATAAACAACAAAAAACCTATAATGGAATAAACAATAACAATTATGAAATAATATAATATTCATTCTTTCTTTACCTAATTCAAATCGACACATAATACATAGGTACGGTGATGTTCAGCGTATAGCATATAGTTCATACTTGTATTTTCCATTATATCACGATGGTAGTACATTATGCACGTCCAGAAATTGTCTTTATTATCCTATGACAATGGGGTCACATAGCTCGTCGAACCCTTTCATTTGATACCCAAGGTGTTGTGAGGAAAAATGTGATTCGCCATCTTGGGGCGTACGTAATATTGGATTTAGAATGACGTCACATAGCTTGTCGTATTCTTATCGTTAAACCCTTTCATTTGGTACCCATGTCAAGGAATTGTATAGAAAAATGTGATCCGTCATATTGGGGCGTCTGCCATTTTTGTCTTTTTTTTAACGTTAAATAGCCTATGACACCCGGAGGATTAATACGATTGTAACAACTTCTGCAAATCGGTTAATCCAGTGGCTCTCAGCCGTAGCATCCGGAAAAATATACGTACATACATGGACTGATAAATACACAACCCTTCCGTTGTCGCCTAAAAATTCAGGCATATGTATACCGACTCGAGTCGGTAGAAATTAGCGAAAAATTGATTCCATATTTTGATTCAAATAGACAGATATATGAGTTAAATATAAACGTGTAAAAAGGAATACCTTTAACATAACAAAACAGAAAATGTTTAAATAATTCTCAAGCTTAATAGGATCAAACAATTCTTTGCCTGTCGCAATGGTTTTAAAAAGTCAAAACTGTTTCTTTTGAAGTTTCAATTCATAATCTTCAGACATCCGGATATATACAGTTGGTGTTATCCTTTTAAAAGAGTTATTACTTAAAATATAGATCATTTCATTTCTAATTTATTAATTGAATTAAGAACTCATTCAGTGTGAGGCCAATACTTTCTAAAATGCATTTAATGAATGATATAATGATATAACTATATGCATATTCTTATTTAGTACTCTTGTTATATATTTATGTAATTAACTCCTTTCATTTCACTGTTTTTATAATACTAAATGTCCAACCAAAATGTACATATGCGTACGTCCGCGCGCGTTCAAGTTCTACACATCCCGCTCTCATCTTTTCCATTTGCTGATAAACATATATATATTTATGCAGGCACGTATGTACCTCTTCTGAGCGAGCGAAAGGCATAGGTTACATCTTACTATTCAATGAAAATAACGCCTGTTTGCACAATTTTCTTGAAATATTATCAACATCGAAAGGAAAGAGCGTTCGAACCACCCATGAATGCCCCGCTGTTTAACAAATTGGATGATGTAACATTATTTCTGTACATTAAAATTAATTGTTTGTTTAAAACGAACAAAAGAATATCATTTTCAAGCCATTAGCAAAGATCTCTTTATACAAATTCGCACAATTTATTATGCAGAAATAAACTGTCTTGAGAACCGTAGGTACTGTGTTATTTGGTAACACAAAACGGCCAATTTAGAGGTAATATACAAACTCGGAAGCAGTTAATAAATATTTTATTTGAGGTAGATAAGATCACAATACGTTTACAAAATATCAAAGTGCTTTAGTTTTTAAGATTAAGAGCCCGGTACTGGTTGTACAAGCGTTGTTTGCAAAACTGGTAAAACTCGATTTCTCTGGTAATGTTTCGCCTAATCATATCTTTAATCTCCTCACTTACAGGTGGTTTAAAGGAGTTTCGATTTATTTTGCTAAGATTGTGTTTACCAACTGTAGAAAAATAAATAAATATTTTTTTTTAAATTTAATCTGCGGCAGGATCTTACTGTAGTAAACAGTTGTTGCACCTTTAAAGAAAAGTGGTATGTAGTGCTCAAATACAGTCAACGTAACATTTGTGTCTTCCCACGATCCTACAACCGCATATTCTTTTTCCACAGTTTCTTTAGCTGTTTGCATGGCAGCATATGAGTTAAATGGACTGCAATAAGGATAATACGTTATAAGCCCAATTATATACCCTCCGTTTTTATAAATACTTACATGCACTGAGATTTAGACTGTCCACAAAAGAACAGCGTTTGTCGTCTATGGTCTCCCACCCCTTCCCTTAGAGAATCCTGAATAAAAGTACATTCCTTATCTCCGTTTCGTACACAAGTTTCAAAGTCCTTCTTAATCCATTTTGGGTTCGGCAAAGGAATATCTTTAAACTTTTTTTTCCTCTCTATAAAGTACCAAGGTGCGCGAACATAATAGTACCAACTAATAATCCTTTCCACAGGATCTCGGATCATATTGATATAAATTGGAGTCGGCAAGTCCATTCGAGTGAAATTAATGTAAGCAACATGCTTAGCAAATACTGCTGGCTCTTCGATGTCGGAAATTTCTTCCGCCAAATTGGCTTGCTGCAATGGTCCCATTAGGACGGTTTCTTTGCTCTGGGCAATATCTCGTGCAACTTTGAAACCATTTAGTCGTCCCAGGCGCTTCATTAACTCCATTAACGTTTGACTTCCCGATTTGGGAACGCGATTAAACACTATAATATTCATTTCAGCCTTTTTGGTGTTGTTCAGGTCATCCGTGGTAAGATCAATAATCTAAAGTAGTTTTATTTACAGTTTTATTCATTTGAGTGTTCTTAGCACATGTCGGACAGGTGCGCCTTGTTAGTTGGAAGCGAAGAAGTCTTTAAGATATGTTCGTTAAAGCTTTCAGCCGTGGTAGAGATAAAAGTATGTATGGTGCTTCCTTGAGGGTTATTTTTTCACTCCACATGCTTCTTTAAACTGTACTAAAAGTCCATGCACATAAACCAAAATACTCTTAAATACTTAGAAGGAAATGTAGTAAACTCACGACTCGAAATTGGTTTTCAGTTTGGGGAAAAATTAGCTTGCAATTTATGAGCAAACATGTTCGAATTTTGTAAATATTTTATAAAATAAAAAATAGGAAAAAAAACCTTTTTAAATTAAACGGTTTCATTACACAATTGATGATGTACTAAAAGCTAGAAAATAATTATTGGTCTATGTTTTGTTGGAGCTTGGAAATCATACTGTTATTATATTATGTGTTTTCTATTAAATATGTCCCACGATTTTATTTTAGTCTGATCAAAGCCCCAGATTGGGTCAGCATTATATTCTAGTTGTACATCACAATTGTGCAATAACCGTTTAACTTAAAAAGTGTTTTTTTACCTATTTTTTATTTTTCACTTTTAAGTGTACTTTATTTGCTTTGCCTGATTTTATTTCTTTTATCGGATCCATGGCAAGTGCGGAACTTCCACTTTTTCATCTAGTGCAATAAGCTCAATTTGTTCTAATATCGGGAACGCGTACATTTGATTAAACGTATGCTGTCTATATTCCTTTATGTCAACATATTGGATCTGGTATCATAAATTCCAAATTTCAATAGCAAATTCGACTACAGCTACCCTTACAAAGAAACCATTTTCATGGAAATCTACTTCATTGAGAATTTCTGCCGCCATATTGGATTCCTAAATTTGGATAACAGATTCTTAATCAACAACCTCCAAAATCTGAAAACATCCCTTGAAGTTGAAACTCTTCAGTTGACATGTTGGATCTGTCACTCCTCTAAGTAAAGTTGATATATGCATGAAAACTTTCTGGCAAAAATTGAAAAGAATCAAAGTAAGCATTTAGGCGTAATTAAAGGGTAGAGATTTTCGGCCACCATCTTGAAATTCGAAATATTGATAGCAAATTTGCAATGGTCGACCCTCAAAACCCATATACATACATATGTATGTATATATATATTTACTCAAACGAAAATTCATTCAATTTGAGAATTTACAATCGCCATGTTGATTGATGATAACAGATTCGAAATCAGCGACCCCGAAAACTTGAAAGTACCAGTTTTCATGTCATTCCGTGGAAAGGGAAACTTTCGGTCGCCATGTTGGATCCGACATTTTGGAATATAAAAATAATTTTTATGATATTGTTGAATTGTCATGCAGACTGAATACATGTACAAAGTTTGTTGGTTGGATAGAAGTAGTTGAAAAATCGATTGCAAGATTTGAAACAAAAAATTATATGGAGTAAAAACTAGTAAAAATTATATGGAATAAAACCATTTAAAAAAGCAAATAAATATGACATCATGCTTATAAATTTCTAAAAATATAGACTGTTTTATTGCGTGGATTTTTTGAAAGAACTGGAACTTCTTAACTTTCTAGACATTCCAGCTGACTTTTAAATCCCCCATCGTTCTGAACGAGATTGAATTCCGAGGGAATTAAAAATGGACTGATTGCTGTTAAGCAGAGAAGGTGGTAGGTATAACATACTTGTGCGTTTAGTATTCCTTAATATTGAAAAAAATGACAGAACCACAACTACTTCTGATATTTTTCATATTATCTCTGTATGATTACACATTTTTTCATTGATACTATCTGGAGGGAAGGATGCAAAAATTTTTAATAGGTTTTGCTAATTTTTATGATGTTAAGTCTATGGTATAAAATGTTTATTATAGATTCTCACATATAACGCCAGTTTGTGTATGCGACTATGAACACTACTCTTATAAAGAAAGAATGTAAATAAAGCCTTCCACTTCAGAAAGTAAGTACGAGGAAAAATAATACGAGAAAAAATTACTCCATGTGCAGAACTCATTTATTAAACTAATATATTTCTTTGGAAACTAGCAGTCCAGTACCCTAGCTTTTGGGACTTATATATTTTCAAATATATAATACATACATAAAAAAAAATATGATTTATCAATCTAATCCCCGTTTTGGATTGGATCTGCCATTAATTTTTAAACTGCAATCTGCAACTCTATGAATCCCTAGGCACTTATTTTCGTAGAAAATTGCTTGAAGTAGAGATTTTTTGAAAGCTATTTCCTACATTTGAAGGCAGATTGGGAGGCCCTTTTACAAGTTCATTTGAAGTGATAACATAGTGTAGACCTATAATATTGTTAATAATAAAATCAATAAATAATGCCTACTCATTCAAAAATTGCTACTTTAGTGGACTTGTTTTTGTGTTAGCTTCCCTTGTAATATTATAGTATTTATTTTTGCCTTATCAATTTCTCTTTTTGCCGTTCCTTATATAATAGGTTCTCAGAATATCTCTTACTATGATAAAACAACATTTCGAATGTCAAACAGATTAAGTCCAAGCGGAAAGTTGGATCTCTCGTTTCCTTCTATGAGAATAAACACCGAAGAGTATCAGAGAGTGCTTGAAAATAATTTAGTGCAATTTTTGCTAAGATTTCGGCGCCGATCTTTAACATTTCAGCATTATAATGTTTCAGTTCACTCCAACAAACTGGTTTCCCCCTTAAATAAGTTACCTCATTCGTGTGTTATAAACAGTCTGCACCTTAACATTTCTAAATGCCGAGCCATCTCTTTTTCTCGCTCAACAATCGTCATTGCATTAAACTATTCCATAAATGGCCAGTTAATAGATCGCGTTAAAGGGAGTTATTTTACATGGAAAGCTTTTTTTCAGAAGCAAATTGGCCATGTTATTTTGAGAGCTTACAAGGCACTTACTTGGCTCTATGAAGAGAAACACTAAAGAATTTTCAAATTTTTATGGTTTAAAAGCTTTATATGTACATATGTATATGTCTTTTGTGTTACCAATCGTGCTATTATATGGAGTCCTATCTATAGTGTGTATACTCGTATTAAAAGAATCGAAGCGGTGCAGATATCGTTTACAAGATTTTTATGTTATAAACTCAAGTGATGGAAATATACTAGTCCTTGCTGTGACCAGAAACGTTTGTTATTTGGGGTATCAATCCTCCATTTTAGACGTGATATGAGCTGCGCCATACTTATTAAAGATTTATTTTGATAGTTTTGACATGAATTGTCCAAAATTATTAAATTTCATTAATTTTTATGCTTTCGAAAGCCCTCTTCGGGCTACAAATATGATAATTGCTCCTTCACATAGAACGAACAATGTTTTTTGTGAAGTGTTGACCAGATGTATAAACAAATTTAATTTTGTTAGTAATCACTTAGATTTCACTATGTCTAGATTAGAATATAAACAAAAGCTAGTTGTTTTGGAAAATATTATAATATTTATAGGAATTATTGTTTTCTAGTCTGTAAAATTGTATGGATTGATAGACTAAATAAATAAATATAAAAATATATTCAAAATTGTATGTAGACTTTCTGGACAATGTGCTGGTAAATTTTGCGGTGAAACATAGATTTTTCAGCAGGAGAATGCTTCTACACATACTGCAAAGTACACGAGGAATTTTTTTGATTCAAGAAAAAAAACCGTTTCTGCAGTGATCGCGATATTATTCCGGATTTAAATCCTATGGAAAATCTATGGAGCATACTTTCTCAGCAAGTCTACAAAAATGGACGGTAATTTGACACGTTGAAAATTTGATATTTTCGTATTGCAGTCCTTAATAAATTCAATACCACGCCGCTTGAATGACGTTATTATTAACAATGAAGACCATAGAAATTATCCCTTCTTTGTGCATTCAATTAAAGTATGGACATATAGTTATTTCCTTTAGAATTATAAAATCTTGGTGTTTGTATTAAAAAGAATTGGCTTAAATATCTGCAAATTGCATTGATGTAATCAAGCATAAATGAGACACCGATTTCTCCACCACAATCCTACAGAGACATGGTTCGCTAAACAGCAAAATATAAAAGGCCCTTATGAAAAGAATCAGTATGGAAAATATTTTCTGTTATTCAAGTGTCATTTACTGGTGGTTCCGTCCCCAGTGAGGCTTTCGCAGTCAATTTAACAATAAAGGTTGAAAACTTCATGAAACGCACCACCTGTGGTCAACTCGCGGGGAACACGTGGGGCTTCAACGAGTAATTGTTTTAAAATAAAAGGTAAAGTTGGGCACACCTCCACGCTCTCTTTGCCTTTCATCTGTTGCTATCGCGTGGCACACTTCCCTCGTTCGATTCCGTTTTACACAAGAAAATTGTAGTGCAGCTTAAACCCATTGCTTCTGCCGTAAAGAAGAATTACAATATCCCGGCTATCTCTCAGTCCAGAGTTTATAATGGCATCCAACGCGGAAATGAATGGACCCCTCTTACTTTCTGATGGCCGTTCATATCGCCAGAAACGCTTTTCGATGTTAACCGCACCTTTAGTATGGACACGGAACTTTCGGAATGACCAGGTTTTTACTTTCGCTGCTAACTTTATTAAATGATACAAAAACTCGGCAAAAATATGCACGTACCTACCGATTCACCAGACCTAAAGACATATACTCCAGCCCCTTATTACTCTCGCTTGTGTTAATTTAGTTGTCGTTTTTTCGATTACAATTTTCTTCTTTTCTTATACATTGTGTAACTCGAGAATCGCATTCATTTTCGCGTAACTTTTGAAATGGTTTAACTAATTTGGATATCGTTCCTATCTAGAGTTACTCAGCAGGATGAGAGATTACGTAATATTTCAACAACTTCTAAGCATTTTGTCCGTTTTCATTGAATTTAGTTTATCCGTGCTTAAAAATACACTTCAATTGGCAGCATGCCTCATTTTACGGGTAAAAGGTCTCGACAGATTTGTTTGATTACGAAAATGGTAGTTCTTCGATACCTAGTTCAGTAATTCAGTATCCATCTGAAACACTTTTTGTAACCCTATACGTATGCGTATCTACACCGTAGCAAGTCTTTCGAAGTACGATCACCTTAATACTGCCTGCGAACGCATTCCATGCCCAAAAGAAACTAAATAAGTCCAGTATTAAGTTTTCTTCCGCATAAAGAGTATTTTATACATATAAGTAGTTTATGTGCGCCCTAGCACTGAGACAGTTTACGTATATTCCCTCTTTGGTCGTGTATCCCTTGCGCAACCATGTAGATATTAATGACACCGGCAAGCAGCACGTCCATTTAACCAAGATTAAGAGAAAGACAGAGCATAGAGGACAGAAAAGATTGGCGTTTAATTTTGCAATAGATTTAGCAAGTTATAGTCCAGGGTAAATCATACGATGACGTCAAAAGTCTCCACAGTAGAAGAAACAGGAACCCAGTAGAGCTAACACGATGCGTCGATAGTCGGAAGAGAGGCAAAGACAGTCAGCCAAAAGTTTAAAGGAAAGTAAGAAGTCGAGAAGCTTTTCAGGATTGTCAACCACCGGAAGAGGTCGGCTACCAGTGCAACATTTCATCATACGTTTTTCAATGAATGCGAACCCATTAAAATTATGAACACTCACCTGCCCGGTGCTCTTCAGGTACTGGTACGTACCGTGGACGCCTTTCAGGTCATGCTCTGTAAAAAAGAAAAAAAGTGCTTCATTAGTTGGGGAGGAAAGATTGGAAATAATTAATACAAAGGAAATTAAAAGCTAAAGGTTGATTACCAACTCGGAAGATGTACATTAGCATACTTTTCTAATTAATGAGCTGAAATGAAAGCTGCTGGGCAAGGTGCAAGTCGTTCGCAATTTAATTCACCAGGCTTTCAAAGTGCCAACAAATAAAATCTATAGCGCTAGTTATCCGGTGATAAACATGTTTGCGACGCCCTCAGAAGTAGTTTGCACTAGGAAGTACAATCACCAGCTGTTTGGCACTAAAGAAGCAGGCGGCGATTGAAGAAGGCGAACTTTAGGTGAAAGTAACATCGCAAGCAGCCAAACTCGTCTCTGATACCATTTGTTCACGCGAGATGGTATGATTTACTTAACTTTGCTCTTTTTGTGGGCTCTACGGCTTTTATTTTTAAAATCATGGAATCGTTGAAATATAGCTGCTTCGGTGAAATCTATGTCGCCAATCTATAGATGGACGCGTGAGCGAGCCTAATGCATTTTGTTACGGTCTGGGAGTGTCACTCAGCCGTTAGATGTAAACTGATACCGACTGGATATGAAACTTTCTTCTTCGTCGGCCTCATATGTTTAAGACAACGATGTTGCTTGCCACCTTCTGCTGCTATGCTTTTGTGCTGACCAACTGAGTGTCAGTTTGAGTTGATTCAATTTTAAATATAGATTTAATCATTTTCCGGTTTTGGTAAAAAATATAAAAATCTTTTTAGTGGATCAAAGCCATTAATTTTGGAGTGCAAACAGAAAAGCAGTTGATTAAATCCGCTTAATATTATAATTTCCCTTGCAATACTATTTCCCTGATTCCCTGATTTCCCTAAACATTCTGAGATTATTTTCATTCATCATAGGTGTATGTTATAATACGAGTACATGCAGTCTTTAGCGGTAGCCTTAACTGGACGAATCACGAAAGTTCCAGTCAAGTTAATGTACTTCTTGTATTAGTACCATGAACGCTAACGCAATTGCATATTTACTGCGCCGATTATGAGATATGGACAAGAGAGGACCATCAAACAGTCCGGAGGAGATCTCCCATTGCGACAGATCGACCAGCCTTTGTATTTAATTTAGTTTTGTGATAAATGCAATAAATAGTAGCCGTGTTATTTTGTGGCCACTATCCCGAACAGAACAAGAGCGGCACAAAATAACATTTCAGAATAGTGTACCATATAGAATAGAAATATTTATTTTGCAAAGTTGGCGCTTGCTTACAGAAATTCACATTTTCAAAGGTTAAAAATTTCAAAAGTTTTGTGTGTGATAAAATCACAGATCTCTATAGTAACTGATAGAGCAATTTTATTGTCAACTTTAAACATGCATAGTCCAGGAAAGATATTAAAATATGCGACTCGTCGGTATAGTAGAGCGGTAAGGTACAAATTTCACCGGGGAAATATATGAGATTAACTGGAGTTGTTTTCTTCAATCAACTCTACAATTTCATTAATAACTTTAAGCAAGGTAAGGTACCAAATATGAATAATAAAATTGTTGAATATCGGTAATGTTGATAAGCCGTTAACTCTATCCTACCGAAAAATCGTGCACTTTCTAAGAGCAACGCCACACTCCTCTGTCCAGTTATTGTAGAGAGCAGTGGATAAAATGAATAAAGACAGGTAATTCGCTCATTCAAAACATTTAGAAAGCCGTCTGACAACTATCAACTTGAGGGACATAAAATGTATCAAAAATTAGCACGTAGCGCCCCTAGTTTAGAGATGAGTTCTGTACAATCAACAGAACACGAGCAGAACATCATATGGTTGTTCCTGAACAAGGGACACAAAAGAACGCAGCTAGTATAACGTGCCCAATACATTTATTTGCACGTTGACCTAAAATCTAAGCGAATCAAATGCACCCTAAAAGCTCATACTATATGTAAGTATGTTAGCGATTATCGCATAATCAACGACCAACAACCCTTGATACAATATCAACTAAACAACATTGATGACCCCGACGTCGCAGCTCACAATATTTTCCACTATTAAAATATTCGGGAATACTAAAAAACTGCATATCAGAATTTTGAAAAAAAAATAATTCGCAACTAATGTACAAAGCTGGGCGTTCTGAACAACAACACGAGGTACATCTCGATCGACGAAATATACACCGCAATAAAAACTCTGCGAAACGAGGACGATAGCGAGTTTTACTATAGTGAAATATGCTTTTGGGTTTGATTAGGGTCATGAAGTGGGTTACTCGCTAAGCTGAGAGACTGGGGCAATCATATTTAAACGCCGAAAATAAAGAAATATATAGTAATGCAGATAGCGATGAAGAAATAGATCTAATGGCTCAAGAATTGATAGAATCAATAGATGAAGATGATAAAACTGACTAATTTATTTAATTTTTGTTATTGTAGAGGCTTAGGCCTATTGCGGATAACACATAAAAAAACGCGCTCAATATTCTACCTCTGCGGTGGTGTGGAAAAGAGTTTGTAGGGGAGACTGGGTACGGTTGTGCCACTTTTCATTTGATCGCCCATAATTTTGTTAGTATTCCAGTTAGCTGGCACAAAGGTGTTTTTTATAGTAAAATGTACATTTGGCTACTGTATAAATACTAAAATGTGTCCCTAAGTACAATGGATTAACTCATAGGAGAAAATTTACAAAAAAGGAAAAAATGGCACAACCGACCCCACCCAGGTGGGGTCGGTTGTGACAGTGCTTGCGGTCGGTAGTGCCAAGATTCAGAAATACACCAAAATGGTCTAAAATTATTTTTATTACAAGTAATATCTAATATATAATAATAATAATAAATAAAAGAAGCTTGTCTTCTTCAACAAAAATAAAGATCTGTATATATACATACTTCAAATTAAATAAAAATACTTCCATTTCAGAGGTGAAAAGTAATGTAGGCCTCTGCTTGCCGTAAGGTCGCGCGATAGCTGACGCAATACTGTGACACACGTGGAGCCGGGCATGCTGCTTCTTTCTCCCCTTGCAACCACCGGTATTCCTAGTAGTTTTGCTAATATTACGACTGGCACAACCGTACCCTGGCACAACCGTACCCAGTCTACCCTACTGATTCCACGGTAAAAAGAAAAGGGACTGTTTTGTACAGAGTTTTATAAACCACCATTTTTCTTACAACTATATTTTTCGAGTATTTTCAAATTTACGAGATATTTGCAGAAAACTTGAATTCACCCCTAAATCCAATGGCTCAAATTAAGCGTACTTTACTTTACACGATAGCTAAAAGGAGGTCCAAATAAAGGTATCCACAAAAATTCGGCTTAGTCGCACTGTTTTCTTAATTTTGACCTTTTTGGTAACTAATTTTACTGGGCCTAATCTTGCATACATATTTATTGTATAAATTCAATCATGCTGCTATTTTCAATAATGTGGGCTGATATTATCGTAATTTATTTCTATGCCACGCGCATTTGCTTTAAAAAATATAAAACCCAACAAATTCATTAAAGTACGGACCGTAAACACGGGTTTCTTTAGCCCTGGGGGGTAACTTTAACCCAAATTGTAACAAAGTTTAAATTTCCCGTCACATCGTAACTGCTTAAGCGAGGTTTGTGATTACTACCAAAAATTGTAATTCGGAATATAGGCGCGTGGCTCACCGCTGTTTTTTACGCGTTGCGTATGTGTATGCGTATTGTAGTGTACTAGAAGAATAGGCAGAGAAATCACGCGTATTCACGTTTGCAAACTTTGTTGGGAAGCTCTCATTTTTGTTATTTAGTTATTTTGTGTTATAACTGCATTAAAATTAGGTTCTACTTTGCCAACAGCCTTCTTACATGCACTTCCCAACCTGTGATAGGGCTTCTTCCGTATAAGATAGTTGAAAGTACAGGTTTTTTCATAAAGCCAAAACCGTAAGCCAAAGTTACCCTCCTGTAAGGACAACTTTGACCCAAATTTGGAACAAAAATATAATGCACTTAAACATAATTTAGTTTTAACTTGCGCATTGTTATTTGTTTAATATACTTCAGAGTTGATATTAAAGTCAATGTAACATTAATAGGCCAATAATAAAAGAAACCACCGAGTGATTTGTGAAAACTGTTCATATTTTTGGTCAAAGTAACCCGCAGTTACGGTACATCAATGAAATTCAATTCAAATATGTGTACCCAAATCACCTAAAAGAAAATCTGAACAGCAAAATACAAAATTGAAAAATCTGCCTGGATAAATCAATTAATTATCACAGCACACAAAATTTTTATATATTGCTTTCAAAATCCACCCCTCGTCGTCATCAACTAAAATTATAAGAAATTGCGACTAAGTGGCCAAGTACAGAGGCCCCAGCTAAGATTTATGTTGTTTAAACATTTTAAGCTGCGAATTTCTACCAAATTGTACCTATAATGTACATGTGCCTAAGTAAGAGGCAATTCGGCAACTTTGCATTTTTCTTGCCTATTCGACTGGGCATCTGTATTAATTATCTGTGGTATCAACAGATGGCTCACATTTTCGAGCTAATAATGTTTTCATAATATGTTAAATTGCAACCATACCTGCAAATTGGCTTTCCACTTTAACAGAACATTTAACAGACTGCAATAGATTTGAGAAAATCCCAATAAAACAAATAACCAATTGATATTAAGGAAAACAAAATGACAGGGGCCAATTCTATTGCATGAACTGAGATGCTCGGTCGCTTAATATTTAGTTATTTAATGAATTAATTTTCTAAAACAATCAGCAACCACGGCAGAGAAAGTAGTTTTCCAGATCATAAAAAACGGTTTGAGTTCTGGAGATATCTCCTAGGTAAAACGTGAAAAGAAAGAAGAGGTTTATTGCAGGACTGCTTCTAATTAGTAATTAGTGGCTAAGACAGTCTAATGGGTCGGTACGTTAGGGTGTTTCGCTACCTGAATAACTGTGGTTTGTTTTAAGTATGGCACATATCGCATCCGTGTCTTTGATATGCATACCACTTAGCCTGAGTATATTGCACAGGAAATGTTTTTTGCGGATTGGACAATGATTTCATTTCACTTAAAGCTGACGGGAAACAACGGTAAGGAATGCCAAAAAGGGTTCGGTTTATTCTAACATCGGAAGTACGTGTTATATCTATATATAAAAAAATGAATTGCTGTGCGTTAGTCTCGCTAAAACTCAAAAACGGCTTGACCGATTTCGATATTTTTTTTTGTTTTGTTCGCTATGTTACAGGGGAGGTTTAAAAAAAAAGAAAATTCGGGAAGCCCCAAAGGAAAAGCCGGGAAATCGAAAAAATCGAAATTTCCGTTTTGTATAGGAAGCGAATTTTCCAACTTCAAGGAATCTTTATGAAAAAGGTAATTGGAGGTTTTCGGGGTCGCAGATCTCAAGCATACATTCAAAATTTTGGAATTCAAGATGTCGGATCCAATATGGCGACCGAAAAAGTTAAACATCAAGGGATTTCACTAAAAATCCGAACTTTTATTTTTGGTTTGGGTTTTTGGGGTCACTGATTTTGAATCTGCCATCAACATTTTGGAAATCAACATGGGGGATCAATATGGCGACCGAAAAGTTAAACTTCAAGGGATTTCCCTGAAAATCCGAACTAGGGAATTTTCGGGATCACTGATTTCGACTCTGCTATTCAAATTTCCAAATATGAGACTACCCCCACCCCGCTGGGAGATATAGAAGAGGGGGTGCAATAAGGAGGTGGTGTAAAATGAAGAAAACAAAATTTAATAATACTGTTGGAAAATATTTAAAACATGTGCAAAACGCAAATAGGAAAGAAAATCCTTTCATATGGATTACGTTACAAAACCCTGTTAAATTTTATTTGTGTATATGACATTTGTCGTCCTAGAATAGTCATAGGGCTCTTAAATAAATATAATATGAATATCAATAAGTGAATATTCCCACAATGGTAGATCAAACCCTCAAGCTGCCTCATTCTAAATCGCCTAACATTTTGTTTTGTCTGGTGCTACTGGAAACAATTAGTACTTGTATACTTCAGTACATGAAACACGCCCCCTTCTTTGAATGAGTTTGAGCATACCATACATGGAGGGATTCTATAAAAATAAAATGAAAAATCATGTTTTTTAATTGAGTTCATATATGTATATTAAAACAGAAAACAGGATTGGTGTTATAGTTCTTTGAGGAATTTTTTTAACGTGAAGCCATAGACAGTTCAATGAAATTTACAGATTAGGTAGCTGGTCAAATAAAGACGTGACTAGTAACAGTTCCGGACAACCAAAATTAGTGAAATTATAAACCTTATTGTTATACGAAAATCAGAGGTACCTACAAGAAAATATTATTTAGCGGTAGACGCGTGGTACTCACTTGCCGTGACTATGGACATGAGAAGGTACATTAATGATACTTTGCACCACTTTGGTATCATAACGCAGCTGCCAACAAGACTCCAAGCGTATTTCATATGATTTGCAATAACAGCTCTACAATATCAAAGCTCGAATAGTCAACTCATCCTCATAAAAAGTACAAAAATAAATAAAGTTCCAACAAATTGTGTTAACACAAATGTCAAAATATTTGAAAAAAAGAAGATGTTAGTTAGGCAATTGTGAGTTTGACTCGCGCGTTAAGGGTTCCGAATATTTGCCGCAAATTAAATGACTGTGATTTAAAAAAATATTTGTTATTGTGATATAACTACAAATTAACGATTTCCGGACTTTTTGCTTTACTTGTGCTGTAAGACCTTGCTTCTTGCCAAATTTCATGATCCCAGGTCAACGGGAAGTACCCCATAGGTTTTGATTTATTTGCGAGTGTCAATATATGCGGCATAAATGGGGCATAAATGACCGCATTTTCTGATTGCGTGGGCTTAGAGACTTGATTTTTTACAGCTCCAAGGGACCTCAGTATTTAGTATTAATTTCAACTTGATGCCTCCACGCGTTACTGAGGAAAAAGGTCTTGACAGACAGACAGACGGACAACGAAGTGATCCGTGATCCTATTCCATTCCGTTCCTTTTCACCTTTGGATGTACGGAACCCTAATAACGTAAATATTGTTTACTAATATAATAATGTTGGCCAAAAAATAAAATAAGTAGGAAACATAGTTATACAAATGACTGAAATCAATATTAAATTTAAAGCATATTAATTTTTTAGCCATTTCTTGATAGTTAAAAACTAGACATTTTTGAATCCAATTTATAATAAAACTTTGTCAAAGCTACTGGATTTAACCAGTTCAAATAGCAAGCATACTTATTTGACGGAAGAGGTAGCAGAAAAATTTAAATTATTATAAAATTGGTACCAAATGTGAAAGCCTGAGATCGCAGAATAGATTGCCATTTCTTTTGCAAAACACAAAATGTGAAATAAGGAGCCTTCAAATAGCCATTTCGTAGTGACATAATAATAGGAAAGTTATAATAATAGATGTGAAAGAAAAATACAATTTTCTCTCCTGTTCTCTAAGATTATGTATATCCCAATTACCTCTAAGATCTGGAACAATAGAGGCCAAATGCCCGCACGTTTGCGGGTTCCATCTACCACTAGCAATCAGAGATAGTAAAATGTCGCTCAGATTCGCTGACCATGTCATTAATCTGCAAGTTTTAATTTCTGGAGAGTCTTTCTAGGAAAGCCCCGCCGATTCTCAACATTGCCTGCGAAGTGTGTCAGTGCGGTATGTCTGCAGATAATACGTAGCTAGTTTATACGCTGTCGCGCTGAGTAAGGCCCGCAACTCCTATGCTGTTTGGATCTGACTAACAATAAGTGGACGTTTCTGGAACTCGTGATCTTGCTGCTATGTCGTGAATAAACTGGCGGCACGCTGCAGTTTATCTCCTTTCTTTGCAGAACCGCTGCTTGCAACTGATTTGGGTGAATGCGTCATGAAAAAATTAATGTCAGAAATGTGCAGCAACGAATGAAGAATGCTTTATCGGTGGGTTGTGTAAGAAAAGCGCGTGTTACACACATTTCGGTCGAATACAATAGTTAAACCTCGCAAGAAATCGTACAGGAAAAAAACCACACTCTTCTTAATAGTCCATTGTCCGGCTGGTGCCCAAGAATAAACGACGTCCGTCCGGTGAGTGATAAATTATTATAAAAGCTTCGCAATCAGATCTAAGACATACCAGCTCCAGAAGAACTTTTTCTGATGTTGCGGTCATCAAGGGAACTCCTCTGCAGGATGGGCTTTTAACTCGCTCTGAGACCTTCCTGAAGACGAAGACAATGGTCGTATTCTTGACATTTTGTCTCATGACTTAATTGTTCAATTTTCCCTCATTTTCAGGTAATAGCGGTGCGAAAAATGTTAGGGCCATAAGACATTTTTTCCTATACTGGGCAAACTTTGGCCCTGTGCGCATAATCACATGTTTGGGTGCTACCGGAATGCTTTTGAAACATCCGTAAAAACATTAGAACAGATTACTTAAAAATTATGGGAATCTTTACCATAATCTACCAACACGTGACAATATCTGTTAAAACTTTCACCATAATCTCATGTCAAGTTTGCGTTGAACAAATGTGTAACGGCATGATAACATTTCAATTCTTTAGAAAATCACTCAAATGTTTTCATTGTAATAATTGTAAATAGCTTGCATAGTAAATCCCACTGAAACTGTTATTACACGGCTCTGGTTAATCGCTGCTCACCGCCCAAAGCTCAATTTATCGTTCTAATTGCTTGTAGTGTGTAGTAGTGAAATTTTGCACAATTACCCAAGTACTTTATTTTTGCAAACAGACTGTCACAAATTCCAATCTGGCAGGAAAATGTTATTGAACGACTTTTAGTTTCACCGCAAGATCAACGACACCGCTATCGTATTTTATGTATTACTAATTCGCCACATCACATTAGCAAAAAAAGTGCAGTCTCGTGACGGAATATAAACCTGTTGCAAAACACATGGAGGAAGGTGAGCTTAGTCGAGAAAGATAGGCACATTACAATCTAGATCTGTTGCAATGATCCCATTACTAGCACGCTATGTTTACGGTCAAGGCGTTGCAATACATATGGTTAATTGCCGGATATCAGATGCACTTGTAAAAAATTCAGTGGCTTAGAACTGATTCCGTCGTCCTTAAGGTTCAGTCGGCTTCAAGTGTGCATGCAAATTGCTGCGAGTGCGCTTGGATTTGCTCTATTAATTTGGGGTGTGACTTATTAAATTGCTATCAATTAAGAAATAACTTCGTAGAAGAATTCTTGTGGGCGTTTCTACGTGTAATATATAGGTTTTTCCCTAGTTCAATATAAATGACTAGTAGACCGAAAAATAGTTTGTATGAATAATGTATTTATCTATTCTGAAATTTGAAAACGAAGACGCCTAATGTGGTGTTTAAAATTTTCACCAAAGTTATTCTATAGTCTGATAGCACCACTACACAGGCGCGGTAATACTACACTACGCGATTTTGAAATAATTCGCGGCATCAAGGCTACATACCGGCGCGGCGGCGCGGCGCGGCGCTCCCAGAACGCAAAGCGGTTGACGGTTCTCTCCGGTCCGGCCGAGGCAAGCCAACAGGCATCAGCAAATTTTTTCGAGACACAAAATGTTCAGGTTTGTTTACCCGGAATACTTTGAAATACCCCAAGCATTGAGGGGAAATCTTCTCATTGATGACAATTCTCATTTGAACTGCTAATTTCTGTGAGATTTCCACTAATTGTAAGATTTCGTTTTACGGTGTGTACTGTGCGCAAGTGCTTTAAAGTAAGAAAAGTTTGTTACTTGATTCTATGTATGTATAGTATATCAATGCCAATTAGCTTAGTAAGTAAAAATTTGCCATTTTACCCGGTGAAACCTGCAGCTTGTTAACAAAAACTGGACCCTGGCGAATTCTCATCACCGAGCGGCTTTTTAGACAGTATCACCGCAATTGCAATTTTCACACTTATAATACAGGCGAAGCTAGCATAGGCCATTTAGACCATTTGAGCCATGGTTGCCTTAGACGAAGTCTGACTTTTTTTTTACCTATTTTTTAAATTTTACAGTTAATTGCTAATAATAGTCAGTATGAATGATAAGTGAATTCGTTTTTATTTTATTTACTTATAGTAATGTGTAACAAAACATTTTATTATAGCACGTGCAATTAATAACTATAGGTCGCTATTGCGCGGAAAGTGATTTTTAAAGTTTAGGAATTTTTTATGGGGCGTGTTTTTGTAGGTTAAGGGATGAAGCACATGATATCTATATAAATTTTTCGTTTAACAACTTTCTCATTTACTCGAAATTTATACAACCACCACAAAACCGTTATTCTGAAAAAACCTGGTTTTAAAAATTTTGAGGTTAGTTTTTCAAAAACTATTGACTTTGCAAACCCGCCCATGAACAAAATCTTTCTACACAATTTATTTCCGGGTAGTTTTTTTTGTACGAACAACCCCTTAGGCGATAGTTACGTTTACCCCTTTTATCCTCCTAAGCAATTTTCCCACCCTTCCATTTATACGATATACGCGGTTTCGTAATCAGGGAAATCACCCGAACAACATATGTATATGTTTAAAAAAAATTAGCCTTGCTATATTTTTCTTTCTTTTCAAGCCTAGAATGACTGGACTTTTGGTATATCTACAAAATTCAGCTTTCATACATTTTAAGTTTTTTTACTTGATTAGCCTCTATAGGTCAGCGGTAAGTATGTATGTTGCCATGTCCCCTAAGAGGCCCAAAGATCTATTTTCGCTTAAGCTAGACCAAATAAAAAGTGAATTCCACTACACAGATAGCAGAAATTACTATTCTACATAGCAGAACTGACAGCTACTAACTACAGCTGATCTGCTAACTTGCTTGGAGACTTAAATTAACAGATTTTCGTATTCTGGTTAAAAGGTTATATTGTCATTTTAATTCGTTTGAAGACGCCGAATATATATAAAATGGATATCGACAATGATTTTATGGTAATAACAGTTTTACAAAGAGCACGTAGGGCCGAAAAGTGAGTATAAAATATTAAGTTACGTGTTTTATGTATTAATTTCTTTTATTTCAGTATTTCAGATCAAAGAATAATCCTCCGGTAATTAAGGGATGCCAGCGACCCTTTTGCATTCCCTCTAATGCCTTTATTAAGGAATTTCGTATGCCACAAAGGATAGCTTTAAAATTTATAGATTTGTTGGAAGAGCACGATGGGCATTATTACTCCACTATACCGTTCCACCTTAGAGTTCTTGCAGCTCTAAGTTTCTTTGCTCACGGCTCTTACCAAAAGCCTACTAGACGGCATAATCTTATAAATTTAAGCCAGCCTTCGATTTCCCGATGCATAAAGCACGTAGCTGTGCTATCTCTAAAATTAGTAGGTTAGCAGATCTGCTAAAAATCTTTTAAGTAGAATAGGGGGTTATGTTTGCCACGAATAATACACAGGGTTCGCACTTCCGAAATGAAACTTCTTTTACAGTACCTACAATGATAACGGGCTGCCCTTAAGAAATTTATTATTTTGCTTCAGTCATATTCCATCCGTTATCTCAAAAATTCAATGTGCCAGTTTTATAAAAAGATTGAAGATTGAAATGCAGCATTGTATTTGCATTGAACACTAGTTTGTCACAAAAAACCGCAGAGTTTTACTTGTATTATAAATTTAAATTTAAAGAATGTAATAGATGTTAATTTAATCGGGTTGTCATAAACTATTTACGTTTCTTGAATTATGCCAGAAAAATGCACAAATTCACCTTTGCATATATTTTGGTCTTTTTTTTCTACTGCTGTAAATGCATGAAGGGTAAAGTTTATCCAGGATAATCCGGCATTTACAATTGCGTTAAGCATATTATTCCATTCACAAGCAAATCGTGTAATATTTCAAAACTTTTAAACACTCTGTAGTATGATGCTGTGTTTGTATGCGCTGGAAAGCGCAAACCGTCAAGCATGGGGACATCTTCGCTGACATTTAAAAATTTATTCGCCTGAAGCACAACAAAGCACAACCGAAAATCCTCTTCAGAAAAATTTATTACAAACTTTATTTTTTAATTGCAGGGAATACCGAAAAAAGCGCACAATTCATTTTGTATGGAGAATTTAATAAATATCCTGGGAAAAAGTGGACGAATTGGCATTAATTTCCATTTGGAGCTCAATGGGAAGCATCGGTGCCTATAGAGATTTCGATAAGTGCTTGCAATTAGCACGAAGTTGATTGGTATTGCATTTAAAGCCCTGGTAATGGTGCAAATTACAAGTGGATGGCCCTATCAGCCTTTAATTGTTGCACACAACTGGGCCGTACTCACGCGAATTGATTTGTTTAAATCGCATTTATTCAGCGCCCAGCCAGAAGTAGGGTCATGTTTTGCTAATGCAGCTGAGAGTAGTGATATTTTTGATTGGATGTTGATACAATAATTTCGTTCCTCCTAGTGAATTAGTAATTAAATGTGTATTAAATTTGCTGACCATAAATTGAGTCGCTATAAATGGCCAGGAATCAATAAAAGAATTTAGCTTGTAATTGGAAACTAAACAATTAAACGAATTCGTCGAAAGTGCTTCGTTACTAAAGAAGGTGTGTCAATGGAATTTTTTGTTAATCGCCTAATTGATCCACAGTTTATATTTAGTCTACCCGCACAGATTAAGCTTTTTATTATGGTAGTTTGAAGTCCTGGATTTAGTTCGGTTTTTGTCGACTAATTCAGTTTTTAATGTATCCATTATAATAATAATTTTTGAAATAGCATAGCACGTGTTGTGTCAATACAAAAAGTGATATGCTATAATAATTTAGAATGAACACAATTTGCCAAATTTGGTTTTTTAATTAATATTACTATACCGTACCAAAATGGTACGATAGAGCGATGCTAAGTATCATATTGTAAATGCTAATACAACCATAAAACAATAAAACAACAACGTGCTAATTTGCAGTTCAAATTTACATATATACATATTTCCACTCTCTGTATAATAAGAGATTAGAGTAAGTTCCCAATGTTGCTGACACATAATAGCGAACCAAGTTAAGATGTCTTCGAAGTTGTTATTCATATCCTCAACTATAATTGGGTTCAATATAAAATTTTCTATGTCTAAGTTTGAAAAATGACATCGAATAAATTACCTTTTGAGTTGTTTCAAGCTTCTGCTCTTTTTTGGATTTGTTACATTATGTAATGATGTGACAAAAATATTAGCAATTTTTAGTATTAGCTTTGAGATCATAAAATGTGTTGCAAATATCTCTAAGAAATCCAACAATACATGCATACATATTTCCGTTTTTTGATAAAACCCTGGTGGGGAACATTTAGCACACAAAATTTACTGTCTCAGCAGCTTCATGTGACGTGGAACTTAGAATCATTCTCATACACTCACAAGTATTCCAAATAATTATGTGTCACCGATTGAAAAATACAAATTTACCTTTATAAGTACTATAGTACATATTGAAAGAGGTTTTACATACATAGCCAAGCAACTAGTGGATACAATAATCCATTCCATATTTTCAGAAATGTTGGGCTCATATTGTATATCTTCCATATTTTCAAAAATGTAGGGCTCATATTGTATATCTTCCATATGCATATCCAATCGATTGATTGGCTTGAAGTGTTTACATAACATTGCAATTTTATATAAGAATGTTTCTATGTTGTATACTTTTTATCGCATTTTTCCGGACTTCAAGATGGTGGATACAATATGACGGTGAATTTTCCAACTTTAAGGAATCTTTATGAAAAAGGGCACTCGGGGGTTTTCGGGGTCGTTGATATCGAATCTGCCATCGAAATTGCCAAGTTTAAAACGACGGATCAAATATGGTAACCTTGTTTTTTTTTATTAACATAATAGATTTAGTGTACATGACTCAGCTTAATTAGTTCTAACATTCAAAAAGTTAAACATTAAAGGATTTCCTTGTGGGTGTTCAAAGTGAGAAATTTTTGAGAGCGGGGAAATTATTTGCCCCTGGCGATTGGAAATGAATGAAGAAATTGATTTATTTTTAGTAAAAACGTAATAATAATTGGTAAAAGTGATGTATGGGGGAATTGTGTATGTTGCACAAGGGACGTTGTGTAAAATTTATATAAATAAAAATTTAACAGCATCCCAGGCAACGTCAGGCCCCGGCAAGCTAGTTATATTAGAAAGAATAGTAAAAATATCTTGAAACGAAATTCGTCCAAATTAGAAAAATTTTTGTCAGATTTTTAAACTATCATTCTGAACTTAGTAGAGAGGTACGTACGAGTACACATGATGTTACTCAACCTAGCCAAATAATTTGGTTTGCTTGTTAAGATTCTTACTTTTTTTTACGGACCACACTACGGTATAAAAAAACCCATTGATCTATTTTACATGTGCTATTTTGAGAAAAAATTGCTAGATAATTTGTGACGGTCAGACGTAAAAACGTTAAATAAAAAGTTCCAGGCCATGACGCTACTCGGTCCAAAACTTGTGGAATCCTACAACGGCAATAATCTTGTGGAACATTTGAGGGTTTTAGTAGTTAGTACGCAGGCCCCTTTTTAAATCGTTTGGAAATAAAATCTTTAAAAAAAAAAATTTAGTTCGAAAATATAAGCTAAGCCGCTAAAGTTCAAAACACAGACCTTGCCCGGCGCTTTCATACTTATTAAAACTATTACAAAATGAATGAAACTGTTTCATGCGCAGAGAAGGAGACCCAAAAAATTACCGGGATCAAATTCCTATAGCAGATTTAGCACAAAGTGCTTTATTTTCATTCACACTGAAACCCATTCTAGTTGAGAACTAATGGTCCCATATCGGATTCGCCATCTTCAATTTCCAAGTTTGAGATCAGTGACTCCAAAAACATAAAACGACCCGATTTCATAGCAATCCTTTGAAGTTGAGAATTTTCCGTCGGCGTATTGGATCCGCCATCTTTAAATTCCATTTTTCAAACCTAGCTATGATTGTTCCTCGGAATACAAGCTCTCTACCAAAAAGGAATACCACCGAACGATGTTAGGAAGTCATTGTTCATTTCTGTTAAGTTCTTACGATTGTACTCTTTACTGCATTAACATCGCGTGTCAAAATTCCTTCAAAAGTGCAAAAGAGAAAAAGCCCCAGATGATTTTTTTACTCAGTGAATTAATTCCGCCATAGCTTTACCAACATCCTACTGTTCCTACATGCTTACAGTGGGTGTGATACGACTACGAGAAAAATCACTTATTTTCGCTGGTTGTAAAGACTTGAAGAGGAGACAACTTTCCAAGCAATGTCCAAGGAATTAAAAGAAGTGGGGTTGCATTTCCTGGTTCGGTTGTATGGGAGCGACGCAGCAACACAAAGCCTCAATGAGCTTAGAGTGCTTTTAACTAGGGATCCTGCTCAGCTGCATGTCATGCGAACATATCTTCGATAGGTAAGCACTCCGCGGGGCCTCTTTCAGAGCAATGAAGAACCCGCGCTTGCTAGAAAGGCTGTTCAACAGCATGTGAGTGTCGAAATGCAGGACTAAACTACACAACCATATGCAAACATTGCAATGGAGAGTCCAGCGATAATACACCGTCACTGACCTTTGACTGGGAGGAGGACGCTCGTAAGTCCATCAACGTAGACGAACACGCTGAAATTCTATTGGTGGACATTGGACAAGGTAGGTACAATAGTGGATAACGACGTTGATATTCGCGAGATTAACCTCCCGTGCCACTTAAGGTGTTAAAGACTGAAACCCATAAACATTATTTAAAAAACTTTTATAAAATATCATAACGTTTTAGCGTGCTAATAAGTCTTTTAAGTTGCACAATATGAGCAAATGTATGTACAAAATTAAAACAACACGGATTTGTTAAGGGAGATCGATGGTGACCAATATACTTGAGTTTTCTAGTATTTGCCTAATGAATTTAGAAAAGCGCAAACAAGTCGACTGTGTATATACCGACTTCAGCAAGGTCTTTCATAAGCTCTCTCATAAAGCCCTAATTTTTAAACTGCTCAACTCGACATTTAATCAGATCTTGTTCAATGGATTAAGTCATATACAAGGTGGCGCAAAAATCGTCACCCTATCAGAAGATGCTTTAATTTTAGCGAATGGCGGCAAATGTCAGTTCTGCTTTGACATTTGTAAAGTAAACAGATACAAAATACTCGTCAACAAGACATGAATCGCTATACTCCTCAAGAACGTGGAAATATTGTTTCGATTTTTTTGCGGAATAATTCGTCGGTGGTGTTGGCGCAGAGTGAACTTAGGCGCAGATTTCCCGGTCGTCCGACACCAACTGGGCAAACTGGGTCTAGCCGGCCCCGGAGCAGCCGTTCTGCTGAGAATATCGCGTCTTTAGCTGAAAATGTCGCAGAGGACCCTGGAGTATCGACCAGGCGACGTGCCACGCAATTGGGCATCAATTGGCGGTCTTTACAAAGAATTTTGGTGAAAGATTTGAAGATGTTCCCTTACAAAATGCAGACGGTGCATCAACTGTTATCTGTTGACCGCCAAGCTAAGCGTGTAACCTACGCTTAAGCCATCCTAAATCTCGACCACGAGGAAAACAAAATTTCATCGAAAATCATCATGAGCGACGAGGCTCATTTCCATCTCTGTGTATACGTGATTAAGCAGAATTATCGCTTCTGTGGCACCGAAAATCCGCGCATAACCCACAAAGAGCCATAACACCCGCTGAAAGTCACTGCATGATGTGCTGTTTACGCTGGAGGCGCCATCGGGCCTGAAACGCCGCGGAACAAACGACTACTGTGGACAGCGAGCGCTATAGAGCAATGATAAACGACTTTCAGCCAAACTACAGCCAAAGAACATCGGGTGACAATTTTTGCGCCACCTTGTATTTCAAGTCGATCGTTTAAAGCTAAATTTTCTTCTGCTTTTTAAGATACATGTTATATCTGGTGTTCCTCAAGATAGTCATCTCGGTCCCTTTCTGTTCACTTATTTTTTATAAATGACTTCGTTTTCTATAATAAGTAACTTGCATATGTTAACTTATACAGATGACTTGAAGAGTTTTAGACCATACGAATCCTTATGCTCTCTGCCTTCAATGTGTAACATTTTTGCGATACAGTGCCGGTGTTCGAAAAATTATTTGAAATAAAATATTGGGATGTGTAGCATTATCTCGTTTAGAAAGTGTTCTGGACCTTGGCATAACTATCAACGCTAAATTTAATTTTGATAGTCATAGTGACAATATAAAAAGTCGGTCTAACTTCGTACTTGGGTTCCTCAAGCGTTGGTATTTCCGATCCTCATCTCTTTAAAACCTTGTTTTGTGCTTTTGTCCGTCCGATTTGCTCACTTTGTCGCACATATTTATTCGTATTGAGATCTATGCTTTATTCTTCGCCATTTGCGTGGAATGATCCCTGTAACCTTCGTCCCTACGAAGATAGGTTGGGGCTTTTAAATTGTCTTCACTTTCCAAACGTAGGGATGTGGCAAGTACTACTTACTGGAATTATAGACGCCTCTAACCTCCTAGACCTCCTAAATATAAATTCCCGACCTCGCGTAACTAGAGGACACAATTTTCTGTACGTCAATAATCACAGAACCAATTATCAGAACTGATCTTGGCCATGTCTAAAATTTATAATGCTTCTTTTTCTGTAATCGATTTTAACTGTGATAGAACACATTTAACATGCCGTTTATATGATGTTTGACTTTGTATTAGTAATTTTGATACATTAATTTTGTATTTTGATCTGTATGCAAATATTTGATATGTCAGATGGTTTATGGTAACTGTTGATATGAATAAATAAATATTATATTGTTATAAGGTTTTTAAACAACAATATTTTTCGAAACTTTGTGTATCGTAAATTATTTGATCTATTGGACGAAGCGAAAGTATACCTGGCCTTTGCTAGTTACTTTTATAGTATGGAATTTATTATATTGCTTTTTCTCGTAGGACTGAGATTTGTCGGTTAGCAGGCACTAGGTAAACATTGGCACATTTATCTTTTTCGAAAATATTACCGAAATTGAAAGAGCTGTTACCTAGAAACTACTGGAGGTTGAAATAATCCGTCTGAGAAAAAATTGTAGTCTCTGTACCTATTTAAACAAAATATATATTTATAACATTTTTGTTAGGCAATTAGATTGGCAGATATTTGGCATAAACTAAAAAAAGTCTGAAAATGTCGAGTTTTTATCAAGATTTTTTATTGGTATGCAATTTATCATAACTACACAGCTTAAGGTGTTAAGATTACATATTGATGCTGAATTAGTTTAGTTGAAAGTCACGAAAATCGGGTTTTGCTTTTAGTGGGATATTATTTTTATAGTTTCATGGCAATTATAGGTTACAATGTTAGAATAAAGATGCGTGCTTAAATCCAACTTGCTATTTTTTTTCTGTAGTTAAATTCGAAAATATAATAACAACACTAAAGTGCCATTATGTCCACTTTTTCTGCAGATTGCAAAAAATTAATAAACTCATTAAAATGTTTCCCATATATGGGACTCACATACGACATATGAATGTATATGAATCGAATTGCTAACCTCCTCTGTTTTTGAAGTCAGTTAATCATAAAAAGTCGGGAACCAGCTCAGAATTTATTATTAATTTTTAATTTATGTTCAGCAGGATAAATTACACTAAAGTTGACTGTTTTAATTAATGTATAAAAACACCGAAATTAATTCCTTGAGCTGTGAATTATAGAGCTCTCATACCTGTCTATACATGTATGTAATATATATTTTTGCATTCCCAAAAGTTTCATGCTTCTTTTTCGGAATGTGAATGCGGATCAATATTTAATTTGCAATTCAGAGCGAGCTCAGTGCGGAAGATTCAAGGGTGACCATTTGCTTAACATAACCCTAAAGTAATGCAACATTTCACCACAGAATTTCACCCAGATGCACAATGAAATCTTGTCCAAGCGAGATTCACTCAGTAAACGCAATTTAGTTCAACTTCGAAAAGAACTACCAGCAAGCACTTTGCATATCGCCCATTTACGCAGCGAGAGAATGGGTCCATTTTGCACCACTTAATTAGTCATTTATGGGCGCTACAGCTCCATCGTCAGCTCATTGTTTTGCATGCTGTTTTTTTGCAGTAGAAAGTTACTACATAGAAATGCATTAGATATAGCCGTCGTTTCGATGACTAGTCTTGCCGTGTAGGTAGAAGTGCTTCCGTTTGGACAGAAGAGAAGAAACTCATTTCCCTGAGGTGGCCGGGCAGGTAGTGGTTATTCTGGGTACGCTCATCATCCAGGGGAGCATGAAGACCGCATTAATTTAGCAGTAGAAAACTTTCCTCCCGGCTCAAAAACGGCGGGAATGCATTCGACCGCGTTACAACCCTAGATACACCGTTGCATAAGATTTTGCAGCAGCTGCTGCCGGCAGAGGTATTCGAATTCTGCGGCTGCAATCGGCGGCAATGGTCACATCTTGGTTCGTCTTCGGTTCGCCGAGATCTGTTTGGTCAATTGTTCATTGGAGCGAGACTATCTACGGCAGGCTGTCAGGTATACCATGATCTGTGCACCTGGACAGGTGGGACTGCAGCCTTTTGTGGGGTCGAGCTTGGTGTTGTGATAACCGTGAACTTGAGTACGTTAGCATGGTTCATTGGCGAATTTCGTTAGGGTTGAGAAGTGGCGTTCAATTGTGTAGGCTTACTTACTTGAATCGTCGGCACTAATAGAGTTGCTGCCAGTTAGTCCCAACGCAGAAAGCTCTGATGGTTGCAGCTTAATTTCCATTTCATGCAGGCGTGAATTCAGCGATTTTGTGTGTAGGAAGAGGAACAGTGTACACGAGACAGCAATTAACGCTATGAACTCGGCGGATCTGCAAGAGAGAGAATTTCACTGGGTTAAAAAATTGCGGCAAATTAAGCTCGGCCTGGTTCAAAGTTGCTAATGAACGACCTTTGCTGGGTGCGTTTCACAGCAACCTGCCATCGAGTGCGAGGAAATCAGGGCACGCCACGCGAGGAAAAATGCTTTTGATTGAGTGAAAACGACAAGGTGGCGAGTACGCAGAAGAAATTTCATTGTTTGAACGGCGACGGTTTTTTTGTTTAATTTTTGCAGCGCGGTTCGACAAAGAGCAGAATCCCGTATTTTGTGTCAGCATTGGTTGGGGCCGATATGCTCCAGCGCAGAAACAAAATAGGAATGAGCTAACGACTCGCTCTAGAGCACGGTATTAGCCATAATCTGTCATGCTACGTTCAGCAATGTTTTCTTTCAATCTACTGGTAATGAGCGATTTTCTGTGGCACGTATCTAAAAAACTTTGCGAAGACTGCTTTAAGGTGCCGTCGTAGATCTTAATTGATTTTCGCTAGACGATAGAAAGGCTGTCAAGTTTTCAAGTTTTAAACATTCATCTCAACAGGAATTTGCTTTACTCACACAATAACTCAGATGTCAGGATGTTTTCGATCGATGAAAAACACGGCGAAATGCCAGAGGTAGAAGTTATTGATATTATTGGGCGTAACTTGTTTTAACAGTTATCTTACACACAATGCGGGAATAGATTTCAAGAAATTAAGGTGAAGTGGTAATATTTTCATTCAAATGATTGTCTTCATCTGGTGCGCTTCTTAATGGACTTACGAAGGGTGAATGAAAGTTACATACTTTGGTGAAATATCTAGCATTTCACATTAAACGTTACAAATGTGTCGAATCATTTAGTCATGACGGATTAGTGAAATCTTTTTGTGCATCTACACGTGATTGAAAAATCGACTGTGAACCGCCAATGCTTCTTAATTACCCTTGAAATGCATAAAAGCTGTGGGCATGCACGATTTGCTTGACTAATATTGGAATTAAAAAAGACCATTTACAAATAAGTTGCGAGTTTATTATAGAAGCTGCTTTTAGTTTTTCAATTAACGTTGACGGTTAGGAGGTACAGTGTAGAGTAATTACTTAAATTCAAGCTAAATACAATTAACTAACATTTTAAATACTAAAAGATAATACTAAAAAACGTGTTGCATAAATGACTAGAATGTATAACAAAACATCATACGAATTTGTCCCACAATTTTCTAAGAGTACTTCGAACTGCGTGGCGCTGCATGCGTTGTCTCAAAGCTGATTTTTTTAAATACATATATAACTCAAACTATGAAAAATTCAAAAAGATCTTTTGGACTCCAGACTTTTTTAGACTGTTTCTTCCATAACATCTGGGCCGGATTTACGTTTGATGGGCCCCTGGGCACTTTTCATGTGGGCACACATGGGGCAACAGAATTTAAATATTGCAATTTTTTTAAAATATTATAATTTGGTAAATGTTTTAAACTTACACCGGGAAGCAAACTAAAGCATTAAACCCAAGCAGGCTTTAGGACATAGTTTGTGTTCTAAACTCTAAGGAGGCAACCAGTGCCGGCCCGATTCACGTTTTAAGATGGAGCAAGATCTAAATATGGCGCCCTTTATATAATGTGGAAATAGGTTATTCATATTTTTTTCCAGACTGCAGTAGCTTTATGATTCTTTCAAGCGGGTCGCAACAGTATTAGGCAGTTAATATATGAAATAAAGAAATAGACAATTATTTTGACCTTTTGTGTTAATTTTATAAAATAGATGCTTGCAAAATAAATCATGAAAATGGGGATTGTGTTAGTAGCGAGCGCAAAATTTTGTGGATTTTTTGCGAAAATATTATCTCATTTTGAGTGAATTTTTATGCGGGTTTTTGGCTTCGCCTCTTTAATCACAATTTAAAATGCCTTGGACACCTCAAAGCTTTTGGCCCTTTGTATTTAGGGGTCACTTGTAGTAGTCAATTTATAACGAAATAAAAAAAATTTGTGTTTGGACAAGGAGTTCGCACTTTTGGGAGGGCTACGCTCCCATAATTTTTTCAGTGCACTTATAATGGTCAAGTAAAATACTTATGAAGCTCTGTACAAAAAAGGTACTCACACTTTTTTTTGTAGAATTAATCCTTTTTGTGTAAAATGTGCGGTTTGAATTTCCGTTTTTTTTTCAAATACTTTACCAAACGTTTTACACAAAAGCGATTGGTTTGCGCAGAATTTCATAGGCTAAAATTTTTATAACTAATTTCCTCGACAAATTGATAGTTTGAAAGATACCTTTATGCGAAAAACTAGAACTAACCCCTTTTAACCCCCTAGAAAAGAAAAACCTGTCGCTCAAATTTAGTAAGATTTTCAGGATATGCTAAGGACATCGAAGCAAAAGTCTCCACAAAAATTCAGCCTGTTCGGATTTTTTTTGACTATTTTTACTGGGCTATAAGCTATTTAGTCATTATTTACAGGAAATGGTATTGATTTATTTTTGAAATGTATTTAACATAATGCAAATTTTTATACAATTTCAAAACTAATGTTTTAGAGAATGAATTTATGAGTGAGAAATTATTTGATTATTTTTTTAGTTTTCTTTACATGCCTCCTGTACTGTACTATACTAATGCGTGGGGTCCTGGGCACGTGCCCCAAGTACCGTTTGGTAAATAACATTGTATTTGCATATGTTGTTTTTTTATTACCTCGTTCTAATAATATATAGTTACGTTCCATTTCAAAGGTATTAAAATAGGGATCCAAGACCCTTTTCCTCGTGCCGTTTGGTGGGCTCATGTGAACACTGAAAAATTAAATTTTTTGGATATTTTCAAACAGATTATAAATAGAATCTGCATCATCAATTCACTAATAGGTACGGAAAATACCAAACGTTATTTATTTGACTGAAGTGATCTTTTCCAAAAAACTTCTGAATTTGATAATTGTGTCTACCTGCAGTGGTAGAGGGAGATTAGCGTTGTTGACATTTTTGGGAAGAACACTGAGAAAATAGTTGTTTGGCGTGAGTTTGATGTCGAGAGTTTATGCAAAGTTTCAAGTGAATCGGTTCAAACAATACACATTGATCGAATGAAAATGTACATAAAATCAAACTCTATAGAGTTTTGGAAATTTGTTAACAACAAAAGGAAGGCTTATAACTAACATATAATTTTTAATTTTGACAATAATTCTGTGCATGATCCGGCATCCATTTCTGATCATTTTGCCAACTATTATGGCAATGTTTTTTGTGATGATTTCTGTGATGATTTCAGTGATATAGATTTAGGTTTTTTTAACTATCTCACTTAATGATGATTACTCTGACTCTCCTGATGAAATACCCGGGATAATTGTTCGCAATTGTTCTTTGTCTCTTGTTGGACCGTTAATTTATTAATTTAAACTATCTTTCCGTTTGTCCACGTTTCCAACAATTTGAAAGTCTGTTTTTGTTTTACCGATTCATAAAAAGGGCAGGAAGGATATGATTGAGAACTACCGACCTATTGCAAAGCTCTCACACGTTGCTAAGCTCTTTGAAGCTATAATGTGTGATTATTTGTCTTTTCAGTGCCGCTCGATATTGTCATCCAAAAAGCATTGGTTTGTTAAAGGGAGGTCTACTGTTACTAGGCTTGTATTATAGAATTTACACACTTTTGCATGAATGAGTTTGAGAAACGACATCAAGTTAGTGAACTATGCTTATACAGACTCTAGTCAAGCTTTTGACAAACTTTCACATAAAATGCTTATTTGTAAACTTGAAAAGCTTGGTTTTCATTCTCATCTAGTTCATTGGATTGAATCCTACCTCTCAGGTCATTTAAAGTGAAGTTTTCTTCGCATTTCTCTAAAACTGTTCACGTTTGTTCCGGCGTACCTCAAGGTAGCCACCTTGGTCCCCTACTCTTTATCCTATTTTTTAATGACCTCTTTCTATTAATAGAAAACTCTAATATCCTTGCTTATGCGGATGATGTAAAATTTTTTAAATAGATCGTCAACGAGCATAATTTACTGTCTCTTCAATCGAAACTTAACATATTCTCACAGTGGTGTTCAAAAAATCATATGTGCTTCAACTTAAATAAATGTTCGATCATGACATTTAGCAGAAAAACACTTAACCTCCCTTGTAACTACATGATCTGTGGAGCTTGCTTGTCTCGTAGCGAAACAATTTCTGACCTTGGCATTAATATGCACCTTAGGTTGTCTTGTAAGCCCCACTTGGAAAATATAATTAGCCGTGCCAACTCTTCTCTTGGATTCATTAAGCGATGGTCCAAGGAACTCCATATGTGTTAAAGACCGTGTTTTGTGCTTTTGGTCGTCGTATACTAGAGTAAGCATCTTTTGTTAGAACACCACACCATTTGCTTCATATTTCACGTGTGGAAGCCCTTCAGAAGCGATTTCTTAGGTTTACATTGTTCCACCTTCCTTGGAGTGATACAATCTACCTTCCTGCCTACGAAAATAGACTAAAGCTTTTGGATATGACCCCTTCATCTAACGTTATCTATTCTTTCATGATATTTCATCTGGCAATATAGACTCCCCTTCACTATTGAGTCTTATCAATATTAATACTCGTCCTCGGTTAACAAGGGCTCACTGCTTTAATTATGCCGACAATCATGTATCGCTGTATTGGTTTCATGAGCCACTTTCGAATCTCGCCAGCAGTTACAACGATGTTTTCTCTCTTATTGATTTTAACTTATCTAAAGAATCTATTAGACGTGCAATAAATAATAAATAATTGCTTAGTTTCGATTATCTTTTAGCTTGGTTCATTTATATACATATTTATTTACTATTTTACTATTGATTATTTGTAATGTCAGATGGTTTATACCTGCTGTCATATGAATAAATAAATAAAAGGACTTGTTGATTGTGAAAACTGCATTAACCAAATGAACGAGGATCTTAATAATATTTAAAAGTGGTCTAAAGTCAATTACCTCGCTCTTAACCCGTTTAATCCTACTGTTTAGCGGTTTACAGAAGAGCGATTGATCTCAATCATTTGCCACAAATTATGTTGGATAATGACTTTGTTGCGTTTGTTCAGTGTAAAGAACTTGGGTAATCAGATGAACTCTTGTTCAGCTGCTGCTCACATATTCAGGCATTATTGAGAAAAGTCTATGGAGTTTTACGTCAATTGGGGATTAGCTCAGATAGCATACCTCTGAGCTACCGGCTTGTACGGCAGCAATATTTTCACCAGGTTGGATTCAGTGTGTGCTTAAAGAAGGCTTAAAAGGACATTCAATGATGTTGCCAGGTACATTTACAGGATTTCCAGAAATAACCATGTCTCTGAGTATACCATGTTAATTCTCGGTAGATCTATTGAAATATCTATCTCTTTCTTTGTCCAAGTTAGCTGTAAATGGAACTTTAACCCTGGTCGTGTTCAATTGGAGAGGTCCGATGCGATGGAGCCTTCCGTAAGCTAGTACTCGAGTTCGCTTTATAGATGTGTGCAAGTGTCATGTTCTTTTTGTTTTTCTCTGTTTTCATTTCATCATTACATTTGTTTATCATTTATTAATTTATTATTCTATCACTTATTAATTTCGTATTTTTTGTTTTCTTCCGATAGTTATTTATTTAAATAGTAGCAATAGTTAAATTATTTACGTAGAATAGTAATCTTTCTCCAACAAATTAAATAAATTGAAATTATGATGTATAAAATTTTGTGATCTTTGGTAGGCTCTCCTCCAAATAAATTATTATTATTAAAACTGTGAGACGAGATTCTGCGAAGTGCATCAGCATCAATCAATCAAAAAATCAATGAGCGAGCGCTTAGGTACATAGATGAAGTTTTAGGATCAATATCGTGGATTTTCCAAAACGACCATGTAGCTATCCATACCGCTCGTCGAGTAATAGAATGATTTCAGGCCGAAAGCCTCACCGTCCTCGAATGGCCAACCCTATCTTCAGATCACAGCATTATTGAAAATGTGTGGGAATGCCTCACTCGTAAAGTGTATGAAAATGGCAAGCAGTATGAAAACATTGAAGCACTACAAGTAGGTGTCTTAGGTGCTTGGAACGAAATACTATTAACTTTCAACAAGAGCCTTTTCGAAAGTATGCCCGACATGCTGCCCGAACTAATTTCCAAGAACGAATGTCAAACGCGTTATTGAAAGTATTTATAATAACCCTAATTAGTTGTTCGATGAAGATAATTATGTTGTAATAAAAATAATATAAACAGACTTATTTTCTTTTATAAAATAAAAAAGTGTACCTACATTCAAATGCACCACTTTTTTATGAAGATATTTTTTTAAATGTAATTGCTTTTTTCTTCTTAGAATTCCTAAGTAATAAGAAAGTTGTCGTAATTAATTGCAATTCTTAGAAGAATAAACACATGAAAATAAAAAAATAGATAAAAAAATTGTTTAAGCTAAACGGTTTTATTGCACAATTGATAGGAACTTTGTTTTTTTGGAGCTTGGCTAATCATATTGTTATTATATTATGCGTTTTCTACTAAATGCGCCCCACGATTTCATTTTAGTCTGATCCAAGCCCCAGATTGGTGACCCGTAATTATTTTCTGGCTTTTAGTATAGCAGTTTGTGCAATAAAACCGTTTAACTTAAAAGTTTTTTTCACCAATTTTTTATTTTCACTTGTTCGTGTGTTTTATTTGCTTAGCTTGCTTTTATTTCATTTATCCGATCCATTGACAAGTGTGGAACTTCTGCTCCTTCAACTAGTTCAATAAGCTCAACCTGTTCGAATATCTGGAACGCGTGCATTTGATTAAACGCAAATTTGAGCTGCTTATATTCCTTTATGACAACATATTGGATCTGCCATCATAAATTCCAACATTCAATAGCCAATTCAAATTCAGCTACCCTTACTAAGAACTCATTTTCATGGAAATTCACTTCATTGAGAATTTTTGTCGCCATATTGGATTCCTGAATTTGGATAAAATATTCGTAATCAGCAACCTCCAAAATCTGAAATTGAAGTTGAACTTTTCAGTTGCCATGTTGGATCCGCAATTTTGGAAAAGGAAATTATTATTGTATTGTTGTATTGCCATGCAGACTGAATACATGTGCAAAGCTTCATGAGAATCGGTTGAGTAGAAGGAGTTGAAAATACGATTGCAAAATTTGAAACAAACAAATATACGGAGTGAAGCTAAATAAAACCGTTTAAAAATGCACCTGTACGTGTGGTACGTATATATATTTGCCATTTATAAACGTGGACCTATTCAAGCGCTTCGGAGTGTATATATGTATATAGAAGATTGATATTTCATTTACTTGTTTTACTCGTTCAAAGTTCTAACGGTGATTGTTTTTAAAAATCTGTTTCAGTGCAGCATGGTTTACAAAATGAAGAAAATAAATTGTCAGAAGCGGTACCATACATAACGTATTATAATTTTGTAAAGGTCTTATTGTTCTGAACTTAACCGCTAATGACGCCCGGCTTCATAAATCCCACAGAGGTGTAGTTGTAGTGGACAAAACGTTTGTTGCCATTTTTTGTGAGCTGACTAGATTCTTTAGCGTAGGGTAGGGCTTAGCGACACAAATGATCCGAGCAAAGGAGTGCAAAGCCCCTTAAGTCAACGACCACCAGACAAACGGTTTCCTCAAATACAAGTTTTTTTTTACCAAAATTGCGACTATAAACGGCTTTGATGCATTCAGAAGGTGGCCACATTGCCACATGGGTAACACTAATGCTCGGTGAAGTAGAACTTGATTGAGCTTATCTAGAATTCCTTGCCCAAGAAACCGCAATCTTAATCAATTCTACGACGTGTAGGGGTCAATATCTCGAAAATGTTTTGCTAGTCATATCTGCAAATACATATTTTGGGCTAAGTCAGTGGAAAAGTTGACTAACCTTCGAGGGAGAAGGAAACCGGTTCGTGAAAGTTCCAAGTCCGCCGGGGTTTTTGGTACTTTCCTCAGAAGTTTAACGGTTGATTTTCAGAGTAGAGCAAAAAGCATCTTTCGTTTTGTATTGTGTGAAAATCGAACGTTTTATCTAATGATTTGCATGCCAAGACTATGCGTTCAAAGCACCTTCGTTACTTGTGCAGTCCAGCGGGATTTCATATACCGGTAATAGGTTGGCAGAACGATAGGAATGCTCGTGGGGGTGGGATAGGGGGAATATTAAATTTATTGCTTCAGCTGCTATGCCAAAAGATAATTACTTTTACTTTGGGAGTAATTCCTCCTCATAAATTCCCCCTTCGCACGTTTAATTTAGCTTTTAGACGTTGAAGTCTAGACGTGCAACTTTGATTAAAAGCGCCCAGAGTACCTACGTCGTGGCCACTATTCAAATATCGAAAAGTAATTAGGATTCTTGCATTGCCGAAACATAGCGGAGGAGTAACTGAGCTCTTGTTTGTCTTCAGTAATATTATTAAGTCGCGAAAGGCGACGTTGCAGTGACACATGATGGAGTACATACAACGCGAAATCATTTCGTAACAGCTCGTTATGAGTGGGCTGTTTACCGCGGTACCTCTTAAGAGCTAATTAGGCGGTCATGTTACCGTTACAGAATTCTTTGTTCAAAAAATTAAAAAAAAACTTTGCAACCATTTTAGAAATCCAATCTAAGCAGGTACAAGCGTTGTTTCAAAATTCGTTATTTTGGGAGGAAACAATCAGTGGAAAATGCAGTTTCCTGCAAAAACATTTCCTGCCGCTTGTTATCGGTTTTTCAGTTCGCCGACAGTTTTCCTGAATGTCAGCATTTGATTTCGCAACAAAACCTGATTAGACAAACAGACAAATGAGTGTCCCTAGCTCTGCATGTGCCACTCGTAACAAATAGATAAATTGCCTTAATGGGTGTACGACCATTAACAAATAATTCCTCCTTTGATTGGTCGCGGTTTTCGAATTTTGTAACCGTCTTTTGCTATGTACATTGTTTCGATAAATTGCGATCACTCCTATTCCAATTTTCGAACTATCCAAAAATGTGAATCGTGAGAAATATTTGATGGTCTCGGACTTAATTTCCGATGAACCGAATCACGATTGAATTTAATTGGACCAAGTAAAAAATCTTAGCTTTCTCCTTTAGCCTGATCGGTATTTGGAGAAGGTTTTATCGAATTTTGTAACATCGAGCAAATGATATCTTTAAGCCGCCGGCCTGAGCACTTTACGCAAATTTACCCAAGGTTCCCTACAACGGAGTAACGATTTGCCCAGCTTGCACTGATATTACTTTGCAGATTTGAAAGGCTCTTTAAGTCGCTCATTTATCACTTTTAAATTATCCCCTGTTTTTCACTTTCGATGTCCCGTCCCGTGGTCGGTAACTTTTTAGAGAAATGTCGTTCCTAAAACACCGCCGTAACGAGATTGCCCAGTAGATCAGTGAGAGAGTTACAGTGGCTTATATGGATTGGTCTATTTTATGTCAACTTATATTTATGACTTTTTGATTTGTATGTAGATGCCGAAGGAACAGTTTTATGAAAAACTTTAAAGTCGGAAAAAGGTTTTTCAACTGTATAACACATCTCTATGGCAGAGGTAATTACTGCTTAAGGTGAGCAGTGATTTATTGGCTTAAAGTTGAAGATGAATGGAAAAGTAAACGTTTGTTGATAGTGTTTAATTGAAAACAAATATTTCTTTGCTTCTGAAGTGTTTACATCGTTACACCCTGTATTCCTAATTCAATTGATGATAGGGTGTTTGGTTGGCTATACATTCCTTTGAAGAGAGAATATTAATCCAAGTATTTCTAATGACAAAATTTAACAATTTCGCAATACATTTTAATGTAATATTAGCGAAATGTGAGGATAGGAAGTTAGGTAGGATTGATGGTGCTAACATATGGGTTTTGCGGTGTGGTGAGAAAATATTGTTGCGGCAAATGAAGAAGAAATTGAGTTTTGCTTTGTTAGTTGGTAATTTGGTAAGGAGGTAATTGTTGTCTGTAACAAATAGAGCAACTCGGTTCAAGTATGAAAATTTTACAGGAATGATACATTTAGATGAGCGAGCAGAGATTTGTATAAGACAGTTGGCGACCAACGGTTTGAGTTGTAACTTTTGTAGCTGAATTGTGAAATTAAGTGGTAAAAGCTCCTTTGGATTATAATGAAGACGAATTAAAGTGAAGGCGGCACTGGTCGTATGTTAGGTAACTATTTACGGTAGGTACCTACTAGTAACAAGCTAATATGATAAATCTTTTCGGAATTGGGTTTTGCAGATTTTGTCTCCATACAATGCAGGTAAGGTATGGAGAATAACGCCCACCTGAAATGATATTTCATGATTTTAATAGATTTACATTGACATCAATCAATTAATCCTAGCTTCATATGCCGCCAAATTTAAAAGTTAGCGTTATTATCCTGGAGGTGTTATTACCAGCACGTACCTTATTATATACCTGTGGTGAGGCCAATTTCCTACAAATGAAAATTCTTTTTACAAGCTTTTCTTGAGCTTTGACCTGTACGTATGTATGTTTGTATGTATGTAACGGAATTTCGACTAGTTCTGATTAAGCTAGAGCTTTGAAATTTTGCACACGTGTATAAGTCCGGTGACAATGCAGTATAGTATGTATATCCAATATTCCGAATATGGGTTTCCTCCGGGAAAAAACGGCCTATTTTAAATAATTTTTTTTTCATTATTAAAAATTAAATTTTTCATTCAAACTTTTTATTGTTTAAAAGATACATATTAGATAAAAGATTTCTGAAATTTTTGTAAAAAAATTTTTAAAACTCCGCCATTGTGACGTCATTTCCAGCGAGCCCTCGGAAAAAGGTGTGTCCGCGTTGTCAGCAGAACTCCTAGCAGGATCATAAAAGTAAACAAAAAAAAAATACGTGGTAAGACTATAAACTTGAACCTCAACGAAGGAAAATTAAAAAAAATGAAAATTGGATTTTTGGCGGACGTTTTTTCGCTTATAATTTCTCGTCATTTTTTTAAAAAATAGTTGTAATTGAAAAAAAAAATCATTCGTTCAGGTAATTGTAAATTGTATCTCGAAGACCTGTGTACATTTTCATCAAGATCGGTTGAGTAGTTCTCGAGAAATCTTGACAACCGACTTTGAAAACACAGTTTCGACAAAAACGTGTTTAAAGATTTGAGTGACAATAAAACTGGGAGCAATTGGCTTTGAGCGCGCAAATTTCCAAGGCTCTATCTCCGAAACTGTTACTCCGATCGACTTGAAAATTCAGGACAATATTCTAGAGATGTTGTAGAATTTAATCTAAACAAAGCCGTGAAACCCATGTAAACCCTTAATTCGCTCCAAGCAGGTTCAATATTGATGAGAATCTTCTTAAGTGCTATCCTCTCGTGCAGAAAGGGTTGGATGCTTTATTGCTCAAATTTATAAATTTATTTTAATTTTAAAGTACCATCCGATTTGTTCAAAAATTTATGCATTCTACTGCATGGCAAGAGCAAGCAAAAAACATAATAACTCAGCTTGCAATGGAGGCAACATAGATTCTACGAAATCGCCTTTTAATTCTAATCAAACCTCGGTTTATTACCAAAATATAAGAGGCAATATAAGTTGAATGACTTTAAACTCTCTGTTATAGAAAATGATGACGACATTATTGTTCTTACTAAAACTTGATTAAAGGCCGATATATCGTCTTCGGAATTTATAAGCAGTCAAAATGTGGTTTAGAGAAAGGACCGCTGCCAGCTTTCTTCAGGATGTAGTAGAGGTGACGGAGTTTTAATTGCCGTTCGAATAATAAGTAAGTATCTCAAGTGAATTCAAATATTAGTGGCTTAAATAGTTACTTTGGTAATGGTAAATGGATATTATTACGTAATTGTTTCTTCGAAGTAGCGTATAGAAATTTCCTTGACAATTTGAGTTCTGGTATGAAGCTGAATAAATATAACGTCAAAAAATGTAGCTCTCACCCTAAATGGTACAATAAATCATTACTAAGACTGCAAAACGCAAAATCCGGAGCCCATTAGGCTTACAAATTGTACGGATATTGCAATTATTTTACAAATTTTATAAGATTAAGAAGAGAGTACGAATTCTTGCACCGTTTCTTATGTAAACAATATATTTGCTCGCTTGAGCATAATAATAAAAATAATAGAAGTTCATTTTGGAGTCATGTCTTTAAATCTTCCAAATTTTATGGAATAGATAATAAAAGATACTTTAGTGTGGCAGAATCTTGTGAGCTTTTCACTGATTTTTTTGAATTAATATATGTTCATAATGTAAACGGTGCTCCCAATGTCTTCAACGAAACGGCTTCTCACGAGTTGCTTGATATTGGTTGGGTAGTATTTATGGCAGCATATATAATATAAAACACGCTATTTATCCCCTCTTGATATGAGTTATTGGGTAGATTCAGAAGCTATGTCTACAGCTTTGCTCAAATTATGTGATTTTTCCCTTGTTTTACCTCTAACTCTTTAGAGAGTGGTCGCTTCCCTGAGATTTGGAAAGAATCGGTTATTAAACCTATTTTTAAGAGTGTTCAAAACACTTACTTATAAATCACATAGCTGCATCCTTAATGAATGTAATCCCTAAGTTATTAGACTACATTATTACTACAAAACTGTCTTTCTTATGCAAGGAAATGATTTGTTCTCAATAACATGGTTTTATTAAAGGTAGATCAACTATCACCAATTTGTCTTTGTTCACCACTGCTTGCATATCTACTATGGAAAACGGATATCAGTTGGATGCTATTTATAGGGATTTTCCTAATGCCTTTAAAATGATAAATATTTCTGTTATAATTCGGAAACTATAGTACAAAGATATGGTATTCATTCATTATTTTTAATGTGGATCAACTCCTATTTGTTATATAGACCAGAATATGTGTCAATTGATAATGCCATCTCCAGATCTTTCGTTGTCAAATCGGGCGTACCTCAAGGTAGTCATTGCAGCTCGATATTATTTCTTCTTTTTATCAATGCTGATGACTTGAAACTCTTTCTGGAAGTCAGTACTTTAGATTCCTGCACTCGCTTACAAGACGATCTAGATAAGTTGGCCGTATGGTTTTCATTAAATGACCTATATTTAAATATTTCAAAATGCCGAAACATCACTTTCTCTCAATCCTTAAATCAAATAGAGTATGATTACAGTATCAACAATTCGCCATTGGTTAGAGTTGTATTGTGTGGTGCTATTGTGTGTTCTGAATTATTAAGACTAATTAATATTTATATACGCTACGGAAAGACCTTTCCAACCGAAATATTACCACATGCTTCTTTTCATAAAACTATTTACTATTTATTAATAAATTTAATTCTTTAATGATTCTGTTGACTTTACAATGGGAAGACATATTTTCAAAACTAAAATTTTTCTTCTGGAAAATGTCAAATGAATTTTAGGTTTTGTACTTAATTCTTGTTTAAAATTTTCGGTAAAATTTAATATTTTCTTGTATGCAAGGTTGTAATGAAATCCGTAGACTGAATAAATAAATAAATCCAATATGGATGGACAAGTAGTATACGATAAGCTATGTGACGTCATTCTAAACGCAATGTAGCGGACACCCCAAGATGGCGGATTACCTTTCTCTTCACAACCTCCTAGATATGGGTATCAAATGAAAGTTTTCGACTAAGAGTTTACGATAATATATATGACGTCATTGAGATATAAACTCAGACAACATAAAAAAATTAGGAAATTAAATTAAATTAAATTTAGCTATGGCATGATTGAACGAAGAGTGTTATCAATAGTCATATCATGGCCATCTACTTTCCAGAAAGCCATGTATAACTCTTAGCAGAGTAAGAACACTCAATAGATTTCACATTGAAGAATTTGTCTTGAATGTATGTAATGGAATATTTCAAACTAATATCTACTTACTTCCAGACGTCTGAATAATTTGAAATTTTGCTCACGTATTAAGAACCGATGTCAATACAATAATTTTGTCAATTTATCAATTTTTCATCACTAGCTATTTGTAAAAGTCGAGTTATTATAAATATGTAGAAAACACCTCACGCTCTCTGTTTATTAACTTTTTTTCTCGTTTTAAGCTTATTTGAAAAAAATAAATTTTTTTGAGTGAGGAGACTTCCTATCGCTTTTGGACAAAATCTTCATATTTAAAAATTATGTTTTACTTTGTAGTTCACATTTTTACAACGGCCGTTTTTTTTAGTTTTCTTATTAATAAATTTTATGGAACAACTGCACGTTTGTTGTATTATAATATAAGATACTCATTGAAGTTGCAGGGTATTTAGGTTTTTTGCCCTTCTGTAGTACTTACGTATGCATCTAAATCATCTTACCTGGTATAACCTGTCATATAGTTAGTTTTTAAGTGGAAAATGCGATTGTCTCCTATATTTTTCATTAATTTTATTGACGGTTGTTGTTGCTCATAAGAATTCTTTTCCACACTACGCAGGGCTTAGACAAGCAATTTTGAGAGCTTTGAGACCCTCGTAATATTGATTTTAATTTGAATAAAATAAATGGGAAATTTTGTGCTGGATAAAAAAGGGAAAACTTGTTTCCTTGTTTTGATCCTTCCTAACATATGTTATAATCACCTCTTTCCAGCAATTAACACGGCATAAGTTGAAATATTTGTTATGAAATCTGTTACACTTAATTGTACAATGAAACAAATATTATGAAAACAGTACAATCTTTGTTTTACAGGTGGACCAACATCATCAAACATAAGCTCTACATCATTTTTATATTTAATCACATCTAAAATAATTAAACAATTATTGTGTTATTAGATTTTTAATTGTTGGTTCAAATTATAAAGGAACAAATTTTCAAAATAAGAAAATATTGAAGTTATTGTGTGCTGACACCTTGATTGCTATAATAAATAGATATATGACTTTGAACCCGAACCATTGGAAATGAAAAATACTTGATACAGCCTTGACGACAGTATAGCTTCATAAATCAAAAATGTTCTTATACTCGTCTAGGGCATCGGCTGAAGACACAACGTGACTTATAAAAGAGAAGAAAAAAGATCGGGCAAATCCTCTCACTTTCATTGTGAGATATTTGCAGCATTATATCGGACACGTACAGATCTTACGTGAGACGTTTGTCGGACATTTCAATTACTCCTCATTCATCTCAGCAATTTGTATTCCAAAACAGCACAAAGCCAAAAAAAAAATTGAAAGAGGTTAATGGCAATTAACGGGACGGTACGTGATAATCACGAAAAGAACACCGAAGTGATCAACATGAATACCTCACCTAAATTTTATGATTCTTATCAGTTTGTTGATGGTACTACATGTAGTGCAGAGGTTGTGTCACTAAAAAAGCTTTCGTCGCGCATTATCATTTTAAAAACTCTTCACCAATTTCCGCTCCAAATATTCATCTCCTTGCGGCAAAGTGAAAAGATCTACACGGAAAACACCTTCAGTTCTCTTGGTATGAACTGTTTACCCGGTTTTGTCAACATTGCGAACTCTCATTACACATTGACTGCTGAGCGACCATGACCGCCAGGTGAGGTTACCTTACCTCTCCTTCATTGTTGAAAGTATCACGTCTAGACTGCGTTTCCGTTGCGAGAGATTCCATTTCCCATGTGTGCACTGTTGCGCTTCTTAATTCGTAAGATCACAGTTTTTATGGTTCAGAGAAAGGTTTTGGGGAAAGTATTCCACGTGAGTGGCTATTAACAGCAGTGAGAGTAAGATATGGACAAGACTAAACCAATCCAAAACTCCCCACCCCATGTCCGATTGTTTGCAATTAGGAGAACGGCCTGCTTTTCGACACCTGAGACTCATCTCATGAGCTTATCTGGGAAGACGATCTCGACGCTCTTAATCTGCTTGACTTTTTCTTGATTGTGTCGCTATCAAGTGCATTTATGCATTTCTTGTGCATTTCAAAACAGCCGTTGCGTTCTCCTTTGGAAAGCGCTTACCAAACAGGTTTCGCGATTCAATTAAAGTCAGTGAATGAATTTTAAGAAATAAGAGAAGATGAATACAAAGCTCTCTAAATGCACTTCCTTCATATGCTCGTCGTAATCTGTACTAGAGTTTCCTATATTTTGGAAGTAAGCAAACTTGTCGCCCATTTTGGTGTCAAAGCAAACCGGTGAAAGTGGGTAATAATGACGAACTATGAACTCATACCACTATTACATAAATAATGAATATAACTGTTCGGCTAACCGGGAAAATAATGATGTTTTAGCATGATGCCGGATATATGAAGGTAAGTAGGTAATATCGCATTAAATAATCAAAGATATTACTAATTTTGCGAAGAGAAATATTCGAGAGTGGCTATAATTAAGTGTAATCATTATAGCGATTGTATATCAGGGAAAAAAGTTATAAGCCATTTAGGTCGTCGAAAAGAACGGTTTTTCTTCAAACAACTGCCATTTTGCGAAAAAAATTCTAAAAATATAATCGTGTGTAGTTCGGTAGGTAATTTAATAATAAAGGTCCAGTTAAAATTTAAAGTCAATCGGATGAAAACTGTTCGAGTTCTACTGCCGGCCGATTTTTAAAAGTGGTTCCGAGAAAAACCCGTTAAAAAAAAAAATTGAAAAAGTGGCTTCGGAAAAATTGGTTTAGAGACATCTTAACATTTCAATTAGGCATTATTTAAGCCAATAAAAAAAAAAAAATTGAAAAGAAAAAATTAAGGTGATAATAACCCCTTAAGAAACACGTCATAAAAATTAATAAAGGCAGAAACTGTGAAGGGAAAACCGACCGCGTTAACAACACCGATCTAACAGCCAAACAAAACAGAGAAAGCTGAGCCACTTCATTAAAATTTCTTCATACAGAAGACATTTAACTATATACCAGCATCGTTTGTAATTTAAAACCGCAATAATTTAGTGGGCAATTAAAATAATTAGAGGAAACTCAGGTGAGAAAGGATCGACTCGGTGTCGGACTTGGCCGGGTAGTTGATGACTATGATCTTCTGGGATTCGGAACGCATTTGGTTGATTTACAAGGGTGTAACAATTACTGAAGAATGCTGTGGAACATTTTTTGCAGAAACTACAGGTCGCCATTAAAGAAAACAGGAGGGAAAAATTAATAAGTGCGGCTTTGAATCAATAGTTCAACCACCTTACAGTCCGAACTTGATCGATTATTATTTGTTTCCTAATTTGGTAAAAACTTAAGGGACAAATAATTTCAAAGCGATGAAGAAGGCGATTCCAGCTTATTTTGAGGGCAAAGACAAAATTGTTTTTTTTGGGTTTAGTAAAGCCATTTAATCGATCTGAAAAATATATACAACTTCAGGGAAATTATATTGAGAAGGAGAAATAGTATCATTGCTGTATATAAAATACAACCCTTCCATTTCGTGAAATTTTGGACCTCCCCTCTTATGTCAGTGGATCTTCCCGACAACTCGCCAGTACACCGCATAACTTTCAAATCGAAATGTACATAGTGACTCAACTACTGGTTTTGCCAAAATGTTGAAAAACAAAATATTATAGAATCTGCGAGTCAATTTTGAATTAATTAAGATGTATGAAAGTGACAAGGACATTTCAGAATTGTATAGTCCATTGTAGGAACATAGCAGCAACAGTAATATTTCATAAGCGCCCAACGGTTTTCTTTTTACAAATGTTGAAAGTTATTCTGATCAGCTATCAGTGAAAATTTATTTTCTGCTTTTTAGTTCATTTTAGTTTTAGAGGAAAACCATTGTTTTTAATAAAAAAATTTAATTTATTTCATTTTTTTAATTGAAAGTCCAGGAGCTCGCTGTCGCTGGTGTGGAACAGTTTTACAAAAGATAGTTTTTAATAGTTGTAGTACATATATGTCATGTACAGTCGCGGTCGGCTGGTTAGGTAGCCGGACATCTGGTCGTGGTAGGCTTTGAGGTGTGTACAAGAAGGAGTAGGAAAAAAAGGTTATGAAAATGATTTGAAATTATGTTTATGCAATAAGAAAGATGTCAGTTAAGTCAGGTAGTAAGATTTTTTTCAATTCGTGACAGATGGCTCGCTTAAAATTTAAATGAGTTTGTTATTGTGAGTTGACTGAATAACTCAGAAAGTACGCGTCATTCGCAAAAAATGTTTGAAATAAAGTCTAATTATTTCCGTAAAAATAAACGCCTGGCCCTATCTAGTGAGTGGAGGGTAACTTTGTATTTTAAAATGGGAACGTCTACTTTTTATTGCATGCTCGGATTCTACTGACAAAAATGAGTCAGTTTTATCCTAAAATTTACGATCGTGACAGATGGCGCTGCAATATGATTCTTAGCGATTACAGCGCCATCTGTCACGAATTGAAATAAAATGTCCGATAAAACTTGCGTGCTCTTTTCTGTGGAATTCGAATCATCAATAAAAAATAAGGGTTTTTATTGAAATTTGGGATCACTTCAGCGTTCCAGAAATAATAATTATTAAATTTCAACCATTTTTTCGAGCGACCAGTACTTTTTGAATCATTGAGTCGACTAAAAATAAATGTTGCTCATTTGAAGTTTTACCGATTACAGAGCCATCTAACCTAAAAAAACTAACTAGCTGACTAGTCTCTGAACGTGTTTCTTATTGGAAAAAAAATCATTTCAAATAATTTTCAGCTCTTATAAAAGCCTTTTTTTTCTACTACCCGTTACCTGATTGCAGTGATGCTAGATATTATGGTTTATGAGTTGCTTTTTTAAAACCATAATGTTGAGAGAAAACATTTTGAATTGGGTTTTTGTTAAAATTTATCTAATTGAAAACCGCGGAATTCATTAAAACATCTCTATAGTTCATAATAAATTCAAAGGATTTTTATTAAACATTTTTTTGAATTGTTTGCAGGTCATTATTGCAGTACAGACTAAGTTTGAAAGTTTTCTACTGTACACTAACTTTTCCTCACAAGTACGCGCAAGTCTTTCAAAATTTACAACCAATAATTTTTCAGATATATGCATGTATCAAATTAGAATTCTCATAAGAAGTGAATTGCTATAAACCACCAATATGCAGGTATGTAACACATATTTATTCGCGAATGCACTACAGCTAGCTATTAACGTAAATTTCTTGAGTTAATAACAGTTAATATAACCCATAGTTTGATGCGCAGTGAAGGCACTTCATCTTGAAAAAACAATAAAACTTACTCCAGTCACTTTATATGCCAATGTGGATAATTTACGTAATATATCCCATTTGCCTTAAATGCGGAATTGTGCCTCGCCAAGCGAATTTATGTGCGCTAATTAGATAAATTTTAATTACTAAGTAATGCTTTGCGTCAGTGTGTAGTACTGGTGGTACTTATTGGTGGCAGCCAATAGTATACCCTGCTTTATGAGCACGTAGTGTAAATTTATAGTAATTATAGTTTCCTGCCTGAGTTATTTCGCAATTTAGTGCCAAAAGGTTTTTATTTATCAATTGCCATGGACTATTACCTCCTACTGATTTGATGAGTTTGGAGTACACACTTACTAATAATATACGCATGAATTGCGCTCAACTCATAAGTATGAAAATATGACTAATTGAAGTTTCCTGAAAGAATTATACATTATCTAAAATTCAATGATTCATAGAAAAGATTTCGCAAGCGTACTCGTGTAGTCTATCCGTCTATTTGTTGGTCTATATTCTTGCTAAGAATCTTCGGTTAGATCTTAAAGAAGACAAGTCCTCATCCTTTAGTAGTTAGTGCGTCCACTATGATTCGCAGCCACCAAACCAGTGAAGAAGTGATTGGCTGTCAAATCGTTCTATTATAGAGATATCTGAACATTTGAAGTTTAATTTGAAACCTTAATGAAAGTGGTTTTTATAAAAATACAAAACGAGAGAATTTTTGTTTTCTTTCATGAGTAGTGAACGCTGCAAATAAACTTTCCGTGTTGCTATTTTTGTGATTTTTCAGGTGGCTCTAGAACCATGTGGAACAAAATGAAATTTTAAAATGTTTTTGTGGAATTTATGTCCGCTTAATATTTATATGTACAGAATAAAATCCCATAATTATCATCAACGAAATCGCATAGTTCGACCTTAGGATATAACTTGAGCTAAATAAACCTATTCAGCACGGTTTGTTATATTCATCCCTATAGTCCTACAACCGATTGCAGGTAGGTAAAAATGTTATAAATTTTAATAAATTTGGGAATATAACCTTTTATTGATGATTCCCAAGGCGATATCCTTTTAAATAAAATAATTCTTAAATACTATAATACTAATAATTTGTACTGCGTAAAATATCTAATTATTAATAAGGTTCGGAATCGTGTAGACGATAAATTATGATTTTTAATATAAAAAGCTTATTTAGTTCTTTGAAAGAAAATTTCCATTAATACAAGAATAAAATTATTCATTAAGATCTAGTAGAAAAAGGGGTATTCACGCTTTATTGTATTAAACCGTTGAATCAAGTGTAGAAATGGTAATTCACATGTTGTTTCTATCACCACGCCTTTTGAAACGATATAATTAGTAGAGAAATAAGCAAACAAAAAACACCTACAAACACTGTTGGAGGCTGTGAATAATCCAGGTGTCCGATAATTTTTTCAGGTAACATGCGCCTATCGGACCAACACCTATGCCTTTTCTTCAGAGGATTTGGTGCATTTTTTTTATTAACAATTATAAAGCCCAAAAAATGTAAATTTTTGCACAAAAGTATTTCATCAACAATTCGTGATTGCTATCTTGTAGGGAATTCAAAAACCTTTATAATGACGGTTTTTAAATTTCGAAATGATTTTTTGTTCCTTAGAAAATTTCAAAAAACGGTCAAAATTTCCATAATATTCAATTAACAATAAATAAGGTGATAACAACACTTATTGTTCCAAAATTAACGAATCGCTCTCAACAAACTCTGTTTGTAAAAAATAAAATTCTAATTTTGGAGCAATAAGTGTTTTTATCACTCTATTAACAATGGTTAAGTTCCAACAAGTGCTGTCAATAAATTCTAACAATAAATATTGCAAAAATCAACCACGACTTTGTTATTTGGGTCTTGTAATATTTGCTTCCTTGCTTGTAGGGAAATGATTTTTTCATATGCGAAAAGCGGACATTTTTATACAAATTTTAATGCTCTATGGATTTTGTATGGATAAATTTTTTATAACGAATTACCCAAAACAAGATAAATGCGAAACTATATGCGCTATAACTTAAAAAGTATTCAATTTATGATAAAATCTGATATAACTAAATTTGTAGCGAATTTCCAGATCTTAAACTTGTCTTTAGATTTTTCACTAGCATGTCTAGAAGATGATATATTTACGAAAAACGAGTTTCGTACTATTATTAGCGTAGCTGTGATTTTTTAAAAAGGAATGGATAACCGCTCCATATTGACAAGAAAAATTGTTTTTAATTTTGTGTAAAACACAAAAATCTTATTTCTCTGTACTAAATAGCAAAGGAAATAAAGCGTGAATATTCAAATGGTGGCTTGCTTGACATGTTGTATATACAATTTCTAAATTATCTGAAGAATATTTACGCACGTTTAATTTATTTAGAATTGTGTGAGTAAGTCAAAAGGAAACGCTGGCTGGAGTGCCTGTTGCTGGTGTCCTTTCGCGCGTCAATTTTAGAGGCAAGCTCATTTGTAGCCTCTGAGTACGGGTTTGGTATTAGCAGGGACAAGGTTAAATGGTCAATGGCCTCCTTTCAAGCGGGGGTGCCTACAAATAATCCTCGGCCCATTGGTCCTTTTTTAGATTTTAGAGCCAGCTATTAGGTCTGTTCTCGTACTCAAAGTTTTAAAAAACTTTACGCTAAAATGCGTTCGCGTATAATTTGTGAACTGGGGAAATTTTCATTCCCCAGGCGGAGTAATTCATAAAGTTTTTTACCCAGAAAATTTTTCTGTGGGTACAATTGTGCTGTCAAATCCAAGAAACTGACCGCTATAACAGAACTTTTTAATTGGATAAAACAGAACAAAATATTACAATCTGCAAGGAGTGCTTTTAATTTCCAGTCAGTAATATGTGTATCAATCTTTAAAAAGAAATTATACATTTTGGAAAACTGCATTGCATATCCGTGTTCATTTACATTATTAACCTCCAATCTGTGTAAAGTTTTTACCAGGTAAAGCACGCGAGCAGAACTATTATAATTGAAGGTACATACTAATTTAATGGAAGATGGTGGTGGTGGTGTGGTATTCATTCCAAAAGATGATCCTCCAGTTATAAAACAGAATTGTATCGTGACCTAAAGTTCAACACCAGTCGACGGAAATGCTTTCTATGCCATTGAAGCCTGTGTCTTCTTAATCTCAACTGGGGACAGAAAGGTGCTTTTATCTCTATCTTCTTGTTTGATGCGGCTTGGTGTGTTACATGAAATAATGAAATGCGAATACGTGCCATCAAGCAAAGCCCCGGCGGATATTTGAACAACGTTATATTCCACACTTATTGCCGTAAAATATTCTTTCAAATAAAATAAAAATGAAGTGGATATATAACACACAACTTATTTTATTTAGATTTAAAACTCGAGCATCCTTATTGAAAGATCCTTTATATGTTTACGACCTGTATAGTCCTAAAATTCATACAATATAAACTATCTCCGCATCCCTATATGGTTTTCGGTACCTTTCCAGTACTGGTTTGCTTATTACCTCTATCTGTTGTTGAAAATTTCAACGCGGTTTACTCGAAACCACGGTTTTGAAGCTAGTTCACATGACTGTGAAAAACTATTTAATAAATTTTTTTGATTCGTAATAGGTTTCTGAAGACATTGATCTAGAAGTTTTTAAATCGATTAATTATTTAATATTATATGCATATATATATAGGATATCCGGTAAATAGTGCATAACCTAGAAACCGGTCATAGCGCGGCTTATTGCGAGTAAATTAACAGGCGCGGCTCCAGCCCGAATCCGGGGTGTCCTAGTCCACATATTTGAATTTTCTATCACAGCCTTCCCCAACCTTTTTAACCGCGTACCCTTAGGAGATATACAGTGATTGTCATGGACCCCTTGACAAAAAGTAGTAATAATATATATCTATTATATTTAATACAGATAATATTATAACAAATAATAATATTGATTTTGATATTTTTGCGAAAACTTCACTTCATTTTTAAGGGAGCTTTTGTCGCTTGATATAATCACCATTAACCCGCCTTGGACACTGTTTGAACAAACTGAGATATCTCTTTACAAAAATTGTTGCAAAACGAACAAAAACAAATTTACGGGTCCCGAAATAAAGCTCCGGAACTTATTGACTTGACTAGCTGCTCGCTTGCGAGTATCGAAAATCGAAATGCGAAAGAAATTTAATTTAAAAGTACAAACAAGATTTTTTCTATTTTTTTACGCGTATTAGAAAACACACACATTTAGTTTGGCGCGGTCCCTCAATTTGGTTATTGTACCCCAATTTTGAGAATGCATGAAAATACTATACCTCGAAAGAAAGGGCAACAAGCGGGCATGATTTTAAAAATGTTTAAGCATTTAAGATTACTTCAGTTTGTTTCAAATATCACAAACAAATCAGTTTTCTTCAGTTATCATATTTTTAAAAGCTTATTTTGTTTCTTGTATTTTTACCTCTTGACACAGATGCTTGTATGTTGTTATTAGATTGAATACACATTAAAAAAATCAAACCAAAGTAGTAACACTTTTTTTACCTTGGGCAGTTTTGGCAATTAACTGTGAGATTTTCTCCTTCAAAAGTCCTTAAAAATGAAAAAAAAAAATTCTGCGAGGTTATACATCCTAGAACCTTACCCCCTTTTCTATACGAGTCTGTGCCTATTCCACGTTTAACTTATTTTATAGGCGGAAATCCAATGCGCAGTATAGAAACGCTTAATATTATTTTATAAATTTCTAATCTTTTATTACTGTTTTTATTTTGTCTTATCATACACAAAAGTAATCAATACGAGTACATATGTATATACCTCTTCTTCGACACCGAGTAGGTACTTTCTTTCGATACGAGTATCGAGTAAAAAAATTCATCCCTTCTTACACGCCACCACTTTAAAAAATACAACTTATTTATTTTAATTGTTTTTATTATTTTTATTCATATTTTAACATTGAGACATGTCCGCGGATCTCCTGGTATATGCTGGCGGATCCCAGTTTGGGAAAGGCTGCTCTAACATGAACATAATTGAATTCTCTAGTTTCCTGCTCCGATTACCAACGATGCTACATTTTTCGATTTGATGTTTTCTTTTGAACGAAGGGTTTATTTAATAAGTATCAACCCTAGGTACGAGTTCGGGCCGAGTGGGCGGCCGCGACCTTTGGAACCCACCCGGAGCCGCCCATGATTTGCTATCAAATGATCACAATGCCTTCTGGAAAGTCAATATAGCTTTCAATCATTTATCTCATGGTACAACAACTATAGAATATTATGCAAAAAACAAAACGAACAAAATATTATCATTTGTACAAATGATATACAAACAATTGATATAAAGTAGGAATTTTCGAAAAAATAAACGTAAATAACTCGAACCGTCTTTTCATAGTTTTATTGTGCTCATTTGGTAGCTAATTCTATTTACTATTTACGGGGCACCCTGTATATATGGACATATATTATTATTACCCAATAATTGATTATTGTCTCCCTTAGCAAGGTATAGGAATAAACTTGCTAAAGAACAATACTCATGTCATCGTTGATGTGAACCAAATGTAAAATGTCTATTTCTCAAGCAATTTAATATTTGGCATTTTGTGGTAAAAATAATCTTAAAAGCACTTCAAGCCTTTCAACACTTATTTGAAACACGATGGATCAGCGGATTTGTTAACCTATTTTTGTGAATGAAAAACAAATAAAAAACGAAACGGCAACATCTTCCTCAACGGCATCCACTGACAAAAACTCCAATTCTCCACATTTGGACAGGCATTTTATTGAGCCTGAGTTTCTGTAAAGACGTGACATTACCTGGTTTCTTTTTTAGCTTGACAACGGCGTTTTCGCGAAGCACAAACAAATCACAAGTTCAAGTGCGCTGTCGAGCAAAACCTATTGAGGAAGCTTGCAATTACAGAAAATTACGTTTGAAGATGCCAATGCGATGAGTTAGGTGTTATAAAAGCGAAAGTAGAATTACAGCGAGCTCGTGGTGCGTATTTTTTTGGATGTTGTTATTATTCCATTATTACTTAACTGCTTCATTATATTTAACTTAGGGCTTGGTAATTCGTAAGAGGAGCTATCATTTACTTTTGCATTAGTTCTCATTTGACCCTGAGGTGAAAGCAACTACGCATTTTGGGGGAGAGTTGAAATTCCCACACATTTGGCTAAATCACAATAAAAAAACAATTCCTACAGCTGAGTTCATTTTAATCGCCTTCAATCGGAGCAATACAGCAGATCTAATTGGACTATCTGCTCCGTTTTTCTGAAAGTTTCATATTTTCGCGAATTGAACGGTTATTAATTTGAAGCTTATGCAGCGATTTTAATTTGATCCATAACCGAACGTTATATGATTTGCAAGTTTTTATCGCTCAAGAAAGTTGGAATCGGTCTCTATGTGGAAAGCATTGGGCCGTTTCCCTCGCAACTCATTCTGTTTGATTCATTGAAGCAGCAGTGCACATCAGTACAGTTTTAACACCTGCTCAGATAGATAGATTTTATTAATTTATCAATTAAAGCGGGTGAGAGGTAAAAACTGATCTGTGTATGCTTATTGTTATGATTGATTGATACCCCACTGTTTCTCCATTCTTTAATGGAAACCGAAGATACCTCAATAGAAGCTATGAGAAACGTGCTTTCACAACTATTTTGTATGACTTCTTTCGTGTTTTTTTCATAACTTGAAGGTCTAGAAAAAAAAGGTTTACGTTCAAATTTGGGCCGAAAAACAATCGATAATATAATATAAGCATGGGAGTCTTAGAGGGGACTATTTATGTGCAATTTGCCATGCTTTTTACTATTGATATCATTTTCCGCTAATTTATGTAGGTACTGCTTACGCAACCAGCAGGAACTGAGATATTTGTCGGAGCCCGACAAAAGCGTAATTGCAGGGTAGGTAAAAAGCCCGTAAAAGAAAAGGAAATATTATAAAAACAAGTAGAAGAGCTAGGTATGCAGCTTGGCGCTTTGAGGATTAAGATATTTATCAAGTACCTGAAAATGCTGTGTTCGGTTGAAGTTAACGGAGCGTGAAAAGTCGCACAAACTTGGAATGACCAAAGAAACTTTCTTCAATTTTTTCATTTCATTTGAATTACAACTAAATTGTGCAATGATCTTGTGCGGTTTTTATTAATTTCTGAAGATACAGTCATTTATTTTAGTTCAATATCCTCCGGTACGTTTTCGTGCATCTTTACAGCGGCGACGTACCGTGGGCTGCTGACATACTAACCAGATTTCTTGCAACTGCAGAAAACCAGTTTTTTCCTTCCTTTTACTTTCTAGCACATGTGTTTTTGGACAAGCAAGGCTGAAAATATTAAACAGGAACAGGACTTTCGAGTTATTTTGAATTAAGTGGCGCGAAATTAATTTGCCGCTCGGTGGCAGTTCCTTTGCATTTATTTCTAGTGCGATAAAATCTTGAGATTTCGTCGTAATGCAACACCTACGTAGTAGAAGGCAACTGTGCCATCACAATCATTTCTGAGGCAAATTACAACCTGTTTTGGTGCGGAGTAAGCGACAACCAAGCTATTCGAAAGTTATTGCACTACGGTCTTGAAGTCAGAGCATGCGTTGCTATTTGCTACGGTTTGAAAGCTTTTATAGCATCGGCCAACATTTGGGATATCGTTTTTCTTATAGAACACGTGATGCCAATTTCAGCATCCACTATGAAAGTGTATGAAAATTGTTTAAAGGGGAATTCTATTAAAGCTTTCGGGGAAAAGTCAATACACTTTGATATTTTTTCTAATCTTTACATATAAAATAAAGCTATACAATTTATTGTTTTTGGTTATACATATAGTATACCTACAATATATGTATATAATATTTTAACTAAAAGAAACGATTTTTATTTTCACATTTTCAATTCGTTCCTAGAAGATGCTGAAGATTTAGCGACATATAATCTAAGGTCATTTATGTTGCAGTGATATTCACCCTCTTGTGTGTGTGTGAGACAATAAAAAATTGAAACGGATTCTTAACGTAGAAATTTAAATCTACTTCTTGAAACACTATAGGGCAAACAAATAAAAAATAGAAAGATGGTGCAAAATTGAAAATTTTTGTTATACGGTCGCAAAAACTCATTGAACGAAAAAATTGAATTAACGAACAAAAGTTTGTACACACATGTTTCAAGGAAATCTTTAATAATCATTTAAAAACGTTTACAGGTAAACAATTAAAAAACAAAATTTTTGAATTTTCAGTTAACAATTTTACTAAAATAAAATTATCAAAATTCTTACAAATAACGAAATCGGCTTTCAAAGATATAATGGAACATAATTATCAATTAATTTTTAAGTTCACGTTAATAGACTTTATTTATTTATTGATTCTTAGTTGGCAATCTCTTTTGTGTTTTAACTGCTTTAAACCGATTTGGCATTGACTCTACCGATTTTTGAAAGGCTAAATCTTGTTCCATTCTTCCTCATTCTTTTCCCTCTAAGTAACTCCACGTAAATTTTTGCTGGAAGTAAAATAAGTAGTTAAAAGAAACCAAACCAATACTTCGAGGGCTAGATTTATATCAGCTGGAGAATAAATGGTGCCCAAAAATTTACTTTTTATCCTATATTAACTTTTTATCCGAAGATTATGTGCCGCACACGATGAACATGGTTTTTCATGATGCCAATATAATGAGCATTTAATTATAATTGCCTTGTCGTCATACTTTAATGACCTAAATAATGTCAAAAAAGCAACCGTTCATACGATGATAATGACATAAATAATGACAATTATGTCATTCACGTACATAGAAGAAAAAACTAGAAATTACAGCATTTAATTAAATTAATTGAAAGTACTAAAACAGTCAGAAAAAAACCTATTATTATATACCTTTGCTTCAAGCAATAGCCACCCTCAATTGTGTCGTTGACCCAGCACACCAACATTGGTTTTGCTGATCTCCGCCAAAATCACCGTATCATCGACCACCGATTAATGCTGCAACTCGAGATGTCATTGGATACGGCGAAGGCACTGGAAAGACTCCAGCGAGAAGAACAACAACAACCAGTTTGATCGGAACCAACGTCCGAAACCTCAATTCGACATTATTATCATTAAATTTTAAATAGTTGTAATTGTTTGTCTAGTTAGTTGAATATATATGTGTCTTCTATTTCTCGCCTTTTTTTGTGATTATTTGTGCTATCACCTTTGCTTACCGTGCCTTTATTGAAGGAATAACGGACGTTACCCCAACAAACTGAAATGACGAAATCTGCGGAAAATGACCCCCGCGAGGAAACCTCCCGAAGATTTGGTCGGCAAAGGCTGTCACACTTCGGAGCGCCCATCGTGGTGCAGTACCGATAGGCGCACTCTAGCCTACTTCAAGGGTCTTGATGTAGAAGAGATTTTAGCATAATAGACCTTATAAGTCGCGTTGCATTCCAACGGCACCTGGGGTGCAAGGACGACCCGCTTAATTTCAATAAAAAAAAAGAGCGGAGTGAGATGTCCCCATTAATAATAAAAGATTTAAGTATCGTTTCCATATCCTGTCGACGTGCAGAAGTACTAAAAACTAAAAAAAAGTTTGGGATTTTTTTACAAGAAAATCAAACAACATATGACCTTGAATCTTTTTTTATTTGGAAGTCATTAACAAAAACTAGAAATTGTTTTTTTATTTTTTCATTTCTCGCTCACCCGTCGCCGCCAGAGGGCGCCAAAAAAAATCGGCCTTTTTCCGTAATTCCGTGATTGCGGCTCGCCAAATCATCTGACACAGAAAAATCAAAAAAACCACTTAAATTAGACATTAGAATGTATAAATCTAACTAGGATCTAAGGAATCGCTCGACTAAAAAAAAAATTGCAGCCTTTTGAAGTCAAAAATCGAGAATTTTTCGACAAATTTTTTACAAAAAGTGCTGTAAAAAAAAAACTACTTGGGTTTTGTCTTATATCCTAGTTAGATTTGTGAACAATTGAATTCAGAACAAATTGAACCCAGGTTTATGGAAATCGGTTGAGCGGTTCAAGAGATATCGTGGAACTACGATTGAAAAAATTAAGTCGAGAAAAATGCGTTTAAAGAAAAAAAGAGTTTTTGAGTGGAATATTTCGCACAATACCGAGGAAATGAGCAGACTTACAGTATTAATTAATAGCACTTTAACTCGAAAACCATATTTTTTTTTTTCGTGAAATTTTAGGACATGATTCTAGTCATATTAAGGAACATTTTTCCGTAAAAAAAAAATAAAAAAAAAATCGATTCTTTTTGACCCCAGTTAGGAGAAAGTCACCAAATATATATCACTATAACTCGAAAACCATATTTTTTTTTTCCGTGAAATTTTGGGACACGATTATAGACATATTAAGGTATGTTTTTCCGTGAAAAAAAAAATCGATTTTTTTGTACCCCAGTTAGGAGAAGGTCACCTTGTAAGAAATACATTTCCGCAGGAAATTTATTGAAGTGTTTTATTTTTTTTACAGAATGCAAAGCTGAAATTTAAAAAAAAGTCGGTTCAGTATAAGACCCCAAATACGTTTTGTTAAATTACTTTCACATCGACTCCTTTTTGGACGAACTTGAAGACTTGTAAAATTTTGTTTTCGTGCGAATTTCGTTACTTACAACATTAAAAAAGAAGAAGAAAAAGGAATATTTGATTATGATAATAAATAATGGGGCTTATTTTATTGTATCCTGTCGAGAATTTCTAAATAAATATAATAAGCAAATTTTAGTAAAATGTCTTGCAGTCAATTTTAAAGAATACTAATTGCTATTAAGCAATATATTTCTGTTCTTTAAGCAAATAAAGGCTTTAACTCTTCAGCTATTAATTATGTAATTTTCTCTTCACATGATGACACTATCGTAACTTCTGCGGCAATTGTGACACTGACGCGCGCCGGTAATAAAATTCTTGCTGCTGACAACATTTGTTTGCCACAGCCCACAGTTGTCATTCTGCGAATCATGCTGCAAAAATTCGACCTCTGTAAGGAATTTAATTGAAGGAATATTGAAATATAATGCCATGCAATGCTAAATAGGTAACGATAATTAGAAGCTTTATGTCGTCAAATTTGAATAGATGTTTGAATTTTGGCTTTGAAACTTTTCACCCTTTACAGAAGTAATGTGGTCCATTTGTGTGCCGCCGTGCTGCAATGGTTTTACTAACCTTTTGGTACATACATACGTATGTATATTTTCCCGTTAAACTTTTCATGAAACTAGAGCATTGTTGGTGGTACAGACACCCACACTCCCAAATATGTTTTCAAACACTCCTCGAGCTGATTGCAGCTTAATGGATGCAAAAATGTTCCTAAAACAAATTCGAGCGGAAAACTCTTAAGCTGGGAATAATTCGGCCCTCTGCCCAGTCTAGTGGAGGCGCCTACCTATAAGGAATACTTTGTCCGTACTTGCCAGCTCCAACTTGAACTAAAAAATTGGCTTCATTCTGCCGAAAGTTGTGAACGTGTTCAGCTTCCGCAATAGTCAGCACATATGTACAAACTCCTCATGGAAATGGGTCAACCTAACGAGTAGCTACAAATCGAGTTATAAGTAAGTTATAAGACTCATGCGAAATGAGCTCAGTGTCGTTGCGGGACGGCAAACGGGGTATCATGCACCTTTTCCAGCTTTTCAATGAAAAGAGCATTTCGGAGTTCTTTAACTTTATATGTTGCCTCTTTTGCTGTTTTGTCACCTCATACCTAACGAAGTATGGTAAGTGGTGCGGGTATTAGGCCGCAAATACTGCGAACCACCACTCCAGGTGCTACATCCATGCAAAGGTGTTTGACAACAGTAAGTAATTCGCCACTCAGAACAGGCAGGAGGATTGTTCGACTTAATGAAGAAATTATCATGCTAAGTGGATGCGGTTTTTACGGCGCATTGTCGAGCACTTTAAAAGTTGGAACGCCACTAATGACGTCGCGCCACTTGCTGGATACCGCGGATATATGCACTCGGATACGATCAGAGCTCTGGAGTACCCAAATGCAAGCAATTATTTGGTGTCAGCGACGTCTTCTTTTTTCACGTTTTGTTGTGGCAACTGGGTGGAGGTGCCCTGGAAAGTATTATGCTGATAATTACCGTGGACCGAAACATTTCCTGGTGACCTCCCCTGATCTCTGTCTGTAGAAATCGCACTACGCTTTCCTAAGCAAAATAGGGAAATTTCTATCCGCAGGGCATTTGCTGTTTCCTAAAGCAGTTGAAATCTCTTTATAGTTTACAAATTTACAGGAATTTATGAGCAGAGTTTGTAATCGACAGTCGTGATTGGCATAATTAATCAGATATTTCCCCTGAATAAAAGCATTCGCAGTTAATGCATCTGCATACCATATGTTGAGCTCCAATGAATCTTAGGAAATATTCAGGAACTCAAAGGCTGTCGAAGTCAATAACTTATTTTGAAGGCCACTAGTCTGAGGATTTCCTCGTTGGATAAATTACTGAGAAGACAAAGCAATTGACGTCCAAACGTGGTTTATCTGATAAAATAATGATAAATGGAAGGAAAAGCATTACTTGAAATGCAGGGTTCGTCCACTCTTATTTACGAAAATTAATTATTTCAGGCAAGCACAATTGAGCATGAAGCTTTTCGATACAAGTAAATTGCTATACATATAGGCAGTTCAATTGTTAAATACTTGGACCGATTTCTACAAATTTTATTGTTGTGCTATATATGTATAGTACATGTTGCTTCACCATTTGGTGTGCACCACAGTTATTTTAATATATAAAAAATATGTAAGTTGCTATATAAAATCATATGTTTCAAGAACATATTCAGCTCGATAGATATTTTTTAATAGACATTAGGATTAGCTTAAAATTATGAGATTGTTAATCCATACGAAAAAAAGGCTCACGCCTCTCTTTCGTTTTGGTTAACCAAAATAAAGCATTAAAGTTCCTGATGCACAGTCACAGTTATGGCATGAACTTAAATACAGGGTCTATCAATAAGGACGCTCGCGACGGGAGATATCCACTCCATTTTTATTTTATTTTATTTTAAAGAATATTTTGTGGCTTTATGTATGGAATACAAAGTCATTCAAATGTCCGCAGCGGATTTGCCACGTATTCGGGAAGTCTAATTTTCGATAACATTGTGTATAACTCTGGCTGAATTTGCTAGATGGCGTTCATTATATTGACTTTGAGGGCATCAGTTGTTTGCGGTTTATTCGCATAGACCTGTGATTTAAAATAACCCCAAAGGGAGTAGTCTGAAGGCGTTAAATCGCACGATTTCGATGGCTGGTTCACGTCGCCGCCGCGTAGTACGTAGACCGATGATTCTGGCAGATGAACATCCGCAGCAAACAGTGACTTTCTCGGTATGCATTTGGTGCTGGTGTATCTCGTGTGGATTGGTATCACCCCAAATCCGACAAATTTGCTTCTCCACATATCCATTCATCCAAAAGTGCGTTTCGGCGCCTGCGCGGAACGTTTATCGAACGGAGCACTCATTGCTAATATATAATGATGATTTGCATACGTTCTTCAACAATGCTGACAGATGTTGCTTTAACATCATATTGAAAGACCCTTTATATACCCACTAGCACTAGATGCTATAGGGACAACCTACCCACTAGCGGCTTAACATATGATTGCTGGAGGGCAAGATTGTACCACTAGCAAATTATATGCCAATTGGGACAGTGATTTTGCGACAAAATGGTTGTGTTATGAAAAAAGGAGCGTGGTGGCCGAGGTCTTTAACTTGAGCGACTTTGTCAAGTGTTAATTTCAATAATAGATTTCCTAGTTTTGCTGAAACCCCAACACGTTTTAGAATCGGTCTTTATGGATGATGCTCTATTTTAAAGTTCTCTAAGAGTAGACATGTATGTACAATTGTTTTAGTTTAAGGGTACTAATTGAACTGTTTGTTACAATTGAATGATATATCATGAAGATTGAAATTGGATTATGCTATAGTAATCCACAGAATCACTTTTCAGCTTTTATTCTTACAATCAGAGATACTTAAAACAATTATTTGCAACACGGGTTCACCGTTAACACAACATTAATTTTGTCCGCATGATAGATTTTTATTATGGCTCGGTGACTTCATTTTGATGAATCAATAGCTGCAATAACACCTTATCCCATATATGTATCTCTCCGGCTCCAGAAGGCATCCGGAACGCATCCGGAAGGATGGTTTTGGCATATTTTACTAGAGTAGTATATATTAGAATATATTTCATTCCTCGCAGCTGGTAGATAGTAATAAGGGGATTGACAGGTACTGGTGGTTGTCACATTTATGTGTGGATTACGTATGAGGAGAAATCCTACCTCTTTTATCAAATCCTTCTTTAGTAGTAATTAACATAATTTGATAACTTTTAATTAAATAATCAAATCACGACAGAAGAAAACAAATTCCAACTTTATTTGCCCACCGTTTAATATATAATACTTTGAAAGATTCATATTGGAAGGCATGTCAACTTCACTTCACAAACTCAAAATCGTCAATCTGGCTGGCCATACTTAAAACTCGTTGCGTTTCTAAAGAAGCCCAGATGACAACAAGACTCTTTTTCACATTCTCTTACAATGTTCTACTCTCTGAGCAAAATTTATCAATGACCTGACAGAGGTTTCTACGGAAAGGATCGGAGATTTAGGTAGTTCGTTTTCTGAATTACACTGGCTGACTTTGATACCTTGCGACGACGGCAAATCGATAAAAGATCATTCTGTGGTATGAAAACGGCATGACTTCTAGCGTTAATTGAACTCCGGCCATATTGTTCAAATTGCTACTGCAATCAACCAACCATATGAACAATATAATATAATAATAATTAATAATAAAGAAAGTACAAATACTACAATACAAAAATCTTTACATGTAGAACGTGAGCCGGAACCCTTATTGGAGAAGCTAACTATAGTGATATATTAAGATAATTGCAAATCCAATATGTAGAACTCAGATATTAATAGTTAAATTATGTAGAAAAGCTGAGAAATAAAGAAAAAAACAATGAGATTACTCCATCAGAAATAAAAACTGTGACACATTGTAGTATTGTGAAGTAGTCCTACAGATAGCAACCAAGCAAAGATGAATTTTAGGACGATATGTGTGAATACCTTTTTAATTTAAATACAAAGCATATTATATCATTGTACGCCACTCCACAATAGGTCTCTTTCGACAAACATATTCAAGAACCGGAATCATAACACTACCACACAGAAAATATTTTATTATATTATATTTTAGAAGTGACGTCCAAAGGTAAAATTTAGATGCCTTTTATTAAGGGGTGTCCGAATCATCCGCATGACTGTTTCGCGATTTTGCGTAGTTTTCAAGTTACAGGGTGATTCATAAATTTGGGATGCACATCATTATTTTATTTTTATCATTTGATCTACTCAATACAGCGACATCAAACTCACGCCAAACAACTACTATCTTAATGTGCTTTCCAAAAATGCCACAAATGTTGATCTACCTCTATCACTGCAGGTACATTCACTTGCGAAATTGAAAAAAAGTTCTACAAATCTTTTTCATATTCGCAAGCTACTGTACCTGCAGTGGCAGAGGTAGATCTACATTTGTGGCATTTTTGGAAAGCACATTAAGATATTAGTTGCTTGCCGTGAGTTTGATGTCGCTGCGTTGAGTTGATCTAAAGATAAAAATAAAATAATAATGTGCATCCGGAATTTTTGAATCACCCTGTGACTCGAAAACTACGCAAATTCGAGGAACATACATGGGAGTGATCCGGAGACCTCTAAATATGAGGCACCTAAGTGATACCTTTGGACGACACTTCTCCGGCCACCCTGTATATGCTGGCGGTTTTCATTAAAATGGTGCACACAGTCCTACATTAGGCTGATTGGTCTGTTCAGATACAGCTGTACGTCGTCTGCATACAAATGTATATTAAAGTTACTAACTACATCAACTACATATTATCATTTATATAAAGACTAAACAGTGGTTCACCGCGGTTGAGTAATTTTGGTTCCGGAAAACCACTATCAACCCTCATAAACTGTTTTCTAATATACGATGCAGAAAGTTTTGGATTAATTTGACTGCTATAACAATAATCAGAATAACCTCTCAGATATTTTCATAAGAAGCTTTTGAGAGGAGTCAAATGCTTTCCTTAAATCGATCAAAGCGAGTATGGTTAGGTAATCTCAATCTAGTGCTTCATGAATACCCGTTGTCACTTTAATCATCGAGGTTTCACAACTGTGACCAGAGAAAAATCCCGACTGGCATCTGCTCAACAAATTGTTAGCGTTTATGTGCTCCATGGCCAGAGTGTAAAATAGTTTTTCAAATACCTTGGCCAGAAAGCACAATAGGCTAATTGCGTGGAAACCGCCCGGGTGAGAGGGAGTGTATTTTTTGGGTTTAGGAATCACTAGTGAATTCTTCCGCTTAAACAACGGGAAAAAATTCCTCTTATTTATAAAGCTATTTTCTCTTCACCAAACCGATAAAACTAGCATAAATTATCAAAGCGATGTGCTTCCCTAAACAAGGAGTAAGCTGGAGCTTAACAGAGGATTTCTGTAATTCTTATGTTCTTCGAGTTGTAGCTCTTCTTTGGCAAATCATCAGCATATGTAGAAATTTAGCTTAGCACTAGATAGGTACATATGTGATTCATTTCAAGAACAGGAATGTGATAGCGTTACTGTGCTGCAATAACACCATAAACAAAATTAAGAGGAAAACTCGAAATCTGCAGTATAGCAACATTTTTTTTTAACTTCAGGTGAAATACGAAGAAATGTGCACGTGAGATATTAGCAGTGCCTATTAACTACATATTGCGCAAGAGGGCAAAAAGAGAAATGAAGAAAATTAACTGAATGAATTTGTACACATGTAAGGAAAAATGCAGCAGACGCCATGAAAATAAGAATAGGTTTACATAAGCTGCATAAAAATTGGATCAGTTCCCTTTTAAGTTGCCCAAGCCGAGCAAGCTCGATGTAAAAGGAAGTAGTCACGCAATATTTCTATACCGAGCACAAGTTTCGTTTATCGAAGACATAAATCACTTTAGAATTTGCAGAGCAACAGTGTGAGAAGTCTTTGGTCGTTCCCTTTTCACAATTACCAATAACTTCGTGTGCAGAGCAATCGCTCCCGGAAATAATTTCATCTGCGGAAAGAAAACAATTTTCATCAAATTTGCAAAGCCCTGAACGCGTGACCCAAAATTATTTCTTTTTCACCTTTCTATCATCCATACATGGCAGCCGAGTAGAAAATAGAACAGAAAAAATGTTAGAGTGATGCGAGCGCCTCTTATGGGCATATTTAGCAAAGTAGACTTAAACTGGAGCACTCAGCGAAAGATCTGATCACCTGAGACGCAAGGCTCCCTGACCGGGCCACAACACGGTGGATGCAGTAATGCTCTTCGCGGGAAAACAACTTTTAATTGCAAGTGAGACTGCGTTTAAATATATACCGGTTCTAATCCAGATCAGTGGGAACTGACTCATAATGGATAGAACCGCTAATCTAGATGCGCTACAATTCATAAACGACGCCAACTGTACTTACCTCTTCGGATAAGGCATCCTGCGGTGTTTGAATATGTTTTCCAGGTCTCGGAGGCCCATGCTGAATGACTTATTTTTGTTAGACATCTCCCTTCCCCAGCGAACTATATGCCTTCACTAGCTTCACTCACTAAGATTGAAAATATCCACCAACCGTTTTACACTTTGTGAACGAAGTCGTCTTATTAATTTACGGCATAAAAAACGTAAACCATTCACTTCAATCCGTTTGGCCAAGAAGCGCACACTTCAACAGAAGGAGCACTGCGATGCAAAACTGCCGAGAATCGCGGATCAACTGAGTTTCTTGTTTACGTTTGACCGCTTTTTGGTTTCTTCAATCTGGTTAATAACAGGACCAGCTGGAAGAAGAAGTCTGTCTTCAAAAGCTCGCGGTAGTGCGCGGTATGAGAGCTACACCGAGACCACTGCGTGCCTCTTCAGCAAGCGACTATGCAACCGTGATTCGAGACTGCCACAATCTGCTGGCTGGTTGATCGTTGGTACCTTTCTTCGTTGTTACCCGATCTTGACCACTTTTACTTCTTTGACGCTTCTGGGTGGTGTTGGGAGCACTCTTTTGGAACAAAAATGCGACGATGAAGAAGACGACTGGCCTTAAGTGACTGGCATAGGTGACATAGTCCATCACTTTTGGATTCAGACAGTTGTGGATTAAGGGAAAGTAAATTATAATGAAAGTACTTGTACCCAGGACCAGGTGTGTGCAACGGGTTCGTATTCCGAAGAGTTGCACTGCTTTTTTTACAAACGTGCTGTGCAATCATTTCTACACCTGAAGCTATCTATGTAGCGAGACTAGAGCTGCTATATGTGAGAGGTATTTAAAGAGTGGAGGAAACCTTAGAGCACTCAAATGCTCCCAATATCACTTTGCTTCCTAATAGGAGATGTCGCTGGACGCCATTTTTCTAAAAATGATTTTCTTTTACTATCTTTGGGTCAAGGAAGAGGAAAACGGCCAGTGTTAGCGGATTGCGAATCATTCGCGGAAACACGAAAATGGAGCAATTTTAATATCTTCAGGGAAGCGCTAGATTAATCATGCGATTTATGTGGTGAGCAGCCGTGGAAAATTAGTTTTGTAGAACATTCCTTCGATTCGTACGTGCCTAACAGCGCAGCGCAGAGTTGGCTTGTGGGAAGGTTTATACTTTACAGGCATGAAACAAAGCAATAGAGGAACAAAATTGGTTTGGTGTTTATTAAAGACAGCATTTACATACAAACATGCAAACACAAATGAAATCCTCTACTTTCAGAAAAAAATAGGGTGTCTTTTATAACCGATGGATCGGAAAGGGGGACGCAAGCCATGCTAATTAGGTTTCTCAGAGCAAAGTGAACCTTTCCTGAAAATGTTGTCCGCCAACTCGGTACCCTCCATCTTTTGTAGTCACTGCTCCGCCTAAATTGGCTGAAGTCGGAAGCATTTATGACCACTTTTTGCGCCGATTTTGCAAATTTGCGCCTAGCCATTCCTTCTTGGAGACTTCTCGTAGCGTAGCTGAAACTAAGCCAAATGTGCGGTAAAATGATTTTTTCATTGCAAGGACATGAAGGCGTTTTTAAGTAAAAAAATATATCGCACGTTCCAGAGCGACCATCATCAGATTTGGTAGTATGATATGTTGCCAAACCCAGCTCATCGTATCAATTTGAACTCTGAACTACTATGTAACTAACTAAAAGTGATAGCTAAGAAGTATACCGCACTGTTCGGAAAATGAAATATTGAGAAGAAACAATATTTATCGAGAGACGCAAAGTTCATGGCGTGCACTTTTATCTTTAGTTTCTAGTTCCGCCCCACATATTTTCTGCTCATGTTTACTTGGATTTGCGTTTACGTTTACGCCCTCATCTCACCCTGCTTATTGTATCTCATATCGTTCGTGGTGCACGAATTCTAAAACACAAGGGTGCGCTTCTTTGTGTATGAGACGCCGTATGACTGTGTGTACTGTATAAGATACTTCGGCTATACAGAAAAATAAAAACCTTTGCGGCATTCAAATTACTTACAGTATTCGATTGTTCTAATACGCTGCTTTGAATTTTTTCAACAGGCCTTTTTATTATGGGGGTAACCCTTCTGGTGGGCACTGCAACCAAAGAAGTCCTTAGTTCCAGAACCCCGATACTGCAAAAGACGATTTGCTACCCTAAGGAACGCTAGGATGTCAGTAGCAGGAGATGATCGAACGTCGGCTAAACTCCACAGTTCTCAACCGATAAACCCTGCCTGGCTAGTTCATTGCCCTCAATACCGGAGCGTCCTGGTACCCAAACGAGAGTGACTTTGTTGAAGGTAGTCAACTTTTGTAAGGCTGTAAAGCCTTAACTTACTAGTTTCGATGAGAAACGCCATGGCGAGAGCGCTTTGATAGCCGCTTGGCTATCGGAAAAGATGTTTATTATAGCATCTTTTAGTCCCTTGCAGATGATAAGAAGGGCACAAATTTCAATAGCATGGATTTCGGCTTGGAAAACACTAGGCCGTAGCTACTCATGGCATTCGCATAGGCATGGGCCAGCCTAATAAGAAATAGGAGAATGTGTTACAAATAGCAAAACGGTTAGGAAAAACAAACCCCTAGAATTATACGTCAGAAATTCATGTTCGCACGCTATTTTCCAAAAGTTTCAAATATTCACATTCATTGATCTGGCTTGAAATGGAGCGAAATCTTCTGAGGATCGTCGGTAGTATATCAGAAAAGCTTAATGACGAAGGTTGCACATCACAGCCAGGTTTTGATTTAACGAAATTCCAGAAATGTTTAGGGTCCTCACGCACATCTCACATTCACATTCTTTAGGTAAATGTTGTAGAAAGAATCTTGTCTTATTAGAAATTCGTGGCAATAAGAGCAGTATGAAGCGACAGTAGAGAAACATATTATATTTTCTTTCATGCTTTTTTTTTTAATTTTTTAAGTGCTAAGTTTTTATAACAGCTTTAATTCTCCAAAGTTCGAGTGTTGAATCAGATTTGAACTAATAAATGGTAACACAAATATATTTTAGTAGCTGATGGATTTGACAGCTGCATGCAAATACATAGATATGAGTTATCAATACTTAGAGGGTATTTCAATAATGACACTTTTATATGTAAATGAAATAAGTTGTGTGTGAGATATCCACTTCATTTTATTTTATTTGAAACAACATTTTATGGCATTAAGTATGGAATATAACGTTGTACAAAAGTCCGCCGGAGCTTTGCTTGGTGGCACGTAATCGGGAGTTCCAATTTTCAATGACTTTGACGCATGATTGATTCGTTTTGTTAACTTTGAGGGCATAGACCTGTGATTTAAAATAGCCCCAAAGGAAGAAATCTAAAGGCGTTAAGCCGTACAGTATCGGTGGCCAGTTCACCTCGTCACCGCGCGAGATTATCATGTGCTATGCTCGTGCAGAATATCCATCGTGGCATGCATTGTATATCACGTAGCGCCGTCTTGTTGGAAACTCATGTCGTCGGTATCCATATTATCCAGATTAGGCCACAAAAAGTTGCTCTTGATGATGATCTTTTTTGGTGAACTTCCGAATACGTGCCACCAAGTCAAACCGCGGCGGACATTTGAACGACTTTATATTCCATACTTAATGACATATTCTTACAATTTATCAATGATATTGTTAAAATTGTTTATCATGCCAAATGCATGCTTTACAAGCGAGGCTTTATACTAATATTCGCTCATTGCCATGCTGTCAATTCTTACAAAACGACCTCGACAAATTGCATCAATTGGGTTTATATATTTGGCTATTATTAAATATGTCTAAATGCAAAGTAATGACATTCCATAGGTGTAATGATCCCGTATTATGGAACTACGATTCAGAATCTCTCCTTAACAAGAGTGACTGAACTCAATTATAATTGACGAACAATTTACTTCAACGAAACATATTTACTGTATCGCCCTTTGTGTAAGAATAATTATAGTAGCTTTAATATTACAAATCATTCTATTTTCTTATTTAATAAATATTGTGATTTTTTTGAATTTTACACCTGGAGAAATAAATTTAAGAACAATGTGCTTGCGTTAGTAGCTAGAGTATAAATAATTTATATAGTTTACTACAATTATATGCATATTTGTACATCCCTAGTTTGTAAGATTTGTAATCGGTAGGCTGAAATAGAATAAAAAATACATAAAATATTATTATAAATAAAATAAAAACGGAGCAGACATCTCATACACAACTTATTGAAATACCTTACATATACATATGTTAAGTTTTTGATGGGTATACTAATCGAGATAAGCTGTGGGATGTTAGAAAACCACTATCTAAAATTCTATTAATTAATTAATGTCCTGTCTAAAATTTGCGGTATGTATGATATGTATCAGCACATCATGCTGCATTGCGAAACAACAAATTTGAAATTAAGATCACTGAATTGTTAACAAGAGTACAAGTTTTTCTTGTTGTATTGTTTGTATAAAAAAACAATGGATAAACACGGGTACGGATCAGCAAATCTTTTTATGAATAATTATGTATTCAAAGTTGGATCTTGAATGTAATTTAATTTTTTTAAATTAATAACCAGAACTTTGTTGGAGTATTTTACGCACAGAAGAAAAAGTTTTACTAGAAAAGCTGTGGCAATTGTATGTGTAATTACTAATACGGAAAACACTAGAGATTTGTAATTTTGCCTTAACTATGTAAAAAAAAGTTCGACGCTTATGTAAATATGAAGTAAGTTGTAAATTTACAAGATGATTGAAACAACTTTCGACAATCATGTTGTAATGTACACAACTATATACTCGATGTTTTATATTTTCAAATTTGATACCTCTTGGTTTTGCGTGGTTTCCGATGAGATTCGAACTCGGGACTTTTAGTGCTGACACTTCCCCACTACACCATTAGACCGTTTCATGTTTGCTACACTCAAAGTAACTTTTATACCCATGAACTTTTCACTGATTAATTGTAATTTTACAAGGGAAATGTGTGAATTTAAACATTACTGTGTAATTTCACAGAATTAGTGCATTTTGTGAAGTATGCAGCATGTGTAAATACATATATATGTATGTATAATAATAGGAAAATTACTTTTAAATTGTGGGGTTTTACAAATATTCTTATTATATAATAGAAATATAATACATGTAAAATTACAAATTAAAAAGGTAATTGGCATGTTGTTTTATTAAAATATTCTAATTTTTATTTGTGGAATTACCAAATAATGCAATTTTGCGGGCCCACTATAGGTGTGTTTTTTATTTAACCCACAGCGCTGTCTCAACTACTCTCCCCATACAAAATCCAAAACCCAGATACTTTTGGGGTTATCTCCACTACCCTGTGGTAGTGAAAGGTTTCTGAAATGTCGCAAAAAACCCAAAATTTTGCCTCCATAGAATAGTGAAGATGACCGCAAAAATAGCAGGTTGTTGGCTTTTGTATGGGCAGAGTAGTGGGGACATCGCTGTGGGTGAATTAAAAAACGCGCCTTATGTATGTTATTTATACACAGAAAACGAAGTTTTTATAAATTTTCTGTAAATTTATATCAAAATGTGATTTTTGCTTTAAAATATGTACGATTTTCGTATAATTTCACAAAAAATTTTTACCGTGCGTAAACCGTTAAGAATTATTAGCCGGACAACATAAAGCTATGAAATCAGTTTAAATTGTATTCCATGAGAACGTTTGTCTGCGTACGTTAAATTAAACCGTAAACTTTATACGGTCACATATTGCAGAGTCATTAGGAGGATTATTTCTTTTTCAATAGCACGTTATATGTCAAGTCTCAGATTCACTTAAAACAGAATCAATCAATCGTTTTTTGCATTTTACCATTTTTATCGTGAACAATTTTCAATGCCATTTTTCGTTAGAATACATTAGATCGGTGTAATATAAGGAGTCCACTTGAAGGTAACAAGCATTTTTTACTACATAGTTACAACCATTTTTCAAAAATCCATTTACCAATGCAAATGTTAAGTAATTCAACTTTTTGTAATGGTTTGCAACAACATTTGATACGGGGTGTAATAAATGATCACGGTTACGCCAAATTGAATCAAGCGATTTTCAATGTTTTTTTGTATACGCACATTCCATATTAAAGAAATGAAACCAATCTTACAGGCACTTCTTGGGTGGTCGTACATTCTCTTATTTTGGAAGATTTTCTGTTGTTCACTAAAAAATTACCGAACGTTTTTCGTTACAATGCAAATAATTACATATAATGTAATATTGATTTCCACATATCGTTTTTTGTAGAGGAATTTGGTGAAGGTACTTGCTAAAGAAACCGGTGTCTCGTCGAAAGCTGTAAAATTAAATTTCTTTACTTTCTCACATTCTAAGGGAATACGGTAAAAGCGAATATTCGAAAAGCTGACGCAAGAAATATGGCGGAATTTGAGAAATTATGCACTTTGTTTAATTTCTAACCTTACATGTCCCAGTAAGGCAATAAACTTGGTTACACACTTGTAACCACAGCAATCAAAACAAGTCAAAATTAGCCTTGGCTTATTACACAGTAAAAGTTTTTCAGAATTAGCAAAAAATGTTTTAGGACCAAACCGCTTTCATTCTGCAAAAGCCTCGGATTAACTTCATTATTTCGCCAGTGGCACGAATATAACTATGGGCGCAAAAGCAATGAAGCGGTGACTTGCCGCGTTCTGTGTTTATCATTTCAATTTTGAAGAAACCAAGCCATAAACCAAGAAATGTGGCTGCAGAAGCAGGTGAAAAATTAATTCCAAATACAACCGCTGTGGGAAATAATATTGAACTTAAAACGGTTTTGCTTACGAGTTTTTCGGGTTTTGTTCATTATGTTTTGCGGTCGTTGACTTGAGACTAACTTATGTAGTTCCAAAGTACCAGCCGGTGCTCGTTCTTTTAATTCGAAATTTCACAGCAGTCTCGTGTTTGCTACTGAACTAAAAAATAATCAAATATGTATTGTTTTTAATGAGTGCTTTGTTAACGGAACTAATTAATCTTCTTTGCCTATTGTGAAAAGTCATTCTAAGCTGGAGATGTTGTAATAATATCTTTGCTTTAAAATTCCACCAAACAATCTTGGAAATGCTTACTAGAAAAATTGTGAGGCGCCATGAGATACGAAGAAATTTTACATGTAAATATTATTATTTCTGGCCTTGCCTGTTCTCTGTTTGTAAATTAGAAAAGAATTGGAATTACTGGATCCATTACAATCGAAATTTAGACTACGTCTTTTTTATACTATTATTTAAAAAGTAGCATAGAGTCATTCGATCAATAAGACGTTGATTTTTTTTTATTGATTTATATACATTTCAAAAATCAACAGCAAGTTGACTCTTATTTCCAAACGGCTGTCAGCTTTAAAATTGTTTTTCTATGCTACATATTTGGTACGTTTATTTACAAGAAAATACTAATTCTTTTTACCCGGAGATCCTATCGGTGCTAAAAATTATTCAAAACATCCAAACTGAAAACCCCTAAGTAGCGCTTCCCGCTCCTCTTCATATGTTCATTGCATTACCCTACGTCCGTCCGCTCTTTGCGCAGTATACCCTAGCCCTTGGTCACATCCATACCTCACACATATTGCTCATTAGCAGGGCTGTGAGCGCCGAGGCTTAGATTTTACAGCCCTTTCGCGCTTAAGTTGTAACTTTCCTGAAAATTTGTAAATCGGGGGCTAACGGAATACCTGGGCATTCCTTTAAGCCACTTTTCTCTCTATAGTCCCTCTCTGTCCTATGTATGATATATATATATTAGGTCCGCAACTAAGTTCCCGCTGTTTTTCAATAGATGGCTCCAGTAGTAAGAGTTGGTCGATTATAGCATTACTAAAACGTCATGAACCAAGCTTAGACATATGGTAAGCAAGCCGCTTTGATACATTTGTGATTTTGTTTTTGGAACATATACTTTTGGTTGTGTGAAAATGTCTGATTATGTGCCAAATAATCGTCATTTGCGGGGAAGTGTTGCTTTTCGTTTTTCATTCGAAGAAAACGGCGGCTCAAGCGCATCGAGAACTCCAAAAAGTTTACGGAGATGCTGCTCTAAGTGAAACAACGTGCCGTGATTGGTTCCGTCGCTTCAAAGACGGTGATTTTGATGTTGACGACCGTTCGCGTGAAGGAAGGCCGAAAATCTTCGAAAACGCTGAAAAGACGTTGAAACCGAACGAAACGATCACTGGGGAACGGTATCGAACTCAATTGATGCGATTGAGCCGAGCACTGCGCGAAAAGCGGCCACAATACGATCAGGGCACGAAAAAGTGATTTTACAGCACGACAACGATCGGCCTCACGTTGCCAAACCCGTCAAAACCTACTTAGAAACACTCAAATGGGAAGTCCTACCCCACCCGCTATATTCCCCAGATATTGCGCCGTCCGATTATCACTTATTCCGTTCGATGGCACATGCTCTGACTAATCAGGAGTTCCGTTCATATGACGACATCGTAAATTGGCTTGATTCATGGATAACCTCAAAAGACGAACACTTCTACCGTGACGGTATTCGAGCTCTGCCAGAAAGATGGGAAAAGGTTGTCGCTAGCGATGGGCAGTACTTTGAATAACTCATTTGTAACCATTTTTTCATAATAAAGTTTTATATTCATAAAAAAAACAGCGAGAACTTAGTTGCGGACCTAATATATATATATGAAAGTGTGTTCGTATGTTTGTTTATTTGTTACTCAATCACGCCTAAACTATTACTTCGATAGACTTAATTTTTTGACACAAGGTAGTACATAGTCCGACTTAAGATATAAGCTATTTGCTAATTTGAGAAAGTGCAAGGTTTCAAAATGGGGGCTCCAAGATTGCTAGCGGTTACTTGTATCTTATTAAATTAGTTAAACTTCAAGAGATTGCCCTAAAAATCCGTATTAAAGAGTATTCGGGAACGCTGATCACGAAATTGCCATCAAAATTTCCAAAATCAAAAAGGCGGATCCAATATGGCGACCGAAACTCATTCACTTTAAGCAGTGTTAATGAAAATGAATATAAAGTAGACTAAGTGGTTATGGATTTCAAACTAACTGGCGGACCCATAATGGCTACCAAAGTTCTTAAACTTCAACAGTTTGTGAGAAAATTCGAAGTAAGGAGTCTTGGAGTGCCGGCTCGAATCAGCAAATTTGCAAATTCAAAATGGTGAATCAAGCGACCGAAATTTTTTCGGAATTTCAATGAAAATGAATACAAATAATACTTAAGGCCCACTGATTTTATAGGTGGCGTACACAGATAACAAAACTTCTGCGCAAATAATCGATTGCAATAAATGAAATGTGTAAATAGGATTATTGAAGTAAGGACAATTTTGTAGTGAGAAGCCGGGTAAGTATAATAGTAAGTAAGTTAGTTCCTTATAATTGGGCACCATATCATCAAATAGATATTCCAAAATCAGCATGTGATAAATTTTATAAAATTCTACGTGCGCCAGCTGCCATTTTGAATTTTTATAATTTGGCACTAATGCTCTAAAATTTCCGTAATTTCACGTTTTTCTCAATTTTCCTCTGAAATTTATGTAATTAACACACCTCGTTTTTATTTTTTTGAATTACCCATCTTGCCTTTGCAAAGAGGTACAACTCGTCTATTTATTTATTTATTTAATAATAAAAATGCATGCCATAACGCACAATTTCCCATTTACTTGTTACCGGTACGTTATTTATATTTATATAGTTATAAATACCTACATTGAAAAAGAAGAGAAATTCATTTATAATAATTGCTAGCAATGTCAAATAAGAAGTAAATAAAAAGCTCCAAATAATTAATAAATAAAAAAAGATAATAGCGAAATTACAGTACTAAGTAAATAAGAAAAATTGAACAAAATGCAAAAGAAAGTTTAGTTAGAAAAATTAATTAAAAATAAAGATAATAACAGCAGAAGAGGGAAAAAAAGAAATAAAATTATAATACCAAATTAAAAATATGTATTATTTAGAAAAGAGAAAACAGGAGAGAGATTAATTGAGTTTAATTGAAAATTTATATAGTAGACAAATCCTGAATTTTATGGGTGTCTAGCAACATATTGCGTTTGAAGGATGAAACACTGTCACCAAAAATATCTACGGGTATATCATTAAAATAGACTTTATGACATTCAGGTGGAGAAAGGATAAACAAATTTATAAGAAGAAAAGATGTTCCGGAATATTAAAAAAACTGTATTTAAAATTCTTTTGTTCAAATTAAACGTTTGTAACGTACTACCATTAACTGTAATAAGTTTACATTATTAAGTTAATTTTTTTGTGAAATGCAGATTTTTCAAAATTCCGGTTTTCTGCGTATAAATTTGTATATCCTTTCTCTACCTCCTCTACCTACGAGGGGTATTAATTACATGAATTTCGGATAAATTTTGAAACGTGAGATTTAGGAAATTTTTGAGCATTTTTTAACTATCGCAGAGATAGAGCACATTAAGATAGTAGTTGTTTGACGTGAGTTTGATGCCGCTGCGTTAATTGGGTCAAAAGATAAAAAAAATAAATTAATAATTTTCCCCCTCTTTTTTGCCTAGGTGAGATCTATCATCGCTATCATTTTGGTATGCTTGCACTAATAGACCCTGTATATTTCTGAAGTTGAGTTGGATTTCAATTCTTTCGTCCATCAAACTCATTTGTTCTTTGTACCGAACTTGTCCCCTTTCTGATATTTATATTTTTGGTGGGATTATTGTTACTAGCTGCGTTCTTTTGTGCACCTTTTCCTGGAACAGCAATACAACCAAGCCGACCAAAAAGTGGGTCTATGAAAACCCAGGTGCGCTAAATAAGATTTTGTCAGTTTTCAAAACAATATCAGCTAATAGAATATGTAAACGAATTTTTATTCCTAATGAAGTAAAATTAAATTTAAAAGTTTCTACATAAAACGGTTCGACACGCGGATAATTTCCTTAATTGAGCTTTCATACGGAGTAAAACAAGGAACACAAGTTGTAACTTTCCTGAAAATTTGTAAATCGGGGGCTAACGGAATACCTGGGCATTCCTTTAAGCCACTTTTCTCTCTATAGTCCCTCTCTGTCCTATGTATGATATATATATATATATATGAAAGTGTGTTCGTATGTTTGTTTATTTGTTACTCAATCACGCCTAAACTATTACTTCGATAGACTTAATTTTTTGACACAAGGTAGTACATAGTCCGACTTAAGATATAAGCTATTTGCTAATTTGAGAAAGTGCAAGGTTTCAAAATGGGGGCTCCAAGATTGCTAGCGGTTACTTGTATCTTATTAAATTAGTTAAACTTCAAGAGATTGCCCTAAAAATCCGTATTAAAGAGTATTCGGGAACGCTGATCACGAAATTGCCATCAAAATTTCCAAAATCAAAAAGGCGGATCCAATATGGCGACCGAAACTCATTCACTTTAAGCAGTGTTAATGAAAATGAATATAAAGTAGACTAAGTGGTTATGGATTTCAAACTAACTGGCGGACCCATAATGGCTACCAAAGTTCTTAAACTTCAACAGTTTGTGAGAAAATTCGAAGTAAGGAGTCTTGGAGTGCCGGCTCGAATCAGCAAATTTGCAAATTCAAAATGGTGAATCAAGCGACCGAAATTTTTTCGGAATTTCAATGAAAATGAATACAAATAATACTTAAGGCCCACTGATTTTATAGGTGGCGTACACAGATAACAAAACTTCTGCGCAAATAATCGATTGCAATAAATGAAATGTGTAAATAGGATTATTGAAGTAAGGACAATTTTGTAGTGAGAAGCCGGGTAAGTATAATAGTAAGTAAGTTAGTTCCTTATAATAGGGCACCATATCATCAAATAGATATTCCAAAATCAGCATGTGATAAATTTTATAAAATTCTACGTGCGCCAGCTGCCATTTTGAATTTTTATAATTTGGCACTAATGCTCTAAAATTTCCGTAATTTCACGTTTTTCTCAATTTTCCACTGAAATTTATGTAATTAACACACCTCGTTTTTATTTTTTTGAATTACCCATCTTGCCTTTGCAAAGAGGTACAACTCGTCTATTTATTTATTTATTTAATAATAAAAATGCATGCCATAACGCACAATTTCCCATTTACTTGTTACCGGTACGTTATTTATATTTATATAGTTATAAATACCTACATTGAAAAAGAAGAGAAATTCATTTATAATAATTGCTAGCAATGTCAAATAAGAAGTAAATAAAAAGCTCCAAATAATTAATAAATAAAAAAAGATAATAGCGAAATTACAGTACTAAGTAAATAAGAAAAATTGAACAAAATGCAAAAGAAAGTTTAGTTAGAAAAATTAATTAAAAATAAAGATAATAACAGCAGAAGAGGGAAAAAAAGAAATAAAATTATAATACCAAATTAAAAATATGTATTATTTAGAAAAGAGAAAACAGGAGAGAGATTAATTGAGTTTAATTGAAAATTTATATAGTAGACAAATCCTGAATTGTATGGGTGTCTAGCAACATATTGCGTTTGAAGGATGAAACACTGTCACCAAAAATATCTACGGGTATATCATTAAAATAGACTTTATGACATTCAGGTGGAGAAAGGATAAACAAATTTATAAGAAGAAAAGATGTTCCGGAATATTAAAAAAACTGTATTTAAAATTCTTTTGTTCAAATTAAACGTTTGTAACGTACTACCATTAACTGTAATAAGTTTACATTATTAAGTTAATTTTTTTGTGAAATGCAGATTTTTCAAAATTCCGGTTTTCTGCGTATAAATTTGTATATCCTTTCTCTACCTCCTCTACCTACGAGGGGTATTAATTACATGAATTTCGGATAAATTTTGAAACGTGAGATTTAGGAAATTTTTGAGCATTTTTTAACTATCGCAGAGATAGAGCACATTAAGATAGTAGTTGTTTGACGTGAGTTTGATGCCGCTGCGTTAATTGGGTCAAAAGATAAAAAAAATAAATTAATAATTTTCCCCCTCTTTTTTGCCTAGGTGAGATCTATCATCGCTATCATTTTGGTATGCTTGCACTAATAGACCCTGTATATTTCTGAAGTTGAGTTGGATTTCAATTCTTTCGTCCATCAAACTCATTTGTTCTTTGTACCGAACTTGTCCCCTTTCTGATATTTATATTTTTGGTGGGATTATTGTTACTAGCTGCGTTCTTTTGTGCACCTTTTCCTGGAACAGCAATACAACCAAGCCGACCAAAAAGTGGGTCTATGAAAACCCAGGTGCGCTAAATAAGATTTTGTCAGTTTTCAAAACAATATCAGCTAATAGAATATGTAAACGAATTTTTATTCCTAATGAAGTAAAATTAAATTTAAAAGTTTCTACATAAAACGGTTCGACACGCGGATAATTTCCTTAATTGAGCTTTCATACGGAGTAAAACAAGGAACACAAGTTGTAACTTTCCTGAAAATTTGTAAATCGGGGGCTAACGGAATACCTGGGCATTCCTTTAAGCCACTTTTCTCTCTATAGTCCCTCTCTGTCCTATGTATGATATATATATATATATATGAAAGTGTGTTCGTATGTTTGTTTATTTGTTACTCAATCACGCCTAAACTATTACTTCGATAGACTTAATTTTTTGACACAAGGTAGTACATAGTCCGACTTAAGATATAAGCTATTTGCTAATTTGAGAAAGTGCAAGGTTTCAAAATGGGGGCTCCAAGATTGCTAGCGGTTACTTGTATCTTATTAAATTAGTTAAACTTCAAGAGATTGCCCTAAAAATCCGTATTAAAGAGTATTCGGGAACGCTGATCACGAAATTGCCATCAAAATTTCCAAAATCAAAAAGGCGGATCCAATATGGCGACCGAAACTCATTCACTTTAAGCAGTGTTAATGAAAATGAATATAAAGTAGACTAAGTGGTTATGGATTTCAAACTAACTGGCGGACCCATAATGGCTACCAAAGTTCTTAAACTTCAACAGTTTGTGAGAAAATTCGAAGTAAGGAGTCTTGGAGTGCCGGCTCGAATCAGCAAATTTGCAAATTCAAAATGGTGAATCAAGCGACCGAAATTTTTTCGGAATTTCAATGAAAATGAATACAAATAATACTTAAGGCCCACTGATTTTATAGGTGGCGTACACAGATAACAAAACTTCTGCGCAAATAATCGATTGCAATAAATGAAATGTGTAAATAGGATTATTGAAGTAAGGACAATTTTGTAGTGAGAAGCCGGGTAAGTATAATAGTAAGTAAGTTAGTTCCTTATAATAGGGCACCATATCATCAAATAGATATTCCAAAATCAGCATGTGATAAATTTTATAAAATTCTACGTGCGCCAGCTGCCATTTTGAATTTTTATAATTTGGCACTAATGCTCTAAAATTTCCGTAATTTCACGTTTTTCTCAATTTTCCACTGAAATTTATGTAATTAACACACCTCGTTTTTATTTTTTTGAATTACCCATCTTGCCTTTGCAAAGAGGTACAACTCGTCTATTTATTTATTTATTTAATAATAAAAATGCATGCCATAACGCACAATTTCCCATTTACTTGTTACCGGTACGTTATTTATATTTATATAGTTATAAATACCTACATTGAAAAAGAAGAGAAATTCATTTATAATAATTGCTAGCAATGTCAAATAAGAAGTAAATAAAAAGCTCCAAATAATTAATAAATAAAAAAAGATAATAGCGAAATTACAGTACTAAGTAAATAAGAAAAATTGAACAAAATGCAAAAGAAAGTTTAGTTAGAAAAATTAATTAAAAATAAAGATAATAACAGCAGAAGAGGGAAAAAAAGAAATAAAATTATAATACCAAATTAAAAATATGTATTATTTAGAAAAGAGAAAACAGGAGAGAGATTAATTGAGTTTAATTGAAAATTTATATAGTAGACAAATCCTGAATTTTATGGGTGTCTAGCAACATATTGCGTTTGAAGGATGAAACACTGTCACCAAAAATATCTACGGGTATATCATTAAAATAGACTTTATGACATTCAGGTGGAGAAAGGATAAACAAATTTATAAGAAGAAAAGATGTTCCGGAATATTAAAAAAACTGTATTTAAAATTCTTTTGTTCAAATTAAACGTTTGTAACGTACTACCATTAACTGTAATAAGTTTACATTATTAAGTTAATTTTTTTGTGAAATGCAGATTTTTCAAAATTCCGGTTTTCTGCGTATAAATTTGTATATCCTTTCTCTACCTCCTCTACCTACGAGGGGTATTAATTACATGAATTTCGGATAAATTTTGAAACGTGAGATTTAGGAAATTTTTGAGCATTTTTTAACTATCGCAGAGATAGAGCACATTAAGATAGTAGTTGTTTGACGTGAGTTTGATGCCGCTGCGTTAATTGGGTCAAAAGATAAAAAAAATAAATTAATAATTTTCCCCCTCTTTTTTGCCTAGGTGAGATCTATCATCGCTATCATTTTGGTATGCTTGCACTAATAGACCCTGTATATTTCTGAAGTTGAGTTGGATTTCAATTCTTTCGTCCATCAAACTCATTTGTTCTTTGTACCGAACTTGTCCCCTTTCTGATATTTATATTTTTGGTGGGATTATTGTTACTAGCTGCGTTCTTTTGTGCACCTTTTCCTGGAACAGCAATACAACCAAGCCGACCAAAAAGTGGGTCTATGAAAACCCAGGTGCGCTAAATAAGATTTTGTCAGTTTTCAAAACAATATCAGCTAATAGAATATGTAAACGAATTTTTATTCCTAATGAAGTAAAATTAAATTTAAAAGTTTCTACATAAAACGGTTCGACACGCGGATAATTTCCTTAATTGAGCTTTCATACGGAGTAAAACAAGGAACACAAGTTGTAACTTTCCTGAAAATTTGTAAATCGGGGGCTAACGGAATACCTGGGCATTCCTTTAAGCCACTTTTCTCTCTATAGTCCCTCTCTGTCCTATGTATGATATATATATATATATATGAAAGTGTGTTCGTATGTTTGTTTATTTGTTACTCAATCACGCCTAAACTATTACTTCGATAGACTTAATTTTTTGACACAAGGTAGTACATAGTCCGACTTAAGATATAAGCTATTTGCTAATTTGAGAAAGTGCAAGGTTTCAAAATGGGGGCTCCAAGATTGCTAGCGGTTACTTGTATCTTATTAAATTAGTTAAACTTCAAGAGATTGCCCTAAAAATCCGTATTAAAGAGTATTCGGGAACGCTGATCACGAAATTGCCATCAAAATTTCCAAAATCAAAAAGGCGGATCCAATATGGCGACCGAAACTCATTCACTTTAAGCAGTGTTAATGAAAATGAATATAAAGTAGACTAAGTGGTTATGGATTTCAAACTAACTGGCGGACCCATAATGGCTACCAAAGTTCTTAAACTTCAACAGTTTGTGAGAAAATTCGAAGTAAGGAGTCTTGGAGTGCCGGCTCGAATCAGCAAATTTGCAAATTCAAAATGGTGAATCAAGCGACCGAAATTTTTTCGGAATTTCAATGAAAATGAATACAAATAATACTTAAGGCCCACTGATTTTATAGGTGGCGTACACAGATAACAAAACTTCTGCGCAAATAATCGATTGCAATAAATGAAATGTGTAAATAGGATTATTGAAGTAAGGACAATTTTGTAGTGAGAAGCCGGGTAAGTATAATAGTAAGTAAGTTAGTTCCTTATAATAGGGCACCATATCATCAAATAGATATTCCAAAATCAGCATGTGATAAATTTTATAAAATTCTACGTGCGCCAGCTGCCATTTTGAATTTTTATAATTTGGCACTAATGCTCTAAAATTTCCGTAATTTCACGTTTTTCTCAATTTTCCACTGAAATTTATGTAATTAACACACCTCGTTTTTATTTTTTTGAATTACCCATCTTGCCTTTGCAAAGAGGTACAACTCGTCTATTTATTTATTTATTTAATAATAAAAATGCATGCCATAACGCACAATTTCCCATTTACTTGTTACCGGTACGTTATTTATATTTATATAGTTATAAATACCTACATTGAAAAAGAAGAGAAATTCATTTATAATAATTGCTAGCAATGTCAAATAAGAAGTAAATAAAAAGCTCCAAATAATTAATAAATAAAAAAAGATAATAGCGAAATTACAGTACTAAGTAAATAAGAAAAATTGAACAAAATGCAAAAGAAAGTTTAGTTAGAAAAATTAATTAAAAATAAAGATAATAACAGCAGAAGAGGGAAAAAAAGAAATAAAATTATAATACCAAATTAAAAATATGTATTATTTAGAAAAGAGAAAACAGGAGAGAGATTAATTGAGTTTAATTGAAAATTTATATAGTAGACAAATCCTGAATTGTATGGGTGTCTAGCAACATATTGCGTTTGAAGGATGAAACACTGTCACCAAAAATATCTACGGGTATATCATTAAAATAGACTTTATGACATTCAGGTGGAGAAAGGATAAACAAATTTATAAGAAGAAAAGATGTTCCGGAATATTAAAAAAACTGTATTTAAAATTCTTTTGTTCAAATTAAACGTTTGTAACGTACTACCATTAACTGTAATAAGTTTACATTATTAAGTTAATTTTTTTGTGAAATGCAGATTTTTCAAAATTCCGGTTTTCTGCGTATAAATTTGTATATCCTTTCTCTACCTCCTCTACCTACGAGGGGTATTAATTACATGAATTTCGGATAAATTTTGAAACGTGAGATTTAGGAAATTTTTGAGCATTTTTTAACTATCGCAGAGATAGAGCACATTAAGATAGTAGTTGTTTGACGTGAGTTTGATGCCGCTGCGTTAATTGGGTCAAAAGATAAAAAAAATAAATTAATAATTTTCCCCCTCTTTTTTGCCTAGGTGAGATCTATCATCGCTATCATTTTGGTATGCTTGCACTAATAGACCCTGTATATTTCTGAAGTTGAGTTGGATTTCAATTCTTTCGTCCATCAAACTCATTTGTTCTTTGTACCGAACTTGTCCCCTTTCTGATATTTATATTTTTGGTGGGATTATTGTTACTAGCTGCGTTCTTTTGTGCACCTTTTCCTGGAACAGCAATACAACCAAGCCGACCAAAAAGTGGGTCTATGAAAACCCAGGTGCGCTAAATAAGATTTTGTCAGTTTTCAAAACAATATCAGCTAATAGAATATGTAAACGAATTTTTATTCCTAATGAAGTAAAATTAAATTTAAAAGTTTCTACATAAAACGGTTCGACACGCGGATAATTTCCTTAATTGAGCTTTCATACGGAGTAAAACAAGGAACACAAAAAAACGCAGATACTGTAAAACAAGGAAAAATAATTTTCGGGTTATTTTTCTGGGTGGCGTACGTGAGTACGACATCACATAAATAACATACTGAATCGATTCATGCATTTTACAGATTATAATGCCTCCGGTCAATATAATATAAGAAGCCACATGTGTTCAGTTCAACATGATAGTATCCCCAACCACACAGCCAAGGTTGTCAAGGTTGAATAGATGCGAAGAAGTAACGGATTTTTACTGGCTTGCAGAATCTATAGATCTGTTCCTAATTGAGAAGGTCAACGTGCGGGATCCTACTCCCTCGCCCCAATAACTAATAGAAAATATAATTAGAAGATGCCCTCTGAATCTGCAGAAGTGATCAAAAATAAATAATGTGATACTAAGTATTAATATTAAATATTGTATTATAAAATACCTAAAAATTGGTTACACCAATAAAGGAATATGACAAATTGCTTACGGCTGCAACTTTTAAGAAAATTATTTATTTTTGCTAATTGCAGTAGCACTGGGGTTTTGTTATGTTCCTATGAAACTAAATATGAAGGGAATTATAATGTTGATTTACTATTAGTTTAGCTTCTGCTTCCATATTATGTATATTATTTAAAATGAGAGTTGCTTCACTTTCGGCACTTTACTTTGTATACACAGAATATATGTATTACAAACATATGTAGTTTGCTTCTTAAAAAAATTTCAACACTTCATATTTCCGAACACTTTTAGACTTTAGATTTTATTGGAGCTTCGATATGAATTTTTAAAGAAATTGAAAATGGTGAAAACTCTTTTTTCTATATGTTTACTCTGCTTTCTTAAAAAAACCTGACGGGACAGAAAATTTGATTTTCGTATTTGCAGAAAATGTCGAATTAGGATTACATGGTTTTTTTTACAAAGAAAACTACCTGTGGGCATTGTCATACGTAAATATTTGTACAAAAAAATTGGTTAACGCGTACTTTGAAAATATATAACAGAGTGCCTAAAAATCTAAAAAATGCTTGTAAGAATTGAACAAGTTGCCACAAAAATGACGACGAAATAAATTAATTAAGAGATTGAGGAAAAATAAATGTGTGTGTCAAGAAGTTTTGTTACCTTTGATTTTTGATATTCGAATAGGGAAAACCGTTCTGCATACTACACTGAGACAAATACTAAATTCAGATGACAGAGTTAACAAAAAAAAATGTGCTGGTCGTGAGCTGCTGGGATATTTTGTAAAGTTAAAGGAACAAAAGGATCCTTTTACAGAATTTGTAAAGCACGAATGTGTCACTTAAGTGGCTACCTCGGTTCCGATATTTAGCAGAAAATCAAACAATGAGACACTTTCAACTATTCACTTGGAGTTTGCGTGCAATTTATCAGGAAAGTGCGAATTAATTACGACAATGCGCGGTTTAACGACAAGACCTGGCCAGAGAGATATTTGCAAACAAACCGCACTCCGTTTAGGCTTCACTGGATATCTGGCAAAGACGAAACATAAAAGAATGCGTCAAAAGGCCACAGCTCGAGGCAGACGCGAATCACTGATGACACGGCGATTGTGCCAAATTGTTAACAGAGCGCCATCCATTTCCACGTTAAAGTTTACTACTGTTGTTAGCGCAAATGTCTGTTGCCTAATGCCGCGAAAGTGAGTAATCAAAACACCGATCGCGAGCAGTGATATTGATGTCGATCGCTTGTAAAACATCGCAACAAGGGCAGCACATGTACGCACGGCGGAAATTATGCACTTTGTAGTTACTATAGTCACCGGACACCTATGCTGAGGAGGCTCTTTTACAATGTCGAAATTCCGCTGGCCCTGGCACTGCACTCGACAGCCCGCAGTATTCGGTTAACCAAATACACGTACTTGCTAATTTTGGCGCATTTGAATCAATGATTTAAATCGACGTCTCTCTCCCGGTTGCACGTCATCAATCCTTGAGAAAAATATGTTCAATATAGTCAGCATGACTACCAATATGACGAGCGCTATAAACACGACCATCCTGAAGATATAGAGCGCAGGATACTTAGCCATTACTGAAAATAAACAAAATGCAAACAGACCATTCCTTGGTTACGCTACTTACTTTCTTGAAGCTGGAAATACAAAAAGCTATTTACCGGTAGTAGTAGTAGATCGCTTGCGTCAAACTGCTTTTAGACAGTTGTCACATGAATTTCATGGGTTATTGGGTTTAAACGGATACAGTTGCTTTTCCGCGGTAACGATAATTTTATTCAATGCTTTTTGCATGCATTAAAAAATCAAAACTATGCTCCAACAATAACGACGTTAAAACGATTAAACCTTAAAGGCACTTAAAAGAATCTTCAAAAATGCAAATAATAAAGAAATGACAGAGTAACCAAACTCAAATTGGATATTTACTTCTCAGAATCGTGACCAGAATTTCAATTTTATCCAAGTTTACGAAAACAATAAGCTGAGACAATTTAACTGGTTACCTGCCTCTTTAGAAAAATACCTAACGCCTAACCGTTTTAGTTTCTTGTGCAAACCAAAATGATCTGAAGTGTTATGAGAACAAGGTAAACGAATGAATCATAACATCCCGCAACTCTTTCTATTGTGAGCTTCAAGCAAGTTTTCGTTTTATTGTTTTTGCTGAGTAGGTCTACGATTGCTCTGGCTCTGATAGCTTATTCTCTATTATGTTGCAGCACTTGATATGCACATTGCATATGCATCATATTTTTTAACCAGCTCCAAAAACCAAATTCGATCCGTACACAATGTATTTTTATGTATGCATGTATTCGAATTATGTATATTCGAGAACGGCTGAGCCAATCGACATGAAACTTTTTTTTTTCATATAGACCAGGCCGTGTGGGTTTCAAAATGCCTATGGATGGATTATATGTACATGAGGCTATTTTTTTAATGGCTCCAGAACATCACCAGGAATTATAACTTTACTATGCATGAGTTCAAAATCGTGGGCATAACTTTTTATTAAACAAAATGAAAAAAAATGTAAAAATTCCATTTTTTGCTTCCGAATTCTTCATATATCTTCGCAAGAATGCATTTTAGAGAAAAATCGGAGAGTAAAATATGTTGTGATTAGATTTCACATAAGATATAGCTGGTTGCGAATCGAAAAATTTATTTTTACTATTGCAAACGTAGTAAAAATCACAAAAATATGTGAAAAAATACACGTTATTTCGGGATTGTTTTTCGAGTCCTTACAATGATCCTAGGACCTCTATACTTGCCTGAAAAAAACTTTTAATGAGATTAATCACCATACCAAATTTGCAAATTTTTTGCAATCTGAACTCTGCAAAAAAATGTTTATATAATATTTTCAAAATTCTGATAAGCCAAAACTTAAGCCTTTAGAGACTTAAAAATTTGTAAAAATCAAATCAGTTAATTTGGAGAGCCTACGAAACTAAATTGACATTCTTCGCGGGTGTGACAGTAAATGGTTTGCAACGAAGCGAGTGGCTTCATGTACAAGAAAATCTTGTCCGGAATTGGGTTTTGTAGTGTTTTTAACTTGCAAACATTTGTAACACTTTTCGTGGTATCTGGCTCCTACAGCAACTAAATTCTCCACTTTCAGTAAACGTTGGTGAGTATCCAAACTAAATTTATTTCTAGAATTTTCTCACATTGTTATCGTGAACTAATCAGACAGTGATTTTTCTGCTTACTTACTTTACTATCAGAAACACTTGCGCAACAAATAAAACATGAATGTTCAAAATCAAAGCTAACGTCACCCACACTACATCTAAATACCGTACCACTGGATTCACGTCGTTTATCTGGAGCTTCCCGTTTATGTTCTAATGCTAGGATTCGATTTTCAGATACGTATTATTTTGAACATGATTCATGAATTTCTAACGACTTATATTTACGGAATTCGATGTGGTTTAGATCCTGCACTCGAAAATAGATGAAAAACATTTGTTCAAACTTTCTTCTTTAATAACACGAGTTGGACGTGATGATAACAAATATCTACAAATGAGGTAACTTGCTTTTTGATCCATTTTGAATAAACGAAGCCTAAAAAAAATTGCTTTTACATTATGTGTTTAAATATATTTAGAGAAAGTTACGTATTTTCTCAAATGTAAATAATTTATTATTTTTCAAAACTTTTTCAAACTTCCATAAACTTTAATGAAGTATCGTATAACACGATTTTGAATTCACGGATATGATATTCTCGAGCAGATACTGGAACGTGAATAGATACGACACGACTGAAAGACGTTGAGGTAGAAGATTCTTTCCATCTCTTCTATTTCAATTACACAACATGATTTAAATAAGTAATAATAAAGGTCAAGAATTAATGTGTTGAAAATGCAATATGTAGACTTTATGACTCGCTTTAGAAAAAACATCAAAATTGGTTTAGAAGCTGAGATAAATAAAATATTTTAGTGCGTCACCTATTTGAACGCTCAGTTTTTTTTTCCAAGTCGGCTAAAGCGGCCGTGCTCCCACCTCCCGCCTTCCACCACTACAGCCTCTCGAACATTTTTCATCGATTTCACGCATGTTTGAGTATCTTTATATAATATTTTATCCTAGTTCCATATAAGCGCAAGTCTTGAAAATTTATACCTGATAAGTATTCGTACAAACAGCCCTGATATCCTAAGGGTGTGTTTACGCTTAACGCTGCCAAGAGGGTTACTGCCTATTGCTACCAGCCGCTTCCTCTCGCTGCCAAATCAAACACATTGTTTTCATAGAACTGTTTACGCTAAGCGATGTAACGCGTCCTAGAGCGACCAAATCGCGAGAGAACGCCCCGGTTTGTTTTTGGCCCTACTTGCGAGCAACCTTTTCGACGAAATGGGCTTAGTAGAAGTATTAAAAAAAATGTCTGTTTATCAGATTCCGGAAATAAAAAAATAAACTCTTGTTTTGGTCTCGATCGATCGGATGTATGAAACTGTTTCAATTTGTATTTGAATTTATTTGTTGTAAAACTGTTGCAGAACTAATCAAACTGTTTCATTCACGGACATGTTCTGAATTTTCTCCGCAGGGACCCAAAACATTCCCGGAATAAAATCTATAGTCTAAACCATGAACGACAAAATACTGTGCCTTTCAGTAAAGATCATCAAAATAGGTACAGTAGCGAAACAAGCTATTCTTAAACTTTTAAACTTTTAAATGAATTGTCCAAAATGAATCGCAACCGATTAGTCGCTCCAATTTGAACATTCGGTCGCAAGCGTTTAGGTCGCTTGTAGTCGCTCGTGGTAGCATTGCTCGGTCTGCCAATGACCCCCTTCGAGCACTTAAAGAACCGGTCTTCATCTCCGCCTTGGTACAATAGAGACCTTCGTTCCCTACGTAATAAAAGAAACAAATTGTGGTATTCCTACCTCATTTCAAGATCCGACTCGGACTACTCTTCATACCTCGCTATCTCTTCAATTTTTTCTATCATTGCGAATCCCTCCACAATGATTAACTCGTCAGCATGCAGTCTAAAACCATATCCTAGCCCCAACAATTCTACAATTACATTAATATAAAAAGAAAATCGAATGGCTACCGCTCAGTCCTCAAACTCGGTGACTCGTCCTCTTCTAACCCTTCAGTCATCGCTAACCTTTATGCGGATTTCTTCAGTCAATATTTTAGCGATTACGACTCCGTCGTGATGGGATTCCCGCCATCATTTTAAAAGAATGTGCTATCCATTTAATTAATCCACTCACCGATCCTTTCTTACTTTCCCTTTCCGAGGGCACTTCTCCAAACTTTTGGAAAGATTCTTATATCACCTCAATCCGCAAATAAGTTGTAGGTAAGGGCGAGGTATCAAATTATCGTCCATGAGCTAAACTATCCTGCATCCCTAAACTCTTCGAAAGCCTTATCTATGAATCCATGTCCTTCCACTGCAAGTCCGCCTTGACTTCATTTCAATATGGATTCCTAAAAGGTATGTAGATCCACAAGCATCAACTTGACAAGCTTTGTGTCTCGCATCTTACAAGCAATGGAAAAAGGTGTAAAAGTGTAGACAGGATCGAAGAAGTTCAGCGTAGGTTTGCTGGCTTTGTGTTGCGTGACCTTCCTTGGATAGATAACTTCAATCTTCCTCCATATGAAAGCCGGCTAAAATTGATCAACCTCCAGTCTCTTGCCGCGCGTCGCGATGTCGCAGATGTTATCTTTATCCATCAAATCTTAACCGGCTCCATTGGCTACCTTGAATTCCTACACAGAATTTCTTTTAACACTAACCCACGTAACGTTAGATCTTTTCCCACCTTTCGTCTCGATAGTCTACGATCTAATTACGGTCACTTCGAACCCTTCACCGGAATGCTGCGAAAAGTCAACAACACAGCAGCCCTCGACTTCCATGTTGACAAAGCCTCCCATAAGCATTCCCTTTACTCCCCCAATCTACCCTTATAATAACCCTTCTTAATTTTTAGTTGGATAAAGCCTGGCCCCCATAGAATCCGTCCGCATTAGGCGTCGCTTTTGGCATCGCCGCACAACTATTGAATACATGCATTCATATGGGAGCTAACCCATAGCCGACCGACTCGGCGGCGGCGCGTTGCGAGAGAGAATTTTAGAGGAATTTTCAATATTTCGTGCGGCAGTGCGGCTTAAGAGAGCTTTAAGAGAGAAGCGACGCGCCGACGAATTCTAAAGGCCTTAAAGGCCTAAACCCATAGAATCCGTCTCGCGTCGCTTTTCTCTTAAGTAGCTCTCTTACGACGCGCTGCCGCGCGAAATATAGAAGATTCCTCTAAAATTCTCTCTCGCGACGCGCTGCCGCGCGCTTCGGCTATGGGTTAGCTCCCATATGCATGCATGTATTCAATAGTTGTGCGGCGCCGCACAAAGCGACGCCTGATGCCGACGGACTCTATGGGTTTAGGCCTTAAGGCCCTTAGGCCTTAAGGCCTAAACCCATAGAGTCCGTCGGCATCAGGCGTCGCTTCAGGCGTCGTCGCACAACTATTGAATACATGAATTCATATGGGAGCTAACCCATAGCAGGCGCCGCGGCAGCGCGTCGCGAGAGAGAATTTTAGAGGAATCTTCTATATTTCGCGCGGCAGCGCGTCGTAAGAGAGCTACTTAAGAGAAAAGCGACGCGAGACGGATTCTATGGGTTTAGGCCTTTAACTTCACATTTTTCACACTCCGTTCTATACACTGAGGACAAACTTGTGCAGGGTAGGGGGTTAATTTTGCGAATACTTTTAAAACTCCATGCGAAAGTATTAAAAAGTTGAAATCATTTGCATCACATTTTCATAATGAAATTTCCATCGGCAAAAATTTCACGTGCAGGAATATTGAATACTTTGTCCACTGTAAACTACCAACGTAGCCCAGTCATGAGCATGTCGTGCAAAGTGATATAGTGCGTCAATTACATTAATAATAACTGCAAAATCATTAATCCCCTCGGGAGCTGAGGCGCAGTACCGCTGAAGTGAAGTCGTGCTACCTGTAATTAAGCGTAAATCTTGATGTAGCATGTCATTGGAGTGCGAAGAATTCTTGCCAATATCGGCAAGGTTCAGTTATATAATAGTATGAGAAGTTTACACCTATAGATAGGTGAATGCCATTGAACTCTCAGGCTTTGATGTTTTTCAACGTGTTTTTAATGAATACTTAACTTTTCTGAGGCGATGTCGGTGGGACAACGTGACAACGTGGGATTTGGTGTTATTTTTCTATTGATTTAATACATATATTTTGTAAGTCTGTGCAGCTTATTAGAAATATTTAAAGGATTATTAAATGTGTATAATACTTAATACAGAGGGGAATATTATATTTATCTATGGCTACTACCTCAACTAAAGATTGCTTACATTCTTCTTAATAAGTATTATGGTGTGATACCACGAAATAATGGGGCGAATTCTCATGAATTAATTTTTCGATACAGAAGCTCATATTCTAAAATCTGAGTAAAAGCTCAGTCAAAATTTTTATATAAAAATTGACAGCCAATGGGTTTTATGCATAAAGCTAAGAAGTTATTTTTTACTCCACTTTTTAAGCATTTACTCACTCGCATATATTTATAAAACTTTTTGTACTCATGAGTTAGATCTCGTGTTCTGAGATTGATCTCATCACTTGAGCATTTGCTGGAAACAAAAGCTGTTACTGAGAAAGATCTCAAAACGTTTATTTGAGAAATAGTTCAATAAATTTTTTATTTAGCTATTTGCTGATCTCAGTTTATTAGAAACAGCGAAAAATGGCAGAATATTTACAGGTAAATAGAAAGTGTTAAACTGCGAAGAGATCATGATGAGTGTTTTATACCGGTTTAGTGAAGAAAATGTTGATTGATGGTTGGCGGATTATTTTTTCGGCCCCACCACAGAAATGTGGGGTGGCGCTGTACGCAATGATGAAAAAATTCGGGTTTATTTAAGATTTTAGGTTCCGATCCTGGGTTTAAAAATGGAATACGCGAGGGTGTAGGAATTCACCAGACAACTGTGTCAAAAACAATTCGTGAAGTTCCACTAGTAATTTAAAATCGTGCAAAAGATTGGTTAAAGTTCCCAAATAGTGAAGAGGATTTTAAAAATGCACAACGCATTTGGAGTAGAAAATATATATGACTGCACTCATTTCGAAATCAAGAAACCATGTGAAAAAGGTGATGAATTGTATATTCCACAAACGATATCACTCTTTAAATCTCTAGGCAACATGCGATGCGAATGAGACTTTTACAAGTGGAGACGTATGTTATCATGACCAGGATCTGTCCACGACTCGCGGATATTTCACAATAGCAAAGTTTACGAAACACTAAAAAATAGCAGAAATAGTGAAGCAGTTTTATTAGGAGGCGAGGGGTATAGTATTTCTCCTTGGTTTATGATATCTTTTGGAAGTCAAACTTCTAATGTTGATCAAGTTTACAACGATGTTTTATCAAATGAAAGATATGTAATAGAACGTTGATTTGGCCAACTAAAACAAAGATATTCAGCGATGCAATATAAAGTCCGAGTTCGTACTGAAATTGTGCCTAATGCAATTGCAGCTGAAAATGTTTAAACAATATAAATCTTAACTGTGGCCTCTGCACTTGGCCATTTGGCCGAGGGTCAGTCCAAGAGAGCAACGAAGAGTTTGTCACAGACCTAAACGAATGTGAGGCGTGAGGGAATTTCAATGTTCAATCGGCACCAGCTATTGTGGGGTGGGGTTCCAAGATGCCGAGAGATTCTAGGAATGAGCACGGGTAAAAATTCGAAAATTTGGAGGGAAATTTATAAAATTTTTGTTGATTACAATGCCGATTTTGTAAGCAATATTTAAGGATTTTGTATAATGGAATAATTAATTGATTTTTCCAAACAGATATTTCAATATTTTGCTGTTCAGATTGTCTTAGGGGTGGTTTGCGGCGTATACATATTTTAATCGATTAATTGCTTATGTACTTTAGTGAATTTGTTAGGTTTAATTTTTTTAAAAGCAAATACGCGTGGCATCGCATTTAATCGAAAAAGAAACGAGAATATCAGCTCACATTATTGAAAATATCAGTATTATTGAAATTACACAATAAATATGAATACAAGGTTAGGATTATAAAAATTAGGTACCAAATAGGTAAAATTACGAAAATTGTCCTACCAAGATGAATTTTTGTAGATACCTTTGATATCTCTCCTGGTGAGTACGCTTAATTTGAGCGATTGGATTTAGAGGGTGAATTCTTGTTTTTTGCAAAGATCTCAAAAAATATATTATACTATTTATATAAAATATGATTTCTGTGTGTAACTATATTTGTGTAAGTCCGTTGTACCGTAAACAGATTTCGATTTAGCTTTCACCTATATTTAGAGTTTTTTTTTGCAAAGAAGGCTTTAGGCTACATACCATCACGCCTTACTATCCTGAGGCTAAGCACTGAAGGAATATCTTCAAAATGTAAGGTTATTATCAAAGAAGCGTTAAATTTGATTAATTTTGTTCTTAAATAGGCAGTAGGATGTGAACCATTTTTGTCAGATTTATATACGATACAGTTATGTGATATCGGGGGAGATTACCCAATTTTAGGGAATTTGTAACTTTTTTTGGGCATTACGAGAAAAGGAAAAAAATAGAATCTGAGGAAAATTTTGAGCTGAGATGGGTAAAAGTTCGGAAAACCACGGGCAAGGCCGGGTAATTCAGCTAGTTATAAAATATTCGAAGAATATAATTATTAGAACAATTGTATAATAGTTTATAAAATTCTGCAGAAAACAGTCCCTTTTATTTTTTCCGTTGAAACTACGTTCATCGAGTTTTTAATCCAAACCTAATTTTTATAATACATATATTTATGAATGGGGAAATATATTTTTGCATGGGTGCCTATTAATTTTTAATTAAATAATATTAACTGATTTTTCGGGAAAAAATTTCATCCACTTGTTTTTTGAATAAAATACAATCAACTGCACAGCAATGTTTGTAAAGCACTTGAAAAGTTATGGGTGCCATTGCGCACTTGACCGCAATATCTTCGTAGCCAGGTATAAACAGGTGATATTTTGTTGTGTTCATGCGTTCATAACGTATTTTTCTAATTTATATATGAAATTAAAACCTATGTAAAAGTGGCCACAAATAGGGGTTGCCAGCTGTTAAAGATAGATTAGAGTGAAAGAGAGCTCTCGCGCAACACCGCTCGTCAGACAAAGATGGCGATTCCTAGCTATACCAAAGTCAACCTTAACAAGTCAAGGGATAATATTTAATAAAAACAAAAAAACAAATTCTCTCAGAAACTTTAAATTGTAAGAAACAAAAACTGCCCTGCGGAAAGTTATAAAGGACGGAAAGCGATGGAAACACTTACAAATATGTGAAATACCAGATCTGAGAGCGAAGTAAGAGCTTTCATTCTCATTTCACTTTCGCTTTTTAATTTCAACCAATCAAATTGGTATTTCTCATTGTTGTGTTGTAAGAAGCATGCTATTTGAGCAGCACGTGGTTGCTGGCAATTTCTTTCTTTCTCAATGAACGCTCACATATGTTAAGAACGATAATTGAACAATCAACATGAAATTTTTAGTAAACATTAGACAACCCTAATATCTTCAACCAAGCTGAGAATAATTGCAAGGAAGCACGTGCTGCTTTTATTTGTTTGTTTTTTTTCGATTTTTTGGGCTTGTAAAAGACTTGATGATATATCCAAATTATCCTAGTTCTGCGGCTGAAACTAGAGGTTCATGGAAGATGTATATTAATAGGTTCAGTAGTTTTTGAGATATCGTACCAGTTATAATAGTTTGAAAAATTAAGTTTTGAGAAAACGCGTTTATAAGGTAAGGTCAAGAACGCACAACACTTTGCATTAACATGCTCCGTTCTATGTCTGTAATTTTCCAACGATTTAAAATATCCTTTTACTCAAAATCCGTTTAGTACCATATTCTTAAGATGATAGATAGAACCAATTTTAAAAAAATTCGTGTTTTTTTGTACCGATCACACGAAGCGACCGCCTTATATAGTGTTGAATAAATAAACACAAAATATTTTTTGTTTGATTAATCATTGAATATTCACAACATATATGTATGTACATTCAATCTGCAGTGCAGTGGAAGAATCCCTTCAGATTGACACGTGAGTAGCATGTTTGGTGGCCGAGCCCGATATCGGAAGATCTCCATGGAAAGGCAACAGGAAGTGCAATTCAATAAAAAAGGGATGCATTAATTACATGAATTTCGAAGCAAAATTGGGAAAAGCATGTAAAATAAGTAATTTTTGAGCATTTCCTCACTTCCGCAAGTGACTGTAACTGCAGTGGCAAAGGTAGATCAACATTTGTGACAGTTTTGTAAAACACTTGCCTAGGTATGATCTATCATCCCTTTCATGCTTTAACTGGTACACCCTTTATAATAGAAGTGCTGCGCTGATACTTCAGGTTCGTATTTTGACTACGAGTTTTTAAAAATAATGTACAAACAACTTTGCATTGCATAGTTACAGGCAAATCGCTTTATAAAATATTGTAATATTTACGGCGCTTCTGGTGCCGTGAATTATGCTATCTCAAGGGCTTTTGTGGAGACGAATTCAATTAACTGTTAGCTTAAAAGTTTTGTCTTGTCAGTGTCTGGTAGATCGTTCAATATGCAAAATTTGATAGCTTTTTGCAGTTCCTCTTCAATGTTTTACTAGTATTTCAATGTTACTACACAAACTATAATCAAGTAGATTCACGGTCCACGGTTGTAACTTTCGTCTGCGGACAATTTAAGCTAAATTTCGTAAGCGAAATTGAGCGTTCGGGATTACCTTACCTTTACACATCTATTAACTCTGGGATTGCACCTCAGCTATGAATCATACAGTGCGGAAGGGATTTCTACAACTCCAGCAGTTTTACATACTCGTATATAACTTGTTATATATTGGATTTTTGAATAAAACTATACAGACCTTTTTTGTAGTCAAACGTTGAACTTTAAGGTCCATTGGTTTTAACCTTGAAAAATACACTATTGGCTGAAATGTAATCATAAAAATAATATAGGAATTATATAGGAATTTAAATTTTTCATATTAAAGAATGATCTTTGGCCGTGTGCCAATTGATTTTCGAATATTATTGAAAGCTGCTGTCAAATGTCAAGATAAGTGTGCAAATTCTATTAAAGTATCATTCAGTTGTTTTCGGCTTAATAAAAATTTTTGTTGAATTGAATTGTATTAACTACATACACACCAACTACACAACTACCACATATACATGGTTAAGGAAATATGTAAGTAAAGATGAATAAAATTTTACTTACTTGGCAATTCTACATGTAAAACTGTTAAAAATATATCTTAAATAGGCAGAGGAGGTGATTGAATGTTTAAAATAATAATATGTCATATTTTAACGTACCTTCACAATATGAACATAAAAAAATGAAATGATGATAAATGTCAACGAAATGAACGAAATTCAAACATTTACATAAATGCAACATTTCGTGGCCAACTTGCTACCAAAAGGGAAAGGATTGAAATGATATGGTGATTGTTTTATATTTTAATGTACTGTTTTTAAAAAAAAGATATTTTCATATTTTTGGATTAATATATCATCATGTTTACTTGATATTCTCATTTTCAACCATAATTCTGATATAAAAATAAAATAAAATTTATGGAATACGCGCATCAGCGCGGCCATAAAGTACAATTTTTACACTTTGGCAAGCTCCAGCACGAGAACGGTAAGTTTTACAAAAAAATTGTTTAAATAAAATTGTATATATTTTTGTGACGAACAACTTTCCCATTTACATTACTATGAAAAAATTATTTATTCTTAACGAAAATGCCAAAAAACCACTTTTTTGATACTTTAGCGCCACCTACTTTTTGTAATTTAAGTCGGAGGACTTGACTTCAATAAGATAAAATGTAGTTAACAATGTCCTCTAAATTATTTGTTAAATAAACTTTTCTCTAAAACCCATAGAAACCCATCTGAGAAAAACGCATCCAAAGGTTTTTAGGATTTTCTCCAAAACAGGGGGGGAGGGGGGGATCAATTCGGAAATCTAACATTAACTTTATTTTACGCCCACCTATCGATTTATCAAGTCAAATTCCGGTAGGTCATTTTTCGGAGCAACCCTATTTTTTCGTGCTAAATCGACTGTACTAATTGTTTTTTTTTTCCATTGTCATTTTTTCAGTAAGGGGTCACTTTTTTTATTCTAAATTTTCCATTAGTACATTCTTTCAATCAATTATTTTGTCCATAACTGAATATTTGCCTTTCACAAAATGTCTACTAATTGAATTATTGCTTTTTACAAAAATTTTGGGCAATGGAAATTTTGGGCTATGGAAATTTTGGGAAATGGAAATTTTGAGCTATAGAAAAAATGGGATGGAAAATTTGGACATGGAAAAAATAGAATGGAAAAAATGACCCCCAATCCTAAAAAACAAACCATAATTTAGGGGACCCCAAATTCTTGGTTCGTGTTTTAGGTTTCAACAAAACTACTTTGAGTAAGAATATGAAATTGGGCTCCAATGAAAAAATATATTAATTTTTAGAACCCAGGAAGAGGATAGTGAAGCTTCCCTGAAAAAATTGTCCACTAACTCCATACACTCCATCTTATGTAGTCAATTCTCGGCCTATATGGGCTAAAATCGATTCACATTGGAAGCATTTACGACCACTTTTTGCGCCGATTTTGCAGTTTTGTGCTTCTCTACAAGCTTAACCTTTTGTCTCAGCGAAAGATGTTACACATCAAAGGAATGGAAAATTTTGTATTCTAAAGCTTTTGCAAGGCCATATTTTTTATTTCTAGTTACCCAAAACAAGATAAATGCAAAATCCTATTATGGTCCTAATTTTTTAAGATTTTTTGGGTTATAATTAAAAAATATTAATAATATTAAAGTATTAATTTGTGGTGAACTTTGACATTCAAATAATAGTTTTTTAAATTTTCGATCTCGCATTTCTAGAACCTGAAATATTCATGAAAAACGATTTTCCAACTATAATTAACATTGCGGCGAAAGCTTAAGGTTTGTGAATACAAAAACACACTGGCTGGAATTTGCTGGATGACATTCGTTTTGCTGTTTTTGAGGGCATCAATTCTTTGCGGTTTATTCGCATAGACCTGTGATTTAAGATAACCCCAAAGGAAAAAGTCTTAAGGCGTTAAATCGCACGATCTGGCCACCGAGTTGAGCTCGCCCTCAAATCACTCGTGCATAATGTCCATTGCTGTGTGGCACGTAGCTCCATCCTCTTGTAACCACATGTCGTCGGTATTCATATCATCCAGTTCAGGCCATAAAATATTGCTTATCATCGATCTGTAACGCTCACCGTTTTTTGAGCGGAACGTATCTCGTACAGAGCACTAATTTTGATAATAAAATTTGATGGTTTGCTCACGTTCGTCAACATTATAACCTTCTATGATGATTTGGTACACACTACTGAACAATTTAAAACCAACTTGACAGATGTTGCTTTAGGAACATGGCCGCTATAACCTAAAAAATTGCGGGTGTCCATATTGAAAGGCCCTTTATTACGTACGCAGTTCTCGGACTATTCGGATAATATTTTCATTTTCCAATTGCCTGGGTTGTACAACACTCAATGTTCAGTTCCAGGGTTAAACATAAATCGTACTTTTTCCTTTATGTTCTGGATATTTTAAGTATTTCCTGCGAAACCTCGAAAGCTGCGTACATTTGTACGAACGTGTACCAACGGCAAATAACCTAAGTTTAGTAAAGAAACTCTTATGTTCGCTGAAATTTATCACTTTACTTCATTCAAAGAGTCCGAAACTCAAAGAGTATTGAATATTTGTTTTCATATCCCCTAAAAGAAATAACCCAGAATGAAAGCACAGTCTGTAATGAGTTAGGTTTTTTACTATTTGATTCAGTGCATTTTTTATAAATCTTTTGAAATAAACAGAAATAAGTATTTTTACAAACTGTATACAATTTGTTGTTGTCACTCAAAATAAAACATCGAGCAACACAGCAAAAAAACATTGCAATATCCAACTTGATTTACATACATACATACATTCTTATGCGGTAAGTGAAATTATTAATAAAATCTTACAATTCGATTTCTCTACCTGCTTGGAAATAAGAGTATTTTACTTGGCACCTTTAGTGAATTTTTAACTTAAATTATTGCAATTTTCCTACACATGAACGCTGTGCTGACTTATACGATTCGAAAAATATTAAATTTGTACAGTATGCGTAAAAGTTCTTTGAAGTTTAAATTAATTATTTATTTATTATTAAATATTCATGTGGTGAATTTTAAAAAGCGAATAAACAAGTTCAATGAAATATTCTGTGCATGGTAAGTAATTAATTGCAGCAGCAGTCGCGGCTTATTAATTTACAAACTTTCTTAACTCAGTAGTTCCGCTCTGCACCCAAAATGGTGTTTCATAATCATTGATTGGAACAACACCGACAATTGCATGCAAAGCACAGAGAGGATTTTTTTTTTTTCGATCATTTTAGAACTTGCATGATTATTTCGTTGCGAGAGTTGTTTAATTGGTAGAGCCGAAACTACGCAGTAATCCAAATATAGGCTTAGTGCTGCGATTGTTCTAATCTCTTAAAAACATATGTAAGTATTTCTCAATATTTTTTATCCGAAACATACTTAAATGTGTTAGTAGTGAACGAGTTTTAAAATTTTGATTTTTGTTCTGACTTTCGTGTTCGTACGAAATACACGAAAACAGTTGGGACGATTTTAACTTTTTTACAATACACGAAGCTCTAAATGTACAAATATTCGATTTAATATAAGGACCAGAATACGTCATGGTAATTTTGTTCTCAAATCAGTTAACTTTTAAATGGAATTTGAAACTTGTAAAAATCCACTTTTGTGCGAATTCGTCTCGTAAGGAAGTCAGAATAGGGCCCTGAATATGCTCTTTAAAACGTTTGATATTCAAAAGCTGTTAAAACAAACAAAAACAACATTTGATTTCAGTTTTATAAAATATAGTAGGAATTAACTAAAACCCACAAAAATACGCATCGATTTTCTAATTTGGCTGTTTTGGTGGCATAATGATGTATTTGGGATTAAGCAATAAGAAAAGCACTGTGTCAACAGGAAATAAAAGATTCCTATTTTACAGTGAAGAATAAGGGGGAGTCTTAAAGTTTTAAAAGCATTTCAATTTCCAAAGAATATGTACATTGGAAGACTATGTAAGTATGTACAATAGCCTTCGAGCGTTTGATATTAGTGTAATGGCATTTCCTTTGTCCGTTAAAAGGCGTACCAGTTTAACCTGCAGCTAACATTCCGAATATCTGGAGCTACTACATCTATCCGAAAAAAACATTTTACTAAGAATCTGAGGTTTTAGTTTCATTTTCGTTACATTCGGCTGTTTTTCTCACTGATTATATTCAAGCTTCTATTAGTCAGAGTAACGTGTTTTTGCTTAAACCAAGCGCATAGCTCGGAATGATACTTGTTTCCAGTGGTGTTGAGTTATGAACTGGAATCGAAGGTCAATACATTCTTTCAGTTAGTTAATTTTCCGAGTCCAAGCAACGAAGACAAAAGAGGCCAAATAGCCATGTAGAAGCCAATTTTGGCACAGTTGTAGGGGAAGGTATCCTTAACAACGTACTAAAAGTTCTGATGGGTGGTATGGAACCAAAAGGGTTTAAAGGTCCCTTTTTCTAGCGAAAAATGTCCATGTACTAAATCACTCCACATAAAACTCCACAAAATAGGTCCCATACTTTTTTGCTAGGATCAACACTTTAGGAGATATGTGAGGGGGAAAAATGGAAGTTTTTTAAAAAAATCGGTTTTTATTAGTAAAAATTAAGTTTTAATGATAAATGGACTATGCCCAGACCACAGTATATTAATGACTTTACTGCATGTAACTGTAATCATGTAATATGTAAGGGAAGAATTATGTGGGGAGCGGACCATTTGATATCCATGTCAAGGGGGTTGTAATGAAAAAGGTAAATCGCTATATCGGGGCGTCCGCCATATTAAATTTCAAACGATATTAGGTATGCTATATTGTATTGTCACCGGACTTATACTTGTGTACAAAATCTAGCTTAATTAGATCTCGCCGACTCCTGACCTCCACTAATACGCTCTGGCTTGATTTTGCGTATATTTTCACATAAAAGCCTCTTTAAGACGCCCACACGCTTATGTTCATTCAAGAAGCTTAGAAATATGGCTCACGCAAGACGAATCTAACAACATTTTCTTTATTAAAATCAGTTGAGCAATTTGAGTGCTAGAGTGCCACAAACAAATATTCATGCAGACAAACTTAGTGAAATCTATAACGCAGTCGAGTAATTAAAGGAACCAGAATGAGACGTAAACAAACAGACATGACATAACGTAAAGTGCGAACGTGAAGAAGCATATGAGATCAATTTAAGGTCGTAAGCAAACTTAACGAATGCTCGTTAACTTAAGAATACGCCAAGGTGCCGGCACCGCAAAGGTTTATTTGATAATTCCTTTTTGTTTTCTCTTTATCTCACTTGGAAAATTTTTATAATTTTCAAAATTAAAAAGTTTATATTTACGGAATTTTCTACAAAAGAGCTCATTTTCTTATTAAATCCTCTTATGTCATTTTAAGTTCGTATTTCGAGCAATATGTCAGTTTAAGCATAATAGCTCAGTTTCTTTAAATGATTATGTTACGCTATGTCTCTTTACGTTTTTATTCTGGTTCCGGCTTAAGAAATAATAACCGAAAGTGCTCCGTTCGATTAAACTCTGCTGAACAGATTGCAATGGATTGCGTTCAGCTAAAAATGTTATCGTTTAAGCCAGGCGCTGCCAAATATTAACTCGTCATACATCGGTCGTGTTTATTTTTGTGATATGGTCGGTCGCGTGGAATATTTAAAAGCGCTGCACGTTTTACGCATATGTTTACATTTTCGGTATGTTATATAAATTATTTCTCAAAGGTGCTTTTTCCCCGTACGTCGCTTGCAGTACCTACTTTACATTCTTTAATTTAGCTGCAGCTAATGTAATAACTCCAACAGACAGCTGTCGCACATGTTAGTAAACCGATTGTCAACATATAGGGCTTTATACATTTTCTATGCAAATACGGTTTTTATATGAAGTTTTTAAAATTAAGGTTATTTAAGGAAAACATTAATTTTAAGCTATTTGTTTTTTTTTCGTCATTAGCAGGGAACGTAATTTTTAAAATAATATCTCAGTCATTAATTTGGGGAAATTCCTGATATTCTTCCTTCAACTTATATTGGCAGCCCTTCAAAAATATACTTCAAAGAAATAAAGCTTGAAAGAAAAGTCACATTTGACAAAGCCAATATCTATAATTTTATAAATATCTGCATTTTAACTGTTTTATTTATAATTTAACATAATAGCTCACCAATACTGTGCGAAATATAATTATTATTAGAAATATATCAAAACATAATTGTTGACTGAGATGAATATATAGTTGCGTCGACATGTTTTGGGACGATCGATATACCTACACACACCGCATTTCAGAAAATATCTTTTTAAGATATCAACGTTTTCCTAAAACCCAGGCTTTTGCGCGGCGGATTAAACAACTAGTGTCATTTACTTGTGCTTACGATTTGTCCTTGCTTTGGCGTAGAGTAAGTGCCTAGTTCTAAAACCAAATTACTCACATGGTAATGGCTCCCATATAATATACATGTATGTATTTGTATATATAATTTTTGAAATATACACTACTACTATGACCACTTCCAAATAACCACCACCGAAAACAAATAAGAGTACCTTTGAGAAGAGAAAGTCAAGTAAAATTTGTTAGGGTCTTATCTGCGATCGTTCCTCTAGTTGAGAACACTGACAGTAGCAGTTATCTTTCTTCCATTTCTCTTAATATATGATAATGTCTGATCCATTGAGTAAAGTAAGAGTAGTTCAGAAAATATTTGTCAATGCCATTACAGGACTCAGCATTTATTCGATCAATTACGTACATGTGTATCGAGGCCATCAATCCGTAAGGTCGTGTCAAATAAATTTCGGAAATTGACGTTTTGGGATAAATCACCTCAATTCGACTAGATCTAAAACATCCTCAAATGGTGCAATGATTACTTCAAAAGTTTCTTAAGAGGACATAAATCTAAGATGTTCATATTTAGGTATGACCTTTAAGCTTCACGCCATCTATAACTCGCAAGCAACTTAAATCACGAGGACATCTCACATGATGTATTTAGATCTTGCATACATATTCTCTTCTTAAATATGAATGGTATATGTATGTATGGCTTGTGCCAAGCTGAATTAATAAATTAATTTAATTCAAATGCAGTCTCTCATTTTAATTTCCACAATGCCCATAATAGTTGTAATGCAGATAGAGTGTCTATGTATATTGCATCAAGGAACAATTAAAATATTTTGATTTCCAACCGCTCGCAGATGGATTAACTTACTGTACTTAGAATGATTGGGAAAAAAGGTATTTCATAATAAACCGAGATCTCTGATATCACCATTTCTTGTATTTAATCTAAAACTTTTGGATTCAATACTTTCCTGGTCTTTAATCGTTTAAAGATTATGAACAGACTTTTGCATACTATCTTTCAATTGTTTTAAATTGCGTAGATATTTCAAATCAGGTAATGACAAAGCCGAAATACTAAATAGTATAGGAGACTGGTGTGAGAATATGGGGAAAAGTATATTTTCTTATGAACTAACTAATATAATTTTAATTTCGCAATTAATGTGTGATAAAACTAGGCCCTTCTCTATAATTGTTGAAAAAATGCTTGTTGATGATTGATGTTTAAATTTCATTTTGAAACTTCACAAAAGTGTTATTCATACTAGTACTAAATTGATTTTCCGCCATGATCCCATACATTTCCAACAATTTCAACAACACCTACACCTTAATTAAAATCAACGATAATCCAATTAAAGCCAGCGAAGGTAATCAAAGCAAAATCAAGTGCAATATTTTCAAAATCTTGGCAGACCAAATGAAAACTTTTTTAAATGAGACTCATCTTCTTAAAATTCCAGTACTACCAGATGCATTTCAATTGCAATAAGCTCAAAGGTGCAGATAATTTATTCATCGAAATTACCACTAATCGAAACTCATTCACCAATTCAGTTTGAAAAATAACCGCGTAGTTTGTAGAACAAAAAACAATTTTTGAATAACAAACGTGTAAATAGGAAAAACATTCAAACAAAATATATATAAAAGATACACAAAAAAGTTTCACGTAAAATTAAAAAGAAATTAATTTAAAGAACATCACAATGGTTCTTGTAAAATACATTTTTATTTTTTCGTTAATAATTCTGTGTTGACATTATGTTAGTAGTTGTCTATATCAGGCCGGATAATTTTACTCGAGTGAGCTTTTTATACCAAACTCCACTATATTTAGTATACGAGTACCTACATTTTCTGCAACTTACACAGTTACACTTGGAGCAGTCAAAAATTCTTATGTTTTATACTGAATCCTGATCTTCCATTGCTTTGGAGCAAAATTTGTTTAATTGATGTGAAATAAAAAAATTATTAAAACGAATGCCAGATTACATTATCCCTTTTTGATTGCGCCAAACTGATGTAAGCTTAATTATCCATTTGTAAATGCAATATGAGTTACTTATATCCTGATAGACTATAATATAACAGGATTTGAAGATATTTCGAAACAGACCATACTCGCATTAGCCGCAAGATTTATATTTTGCGGATCGAAAAGAAAACGAGTTTTGTGCATTATTTTTCGAGAGAACTGATAATGATATTTATTATTCTTTATAGTTGCTAATTATGTTCACATCAATAAGTTTGCAGTCTTATCAGTGCGCAAATGTCTGTGAACTTGGCGAAGTAGCTTGAGCGAATCGCACTCGGACTAGGCGTGTTATATGTCGTTAATTAGTCGCTAATTAGATGTACAAAAATTAAATATGTCGTTATTATTTAAAAAAAATAAAGGCTGTTTTGCTAACTTCAAATCAACATAGCGAAGCAACCAAAAAATAAATACTGTATCAAAGCAAAAACCAGTCCCTAATTAGTTGTACAATAGTGTGCTAACGTGTCTTTTAGGATTTCCCAAAATTTTGGGTTCATCTTTTAAATTGTTTTTTCGGTATCATCTCAGTGCGAAAAGAAAAGTCGTTTCAAGAAATTTTTTTTAACCGGCTTTAACTTGAGTTGCTGCGGTCGTCGTTTGTATGAATCCTCCATAAATATTCGGAGTTACACTTCATGACTTCAATATAATCTTCTAAACACATACTACCACGGTGTGCAAAAAAATCGATATTGTTGTGCACGGATTGTTTTGGTTTTAATAGACGATATATTTCATCGTTCCGTGATATCGTATATGGTTATTCGCTAAATACATGCTTAAGGAGCAGATGTAGCTCAAGTGCTCAAAGAAACTATAAATACTGTAATACCAGATTAAAATTGTAGTATCCCTTAGTGTGCTTCCCGTGTAGGTATTTGTCATGTTCAACTAGATTATCTCTCATCTTTTCTTACGCATTTGTTGAGGAACCGTTAAGTGACGTATGTATTTACCTATATGGATTTAAAACTTCCGATGTTTAAAACCTGACGATTTATTTGCTTATACGTTCGTTGTTTATATTTGACCTGAAATTCTAATGTATCCTAGATTATTCAGGTATAAAAAAATAAAAAAATTAAAATAAAAACATTCGGCTCCATAGTAAAAAACTAGAACTCCGCTCCACAAATGTGTATGTGTATTTGCTATCGCTATAATCACATAATCTAAAAAGCTTTAAGTGTTTCATGTGGAAAATCATATTGACATTACCCCAACAATACTTGCCTGAAATGAACGAAAGGATTCATAAACTTCGGTTTTATGGAAGAAGTGCATAAAGATAGAATGTAGGCATGTATGTCATTTGATATTCATTGAACTTGTAAATAATTGAAAGGCACATAATCAATCACTTCACACGATTTTTCGAAGATTAAAATGCCGTAGAGAAGTAATAAAATTGTAGCGAAAAATAACGAAATTTCAAAAAACTCAAAGTACACATTGACAGAAACGGAGACGAGTCAGCATAGCGTCGTAATTGTAATTAATTTGTGAGACCTAATAGAAGGACGTCTTAAACCAACAACTGTCGAGACATTAATTATAAAATTTACATAAATAAAACTTTTTACACGTTTGTCTCATATATAATTTGTATCTTTATTAATATGAACTGTGTAGTGCGCTCCTAAAACCGAGTATTTTACAAATGATGAGTGAGTGTCTCTCATTGCTTCAACGTGTGTCCACTAATCCTGAATCCCTTTAATTCCACATTCTAAAAGAATTTACATTCTCAATTACCTATGTAGGAATTTCTTTATATCATTCACTTTGTCTTATTCTCATTTATAATTAACTTTACGCTTAAACATTTCTACAAAATTTTGCTTAATTTAACTTACCTCTGACTTAGACGAAGTAATTTAATAAGTCTTTGATTTGTCCACTATAAACGTATATCATTTTCATAAAAACTATCTGCTTTGTTTATAATATAGTTTTGTCCTTAGTTTACCATTATATAAAATTCACGTGTCAATTTAAAAATTAAATCGATCATTGGGTATGAGCTCTTACAGTTACTTTAAAAGACGACTGCTGCTTTCCTTATTTTTACGTGAATTTACATCACAACACGGTCGAAAAGTAATTCTCAATTACTTTGGTGGTTGGTTTAAAATTTTATTTTAAACTTTCGCCTTACCTACACTATGCTCTGCGCGACTCCTAACAAAAGCCAAACCATCCAGTGAAGTCTGTATAAAAAGTAGAAAAATAATAGAAGGTATCTAGAACAAAGAAGTCCAGGACGAGAAAATCGGTTTTCATTTGGGTAAACACTTGTTTAAATTTAAGGCAGTGATTGTGTACATGTTAATGCAATGTTAGTTATGTTGCTCTGGAAATTTATTAAGCTCCCCGTGAGACCTGCGGGAAGACCAACGAAAACAGTTGATAGTTCACTCTGTCGATAATTACCTAGATTTGTCTTATATAGCAATGAGTTCGTTACCTACTTACAGTTTCTCATCTCGAATTATACAGGAAAAAGTAATTTACAAAAATACCCTATAAACGATAGAAAATAAAAAAAACCCTTACCGTTTAGCTTAAGTACCGTTAGTAAATTAATTAGATTTAATAATAATTTTATACAACATATCACACAGTGGTCTCCCGGTCGACGTGGATATACTCGACCGGCTGAAGTCCGTGTCAGGAGCCCGGATCGATGAAAAGGGGCTCCTTTTTGATGTCTTTTTTCAGTGTTCCATTCAGGACAGTTTTCTGTGATATTGACTTTTTCCGCTTTCGCACCAGCCCGAATATGCAGAATATTAAGCACGCGGTTATTGCAGCTGCTATGCAACCAAGCGCTGCAAATATACCACCAGGTAGCTCCAGCAGCCTTCTGGCCGTTCCACATTCTTCTTCCGACTCATCAAATCCTGATGGGCAATTGGGGTGTCCTGTGAATTAAAATTGTTTTGTTTCAGTCTCTGCCTTTACGTAATTTCGAGTTAATAAAGTTGGAAATCACTGAGCCGAGCACATTTGCACGTATAAAAGAAGCGTATTGAATTTTCTTGGTTAAGAGACTTTTCACAGAAAAATATTATTTTCAAGTAAATGATGTAAACAAGAAAAATTTAGGGAAGACCGGGCTAGTTGGCATATGGGTTAAGTTGGCATCGTTAATTTTATTAATTTCGAAGTTGGGATACACTGTTTGTGATGTGGTGGTCTCTTGATCATATACAGTGTGTATTAGGGTACCGCATACGTAAATGATACAGGGTGATTCCTAAATTCGAGATGCACATTATTATTTTATTTTTATCTTTTTATCCACTAAACGCAGCAGGAGGTGAGGTATTAATATCCAAATAGCACCAGGGGACAACATGAATATGTTTTCATGGCCCCACGACCGGGACAGGTGATGTAAATCACTTCCTGCTCGAGGTACATCGGCTACGGCGAAAGTTTCATCCTACTGGATGAAACGGACGCTAAACTAAATGACACGGATCTAGAGGAGACATACTCATTAAATACCCTCAATCCTGGGTGTAAACTAGGATGAATGGCACTGCGTTAGTGTATTTTTTAACAATGGACTCTGAATACCTGGCGACTTTAAGTTTAAATTTAGCCTTCCTGTAGAGAGCGGGGCTCTGCTGCAGGCGACCACCCTTTCCATAGCTACTCGTGGGATCAAGATTGAAGACCTAAAAACATCCGATGAGGGAGGCGCACCTCTAAATGCTCCAACTTTGCCAAGGGAAAATATCTCTGTACCAGGAAAAGTGGTAGACTTAAGTCCCACAAGAACCGGCCAGTCTATGGAGATCTCCTCCCAGCAGAAGGAGAAGCTCCTGAGATTGCCAGAAATGAACGAGGCCTCATCCGCTGATGTGACTCTCGTTCCTAAAGTCCACATGCCCTGACTTTGTGGTGCAGCTAAAAAGTGATACAAGTGTCTGTTACAACAGGGCCACAAAGGGCAAGAGGCTCGGAAACCAATGGAGAGGAAGAAGGGGAAGAATCTGAAAAGGATCCGCTTCGATTACTCCTCACCAGGTGAAGCGGAAACCGGGCCCAAAAGTCATGTCTCTTCGGGTGGTCCACAACTTACGTTCGAGGAAGTCACCGAGAGCGTTAGATTGGGGATCATCCACGCCAAATAACCGAATGACAGTCTGACAACGGACCAACGGATGTTCAGACTGCCATCATCTTGAGGATCGCCTCTGAGAAACAAGGTTCCGTGGAGCCGAAGTTTCTGGGCATTGCAAGTTGACCGGGATAGATGGTTCTCACTTGCGCCAATCAAGCCACAGCAATGTGGCTGAGGGAAGCATAAAGCTGTGGGAGGTGCCGATCTCAGGGATGTAGAGGAAATTAAAATTCCTGGCCCTCAGATTATGATTGCGTACTTCCCGTAAAACTCAGAAGTTCCCGTGGAGCTGATTCTCGATCTGATCCAGGGTCAGAATGAGGAGCTAAATGTTGCTGAGTGGGAGGTGCTCGGCAAGGTGCTACAACCTTCCTGAGTTGCTGAGGCGTCTGTTGACGTCTGCCCAGGCCCCTAGGTCCGGACTGGGAAGAGGGTCACAATCCTCAGCAGGAGCCAAAGGCGGAGGTTCAAGGCCTGGTCCTAAGCCATGGCTAGTGTCCAAGTGAACCTCCATCATGCGAAAGCGGCGTCTGACGTGCTGAGCAGGAGGTTCCGCCGTGGGTTTACCAAGGAAGAATCCGAGGACTGCCCACTAACTTTTGTAAGTTGATTTATTATACTGGACACGACAGCCCAAGAGCAGCCTTAATGATCAAAGCTAATATAAACTTTTCTCCGCTTCTAGATTTAATCACCAGGGACCTGGCGGCAGCGATATTAGATATCCCCTCCACGGGAGTTGGCGTAGAGGCTACTTTCCTGGGGACTCCGAGGAAGTACTTCCGAGCGAGCTGCAACACCTGGCGAAGTACTGCAAAAGGAGGAAGGAGTAAACAAGTGCTGGTGGGATGTAACGCGAACACTGACTCGCTCGGGCTTCAATGTTCAGGGCTACGGAAACGATATAGTTGTTACTGTTAAGGGCAGGCACGATCTGATACCTTTCACCAGAAGGAGAAAGCTTATCCTTATAGCTCCAACATTTGATGGTACGGAAATCAGCTTTTCAAGTGAATTCAAGTACTTGGAGGTAACTCTAGATAGTAAACTCACTTGGAACTCACATTTATTAAAAGTGACTAAAAGAACCATAGCTTCGCTCTACACCTGTCGCAGTTTTGCAGGCAAAACTTGTGGTCTGAAGCCGAAAATGATATCCTGGCTTAACACAACGGTAATAAGATCCATAGTCACGTACGCAGCTCTCGCATAGTGGCCAAAGATCAAACAGAAAAGGGCAGAGGTCGAGCTATTATATAACAGGTAATACCAAAATATCCTAGACACACAACCACAACCAAGTTGGATTTCATAAGACCATACAACGTGGTATTCCCGCGAACAATGAATGGCACGCCAGTGAAGTGTCCTCACCGAAGGGATGGATGGTGTAGTACCTTACACCGACGGATCAAAAACCAATGAAGGGGCAGGGATTGGCGTGAATGGCTCAAAGCGCCGCATTTCAAAGGCACAACGTAAAAACCCTATCATATTTCAAGCTGAAATACTGACCATACTAGAATGCGTCAATACCTGCATTAACAGAACCATAAATGGTCCAACTATCTTTATATTATCAGATAGTAAAGCTGCACTAAAAGAACTCAAATCTTATAGTGTAGATTCAAAGCTAGCCTGGGAATGACTGAAATCCCTGAATCTTTTGGCAAACCATAACAAAGTTACGCTCATGGGGATCCCAGGTCATGAAGGCTACACAGGCAACAAACCAGCCAGAACAAGGGGCCGAATCTCCTCTTATTGGTCTGGAACCCTTCTGCGGCATCTCAAAATGCCACCTGAAAGAGGCCATAAAAAACTGGGCGAAGAGTAGCCCAAGGATGTCGGTAATCCAAAGCCCTCATGGTCGCTCCGCATGATAAGGTATAGAAACTCCTCAGCAGCTCAGAACAATAGCTGGGCTCTTCACTGAACATTGCTCCTTAAGGTATCACCTTATAAAGATAAGGAAAACTAACTCTGACACCTGTTGCTATTGCGCGGAAGCCTCAGAGACAGCGATGCATGTACCCTGTCAGTGTACATCTCTGGCAAGGCTCCGACTAACGCAGTTAGAGAATGGCTTTCCAACACCGGAACAGGTTTGGAATATGACTCCCAGGAAAATTTTAGTCTTCTTCAAGAAACTAGACCTGGGATGAAATGTGGATGGGGATTCACAATAGATCCTAGCGGTCGGAGTGATCGAAAGGCCTTATGCCTAAACGCCTCCTTTCCGACTTAACTTAACTTAACTTAAGGGGTTATTACCAGCTTATTGCCCCAAAATAAGGGTTGCTTTTTATGATTTTTCATAAATACATTTAAAATAAATATTTTTAAGTATGATATTACATTTGAACAACAAAGAAAAATTGTTTTCATTGAATTATATTCCAAAATGGCTATACAGTAGGTCGCGTAAACTACCATTTAAAAAAAGTCTTTCCACGGCCGGTAGTAGAAGTCTCGTCCAAAGTAACTTAAAGAAAACCAAAAATTTTTTCATTATCTACATGATTTTTGCTACCGAAGTACACATGATTATATTTTTAGCAAATTTTTCGCGAAATGGCAATTGTTTGAAAAAAAGACCGTTTTTTCGACGAAAGAACTCTAACGAAATGGCTTATAACTTTTTTCCTGCTATACAATCGCTATAATCGTGTGTACTTCGTTAGACAATTTAATAGTAGAGGTCCAGTTAAACTTTTAAGTCAATCGGATCATAACTGTTCGAGTTCTACTGCCGGCCGATTTTGAAAACGTAGTTCCGAAAAAAACGCGTTAAAAATATATGGAAAAAGTGGCTTCGGAAAAATTGGTTTAGAGACATTTTAAAAGTTAAATACACCTTTCTACACAGTATAATTTGATTCTAGGGATGTTTTGGCATTAATTAAGCCAATAAAAAAAATGGAAAAAAAATTAAGCTGGTAATAACCCCTTAACCAAACGCAGGGATATCATACTCACGTAAAATAACTACCAACTTAATGTGCTTTCAAAAATGCGTCTTTTTACCGCTACCGCTACAGGTTCACTGGCGAATTTTGTATATCCTTACCTTACCTAGACATATTGTACCTCTATGAAAAGGCAACAAGATGGGCAATTCAATCAAAATATAAAAGAGGTCCATTATTTACATGCGAAAGCGAAAGTGAAAAAATACTCCACACTTTCCTAAAATTCACGTTTCTCCCACATTTTCTCCAAAATTTACATAATTAATACCCACCCCTTTTTTATTTTTATTGAATTACCCATCTTGTTACCTTTCTAAAGAGGTACAACACGTCTAGGTAGAGAAAGGATATATAAATTTATACGTAGAAAACCTTTTGATGGGTATGAATTTATGAATCAAGACTTTTGGCAAAGTAGAATCTAATTTTAATGCAGTTATAACACAAAATAACTAAATAACAAAAATAAGTGTTTCCCAACAAAGTTTGCAAACGTGAAAACGTGTGATTTTTCTTCCTATTCTTCTAGTACACTACAATACGCATACACATACGCAACGCGACCAAAAAAGCGGTGAGGCTCGCGCCTATATTCCGAATTACTATTTTCGGTAGTAATCACAAACCTCGCTTAAGCAGTTACGATGTGACGGGAAATTTAAACTTTGTTACAATTTGGGTTAAAGTTACCCCCTAGGGCTAAAGGAACCCTTAAGTACGGTACATACATATATGTATTATATAATACATATGTATGGAGGTACATATTAGCCACAAATTTTTCTCGATGTGGGTATCACTTTTTGTGCTAACGCTAATTTGAAATCAGAGGACAAAATATCGATTTGAAAAATTATTTCGTAAATTCTGTGTGAAAATATAATAAAACGAAGGGGCCACCAGCTTCTTAAGAAACATGCATAATCAGTGCGATTTTTCCACGGCTGCTTGTAACCGGCAGTTGTGATCACTTCCCCGTATAATTTTTTACGCAGCCTCTCGATTGCTTTTTGGCACAACACAAATTCATGGAGCGCCTCATAAATGTTTGAATTATTTTTCGGCCCACCAGAGCACGAAATTTCCAATCAAATAATGCAATTGCCTTCGGGAAACGGTTCTCCGCTGCTGTTTTAAGTAATAAAGCATATACGAGGAGCGCCCAGATTGAGTTGCTAAAAATACTTGCACATTTCATTTCATCTGAAGGAAGCAGTTCGCTAAAAGTGCTTGCACATTTCATTCGGGAGCGTTTTGGCCCCGCTTGTGTGGGAAAAACATCCGACCGCGATTTGAATTGTATAAATTTTCCTTGTATTTTCCCTGAATAATTTCAGTTCCACTCAAATGCAGAATTCACAGGAATTCCTCTAGGAACCATTCTGTCTAGCCCGCATCCTCGAAATATGCCCGGGCAGGGGTGTATAAATTTCAGACGTGCTCACGGGAGTCCCAATGGTGGCAAAATTAGTAACCAAAACGTCGACATATTCTAACTATGTTAAGAGTCGAACGACTCTGCCTAAAGGTTTTGTTAATAAAATTGATAAAATTGCTCTTACCGTTACACCATAGGTTTGCAGCAATGCAAGCATCCAGCTCGGGACATTTGTATTCACAATCCGACTCCCTTGGATACAGTCCAAATTCACCGAGCGTATGATTGGCTGAGAAGTTCGTTTGCAGGTCCAACTGCTGCAGGAGGGAGGCCTTCGTTCGAAATATCTCCAGCCAAGAGAACGTTATAGCTCCGGGCTCCTTAAGGATTGGCTCCAATACCAGGCTGACTGGTCTGCAATAAACATAAGGGGGTATCAGAACGTGGCCCTCATGGCGGGGGAACACGCCATCTCTCATTCCGGGATATAAACAAATTCAATAAGGAGCCCCGGAATTGAATCTAACGTACCGGGATGCTGGGAAGCTGGGAGGATAGGATGCAGTTACCTAGCAATTGGTCTACTCACTTGTTCGAGAACATCGGCTGTCCACTCAACCAGTCTTCAGAGAAGATGTGCAGCGACGACGGTCTCGGACCAGGTTGCGACGGACATATGACTCGCATGACTTTCAGCGGGCGACCTGAATAAATGATCAGCCGGTTCTTCGTGTTGCATCTCATCGCGTCCTCGGAAGTTGGATCGACGGGGAGGTAGGTGCCCCATGTCTGCACAAACAGGCTCCTCTCGAGCTGCTGTGCCTCGATGTACCAAGAAGAGCCCTCGCAGCTCGAGTCCTGCGATTTCAAGGGGTACTTTATCTCGTCGTCCCCGCCGGAGCCTTTCAGGCGCATCTTCTTCCGACATTCCGGCACCCTCTTAAATTCATAGGAGGCGTAAAAGTAAACGTCAGCAAAATCCTCGGAGATGTTTAACTTAGTCACTGTGAAAGTCAATTCCATAATTCTCGAGTTGGATAAAAAGGTCAGCGGGGAGTTGTAGAGGCTACTCGTGTTGTCACAGAAGCAGCCCAGGGGTATCTTGACGTCTCGGAATGGGACATCGTACAACTTTAATTCTGTGATCCGGCCATCTGGATCTATTGCGGTGCACTTGGGTCTTCCAGTATGCAAATCCGAGTCCGTTGTACAAGTTGTACCCTCGCCGAATGACACGTTGTGCAGAGTGAGGCGCACTCTTTCGGAAACCCCGGCCTCAAAACGGTACAGGCATGTTAAATTTTTAGCACCACCACGTCCGTACAAGAAGACATTTCGAGGAGCCTGGATGTTGCCCTTCCGCTTGCGAAACACTCTTGAACACAAAGGTGGAACCGGGTCCTCGCCACGTCGACCCGGCCATAATTCACCGCCCATTTCAGTATCGACGAATTCATAGTTGAGCGAAAATGTGGCAGGATAGAGGGCAGTGCCGGTGTGGGTATGGAATTCGATTTTCTGAAAGGATCAGAACCACAAGAAAAAAAGGCATTAATTTCCCGCAGAGATGATAAATATTTTTCGGCTGACTGAAAATTAAGAAACAGGAAGCAGTTTTAATTAAATTTCCATAACAAGGGTTGCCCCACTGTTTTGCGGCAGCGCCGGGCTTAGATTTATAGATAATTCCGCAAACGGAATCATTGCCTTCGCTTAATTCATTTTCTAGCCAATCTGACTAGCAAAACCCCACTTGTCTGCCCTGAGCATCACTTCCACGGCCTCCGCTTAAAGAATTCCTTGAAAGTGGAAGGAATACAACAAATGGTCGTGCCTGCTAACTTTATTAAAAATCCCATTAACCCGTCCGTATGATGAAACTTTGGCTACGTAACAGATGCAATTGTCGAATTGCATTTCGAGCACAAAGACTGCGGCATGCCTTGACGAGAGAGGATGCAGGACCGGGGATCCTCGAAGCCCTACGAACGGATACATGTGCTTGTAAGAGGAAAAGGGCTGGTTGCATTACATTTGGAAAGTACATCTGCAAAGTAGGTTTTCGGCTAGTCGAAACCATACAATTTCCCGAGCTAAGAAACGCTTCCAGAATACTCGTTTTTTTTCAGGAAAATTTCTTTTAAAGTGAAATTAAAGAGGCACATCTCTTTAAGGATTCAGTGCAAAGCGGCTTGCAACGTCCTAAATGGGTTTTTACAGAATTTAAAGCGCAAAGTAGAACACCTTTTGCCAAATTCACTTAAGACTTATAAAATATGCATACCTACGTGAAATGCGCTACTGCTAGCGTAAAAATTGTGACTCTATAATTCAGCATTGATTTTTCACTGAAACAGAATACATTTTTATCTTCTACAATCGATATTATATCTAAATTTGTCATCTAACAGCGTAAGGGTATAAATAAAAAATTTGGTACATACAAGACATAATGCATAGGTAGTTGTAGAGATGATAGATATCACCTAGCCAAACAAAAAATCATATGTCACTGGGGGGGGGGAGTTGTGCTAACCCTTTTTGAGTTACAGGGTGATTCACAAATTCGGGATGCACATTGTTAGTTTATTTTTATCTTTTGATCTGCTCAACTCAGCGACATCCCACTAACAAACTAGGTACTATTTTAATGTGCTTTCCAAAAATGTCATCAATGTTGATCTGCGTTTACCACTGCAGACACAGTAACTTGCGAAAGTGAAAAAAAAAACTAAAATTTCGTAAAATTCACGTTTCTCCCACATTTCCTCCGAAATTCATCACTTTTTTACTTTAATTAAATTACACGTCTTATTGCCTTTCGAAGGAGGTACAACACGTCTAGGTAGGGAAAGGATAAACAAAATTATTCGTAGAAAACCGTTTGCGGAATATTAAAAAATTTGAATTGATTTGTTCAGTTCCAAGAGCGTAGACCTAAGTATTTGTTATAAATTTCAACTTGACATCTCCTCGCGTTCCTGAGAAAAAAGGTCTTGACTGACTGAAAGACAGATAGACAGACGGCGCACAACCAGGTGATTTTATAAAGGTTCCTTGTTTCGTTTTGAGGTACGGAACCCTGAAAACACCGACTTCAACTGAATAGAGATTGAGCTGTTTTTCTATCTAAAAATTGAGATTGAGCTTTTACTCATTTAATTTTTGTAGAATATCAACCTAGTGTATGAGCGTACTGCAAATTAAAATACTTCTATGTAGCAATGGTGAAATGTTTGGCTTTAAAAATTGATCTGTAAAAATTAAATACGACTAACTTAACTTCGTCGAATAAAAAATTTGTTTCGGCGGTAAAGAATTGCTGATGAAATAGATGATTTGAAATGGGGATTGGAACAAGTCACTGTTTTATTTAGGGTGATGAAAACTTTTTATGCTTAATATCTCGTTTGCACTTGAAAAAATTAGAATTTCAGTCCCGTAAAAGTATAGTTTTTGAAAAATCGTTATTAATACGTCTTTCGGGGGGAAATTTCATATTTGGTTGGGGAGATGTTAGAAAAGCTTGAGTTTGACTTTTTGTAGACACAGACATTTCGCCGCCATCTTGATAATAGTAGAAAAATCATTTTTCGCAAATATCTCACCTTATAGAAATACTAGACGAAAAATATAAAAACAATTGTTCAGCTTTCGAAATTCTCTACAAATTTGGTTAGTTTAGTTGGAAAGGGCGCGTTTGGGCGTATAAGGCCTTTTGATCACCGCGACCGCTAGGATCTATTGTGAATCCCAATCCACATTTCATCCCAGGTCTAATTTCTTGAAGAAGCCCAGGGTTTTCCTGGGAAACATATTCCAAACCTGTTCCGGTGTTGGAAAGGCGTACTCCAACTGTGTTAGTTATAAAATGCACGGTTTTCTCTGGGGCTTCCGCACAATAGCGACAGGTGTTGGAGTCAACTTTTCTTATCTTTTGAAGGTGATACCTTAAGGGGCAATGGAAGGGTCCAGTAATTATTATGAGTTCCTGTTTGCTAAGACGAAGGTGTTTCATGGACTTATTATGCGGTGAAACTATGAAGGTTTTGAATGACCGACATCCTTGGGTACTATTAGCTATTATATGGGAGTCGGCTACTCTTCTCCCAGTTTTCTATGCCCCCTTTCAGGTGGCATTTATAAATACCACAGAATGGTTCCAGACCAAAAAGGAGAGATTCCGCCCCTTGTTTTGCCAGGCCATCGGTTACTTTGTTGCCTGTGCAGCCTTCATGGCCAGCGATCCATAAGTGTCACTGTTTTAGGGTTTGCTTTAGGGATTCCAGCCATTCCCAAACCAGCATTGACTCTACACCTAAGGACTTTAGCGGTTTTTGCGCGCTTGACTATATGATAATATGATATAAAGATAGTAGTAGAACCTCTTATGGTTCTGTTAATGCAGGTATTGGCGCATTCTAGTATGGCCAGTCTATCAACTTGAAATATGGTAGGGGTTTTACCTAGTGCCTTTGAAATGCGGCACTTTGGGCCATACATGCCAATCCCTACCTCCTCATTGGTTTTTGATCCGTCGGTGTACCACATCATCGAACCATCCGGTTTTAAGCACCAGGATGTTTAGCTTTACGAAATCCAGCTTGGTTGTGGTTATGTCGGATATCTTGGTCATCTCCTCTAATCGAATTTCTTTGAAGGTGGTAAAATATCCCAGGAGGGCTCCTGGTTTAAAGACTTTAGTTCTTTGCAGCCTGAGTACTCCTAGGGGAGTCTCCTTCTTAACCTATATATGTATGTAACGGTGTGAGGAGGAGGAATTTCACGGCTGCAGTGGGGCAGGTGATCATTGCGCCTGTGATTCTCAAACAACCTAGTCTTTGTACTTTTTGACAACTGTGACGTCGAAGTGAGTTTACTATCTAGAGTCAACCCCAAACACTCAACTTTACTTCAAAAGCTGATTTCCGTACCATCAAGCATTGGAGCTGTGAGATTTAGCTTCCTTCTTTTCGTGAACGGTATCAGATTTGTTTTACTGGCATTAATGTTGAAGCGGTGCCTTAGGCTTAATGCTTCTTGCATTAGGTTAGAGACATTCTGGTCGTACCTGCCCCTAACAGTGACAACTATGTTATGTCGTCTGTGTAGTCCTGAACATTAAAGTCCGAGCGAGTTAGCTCTGCTAAGAAATTGTTGATAACAATTGACCACAGTAGTGGTGAAAGCACCCCTCCCTGCGGACAGTCTTTAGGGGCGACTACTGTAACCGACATCTCCCCTAGTTTTGTCGTTATCCTTCTGCTTTTGACCATCAATTCATTTTACTGTGGTCGGTCCAAAATATTTTTCCACATCAGGTTCTTTGATTGCCTCGAAGGAAGTGTTATTAAATTTTAATCTTTTAATTGCTTCCTCTCCGCTCTAGGTATGGGTTCCATCTTGTTGATATATGTATCTTAAGGCCGCTTCACACGATGCAAGTTTCCTTGCTGGATTACTTGCTGGTTCTGACTCAAATCCAGCAGAGAATCAAACAAACAAAGTAGCACAGGTTCTATCCGTAGAATCCAGCATGCTTTCAAGCAACAGAGCCCGCAGTGACGTCATTTCCCGTCTCCACAGCCAGGTCAGTTGCCGGTAAAAGTCCCAGCAAGTACTCCAGCAAGGAAACTTGCATCGTGTGAAGCGGCCTTTAGTTACATAAAATTTTTTTGTGAAGATAATACTTTTTGAGAAATTTCGAGAAAAATTTAAAAAATTGGGGAAAAATTTGGTTTTGGGTAGCTTCTACTAAAAAATATACATATCTATGCAAAAGCTGTAGTTTTCATACATAACATTTTTCACTGAGACAAAACATTAAGCCTCTAGAGTAGCGCAAAGTTGCTAAGCCTATGACGATGCTATGCACGGTGTGCCGTTGTAGCAGAAGAACCCTTGACACACGGAGTCATATTAATGGGGTTATGTGTGGTGTGTTCATCAATGGGGAAAACCAAACTTGTTTACCAAAATTACTCATATATATTGCGACAAGCTCAAAAAAAACCGCAAGAACCGAACCGTAGAATAATTTAGAGCACTTTGCAGTGGTTGCCAACTGATTGTGTGCGAAAGAATTTTGGTGGTCCACTGAAAATTTACCCTAGTTTTCACTTTTTTCTTCTTTAAAAACTATAAACTATAACTATATTAAAGAGTAAAAAAAAAGCCTTTTCCTTTATCCATGTTTTAAAAAAAAAATTCAAATATCACACGGAGTCGAGACGTACCTCAAATAAAAGACTGAAGTTTAAACTATTGCCGAAAAATGGAAGCGACACAAAGCCTTTTTGAAATTTTTCCTAAATCTTGGATTTTCATCAGCATGTAACCCTTTCTTGCAGGAAATACGGCAAGGATGTTCTCTTTCATACACGAATAGGTGATACCGATAGAGTATTTTTTTTAGATTTCGACTCTGGAAACGAAAGTGTTGCATGTTGATATTTTATTATATTTTTGATATGGTTAAAAAAAATTTTACTTTACATTTTAAGACTAGTTTTCTTGAAAGTCTTACGTAATGGAAAATTGTTTCGTTCAGATTTCTAATCTATGGAAAAACTGCTTTCAAAATCATCTATTTTTTAAAGCAGTAAAATAAGTATGAATAAGTAAGCAGTACCAAATATCACACTAAAATCGGTACTACTTAAATAAGCTACAATTATTTTGTAATAATTGAACTAACTTTAATAACTTTGTGTACAATTCGTTATCATTAAATAAGCATTAATTTATTCAATCACAGGTGGGAGTAAATCCAGTTCTGTAAAATAATTAAGAGCGCTCGAGAGCTGTGCCCAGTTCAAGCATTAATATTAATTTGGAATGAAATGCAAATTTTTTTAATATTTTATGAATTTCAATTTTCTATCTTTTATATTTAAAAAGACATCATATTAGTGAACTACGATATTTCATTTTATGAATTTTATTGTCCGCGAGGTTAGAAAGGTTACCGACCGCTCAGCTAGAGGGTTGGGATTTGGACAGCTAATAGTCAGAATAGTTGTCCATGGGAAAATTTTCATACTAAGCCTCATTTTGGAGCTACTAAAGCTAAAGCAGTTTCACTTCACTAGCTTAATGTCCTACAGCCTACAGGCAGCGGGCTAAGACCGGAAATATGGGAAAATTATATTCACATAATGAGTCAACATCACCTAAGTGAACTCGCGTTCAATCCCCGCGAAATTAATCCCCCGTCCTGTCCGTTTGAACCATATTTGCTCTCTGTCGAAACGCGAAAACGGAAAAATTGAGTTGCCCAGTTTGTATATTCCGGTTACGGTATTACCCAGAGTAATTAAGAGTTTCGCCGCAACTCCAATTATTTTCCCATGTGTCATTGAATTCGCTAATCTCAGGAAATTAGGCCAACAGAATGCGAAACGAAATTTGCCAGCCGTGAATCCAAATGCAGGCCGAGCCTGTTTGACGAATGGAGCAGCTCCCGACATAAAACCTAATGAATGCACGTAATTAACGAGTTTTCCAAGCATTGAATAATTCCGATTATATTTTGGTCAAAACCTGTAGTGCGTCAAATCGAAGACCATAATCCCCGGCCTGCACCTCGACAGGATAATGTGTGGTCGTCAGGTCACCTGATTTCATATTTTCTGCCCGAAATCCAATATAATTCATCACGGGACGTTAAACTGGCCGCAAATTGCATCCCATAAAGTGTTAACTTCCAAAATCATTCGCACCCCGGCGAAACTAACTCGGACAGTAGTGAAACAGTCAGACATAAGTCAGGACTTACCAAATCCCTTCCAGAGCTAACATAACTCTCAAACGGACTGCATGGCCTCAGTTTATGACCACTAACACTTGTAATGGCAGTGTGATCGCATAATTTTGGTGTTTCATAATCATAAATCTCGAGCATAAGCCTTCGCTTATTTTTGCCTCCGCCCCCCGGCTTGGGACCGGCTAACTCGCCAGGCTGGGAGGTGGTCGAGTCCTTGGACCCCTTATCGAAACGGGCGTTCGCGATGTAGTTGAAACTTTCCTTTACACTTGTCAACCCATTTCCAAACTTCTGCTGCAGATAGCCCCCGTACTTGTTCTCCTGATTGAAGATGCTGGGCTGGGTCGGCCCGTAGATGTACGTATCGACGGGGTTCCACGCGTTATCGATATTCACACGGACTTCTTTGCCGTACTTGGGGTTCTGGGCGCTGTAGTAGTAGTTGCCGAAGTTGGTGTGGTTCACGTTCCCGCTGACTCCAGGAACCCGTGCATTCGTCGAAGGCGAGGGGGTGGTCGTTGTGGTGACTTTCATAGGCACATAGGTGCCGTAGCTGTCCCACATGCGGAGTCGAGTAATCCAGGGCGGTAGATCGGCCTATGCGGAATGGGAGATAGTTTTATTTAAATTTTCAATGAGTTGTTTCGCTTTAGACTTACCCTTCCGAGCGTGTTGTTATCGTGTATGGCATGCTGAAGTATCTGCAGATTGAAACTCGTAAATGATAACCAAATCAGGTCACCGGGGTACCCATGATAGTAGTAGGTGCACGTTGTATTCGGCGGAAGGGTGTGACGGGGACTCACTATGCGACCCATTCTTCCACGCCGGGAGAACAAGACGTCATCTGGTTTGGAAATAAAGTAAAGCCTTTTAATAAAGTTTTCCCACTCAGAGCACTGCCGGAACATGGATCATTATGGAGCGGTGACGGGATCTTAAGGATTGGAAAAGTTGGGATAAAAGGCTTCAGTGTATTCAGGGAGTCATTAAAATCGCGGGGGTTAACGTAACCATAATGAGCTGCAACTATGTTTCCGAGCAAATTGAGAGCGTCAAGCAACTTCTGAATTCCCTGTCTGAATAGCAACTTTCCCAATGAAATGGAAATGGGACTATGAGGAGGCGGAAAGTGGAATTATTGCAACTTTCCTGATGAGCGCATGTATGTCCGCCACTTCTGTGGGTTCGTTACAAAACAACTTCCTCAACTATTTTATGACAACGTGAGCTTATGCGCTGGGACGAATTGAGGAATCAATGGGATTTGTTAGTGCAAATCAAAGTGAAAACTTTCATTTCATGTCCTCAGGCCGAATCGTATCACAAGCTAAGAACTTCGCCGTCTCCTCGGGTTCGAAAAAGTTTCACTCAGGGCTGATATTAATGGAGGTTGACACATGTTGCGTAAAATGTGTTCATTTCCACTCCCAAAGTTATGGATACTTTTATTAGGTTGGGACTTCTCCTGGGTCCATTCCCAACATATATTTTCTCGCCGAATTCGAAATTCAATTATTTGATAGAATTTTCGCATGAATACGTATGAGACCTTAGCTAGCCTAGACCAACGGCAGTAAAGTTCCTCTTCGACCCGACAACTGCGATTGTCTCCATCGAATACGGCAACATTGAAACGTTTTTCTTCTTTCGTTTTTCCTTAAGCTGGCAGAGAAAGAAGGTAATTAAATCATAGGTCCTTTTTGTGTACATACCTACGTAGCTTTGCCAACTTGAAAAGATACAACACAAATGATAAAGTAACATCGGTAAACCTTTTGCTTAGTTTTAGTTTTCATTATAAGTTTTCCATTAATGACCCCCGATTACGCCACTGAGTAAGACATATACCAATTATTATATAATAACAAGTCCATAAAAAAAAAATTTTTTTAAAAATTCTTTTTCTCTTTTTAACACCACTAACATGTATTGTCATCGGAGTTGAATATGTGTTCCAATTTTCATTAAGATTGATAAAGTCCAAGTATAAAAATTTTGCATTGCAAGATTTGACGACACGATGTGTAAGTTAAATAAAAGAATTTAAAAAGATAAATAATATTCTGTGAAAAATTTGTGTATATACCTACTTGTGTATATACCGCTTAAGAAGTGTCCAGTAAGTACTCCAAAATTCTCAAGAGCTATGTAGTGGAAACCTATTTTCTCGCGACATACTATATACAAATTTTCATTTAATACTCGATAGTACTCAACAAATTCCAAGCTGATCAGTGTGTGTAACTTATGTATTATAATATGTACTTACTGCCAAAGTTTAAAAATGGAACCAACTAGTTTTAGTAAATCTTATTTAAATAGAAGAGCACATTGTGACACCGAGTATAATAAATTGTGCAAGAGTATAATAACTTATTTATTTAATATAGTTCTCTTCCTCATACATTTATAACATTTTGAATATATATATACATATATTAATGTATACATACATATCTACGTAGATTTACTGAAATAAACGTTGCATGGTTCGTGATGCATTTTCTGGGAAACTATACCGAAACTAGTGGTAGATTTTTGTGAAACAAATGTAAAATGGAAATTTTCTTGAGAAGTGTTCCGGATCCGGGATTCCAGATAAGTATATGAAGGATCAGTAGTGGGATGTAGCCACAACACTTAATCCCGGGAAGTCACAGTTCATGGCTTTCTTTAACTCTAACTTCAACACTTGCGATATACCAGAGGTTTTTTGTTGTATGGCCATGTTCTATTTGTCTACGTTGGTTGGTTGAGTCGTTGGTGGGAGGGATTGTGGAATGTCAACCGTTTTATTATTGGGCCTTATTCTGGTTGTCACCTCACTTGCCATGTGACATGAGCTTAGCGATTCGGTATTCTCGTTGTCACTCGGAGTGATGATTGTCGGTGTATGTCGATGGGTATCGAAACTCGCAGTATTCTCGTTGTCACTTGAAGTGGGTGTATACCGTCTGAGAGTGACATTTTTAGTTGGCGATGAAATGTAGGTAACAAGATCGTAAGTAGAAATGTTGTTTGCATTTGAAATGTTATTATTGTGAAATAATAGAGCAAAACTCACTAATAAAAAAACAATTTTGAGCGCTTAATGTGCGAAAAAAACCGAAACTGCCCTTTGGCTAAAATTTGTAGGTAGATTAACCGCCGACAGAGAAACATATAACAGAGTTTAGCAAGAGGTGACGTCATCGTTAAATAGTTTAGCTCCTCCTATTCGCATGACCGTATAGGTACTGGCATATGTAGCAATATCATTATTATTTTATTCATTAATTTCATTATAAGTTAAAAGCAGAAAATCTTAAAATTCATATGAATGAATAAGCAAGAAAAAAGAGATGGAAGAAAAGTGGAACAAATGAGACGCTTAAACCAGAGACGCTGGAATATAATAGATTAAAAGTAAAGTTACTTCACAGAAGATAGACGGAAGATAATTGAGTTCCTGACCGATGACAGATATTTCATATACCTAATTTGTCATGTTTTAATTGTTTAAAGAGTATTTACGTATGTTTGTTACAGTATCAATTGTAATAAGTTTAGTTTTGCTACTTTATAACATGAAATAAGTTTGTCTCACAGTCAGCCCTATTCTTGCATCCAACGGAAATCAAATCCTTCCACGAAATTGGATTTTCAAAAACAGGCTGAAGCCTTTGAAAAGATTAGGAATCGTTGAACTCTCTGACGATTCCAGTATACCTACATAAAAGAAAAGCTGATCAACCAAATACAAAATTGAAAAATCTGCCTGGATAAAGCAATTCATTATCACAGCATACAAAATTCTTAAATATTGCTTACAAAATCAACCCGTCCGTTGTCGTCTTTAACTAATATTGTATGAATTCCCCCCCAAGTTTTCGTATTTTTACCCGCGCCCATTCCTGAAATCACTCGGTATCTTGGAAACCCACCCCACAATGGCTGGTGCCGATTGAAACATTGCAATTTCCTCAAGCTCTTCACCTTCGATTAAGTCGGTGCCAACAAACTCTTCGCTTTCCTCGTGGCCTAATAGTCCAAGAGCCAGGTCAAAAATATGCTCTGAATTTATTAAAGCTGATCATTTGACAATTGGTTATAGTAGTTGTGTACACACACATACTGCGGTCAGTCAAGCGAACGTTAGAACAGGCGTCAGACATACGCTAGCAAAACGGTTATGATTGCCGTGGTATTTAAATCAATTTATTAAAACTGAAAATTGTTATACAGATTGTATATTGCATATAAATAACAGTTATGTCAGTCAGTCAGTTAAATGTGAGAACGGAGCTGGTCAGTCAGTCAATTAAATGTGAGAACCAAGGTACAGAATTTTTTCACTCGCGAACGAAAAATATTTAGCTCGCTCACATTTTTCGGTTCCCGAGTGAACAAAATCACCTTCAACTTCAGAGCCAAAAATTCAGTTCCGAGTTTTCAACTGTTTGATTCAGTTCAGAGCGAGAGCTAAATTCTCCTTTTCAATTTAAATCACTCGGGAGCGAGCGGAATTTATGACTCTCTCTAGTTACGACTCTCAGAGTGAATAAGAGCCGAAAAGAATCATTCGTTTTCGGCTCTTTGTGCTGTACGGGTAAAATATCTGTTCTTAATTGTTTCTTGTGTGTTGCGTTCAGCGTTTGTGAAGTGAACCGGTTTTTTTAATTTACTAAACACAAATGCTGTAATAAACAGATTAACCGGAACACTGCTTGAGGAGAATTTGAGTAGCCAAGAGTCCACTAATTCCACTTCGGTCACCACATTAGACGGTCCATTTTTCAGACTAGAAGACAAATTTCATACATTATTGGGAGCTAATTGTTCAACGGCCAATATTTCCACAAAGAGGAGCTTAAAATAAAAACTGGAAAATTTATGCTATAATGAAAGGGTTACTTTTGATACAAATATACAAGAATTTTGGAGGAATTTTCATCACAAAAATCAAGAAGTTGGGAAATTGGTTCAAACTGCATTAGCAGTACCCTCTACTCAAGTGTCGGTTGAGCGTGCATTCAGTGCGTTATCAACTATAATCACCAAACAAAGAACAAAATTATCAAAAGAAACTATAAATAATATTTGGTTAGTTAAGTTAAATTCAAATTTATTAAACCAAATATGTTTAGAATAAGCTAAGAACAAGAACGTTATACTCGTATTAGATTTAGATGCTAAAAATAAATTAATTCAATTTAAATTTTTCTACCATCCAAATCTCGTTTTATTTTTTATTTGCTTCACGAACTGTTCTTTTCGACTCGGCTCGCGAGTGAATTAAATTTTCCACTCTCGAATTTTTTCAATCGCTTCTGAGTTCAACTTGATAAGTTCATGAACTGAAAAATAAAGTTCATGAGTGATTTGAAAATTCAATTCACACGAATTTGATTCACTCGTGAACGAGTGGAAATTTTTTCACTCTCCGTACCCTGGAGAACGGACCTGGTCAGCCAGCCCTAATGTATGCACAATAAATAAATAAATGAATTGCATCTTATCTGTGTTTGGAATTGCAACATTCATTTGCTCCGCTACATCACTTGGGCACAGAGCCGAAAACTTAAAACAAAAAACTTATGTTAAACACAGCTGCTGGGCATCTGAATTACTTATTTGTGATTTTAAGCACCTCGAGTGGAAGACACTACCATCACAAGCAACGTCGTTAAAATAGCTGCATATATTCAGGCGAAATATGTAGTCAGGGCGAGCACAAATAACGCCCAACAGTGTAAATAGCTGGACTATCAGTAAACTGGAAGAGCTTTAAAACCAGCACTCAGGCATACCACAGTAAATGTAGAAAGTAAAAAATAAATTAAAATAGCCTAATATCACAGAAATTTTTAAACCGGCGCGAAACTTTGGAGGAAAAATTAAGTCAAATCAGATTATCATAACAAGTATCACAGCGTGGAAAACTTTATAGATCAAATCATAGTCACAGTCAGGGTTTACCAGAGAAACATCAGCAGACCGATATATTACAAAGTTCCGAATAAAGCACAAAATTTGATCGGGTCAGTTAAGGTAATAGCAACAATTTGTGTTGCGCAGAGACGCAGATGATAAATTGCCGGTGAAAACGGAAATTGCACCAGAGCTATTGAGATTCGGTTGTTGTACTAACTCACTCACTTGTTTTCAGGAAAATACTTTTAAAACACACTACCAATTCAGGGGAACAAGCGACCTACAATTAATTATTTTTTTTATATTTATCGCATCAACTTGAGAAGACATGTGTTCAAAATATTATACTTTAGTTAGGTGTATTTCAAGGAATACTCCGATGTTGTTTATTAGAAAATTTTTATTTAATGTTTCTACGTTTCGGGTCTGGTGTGAACCCTTCATCAGGAGCTATAGGCAATTGAAAAGTTAATAATTTACAACCAATTAAAATACACCCTTTTAGAATCTTTAAATTCCAACGAGAATTATTAATAAAAAACAAGAAACGCATTTTCACAAAAACAATAAATCACAAAATGAGCTCCTCCAGCTGGTCGCAATGATAGCGTTATGTTATGGTTTTATTTGACTTAAAATGTGTTTGTGGTCTTTATTAATTAGTTGTATGTGTGTTTTTAAATTAAAAAGATAATTTTTGTTAGCGTATATGCATCCTTCATTTCGCATTTTCTTCTATTGTTTTTTGTGTCAATTATTTTAGCAAGAGAAGATGTATTCTGTGGTCAAGCTATGTGATGCTAACGCTGATTTTGATTGTCGTCCATTAATATAACCTTTGTTTTTTAATTAATTTCTTTGAGGTGTGTCCAATGTACGCCGCCCGTGTCACAATCTTCACAATCCACCTTATATACTACACCGTGTTTTTCCTGATTTTCTACCTGATCCTTAATTCCTGTATATTTGCTGTTCAATTTGTTAATTGGTCTGAATGCTATTTTTAAATTGTCAATTGTCATTAAATTAAATAGATATTTTTAGACAATTTTTTTCACTAAGTTAAAACACAACAAGACGATTGGGGAATTCAGTCAATATTCAGCATACTTTCACTCGAAATGAGACGTTTAAGTTGAAGGATGCCCGCGGAATTGTTGCGGCTGGCGAACCAGATATCTTCCATAAAGTTGATCCCATCAAAAACATTTCCTGTAAAAATGTAGCCAAGTCTCTCTTTCACTTTGTCTCTTCCTCCTACGAACTGCAGCACTAATTCACAGATCACTCCGAGGCTCTACATATTAGTTTAAAGAAATCGTGACTTGGCCATTACGTAGATACGTTTACAATTCAATGTTTACATTTATAATTGAAGTTTGTGACCCTTTATACATATAATAAGTAAATATACGAGACTTGGGTAAATTTTTTACAGGAAACGTTTTTGATGGGATCTCACTTCTTCACTACCTTTACTTTTTTCCGCCTCCTCTCATCCATTCTCACCATCTTCACTTGAATCAATCGCATTCGTGAGTTTTTGAGCCAACTTTAATGCGATACATATTCGCGAAATATTCTCCCCACTTTCTGATTACTATTAACTAGAAACTAGAAGACAATTAATTTGTATAGTTGGTAATAAGGAATATAAGTTAGTTCACCACTTAAAAATAAATTTTTTTGTTGTAATAATTAAGCAGTGGGAAGAATATTGTTACAAAACGGGCTTTTGCAACCTAAGCAGTGGTAGTTTCGTGCGAATGCAAACCGAGGCTGCCTGCCTGTTTGAAAAAGTTCCGCTGAGGTTGAGTTGCAAGAGCCGTTGACCGGACCGAGAGGAGAGTGAGTCGTCGGTGGAAGTGTAGTACGATCGCTGCTTCTAATTTTCATTTTTTTAATTTGTTTATTTGATCTTGAATAAAAAAAATGTAAACTGAGTGTCGGGAATAAAATTTTGAAGTAGAATGAAGGGTAGACTCGAGTGTTTTCATAAAAACGGACTTCTGTGTCGGGATCTCCCGTTCAAATCCGCGCAGGGACAATTAGTTGTGGAAATTTTCCTTCCTGAAATTTGCCGGCTAGCCGCTCAGCAGGCCAATTTTATTACAATATTTCACAAATTTCGAATTTTTCTTTTTGTATAATCTAAATACCAACTGAATAACAAATATATGTTTGTACGTCTGCTAGAAGTATCCAGAAAATTTGGTTCTCTAGTATTATCCATATCGAAGGAAATACGCCGAAACGCTTGGAAAAAAGGCAGGTAGTGCCCTACTTCCTTTGCCTCGTCTTGGTGGGGGTTTATAGGCAGCACGAATGTCGCTATCGCTTGTCGTATTCTTTAGTTCGGAAAATTAACGCGTGTTTGAAGACAAAGTACGATTTTTCGTCATATTTCTAACTTTGAGGTTGTAAAAAAATATTAATTTAAGCAATATCCAAAACGGCTTCGTGACACCATAGCTATGCCAGCAACGAAGCATGATATAATTATGGAACTTGTGAACCAGTACCGGCATTGTCCAGATGCTAGATTTTCCTCAGTAGATTTCCTTTGCAGTAAAGAATGCATCAAAAAATTGTTACTTAACAATAATTTTATTTAAAACTAGTTTTTAAGCCTTTAATGAAAAGGAAAAATAAATTATAGGTATATTAAATTGGGCACAAATTTTTTTTAAAAATAACCCCTGGGAATATAATTTGTAAAAGACCGATTACATTAGAATGAACTCTAAAACAAAACTAACATAAGAAATTTCCAAATCATGTTCTAATTTGGTTACATGGTCTAAGTTTCATTTCGAATTTAGATTTATATTTGACCAAATTGTCTTCATAAAGCCAATATTTACCATTCCCTTGACAAAAATTAACTTAGCGCGATTAGGACTAACGAGTTAATATCATATGCCCGAATAAGACATTAATTTTAAGAATTGAATTTCTTCTTTTTGTTTCCCCAACAGCATTTGCAGGGGAGGAGAAAGCTCCTCTAATCTACATAATGCAAAACCACGGAAAACCTTTTAGAGGGTAAAATTCAAATTAATCCCGTCAAACTTTTCTACCATGAACCTTAAAATCTAGGGCTGGTTTCATTAGTGTAAATTGAAATTAAGTTTAGCAGAGCCAATCCCTCCATATTGCCAGTCTACACAGCTCGATGTACGCCGCTTTTGGCCCGACAGCAGGCGCAGGTATAGGAGGAATATACAGGTATATTGCACTTGTTACAGGCACTTCAGAAAACAGGATTACTCGTTCGCCTGTTGCACAAACACCTCGCTATTTGGCGGCTGTTGTTGTTTGCTCCTTCGGGTGCAAGAAAGTTGAAGCCAAAGGGAACACAGAAAAAAATATTTAATTAAAAAAATGATTCCTCATCCCACCTTCCGTGATATTAAGGAAATCTTGAAAAATTGTTTCAGGTCTCCTCATATCAAAATTTCCACTCAGGCCGTCTTGGGGCTATGCGCGAAAGAGAAAATCTTTTTCAGGTTAAGTACCCGAGGAAGATTAAAATTTATGGCTGCACGTATGGATAGCTCTAATTAAAATCTTTTGTTTTCACAATGCTGCACGAACCTGGCGGCTTGCTGCGAGCCGGGTCTCGGCGGTAATTAGCTTGCTGCTGTATACTTAAAGGCATTTATGATAAAAGAGATATTTCATAATTATCTTGAAAATGTACGAAAAACCAAAAGAAAGACACCTTCTCAAGACGTGTCTCAGCAAATATTGCCTAGAAAAACATGTTATTTTTCAAAGAATACCGTGCAATTTTCATGTAGAGACAGCGAAAGACAAAAGCAATTTTGGTGCACTCTCTTCTTTTGAGAGAAAGTAAACAAAGGCACTTTAAAGAATGCAGGTTGCCTCTAAATCGCTTTCTAGCACAAGGTTACTTGGTGCATCCATATTCTTTATGAGTGCCATAGGCACACCCACATATGCTCCCCAGGACGCTTCATTCAGCTGCGGTCACATGTCAATTGTAGTAATCTTTGCAAAAATATTATGCACTCCCAATGAACTTTCACTGTCATGTCGCGAAAATCTATGTTTACGCAAAACTTATTTTCCTAAAGTAATTATAATTATGTGTGATGCTCTGAATCAGTGATTCCTTTATATTGAGCGTTATAGCAAAAGTTTCCCTATTAGAGTTTTGACAATTGATTTATGGAGTTATTGAAGTTAACACCATCCACACCCGGAGTTCACGTACCCAACAGTGCACATGCCACCGCCACTGCCTGCTGATGCAGCAATCCAAAATCGAAGTTAGCAACAACTCAGAGTTTACGCGTGCAACGACCCACCTTCACCGCCGCCTCAACTTCCTGCTAATGCAGCAACCCAAAATCAATTATTGTAAAATTTCTTAGACGTACGAACCATAATTATAGTAAAAGATAAATTACAAGTGAGAATAAATCCGTAGCTGGTGGCAGAAAGCTGATTCTTTTAATATAACGAAAATAAATTTCGTTAACTGGCGCCCGAGCAGGGACCGGTCGTTACTATCGTTACTATAAATCGAGTCAAAAAGAAACCATCAGCCGCTAAACCAAGACGACATAAAATTTCGGTAGAAACGGGAAACGTGAAAGCTTTCGGTAGTGCATGAGTGATTAGAGTGCGTACCACGAGTAGCCGATTTACAATCACAAAGTTCATCGCTACAAGTGAAACCTACGGCTATCCAGCATACCAATAATTAAAAAATAGCTAATTATATCGTGAATATCAAAATACTGAAAGTGAAAAATAATGGAAAGATTACGGCATACGGCAAAAGATTAGGGGCCTTGCAGACGCTGCCTTCATTTCCTACCATATTTTTAACGACAGCTGGCCTGCTATAAAAAAATGCTTTTCATTGCATTACGCGGACAAAAGGGATATCCGTACTCTAGAACACCAATTGAGTATTTTGACTCTAGGAAATAGGCGACTGGATGAATTCTACGCGAATATGAACCACCAATTTTCGTTAATGATAAATACGCTAAAAATGGAGAATCATTCTGTAGAGACAACTAACACGCTGATCGAGTGCTTTACGTATAGAGCACTCGATGTTTTCATTAGAGGTGTAAATGGTGAGCTTCTCAAAATGTTAACGCCACAAACACTTCCTGAAACATATGTTTCCTTTTAGAGATTCAAAACCTTAATTTCCGCAAGGTGAATATCCACAAACCTTACTTCAATAACTCAATAACTACACCCATACACCAGTTTTACGCTTTTAATAACAAGCCCACACCATCAAACCCAACACAATAATCAACATCGAAAATACGACCGAAAATATTGTCCAAAGGAACGAGGCTTATCACATCCAGCATAATCAAAGATCGCAGCCACCCCCAAGGCCGACTCAGATGAAACCTTCAATCTCCATGGAAGTCGATCCCTCTATGCAGACTAGACAAGTTATTATATTATTATACATATATTACAAGTTAGATAATTATCCGCATAAACAAAAAAGAATTAATACGGTAGAGACGTAGAGACCGTAAAGAATAGTCAAACCCTAGAGAATGAAGTTTGCTTTGAGTATCAGTCAGTGACGAAATCGCCGTATTTTAAGTATTAATAAAGAATAAAAGCTAGATAAATGAAACTTAATGCGTTTTATTAGCCTGCCAACTGTCTGTTATCCTGAGAATTTGGGGTCTGTAGTGTTATCTAGGAAAAGGTATGAGGGTTTGGAAGTACGCAAAAACGCTTCGAGAAAAGGTAGGTGCTCTACTTCCTTTGGCTCGTCTTGGCGGGAGCACTATCGTGCGCCAAGATTTTTGCGGAATATTAAAAAATCTGAATTCTAAAAAATTTGAATTCAAATTAAACTTTTGTAACGTATTACTATTAACTCTATCTAATAAGTTTTTGATTTAATAAAAAGCTTTTTAGGGATTAATTATAATAATAAATGCACACGCTCGGTTGAACATTTTTTAAACAATATATGTACATTTTTAATTAATATTTTCGTTTCGACGAGCAGATATTACTTACAGTAGCAGGAGACATCCGCTCCATATTATTGCAAAGAATATTACGAATTTAACAATTACGATTAATATCGCCGAAAGCTATCGCCGCCGACAAAATAGACGACCAGAGCCAAATTATTTGATCGCAATGTGCTATGTTAAATTATGGGAGCCGATTCCCGAGCATTTGCATAAATGCTGTATCATATCGGACCAAATTTCGGGTCGGTCCGGCTATGTGAATGGGAAATGATTCGGATTGGTAGCTTTATTCAGAGAGCTCAGATCCTCGCCGAAGATGATTCAACATAAATTTCGTAATTTAGAAATTATCGGGGAATTTGTGCGCTTAAAATCCGGCCCGAAATGCCGGCCTAAGCAGGGGTTAATTCTGAAATGATGTCGATTGTGCGGCGCTCATTCAGTGAGCTGAGAATTTTCCATAACATTTATGCACAAACATTTATGTAAATATGCGGAAACAACGTGCACTCAGTCCCGCATCGATTTTCCCCTACACGACAATTGCATTTAAATGAGAAAGTCATTTAGGGGGCATGTTTCGCCTACAAAATTTCGAGTCAATTACGGAATAATAGTCCTCCTATATTACAGAGCAGAATTTGAAACGACAATTCGGCTATAATTGCCGGTGTGTGTTGGTGCTGTGCCTTTGTGCTACAATATAACTTTTTGCTTCTGCCAGGCACCCTACGTACAATTCCATCCTATTGTGCCATGTGCTTTCGTTATTTTTCTTCGCTCCTTTATGATTTCTACCTCCGTCCTCGTACTGGTAGGTGTTGTCCTCGTCATCCACCAGGTGAATCCCAATCACTCTTCACTTCAGTACATGGTTGCTTGGAACGACGGATTATATAGCGCTTTTGAGGTAAGCTATACGCCTGTAATTGCCCAGTGAAAATTTGATGACTTTTAACGTAGGCGGCTATAGAGAAGGCCCAATATTCGAGAAAAACTCTAATTGCTCATGCATTCCGAGCAATCATTAGGCAGCACAGCTCTCTGTGTGGGCATTTGGTATTGTAAGCAGTTCTCCTAAATTCAGAATGGGGATGAGTTAGTAGAACATTTCAAAGCCGCTTATAGGTAGGTTAGGTACTAATGATGAGCAGTGATAATTGCTGTAGATATTGAATTTCTATTTCCTCCGAGTGCATATGGGGTTAAACAAACTGACCCCCAGCACTTTTCAATCCGCTATATCTCGAAAACTATTTAATTTTTCGGAATCTAGGTACAAACATTTTCTGTAGACAATAAAAAAAATGAAAAAAATCAAAATACCCGACTGTGTAAAAAGCGAAGTAAAAAGATAGAAACATAGTAGAATGAATAATGGAAATTGCAGTCGGAGGTATAGATGAAGAAGGAGTCGAGTCGCAGCAAGTAAAACATGAATCTGATGCCCCCGTCTGCAATCTTTATGTGCACATTCTACTGTGTTCCTACGTCATCTTGTTTCCATCTTTTCATTTCGCATTTTATACATTTGGGTTTTTTGATTTTTTAATTTAATTTTTTATTAACGACTTTTAAGTTTAGTTTTATCAATATACTGTTTTCCTATCTATAAATATTGTTTTGCTGAGGCCAATAGATCTATATGCAGGTTTTTTTAAGGAGATTTCATAGATGGTGTTTTATTGGTTATGGTTATTTAAGGGAATTTTGATCATACGGTAAATTTAAAACAACACCTATAGCCTATATTCATCGCACGGTTTAGCCGAATCGACAGACACCTCATTGACTAAAATACATCTAGCCTTTGGAATGTTCCAAAGGTAAATATAAAGAATGCTACGTTCCCAGATACGCGTGAAAAACATTTCCGTGTACTTGCTGTCGCGCATTTGGGTAAAAGGACTTACGTACTTTGTGGTGGTAATATAGTTAGATCGAAAAGAATTACTTTTATCAGCAAAATAACTTCCTGAAAACTCCCAGGCCATTTGCCAGGTTATTTTGGGTTCACAAAAAACTTGTTCGTATTCGAAAGTTTAAAATGGATGCGTAATGCGGAAAGATTAAATATTGCTTAAAACTGGTAAATGCCTTTAACGCACTTAAATCTATGTGTGTTATGAAAACTTAAATTCTGGAAAATATTTCAATAAATTACTCTGAATTTAATAAATATAAGACTCAGCCAGTCACAATTAATGATTTGTGTTCTGATCATTTGCCTGTTATCTTTAATTTATTTACTTCAGCCTCTCCTAACAACATTCCCAAAAACTACAATTTCAAAAAGGCTTGTTGGTTTAAATATTAGGGCTATATAAAAAGCAACTTACGTCCATTTATGAATAAGTTGTCTTTAAATAATGTTAACTCTACAGAACAGGTAGATCACATGATAGATATTTTAACCAATCTAACACATGCTGCAACAGAACATGCTGTACCGCACCAAAAAAAGTTTTTCTCAGACATATATAAACTGACGGAAAATATTACTAATATGATTCGGTATCGAAACAATATTCGCAGGAGATGGCAACGTACCAGGCAAATATGTTATACTATAAAGAAATTATGCAATTTTGGAATAGAAATATCCAAACAGAAGTTGCAAAATTTCGAAATGAGAGGTGGAGTAAATTATTAGCCAGTCTGGATAAAGCATCTGAACCATTCTGGAACGTAACTAAAATAATCAGAAAGAAACATAAAGTTCTACTGGCAATAAAACATAATAATACGAAATGCCTAATGGGAAAAGAAAAAGCTAAAGCATTCACTGAAGTATTTTCTGCAAATAATACCATATCTCTTAACCTTAGCGACCCAAGAACTATCGCCGAAGTTAAACAGGGTATTGAAAGATACTTCCAAAATGATATGTCTGTAACTGTTAAACCCGTGAGACCAAGGGAAATTAAAACGATTCTTACTAACTTAAAGCATCTGAAAGCTCCTGGAATTGACAAAAACCCAAATTGTTGTATCAAATGGTACCCCAAACCGACTATTGTGTACCTAACTTATATATTAAACTCTTGTCTTAAACTAAATTATTTCCCGAATAGCTGGAAAATCGTCATGACCATACCAATCCACAAGCCAAACAAACCAGCCTCTAGTTATAGGCCTATTAGTTTATTGAGCTCTTTAGGTAAAATCTTGGAAAAAATCATAAAACATATGATTCTAGATTTTATACAGGAAAATAGTATATTACCAGATTCACAATTCGGATTTAGAAGCGAGCATTCTACTGCGTATGCTGTTACGAGAATAACACAGCATATTAAATAAAATCGACTTCGCTTGTACTTTTAGACTTACAAGCTGCATTTGGCACTGTTTGGCACGATGGAATAATCTATAAAATGATACAATTTGAATTTCCTCGTTTTATCATAGCTATGGTTAAAAATTTCCTGTAAGTATATGTTGGACAGGATAGAGCTCACACTTATGAGATAGTGGCAGGAGTTCCTCAAGGATCTGTTCTTGGGCCTATACTTTATAGTATATTTACAGCTGATTTCCCTAGGAATCAATTTCTTAGAAAATTGTCACGCGTCTATTTTCGCAGATGACACAGCAGTATACACATCTGCAGCAAATAGTACTGAGATAATTGATAACATGCAGAAGGGACTCGATGCGATTGCCAATTATTTCCATAAGTGGAAAATAAAAGTAAATTCCGAAAAATCCCAGGCTATGTTTTTCACTAGAAGAAGGAAACCGTGTTATTTACCTGCGAGTAAACTCAAGATCAATGCAGCTGAAATTCCTTGGAATGATCAAGTAAAATATCTGGGAATCATGTTAGACAAGAAAATAACATTTAATACTAATGTCTCAAAGAACATTGACAAAATTAATACACTAGTTAGAATCTTGTACCCATTCATAAACAGAAAGTCAGCACTAAACCTGGATAACAAGCTGTTGATATTTAAGGTAGTCTTCCAAGCTGTGCTTACATATGGAGCACCAGTATGGAACGGTTGCGCGAGTACACAAAAAAAAAAAAATACAAGTGGCACAAAATAAAGTGCTTAAAATGATTTTTAACCTTCCCTGGTACTACTCCACAAAAAGACTGCATTTAATGGCAGATATTTAGACCATTGAAGACAGGCTAACAATGCTTACGAAAAATTTTTATGAAAAATGTGAGCACGCTCCCAACCCTTTGATTCGGCAACTTTGCCAAGTTTAGATAAGTAATTAGTTAGATTAAATAGATAATAATAAGATAGTGTAGTTAGTCATAAAATGCGTAATGAGGTTGTTTTTTTTTTATGAAATTTTTCCTCGAAATGTGATATTTATAATAATTATAATCTCTTTCTTGGCCCACATATTTTTAAGATGTACAGAATTAGTTAACGTTCTAAACACTTAATAAAAAAAAATGTGTAAATCTTATTGGAATATGTCAAGATAATGAAATAAATAAATAAATAAAAAAGTCACCAATTTTCCATAAGGGACAGCAATTTATTTATTTGCAAGAGCTTCGAATAGAAAATCATTTGTCAATTACACGTTAGTTTTATGAAGTATTACAAAAGTAAAAAAGAAAGTTCAATATAAAATGTGGTTTAAAATAACTTTTTGAGTCAAAATTATGAAACAGGAAAATTTCACTTGTTACTATAGCCAGCTTGAATCTACTAAACTGGAAGTTCAGAAGGCCAATTTGAAGGTTATTATACAGGCTTTTTCAATAAAGACGCTCGACTCTTAAATGTAAATTAAACAAGTTGTGTATGATATACCCTCTCAAATTTTATTTTATTTGAAAGAATATTTTGTGACATTAAGTATGGAATATACCGTCGTCCAATTGTCTACCGCGGATTTGCTTGGTGGCACGTATTCAGGAGGTCTCATTTTCAATGACTTTTTCGCATAAGTCTGGCTGAATTTCGAGGTGGCGTTCGTTATGTTGACTTTAGGGCATCAATTGTTTGCGGTTAATTCGCATAGACCTGTGATTTAAGAAATCCCCAAAGGAAGAAGTCTAAAGGCGTTAAATTGCACGATCTCGGTGGGCATTTTACGTCGTCGCCCTAAAATCGCCCGTGCAGAATATCTATCGTGGCATGCCCTGTGTGGAACGTAGTGCCGTTCTGTTGGAACCACATGTTGTCGGCATCCATATCATCCAGTTTAGGCCACAAAAAGTTGCTTATCATCTATCTGTTGCGCTCACCGTTTTTGGCGAAATTTGGGTCAACTTCTGAATACGTGCCTCCAAGCAAAGCCGCGGCAGACATTTGAACGACGTTATATTCCATACTTAATGCCAAAAAATATTGTTTCAAATAAAATAAAAATGGAGTGGATATCTCACACAAAACTTGCTTAATTTACATTTGAAAGTCTTGCGTCGTTATTGATAGAGCTTATAGTTTTTTGGAATCCTATTGAAATTGAGAGCAGGGCTCTGGGTGGATCGAAAATATCATTATTTCTACTCCATCCGCAAAATTAATTGATCTTTAAAGATGTTTGCAAAATTCCGATAAACATTTTAAAAATGCATTCATCTAGACAGAGTTCACTATCGAAAAGTGGGGATAATTTACGTATTAATTTTATTTTTGTTGAACTGTAAGTTAAATATTGGAGCGTATTACTTATGCGGCATTTGGAAAACAACTTTAACAATTTGTTGCACAGAATTAGGTTTCGAGTAGGAAATGAGGAACGAAACATTGGGGTGCAAATGTATACCGTTGAGCGCCTGAACACCTTTGAAGCTTCAGTACAATATTTAAATTCACCGATTTTAAAGCAATTTCTCAGATTATGTGTGAAATATATCACAGATAGCATTCCTAGTAGCTTTGATACACATCTAGTTTCTATGCCATGATATTCGAATACTAGGTAGTATACCATATGTGTGTCTCCCAATACCAGCTATATACGTGTTTAAATACCTGGTATACTACGAACGAATCTTGACAAATTGTGGTATAGGCGATTTTTAAGTGACCTTAGCGCCATTAATTTGCAGTGCGAAATGAAATAAATATTCTTTTGAAATTTATTAATCAACTTTGCATTAAAATTTATTTGGAATCAATTCTGTCTGGCTTAAGAAAATGGCAAGTGTGCAAAACTTTTTTGCGGCAACTAAACGTCACACTATACTAAAAAGGCATGTGTGCCAGGGTATGCTTACTACGTAGTATAGCTCCCTTCATAGTATCCAAAGCATGGTATCGATACCAGATGTGTGTCTATAGTATAAGAGGAATTTTTCTAGTTTTCAAAAATTACTTAATTACTAGCTGACCCGTTTGAATATTCCGACAAGTATTGGTCAGCTAGTGTGTTTAATTGTAAACCATTTAAAAAGTTATAGATGTTGACTTCGTCAGATGCGATTTTTTTCAAGCTTCTTTACTGTTTTGAGACATACTATTTCGAGCGCTAGCAATATGAGCTGAAAGAAGAATAACAGGAATTCCTCCAAATTAATGACTTAATTAATTAACTTGCATGACAGCTGATAGCCGGAGTTATTTACATTCTTTACAAAGTGTAATCTAGTTGTAGCTAATGTATCAGTAGAGATAGTAGAAAAACAATTCCGACTAACAGCTGTTATACATGCTATAAAGTATTTAAAATAAAGTTGTTTGACGAAATCATTAATTTTAAACTATTTGTTTATTTTTTATCATTAGCGGGATACGTAATCTGCAAAATGATATCTCAATCATTAATTTTGATAAAGTATTAAGGGAGACATGGCGTACGACAAAAAACACCTTTGAGAAATAATATATATGATTCACATTTTTAGTAGCCTAGGATGTGTTTGCACCCCAATGGAGAGAGAGAAAAATCGGAAAAAATAAAGAAAAACTAAAATAAGAAAAAATAAAAGCATAGAAAAAAACACCACTGAATTAATCATATTGTGAATGTGCAGAAAATATTTTATATGAAATTAAAAATTTCACCGTTCCCCCTATGAAAGAACGTGCTACGAATATATAAATGTCTTCCCTCGCCGCATCATTAAAGCAGGTGTGGGTAGTGGGACCACAGAGGACTTTACTTTAAGCTGCGTCCTAGCATTTTGAATTTGTAATCCCACCTTTTAACCATTTAACCACCGAAGTCGGCAAACTTTGGTCAGATTTTATCTGGACAATCCGGTTTTGCATACATCAGCGGCGGAAAGAGGGAGCAATTCCCAGCCTCACGCACAATTATCGTTATTGCAAAATTCAAGGAGGCATGCATTATTCCGTGCGCGCGAACAGGCAATTTTCTGATGTTATTAAACTTTTGCTAAAAAATTCATGACGTAGGGATTTTACGGTTTTGAGCCTTTATAACACATCGTGTTGTTTAAAGTGATTAGGAGATTACCAGGATCAGGCACATTAATGGGTGTCGGTTATAAGGAGTTTTGCACTTACCTGGATTTGATGCGTTGATGTGAAATTCACACAGGTTCTTTGAACCTTTGGCAAAATCAAACGAATCCGAGTCAGCAAACAAAATATCCACATCTAGCTCAAACCCTCGATTTGGTATGCCCGACTGAAGAGGTGCCGAAAATGGGCTCGAATGGAATGCCACCAGCATTTCTGCTCCGCTGAAAACATAAAAAATGAAACGTTTCTTGTGGTTAAATGCAAAGATATATTCGGGCGAAAAATCGGTTTTTTGCGACAGTTCGCAAACTAAGGCAAATTTCGAAAGTTGTTCGGGTTTTTCCCCTGCGTGGGAAAAAACTTTGAAATAAATTTAACATGAAACTTTCGATCATACTGAATTATGAAGTACCTGCAGCGGTCGTGGTTGTGATATACCTACATATGTCGTTATATGTATCATCTGAAAAGCAAGAACTCTGTGTGTGCTAGCAGGATGAATAGGTTCAATTTTGGAAGTATATCTACTTTGGGCGAGGTAACCCAATATTTTAGAAAAGCTATTTCTTTCTTGAAAGTTTTGGAAGGACTTTTGTGTACTCCATAACTCTCCCTTCAGTTTAAATTGCTGTTGGATATTATACATATATTTGTATATCTGTAACGCATGTTTTACCTTCTCTTATCTACATAGTATTCATTTGTGTATCAGGCAATGGTCAACATATTGAGACATAGGACCACTTATTATATGCAAGGAATTTTGAAGTTATTTTATGTAGATTAAATCAGTGCTGTCTAAGTTCAAAAATAAATATTTAAAGTTATCCAAAGCTCAGTTTAAAGTTAGTAGCATTATTATCCTGCTCGTAATACAAACAAAAATATATCTCGGTTGGTATTCAGAGAGAACTGAATATTGAAACCAGGCCGGAACGCTAAAAAGATCCTATTTGTAGCGGATGAAATTTCAGTAATTGCAATATATGTACGTGTATCTCTAAATTATATCGGATAATAAAAATTTTTATATCATTTATATTCAGATTTCAAACAAAAAAATTTTGGAGAAACCATACCGGCCATCAATCACTTCACAGAGCAGTGGAATATATTTGCTTTCAAAAAAATTACTTTTTTTCCAACTTGAATATTTTGCAATAAAATGTTTTATCGCAATCACAGTCAGGAGTCTGAAAATCGGACTCCAAAACGGGACACCCTCCTTTAGAACGTATCTTTTGGTTTCTTCATTAAATATAATTATTTGTAACCCAAGAACAGTTAATTTAAAAATGACATTACCAGTAATGCATGATACTGGTAATGCCGTTTTTTACAGCTCTCCTTACGTTAAGCAAGAACACCCCTGGTGACCAAATATATTTTCTCAAACTATACATACTCTGAAAGGTGTGTGTAGAAATGTTGAGGTAAAATTTTGAAAAATTACAGTAATGTTTTTTTAACCCCTTAAGGTCACAATTCCATATAATCACACAATGATCACACGGGGTGCCTTGGACCCCACGTGGAAAAATCGCTACCATTCATTCGGTGTTTGGAAATTTGTTGAAATAGTAGTGAGTGCAGTCGGCGGCGGTCTATCTACTCTCAATGATTCAATAGTTTATATTCAATTAATTATCATTTGATTATTATGGTTAATTACGAGAGCAACATCATTTCTGGAAAAATTGGCTAAAATGATAATGTAAAAAATATTTGTATGATTTTCAATATTTTTTATCAAGATTATATGGGTGTACTATACAGATATACTTTTATATGAAATTAGTTTTATAGTTTTGCAAAACTATATTTATTATGAAGTTTGAAATGATCGATTTTTAAGAACACTTTTAAATCAAAAATATGATCCGAAGCAAGCATGTGGGTAAAAACAAAATATTCTCTTAAAAAATTTTGAATATTATTATCATTAGCAATATTAGAAGAATGCATAAGATTATTATTGGAAACACATTATAAAGGAGAACGATTATTCGACACCGCCACAATCGACGCAAAAGTAAGTACGGTGTTCGTTGCACATGGGACAGAGGCATGTAGGATTAGTTTTCTTATCTTTACTTCTTGGACATAGCACACAGCATTTTTTCGATACGATTTCAGAGAGGGATTATGATCGTCTTCCGATTGGTGCATCATCGATCGAGGGTCGGCAATTGCAGCACCTACCTTAGACTCAGCGTATGAATGGGAGTAAGGACCGCACAAAAGGGAGACGCGGATAGCCTTAATTGTGTATTAAATATACAATGTATTGCTAGCTCCAGCTCTCTATAGCAGGGACTGTAATGTAAAAAAAATACATTAAAAAGTAACGACTATCAATCATTTAATTTTTATTTTTCGATTAGTTGTTAATAATCAAGTAATAATTAATTATTATAAGTATAATTAAAAAACGATTTTTAAAAGACTTGCTTTGAATATCATGTGCAAATTTATCAGAGGCAAGACATGTTTTAATTGCAGCAGCAACCGTCAAACTGAAAATTTGTGTTGCATATGATACTCTCATTTTTTTGAATGTATTTGGTTGAATATGTTTATTGCTAATATTGCGACACATTCTAAAATTTTTGGTGAGTCTAATAAATAATAATAATAAAACTCCTCTATAATGACCCAATAAAAATTTCGTCGTTATGGTTAGTATCCAACAAAAATTTTCCTGAGCATATAAAATATATGTAATAAGGAACACTACATTTATACAAATTAAAAAAACAGATAAATACTTATTAACTTCACAAAACTAATTTTATGTACAAAAGAGTAGCAGACAAAACTAAGGTAAATAGAGAAAACCACAAATACGGTACATTTGCCCTGACTCTATCTCCACAGACGTACCATGCCTGCTTGTGAATGTGTAGCGTTTAACAAATTCTCTTCCATATACGAGCATGCTGAGTCCATTCTTTATAAAATTGCCATCAAAACGGTCAGCTCCATGTTGGTAAATTCGCAGAAAGTTGCATTTCTCTTTCTTCGAAATGAAAGTTTTTGTTCACCTAAAGGCAAGCAATTTCACAAATTTGCCGCTGACAGCATATGTGAGTACAGGCAATTTAAGGTTTTCACATTTCGTAGAAGTCACATATTTTACTTTGCGAACCACTAAGCTCAGAGTAAGTTATCCATAAAACTTTGCGAGTTTCATTCGGAATTATCTTCGGCTTTGCTCAGAAAAATTTCAATAGTCCTTAAATCAAAATATTTTGGATTATACTTCGAATCCTCGAGCTCTGCTGAGTTGACTCAAAAGCGACAAGTAGAAACGAAATTTAAATAAAATTATTTCTTAAAATAAAAAAAATAACTTATTAACGCATCAGTTTAAGGAAGTTTGTTGCGACTTTTGCAATAAGACGTGGAGCCACGTAGATATCCTTCCCAAGATATATGTAAATTAATTGCCAACTTAAGACATTCGAAGCCATCCTTACTAATTGATAGAGCTACACAATCCCATAAATTAGTATTAAATTGGGAATTAAGCGAGACTTTAGTTTTGCGCACAAAATATTGTACTTAACTATTGACGCTTGATTTTAAAACTGTGCCGGAAACTTTCACAAGATAGATAGAGACATTAATGCCTGCAGGAGGTTTAACGGAGCTTTCCTCTCTAAACTTTATCATGGCAGATTATTAGGGTGGGTGGAAATTTCCAAACTTTTCTTAAATTCCCCAATAGGCATAACTTGCGTACATCTGGGTTGTTGATGCGAACATTCATCAAAGTAAAGAAAAATACTTGAGAGTTGAAAGAGCATGACCTCATTTTATTGAAAATGAAAAGTTCTGAGTTAGCAACAAGAAGAATCTGAATTTTTGCCTTCCAGTCTAAAACTCCTTCTAAACTTTCTCCTTTTTTAATCTCATTTAGTAGCTCTTCAAATCGAAGTAAATCCACCATATTGCTAAATAATTAATATGATACACAATTGATTAGGACTAATTCCGCCTACAGTTTGTAAAGTTTATATAATATAGCTTAAGCTGTCAATTAATGCATCTCAAGAAAATATATACTGCTTGTCAAAGCAATAGGTGTGAGCCGTTCTATAGTAATTTTGCTTCCAAATTAGTTAATTATTACCTCAATTTTCAACAAATTACAAGGCAATGAATCATTTTTATGTCTTTTACGAATTTAACAATTCCCAATTTTATCTTAATTCTTGAATGTGCTGCGGAAAGTTCTCCAAAAAAGGTTTCCTAATTGACCAGGAGAATAGGTGTATGCCTAACAAAAAGAAAATTTATTTGTAATATGTGTGGATCAACAAAAAATATTTTCAAAAAGAGTTAATTTTAAACATGTTATCTAAAATTGGTAGGAAAGCCCATTTCATTTTAAAGGACAAAAGTTTGATTCATCGAATAAGGAAACAAGAAGAATGAAAATAGTTTCCCAAGTCACAAAGGAGATAAATTATACAGTATAGCAGCAGGAGAAGTGTTCGATGAGAGTCGGAATATTGAAATACATAGAAAATGCCTGGAAACAAAATAAAAGAATCACGATATCGACATTCACTACTCAAAATCAGGAGAGCCCAAAAAGTGTTTCATCAACCTCCGGATCCAGTGGGTTTGAATCAGCAATACCTACATGAAACTATTGAAAGTATGATTTCTCCAACACCCTTTGTTATGCGTGGCCGACCAAAAGGGTTGGAGCAGACATTTGTTGCATTAAAAAAATGAGAAAAATCTTAATGAAAAATATTAAGAGCAATCACATGTAAAAAATAAAGAATAAACGCATCTCCAATTTGGGGATTTTATGCTATGCATTTTTAGTTTGAGAATTTTGTGATTGGGGATTGATGATTGGGGTTGTCGTAGGTAACCCAAATTTTAAAGAAAGGGTTTCAAACTCTCTATATTTTCCCACTCTCAGCATTAATAACATAAGTAAGTAATAACAGTATTTTTCGGAGAGTGGCTGACCTCCAAAACTGGAAGAGTGTCCATTTTGATAACTGATGAATACTGTAATTTATTGAATATTGCAAGGGCAGTTTTGTCTGTCTCTGTCCTATTCCCTACTCTAGTCCTTCCAATGTGCTAAAACCGTCATTAGATCAAATTAATATTAAGGACGAAATGGAATCCTATTTTTGAAAAGTTTTTGGCCATGGGAAAGTTCTGTGAAGTCATTGTGGGTATACCCTAGTAGGGTGCCCTTAGGTGAAAAGTTTATCGCCTGACTAATCAGATTTGACCAATTTCTGATGTACTTCTACTTTTTGCTTATTACGGTATGGCTCAGCAACTTCCAAATATGCAGAGGTAAGCACACACTTTTCCGCTTCGATGGGCTGCTTAAATCTCGTAAATACATGTAGAGTGATTCGGGCGCGTGAAAAGCCTTAATTACCGTCAAACGTCCTCCACCAGATATTCCTTCTGATGCTTCCACACATTTATGGAATTTCGGTTTACGAATGTCATTTCAGCAAAGCAGGCATCATTCAAACTTTCCCTTCATCGCCATTGTTCAACTTTTCGCCCACTTCTTCACTATAATAGTTAGGCGGCGGGAATCCGAAAATCCCTCCTATGCCATAATTAAGCGCACTGCTTTATTAGGATTAGCTGAGTGCGAGGAAACTGTGCTGAAACCTGCGAATTAATATTTCTCGCCCCATTGTCTCCTCGAATTTTCGACTTGAATTACGCGCACGACTAACTTTTGGGAGCTCGGCAAAATGCGCTTCTTTCTTGGGGGCATCACGTATGTAACAATATACCTGATAACTAATGTATAATAGGTACTTCTTGTACGTGTGTGCGGTTCTGATAAGTGTAGTACACGGCAATGGCTGTACGAATTTTATAGTTATTATCAAGTCAAGAGTCAAACAAGGGCGCTGGTAGTTGACCTAGATAAGAGACGAAGTGATGAAAGTGTATAGAACCCAAATTTTTCGATATTATTTGTACTGTATATATATACTATATTTGCAGACAGGCTTTTAGTTATTTGATAAGCTGTTGGCGAAGTGGCCAAAATTGTGTGTATTTTTATGATATTCAACTTCTCATGAAATCACCACGGAAACGTTAGATACCTATGCGGAATAATTTGCAGCACATCATATCCTTTGAATGATCCCAGTCGTTATTGTTTTTTATTAACATGGTTTCTTGACTCCTCACACTAATATTATACATTTTCCATCCATCCATTCATCCAATGGCGCTACACCCCAAATCGAGCCTTGGCTTCCTCTAGCGCATTTCTCCACACTTGCAGCTTGTCTCCAGTTCCGAACGTTGTGCACTTCCTTTGCGTCCGCCGCCGTCACGGAGTTCATCCATCTCCCTCTGCGTCTGCCTACTGGTCTATTAGCTTATTTCCACTAGCATGAGTCGTTTTGGAATGCGGTTGTCAACCATCCTGATTAGGTGGCCAGCTTGTCTTGGTCTGTTAATTTTATATATGTTGAGAGTTCTGCATCGTCAAAAATTTCTTACAGCTCGCTACTTTGTCTCCTCCGTCATCTTCCATCCTCTCTCGTTGGCCTTATTATGCATCTAAGGACTTTTCTCTCAAACCTCTTTACTCGTTCTTTTGTGTCCTGGGTCATAGTCCAAGTCTCGCTATCATAGCACAGTACTGGTCATATTACTGTTTTGTAGAGTGAGAGTTTCGTTTTACTCTGCACAAATCTCGAGTGCAGTATTTTTTTTTGGGTATAAAAGCGCGGTTGGCCAGTAGAATTTATTATGTTATCTCTTCCTTTTCTTCGTGTCTATTTGTGAATTATTTCATCACCTTAGTTTTTTCTTCGTTTATGTTCAGGCCTATGTCCTTTAGCGCTTCTTTCAATTCAACATTAGCCTATTTTGATGAAAAAAAATGATCTAGCCACGATGTTCACGTCATCTGCATATCCTAATAATTTTACAGAGTTGCTATTGACACACTTTTCTGGACTGTCGTTTTCCTGATCACCCATTCTAAGGCTAGTTTAAAAAGTATTGGGGCCATTCCATCCCCTTGTCTATAAGGCCTTGTCGTACTTCAAACTCATCCGTTACTGCGTTTTGGATTTTTATTTTCGCCAGTTATTTGTTGCGCATTTGATCAGTCCTACCGGCTTTGATGGGACTCCTAGCTCCGATAAGATGTGATACAACCTCTCTCTTATTATAGAATCATATGCCTGTCGAAAGACGACGAATATTTGGTATATGTCAACATTCCGTTCCCAGGTTTTCTCCAAGATTTGCTTTTAGGCCAAGAGTTGGTCCGAATATGACCTATTTTTTCTAAAGCCAGCTTGGTATTCTCTTGTAAGGCTTTCCGCCGTGGATTCTAATTTTTGTTTCATAAGAGTTGTAAAGGTTTTGTAGCTGATGCTGGGGAGAGTGATGCCTCTGTGATTTTTACAGGTTAACTTATCTCCTTTCTTGTATTTTGGACATATAATAGCTTTGTTCCAGTCATCTGGTATAATTTCTTCATCCCAGATGTTGCATATGAGTTTGTGTGACCTTCGGAGTTGCTGACCGGCATCTTTTAGCAGTTCAGCGGCAATTCCATCGATATCTGACGACTTTTTGCTTTTTTGCAGTTTTATGGCGTCGTGCACCTCATCCAGTAAGGTGAAGTTCTATTATTATGTTATCCTGAGGGATTACAAATGCCTCCATCAACGGGTCTTCACTTCCTGTGTGAGTGGGGTTCAGTAGGTTTTGAAAATACTCTTTCCATCTTTACTTTATCCTATCAGTTTCTGTCACTGATTTTCCATGTGTGGCTGTGATGTGATGTCCGTACTTAGGTGAAACTTATAGCTTCTGTTTCAACTTCCATGCTCACTTCGAAATAAGTATGTTTTAATCTTACTTTTAGAGTTATAACGGGAAAAAGCTTAAAAAATTAAGACAATTGGATTTTTCGCATTTATCTCGTATTGGGTAAATCGTAACAAAAAAATATATCCATTTTAAAATCTGAAAATGAAACCAAGGATTTGGGGTAAATTATTTTTCTTCTAAAAATGAAACCGCTTCGAGTAGAAGAATGAAATTGAACTCAAATGAATGTCGAATTTTTCTGCTTTCAGGAAGAAAATGGATTAACTTTTACAACCCCTCATCAGACCGCCGCCGCCGCAGGAAGTAGGGCAAGGGGACGACAAATCAGGAAGGGGGAAGCAAAACATGCTATATAGGCTTGTCAGAGCATAATTAACATTCCCTGAAAATATCGTCGACCAACTGGGTGCACTTCATATTTTGCGGTCACCTCTCCATTTATGTATATGGGCTGTAATCGGAAATATTAATGACCACTTTTTGAGCCGATTTGGTAACTTTACGGCGTTCTAGAGGCTAGGAAAGATGCTAGTCACATGGAAAAATGTTATATATGAAAACTATGGGATATTTTATGCTCTACAGCTTTTGAATAGATATAATTTTTTATTACGAATTACCCAAACCGAGATAAATGCGAAAAAGCAATTGTTGCTCTAATTTTGTTAACTTTTTCGCGCTATACCTCCAAAAGTATTAATTTTACGAAAAAAGTTGATGCAACTAAATTTGTAGATATCTTCGAAAACTAAAATATTGTTTTTAAATTGTTGTCTAGCATATTTAGCAGGTGAAATATTTACGACCAAATATAAGTTTATCCAACACCCCCCACATATCCCCATCTTCGTCAGCTTTATCGTGGACAGGCAGAAAATATAATTTGACTGTAATACAAGGAGTAACTACCTAGACGAGAATATTTTAGTGAGGACATAATGGTATATTTAAACTTTTCTATTGTCTATCATTTATTTTGCGCCACTTCCACTTATGCACGATAAACATTTGAATCATCTTTTCGAGCCAGGAATGCTTCGCTCGCTATATTATTATAAATATATACGTTTATACGGAAAAGTGTTGAATTTCATCCTTTTTGGTTTAGAGGGGGTTCGTAATTATTTGTAGTCATAAAACATAATTAAATTTCTGAAAAGTTTATAAACGATAATTTGTCATAAGATTCCGTAGAGGGGGGGGGCAAAATCCGAAATAATTACATGTTATTAATAAAATGCAAAAATAAAAGTCTTTCATCACAACTTAATTCCATATTCTAATAAGCACAACTTACTCTGTGTTGGGAGAATATACTCGGCTTCGCTTAAGTTGTAGAACGCACAAAAGGCAAACATTTTTCAGAGAGGTCTTGACAGCTAACGGATTCAATACTATAACATAACTATTACTCTTGTTGATTGAAATATTTGATATATTTAAGTTGGATGTATTTGAATCTAATATGATACCTTTGAACCAAAAATTCATATTGTAGTTGTGAAGTAAACCAAACAATATATTGTCGAATTGACATGATTTTTGTTTGTTTTTACATTAGATAATGTATTTGATCGTGATGGATTCAAATACTGCAGCATTTTCAAATCAAATAAATGTGTATATTGTAGGCGCATAAACTAACATAAATATATGTATTTAATTAGAGCTGCGTTTTTTCTCAATTTGGCCCATTTATGTATTTCTCTGAGTGTCCGCTATTGAAATACCTCTTCGGTCTAGAAAGTTCCTAGACGCCTTTTCTTATAAAGCTAATTTAGGTTTAATTAACGTGATGATTGACTTATTGATAAGTATTAATAAGTTTAATTCATTCAATGATCATGTCAACTTCACAATGGATAGACATATTAAAAAAAAACAATATTTTCCGGAAAATGCCTAATGCATTTTATGTATTGTAATTCTATAATAGTAACATTTTGGGTATAACTTAATGTTTTGTAATCTGTAAGATTGCAATGAAATCAATAGATGAACAGAAAAATAAATAAAATGAAATTGTTTAGGGCAAGTGTGTACGCTCCGATACATCTGCTCATAATATTCTCCCAATGGGTAATGTGAGTGAAGGTGGAAGTAAGTACCTAAAACAAAAATTATGCTCTTGCAGAAAGCGTATAATATAATTTAGTGTCTGTGGGGATAGATGTTTGTCTGAAGTTTCTGGGTGCTTTGCTTCTGTTTTGCAACATAAACGAACTGGCAGTGTTGTTGTCCTGGGTACTTGGCTGGCGCCGATGTCTGGGCTGAGGAGAGTAGTTACCCCTCCACTCAGTTCGTATTGTTGGATTGTATGATAAACAAACAAGCTGTTTACGAAAGCTCTGCACGCCAATGAATATTTCTCTAGGTTGCTACCTTACCTAATGAAGCTCTAAACCCGTGCAACAATTTCCTTGATCATCTCACAACACTTTAATCACTTGGGTAGGGACGGCTCCCATTTAGTGTGGAAGCACCGAAGGTTGTCTCGCCACGATGAGGATCTCAGGAGGGTAATCTCAAAATAATAGGTGAGGTTTTTCTTCGATGGGAATCTCCCAATGTATTGCTAATTCAGGAATTTACTACAATCCCTATAGCGTAGTCGCTCGAAAGCAGCAGACCGATTTGTGGGGCTTCAAAGGGGGTGCCTGCACTCCAGATTTGCAAATGCATTAAATTCGCATTTAAAGAAGCGTTTCAGCCTTTGTAAGTTTTGCAAATCTCATTACCACTGGTAGTGTGCCGGCGGATTTTGCAAGCAGAGCCCCTGCAATGCTTCCGGTCTCAGCAAGCAAATTTTCCTTGGAATTTCTGCAGAACCCACCGGAATTTTTCTTTCAGTTCTTCGTTCCCTTGAGGCAGTTTGCAGAGCTCCTGTAGCGCTAAGCTGCTACATATCCATCCCCGGGCTTATGTGAGTTATAACCCGCCAAGTGGTTTGTCGAAAAGCTATTTATTTGCAGTGCCAAGACTGGGGATTTACGCTGCTGTTGTTTCCATCCGAACGGCCTTGACTCGTCGAGTCCTGGCCAAGGCAGCCTGCAATTAATTCTACGCGAGCTCTCGTACAAACCCTTCAGGGGAAAATGCTTGCAAGAGCCGTAATCAGTCGCTGCGCCATTTTTTAGTGAGTACTTAATAACGCCCGCGTTTGCCCGCAATTATATCCAGGCGTATTGGCCGCGGAGTTACATTTAAAAATGCCAACCTCCCCTGGTCTGGTATTAATGAGGTGATCAAAGCGGAGCGAAATAAATTAATGACCCATTGCGGCTTCGGCGAATTCGCCGCGCGTCTTGACCGCCATTTTTAGGGCCGCAATACATTTTGTCGAGCAAGAAAGCTTAACGAGGAATTGCCTCGCTCCGAGTTAAAAACACAAAAACTTTATTACATGCGATTAAGACCGCTGCCGCTGGTCCTCGCCATCCCGTAAGCGTAATGGGGCTATTTTGCTCCTTCCTCATAAATGATTAAGTAGCCAGGTAGTTGCTGCGGGATGGAAATTTGCTTTTTTGCGCTTAATCCCCCACTCGGCCATAAATTACTTTCTGCTTTTATATTTCATTAAGATGTAAAAAGTTTTCCTCTAGCGGTCTAGAGTTATGCCCGTGCTTAGTGCTGATAGCGTACGCTAGCTCCTAGCTGCAGGCTAGGACTAGGGGTGTAGTCGGTGCCGCAACTAATATACGGGGCTTTGGCGTATTAGGTACATGAGCAAGTACTTACCGTGATACAACTTTGGGCAACCAATCACCGCCGCAGTATTTCGCCAGGACTGGATCATTAGTGGAGCTGCCGTCGTAGAATATCAAGTGGTCCCGCTCCCCAGTGCAATCAGACCATGCACGTATTGAGCGGGATGTTTTATTGAAGCTGGCTATGGACCTGGAACAAAACAAATATTATAAGCAGGACTCCAGGGCATGCGAGAAAGTTTTATGTTTTTTCGTTTGTTCTACCCGCGCTGAGGAACATCGGGTAATTGAGAATAATCCCATATACGAGTATTAGGTGCTCCTGCTGGAGACGACGCACAGACACTGGGGTGCTGCAGTACTAATCTCGTTGTTGGGATGATTAATTAGTTGTTATTAAAGTAAAGTATTCGAAAGAGGTTAACTTATTTCATAATAAGGCAAACAGGTGCTTTTATTTGGAAATTCCTGAAGACTTGCTACACTGCCTAGGTATTATGAATACATACATAGATATGTATATGCGGCTAGTTTCACAATAATAGGAATTTGGTGAGCTCAGGTCGTAGATTCATAATTTTTCAATTTATGTCCTTACTGATAAATTCTAATAAAGGTTTACATCTGTTTACAATTGGGCATTAAAAATCAGAATGCCTCGTTCTTATTGTTAGTAATGGCTATGTTTTCTTTCATTCGGTGAGCGATTAGTCGCGCGAGTGCGTTAAGGGTTAAGTTCCCCTCCAGGGAAGTTATACATTGATGTTCTGTTTTAAACGTGAAAGTGTGCTTTGAATTCTAAGCTCAATTCCTTGGTATGCAGTATTCTATTTTTAAGAATTTTAATGGATTTATGTGATAAGTTAAATACTTCCGGTAATGTTTACCGTAAACACTCTTTTAAGTAAAAAAAAAATTGTTTTATAGCAGGTTTCGGGAAAATTCATTCGTAAATGAAAGAAAAATACATTCTTATTGTTTACTTTCATTCGCGGATGAATATTTGAGTCTGAAGATTCGTAAGAGAATTTTCACTGCCGAGAATTTTTGAATACATTCCATTCGCCAGCGAATGAATATGAGAGAATGTTCTTCAATTTCATCAAAAAAGTGAGGAAGAATGAAAACCAATCATTCGGAATGAAAGAGAATATTCTCATCTTTCATTCTTTTATTGTCGATGAGATTGAGTGGATCAAAACTTCTAAACAAAACGACTTTGAATTTGTTTCGTGACTGTGAGTTTTTGTTTGTGATTATAATTATGAGTCAGAAATCGAATATACATATATAAAAATAAATACGTGTCTTAGATAAGAACACTGATTCTTCAAAGTGCTTGTAATGTGACAGGATTTGAAAGGCACAATTATTAGGGAATAATAAAAAACATTATATAACTGTGCACAAGCATAATTTCGACAATGAAGAACCATCTTCGTGAAGTGAAAGAAGTGCCGTCGTCGAAGTGTCACGTATATTAATCTCAAGCTAAACAATACTGAGTTTTATAGTGGTGTGTCGGATTAGCGTATGTTAAAAATATTCCCACCAGAATATTCAAAGACGACTTGTATTTAAAAAAAATAATTGATTCACGAAGGATCGTTCGATTTAAATTTAAATTCAAAAAATATAATTGTTCACTTGAAAGTGTGCTCCAAAGAAATTAAAGAAATCTTATCTAGATGAAGAAAATGAAGATGCCCTGTTTACAAGTTGATGTGGCCATAAGAATGGAAAAAAGCATTCTAGAAATTAATATCCAATATATGATGGATTTTAAAATTACTTCAATACCAAAGCAATAATCTAATTAAAAATAAGACATATGGCAGTTTTGCTGAAAGAGCAGATAGTGAAATGCTTAAACGAGTTCAATATAGATATTTCACAAATATCTTCTACTACTACAGATAACGGTGCAAATGTATTAAAAGCAGCCAAGTTTCTTCAACAAGAAATGCAAGAATCACAAAACAATGAAGACAACGACAGAGTTTCAACTATTTCTGGGAGCGATACTGGTGAATATAAACAAATCCATACGCGTTTGAAATTAGTTTTAACTATGTTAAGATGTGCGGCTTATACTTTGCAATCATCTACTCATGATACCTTAAAGCATATGCAGACGAAAATAGAAGAATGCCGAAAAGTAGTGAAAATGCTGAAGACTAATATCAGAGCTAATCTTATCGCAGAGTGCAGAAAGCCGTGTTCTTTTAATGTTCCATATAAAACTTGCCACTTCTCTTCCTATACCTACAACACTGAAGTTCCTGCTTTTTATCGGAAACAGTGGAGAGTTCTATCGAGAATATCACACATTTTGAGAAATTTCCCTTTTTTTTTGGAATGATTCAAACTACACTGCAAATATAAACCGTCATTTAGAATTGTCAAAATAGAGAATTTGGCAGAATTTATACAAGTCCTACGGAACGGAGATGACTTTTTGCATTGGTGCCTGGCCGTTGTTCCACATCGTCCACGAAATGCTGATGTAGTCTTCAGCGCAGAGCCTCATGGTCATATTGTTCGACGCTGGAACACAAGGTAACCTCAGTGGCTCCTTTCCATGAAAAGTCTACTCTAAAATCAACATCAAAAACAGCCTTTTCGGATGGTGATTGGCGCCTGGTGACCATATCTCCCCGCAGAATGAGAACCACACCTTTTTACCAAGGAGCATAGTGCAAGCCTGACCTAATTCAAGCTGAGAGAATGTGTTCGCTTAATGCGATCTTTAAGAACTATTAGAGAATTTGACGCTGCCATCAGAATGAAATCATAAGCGTACTGAATCACGATCTCCTTAGAAGGTACCGAATTGTGCAAAGCCGTCGAGAAAATGTTGAAAAGGAGAGGACTAAGGCTTCCCTGTAGTATTCGTCTTTCCACCGCTTTTGAATGACCTCCCACATGCAGGAGCTTATGCCCGGATTCAGTTCGATTGAACTAGTATCATAAATACAGTAAATTCTCAATCGCATCGACCTGGAGTAAAACACGAATAACAAAACATGGAATATATTTTATTTACGAATAAAGCCCTAGACTTCTGTTTCTAAAAAACCAGGTCAGTCAGTTATTTGATGAAGAGGGAAGCCACCCATCAGTATTGCCAGATAGTGCTTACCGTTATCCACAATATCGTAGGAGCTATCAAGATCGAGGCATATCAGGCCAACAAATTTATTGCACGATTTCAGGTCTGCTATTTTTTGTCTTATATGACCCAAACACGTTGTCGCAGATCTACCTTACTGGTTTGCAAAAGAGTGGTCCGCAGCCATTTAATTTTCCTTAATTTTTCTTCGATTTTTAGTTCCATAAATTAATTTGTGATCTGTAGTAGAACATTTATGAGTGCGATAGGCCTGTAGCTGATAAATGGAATCGGGGCCCCTGCACGGCTTGAGAAAAGGGACTTTTCTGGTGGATGGCCACTTTTCAGGAATCTCTCCTGTGGTATATGCCTCCTTGAGAAAAAGGATCAACGCCTTCTTTCCGGATAATGATAGGTTTTTTATGATCTCTTAGGTAATCGCATCTTTACCTGGGGCTGATGACATGATGATTGCTTTGCCAGCTATCATTCAGAAAATTTACTGCGAAGTTATTGTCACAATAACCTAATAGCATAGTGATATCCATTATTCATGGAAAAACTGCTCAGAGGCACATAGAACTATCTCTCACAGATTCAAGATTGTGTTAATGCAATGCACCTACATATGTACCTAATTGCGGGAGAAGTGCAGTGTTATCTATCGATGCGGTGCATAAGAATAACCAGAACATAGTTGCTGGTGACAGAGTTATTAGTTATGTAACAGATCTTGACACCGTTCAGGCCACATTAACACGATCTAACTTTTGTTCGACCCAGTCCTCGGATTCGCTTTGTTCTGTCCATCCCTTCCACTCCACCTCTCTCATGCAAGTTCTTTAATTCTCATACAACAAAAGTTAGATCGTGTAAATGGGGTCAATGCCGACTAGCGGCATCGCATTTATAGTCAAGACTCTAATATTTACATTCTGGAAGTACTACAGAGTGGTACTAAGGTCTGAGCACGCCACAAACCGTTTCGATACCGATCATATCGAATGAGTTTATTGTCAGAGTCCAGTTGCTATATTCTTTAAGTATTAGAGGGTTGTATTGAGAACGTAGAAACCGCCTCGACACCATCGAAGTGTTTCAAAAGAATTTGCAATTGGCCCCAGTTGGGCCTCGAGCAGATGGCCAATTGGTGGAAGCAGTTAACGTCGCAAACAAAGCGTTGTTCCAAAAAGGGAGCCGCCTTCTATTTCTCAAATTGTATAATATAATAGCTAGATGTAGTTGTTATAGGATTAGTTGCAAGCTAAATAACAGTTGCAAGTTAGATAACAGCTCGTTTTAGTTGAAACGAGGCCAGTTGTCGTTCAGATTCAGCATATCACTAACTTGTCTTTAGCCAGTAAGCTGTAGTATTGTAAATAACCTAACATAAGGTAAAAACCGGTGTTTTTTGATTTATATCACAATAATCGTATAAAATACTAACGAAAGAAGACGATTGTACTCAACGGAGGCTGAATGTCGACTGATGTCGAGGCGACCCTAGAGCAGGTATTTATCTGCCCGGTCCGGAATTATGTTCTAGGACTATCCCTAAACAAGATCTGAACGTATATAGATTAATATACACAACTCAAAAATTTGAGTTTTGGCCAGCTTTTTGGGATTCTGCCCCACTGTGCGCTTGTGGAGCTCCCAACCCATGACTCGATAATTCTAAACTAGTTTGGCAGAAAGCACAGAAGAGAATTTCCGAACTGTCATAAAATTTGAAGTTTCCCTCCACCAGGACGGCGGGCGAGACGGAAAACGCCAGTTATAATTTTTCCTACAGTTGTCGGTAGTTGCTTTGAACAGAAAAACAAGGATGCTGACGTGTCGCGACAAAAAATATGAATCATTTATTTTTACATGTCCGATAAATGAATTTACCCTTTTAACAACGCCAGAAATGTCAGTGGTAATGGAAGTTTTTCTTCAGGGAAATATAAAATGTTGGAAAATAATTGAAATTTTCGTGCCGCGATGATGTCGAATCCTGGTCGTGGGCTCCACTACTATACAAGCAAAATGGGTTTCATGCGTCCTTTCCCTTCGTATACAATATACATATTAGAAAGAAGTGAACCGCGAAGACAGTTATTTACCCAATAGCTTACGCTTCATTTTAAATTATGTTAAAATCTTTTCCCCTAATGATAATGCGCGTATAATCGCTAAATAAAGAACGTAATATTACACGCTTTGCAATGATTGCTGTTGGCTTCAGAAGGAAATTAAAACATTTGTGTTGTAATTTGTACCTTCGAAATGAGTAGGTAATGTGCTTTAACAGGGGCGGATCTACGAGGGGGCTGAGGGACCGTTCCCCCAAACTCGAGGAAATTTTTTTTAAATCTTCATGCTGAAAGTATGAAAGGTTCAAACTTTTAAATATTATATTGTAAACATACATTGACCCAAATTGTAGTTCACAAAACAAGCGTGTAACCAAGCACTTATTTTCGACTCTCTTTGTTTATTCAGAAAAACTCCATATTTTCTGTTTTGGAAAATACTTTGGGCGTAATCTGCGAGAAACTTTACTAACCATCCATCGCTGTGTGATTCCATAGACTTTACTATAATGGGCAAACGATATGCAAGAATGAAAGTTATGATGAAACTGAACTTGACTACAATGTGATTTATGCAAACTTAAGCAATCATGTTTCAAAGTAGATGGCCCCTTTATTGGAAAATACATTTATATTAAATTACCAATTTTATCATCCCATACGTTATACACGATATAAAAGACACAAGAAACACATAAAATGAAGTCATATTTTCAAACGAAATTCAAAAAATTTCGCCCCCACTACGCTCACGCTAATGTTCCATATTCACTTTCAGCTAACATATTTCATTAGCAGCTATTCTTGTTTTAATACATGTTTGACATGTTTTTATTACTTCATGCAAGATAAGAAAAAATTCCGAAAATCAAGTTCCCCCCAAGATTTTGCTCTGGATCCGCCACTGGCTTTAATTTGCGGAGTAATTTTACAGCTATTCTATTAGAAATTCATTTTATTAATAAAATGACTGTAATTTAGTCAATTTTTACAGTGGACCTACATAAAATACTGTTCATGCCTTCGTGTATGCCTATCATTCTGTAACACAATTCGAAGGTTATATAATATAGCATGTTGCAAGTTGAAACGACAATATTATGGGGCAGTTGGTAAATAATATCGTAAAGTTGGGTGTTCAATTTGGTTACTTTGAAACAATTCTTATTCCTTTAAATCACACATATAAGATTTAACTGCATTTCGTTTCGATTTAAGTACTTCAAACTTAATTAAATGTGCCTACGTAAAATACCTGCAGAAAACTGCAAAGGACCACTGAATGCAGTTCGATGCAATAAACTTAAACTTTAATGGAAACAGATGTGGCCGGGATAAATCCAGCGAAAAAGTTTCCTTTGCTTTTGGAATATTTGTTCAGTGCTACCCCAGCTTCCGGGCTCAAATTTATTTCGTACGCCATGCTTTGTAGGAGCCCCGGGAGCTTTTCATTTCGCCGGACTTCAATAGGGACCTTTTTTCTTTATGGGCCGCCGCCGCCTAGGGTTAACGTTGCCAATTAACTTCAAAAATAACCCATTCCCGTCCGGTTCATTAGCTCAACCGCAAATAACCTGTGAAAAAAATTTTCAGGTGATTTTAAACATTTCACTGGTGTTCACGATTTAATTTCGTTAAACCAGAGGCACGTAGTCCCTAGCTATTCGTAACTATCTACCAGAAAATAGGGATAAGAATTCTGAGCTCGCCACACATTCCGGCACCCTATACGTTCCGTACTTTAGCAGCTGTCCTTTTGTGTCCCCGTGAACTTTCGACAAAAAGGTGGAGGCGTCGGCGCCTACATGGAAACCACTTACCTTTTGACCAGGGCCTTGTGTTGATTTTCTTGACTAACTGAGATCATTGCATGCTTGCATGTAGGAACTGTCTTTTGGCGTATTGTCCAGTAGCAGGTGACGTTTCTTGGATACATTCCAGGATAATTTGGGCTCTGAAGGCGACATTTTTTTCGATAGCATTCATCGAATTGTCGGGTGCAATATGTGCCCGGCGTTACTCGTCCTAGTTCCAACAGTTCGTCCGGGACTCCGTACCTGGAATCATACAAAGGAAAGGGCATTAGTTCGGGCGAGCTGCTGAGCCAAGCAGACAGAATACTTTCATGCTTTCAAGAGGTCGTTTCTTTGAAAACTCACCTGACTATAGCGTCTGATTGACTGATAAATTTGTATCGTATAAGAAACAAGAATGGGCTCTCCTCCTGCTGGCTCGGCGGATGGAATACCTGGGAAAACCGTATGGTGGTGTTAGTATAGACATGAATTTTCCTAAACTGATAGTATACATAAATTTCCCTATTTAAAATTGAACTTGGCATGTCATATTCTTCAAGGTAAATTACATAAATGCTCAAAAGAAACCAGGACGGTACAAAGTAGACGAATTTCATATTCAAGGGATTTTCCTCTAGATGGAGTAAGAAGGTAAAGACCAGACGTTCCAGCGTCTGTACTGGGACGACTCCTCCACGCTACAAATCTTCTTCGTCATTGTATGCAAGTGCAATTTGTTTTTCTGCACTGCTGATTTTTGTGTACCATCTTCCTTCAGCAATATCGTTTTAATTCCATTGATTGTGGGCGGGTTGGAGAAGCATTTCGGGTGCAGCTTTAAAGATTTTTCTGCAGAGTGGTTTCGATTTAAGTCTTTCCAATTTCTTGCAATTTATAGAGGTGAAGGCTGAAGGTTTCTAAATAGCAAATTTAGCAATACTGATCGAAATAATTGGCAATAAGTTTTAGACCAGGAGCCTGTAAGAAATTTAAGCTAGTTTGTGCAGGAACTCCAAGTGAAATTTATAACAGCAGCAAGGAACGAGAACAAAACTGGGGGATATTTGAAATGTTTCCAAAAACGACATAGATATCGGTATTAGGAAGACAATTTGACATGAAAAATTCCAGCAAGAGTAAAATCGAAAATGATTGAAAACCGCAAAAATCAAAGAGTACGGGATTCATAAAATTCCGTCAGATTAGTGAAAAACTACTCTGTCAATTACAGTATGTATAAAATGCCTCTGATATCTGTTTTAATGAACTGACCTAATCTGGCCGGAGTACTTTCGTTTCAGTCCTTATGAGGTTTAGGTAATTTGACCGTCCAGACCAGTCGATAAAATCCAAAACAAAGGCTGCTGCGCATATGGCATCTCCCCTATCGTAATAAAAAGTTGAGCTATCTCCATGGCCAAGCCGCTGAGAAAATTGTTTCACCTGTCCTACTCGACAGGTATTTTTCCTACATCATGGAAGCTTCCCCATATGCAACCCACACCCAAAAAAGGAGAAGGCTGCGATTCCTCCAACTACAGACCGATTGCATCAGCATCCAGTCTATCGAAGGTTTTTGAATCATTGATTAACAACCAAGTGATGAGAGCTAGAAATGGGTCACCTTATTAACGACTAGCTACTTACTAGTGTATCTCACTGAGCGCTGGAATACATGGCTTCATAATTAAGAAGAGTCTGAGGTCGTTACCCTGGATATCTCGAAAGCTTTCGGCAGAGTTTGGCACTACGATCTTTTGGTCAAACTCCAATCTTATATTCTGGATCCCCTCCTGCTTAATTGGATTATTAGTTTTCTGACAGGTGGTCTCATTAAGGCAATGTTGGATCTGGATGGCGAAACTTCAGATTCCCACACTATTAATACCATTGTTCCTCAAGACTCAGTTCTCTCTCTACGCTATTTATTTTGTTCATAGACGATATCCTCGGTATAACCTCGAATCTCATACAAATCTCTGCAGCCGACAGTACGCCAGACTTCAGACTCTTTTAACAATTTGGATATTAAAACCCAGTGTCGTCTGATTTCCCTAAAGCGGAATTGAACCCCCTCTCAAATTGTTTATCGGTGGAGTAAGTATTCCTAATTCCTTGCTTAAACGTTTAACGAACTGAAATACAAGGTGGTCTCAATTGGACTGACCCTATTTTCAGCATCGCAAAAAATGCAATGAAATGATTAGGTTCATGCAACGCCACCAAAAATTTTTCTTCCTCCAACATAGCGCTGATCTATAAGTTCTATATCAAATAGTTATTGCTGATCAAGCCTAGCCGACACACATTTGGACTGAGACAGCACGCACAGCACTGTCCACCATGGACAAGGTCCAAAAAAGAACTTTCCATCTCTTTGAAGACAACTCCATCAGTTCGCGCATAGATTTCTTAGAGCACCGACGGAATGTGGGTTGTTTCTCAATATGCCATAGGGACTTATAGGGATATCGTTCCGGAGAAATTTCTAATCTGATTCCTTGCAGATCTCTTCTATACGAGGCGTCTCCCGAGGTCACCCTCACACTCTTGAGGTGAACTTTGGTCGCACAGTGAAATATCGGATGCATTTTATAATCCGTTCAGCATGGATGTAGAGCAATATTTGCCACTATCTATGATCTATGAATATTTAAGCGAAATGTGGACAATTACGTGTGTAACTCAGACTCTTTATTCCCTATTCCCTACCACTTCTGTTCTTCTTGCTAATGCTGTGCAATAGCTTCATGGGTATCCCCTTAGGTTTGGCATCACCAAAAAATATACAGTGGAGGAAATAGATATAAAGCCACTTATTTTATTTGTAAAACTTATTTTCTATGCACATTCCGAGGGCGATTGATTGACTTTATTTACTGAAGCATGTTTGTTCTTGATACCGATATACCATTGTATAAATTATTACAGGTTAGGAAGTATACCGAGAAAAAGTACATTTGAACCGAATTTCCAAGGAAATATAAAGCCAGTGTGAATTTGAGTACTATTATACAAGGTGGCACAAATGTTGTCACCCGATGCTCTTTGGCTGTAATTTTTTTCATGAATGAAAAACTTTCGTTCTGCTTTTGGATTGGGTTTATTTGATGTCTTAATTTTTTCACAATAAATCGAGAAAATGATATCGGCCAAGTGGCCGCCGCCAGAATTGTTGACCATACGGGCCCGATTTAATCCATTCTATCACTCTTGCCAGAACTTCCGGCCATAGGTTCTCGTATTCTTGACGGATATTCTCTTTGAGGCCTTTAAGAGTCTGAGGCTTGTTGGCATAGACTTCTGACTTTAAGAAACCTCACAAAAAGAAGTCTGGAACTGCTAAATTCGGCGATCTTGCCGGCCAGTGAAAATCACCAAATCGAGAGATTAGGCGACCTGGAAATGCACAATCATTCCACGTTCTTGAGGAGTATAAGAATTCATGTCTTATTGACGTGTATTTTGTATCTGCTTATTTTATAAATGGCAAAGCAGAACTGACATTTGCCGCCATTTGCAAAAATTATGCCATATTCCTATAGGGTGATAACTTTTGCGCCACCTTGTATTAGTGAGTCAAAATACAATTAGTGAATAAAATACGTTGATTTAAGATAGCGAAATAACTTTAACAAAAAAAATGCCTAGAGGATCTAAGCTCACTGAACTAGAGATCGGGAAAATTGAGACATTCTCTAAATAGGGAATGTCCAATAGACAGATCGCGCAAGAAATAGGAAGGTCACAATCAGTTATCAACAATTACATAAATCTGAGAAGAACAAAATCATTCAAAAAACAGCAAAAGAAAAGCTGACAGACGAACTACATTTACCAATTACCGTTAGACGTGTCTGACAAAATTGGTTAAAAAGTCGGGACATTGAAATTTGGCCAGTGTGTACTCCCGTGTTAATTCAACAATTTGTTTGAACTTAAAGCAGCCATTCAAGAAGTTTGAAACAATATTCCTACAGAAACCTTTCAAGGTCTTGTAAATTCAATGCCAAACCGCATTTTTGAAGTAATTTAAAAAATGGTGGATCCACAAAATATTAGAAATAGTGTTGAATAAAAACAAAGTGATTCTATAGGTATTTCCTCTCAAAACTGAGGTCATTAGTAGTTTTTTTCAATGTTTGAACCTATTGTTAATTTTTTATGTGTAATTAAATGTATCATTAGAATATATAACCAACACACCATACTTTACGTGTTGTCACAAAAAATGTCTATTTAAGTGAGTGGTTTTAAAGGTATTTATTTATATACAAAACAAAATTAGGTGTGTAACGTTCTATCACTACCTGATCTTGGATTTATCAGTAAGGTTTATATAAGCAACAAGAAACCAATAAGGTCGGTATTTTATTCACGAGGTTAATGTTAATCAGACTGCGAATATAAATTTGTGAAAGCCACCACCTTTCGTTGATTTTTACGCTTTGAAGTTTAGAGTATTCTAGATATTTTTTTACAAGGGTTTCTAAATGAATTTATTATTGTTATTATTTATTTCAAACAAGGATTGTACATAAGACACAGTCGTATTTCTGTACATGCGAAAGTGGCGTCAATATAATATAAATATATAATGAAATTCCAAATACAATAACACCTAACAATAAATATAACACTAATAAAATAAGAAGAAGGAGAAGAAATATATATTTTGTAGATTAAATATTTCGCGTGTTTCCACAAGAGGAAGAAGGTGTACAGTACGAAGCTGGAATGGGAGACTAGCCGTAAGTTCACGTTATACCTACTAGAAACTTTAAACGCGTTTTTCCCGAAACTATGTATGTATGTTTTTAAACAGTGTCAGCATGATAACTCGGTCAATTTTCCATATTTGTTAATTTTTTTTTCCAAATCTTGATAATTATTTGCTCTTTAGTCTGACAAGACATTTATTTCATTTTTTGGTTAGACAATTTCCTATAAATTATTAAACACAATTTATCTATTTTTTAATGCATAGATACTAAAGTTTGAAATACATACTGTAATTTCATTATTTTGAAAAAATTAATATTTGCTTTTATTTTTGCAAATTGGATAATTTTTGGCGAACTTATGATGTTGAGACAAAGGCGCGCCATGATTTTCATCAGTAATACATTTATATATGTGAAAAATAATGTTAATATTGGAAAAAAAATTTAACAATGTAATTTTCTTTTCACCATGTAACCTTTATAATAATTTTAAAATTGACTAGGTTTTCAGCGCGCGCTGGGGTGTGTGAGCCCTTCAGGAGGATATGACTGGTTTTGGAGCGCAGTTCTCTAACATTTTGATAACACAAAGAGACGCAGTTTAGCGAGGAGAGGAAAAAATAATAACTAAACTTACGAAGAAAGTTTAACATTGTACCCCTTACATAGTTCCCGAAAAACACACCTAGAAACTCATAACTGTAGGCAGAGACATGATCAAACCATTTTAGCCCGCTCATACACAAGCCGTATGATTGATATCGATGGCCAGTTCACGTCGCCTTCAAATCGCTCATGCAGAATATCCATCGTGGCATGCGCTGTGTGGCGCATAGCGCCATCCTGTTGGAACAACATGTCGTCGGTATCCTGTTATATCATCCAGTTTAAGCCATAAGATGTTGCTTATCATCGATCTGTATCGTCGCAAAAGATGATTTTGATGATGAACCTTTTTTCTGCTTTAACAACATGTCCGCTATAACCTAAGGAATTTCGAGCATCCCTATTGAAAGACCCTTTAGTTCCGTAAATTCCGTGCGGGAAAACCGACGTTAGGTGCCGAGTGTCGGTTGTTCTCATTTCACTCCCAAGCAGCAACAATTATCGCTTACTTTCATAAGAACTGCTCTCTTTCAACAAACTTTAGGCTACATTCACCATTGAGAATTGTTTAGAGTAAACCAGCTATTGTAGTGCGCCGCCAAGGATTTTCATTTCAGTATCATAAAGCGGTCACATTGTGATATGATTTTAAGGAATTAGGCTCCTTTGTCACCAAGTAGCGTGTGGTCGTGTACATAACTTAACTAATGCTGAACCCATGGAAAGGGCTCCTCAACTTGCATTACCGGTGCTCGGATCGCCCTACTTGCCAAGTAGAACTCACATGCATTTAACACGCTTCAGATGGAAACCAGCGGAAGAGGTTGCAAGCATCTGAATTTTTATGTAGCTCTATTTATTGTTGGAAAAGTTTGTAAGCATCAAAAACAGGAAGAGGAGAATCGTTACAAGGGAGAACAACAGAAGACGAGAGGATGGTCTAAAACTGGAGCACGCTATCCCCGCCCCGACTATTACCTCATTTCGGAGGGACAAAGCCGTTCATTCACTTGCCTCCAAAGGAATCGTATCGAAGAGTCAAACGAAGAAGGGGCGCTGAGCCGTGCTGGTTCACCATGTTCACCATGTACGTCTCTTTGCGAGCCACCGTGGAATCTATTTATAAGGAAGCGCGGCCAGAAACAAAAGCCCCATAAGTATCACCGTATGCGTGATGCTCCACGGCACGAGAGCTTCGTCTGATGATTAGTAGCTACTTTGGCACGTTCGTAAGATTTGCGCCTGGAGATACCCAAAACGAGATTTTCCTAGCAAAATCGAAATCCGCCCCCGGCTATGACGCTGGCCGAAGAGCAGGATCCATGCTCACGTGCAAATAGGCTCCCATGGCAGTTAAGTGAGTACGACAAACAATGAACGCGAGATATATGTATGCATAAGGGCGAGGGGAATGACTCCTCGACTCCTCCACAACCCAAGAGACTTTTGCGACACAAGTAGCTCATCAACGTTCTATGGAGTTTCATTGAAATTTTTGCAAGAGGACTCAAATCATGGTGATGTCCGTTTCGAGAGGATTTTAAGGAGCACTGAAGTAATAGAGAACTGTTAAATTACTTCCATGAATAAGGCCACAGCGGCAAACAAAAACTTATTACTCGCCACAGAAAGCGTGGAGCCGCGATATTTCAGGGTCGACTTGTCTTTTCTTGGGAATTACTGTACTCCGTCTTTAAAATTTGCTGACCTCACATAGCTTACGGACAACTTAGGTACTGTCATAAAATCGTTTTTGATTACAATTCGTTTATTTCATCTCTTGCAATTACAACGAAGTCCTCCAAAATTAATGTCGGGCAGGAACTTGGTATTTGTTTCGACCCGACTTTCGTCCTGTTGATGAATATAGCCTGCCTGTTGGATAATTAAAATTTCATTTTATGATGGAAAATTTTTTGCCAGCCCCGGTCAATGCCGCAAGAGTTTAAAATTCAGGTGTGTCTCACAAACGCGGTGGATGTCGGTTGAATGCCACGTCCCGGCGAACTACCAGTTTCCAGTGAAAACCTCAGAATTTATGCCGAAACGATTCCCGAAATATGCATGGCTGCATGTGAATATAATTTGTTAAATGATAAATTAAGAGAACATTTCGAAGTATGAATAAATTTATGGTATATCTACATACATGTGTATATAATTCACAAAGAAATTGCCACTGTACTAAATTATTATATTGGAGTCGGCCACTATAGCGTCTAGTTATTTATAAGTAACTAGCTTGCCTGGACCCGGCGTTGCTCAGGACACTATTCAATTTTACGCCCCCTCCCTACAGCACCCCCTGTATTTCCCAGCGGAGTGGGGTTGGTCTCATTAAATCAAACATAAATTTCTACACAATACCCCCATACATCAATTTCACCTGTTCCTAATAATTTTTGTACTATAAATAAAACAAAATTTTCATTTAATTCCAATCGGCAGGGGTAAACTTTTTGCCGCTTTCAAAAAGTTTCCACTTTCAACACCCGCAGTATCTTAATTTATTTTTCAGCACACGTGCGGGGTAAGTGGTACCTTACCGCACGGGTTTCCATGCGGTAAATCATCAATTAACCACGGTGCGCTAAGGAGCCGATTGCCCACGATGGCTATAAACGAACTCGCTTCGCTCGTGCGTCTAACACCGCCATCGTGGGCAATCGGCTCCTTAGCGCACCGTGGTTAATTTATGAGTCACCGAATGGAAACATGTGCGGTAACGTACCTACTGCTTACCCCGCACTCGTGCTGAAAAATAGCATACGTAACTCGGGCGGTAAGTAGCCGAGTGCCCATGATGGCTGTTAACGCACTCGCTTCGCTCGTGCGTCAACACCGCCATCGTGGGCAATCGGCTACTTACCGCCCTTGTATCGTAATATACTATTTCAGCACACGTGCGGGGTAAGTGGTACCTTACCGCACGGGTTTCCATGCGGTAAATCATCAATTAACCACGGTGCGCTAAGGAGCCGATTGCCCACGATGGCTATAAACGAACTCGCTTCGCTCGTGCGTCTAACACCGCCATCGTGGGCAATCGGCTCCTTAGCGCACCGTGGTTAATTTATGAGTCACCGAATGGAAACATGTGCGGTAACGTACCTACTGCTTACCCCGCACTCGTGCTGAAAAATAGCATACGTAACTCGGGCGGTAAGTAGCCGAGTGCCCATGATGGCTGTTAACGCACTCGCTTCGCTCGTGCGTCAACACCGCCATCGTGGGCAATCGGCTACTTACCGCCCTTGTATCGTAATATACTATTCCGCACGCATGAGGGATAAGTACCACTAAAACGCACGCCTTTGCGTGCGGTAAGTTGCTTATTTCCCACTGCGTGTTTTCGACGGTAAAAAAAACACGCTGCAGAAAATAAAACACGCATCTTTATAACAGAGGCGGTCAGACTCGGCTCCGTGGCGTATGTAAGCGTAAGGGTACTTTTTTTTCCTTTTCCCTCGGAGCAGGCAAACTTTACCTTCATGGGAGCCGTATACCTGAGTGCATTTTGGGTCGCTTCATTAACGCAATGAGAAGATATGTAAGGGTACTTTTTTTTTCATTTCCCTCGGTACCCGAGAGATACTGAAAAAAGGATCCTTTATGACACAAGTTTATGTAGCTGTTCTGTATGACTTGAAATTTGGCCGGCTCCGCTTTAAAATAAAACCCGGAGATTCAAAATAAATTACGCAATTTTGAAAGGAAATGCAGTTCGTAAATAATACATATCTGAAAAATGTATTATTTAACCACGTTCTATGACATAATTGTTCTAATTTTTCTATGTATTTGAATACGAAAAAAATTAATTAATTTTCAATTTTTTTTAAATGTGAAAATAGTTGTAATTATTGCTTAAATAATAATTTTTTCTGTTGTGGGGGGCTCTGCCCCCCACACCCCCCCTCAACACCCCTTCCTCAACCACCCTCTTCCGACGATCGCATGCCTCACTAGTGCGGAAAAATAGAATGTGCAACTCGGGCGGTGCGTAGCCGATTGCGTGCGCAATCGGCTACTTACCGCCCTTGTTGCACAATATACTATAATATTTTCATCCCAAATTTCCAAATTGCACTCATTGTCTCATATGTTTTCTATTTTCTAAAATTTCTCTTCTCGGAAAAAAATAAACAGTTAACTCCTTTCTCTTTACTTGTTTGCACATGTGTGCCGCATATAACTCACAACGAAAATTAAAACAGCGGAAAACCACCACCAGATGCCAAATTATTTTCCACTATAAATCATTCCCGCAATCTAACTAACATCACAGATAACTAATACAGATGCCCAGCCACTGTGTTTAAAATCGACCCAATGCAACATTTGCACTAGCCAATTTTTCGGCTCTCTAGCCAAATGATGTTGCGCAACAAATGAATCTTGCAAATCTTTGCTGGAGCCTTTGCACTTCGCCACTTGGTCGAGCGTCAGGCCACGAGAGCAGCGAAGAGTTTGTTGGCACCAGAGAGCAGAGGAACACATAGAGGTACAAACCTCGAACAAAATCCGTGCCAGAGATTGTGGAGCTCGCTTTAGCATAGGGGAAAGTGTAAGACGCAAGTAAGCTGCAAGGAAGCTTTGCGTGGTATACTCACGAGCGCTAGCTCTCTCAGCTCAGCGGCCGTAAATCGGAGCCAAACTCGAGCACACATAAGCAGCCTGCTTCTTGGAATTACACACTGATGTGATGACTGGGGGTTGTTCTCTGGTGATTTGATTTGTGCGATTAATTCTGCGACTGCGAGGAATTAAATGTTCAATAAATGCGGGATGGCGGATAAATATTTTTAGGTGTAGGGGAGGAACACTTTTTAGTATATTATAATATTTTCATATTTATTGTACATATCTACAATTTTGTTAAATTGACTTCTTTGAATATTTTTTAAACAATTCAAATGGATGGGTATTCCAAGGTGCAATTTTTAATGAAGACAATGTATCTCTTTTTCGTGAAAGTTTGTACCGTTAAGAATTTTCAGTAAAAATTTTTTTGCCCCGGGAATTTAGGTAAAAGTACTTGTACATCTAGGCAGCACAACTTAATCCACTCCTCACGCTTGACAGAATCTCTTGGACAAAAAAACGTAATACTTGAATCTATATCTCTGCAACTCTTGCAACCGGGGACAATACACCTAATACCTATTTTCTTCCGTTTTGGCAAGGGGATCCTTCCTGCTCTCTCCATTACAACGAAAACTACACAAAATTTAATTCACAGGCACTACACACAACACCTCTACAATAATTGGAAAAGTACAATAAATTGTTTCTAACTAAACAATTGTTTTCATGCAAGACACAACTCTTTACAAAAATCGCTTATTTAATTTATATCTACGCTAAACTCGCAATCGCCAGCATTAGTTTATGCAAATAGACATTTGAATAAACAATACATATTGCCATATCCTATAATTAAGCATTTTGCGCTTGCTCAAATCATGATTTTACATTGCATAGTTTAATGCGGCACCACTCTTTTCTCATTTGGCGCCACTCTATGCAGTGCTAGTGTAAATTCATTGTTAACCCCAGGAGCGGCAAATATTCATTCATAATTATTACAAACGGACTCCCATTTTACAAGGGCACGATAGGATAGCAGCACACTGTAAAATTATTGACAATATTTCTCCACCTATCTCCTTCTGAAAAATGACATCAGAGCGAGACAGTCAGAAAAAATTGTAAATAATTTTACCGTGTCCTCATCCGCATACATACATATGTTATCCTGCTGCTGTAAGCTAAGTTAAAGAACTTGAAGCTGCATACAGAACTTTCTCTCGCAGCTTTCATTAGACCGCCGAGCTTTGAAAAGACCGCCGCTTGAAATCAAATGTATGAAGCCTGAGGTCCGTTCGTGGCTATATGGCGTTGGCCCTCTATATGTTCCACTTCTCTCTGGTTGGCACCGACCTAAACGACGGTGAGGCGTGAGGCAATTTCAATGTTTCAATAGGCACCAGACATTGTGGTGTGGGGTTTCAAGATGTCGAGAAATTCTAGGCATGAGCGCGGGTAAAAATTCGAAAACTCGAAGGTAAATTCGTAGAATTCGATGACGTCGACAGACGGTTTGACTTTGAAAGCAATTTTTAAGAATTCTGTATGCTGTGATAATTAATTGATTTATCCAGGCAGATTTTTCAATTTTGTATTTTGCTGTTCAGCTTTTCTTTTTTGTGATTTGTGTACACGTATTTGAATTGAAGTTCATTGAGGTACGTACTTTCATGAATTTATTGGGTTTCATATTTTGTAAAGCAAATACGCGTGGTACCGCATTTAATCAAAAAAAATTACGAGATTATCAGCCCACATAATTGAAAACAGCAGTATGATTGAAATTATACAATAAATATGTATGCAAGATTAAGGTTATAGCCCACTAATATTAGTTACCAAAAAAGCCATAATTACGAAAAAAGTCCGACAAAGCTAAATTTTTGCGGATACTTTTATTTAGATGTTCTTTAAGCTATCGGGTGAATTATAGTTTTTTGCAAGCATCTCGTAAATTGAAAATTACTCAACTGAAATACAATATTATTTCAGTGTGTAACTATCTTTGTGTAAGTCCGACAAAATTCGGAACCTGTGAACAGATTTCGATGCTCCTTTCACCTATATTTGGAGTTTTTCTCGAGTAAGGCTTGAGCCTACATACCATCACGCCTTGCTATCCAGATGCTAGGCAGTGAAGGAAAATCTTCCAAATGTACATATAGTTATTATCGACGAAAGCTTAAATTTGATTGATTTTGTTGTCAAATAAGCAGTAGGTTTTGAATCATTTTTGTAAGATTGATATGCTGTACAGTTATGTGATATCTGGGAGATTTCCCAATTTTACGGAAATTTTAACTCTTTTTGGGGTCTATGGGAAAAGGGGAAAATGGAATTTAGAGGAAAAACTGAGAAATTTTGAGCTGATTTGGATAAAAGTTCAAAAAACCACGGACAAGAACGAATAATTCCAGCTAGATGTAAAATATTCAAAGAACGTAGATTCACAAAAAATTATAGTTTGTAAAATTCTGCTCAAAACAGTCCCTTTTCTTTTTTCCGTCGAATCAGTGCCAACTCTTTTCCATCCAAATTATAAAAACTACCACCTACATTCAGTGCATCGCAACAGTATTTATTTAGAGTCTATCCCCAATCTCTAAAAGTAGCTTGATTATGATTTGAATCCCGTACACTGGAGCAATTATATTTAAACGCCGAAAATAAAGAAATACTTAGTAATGCAGATGGCGATGAAGAAATTAGACTCAAGAAATGATAGAATCAACAGATGAAGATGATAAAACTGAATAATTTATTTAATTTTTGTTATTGCATTTCAAAGAGGATTAGGCCTATTGCGGATAACATATAAAAAAACGTGCCCAATACTCTACCTCTGCGGTGGCGTGGAAAAGAGTTTGTACTGATTCTATGGTAAAAAGAAAAGGGACTGTTTTGTGCAGAATTTTGTAAACTACAATTTTTCTTACAACTATTTACAATTTACGAGATATTTGCAAAAAACTATAATTCACCCCTAAATACAATGGTTCAAATTAAGTGTACTTTACACGATAGGTAAAAGCACGTCCAAATAAAGGTATGGACATTTCTCTGTAAGCTCGTACAGGTCCCATACAAATGCTGTCCTGGCAATTTTTTTCAAAATTTGTCAAAAAACCGTGTTCTATTTCGAAGAAAATTAACTATTATTTTAGTTAGATAAGGAGGCCCACTGAATTTATACGTATTTTCCGAGTTATTTTCGATTTTCTAAAAAATCATGACAGGGGACTGTTTGAGGCATCAGGGGACTGTTTTGAACGTCGCAGGGGGCTGTTAAGTGAGACAGATGACTGTTGTACTTAGAAAAAAGTCATTTTACAATAGTATATAGATTATAAAATATTTTTGTTTTTCGTTCCACGTGTTATATATACTTCACGAGAAATCCGTCCTCCCGAGTAGTAGGAGGCGATTTCAAAGATTGGCTCTGCCGCCGCCATTTTGTATTAAAACTATAACAAACAATTTTTTTTCATACTTCAATAACTGTTAAATAAACCCTGTGAAAAGAAATCCTATCCCTTTTTCCATACTTCCAAAATAAATTGTCAAAATTAGGCAGTCCCCTGTTGTGTAGAACAGTCCCCTGCTGCATTTTCAGGCAGGGGACTGTTTATTTCGGGTAAATTTCACAATATTTACAAAACTGGTGTAAAATAGTTTTTTTAAAACCTACCAATGAATTTAGACATAAATAATAAAGCAATAAATTATATATAGAGATAATTAAAGTAATTAACATAAATATTATTACTTGCCAGGGGACTGTTCGTGGTAGCGGTCCAAACGCGTGTTCACCTCACTAATGACGCTCTGACACTAAAAAAAGTGGCGTCTCGCCGCCGCATTCAGCATCGTTGCCAACTTTACAACAATTGCGTTTCGTTTCACTCAAAAAAACGTTTGTAAACATCACAGTTTTTTTTTATTATGGCTTTAACTTTTTGGCAGGGGACTGTTTGGAGATTCTGGGGACAAAGTTTACAGGACTTTACTAAATAAATAAAATACGAATTGAGACCTTGTTTTACGAAAATAGTATAAGTTAATTATCTTTCTTTATGATAGTAACTGCCAAATGTATGTAGTTTCAATAACTTCTTCGTAAATCTCATTTCTAGGTGGGAATACAGTGATGGGGACAGCCAGGGGACTGTGTTTTTAGAGCTTCTATCACGTCTAGAAAAAAACTTAAAATAGTTATGGTTCTAGAAACAATGGGCCCGTAAAGGTTCGGGGTTAAAGTTTCATTGGGAGTGATTTTTTAAAAAACAATTAAATTACTTTTTGAAAAAATCGTTGAGGACAGCCGATTACGAGCTTACAGAGAATCGCCCGTATCCACAAAAATTCAGCTTGGTCGGACTTATTTCGTAATTTTGACTTTTTTGGTAGTAAGTAAGTAATGCATTCATATTTATTGAACCATATACATGTAGGATCTCCTAAAAATTTGATCTACCAAAATTTCAAATAAAACAATCCCATGCACATTTGTTCTCTGATAATAAAGTACCGCAAGGTACCGAGCGCAACGAGAAGCCTGATGCCCTTTGCTGACCAGTAGCTACGCTGTCGCCAAGTTGTTAAGTCGCCAAGTTGTTAAGTCGATCGCCGCACGCTGTTAGATCGCAGTGAAGCTGTCCCTGTGAAGTATATTATATTTAGTTAAGCCGGTTAAGTAAAGTGTGAGAAATCGTTTACCAGATTTTATCCCATTGTGTTGCATTTGTGCTGAAACAATTAAAAGAATTATAAAACTTAATGCTGCTAGTCGCTAATATTGTGAAATAATAAAGTGATGCATTTACTTACCTTAATTAATTCATAAGAATCTTACCTGTAAAATATAAAACAGTGAACTAAACCGTAATAAAACGAATTAATTTAACTGCGCGTTATTCTTAATCCTAAATCAATATTCCTACAAAATTTATGGTGTCAGAAGTGGGATAACGGGACACGGGATAACGAGTTGCGGTAAAATGTTTTAGAAAAGTGAAGGTGCATAACTGAAAACATGAATAACTAAAATTTCGGAATTTTATAATGCGCTCTATGATTATAATTGACATAAAATAAACTAACTTGGAATTAAACAAAAATAAAATTGTGATCTAGTGGACTTGTTAACGGGATTGCTAGAGAACCTAAAGAAAAAAAAAACTGTGAATTTGTGACCATGTGCTCAACCGGATTTTGCTGCAAATGAATTGGGTAATGTAGCTTATAAAACAAAGGATCACATGAGGTCGGTATTCAATTTTTATGCATGCAATTTCTACACTGCCATATTAAATTGAACGGTCTGGTAAAGAGGTGAAGTAATTTTGAAGAAGTAAGAGACTTTTAAAGAAAAGAAAACGCTTAATTTAATATCGGACCTGATTAAATGGGAAACAGTGTATAATCGGCATACCGTTGTTAACAGGACACACAAGCGCGCATTTCTTTTCGTATGGCACGAGTTGTCCATGGAAAGGCAGAATTTACGAGATCTGACTGCGTTAGAATTGCAGCTGCAACTTAGACAAAGGGGTTTATCGTACAGTTATAGGCAAAAAGAAGACTTAGTAAAGAGATAAGCTGCAGCTATAGCAACTGATTTAGATGAGGAAGATAATTTTATGCAAGCAAATGCAAGCGGCGGAAGCGCGGAATTAATGATAAATTTGGCTGATGCTGTAACCGATATGCAAGCTAGTACAAGTGGTGGAAATTCTGAAAATAAAACGGCTACCGATTCTACTGATACTACAAATTTATTTAGTGAAAAGAAGGAGGAAACAGAATCCAAAATGAGTTTTAATAATTTCGTGTTCCGCGATGTAGAGGAATCGTTGGAAAAATTTAACGGCGAAACTGGGAAAAGATATATTAGCTGGGTAAAGGAGTTTGAGGATATCGCTCTCGTTTGTGGGTGGAACGATATACAAAAGTATTTGTATGCAAGGCGATTATTAAGCGGTGCCGCAAAGCTGGCTATAGAGACTAGCGAAAATATTAAGAGTTATGCAGATCTAAAACAATTATTAAATAACGAATTTGGAAAAGCTCCCTCTACGCTCAGTGTGCATAGGGCTTTGGAAGCTCGCAAGAAGCACGCTCAGGAAACTTATTTAGAGTACTTATATAATATGAAACAAATAGCTGGTCGCGGTGAAGTAGATGAAGAATCGCTGATTTCTTATGTTGCTTCTGGTATTCCTGACGATATTCAAAATAAAACTATTCTTTATGAGGCGACTACTCTCGACGAACTTAAACAAAGATTAAAAGTATATGAGAATATAAGGTCGAAAAAATCTTTTAAGAAAATGAATGCAGGCGATCGCCAATACACAGCAAAACAGCATAATACAAACGCTAATAAAACCAGGTGTTTTAATTGCGGGTCTTTAGCTCATTTGACTGCAAATTGTACAAACAGGGACAAGGGACCTCGCTGCTTCAATTGCGGAGCATTCGGACACATGGCTAATACGTGTACCAAACCAAAGAAAGTTAGAGCAAGTGATGCAGTGAATTTGGTTACAACCCCAAACTTATATGTTGTGACGAAATTGGGTGAAAAACAATATAGCGCTTTGGTCGACACTGGGAGTACGGTTACACTTGTCCGTCATTCAGTTTGGGCATCTGCAAAAAACAGTCACGAATTGAATAGTCAAAGTATTCCTTTGGTCGGATTGGGGAATGTTGTAAAGCAGACTTTGGGTTCTACAGATTTGATATTGGTTATTCAAGGTGAACATTATCAAGTTACCTGCCATGTTGTCCCAGATTATTGGATTCCTGATGATATTTTAATAGGAAAAGATGTACTAAAACAAGCATCAGTGTTAATTGAAAATGGAAAAGTAACGCTTAAAAGGTTAGGTCAAAGTTTATCGGAGGAAATCAACCCTATCGAAAAAATTGATACTGTTCAACTGATTAAAGAAGATAAGATTTCTAATATAAAAGAAATTACGAACGAGGTGTTGCAAAAAAAGGTATTTGACCTCATAGCGAACTACAAACCAAAGAAACCTGAAAAATCTTGCATTGAAATGCATATCGAGTTGGAAAATGAAAAGCCCATCTACCAGCGGCCAAGAAGACTAGCCCCCAAGGAGAAAGATGAGGTCAAAAATCAGATTCAGGAGTGGTTACAAGACGGAATCATCCAGACAAGTTGCTCGGACTTTGCGAGTCCTGTCGTTGTCGTAAAGAAGAAGGATGGCTCGATGCGCCTATGCATAGACTACAGAAAATTGAACGCGAAGATAATCAAGGACAGATTCCCTTTACCAAATATCGAGGACATTCTTCAAAGCTTATATCATGCGCGGATTTTCACAACCCTAGATTTGAAAAATGGATTTTTTCACGTAGATGTCGATTCAAGTAGTAGAAAATATACTTCCTTCATAGTTCCTGATGGACAATACGAATTTTTAAAAGCACCATTTGGGCTTTGTAATTCCCCCGCGACATTTCAAAGATACGTCAATACCGTCTTTAAAGATTTGATACGCGAAGAAGTAATTTTAGTCTATATGGATGATGTTATTATTCCGTCGGATACTATCGACGAACATTTGGAAAAGCTGGAACGTGTATTAAAAGTGGCTGAAGACAATGGACTTGTTATAAAATGGGAAAAGTGCGTTTTTTTTAAGCAGTCGGTTGAATTTTTAGGACATGTTCTAGAAAATGGTAGTATAAAGCCATCTCCCATTAAGGCAAAAGCTGTTCGAGATTTTCCTATTCCTGAAAGTGTGAAGCATGTACAAAGTTTTTTAGGACTCTCGGGATATTTCCGAAAATTCGTGCAAAACTATTCGTTAATCGCTAAGCCTTTATCAGACTTAATTCGTAAAAATGTTCCATTCGTTTTCGGTGAACGAGAATTATCCTCTTTTAACGAACTTAAAGATAAGTTGTGTAAAGAACCGGTGTTGAAGCTTTTCAATCCAAGCCTGCCAACGCGATTGCATACAGATGCGAGCAAGGACGGTTATGGGGGTGTTTTATTGCAAAAGAGTAGTGAAGACAATCAGTGGCATCCCGTATTTTACCTTAGCTTTAAAACGTCGCGTGCTGAAATGAACTATACGAGTTACGAACTGGAAGTGTTAGCGGTCGTAAAATGCGTTAAAAAATTAAGAGTATACTTGCTTGGGTTGAAATTCGAAGTATTCACAGATTGTAAAGCGTTCACCTTTACCATGAAAAGAAAAGAGCTTTGTAGCCGGGTTGCTCGTTGGATATTGACTCTTGAGGAATTCCAATGTACTATACATCATCGAAAAGGAACCACAATGAAACATGTTGATGCGCTAAGCCGGTACCCTGTGATTCTTTCTATTCAAGACGGAATTTTGGAACAAATACGAAACGCTCAGCGAAAGGATGAGTATTGTCAATTAATTATTGCGATTTTAAAAGAAAAGCAATATGAGGATTTTATCGTTCGAGGTGATGTTTTATATAAATTCAACGAAGGGAGGTATCTATTAGTTGTCCCCAAATGTCTTCAAAGGCAAGTTTTGCAAAATATTCACGAAAAGGGACATATAAGCTCGAGAAAGATGATTGTTGTCGCCAAGGATGAATATTTTATTACGAAGTTGGAGAAAAAGGTTGAAGAAGTTATAGACAATTGCGTACCTTGTATCTTAACTAAGAGAAAAGCTGGAAAACAAGAAGGGTTCCTAAATCCAGTAGAAAAGGGAGAGCTGCCGTTGCAAACCTTTCACCTAGATCATCTTGGTCCATTACCTTCGACAGCGAAAAATTATAAATATTTACTGGTAATCGTAGACGGTTTTACAAAATTTACGTGGATTTTCCCTGTTAAGTCTACAACTGCTGATGAAGTAGTTCAAAAAATGAAGTTGTTAAATGAAGTTTTCGGCAATCCTCGGAGAGTAATAACTGATAGGGGAGCAGCATTCACGTCGAACAGTTTTAAGGAGTATTGTGACGAACAAAGGATTAATCATGTCACAATTACAACAGGAGTACCGCGTGGAAATGGGCAAGTCGAGAGAATTAACCAAACTATCATTGCTGTTCTCTCGAAAATGTCGATCGAAGATCCCCAGAAGTGGTGGAAACATGTAGCACGATTACAAAGAATTTTAAACTCAACGAAGTCGAGAGCGACAAACAAGACACCATTCGAATTGATGGTAGGAGTGCCGATGTACAGCCCTGATGACCTGCAGTTAAGGAACCTTATCGAGGAAGAAATAGTGGATAAGTTCGACGAAGACAGGAAAGACATGCGAGCTGAGGCCAGGCGTCAGATTGGGTTAATACAAGCAGAAAATATCAAAGGATTTAATAAGAAACGTAAAACAGCCCATCGCTATGCAGTAGGTGAACTTGTCGCTATAAAACGAACTCAATTCGGGCCAGGATTGAAGTTGTGTCGTAAATATTTGGGTCCTTACGAAGTGAAGAAGATAAACCGCAAAGATCGTTACGCAGTTTCAAAAGTTGGTAATCATGAAGGTCCTGTCACGACTACAACTGCGGCAGATTTCATGAAGCCGTGGATTGACTTAGAAGACGACGAATTATCATCTGAGTCAGATGATTCCCAGGATGGCCGATTGTAGGATCTCCTAAAAATTTGATCTACCAAAATTTCAAATAAAACAATCCCATGCACATTTGTTCTCTGATAATAAAGTACCGCAAGGTACCGAGCGCAACGAGAAGCCTGATGCCCTTTGCTGACCAGTAGCTACGCTGTCGCCAAGTTGTTAAGTCGCCAAGTTGTTAAGTCGATCGCCGCACGCTGTTAGATCGCAGTGAAGCTGTCCCTGTGAAGTATATTATATTTAGTTAAGCCGGTTAAGTAAAGTGTGAGAAATCGTTTACCAGATTTTATCCCATTGTGTTGCATTTGTGCTGAAACAATTAAAAGAATTATAAAACTTAATGCTGCTAGTCGCTAATATTGTGAAATAATAAAGTGATGCATTTACTTACCTTAATTAATTCATAAGAATCTTACCTGTAAAATATAAAACAGTGAACTAAACCGTAATAAAACGAATTAATTTAACTGCGCGTTATTCTTAATCCTAAATCAATATTCCTACATACATATAATTTCAATCAAACTGCTATTTTCAATAATGTGGGCTGATATTCTCGTAATCTGTTTCGGTTAAATTAAACCACGCGTATTTGCTTTAAAAAATATGAAACTCAACAAATTCATTAAAGTGCGTAAAGAAAAGTTGAACAGCAAAATAGAAAATTGAAAAATCTGCCTGGATAAATATGTGAATTAATTATATCATTCGTTTAGGTCGGTGCCAACAAACTCTTCGCTGCTCTCGTGGCCTGACGCTCGACCAAGTGGCGAAGTGCAAAGGCTCCAGCAAAGAATTGCAACATTCATTTGCTCCGCAACATCATTTGGCTAGAGAGCCGAAAACTTGGCTAGCGGAAATGTTGCATTGGGTCGGATTCTTAACAAAGTATGGCTGGGCATCTGCATTACTTATCTGTGCTTTTACACTATAATAGTTTTTAGTAGTGGTCCGAAATGATGACGTTAAATTCGATTGTATGTATGTATGTGCGTATATGCTTCGGCTTAATTTTCAATTTCATACACATTTCCAATTAGCTCTCGAACATATTCACCTGACTTTGAGGCTTCTCTGAATTTTAATTGAATTGCTTTATGGCTTCGTACGCTTTGCTATGTCATAATTTAAATGCGGATATCGTGACTGTGCCTGCAGTAAATAGAAAAATTTTGCATTTAAATTACTTGCGAAAATAATACATTTGCACATGAGGCGAGTTTTCATAAAAAAGTTTCCAATATCCACCCGCTCATGCGAGTGCAATGAATCCAATTTGGTGGATTTTTCAATTTATTTAAAAGTACCTCTCTATACAGTTTTGAGTATAATAGAATTTCAATCATAAACAACGACAAGTATCAACGGAAAACAAGTAGTAAAATTAATCACAAAACGGTCAAAATTACGTAAAAAGTGCGAACAAGGCGGATATTTGTAAAGAACTTTATACCGAAATCCCAAGCATGTCCTGAAAGTACCCTAAATATCAGCTGTGTTTTTATTCAGGGGGTCAAATGTTTATAGTAACAATTTTTCGAGGAAAATAGTGATGAGAAAACTGTAACCTATAAATGTCTGCATAAAAAAGGTCGTTAGTTTACCTTTTCCGTAGAAGTTTTGAGTATTAGTAAGCATACTATATACATATATATAGTAGGTTTTGAGTAAAATGTGCAGTAAAATATGGACATACATATGTATGTCCGTTTCTTTGGCGCATCGTATAGCCTAAACGGCTTGATGGGTTTTCATAAATGCGGTGCCGTTATATTCGTGTTAATCGTGAGGGTGCTATTGGGTATATAAATGTTGAGAAAAATAAAATATATGTATATGGCCACATATGTATATGGAAAACAGATAGATAAGTTACATATTATATCAAACAAACAACAATAATGAGATCGCACGTTGAATGTTAAAAACGAAAATAATAATAATAACAATAATATTTTCGAGAAAACAAAAAAATTTGTGAAACATAAAAATCCTTTATACAATACAAAATACATATGTGAAAGAATCCGAAAGAAATCCACTCTTAAAGCAAAACACGAAGTACCAGCACTCTACGCTTAGAGTGGCCACTTCGTTTTTCAAAGCAGATGGAAAAAATCGACAGAGCTATAAAGCTCGTGGAAGGGAGAGCAAGAGAGGGCTACTCATCCGGACGAGACCGACGGCATGATTATATTGGAGATTCACTTGGTAAGTTTGTTTAATTAATAATGAGAATTATAATTACCTACTCGCCGATGTTTAAAGCATGATTTTTCCCGTGACAAGCCAAGGTCTTAAGAAGTAACTTGCTCCAAGCAGCAAGTATACTAGAACATTTATTTTAAAACTACAAAATATGATACAAACTATCCAATCCTGACAAGGACCGAGATTGCAAAAGCGTCTGCGTCAACAATGGGGCGCTTGTCCCGCCAGATCAACCAGCAAAGATCTGCTTAGATATTGGTCATCCTACCAATTTTGACATGGTGATTCCAACATTAAAAATGTTATTAATATAATCCTTGCAATTATGTACATAATTAAACTCGTAGTTTCGTACCCAGAAGGATTTTTGCACGGATCTGAGCAATAGTACATTATACACCTAGGGAGCAAAGTAGGACATTCCAACCAATGTGTGATATGTAAACATATGGGTTGGAATGCCTATCTTTGCGCCAGTTTACCGCATACTATTTTTTACTATACCACCGCTCAGTGTTCGATTCGAGGTCTGTCCATTTGGATCTTGGTTAACCAAAAAATAATATCTCGTTCGTCACGATCAAAAATATATTCACAAAGCAATTAAATGGCATGGTTTGTTGTAAATTTTTAACTTATTTAAGGTTAACTCATCAAACCAAAAACTCATCAGAATTCAAAATCATTTTAGAAAACTACTTGGAATTTTCATTTACGGGTAAGGAAACAATGAAAGCATCTACATGTATTAAAATTTCCAAAATATTAAATATTTTTAAAATGCTGATTTTGTTCAATAAATTCCGATTATTTTTTTAAAAGTCTTCAGGTATTTTTGCCATTTGCGATCCTTTATTCCTGTATAATAAAATTTATTTGATTTTTTAAATTATTTTCACATTTTCCACAAACTAGAGGTTATTCAAAATATGATCAACTAAGTTGGAACTCAAGCGTTTCTCAAATTCTAAAAACCAAATCGATTTATTTTTTAATTCCAGAGTTATTTTCACTGAAAATTTCTCTATATGAAGGCTGTTCTGATTTCTGTTCAAAGAAATATACGCATATCTTTCGATTGATGCATTGATGTATGTACTAGGCCATACGTAGTATTGTACATTGCTTACCGGCAAAACCTTGTTGTGTGTCCTTTCTTGACTGTGACATGTATTAATCCAAGCCTCCCCGATTCCTTTATTTTTAGGGAACCTGACTAAAATAAACCCAGGAGAAATATTGGAACAACTTGAAATACAGCATTTATTATTATTTTTTTTTATTTTTCCCGCAACTTTTGGCAAAACAGTCTGCGCATCCATATTATTATTATTAATTTACAAATTAAAACATTTTTATTTTTCTATTGTTTACAGTATCTAATATATACTTTCATCGAATATTAATTGGAGGTATCTACTTAAATAATTACGGAAACCGTTCTAGAAACAATCTGCACGACGAACACATGCATATTGAATAGCATTATTAATTTAAGGCAATAATGTTGACCAACATTGTGCGTCGCTAAGACATGTTATAAAAGATAGAGTCAAAATACAACTTGAGCAAATTGTTTACACAACCCTTTCTGTAATTAATGAAGCCCTAACCCTGTACGTGGATTACCGCGAATTAGGGTCTTAAATCAATTCAGAATCACCTGTGCGTTTAATTTAGTGTGGGTAAAGCCTTTTTAATTTCATGTAAGCTTTACATTTCCACCTTATAAAGGGTTGCCAAATATTGTTAAAATTTCCCTAAGTACCTATGCTTCGTAGTGGCTTTCGCCACGTAATTGAATGCCCGTGTGCCAAAAGCAGGTTCTGAATTGCATAAGCACCGGGAGGTAGAAGCGCACGTGGAACAACATTAGCCTCGCAGGTTACCAGGAAGTTAACTTAAAATGAGCCATAAAATTACACAAGGAGCTTACCTTGACGGAAGCAGTCACCGTCGATGTTTCACTGAAATAAAGCTGTGGTCCAGTCGCTTTCCCACACCAGGAACCTCCCGTAAACGGTCGCCCCAATTCGCTGAGCTGAAAAGAAAGAAAGGAAAACGTTTCGATAAATCGCTGGAATGTGAGATATCGGCTGGGTAACTCCACCCTTACAATGCGGGGGTGGGGTGGAGATGTCAAATGCAGGAGCAAGCCTTCAGATCAGAAGACGCAAACTTTCAGGTCAGCTGGAGCCTAGACGCGAGTCGGGTTGGCTATTGCAGGAAACTACGAAATCGAATTCATCTCGAGGTTCTATTGATTAGGCCCAGCTACATAGTGCCGGTAGGAGAGTTCGGTCCAATTCGCTGAGGCTGAGCTCTTGAGATAACTCTGCTGACGTTATTTCTATTTGCGAATCGATGAGAAGTTGCAGATTGGAAGTTTATGCGATGCATTCCGAACTATTTGCGTTTGCTTTTCAGGAACCTATTAAGGGATTGTTTGCGTTACTGAGTGCTACAGTGTCGCTTGCACTAAAAAGTAGCAAGACTCAGCACTTTAAGTACGGCTGTCTGTGGCTGCGGCAGCTCATATGTTAGAGCGAAATAATAACTGAATTAATCCCAGCGCAGCGCAGGCAGCAACCGCTTACATATAATTACATGAATGTGCTGCCTTCAGGTAGTTATCGGGAACCATTTGCCCGTACTGCCTAACCAAGTACGCCTGCAGGAGTACTCGAAAGTAAGTTTACCGGGACAAGCTCTGCCCGGAACGCTCTATAACTACAGATTACTGACGACGTCCATTAAAGCGTATCGCCACGATCTCGAAATAGCCCGACCATGACATTCGTGCAGCAGAAACTTTTCAGGAGCGAACTGGCTCCTGGCGCCATAAATTCATATTTGCCCAGCCCCGCCCGAGCATCGTCCGTTTTGGACATGAAACTATTATAACTTGAAAATAAATTTATCTGCTCTCTTTGACCTGAAAAGATTTTTTATATAAATTGATAACATCCACTTTCTCATCTGTCGGAACCATTGAAACTTTGCTCGACTGGAAGCCCTCCTTCCTGCTGCGTTCCGGCGGCAGTGGGTTGCCCAGGGCTTACGAGCGGTGGGGGCAAATGTCTAGTGCTGAGTTGCATGCATCTCAATACGACTGCGAAAGATATCCCATTTGTGTCTTAATGAAAGTACGGCGCTGCTAAAATATGGGTGTGCTCCATAGCCAGAACGGAGCGTTGGTGTCTTGCGAAAAGGCTCTAGCCACTGACAGCTTTTCCCTTTTCACTGGCCCCGTTTCATTGAAACAGTTATGTCGGGTGAAAAGTCGCAATTTATACTTTTAATACGGTGAGATTTCGCTCATAAATATATCTTATATTTCGAATTTTCAAGGGAGTGCAACTCTGTGACCTAATTGCTAGTTAGCAGTTGGAAAATGGAATGCAGGAATTTACCAAAACTGGGTTTCGGGCGTAATGCAAATTATTCTTAACACCTGAAAGCGAAACATTGTTTATTACAAAGAGCGGTACGAGAATCAAAACCGCGCTAATGGGCGAGACTGATTTAATCGAGGAATCACTTTTGTCTCATCATAGTCCATATCCGCATGTATACTGTATAGCCCTATAAACCGATAATTGGAAATCGAGTTGGTTTCACGGTAGACTGATGGGATTGCGGTGGGATTTTTTAATTTCCCTTAAAATGTTATTAACATATTAACTTTCTCTATCGATTATCGAATTGACATAATTCAGGGATGAGATTTATTGACAAGTTTTGCAAAATACTATAATTTACGTACAGATAGTGTGTCCAATTATAAATTTTTTTCAGTTAAATTTAAATTGTCAATATAAAGTAATTAAATTAAATTCGTATTTAATTTTCAACTTTGGTAAAAAAAGGATTTTTATTGTAATAGTTGAATTATGGCCTGGAAATCTATGATATACATATATGTATGCATATAAATGAAAGTGTGTTCATCACTCAATCACGCCTAAAAGATTGTTTCGATACCCTTCTTTTTTGACACAAGATAGTACATAGTCCAAGTTACCATATGGGCTATTGTTGTTTTTGTTATTTTGATAAAGTGCAAGGTTTCAAAATGGCGGCTCCAAGATGGCTACCGGTAAGTAATGTTATTAATTTAGTTAACTTCAAGGAATTGCGCTGAAAATCCGCACTAGGAGATTTTCGGGGTTGTTGATTTCGAACTGTCATCAAAATTTCCAAATTCAAAACGGCTGAACCAATGTGGCGACCAAAATTCCTCAATTTTAAGCAATTTTGATGAAATTTTATGCAGACATCTTTGGTGCTACAGAATTCAAATCTACCAACATTCAAGATGGCGAACACAAAATGGCTTCCGAAAAAGTTGAACTTCAATGCATTGCCACGAAAATCTGCACAAGGGGAGTCTCGGCGTCGGTGATGTCGAATCTACTATCGAAATTTATAAATTCAAAGTGGCGTATCCAATATGGGGCCCGAAATTCCTCAATTTTAATTAATTAATTTTTATTTTAAGCAATCTTGATCTCTGATTTCGAATCTGCTATTAGAATTGGCGGATCCAATATGACTACTGAAAAAGCTAAGCTTCATGGGATTGTCCTGAAAATTCGCACTAGAAGGATCTCGGTGCCACTGATTTCAACTCTTCTATCAAAATTTCCAAATTAAAAATGGCGGATCCAATATATCTACCGAAAAAATTCAACATCAAGGAATGACCCTGAAAGCCTGCACTAATGAGTCTTCGCGATCGCTGATTTCGATCCCGCTATCAAAATTTCCAAATTCAAATTGGCGGATCCAATATGGCGACTGAAATTCTTCAATTTTAAGCAATTTTGATAAAGTTTAATATGAAGACGTCTTTAGGATTACAGAACTCAAACCTACCAACATTTAAGACGACGGACCCCAAATGGACCTGATGCAACAAACCTGAAGATCAATCAGGATAACAACAGGAACCTGCTCTTCGGGTCAAATAAGAAGTTTTTCTTGAACATGCATGGAACCCGTATGTGAGCGTTCCATTAAATTCCTCGGATGGACGTTTTCGAACAATCCAAAAATTCATCTCCACTATGAGGAGACTCAATTTATAAAATTCGTCCTGAGGATTCTACTTACAAACAAAGTTTCGTTCTATAATTATAGATTAATTCAATGATTTTTTGGGTGTTCCACTCCATTTCATTCATAAATCGCAAAATCCGAAGATATCGATTGACTTTACCGCTGCACATGATCGCTGATCGCCCAACGTCAATGGAAAATATGCAAAGCCAAGCACATCTGTTTGTGGAGACGTACGCACTTGCTCGCATTTGCTTGTAGATCCACGACCGCATGTGCAGGATGGAAGCAAACGACACGACAGCATATTCGTTGGATTCACGATGGGCAAACATTCGTGATGGAACCGGGACAAATGAGTTCGTTTGGATGCGCGGAGGCGTCCACATTTTCTAACGAATTCCCTTGTGAGCATTGTGTTTACGTACACACTAGAAAGTCTGTACCTGCCTTCAGACGTCCCAGGTTTTGCGATGGAAGAGCGGCCTTCCCCCTCCTGCTTGACAAAGTCTCCCTTCAGGACCCCCCAGCTCTCCTGACTGTGGAAATAATCAATTGTCTCGTCAAGTTCTCGACTGAGACCAGTATAAGCATTTGAATAAGCAATTTGGTTCACTGATCGTGCCCTCAGACATTCATGTTTTTATTGGGCTCTCCTCCCTCGGCCAGGAGAACTGACCGCAGGGTTGTTGTTAGTGTTTTATTGGATTGGGGTGATCTCGTGTGGGGACCCTGTACTCTGTAAGCCGTATGTGTTTGGGTCATATTCGCAGTCTGTGCTCTGCCGGACGCTTAGATAATAGAGTAGAGGGATGCGACATTAGCCGATTTAGACGACCCAAATTTCCTGATGTGATGGTGTGTTGTTGCCGGCTAAGGTGAGAACTGGACCGACGGAAAATATGTAGGTCGCTGCCGAACGTTAAGGGCGAGAACTTGTACTGGACCACTCTGGCCCCTTACAACTCATCTTCGTCAGTGTGCATCACTATTATTGGAAGTTCCACTGCACGTGGTCATGTGGCACGGATGGTCATAATATAAATTCCTTTATAATTCGAACCAGCCCCCATTATTGTCGATTTTGGAAAAACAATTGCTTACCGAGAAATTATTGAAATATTTAGAAGGCATTTTCAAGGAGTGTAGGTATATAATTCACTCCCAGGTGCGTTCTAAGGATTGCATCCTATGCACCGCAGAGCTTTAAGCGAAGTAATTGTACACATACTCTTAACAGCTGCGCTAATTTCAAATGCAAATGTTTGCAGGGAACACTTTAATTAAAATTTGAGCAGGATGCGTACAGGCGGCATCGCTGTACCGGTTTTATTGTGCTTAGGTGTAAAAAGTCCCTTCATAAATTTAAACATTTCCTCCACACTGCAGAGCCCTGCACACAGATACCGAGGAATATATTTCTGCTTGCATTAATCCCTAAATGCAATCAACATGGAGGAATTAAACAAAAACTCGACTGTTCCACTGGGAAATGCTCGATGAACATATTAAAAGGAAATTCGATTCATACTTGAAAACATACCTGCATAAATCCTTCAGGGCAACCTGGCAATTCGCCCGCTGGATTGAAATTGGGTTCGATGCCATCAACGTCGGGATCAACCATGCCCTCGTCAAAGCGTCCCACCGTAAATTTATCGAAAATTATCTGTAAAAGATAGGATAGTATGTTATATATATATACGTATGTATGCACGTAATGATAGCGTTCAATGCGTTGGGTATATCTTATATGCATAAATGCATAGAGGGAGAAAGGAAGCCAAAGAGGATAGCGGAATTTATAGAGGTTTATATGTTAAGCTCAAGGCTTTGAATGTACATATTCCCAAAAATGAAAAATGTTGTTATCAAACAGTTAAAGAAAATCTCTGCAACCAGGATTTTGTGAAATACTTATATCTCAAGGAAAGCTTCAATATGAGTAAGCATTTGGTGTAGAGCCTTCCGAATAAAAGGTCGTTGGTTCCAGATATCATGCACAACCACATGCCATCCAATCCACTGTACTGAAGGACATGACATTCTGTTAACTGCTACATCTGAGAAATTTTTATAACGTGAAACCGCTCAGCTATTCGTAATATGGAATGGCATTCAGAGGAAGGTTGTGATTTTTCTTTTAACATGGAATGACATACACATCAAGATGCTTATGATTATTCGAGCAGAAGCCGAATACAACGCTACAAGTTTAGTTTAGTTCAGAATATTAAAATAGAGTCCAAAGTAAAATGATACAGTTAATGAAAATTAGATAAAGTAATACTCGTATACTTATGGAAACAGCGCCAAAACTTTCCTCCAGCCTGGTCGATTTAAGTAAAAGTCTTAAACACTACTAATGTGATCAGTTCACATAATATTAATATTTGGATATAGTGTATACCAGAAAGGCGTAAATTTTGAACGTTAGAGTTATGTACAAACTTTCAGCATTAGGATCTTACGAATATATACCTAATATAAGTGCGAACGTTTCGATGTTTGTTAATCAATCACGCCTTAACGGCTGAACGGGTTTGGATGAAACTTAGTGAATAGACAGTGTAGTATGGATGGATTCAAAATGGCGGTTCGAAGATGTCAACCAAAAAAGTTAAACCTTCAGCGATTACAATGAAAATCAGCACTTGAGGGTTTTCGGGGTCGCTGATTTCGAATCTGTTATCAAAATATCCAAACTAAAAATGGCGGATCCAATATGGCGACCGCAATTTCTTAATTTAAAGCAATTTTAATGAAATTAAAAAATTAAAATTTACCAAAATTTAAGAAGGTGGACGAAAAATGGCTGCCGAAAACGTTAAACTTCAAGGGATTGCCATGACAATCGGCATTAAGGAATTTTCGTGGTCGCTGATTTCGAAACTGCTATCAAAATATCCAAATTTAAAATGGAGGATTTAATATAGCGACCGAAATTTCTCAAATTTAAGCAATTTCGATGAAATTTAATATGAAGACGTCTTTGGGGTTACATAATTTGACTCTATAAAAACGCCACGATGGCGGGCCTAAAATAGTTACCGGAAAATTTGAATTTCAAAGGGTTTCCATGAGAATAAACACTCAGGAGTTTTCAGGGGCGTATCTATCAGCGTCAAATCTATAAGTACTATAAAAATTTAGAAATTTACCATGGCGGATCCCATATGGCGACTGAAAAGGTTTAATTTCAAAGGACTGCTGTGAAAACGGGTTCTTTTATATATTCGCTTACCTTGAAAATCTCTCAGTACCATTATGGTGAAATATTCAACAGTTTTCTGTGCAAATAAAAATATAGGGCTTTCACTGATTGTAAATCTGCTTTCTAAATTTCAAACTTTTGTAATAAATGACGGCCAAAAGTTACCAATGTGAATAAATATTCACGGAATTGGGTTCTTCGGCCCTGTGGTTGCGAAATAACTACCTTTTTTAAACTCATATAGTATATGCCTACTTATAGACAGTCCTCGATACCAAAACCCAAAGGTTTTTAATTTTAATCTGTCTGTTTGTCCGGGCTAATCTCGGGAATGTCCTAACCTATTTGGATGGAATATTATTTTGTTGGGCACGGTTTAGGCTTTCTTATAATCTAGAAACATTTCGGGTTCCGAAAGGAGAAATGAAAAAAGCGTCTGCGCACATGAAACAAATTCATCCATTATGCAACGGTTTTAATTTAGAATTCCTGAAGACGCCGGGCAAGGCCTGGTTACTCACTTAGTCACAAAATAAAAGTCTGAGAATCAAATTGTAATATCTACATATAATGGTTAATCCCCTAATTTGTTTTTTCTTTGGCGAGAAAAAGTAAAATTGTATAAAACTGCATATGAAATTAGCAAAAAGTAGGGAACAATTGTCTAAAAATGACTTCAAAATTCAGAATTTTTATTGTAAAAAATTATTACGAGTCACGTAAAGTAGGGAACAAAGCGAAAAAAAGCTTCGATGGCTTCTCTCTCATAATCAAATTGTATTAATTGCTTTATACATATGTAAATATAGAAAATGTCTTATACTGGAAAAATTGAATCTAATAGTAGTATTAACTGCATTTACCCAAAATGGTCAAACGGTAGAAAAAATTTGCAGTTTCCGATGAGAAATAAACTGAAAAAAAATTTGCAATTTGGAAAATGGTGGAATGATATGGTTTATTTTGTGGCTATCGTTATGGAAAAATTTGGTTGAACCGCCACAAGCATATCCAAATCCGGCCTTCGAGTAATCACTACACTAGTCAGTCATGTCTTGAAGCTTTTACAAGAGGATATCGCCTATACGACATTTGCAACCATGCAACAACCTACAACTGCTGCCGTACCTCTCGGGAAATGTGGAGGTGGGGTCGCGATATACGTCAAGAAACAATTAAACTCGCGTCGCGAATCATTACTCAATCAGACCTCAATACCGGAATTGAATTTATTTTTATCGTGATCTCTCAGAGCTCTGGGCGCTGCCTTATTGGCGCTGGATATAAGCCTTCAAGTTATATCGTTTTCGAGCCACTAGACGAATTACTCTCACACTTAGCCTACTCTTAACTTCAAATAATAATAGCCGGCGACTTTAATACAGACCCGTAGCGTTACAATTCTCTAGTAAATCTGGTGGGCACCCATAGTCTTTCTTTAGTGTATTCTGGATGAATCTACTATATTACATCTTACTCTTCTACGTTACTGGATTTATTTCTTGTTAATAATACCGTAGAAAAACTAATTGTAAAGAAGTCTCATGCAGAGCAAAAATTTGAATTTTCTGCTGTGATTGATGCATCCACCAGCTATCAGAAACCTCTATCATGAAAGTGTGACACAATCATGAATTATTCTCATTCTTATTCAAAGAGCGCATCGTTGGACAGGAGAAAAACAAAAGTTAACTGCGCGCATACGCAACCGAAAGGGAAAGAGCATTTACTTATTTGCGAGTGCCGACTCACGGCCGGTCTGCCGTGGCCCGTGAGCCATCCTGTCTGAACATGCGCTTTTTGAATGAGAATGAAAATAATTCATGAATGTGTGAGACTTTCACGATAGAGGTTTCTGATAGCTCTATACTAAGTTTTTCTACGATAATATAATATAATACTATCTTAGTTTCCTTTTTTCACCAGTTAAATTTTCCTGCCTTTTCTAGACATAGCTTGATTTTCTGCATTTATAAAATGTTTTCTCCCCTTACAAGCCCTCATATTCATACCGATACCAGTGAAAAAGACAGCCTGACATATGACATATTTACTAATTAAGATCATCATTCAATCACTATTCTCTTTTCACTTTTTAATTTCAACCAATAAAATTGAATTTTCCCATGTTGTTGCTGTAAATTTCTCATTGTTTTGGTTAGAATCTGAAGCTATTCGAGCTGCGCGTATTTGCTTGTAAATTACTCTCAGTTTGATTGAAGATATTAGGGTTGCATAATGTACTGTACTTAGAATTTCATATCTTTGATTCATAATCATCATTCTATGCGATTTTGCTGCATCGATTGATTTGAATTGTTTTTCTATATATTACTGTGACATGTGTAGATTCTTCTTTCCAGGAACAGGACATATTTTTTTAATTTTTTCATATCTTGCTCTTCCGGCTTAAAGTACGCAATTATAGCTTTATAACTATACATTTTCCATTTGGAAAAATTGACTGTACTTCTGTTTTGCCTGCAGCCTTCACATCTAAGTAAGTAATTTATTAATATAAATATACATAAGAACACAATTTCTTTTGGGTACGTAAAGCGGTTTCTAAGAAATATGGCTAACGAATAATGTAAATAAATATAAAACAAATACTATAGTAAAAATTAAAAACCAGAAACTAACTAAAAAAGAATAGAAAAAGTTATATGAAAAGATGGAGAATAAATTAAAAACAAAGATGTAAAGGGTTTCCGAATATGATCCCTGATGGCCTGGATTTGATAACACGTGGCGGCCATATTTTTATATGGTTTTTTGACAGGTCTATGCAGTTATGTTCAGTAAGGTTTGCGATTTCATCATGACACGTTTCACTTTGATCCAGTGCTTGGAAATTGTCCAAAATTATTACGCAAATTCGTATTCTTTTGTCGGTACTGTGACTGTGACTGAGCGCTTCGTACAAAAAACGATCGGCATAATGCTCCTTGCTATAAGACGCATAATAACAAAGTTTGAAAGTGAATTCACTCTTCACGACACAAAGGTGTAAGACAAAGAAATGCCCGAAGTGAACAAACTATTGCCGCCGTTCAAGCCAGTGTTCCTGAAAACTCAAATGCGTCGGTTCCGCGCCGTTCTCAAGAGTTGGGGCTCTCCAGGATGACAACCTGGTGAATTTTGCGATTGGATTTGGGTCTGCATCCTTATAAGATGGTATTGGCACAAGAACTCAAGCCAACCGACCATCACATTCGTCGACAGTTCGCTGATTGGTCACAAATTGGAAGCCGACGGCGGTTTTCATCGCAAAATCATCTTCTCAGATGAGGCTCATTTCTGGCTCAATGGATTCGTCAACAAGCAAAATTTCCGCTATTGGAGTGAGTCAAATCCACGAGTGGTTCATGAATCACCATTGCATCCACACAAATTGACTATTTGGTGTGGATTATAGTATGCCGGAATCATCTGACCTTATTTCCTTCGAAATGAGGTAGGAGATGCCGTTACCATTAATAGCAACCGCTATAACACGATGTTGACCGATTTTTTTTCCCAGAATTTGATGAAATTGATGCGAACGACCTTTATTTCCAACAAGACGGTGCACCGCCTCACACTTCCCGACTTAACATGGACTTATTATCGTGTGATCTAACGCCTTTCGATTATTTCCCTTGAGGCCACATTAAGTAGCAGGTTTACAACTCTTGAAGCATTGGAAGCCAATATTCGTCAAGCCGTAGCTGAGATACCGGCCGAAATGTTTCACAGAGTCATCGAAAATTGGCGTGAGCGGATAAACTAGTGCAAGAGGAGCCGCGGTGGCCATTTGGCCGATATTTTATTATTATCTTTCAAATAAAGTAATCAGAACCATTTCTGTTCGAAAATTGTGTTTTATTCAAATTTAAAGTTCGGACGTTCTTATTGAGAAACCCTATAGATTAAAAAGTGGGCATGCTCTATGATTTGCGCCTACACAGGAATTTTAAAGTACTCAATTAGTTGGCTCCTAAAGCGCGTGGACTCCTCGTTATTCTAATGTCATTTGGCAATACATTCCACAACATAGCTACGCGAATAAAAAAGTTCGCTCACTGGTTAGACAGCGGTAACGTGGTATTAAAAGTAGCGAAGTACGACGCACCGATAGACAGCTGATACAGGACAGGTAGATTGGAGATCTACCCCCAATGATCTTTTGTGAACAAGTCAGCGTATGGTATTTCAAATGGCAAGTAAATTTTCGAAGTGCAAACACATACCTAACTATGGAATTTACTGCCGATGCCAATCGCAAAAACAGGAATATACGGCGTGATGTGGGCAGTCTCATACGAACCCTTAAAGGCGTAAAATGGGCAGAGTGCCATAACGAACGAGTTCCACTGTATATCTTACAAGATATCAGGTTGACATAGTCGTTCCACAAAAGAACTTCATTAAAAGGGAAGCATAAATACTTAAATTTGCTCACATAAGGAATTTGTTCGCCATTCAAAACTATATTTGATGGTGAGCTTTAGTCTAAGACCTTTAATATTATTAATTAATATAGCTTGTGACTTATGCTGATTTAAAATTTTGAAATTATTTGTAGAGACCCACATATCTATTCCACTTAAATCGTCATTCATTCTCATGACACATATACTAATTTAATTTAAAGGACAGGACGTAAATAATTGAACGTCATAAGCATTCTTTATATGTAGAATGTAGAACAGAACTGTATACATTCATATAAATCATTTGCAAACAGCAAAAACAATAACGGTCCCAATCAGGAGCTCTGAGGAACACCACTAGTGACATGAGCTAAATTAGAAAATTTGTTGTTAGAATACACAGTAGGTATTATGATATACAACATATCTTTGAGGACACAATAAAATTATATAAATTCGTACGGGTTTAAAATGTGTTATCAGGTTATCACTGAGAACGAGTATTTGAATGTGCCAAGTTTCAAGTCTCTCGCGTGCGATTTAACGCCTTTAGATCTCTTCCTGTGAGTCTACCTTAAATCACAGCTCTATAGGAATAAACCGCAAACAATTGATGCCCTCAAAGTCAACATAACGAACACCAACCAGCAAATTCAGCCAGATTTATGCGACAAAGTCATCGAAAATGGGACCTCCAGATTACGTTCCTCCAAACAAAGCCCCGGTAGACATTTAAACGACGTTATATTCCATTCTTAAAGCTATAAAACATTCTTTCAAATAAAATAAAAGTGGAGTAGTTATCTCACACACAACTTGTTTTATTTAGATTTAAAAGTCGAGCGTCCTTATTGAAAGACTCTGTATATGAACCATCCAATCAAAGGTACCATCTAAGAATTCTCCAACGGCATCAAGAGCTTTTTCTCGGGAACATTACAATTTTTCATAAATATCTAAGCAATATTGAATTGGAACTTCTATGCATTAGAATTAGACGGTATTCTTGTCGACTTGATTTGTTAAACTGAACTTTAAACTAAATGTTTCGGTTATTAAAATAAAAGCAGTCCTAACTGATATATTTGGTCGGTCTTGTTTGCAATACCTCAAATCAAAGTTATCTTAAGTTATTGTAGAGCCCCAGAAAATTTCAAACAATGATTCAGCAGAGGTGCAATTCCCCCCAAAAGGCTTTAAAATTTCATATCTGATAAAATGTTTGCAAATTTCGTTTTATTTTCACAGCCCCAGAAACATAACTCATTTTTAAGTGGGAATGGATAATAATCAGAATATCCCGAGGAAAGTTACTAAAAATACAGAAACTTTGCTGATTACTGAAAGCTCATATGCCAGGAATTTCTGCAGCCGCTGAACAGGCCTCTGCTCACTCCCGGGTGCTTTGGAACACAATCCAATTTCGTTTGCTACGAGATTATTTCCATTTTATTTTTGTTTTGATTTATACGGACGTGTGCATATGCGTGGGAATGTATATCCATATTTCTCGTTGGGCGAAAATTGGGACAACAGGAACAAAAAGCGCCTTCAGAAACCAGGGCGCAGGGGCGTTTAACTGGATCGAGGCAGGTATGAACGAGTACACATGATTGAGGCTGCATTTGGTTGAATGAGCAGGAACTAAGGCCTGGAATAGGAGAAAAGGAAATGTACACAAAGACAAAATTTCGGCGTGATTATGTATGTATATCAACGTTTCACGACCTACGCCCGGAGGTATCCGAACGAAAGGTGGTCTTACTAATTCTGGAAAAAAACCCTGGAAAAGTCAACAAGCTGGAGCAAAAATTAAAATAAATTGTGGATGCGTCCTGCACAGGCTTGGAAAATGTAGAGAGGTCGTTAAATGAGGACCTCCAACGGGACTCAAGTAGATAACCGGCAAAGACGGGAGTCTTGTATATTATGACGGTAATAGCGCAACGGGAGATGAAGTGGAAGCTGAAAACTTTTCTCGCAAAGTCAACACTTTCCTTGGAAGAAAAGCCAACCACATACTTTTATTTACGACAGACCTTGCCCACAAAGCAAGGGGTACATGTGCCTCGCACATGGAATGGCGGCGCCGTGCGGGCTTTCAACTACGTGATGTAAGGGCCCGGGATCCAGGGTATCCAACGTTGTGTTTGTCTTTTCGCTTCTCCGGGTGGATACAATTTTATCGTCCTTTTTGTTTCATTTTTCCGTACAACCGCAACTTTTATTATATTCACGAGAACGTGATGTATCCTTCGTGAATATGAGGGAAGTGAAATAATAGCATAAGCAAGGCAACAACAAGGGGGAGGACAAGTGGAAAAATTCACTCATCCCGCGGATATTACACAAAGGGCTCAGGGTGCGCGGGGCCCGCACATTCCAGCTATGTTGGCGGAATTTAGATGTCAGCTTATTCTCCACGTGCTGCGAGCATTGCTCATTCAACTTCATCTAACCACTTATAAGGGCACTGAGAGACGAATAATCTGAATATGTCTGAATTTCCGTGCGAGATCCACTGTCATCATCATCGTCTTTAAGTGCGTCCTTGTCTTGTTCCTATAACTGCGTTCCTTCTGGGAAAAAGGCGTCGAGGTTTTTGATTTTGACCATGGAAAGGGAAAGCTGAGTAGGACGTCATGTCTTGTAAATAAATTAAATGTGGCGCAATCTAGGTACGGTACGAATATAAATAAATTTCCGCATTACCTGCACGATGTCTCCCTGATCGTGTCCGGATGCTGTAAATGTTAGGTGGCATAGAAACGGCAGTCGACTCCACTGTGGTGGTGGGACTTCAATTGAATATGTTCGCCCCACGTCGCCATAGTAAGTCCTGTTACAAACTGAAAGTGTAAAAAGAAAGAAATCGTTAACAACGTTAGAGATGTGTGAGGACATTCTTCCTAAAACAAGAAAAAATGTTTATCATCTGTGTCATTGTGAATTATTTATTTGCATTATTAAAGTCCATGCGTTATGTGGGATTTATAAAGGGTCTTTCAATATGGACGGTCGAAGTGTTTTAGATTATAGTGGCTGTAGTGTGCTAGCAGTTTTATTTGGTAGTGTACTGATAGTTGCAGCAGGAAATTACATGGACAATTGACAGGTAAGAGGAGCAGCATTAGAACACGAACTATGCGGTGAGTAGGCAGCATTATACAAATGGCGACGAAGGTAAAATACATTATCAAACAATTTAAACACAACGGGTAATTATTCGTGTTTCAAAGGGCCACGCTAAAAAAGAAAATAATTATAACCTATTAGGAAAGGGCCACGCAATCAGAGAAAATTTGTTCTAAATACAACTATATGTCGGTTAAGCTTTATAAACAAAGGCAATGCACAATATAGGGTTAGCAAATGGTAAAGTGCCATACAGTAGGAACAAATAATGTTTTCGTTTCAGGTTGTCCACAAATGGCGCTACAAACATCAAATCTTATCAGCCTCGATAGTTTTAATTGCGTCGGTGATCCAACTTCAGTTGGTATTCGTTGGTAAAAATGGAAAAGGGCGCTAGAAATTTACTTATTAGCAGCTAACATTGATTCGCCCCTAAAGAAACGAGCTACACTCCTGATACTGGAGGTTTGCAAGATGTTAAGTATAATATATCTGGGGCACATATTCAACATAGTAGAGGAGTTAACGTTTATAAATTTGCAATGGAGAAATTTGCCGAATACTTCTCCACAAAGCAGAGCAAAGTCTATGAGCGACATATATTTTAGGCTTATGAAACAGGAAGAAGATGAAAGATTTGAGAAGATTCTGCTGAGACTTCGGAATCGAGCCGGCAAATGCCAGTTCACGAATATCGACGAAAATCTTATAGATCAGATCGTACAAAAATGTAGTTAAGCTGAGTTACGGAAAAAAATATTGCCAGCTGGGGATAGCATTACATAGGTCCAGATTATTTCAGAGGCAAACGCGATGGAAGCAGTTAGTAGACAACTAAATAGTTTTACAAAGATCGATCTATTTCAGTCCGGTAGTACAATTAATAATAATAATAATGTTTTATGGGTCATTTCCGAGAATATTGAAGAACCAAACAGAAATGGAAGATATTCGTGGGCACAACATAAATTTAACCCAAGAAATGTAGAGAGCACGTCAAGAATGTCACTGAGGGTGATTACGTTTTCCACCTTCACAATGATTAAACTATACGCTGTTTGACTGATTCTGGGAGCAGGTGCAATATCATCACCGAAAAATCATAAGAATATTTGAAAGAGCCAAAGGTTAATGTTTTCAATCGAGTTAGAAAACCTGATAAAGTTCTTTTGCCTTACGGAAGTCAGAAACCTCTGGATATCATCGGTTCATTTGAAACAACATTAACTGGTAACTAACAATAGAACAGTCTTTACTGGGTGAAAATACCCCGACAGAACTTGGAGTTTTGCAGACAGGACTTCAAATAAATAATATCCAACCACTTCCCAAATTTAAAGATATCTCCATTCCCATAGAAAACAAACTTACTTCAAAACTAATCGAATTGCGCGATTCCGACATTATAGAGGAAGTACACGGGCCCTCACCTTGGGTTTATCCTATGGTTCCAGTTTTGAAAGGAAATGGGGTAATACTTATTTGTATTTCTCCAGCTAGAAATGGATCCTGACTGTGGTTACATAAAAAGATTTAATACCAACATAGGTATAAGAGACTCATGTTTGGTATATCGTGTGCACCAGAAATATTTCAAAAAGTCTTTCAAAAGAATCATATTTCTAGGCTGTGAAGGTACGGCGAACTTTATCATGGACATCATTGTCCACGGACCCACTGAGAATGTGCACGATCAGAGACTTAAGAATGTATTAGACGTCTTGAACAATAACGATGTCCTTTTAAACGAAGCGAAATGCGTCTTTAAAACAAAAAGAACACAATTTCTGGACCACGAGTTATCAACAGAGGGCGTTAAGCCCCTTAGGAAGTATATAAAAGTTATACAATCCAGCCGACGCCCTGTTAGTGTCAAGGAGATGCAGAGTTTCTTAGGGTTAGTAAATTTTGTTATAAATGGATACGAAACCTGGCCACGATAACGGAACCGTTTCAGAAGTTACGGCGGAAAAAATTGGGAAGGTCAATCAGAGCATTCCAACGTGTAAAAGACAGCCTATTTAACATACACATACTGGGCTATTACAACTAATACGACAAGACTCAAGTTGTAACAGATGCATCTCCAGTTTGGATTGGTGCAGTACTTGTTCAAATGATAGATATGTTCCTAGAGTCATTGCATATGGCAACAAAAGTCTTACCGATTGCGAAAAACGATACTGTCAAACTGAAAAAGAAGCTTTGGAAATTGTCTGGGCAGTGGAACATTTGAGGGTATATTTGATAGGTAAGGAATTTGAGCTTGTTAGTGATAATAAGTCGCTCGAGATCAAATTCGGACAGAAATTGCTAGAATCGAGAGATGGGTCCTTAGACTACAAGCCTTCAGATACAAAATTGTGTATCGTCCTGGTAAATCTAATATAGCGAATCCCACTTTCCAGCCTTGCAAAAGAAAAGAGAATAAGCCATTTGAAAATGATAACTACGTTAATCAAATCATTGAATAAAGTAGACCGATTGAAATACCATTAAAGCAAATAGAAGCTGTTTCTGCAATGCACGAAGAAATTATGAAAGTGAAGAATGCTATATTTACCAATATTTGGGACAAAACAATAAACAAGGATAAACTTTTCCAAACAGAGCTATTCCCTACCAAGCTATGTTGATGATGAGGAGCAGAGAGCTTCCAAAAGGAACTGGTCAAGAGAGGAGAGAATATGGTTGCTTTTACTGTCAGTCGAGATGCCAGGATCGATGGAAAAGATGAGATCGAATTATCCGTCAAGATTGTAGGTTATGCCACTGATCTGGGAAAGACCGGAGTCTTAGAGGCGGTCAGCGAAAAGTGCATTCGAAGGGGGTAAGCTCTTTATAATGGGTCCACTGTAGGCGAGGGAGGTTAAAATCCCTGAGAACGCTGTGTTCATCGTTGGATTTTGGTCAATAAATAATTATAATACAAACACATTTACAGACTGAGGAGTTAGAAGTTTTGAAAAGCGTAGCGCTGAAACGATTATATAAAGCGATTAGGACACCACGACCGGAGGGGAGTGTATCGTCCGCGCAGCCGTCAATCCGAAAGGTAGCAAAGTCGGGAAGAAATAGTTCATCTTACTTATGAAGGGGTTTTGGGTTGGTTTCAGTTAGGGTAAATATGTCGCAGGGAAAGGTATGAGAGTTTTTAAAAGCTTCGTGGGTTTTTGTGCGGATGGATCTCACGTTTTGGTAGTACAGTGAAAGACAATTAGGTGCATGACAAGATTCCACATCAGTCTGAATCTGCATAAGCATCTGTGCAAATCCCACCAGTGGCAATGACACAAACAGCGTGGAATGACGAGTTACAAACGCCCATGCAATCAATCTTGTCGTTGGCGATGGAACTGGAGCATACCTTGCATAAATCCATTGCCGAAACAGAACAAAGAACACATGCGAAGAAGTAGTCAAAAAATATTGGGAAGCGCTGAACAGCGTGGGTAACCCGTGGTACGGGGCGGTGAGAATTCCGGGTGTTGATGGAGTTGAGCTAAGGCTGAATTGTCAAAGCGCGAAAAAGGCAGGACTGCGAGACAACCTCAAGCTCAGCGATCTAGAATAAAATGACAAATGATGATCAAAATAGGTAGATCACTAAGCCTCGGCAGAGCCATATACTACGGAATTCACCCTTGGGAAATAAGAAATTCGAAGAATCAACTTAAGCCATACATCATCCAGGTAGGCTGGAGTCAGTCAGACAGTCAGAGGAGAGGACGCAGAACACCATCCAGGGCGAAAAAAAAGCAATCCTCCAATGCCAAAACAATGATGGAGCAAAATCAACAAATAAACAATCCAAAAGCCGCAGAGACAAACAAGTAAAAATCAATTAAAACAACAAATAACTGTAGAGCGAAATAAAAACACGACTGACCAGTTGACAGATCTTCTTCTTCTTTGCCAATGTACTGATCTCCATGCATTAAAGGAAGCTCTCCCGACGGACCCCGCGATCGTGCGCCAGTTATTCTTCAAATACCATACAGCCTTCAGTATCCCCCACCAGCAAATTTCCGAAAACCTTTCTACTTACGCTTCTTACGTCAGTTCCAAGCGTATTTCCCATCTGCACAAATCCCGCACTGATTCGAAAAACTACGGTTAGGAACTAATCTAACCGTCTTTGTGGCTCCTCCTCACGTACTTGCTCTCCCCTGTCCAATAATAGACACCTGTTAAATGGCATCTCCCTCTATTACCAAAATGTCAGAGGGCTGCGCTCCAAAACCCGTAATATCTGCCTGAAGTCCCAATCGCCTCTTACGATATCATTGCTCTCACAGAAATTAATTTAACTCCAGGTATCAATAACAACGAATCATTCACGTCCCATTTCTGTATCTTTCGCATTGACAGTAGTTTAAATGCGGAACTTCCAGTTGCGGCGTTCTACTCGCAGTTCGCAATCGTTTTAGCGTCACCCAAGTTAATTCCCTGGTTTTATCTATTTGAGTCGGTGTCTCTGTTAAAATCTCTCTTAATCGTCGTTCCCTTTTATTCATTCTCGCACTAATGCTTCCTCAGCAATTGAATCAGTAATTATTAGACTGCGAATTTTATGCAACTTTATTATTTATACCTATTGCGGAGACTCTCATGATGCGACTTTGAAAAATGCATGATGTCAAAATCAACTGGTCTTAACCGACTTAAAGAATAGTTTCCGTTCAAATGTTATTTATATACATATATACACACATATACATATGTGTATTTCATTAAATTGCATATAATCCGCAGTCTAGTAATTATTGACCACCTCTCTGACTCAAACTTATGCCAAATCATCCACCTTTGTAGAAGCTTGATCCAATTTTCTCCTCTAACCCTAATGATTTTGTTGTGATTTTAAGCAATCATCTTGAAAATTATTGTAAAGGAATGTGCTACCTCTTTTCCTACTTTTTCTTTCCGAGGGTACTTTTCCAAATAATTGGACGAAGGGGCGACGTATCGAATTATCGTCCAATAGCTAAACTATCCTGCATCTCTAAACTCTTTGAAAGCCTTATCTATGACTCGATGTCCTTCCATTGTAAATCCATCTTGTCTTAACTAACTAGCAATTTGACAAGCTTTGTGTATCGCACCTTACAAGCAATGGAAAACGGTGAAGAAGTTAGCGTTGTTGCCCTGACTTTAGCAAAGCTTCCGACAAAATCTCCCATCAAATCATTGTTCTCAAATTAAATTACCTTGGCTTCTCACCCCGCCTCATCTCGTGTATTAAATCTTATCTTTTAACCGCCGTTATAGGGTTCGTTTTGATTCCACGACATCAAACCCATTCATATCCCATTCCGGCGTCCCGCAGGGCAGTCCTTGGTCCTCTACTATTCATACTAACCATAAATGATGTTGAAAAGGTTATCAATCCTTTCGAAATTTTAATTTATGCTGATGACATAAAACTCTTTGAATAAATTACCAATTCATCTGACTCTACCCTACTTCAAAATAGTTTCTCCTCCTGGTGCATGAATAACTTCCTCGATCTCAATGTACCCAAATGCCAATCGATCACTTACTACTGCAAACATGCCTCCACCTCACCTAGATCCTATGTTCTCTCAGGCGATCCAATCCTGTCTATTAGCTCCATCAGTGAGTTCAACTTCCGTCCCCACATTGACCATATCGTAAACACAGCCAACTCAGCTCTTGGCTTTGTAAAACGTTGGTCTAAAGAATTCTCTGACCCTTATGTTACCAAATCGTTCTACATCTTCTTCGTTAGGTCACTCCTGGAGTGAGCTTTCAGGTCTGGTCCCCGTACCAAACCATCCTCATTAATAGGATCGAAGCAGTTCAGCGTAGATTTGTTCGCTTTACATTGCGTGACCTTCCTTGGACAGATAACATCATCCTTCCTCCATATGAAAGCCGGTTAAAACTGTTTAATCTTCAGCCTCTTGTCTTGCGTCGCGATGTCGCAGATGTTCTTCATCTATCACGTCCGAACCGGCTCCATTGCCTGTTCCGAATTCCTATACAGTATTTCCCTTAACACCAACCCCCGCAACGTTAGATCTTTTCCCACCTTTCGCCTCGATAGTCATCGCACTAATTACGATCACTTCGAACCCTTCACCGGAATGCTACTGAAAGTCAACAACACAGCAACCTTCGACTTCCATGTTGACAAAACCTCCCTTAAGCATTCCCTTTACTCCCCTAACCCACCCTTATAATAACCCTTCTTAATTTTAATTGGATAAGGCTTTTATTCTTATCATTTGCTTTAGTTTTTGGTTTAAATTATAGTTTAACGTAGATAAATCTGTATTAGCGAAATAAATAAATAAATATTTAACACATTATATAATGAAATTATCCTGTGGAATTGCCACACGTCCTCCTTTCAATTTCAAAGATTAAGATGTGCTTAAATTAAACCTGCCCATGTTCACATATCTATATATATACATATATGGTATACATATAAATCTTTATCATTCTATTTAAGCTCGAATCAATTGAGTCGGCACGCTGACATCTCGTTATCTTCACATTAATCCGAAATGTCCCAATTTTATATTTAAGCTAATTGACACCCTTCCAGTGAATTCGGAACTTGCTGTCTTCTTGTTTGATGGGCACCCTCAAGTTGAACTAATCTGATCCCAGATACGTTCCTAATATTCATCAACTGGTTAGAAGTAACGATAATACGAAGCATCTCCTCTCGAGCTGCTGCATCGAACGCTTGCAAGCAAGGCTTTCATGTCGCTCGTTATGTTTTGCAAGATATCGGAAATCTCGAACACAAGCGAGCAGGTTTTGGCGCGTGGCTCTGTGCGCTCGGAGTTCGTAAATCCGATGAATATGCATGAGCCGGCATTTATTGGATGTACAACAAGTAACCGTGGAGTACCTACCCGTGCAGTATTTCGGCTCATCGCTGGCGTCTCCGCAGTCGTCCTTGCCGTCACAGTACTTGTCTAGAGGTACACAGAGGGAGCCGCCGCGGCACGAGAACTCCGAGATTCTGCAAGCGTTTCCTGTTTTGATTGCCAACAATAGAAGAATGAGGGCTGGGTAAATAATTTCCGCGTACGTAATCATCTGTAAAAGAAAAGAAAAAGAAATGTGAATCATCTGTGGCAGGGTGGGTGGAAGGAAGTGTGCTCAGGGGCATTCTACACCAATCAAGGGAGACAGTGGATTGAAGTATCAGATGGAGCCGCGGCAGGAAAATTTCGTTTCGTGGAAGCAGTTGATTGAGGGATGATTTTTCAGATGTGTGGGTGCGTTAAATTATGACCGGCAAAAGGAGCCGAACTGATTGTGTCCCTCAAAAGGGGCCCGGAATGTTGAGAAGAATATTTTATGAAAATTCATGGGCCTCCTAATGCCAACAATTCCACATAAATTGCAAAGAAACAAATTTTTCTCAAGCAGAATTCTTTCAAATTAAGTTTCTCTCAAAGCATTAATGTCAACATCTTAAATGCTCCTTTAGATGCTCGGCTGTGAGATGAAAGGCGTCGCAGCACGCTCCAAGTACAAACTTTGTGTATGTTCAAGCGAAACTCCCTCGCGCTCCAGTTACCAGTGAAGTTTTGATAGGTAGTTTAATTAGAAATTTATTCTGCAAAGAAGATCCCGAATGAATTGTTGTTCTTCTCGGCAGCTCGCTGTGAAATGTGAGGCTTATGGCTACATCTATAAAGAGGTTGGGAAAACAATGTTTTAGAGGGACGCATACATAAGATGAGAAACTTCGAATTTCAAGCGCATTGCAAACTTGAACCCTTTCAAGAGAAATAGACAAATCTCTGCTCGCCTCTGAATACATAAGGAGTGCCATAAAATATTCCTTTTACGTTTACCGAAAGAGGTCTGGAAAACTTGGGCCTGATTTATCCAGCAATCAAAAATGCAAATTGATCCATGGCCGGGGTTTGTACAAGAGATGTCTGCGGCAGTAAAGCGATGCGAGATGGACAATTCGCTTAGAAAAAGGGACCTGCGGCACGTGATCTGATTAACAAATCAAGTTCCAAATAGTGAAGACGCTCACGCTGATGAAATTGAAAATTTATTTTAACTCCAAGAAAAATTGGGTCTTAAGGGAAAGACCGAATTTTGTAATTGTTCCCTGCTCATTTCCATTTATACACTGCGCACTTGATTCAGGCTGATTGAAGTTTAGTATAGTAAAACCACAAAACAAAAAATTGAAATTTTTTTAAGAAGAAGTGTTGATAGGAAAAAACGGCTCTGGCAAACATTTCTTGTACAAAAGACCTTAAATATAATATGAAGACCTTATAAATAATAAAAATCCAGCAACAAAAAGAACTGATATGTGCGAATATTACAAGAATATAAGATTTTCGCTGATAAGTGGGTTGGAGGAGGAGGATGCATTACACGTCAACACGAGAGAGACAGCAAAAGAAACCAACGATTCTCTTCAAGACTATCAACAGCCCGCTTTTGCGTACAGATACATACTTGTTACAAAATAAATTCTGAAATTAAAAGTGTTTAATTTGATTACTTTTGTCACATCCCTTAAAACTAACACTTTGAAATCTGACATCATATAAGCCCTGCCTACTTACCTACTGGCGGGCGGTAGGTACTGGCAGACCTACGTAGTTATATGTTTTTTTATCTAATTTTCCTTTTTCATTGCTATTATTTTATCAATTATTCTTTCTTTCATATTATCGCGTCAAAATATAAAGTCTACGACAAATAAAATGTTGTTCTCTTATTTTCAACTTTTATTGTTATTTAATCAATTAATTTAATAAAATTCTTTATTTTATTGCGTCAATTGAAAGTTTTTTGGAAATACTGTCAGTGCTGTTGCACTTTATCTGTTAAATGGTCACGCTTGAAATACTTTAAAATATATGCTTGCCTCTCTCGGTATAATTTTATACCTTTGTGGGCTCCTTCCTAAGCGTACTTATTCTACGTACGATCTAAATTTTTAGGTTTCGCTAAAAGCGGGCTGTTGATAGTCTTGAAGAGAATCGTTGGTTTCTTTTGCTGTCTCTCTCGTGTTGACGTGTAATGCATCCTCCTCCTCCAACCCACTTATCAGCGAAAATCTTATATTCTTGTAATATTCGCACATATCAGTTCTTTTTGTTGCTGGATTTTTATTATTTATAAGGTCTTCATATTATATTTAAGGTCTTTTGTACAAGAAATGTTTGCCAGAGCCGTTTTTTCCTATCAACACTTCTTCTTAGAAAAATTTCAATTTTTTTTTTTGCGGGATATCAGTTTTTTTTGTTGTCGATTTATGGAGTATATTAATTAATTAATAATTAATTAGTGACGTTTTTAGCAGGAGTCACTTTTTTCTTATTAACGTATATGGCGGGCGCGTACACAGGAGCGGTTTTGAGGTTTGAACTTCCACCTACCCCCTTCCTTCCCAAATGTCAGCAAAGTTGTTGTGCGCCAATTTGCGGCGATTTAAATGGCGACTATAACATATAAAGAAACAAAACTTAAAATTGTCTTAAAATTGCCTTTAATTAAGGTCATGTCTTTTAAAAAAACCCAAAAAAATCCCGCTCGCTACGCTCGCCTTTGCATCATATCATATAATACTGCAATGTCTATAATCAAGCCGGCTCTGATAAGGTCAGCTTAAGGATATGAATATTCGTCTGTTGTTATGTAAATCGCCCCCGAACATTTTTTTCCACTAATTTTTTTATTGAGTGACTCACTTTTGCTGAAGAAGCAGAATATAAACCCCTTTAGCTTTGTAAGGCCAGATTTTTCTCGTAACGTGTAAGTCGTCAATTTCGACCCAGTTATTTTTATCTCGCAGCATACTTGTATAGTGCCCACTCTCAAGAAGTCATTTGATACCCATATCATGGGGATGCATTTCAAATAGCCTGTCCGCCATCTTGGATGTCCGCCATGTTGGATTTAAGTCACGTGACTATTTTTTTCGTATTCCTGACAGCAAACCCTTTCATTTGATACTCATATCATGGGGGTGCATTTCAAATAGCCTGTCCGCCATCTTGGACGTCCGCCATATTGGATTTGAGTCACGTGACTATTTTTTCGTATTCCTGACAGCAAACCCTTTCATTTGATACCCATATCATGGGGGTTCATTTTAAATAGCCTGTCCGCCATCTTGGATGTCCGCCATATTAAATTTAAGTCACGTGACTATTTTTTTCGTATTCCTGACAGCAAACCCTTTCATTTGATACCCATATCATGGGGGTGCATTTCAAATAGCCTGTCCGCCATCTTGGATGTCCGCCATGTTGGATTTAAGTCACGTGACTATTTTTTTCGTATTCCTGACAGCAAACCCTTTCATTTGGTACCCATATCATGGGGGTGCATTTCAAATAGCCTGTCCGCCATCTTGGATGTCCGCCATGTTGGATTTAAGTCACGTGACTATTTTTTTCGTATTCCTGACAGCAAACCCTTTCATTTGATATCCATATCATGGGGGTGGATTTCAAACAGCCAGTCCGCCATCTTGGGGAGGCCGCCATATTGGATTTGTAATGACGTTTCTTAGCTAGTCATGTATTGTCATCAGAACTCAGAGCGTGTGCAAAATTTCATCCTAATCGAAGACCGGGAAGTGGGTCAAGTGAAGCTAATAAAAGCGTATTAAAAATCGTCTACGAGCAACGGTTTCCGATATATTAGCATTTTTGTTTTTTTAATATTACATTTTTTGAAATGCCAATGGGTTCTATATGCTTCCTCCGGTTAAGGTGATGGATAAAATATTCATTAAAAATCGTCTACGAGCAACGGTTTCCGAGATATTAGCATTTTTGTTTTTAACGGTTCCTGAATAATTAAAGTTAGTAATATTACATTTTTTGAAATGCCAAGGGGTCCTACATGCTTCCTCCGGTTAAGGTGATGGTACCGGTGGGGGATAAAATTTTCATTAAAAATCGTCTACGAGCAACGGTTTCCGAGATATTAGCATTTTTGTTTTTAACGGTTCCTGAATAATTAAAGTTAGTAATATTACATTTTTTGAAATGCCAATGGGTTCTATATGCTTCCTCCGGTTAGGGTGCCGTGCCGGTGGGGGATAAAATTTTCATTAAAAATCGTCTACGAGCAACGGTTTCCGAGATATTAGCATTTTTGTTTTTAACGGTTCCTGAATAATTAAAGTTAGTAATATTACATTTTTTGAAATGCCAATGGGTTCTATATGCTTCCTCCGGTTAAGGTGATGGTACCGGTGGGGGATAAAATTTTCATTAAAAATCGTCTACGAGCAACGGTTTCCGAGATATTAGCATTTTTGTTTTTAACGGTTCCTGAATAATTAAAGTTAATAAAATTACATTTTTTGAAATGCCAATGGGCTATATGCTTCCTCCGGTTAGGGTGATGGTGCCGGTGGGGGATACAATTTTCATTAAAAATCGTCTACGAGCAACGGTTTCCGAGATATTAGCATTTTTGTTTTTAACGGTTCCTGAATAATTAAAGTTAATAATATTACATTTTTTGAAATGCCAATGGGTTCTATATGCTTCCTCCGGTTAAGGTGATGGTCCCGGTGGGGGATAAAATTTTCATTAAAAATCGTCTACGAGCAACGGTTTCCGAGATATTAGCATTTTTGTTTTTAACGGTTCCTGAATATTCAAAAATTCGGTGTGATGACTTCGCCTATTATATGCGATAGAGTAAAGGCGTGCAGCATCGCAACTGGAAGCAGCGGATGGCTGAAAAATATATCGCACACTGAATTCGATAGAGTAAATGCGTGCAGACATCGCAATACATCGCAACCGGAAGTACCGGAAGCCTGAAAAATCGTCGCACACTGAATAATTATTTAAAGTTTTTTATTTAAAGAAACACGAATAACTTCTGAACCCCGCGACGTAATTGATTGAAATTTTTTTTGCTAAGATAACTTTTGGATTTCTGTCGAATACGTTATCGACATTTTCCAAAATGTCTTGGATATCATCAATGAGAACTAAAACACCGAAAATAACGACATTTTCTCTCACATTCGCGTAATAAGTCTTTGTTCGGGCGCACGAAAAAATTTTTGTTTTTTTTTTTTTTCTATCAACACGGCGCCCGACCGGGCGCCTTGATTGTATTGTTTTGTGAACTTCTTTCTTCATGTGGCAACAGACCTTTGGTTTCGATTTACTATTCCAATTACATTATCTTAAGCATCAGCCACCATTTCCGTTGAAATGGAAAAGAGCATTAAACATCTTGAAATAATTACAAGTTGCATCGCACGGAAACAATAGAACGGAATGATAACTTCAAACATGACCATTGAGCGGTGTCCAGTTCCAACTTGCTTGGCTCACGGGCTGGATCACCAACCAGATAGCAAAACCTATTGAAAATATGCTGCGAAAAATTCAGACCGAAATTCCTAGTATTAAATAAGTTACAACTCATTATCGCAGCCGCGCCAGGTCTGCAGCTGCTACATTTCTATTGTTTTCACCGGTCTTTTTTACCTGCGTACGGAGTTTCTAACGGTCAGCTTTAGTTTATTACCTAACTGTGTATATGTGGAATAGTGTATATAAAGTTCTGTCGTGAATTATGAAATTGTATGGTCCAGGCATAGCAGATTAGTGTAAGTATAAATTTTCCACGAAAATTCTGCTCTTGAAACTTTAAACGGATTTTTCTCGAAACATCATTTTCTAGAACGGTGCAGGTCCTAACAAAAAAAATAATCAACCGATTACTTTGAAATTTATATATGTTCTTCTACTCATTAATAGTTATCGTCCGTACCAAAATTGCTTATTTTCGAAAATATTTAATTATTTTTTTTAAACGATTTTTATCAAAAAAACCAAGATTTTCGTAACTTTTTTTCTACAGTCCGCCATTTTTTTTTCTTCAATGAAATTGATTAATTCTAGTACGGACGATAGCAACAGACCTACTGAACAATAATCCATTCGATTTTTTTATTTCAGATAACATGAACAGCCGCTATTACCATGAGCAGTGACCTGCTTTTATTTTTGGCGTCTACTTTAATTAAAAAAAATAAATATAAACAATGTAAAATAAGCAAAAATAACAATTTCTTTATACAGTTAAAGATACAAATAAACACATATAAAAAAATTAAAATGTTTGAATTTTATTGTCTTATAAAAAAAAATTCCCAAAAAAGAGGTAAAATTCATGCGTTCACATGAGAATAACCTCTTGCCTAATAGTGGATTATAGAATTGTACGTGCAATAAAGTTTAGTACACGAGTGAGGCTCTCATTTTATTTTGTGCCAACATAGACCACGCACCCACACTTCATATTTGAAAAACGTTGTACTCTTAAGCGAAAGTGCCCTAGAAAAAAATGCATTTTGGTCGGTATTTCGAAGGGAAGTTCTTAATCTTTAATTATTAGAAAGCATCCTTTAAGAATCAATATTTTAAATATTATTACAACAGGAAAACATTTTGGAAAGTCACATATTAACACATAACAGTATCATAGTTCAGTTTATCGTCATAATGTACAAAAGTAATCCGTATTTTTATTTAGAACCCATATTATATACTAGCAGACCCGACCCAGCTTTTCCCGGACTTTTTCATAATTGTAAATCAAAAGTTTTGCATAGTGAATGAAACTGAAACTTCATATTTCCCGCAGGAATCCAAAAATTTATCGGGACAGAAAGGAGCATAAATCAGTAATGACAGAATATTCTACCTACCAGTGAAAGCCCCTTCGGGCAATCCCTGAGATTATCTATGCCTAGTAATATTATAATGAGGTAAAATTTGTTTATTCTGGAACTACTGAACCGATTCTAAAAATTCTCGCACTATCCCTGAGTAACATATTTTATTTTGATAAATATATGTGTTCAGTTAGAAATACCAATATTTGTAAACAAAACCGCTTGACCCATTGACTTCAAATTCACAATATACATATGTTAGTTTGATTGCAAGAATGGTTTATACATAGTCCCGATAGGTTGCAATCTAACTTCTACACCTGAGTTTATATTCACTTCAATTTACATAGCCTTCCTACTATACCCTCGCTCCTATAAGTCCAAGCGGGGTAGTGGTGGTCTCATTAAATCAAGCAAAAAAACATACACAATTCTCCCATGTATAAATTTCACCTATTTTTTCACTCCACCTACCTCCCAAATATCCCAGCCGGGTAGGGGTGGTCTCATCACATTAAGGACCAATTCATAAACAATACCCGCATACATTACTTTCACCTATTCTTAATAGTTTCCTCCCGTTTATGCAAATCAGTATATATACTTAAAGTATATCGCAAATCAAATCTACTCTATTCATCGATCAGAGTGAATTTTGAGTGGTGCTCCTTCTTCCCTGGCTCATGGATGCACACTTGCGAAAATGAAAAAATAACAAAACTAAATTATTTATTTACGAATTTAGGCTAGATCAAAACAATGACAACAGACAGACAACAATTTTAGAAATCAGATCACAAGTACCAAATTTCATAAAAATTCACATACGTCGATAAGTTTGCCTGCCATCTTGAAGTTCGAAATTTCGATAGCAGGTTTAAAATCAGCGATCTCAAAAACCGCGATATATTCATTTGTAAGGAAATCCGCTCAAGTTGAGAATTTATGGTCGCCATCTTTAATTTCTAAATTTCGATAATAGATTCTGGATCAGCGACCCCAAAAACATGAAGTGACCCAGTTTCATAGAAATCCCTTAAAGTTAAGAATTTTCGGTTGCTGTATTGGAGGTTAGTTTTTTTTATTTGACTTGTTCTGGAACAACAATACATTGAACAAATTGTTTCATTCATAGAAAGTGAGTGAATCTCAGCCCAGGTGACGCTAAATCAAATTTCCGAAAAGAATTTTTGAAGTTTAAGTGTCAGCTAATAAAGAGAACAAATAAATTTTCGCAATGAAATTAATTTTGGCAATTCATTGCTCTGGATGAATTAAGTTCCCGTGCAGAAAAAATGAAATATTTTTTCATTTGTTTACCGCTTTTTTTGTTTTTCTGTATAAAACGGTTCAACGCGCGAAAAATTTCGTCAAATGATAGAACAAGGGACACAAAAAGGCAGCTACTTATCACCTAAAACTTGGCCAAAGATTTACCGTTGGACATTTCCAATTTTCTCGACATGCATACGCAGGTAAAGTGTCGAGTAGTTGCAGACACAAATTTTGTTCATCAATAATTATAATAGCTGGTAATATTGTTCGCTCTTAGGGATGCGAGATTTTCATTTAGCCCTAGTTTATAGATTTCATAATTTATTTGTGAACCCTCTAATCGTGTGTCGTGATGTTAATGAGCATGTTGATTTGTTTGATGTTAGTTAGATGCCTTAAAAAAAATTTGTTTTGTTGTCGAGAACTGTATAATTTCATGTAATTAGGTCAGCTGTTTCGGCTCAGCGTTGATGAATAAGTTGTTTCTCCTAGAAACTTCCCGCGCGAATGAATCTTCCACCTCTTGTACTGATGACTGATGACTAAAATCGTCCGAGTTAGAAAAGAAGATTATCCTGTTGGTTAATTTGATGTTTTAACAACAAAACTAGTTTGAACAGATTCTCCAAGGGCGAGTTGGATCAGCAATACACATCGTCAGAAGTTATGATTGTCCATTAACCCTCGAAATAGCTTCGCACGGCTAAGTTTCACCATAAACTCATAACCTCGGCTGAAAGCCGTGATCTTGTTCATGTATTGGGGTCTCCTAAAAAAACGATATTTGCTGCCAAGATTGTCCAGCGAGACAAATCCCAGACACCTGATCATTGGACGAGTACTCCGAGAGTACTCGCTCAGTAATTTTCGTTGACCCAGCGTCATCGAACGCTGCGGCATCAGATGAAACTCTTGCCAAGGAACCGCAGGAAGTTCATGACTTTAAAAAGCCTCTGATAGATGTCAGTACTGAAACTTCACTAGTGGGTCCACCAGTGCATCACTTCGTTATTCAGAAATGATCAAGCATCTTAACAGCTGGCCTTTTCTATTTAAATTTTTAAAGAGATATCCTTCCCCGGAGAATTCTCAAGTGGCTAAGCCTCCTACTCTTAATTTGGAAGTTAAACACGATTCCTAAGACCACGGTAAACAAAATAGCTGGATTATTACAGCTGCTATTTCGACACGAGCCACAGGTAGTGTAGGAGTTACTCAAACCACAGAAGATCGTTGGTTTCACAGGCAGTTTTTTGAATTGGCGAATGACAGCGACTTTATGCTAACTTATGTTCACAGTGTAGTTAATTGTAACAACTGCTACATATTTTGTAATCTTCGGTTCTTCTAATTTTTACTTCCTTCTCTTTTTTCTTGTTATTTCGTACATATCTTTTACCCATTTTTATTGTATCTGAATTTCATTAAAAATTCTTTTAGTTACATATTTTAAAATAATTTTTTTATTTTCAACATTTTGATTGGAAGTGTTCAGGCAAACTTTGAATTTTGTTAAATTAAAATGTATGGTAAAATATTCATAATGGTTTTGGACCGGGCCGCCAGGAATACTCCTGAAACGCAAAAAGATCTTCTGCTTCCTGAAAGGTTTTAGCTACAACTTTTAAGGAAATTGTACCTGTTTTTGATTAATCGAATGGGTGTGTGGAATGGTGAGTGTGGAACTTTTGTGTGTTTGCATTTTCATTTACTCTGGGAAGTGCTGAATACTATTCGTTTGTAGTGTGCCGACGTGGCATTAGGCTTGAAGTAAAATACCTACCTATGTTAGCAATGAAAAGAAAATGTTTTTCATTAAGGAGCTTTCGGGATGCGAAAACGAAAAATATTTAAAAAGAACAAGTCTTGATATCGAAATAACCAATAACTGATGTGCACTATTATCCCAGTTTAAATTTAATTAAATCTTTTGAAACCAATCATTCAATTCAATTTTTAAGTAATCACCACTATTCGGGCTTCTAGAAAAAGGAAATAACTGACAAAATAAGTCACTTGCAGCAGGAACATCAACTGGACCGTAGTCAACACTTATAATTATTCATTGTAGACAGCGACTGCTACATTTCTCTCCTTAGTATTACAGCTAACAGCGTCCACTCTAGGATAGGCGCTGGTTGATCCTTCATCTGTTTTGAGTTAATTTGTCTGACTGTACTGTATATTCTCTTCATCGTTTGATTTGGACTTTGATTTTGGTGGTCTTGTTCGTTAATTCCCTATGCTGAAGCTACTGCCAAAAAATGTGCTCTATCTGTTTGAAGAAACGTTCCTGCCCAAAATAAAGGACGATGGCAGATAAAATTGTCGACCAAATCAAACATACTTGTTGAAAAAGCCTTTCACCCACGAAAACTCCTTGAACGGAAATTACAAGGCCTTTACGAAGCAAAATCCGACACCTCGTCAAGGACGAAAGGGCACCCAACAGATGAGGCCCAGATCACAGTCTCGATCGAGAGCTCAGCCAAGCCGCAATTCAAGGCAAGTGTGGAGGAATGGAGATACGAGGGCGGTTTGATAAGTCAGTGACTTTTTGAATAAAATATATTTTTTTCGGCAAAAAAGCGTTTTATTTCTCAACATAATGTCCTTTTAACTCTATACACTTAGTCCAGCGTTTTTCCAATTTTTTTATTCCTTCCAAATAATAGCTTTTTTCAAGACTCTCAAAATAGGTGTTTGTTTCTGTGATGACCTCTTCATTTGGCTCAAACCTCTTACCACCCAGCCATTTCTTCAGGTTTGGAAATAGGACTAGGGGCTAAATGTGGAGAATATTTTGGAAACAGTTCGTAGCCGAATTCATGGATTTTTGCCATGGTGACAACACACGTGTGCACCCGTGCATTGTCTTGATGGAACAACTCTTTTTTCTTCGCAAAATGCGGTAGTTTTTGCTTCAAATCAATATCAAATCTGTCCAAAAGCTCTACATAATATACACCGGTGATCGTTTTGCCCTTTTCGGGGTAATCGATATGAATGATACCGCGTGCATCCCAAAAAACTGTAGCCATGACTTTGTTGGCTGACAAACACAATTTCGCCTTCTTTGGTGCACGTTCACTTCGATAAACCCACTGTTTAGAATGTTCCTTGGTCTCTGGTGTATTGTGATGTACATGTATCCATGGTTCGTCAACGGTTATGAAACGGCGCAATAACTCATTCGGATTGCGGCTGAACATCGCCAAACAATCCTTTGAAGTGGTCACACGGTTGCGCTTATGGTCGAGTGTGAGCAATCGCGGCACCCATCGCGCGGATAGCTTTTTCATATCCAAATATTCATGTAAAATGTGATGTACCCGCTCAGCTGAGATGCCTACCGCCCCAGGCACCTCACGCATTTCATTTTCGGTCATCCAATATGATTCCATGGATTTTATCGACGATTTCTGGTGTAACGACCTCTTTTGGACGACCTGAACATTCGGCGTCACTTGTGCTGATACGACCACAACGGAACTCAGTAAACCACTTCTTAACCATGGAAATTGATGGTGCAGTGTCCCCATAGTATTTATCAAGCCTTGGTTTCGGTGATGGTTTTTTCACGCAAAAAATAATGCTTAATCAGCACACGAAATTCACTTTTTTCCATTTCTATTAAAAGTCAAGAGGTTGTCTGCTTTCAATGGCTGTCAAGCATAAACTAAATGACTTAGCTTGCTCAAAATTGACAGTAGTCTATTTATAGATGGCAGTTAAGGGCAGCAGTGATGAATTTAAAGTATTTGCGCGGGAAATGCAAAAAGTCACTGACTTATCAAACCATCCTCGTAGTTAACAAAGAGTAAACATATAGTTAGTGTAGTCTCACTATACAAACGCCACCTCCCCCCCACATGTTACCCAAAACTAAAGTGAGTCAGAGACCTTTTGAGAAAATGGATTTTCACTATTCTCGATTTGTGTTCTTATACTTTTTAATTGAAGAAGGGAGAACGTTTATTTTGAATTTAAAATCCTTAAATAAATTTCTTGAACTTTGAACCTGAAGCATTGAACTTGAAATGGAGGACATAAAGTACGGAAAACTGTATTTGCGTTTATTTGAGAAGGTTACAAGCTCTGGCGATAATTGCGAGCCGCGCATGATTCTTCCATGCACCTTGTAGGAGGATTTTCAGTAGTGGATCACCCCTCACTTGGATCACCTGTCAACGCCCTCAGTTTGTAAACCACAGCGTAAACCTAAGTATTCGCTTGAAATTTATTAAGATGCGTTCACCACTAGCTAGAGTGCAGCATCAGGTAATAATCGTACGCGTTATTATATACCATATAACAACTTATAAAGATAAATTCAATTTTGACCCGAAATTGGGGTTGGAAGGGGTGCAGTCGAAAAGTCGAGCCAAAAAAAGTTTGTTTGGCAAATTCGTTTTCAGGGCATCAAAATACATAGAGATAGTAGGGTTTCACTCAAAAGACAAAACATAACATATTTTGTTGGCGCCTGTGTTATCAAACTTTTGGGAGACATTTCTTGTCCCAACTAAGTATTATTCCGCTAATTAAACTAAAAAACGGTACGACAAACCTATTTTGTTGAAACCGCCGTCCGATCCCTTATAAAACTGGCGTAGGACTTTCAGAAATTCTTTGAAATTTGCTTCGGGGAGCACTTATCGTGCAGACTGTGGGATTAAATTCACAAGAAAAGCTTACTAGGCACACGAACTCCTAAAGCTGGACAGAAAAAATTAATGTAAGAATCTTCTTCCTCATAATTGAACGTGACATTCAGCGTACAGCTGGTCTTAGCTCGTTAATTGAATGCTTAGGGTGCTGTTCCTGGTTTTATACATTTTGCAATTTTTCTCACAATCCAGACCCTTTCCATGTAAAATGCACAAAGTACTCTCTGCTTACCTTTCCCGGTCGAACCAGCCCAGGCTCTCCACTGAATATCTTGCAGTCTCATTAAGCACGTGCCAGACTTACGAAACGAGCACTTTCCGCTAAAGGACCGGGAAAAAAAAGATGAGACAATAGCTGTTAAGGGTTCGTGTGAATAAAAATTCAACTTTGCCGAAATCCACGTGCAATCCAAGGTGCTTAAGGTATTCCTACAGGATAAATATCATCCATCCAATTCTTCCGTTATCCCATCATTCCGCTGCCTCATTCCCATTGCCCTTCTTCGTTATGGCCATGGGTGCCATAAACCCAAATTACATTTTCCATCGGCGAACCTCCGGCACTACTCTGCCTAAAAGAGTGTCGAGCACTCAGCCCGCATTAATAGGTTTTCACTGTTTTTTATAGAGGAAGGGACGACCGATGCCTACACGACTATCAAATCTAAAACTACTTGGGGAACATTCGAGCGGAACCTCCATGAGGGTTCACAAAGAGTTTTATATTGTCCTTCTATTCCTGAAGATAACTCTGAAAAATGTTAGGTAATCATCTCAGCTGGATCAGGTAGCTATCGGATTTCGCACACGTTTTGTTTTGTTTCACCGTGTTCCAATATTTTCCCCAGAATTGCTGAAGGTATTCCGAAAATCGCTAGTTGCCTCTGCTTCAGTCACAGGGATTTCATCTGAAGTTGAACTGAATCCAGGGAAACCATCCCTGGTTTCCTTTTTTACGTATATCTCTCACTGATCTCTCTTATCTTCATTGTTTTAAATTAGGCAATCTATTAGCTGAGAAATTTCAATTGAGCGCCCTAAGGCTTCCACGGAAGAACAGTTGAAAGTTCGTTTCGGGGGATAAAAACTTTTAAACTGATTGGTAGACATTATGCTATCAACTTTTATTGCCCCGTTACTACATTAACATAAAAAGAAAAGGAAAGATATAATTTTCAAAAAACTTGGTAAATATAGAAACCAGAAATATAAGGATACAAGGATTCACAAAGTACACACACATTTTGGAAAAAAAAAACTTTCTATCCAATTATATGCATGTAGTAGTTCTCTCATAGAGGTGTGTGTAGGGCACATCTAATATTTGTACTTACAAATTATTTATTAATCTTAGTTTAATGAATGGAACAGAAACTGGGGCACCACCCTTGTAGGCAGACTTTTATGTCCAAACATGTATGTAGAATAATATGGACGCGGTCGATTGAGATGCCTTTGGCTTCAAAAATCTTACGCAATTTCAACGGTCTATATTAGCAGGTCGACCAACCCGTTCAACGACACTTGATCGACCATACCGGAAAACACTAAATTGATTTGAAAAAATTGAAACTGAAAGATGCAAAATATAAATACACAAAAAAAACCACACACACACACGCACACGCACCAACACATACACACCATTTGGTAGCAAAACAGCACTTCCAAAATATATTGTTTAATCAACACGTCATTTTGTAAACCGGAAAAAAGTGAACACACAGATTGCGGTTGATTACGGACTGAGTGTCGATTCAGTTTATGATTTTAATGTTGATGAGTACTGTTAATTTCATATTTTCTATCCGCACCTATTGAACGGCCCTCGTTTTTACTAATGTTTGGTTTAACTTTATTATTTAGATATTATTTTAGATATGTACTACAATCCCCCAACTGTCAGGTTCTTACCGCGAGTGAAATGCGAGTGAATTTATTGAGTTTTCATTGTTATAATATAGCAGTGCTTGGTGCTAACCAGGTTTGTCGGTACTTGATGCATTGTTGTAGCCCGGTAATTATTTTACCGCAGGAATTGGTAATCGGAGAGGACAAAGCAGCCGTAAGGCTAGGTCACCGGTCGTGCCAACTGCCGGTTTCTTTTTTTCCTGCATATTTTCTTTTCCCACTGGAAGACGGTTTGTTTAATTTCTTCTTCAGTGGGTTTTTAGCTTATAGGATCTATTATTGTACCCTTGGAATTTCAGATAGGATGAAGGAGCTATATTACCCTTTGGTACTTCCATTAGGGAGAAGTGCTACTCCTGTTAAGATACGGCTTCGGTGAGGGCACCGATCATCACTCCCTCAGAGGACCAATTACTTGCCTCCAGCCAGGACACATTAGTGGACGTCAGTGTTACAGCGAGTACCAGCTGTAATACATTTGTGCCAGCTGTGACTCGGACATCTTCATTGACAGTGGCGAAGGATACAAGCTATAGTATCCAACAGCCTCTGAAAAAGAACCGAAAGTCAGCCGGCATTCTGCTGACGGGACAGTACCATAAGGTGGTCTATATTTTTAGCAAGCTTGCTAGCAATTAAGAGGCAGGTACAGCCCACGAAAAATATGCCGCCGACAAAGTCAATCACCAGGCAGTTGAACAGGAGTACAACAGAAACCTGGCGCTCAAAATGCAGAAATAGCCACACAAAGAAGAGGCTGCGAAGCGCAACCGCTTTCGAGATGAGGGCGAGCTTAGCTTAGCTAAGCGGAGCTAGGTTGCCAAAGTGGCAACCAAGCAACCGGAGGGAAAAGCCGCTGTGAAAAAGGTGACCAAGACGGTAACAGAGCCCACGGATGGCAAAGCTTCAGATGCTCCCAGCCGAAAAGGCTCCTCAGCGAGGTGGTCAGAGATCACCTTCAGGTTGCTCTGGTGAACGAGCTGTTCACTGGTGGTAAACTGACAACCCAGGCCTGGGGTGGCATCGAGGCCAAGCTCTCCCAGATGGTCATAGACCACCTGCTGAAAAATAAGGGCGGTGCACTGCCTGGATTTGACTCTTCTGTAGTCGTCAGAGAAATAAGGGTGATCAGATGTGAGGATCAGTACTCGCAGGACTTTCTCGGCTCGCGCGTCGCTAAGATTAGTGACGCTTGGGATGGCTTTAAGCTCAAGGTCATCCCTGCCAGTGAGATTCCTAAGAGGCGAAGGGTTCGCATCTGGTTGTTCAACATGAAGCTAAACGATGCTAAGCTTTTGAAGTTTTTACGTCCGTACAACCCGGCTATTCCGATGGAGGACTGGGCTGTTATCAATGCTGAGGAGCCTCAGCGGAACAGTATGTCCTTTTGGCTCCTCATCAATGATGACTGACTGGTAAACCTGCGCCCGATTTTAAAATGAGATTTGGCATCCGGTTTGTCAAGCTCAAAGTTGTTCGCTCCGGCAACCCTGATGGTGATCTATGTAGCCACGGTCGACATGCTTGAGGCCATGAAGCATCATACACCAATCACTAATGTTGAAGGTCATAGAGATTAACCTCCAGCATTCTAGGAGTGCCTCTGATAATTTGTAGGTTTTCCTAGGGAGGAATTGCAGTGCGGCAGACTTAACTGTCGTCAAGGTGGAGAATAGGAATGGAGGGGAATTGTTCATCTCCTCTGCCTATGTGGCTTATGACAAGCCAGCTCCACCGGATGAGCTCCGGGACATGGGCCAACCTACCAGTGGGATGCGACGCCTACGCACGACACTCTGTGGAACAGTTCAGAGATCAATGCAAGAGGTGAGTCACTTTTTGATTTTATTATGGAATCTACGTACTCTGTCGGTGTGTGATGTGGACACTTCTCCAACCTTCAGTTTTCTTAGCACTGAAAACTTTGAGGGTTGGGAAGAGGTGCTAGATATCACACTACTCACAGGTAATGATACTTTTATGGTAGATAACCTATTTTTCGAGGATCCAATTACCTCTTTAATGTGAATTTTATGACACTTTAGGAATCCTAAAAGAATCGACAGTCGCAGTTTTAATAGGAAATTACCAAATGTACCGCTCTCGCTGGATACGAGCATTAAGAATCATTAAGGAGCCATGAGTGTCACTTACAAGGTCTCATGTCCGGTTAAATTTAATAAAAATACCCTACCCCCTGGTGGAATGAAGATTTGTTTGATCTTAGCAAAATGACTAGGGTAATCTTCAACATCTGCTACAGGTATAAATTATGGCAGCCTTATAAGGAATGTCTTAAAACTTACAAGCAGGCAGTAGCATCGGCCAGACAGAAGGCCTGGAGGGACTACTGTCAATTGATTGAAAGTATTAGGGATTCGTCCATACTTAGCAAGATTCCGTCAAATGAGCATATCTCTTCCGCTTTTGTTAAAAAGTCGAATGGATCATGGACGGAATCCGCTGGTGAATCTCTGGAACTTTTATTTAATACACACTTTCCAGCGTGCACAGATCGTTGCATGGAAACTCAGTACTCACTTGGCATGAGAAAAGTTCCCTGGGACAAACTTGAACTTATTATAAACGAGCAGAACATCTTGATGGCAATCAGTAGCTTCACTCCATATAAATCGCCTGGCTTTGATCACATACTGCCCATTATAATACAGAAACTGCAAAGTATTGTAGTTCCTTAGCTAGTTACGTTTTTCAGGAGTTGTATACAAGTATTGCTTCGCCACGTTCCCGACGCGTGGAGGCGAGTGCGAGTAGTTTTCATACCGAACGCCGGCAAGCGAGGCCACGGGTTGGCGAAGGATTTTAGACCGATCAGTTTAACTTCTTTCGTGCTAAAAACGCTATATTGGATTCTTCATATACGGCAGATTCTGCTTGAATCGCTAGTAAGTAATGCTCAATATGCCTACCTGAAAGGTAGATCTATTGGAACGCCTTTCTTTTGAGCATTCTCTGCAATACAAGCGATCCAATGTCCACACCGAGGCCATCAAGGAAGTCCTCTCCGCTTCAGGAGTCATTGGTTGATTACTATGCAAGTTTCAAAATAATTCAGGCAGATCTAGGAAACAGCGAACTAACTAGATACGTTGCCCTGGCTGCTAGTGATGGATAATATTTTGTCGAGTTTAAATAAATAAATGATTAAGGTAGTCGCTTATGCTGACGACTTGGTAATCCTGGTATCGAGACTGTTTCTCCTCGTGATAAGTGACTATATGCAGGGCTCTCTGGCTCTGGATAGGGTAAATGCATGGGCCACCAGTTGTGGCCTTAGCATCAATCCGAGCAAAACAGAACTAATGCTGTTTACTACAAAATCAAAGATACCTATATTAAATGGGCAAAGCTTAGTATTATCTCCTCATGCTAAGTACCTTGGAGTAATCTTGGACACTAAGCTAAGGTGGAGATTAAACATAGATCAGCGCATTAGGAATGCCTGTATAGCTTCCTATGCCATTAAAAAATCCTCCAAAAGATGGGGTCTTCAGGCAAAAACGGTCTGGTGGATGTACACAGCCGTAGTACATCCTATCCTTACGCACGGATCCCTTGTCTGGTGGCCTTGTCTAGACAAAAAGTACAATAAAATTAAACTGGGAAGAGTGCAAAGAACTGCCAGTGTGGGCGCCTAAGGCCAAGTGAGGCTCCCAATGTTATGCTGCACCTCTTACCCATTGAATTCCATATAAAGTACCTAGCAGCCTGTAGCGCTGTAAGGCTTAAATAGTCGGGATGCTGGAAAGTTGGGCTTTATGAGCACGGCAGTATCCTAAATCTTCTTCCTAAAAACTTGGCAGCCAGCCCAACCGACTATATTGTCTCTTAGTGTCTCGGTGGCAAGAACTTCAGTATGATGCTTCCCACTAGAACGGAATGGAAAGAGGGCAATATACATATTACAATCCTTCGACATGCCAATCCGAGCTTGGCGTTGAGGAGCTTAATATCGAAGAATCTTACCACCTTCCTTTCTAATCATGCCAGCGTTTTCCAGGGGGAGATAATGCGATTAGTACGGCTGGTTGCGTCTTAGAAAGATTGACATTAGAAAATAACATAGCTATATTAACTGACTCCCACGATGCTATCAAAGCACTTGATTCGGCTGTTGTCTCATCCAAATTGGTACAGCAATGTCGTGAGCAACTGTCCAGGGTGGGTGGTCGTTTGTCCATTACTCTGCCTTGTGTTCCAGGACAGAAGAATGTAAACGGAAATGAGAGGGCTGATGAACTAGCCAAAATGGGTACAACGCTTGGCGGATCCCCTGGTAAGTCAGCTCACACTCCTATGAGATCCGTCAAAAAGGGTATCTATCACATTTTATAAAGATCGCTAACAACACGTGGGAAAGTCTGGGAACTGGGAAAAATTAGTAATTACTTACAATATTGGTAGAACGCAAAAGCTTCTCAAGCGGACTCGTGTAGACCTTGACCGAGTTGTGGCAGTGCACACAGGCCATTGGCTTATAGGGGAACATGCAGGTAAACTGGGCATTTCCCTCAACAACCATTGTCGCAGTTGTGAGAATTCAGAGGAAAAAGCGACTCTTTATCATTTTCTGTGCAATTATCCGGCACTTGCTGAAGCCAGATACCGGACACTGGGTAGACACTTCCTCGATGACCTCAAGGAGGTTTTTAGGGCAGGGATTTGAGATATTGTTCACTTTTTGAACCGCACGGGTTGGCTCTAATCCCTAGTATCCCATAACAGTCACTTGCAACCATATCTTTTTTTGGGGTTTCGTGGTATCAAAACGGCGCATTTTAGCGCTAATTGGACGCTGACTAGGTGTTCGATCGCCACCTAAAGCAACCAACTATGGGAGGCAAATTGGACGGACAAGTTGTTCCGCACAAAAGAAGCACCACCACCACCACAATTGCAATACAAACAAATTCTGTTTCCACCTATTAAAAACTATATGTAGTTATATTAAATTCATACACTGAGAGACAACAATTGCCATATCAACTAAAAATCAAAAATTTTCACCTAAGACAATGTATGATTTTCAGCCATTTAAGAATTTTATTTGTATCTAAACAATTGTTGAACCGTAAAAAATAAAAAATACTGAACATCTAATTTTAGAACCTTAACCAACTCCTCTTGTGGACAAAGTCTCCTTGAATTGGTTAATTAAACATATCATTGGTGTAATGACTATTCCCTACTTGAGAAATACCTACACATAAAGGAATCTTAGATTCAATTAGGTGAAAACTTTAATATGGAATATAGGTACAATGTCTAATATCACCTACTTCACTCCCGTTGGGAGCATAGGGCATCTACACAAAGTCTCTTGATTCTGAGGTTCTGCCTCTCTCTTCTTCTGCTGGTGTTTAACTGAAGCATGTGGTTCAAGCAGAATTTGACCCTGAAGCTTTTGGATCGGCAACTAGACTATGGCAATCTAACTAGACGCGCTGAAATACATTTCACATGAAAGAATTTTGGTTTATACATATATGCAGTTCAGATATCACCAAAAACAGGAAAAAAATGTACCAATTCATCTATGGTATTTAATTAGAACATTTTATTTTCTTTGCTTATCACTTAAAACTTTGGATACTTATTGGACGACAAGAATAGACAAAAATATAAATTTTTAACTATTTATTAACGAATTCATTGGGTGGTCCAGTAATAAAGAAAATTCTCCTATTTATTGGCGCATATGTATTCCCACATATTATCTACTTACTATTGTCTATTTAACTATGTGAAAATTAAGATATGGGGAAGTAGACGTCGATCACCTATTCAAAATGCGAATTCAACTATTTTCATTGAACATTGAATCGTTAGGTGTGAGGATGATTGTTTTAGCTCGAAATTTATATCACCGAATGTAAATTAGATGAAATTGCAAATTTTTTTTTCTGGGTAGCAATTTGATACTATCAACCGTAGAAGTTTTACTATGAGTTCCATACTGATAGGTTTGCAGAAAACTTATAAGTCTCGATAGAGGTAAACGCTACAGAAATAAATTGCTCATGTAGAGCAGGCGTTGGTTTGGCACAAGATTCCCCCTCTTATTAACGATATGGCCGAGCTTTGTTTTGAAAGTGTATCATTCTTCTCGATGTAGGCCTTATGCCGGATTGTTTGAAGATATCGTCGGCGTCTGTGAATGTGTCAAACGTAACGTAAAGTAACTGAAAATAGTTGAGTTGTACAAAGTTGTAAAGTTGAAACGTCGAAAACTCTAACATTACCAGCATGTTTCTAAATATATCATGTTCTAATTATCCTGAGTTCTGTCAGATTCAGAAATATCGCTGGTTTGGTGAATTTTGCAAACTCTACAAATTTTTCCTTTCATATAAGTAATTTGACAAACAATTTATTGAATTCGCTTACCACTCCAGTGTAATTTTTTGAATTCATTTGTAATTCATTGACAGTATTTATTATTTGGAATTTTGCAACTTTTTATCTCACAATATGGGTAATTTTACAAACATAATTGATTTCATTTGCAACGTTAGTACATAGTTTTACGAATTACGTATACGAATTTCCAGTATTGAATATTAAAATTATAACCAATTTGTAACTTTTTTCAACTAGTTAAAAATGACTACCATAAGATAAGGCAGAATGTTGCGTACATTTAAAGAAGTAAACATTTTGTACTGTGTTCTGCACCCCAAGGGTGGTTGAGTGTAAGCTCGCAAAATGCATTATATTTTTATGATTTATACGTTTGTATAAACTAACCTTTGCGACAAACTATACTTTAAGCCGTCCGCTTGTCTCCGGTATTATTAGATTAGTTACATATAGAAGTTAATAAAAATGTATTGCTATTACACGTAGACACTTTCCGTCGAGTTCCGCCTATTTCATGCACTAGCAACTACTATACATATGTATGCATTTAAATTCTCTGTCTAAATAGTGGTTGGTGATTACGTAACAGCGGTATTTTTTTACCTGGTAAAGTGGCATTATTTTTCCACAGGTTTGTCTCAATAAAGCAGTTCATACCAGTAAAAAATATTTGATATTGAAGCAGGAGGATGCCAATCTCACTCCTGTGCACAGTAAAAAATTCGGTGTGAATTTAACTCCAAACGGTGTCGAATTCGGTCCATCTAGAATTTCTATTTTTTATTTTATAGGTGAAGCACATTAACATAAATTTAAAAGCTTTTCTGGGATTAATTGAATGCATCCGAAAAGGTGTTAAATCAAGTAGAAACTATTTATCTGTAATGTGCTTTTAGAATATGTAAGTCAGTGTTAAGTGTTCCAACAAATTAAATAGAAAGTATTTATCCAAACATTGAAAATAAAAACAGTAATAAAGCAAAAACTATCCCCGAATTTGCCATTAATTAGTTGCTAATTAGTTGTAGAATATGTTCATATGAAGATAGCAAAGTAGCTTGTATTTTTCTTTTTAAATAAGAGCGACAAAATTAATTTTTGCACAAATGGTTAGCAATTAATTAGCGGCAAATTCTGAGATAGCTTTTGCTTTGACACAGTTTTAATTTCTTGTTGCTTCGCTAAGTTCATATGAAGTTAGCAACTAATTGGCAAGTAATTAGCGGAAAATAACCTGGCTAATCCGGGTTTCGCGCAAGCCGATTCGCTAAATTCATACACATTACATAGGTACCTCCTATCTCGTATTCCCTAAATAGAACGTTCATATCACTCGTCAATGAAATGGCTTGTGTGAGTCTGGGTTAGATGTTGAAAAATGACAATATTTATTTATCTGTCGATATGCAAGAATTAGATTTGCTTCTGCACAGAAAATGAGCTGCTTCAATTTTCACTACAGTATTGCAAGTTAACAGCACACAGCCATAACTCATATATCAAAATTTACAAAATGGGCTGCATCTATTAAAACCGTGTTAAAATGTGGAACGTTTGATCTTACTTTCGCATATATATTTGGTTTGGCTGACCAAATTACCAGGCTATGATCTGGTAGTCCTAGAATAGTATTATGTGCAACTAGGGTGGAAACTAGTCGATTGCCCACGATGGCAGTCTACTACCATCAAGGGCAATCGGCTAGTTTTCACCCGAAAAATACAGTGTTTTTTCATCACAAGTGCGGTGGTGAGTTCGATAAGGAGGTGGGGGAAGGAGTAGTCCGTGGGGGCGGAACGGGGGGTGCAACAGTGTTTGCTGTAATTATTTCTCAAAAAGATATACGTAACATATCTTAAAGAAAAGTAGTAAGGAAAGGTTTTTATGATATCTAAGGCAGAGCCGGGCAAACTCGGCTCTTTTGACTCCCAAGTGCTCCTCAGGTACATTTCTAGAGCTCCTCATTGCTATTGCAAGTGCAAGCGAGAAATATTTCTGGAGTTCCTCATTGCACCTGCAAGTGCAAGCGGGAAATGCATACTCCTGTCCAGTGATCAGTAGGGACATGTACTCACTTCTCATTGCGTTAATGGAGCGACCATTACGAACGATTCAAAGAGAAAAGCATTAAAGGATGTTTAACACGTGCGAGTATATAAAAATTAATGGGATTTCTTGAAGAAATATTCTGAGTGCATTTCCATTTCAGGTACCCGTGCGTTATTCTAAGTCTCGCGTGCGTTCTTTAAAATTACCAGTGGGTTATTCCCAACAGGCTTTACAGTGGGCAATCGGCGTGTTTCCACACGTAAACCCGTGCGGAATAGTAGTGATTTCCGCGCACGATGGGTCTTGGCCGACCAAGCCTTTTCGCTACAAAACTCTTAGGTTCAATGTGAATGTAATATGTAATATACATTCTCCACTATCTGCGCAATTTGCTTTGTAAGTATGTTACGTTATAGCAGTTTGTACATATTTTTATTAAAAATTTTTTTTTCTATAATTCATAGGTTAAAAGCTACAGCAGAAATATTACTTTTCAACAACTTTTTAATAGAGGAAACATCAATGTATTAGGTTGTTATGGTTTATCAAATTTTATTAAGAATAGTGCTTTAGTGATGAAAACTGTTAATATATTAGGTGCGTAACTAAGTCCCCGCTGTGTTTCAAGAGATGGCTCCAGTAGTAAGTGTTGGTCGATTGTGACATATGTAACTAAAACGTCATAAACCAAGCTTAGACATATGGTAAACAAACCGCTTTGACACAGTAGTGATTTTGTTTTTGCAACATATACTTTTGGTTGTGTGAAAATGTCTGATTATGTGCCAAAAAATCGTCATTTGCGGGAAGTGTTGCTTTTCTTCTTTCATTCGAAGAAAACGGCAGCTGAAGCGCATCGAGAACTCCAAAAAGTTTACAGAGATGCTGCTCTAAGTGAAACAACGTGCCGTGATTGGTTATGATCAGCAGTTCCACTCATATGAAGACTTCTCAAAATGGCTTGATTCGTGGATATCCTCAAAAAACGAACACTTCTACCGTGGCGGTATTCCAGCTCTGCCAGAAATATGGGAAAAGGTTGTCGCTAGCGATGGGCAATATTTTAAATGATTCATTTGTAAACATTTTTTCACAATAAAGTTGCATATTCATCAAAAAAAACAGCGAGAACTTAGTTGCGCACCTAATATTAATGATTATAGGTGAAATTTAAACAAAGTAAAGCGAAAGAGCTACTTGGTGAAAATAAGTATTTGAAAAGCGTAAAACAAATGGGGTCGAATTTTTTTAATTTTTGTGTATTCCGTCGAAATTAAGCTCTTAACAAGGGAAGACGAAGCGGAAGAAATGAATTATGGAAAAGACGAACTTCTCGGCTATCGTTATAGGTGGAGAGGCGACCGTAGAAAAGTGGATTGTATCGATTTGGCCAATGATATGCTCAGGAAAGGTGTATTACGCTCTTCTGACATCTTGAATTTTTATTATAATATATAAAAGTGTGTTTTCACGGCAACCGCGTACCTGTCAAGACAAAATTGGATTGCAATATGTATTTGACTCAAATCAAGCATCCAACATTGTGAAGTTAAATGAAATTTTATGCAAATGACTGAGAGTAATCATAACACATACATATATCAAATTTCAACATCGACAATTTAGTATAGGAGCTAGATAAATTGACAACAGCACACAAACAACTAGACACAGAGTTACACAGAAATTGTTTCCAACCTTAGTGTAGGTATGATGTGGTCAAGCACAGACATTCTTCGAATCCACGAAGTTGAATTTTTGAACGATTAAGCTGCTGGACTAAAGAACAAAACAAATTTCACATGACCGTTTCTATTTGAAGTTTTAGCTGTTTGCCAAATAACAAGAATCGCTAATCAAAGTTTTCTAGTTGTGAATAGAGCAAACTTTAGTGATTGCGTAAAACGAAAATACTTTTCCGCTACAATTTAAGCATTCGGATGTAATAAAAGGAGCTTGGAATCCCAGAAATTGCTGTGGCCTCAATTTTCTAGTTTATCTTAGCGCTTCCATATCCCAAAGTATTACTTATCTCCGAGTTGATGGGAAAAGTTGGGAACGATAACAAAAGGAAATTTGCATAAAAGGAATTCTTGATATTTTCAAGAATCACGACCATAGAATACCCAGCAACTCCACGGGGATATCTAAAAACGATAGATTTCTCAATGGGCGCATTCTGTTAAGTTTTCTGAAGCATTTTATTCCACTTCAAATTGAGTATTAGGGGGGCCAGCTATAATTACGCCCTGACTCAATTTTGAGCGTGGGACTTCCTTCAGAGGGCTTTCAATAAAACTTGGCATCACTTCAATAACATCAGCTGAAAGAATTTTTAATGGAAAGCATCACGGGTTTCGCATCTTTTGTATCTCAAACCGCGTGGAATACATGTGCCCCTACAAACTTTCCAATGTTTTCATAACTGAATAGCTTTCTGCTTTTAACTTTCTGATTGGCTTTTTAAAAAGTCTTATGTGGTCTGTTTCACACAAGTCGAGGACCTCGTAGTTGTGTATCTGAATAAAGTAATTTTGAAACCGCGGAAAGGCGGAAGATTAAGAGAAATCAATGCTTGGAATTTTTCATTATAAAGTATTTGTATGGTACTTCGACAGCATTTTGGAATACATCTAGAATGAACTGAAGCTCTGGCTGAATTTAAAACGGTGGCTCTTCTGAGTATATTATAGGCAGTTATTTCAAATTATTAAAAAACAAAGTTTTTTTTGTAAATGCTGTAATACAAAGTACAAACTATGCTAATTATGTTAATTGTGGTAAGCAATATCTGCCAAATGATCGCCTCGGCTCCGCTTATTTAGCTACTCTTTTGATGAATTTTCCCATCATGTTTCGCAAACTTACAGCTCCAGTTCGCGAATAGCGGTTCTGATATTGTCTCTGAGAGCTTCAATAGTTGTTGAAGCATTGGCGTAGATTTTATCTTTAGCGTAGATCCAAAGTAAAGACTATAATGGTGTCGCACGATTTCGGTGACCAATTAAAGTCTCCATTTCGAAAAATCACATGTCCTGAAATTTTAAGCACTATAACGTTATTTCTACACGACTTTGTGGCTGCTCTGTTGAAAATGTAGGTCATTCATATCCATATCATCAACTTCAGGACAAAAAAAAACGACTAGCATTGCGATAATGCACAACATTCACAGTAGAGGTCGAAGAATCTTCATTTTCGGGAAAATACCGTGGTCCAATGATACTGCCAGCCCAAAACCGCAAAAAACTGTCACTCGTTGTGGATGGGGAGTTTTTCTACAATTTCTACAATTTCTGTTCGGTTTTCGTCCCAAATGCGACAGTTTAGCTTGTTTACGTAGCCAGAAAAATGCAAATGCGCCTCATCACTCACACTTCGTTTACAGAATTGGGCTTATTTGAGTAGGTATCTGCAAGTAGAGTCCAGGCGGTCATTTGGCAGATATTGTTTTCCATAATTTCTGTTTTAATAATTTAAAATAGCACCTCTTGTTGTAACACTTAATAGAATCTTTGAATGGTTTCAAGTTAAAGTGATAGGGTATTTTAGTTTTCTAGAGACAATTACAGCCAACATTTGCTAAACCATGTTAGGACAATTATATAGAGCATCAATTTAAGACGTATTATCGGATTTTGATAAATCCATTAGGCCATTGGCCTAATATTTAAACTTTTCAATCAGTTTTTTTATATTTTCGGAAAGGTATTGATTTCTGTATTTAATATTTTACTTCTTAGGGGTTCAGAGTTCAAGGGTACTGAACTGAAAGTATTGTATTGTGTAATATATAAGCACGTAAGTACGTCAAGGTTTGTGGTTCATGGTAAGAAATATCACTGAATATAATTAGATTTTTGACTTAAACATTTGAAAGGGTAGGGAGACACTTTTACTAATCCATTTTTACTAATCCACTTTTACTAAGCCGATTTTACTAAAGGACAATTTTACTAATGTACTTTTTTACTAATGTACCTTTTTACTAATGGACATTTTTACTAATGGACCTTTTTACCAATGGACACTTTTACTAATGTAATTCCAATGGACATTAACATTAGTTTTCCTTTTACAATTTATTAGTAAAAGTGAGTTTTAGTACAAAGAAGTAGTAGTAAAATTATCATATTAGTAAATAAGTGGATTAGTAAAAGTGTCGTACAATCATTTGAAAGCCCTATTTTTGTATTGTTCAAGAGACCCCTAAAAAGATGCTAAAATGCAAAAGGAAAATCAACACCTTGTATATGGCGATTTTTGGGATGTAAAAACATACATATAGATTTGACGAGATTTATGATGATCATTTTTAACCTCTTTTCAATCTTAAAAAAATATAGGGCAATACCTTTTAAATTGATTTTAAAATAAATCGTTCAATACACATATATGTTTTCTTAGTGAAGAGAGCATTTGTTATTATTGTTATTTATAAAAATTATTAGTTTTATTCAACGCGGCTAGCCTGGTAGTATCCTTAGTATAGACAGACAACCAGTCACCATTTTCGTTGATGTAGTGGACCCATATCAATGGATGTGCAATAACACTGGTCGACAAGGATTTTGTAACAGAAATATAAATAGGTGACATCGATACATTTTTTTCTGTAGATTACGAATCTGAAAACGAAAACTCTGCATCACCGAGAAAATCGTTGTGAAAAAGTGAAAAAATCCGGTTTTGGGTGATTTTCATTAATTCGTTTAAAAGTTTTTCCAATTTGTTGTTTAAATTTATGGACAGAATACTGTTCAAGTCATCTATCAATTCTTTTGTTACAAGAAAAAACATGAAAAATGTTGACCAGTGTAATTAATTCGCAAAAATCAACAACAATATTAAATCTAACAGTACGAAGGGGAATCGCAGTCGCCGTTCCCGTTCTTCATTTCCCTATAAACCAAAATGCTGGTCGCACGTACAGGGATTTAATTGTAATACCCCTTCCTCTCTATGGCAGTAGCCCTTCCTATCATTCTATGTGATTTTGCAGCACATTGTCAATTGTTTTTGGATCTGCGAAGTAACACTGCATATATCTTTATGCAGTAAATGTTGACAGTCTCGATTTAACTATAATTAACTGTACAAACATCAACAACATTATGCCAATTATGGAGAGCAATTAAGTATGAGGGCCCTGCTATTTAGAACAAAATACAGAACTCGCTGGTAAAACCAAAAGTTCACTTTATAGTACAATATAAAGTATGAAAAACAAATTACTCTAGCTTCTAACAAAGGTCCCATTGCAATCAGTTCCCGAAATTAGTTCCGAAAAACAGAAACACTCACAACAATTTGTGAAACCTTTGTTTGATCCGCATAAATAAATATATGTGATTTCAAATTATTTAAGTAATAGATCTCAATGTGTTCAAGTAAATGGACAACTCTATGGGCTTGTTGATATATCGCTTGGTGTTCCACAAGGTTCCATTCTCGGTCCACTGCTTTCTTTCGCTCTGAATGGATGATATTAATTCTCTCAAATTAAAATCATCTTTTATATATTAGAATATTTAGATGATGTGCAATTGTACTTGTGGCATGTTATATCATTCAAGACATAAATATATATAGACATAGACCTATAGACTAATATCACAGTGGGCCCAATGGAACAATTTAAATTTCTATCCGATCAAAACACAAGCCTTGATTATTTATAAGAGATAATTTGTATGTGATAATTTTCCGTCTGTTGTGTTCAATAGTGCAGCTGTGTCGTTTGTGGATAAATTTAAGAATTTAGGTTTGTATAGTAATAACTTGTTGACATGGAGAGATCACGTTTCTATTCTGTCTTCATAAATTTACGACATATTGAGGCAATATGGCGGGTTTCTATTAAAGGCTTGTCGGTGAAAATTAAAACACACTTGATGTTGACATATATATATTGCGCCCTTAATTATTTATTGTGATTATATGTATTTATTCATGTTTTGATGCAGCAACTTTCGTCATATTGCAGAAGGCATTTAATGCATGCATTCACTTTGTGTTTGGTTTGCGGCGATCACGTCTTTCCGTATTCCAAGCTTATCCTTGGTATGACGTTAAAGGAGCATTTGGACTTCCGGAAGTGTGTAGTTAAGTACAAAAGGATTCATTATCCGAGTGCCTGAACAATTGCGTGGTAACTTGTGCTTGCCAAGATACCAATATCTGCAATCAAAGCACTCATTTTTGGTGTATGGGCCTAAGTTATTGAATAACTTCCACGTAGAATTTAAGACTAGCCTCTCCGTACAGACGTTTAAATCTTACGTACTTACGGATGCTTGCGTGAATAACTTTTGTCTTGGTTTTTTTCTTGAATTTGTTTTTTTTTCGCTCTCTATTGTTGGCAATCGTTTAAAGGAAGATTAAGTACCTTGGATTGTGGATAGAGGTCAAATTTCAGTATTTCTTTATTTATATCCTAAGTGCCCTTTATTAGGTAAATATCTTTCCCTTATGCAATGTATATTAGGAAGGGTTCAGGTCTTTGTACAATTTTTGAATAAGTTATTGTTATTATCATTAAAAAAGAGCTGAGGCACCTGGGCACTTCAACTGTGGCGGTGGTAATAACGACGTCGAGCACGCACTCTTCAATTGCGGACGTTAGGCGGGTGGGAGAGGCGTTGTCGCGGAGAAAACTGGACCGCTGTCGCCAGAGAATGTGATCGGGCTCATGCTGGAGAGTGAGGACCATTGGGGCTTAGTTGTCTGCAGGCCTTGGCCCCCTATGTGGAGAATCCTATGGGCTGAGCAAAAAGTTCCAGCTCGAATTAATGTGGAAAACTGTTCAGGGCTGGTGTCTTTGGCGCCTGAGTGAAGGATTTTAGCCGATAGTCCATCCAATTTATTTTGGGTGCACTAAGATAAAAAACGTAGGTAAATCCAATGGGATATACCTTAATCTTATTACTTTCAACTATGCCGAAAATTGTTAATTTTACAGTGAAAACTATTGAACTATTTAGCGAAACTTTCCAATGTTGAATTCAATATGAAAGGATATTAATTCAAAAACCAGGATTTTTGATTCAACTGGAAATTGTTATATACTGATATCGTAAATATATTTGTATACAAGGAAATGTAGAGACCATATTTATGTATTTCTCTTTATCTTCAGGTTTTACTGTAGTTAAGCAGATGGGATTAGAACCCGAGATGGTTGAACTTCTAGTTTGGAACCGCTAGCAATACGCAACGTGGTATTTTCGTAGTTAAGTTGTAACACACTGTAAATCCAATTATGTTATTTCAACGCACGAAAATATGTGAAAATGTGTTAAAATAACTTATATTGAGAGAAATTACACACTGTTTTTTGAATTATTGCACACTTTGTTCTTTAACTTATTTTTCTTCATTGTAATTCACACTGGGAATTATATTAAATAGAATAAGTACTCTGGTTTATTATGACAAGAGGCGACCGCACAGCTGCAGTCCATTACTCCATTTCCTAGAGTGAGTGGACGATACTTCTTCATGGTTACCAAACTAGCGTTTGGGCACCCTCACAACAATTACTTCACACTCATACAAATACTTTACATACATCAAACATGTAAAAATATTTTACTCACATACACAAAAACTCGGACGAAAACGAATTAAATGTGACTCTGACTACATAAAAATAACACACATAAGTGAGGTGAAATGACTCACTTGGATTTGCAGTACAGATACATATAATCCGATCTTTTAGAAAGTAAAATAATCTCATTCATGTGGGATTCGAACTCGGGACCTCTGGAATAGGAAACCAGTGCTTTAGCCATTGCTCTACAAAACGTTTTTAATTGATTCAACAATGTTCGTTTATGATATGTTCCATTTATAGACATTTGAATTAAAAGCAAAACGTTTTGAATGAATAACTTTCTAGATTTAAATATGCCAACAATGCGTTTTATATAATAGTTATTTGAAAAAATATCTTATTGATTTTACAATGGTCTGCAACAAATTACAAATATGAATAATAATTCACATTTTTGAAATTACTACATGATATATTTCTCAGTGTGGGTGTCCGGCACTCCGTTCGTGGTGAGATTAAAAAAGAATTGGTTAAACAAAAGTTGGAATATTCATGAGCCAATATTACTCTTTAATTTTAAAAATAAATGGGGTGTCGGACACATCTTTGATCGATGCGGATCTTATTAGGAATAGTCATGCAAAATACTTAATTCTTTACTTGCGGTCTGAATATACTCATATTTCTATTCGCAGCTGTGCATTACTCCAAAAATTCTGTTTCCTTTATTGAAAAATTAGATGATTCAGGCGATTGGAGAATATCACAATTAATACCACCGTTAGTGTGTACAAAAATGTTTTATTTAATACAAGATGGGCCTGATTTTCTGCAAGCGGTTATAAGAAGATCACTTTTATATTAGTTCCTTCGCAAATAAGCTGAAATGTTTCAGAGACCAATGATAATTCATAGATATTCGAACAGCTACAAATTACATAATCCATAAAAATGGCGAAAAATCTACTATCTCTTGAGATCGTTACCAGCGTATATTGTAGCATTTTTTAACACTCAATTTGAGTTATTTGGGATTGGAGGTCAAATAAGCTCACTAGGCTTAACGGATCCAAATTTGTATTATGGCGTTATTTTAAAATCAGTGTAGGTACAGAAGCCACTCCACAGATTTTCACTGACCTGAAAAAACATGTATCCACTCTGAAATCATTCTAAAGATATCTTTTATCCTACATATTTCGTAAATTAAAGGACAAGTCACAATAACATTACTAAAGGAAACTGCAAAGCAATAACATCTTTTACATTATACCTCTCAAGGGCAGCTTCCGTGCAGTACTACTTCACTTATTTCTTCACATCTCCTACTACATATGCCCTTACAAAATGAGGGAAGTACGGTTTTAATTATTTGAATTAATTTTTTTCTTGGTCTACTGCAGACTGTCTTTAGCTGAAGATTCTTAAAATAAGTCGACTCATCTTGTACCGGATTTAATGAATGGCGGAGCGAATTTAATTAAGCGTGCAATATGCCTACAACTGCAGTGCGGGTGGGGGACATAAAATTACTTTTTCGAATGACATCACACCAAAAAGGTCGCTGGAGGAACGGTGCACGGTGGAAATCGGTTCTCCTCCACAAGAAGCGATCAGAGTACTAGTGGCAGTTGGCCTAGTGTAACACTTACCTCTTAAAGCGAATCCTCAACTTTACAGTAATGCACTTCCTGGTGGCCTAGTAGTAGAAGTGTTCTACTGCCCGAAAGCTTTGGTTCTATGCAACCACATTTTTGTCATTAAACATTTACACGGGTATTTCATAACGAGCCTCCAGTACTCATGAAATTTTAATCCAAAAACCTACGTACAAACGGAGAAGTATTACATCCGCCTTCAAGGTGGGCGACTGAATGGAACCGAGTCTGTGGGCGGTCTCCTCGTGGCTCTCTCCGGCTTGCACAACTGAGCTCATATTGTATCTTTTTAAATCTGAAAAGTGTGGACAGGCCTGGACTCCGTCTCCCAGGAAGTGTTTTGAGGATATTTAAGAACGGGTAAAGAAAATTCTGCAGGAATTAAGCAAACGTTGAACGTTTCACTAGGAGCATGGCTTCAAATGATCCCCTTTGTGTGCCGTGGACTATGGTGGCAGTTTCATTAGAGTTGGACATTTATAAAAGTTTTCCAAGTTTTCGAGACTAGTTCCTTTTGCTAACCACCCGACAGAAAATTTTAATTTGGTTAATATTATACGGGTTCCCGAAGGCAGTGGTCCGTTTGGTCCAATAGAAAGGAAACCATTTTAGGGGGAATCGGTTTTAATTTCCTAAACGTGTATGGTCGAAGTTTCCGCAAAGGATGGGAAGAAAGAATGTATAGTAGTTCGTTTGGTCAACCTAATTCAGTTTTATCTTTTAATGCTGGGTGAATGATATCGTTTTGTGCCATGCTAACAGAAGAACACCTAATTTTTTCATCATATTCATTTGGTACTTTGCTGGGGATATTTCTGTTCAAGTTATTATTCATTTTATTTGAATTTAAACTTTTGTGCTATGCGGAGAAGTCGAAATTATTTAAATTGCATATAAGTAAATCCAAAGCTCTTTATTCATGGTTTCGTTATTCGCGTTTTCAGTATTCGTGGATGAAAAAATTGTGACAACTTTCTGTACTCGCGACAGAGAATTTCATTATTCGCGGATCTGAAACCGGCGACATTGTAATTTTTAGTATAGAAAATACGTAAAAAACAAACCAATTGCATTCCTATTTATTTACTATCTATCAAAATGCAAAGGCATTCCCGCCTCAACGGGCTTGAAACACTTGACTTTGACGAATGAGATAGTTTTGAACAGTTAGAATTGAATGACGTTAAAGAGTTGCAAGATCGCAAGACTGAAATGGAATTAAAATTAGAGGAAAAGGTTAACCCCGATTCCACTGCAGATGCACCATCAGAACGGAAATTTTACTACACACCCTAAAACTTAGGTACACGTCGGGAGCAAGCGTGTCTCCTTGTTTGATCTTTTTTTTATATAAACCAGAATATATGTATAATGAAAACAGAATTCACACTGTGCCATTCGATGGTATTTTTGATGGATGAAGCTTGGCAGTATTGTAACCGGCGACTGGTATGTATAAGTCAACCATGACACAGATGTCTTGAATATTAAATATTGAATCAAAAGGAGCATTTTCATAAAAATTGATCCGTTTATGAAAAGAACCCTTATTTTCGCCCATCCCAGCGCTGAATATCAATCTCAGTTGAAAGGTTTTTTAAAAGGGGCAAAATATGTAAATATGACTACAATTTTTAAACCACTACTTAACCCTGATAATAAAAAGTTAATGTTGTTAAGCAAATAATAATTAAATATTTTGTTTTCATTATATATTAGAAAAATTTGTTAATTTTACTTTATAACGTTATTTAAACATATTCGGCCTGAAAGAACGAGCTTCCCCCGTTCAAGTAAGCTAAGGGCCCTCTTAAGAAATCTGTTATTTTGATTCCTTCATATTGGTTTGACCACATGAAAGTAACCCCGAACGTTCCAACTTTTATGAAAATATAAAAATGTTTTAATTCCACCGCATTGCAATTGCCACCTTTCCTAAATTTACGCAAAGATGAAGCCTAGCTAGATTGATTTGTCGCCCATGAAGACTCCTAGTTTAGAAATTTCATCAAAATCATAAGAGCTGTTTTCCAGAGAAAATGTATTCATAAGGTAGAATTTGTACTCGGGGTATTTTATTCAAGCGACGGTATTACCGTCTATCTTTTTGACTCGTATAGAATCTCTCCTACATTACAAACTATTATAGAGTAACTGCCAAATTACATCGAAACCGTTAGAGCCGTTTTGGAAAACCAGATTTCTTATACATACATAACATACATTTATACAAACAATGTTCGTTCAACAGTATATCCCTAACCATAAAATTCCATGGAATTAGAAATACTTTTGCGAACTCCATCGGACATTTTATTTCCTATGAAATTTGATTCTAATGGCATTCATGATTCGGGTAATTCCATATAAGAAGTGCGCAGGTATTATACTTTTCAATTTATGAGTGTTAGTTCTATAAGCAGTTGTTTTAAATCTAAAAAACTCGACTGTTATTCATCCGGTTGTCTTGACTTGGATCTCTTCGACGCATATCGGAACTTCTTTAGTGATTTAGGGCAGTGGTTTTTATTTTAACTAAGTTATCGCACAACGTTTTTTTATTGACTAAATACCATTATGGTTGCATAATAGAAAATCCAGAATATTTTGTCCAGACAAGGACAAATTGTGTGGTAGTTGGTAGCCACCATTATTTTTCATGTGCTGTTCATTCGAAACGATAAACGAAATACTATTATAATCGGGAAGATTATCGCTCTCATATGAACAAGGATTATTCAATTAAATTGACTTATAACATGTTCATTAAAAAAATAATGAATCAATTTTTTAAAAGAGATCATGTCGTATATCGTCTTTGTTCTGTGTGATGATACCTACATGCAAGTATGTTTGTTTGTTTGTTCGGAGTAGTCTCTGGAACTACTGAACCCATTCTTAAAATTCTTTCATTGTTTCAAAGCTGCACTATTCCTGAGTAAAATAGCCTATATTTTATTTTTATAAATAAATGTTTTCAGTTAGAAATAATATTATTTGTAAAGAAAACGAAAGAACAGGAGTTGTTTGCGTCCTTTATATGCATGCGCAGACCAAACTACATGACCGATTGACTTCATGTGCACAACAAATGTTAGTTATGTTACGAGAATGGTTTTTATATAGGTACAGGTGTGATCTCTGTAGGTGTCGCTCCAATCTAACCTCTATACCACTTAACCTATCATTTATTATAATAATAATTTCATAACAAATTTCGCCAGCTGTATTGTCCCATATGTTTTTATCTAATAAATTAATTTTCACATCCTTATCCCCACCCCACTTTTCTGACAAAAAATAAACAGTGAACAAATACCTCCATTACAGTTCATTCTATTTCACTGAAAAATTATATGACCCAACGGGGTGGGTGTAGTCTCATTAAATCAACCATATATTCATACACAATACCTCCATACATCATTTTCACCCACATTTTTTAGTACAAAAGAAATTGTTTCTCATTTATTTCCAATCGTCTTGCATGGTGAATATTTTCTGACACTCTCAAAAAGTTCCTAATTAGAACACCCACAGTTTCTACATTTATTAATAACATCATAACACATTTCGCACGCAGCACATGCTTTCTATCTGATGAAATTTTCACATCATCCCACGAACTACGGACGTTGAATTCCTATGCTTGCGGAAAACTTGCTAATATATGTTATCTGACCCTACTTCTTCAAGAACGATGAAGCATGAGCATTAATAGGGATGATGAATAGGTTAATGATTAAAATTATTATATTTGCGGCTCTGTTTTCTTGATAAGATAAGTTTTTTTCAACAAGTCGGCATTGCATGCCACACAAGTGAAGAAAAATCGCTCTATGTCAGCCATACTTTCATCGAAAATTTTACTCTAAAATACGCTACTAAACGATTCTGTGGAGTCTATTTGAACAATAATAATTTCCATTTTTAATGGGATCGATTGTACTTTCACTCTAACATTAAAAATATAAAACTCTATAATGAGGTAGTTTACATACTATGGAGTGAAGAGCTCAGATTTCTTGTTGTTGAGTTTTCACACTAGTTTTCACACTAGTAGGTATGTATGTATGTTGAGTTTTCACCCCGCATCGCAAAAAGCTTTTATATAAAGTAATTGCAATTGATACAATAATTTATTTTAATAACATTGGTCACAGTTTCAAATTTCATAAGTAGACGTATGTAGGTAATTGAACAGGTAATATTTATTTTATTTTTGTAGGTATATTTGACTTAAATAAAAGCTTGTTTTTTTTATTTTACTTATATTATACATGTATGTTATGTATGCAATATGATATATATTTATGAAATTAGTAGATCAGTATCTAAACTGTGATACCGCCACTCGACGTTTAAAGTAAAAGTATATACATATATAAATTTCTGTTTTCTATTTTGGGACACCCTGTACTAACTGCAAAGAATTTTCTGCGTGTTTTGAGTAGTTTAAATAAATTAGATCGATATTAGGTTACCTTTTTTCGCAAATTTGGCGACGACGAACGGTACGTATACTACTATATATATATAATTAATACTAATTTAGAACATTGTCGGTTTGCAAATTAAAACATCGCCCTTAACGTTGTCCAAAACTTTTATTTATTCACCCTATCGCGGTTTCAGAAATTATAGCATTTCCATCATCAGCGGTTCTTTTTACCAACGAACTACTAATGAATATGAAGATAAAGAGGATGTCTCAACAAGAATTTGGCTTTTGAATCACGCAGAACGTCAAAGCTTTAGCCAGTCATATTTGTTAGCTGTTATATGGAAACAAAAGCTGCATTTTTTTGTAGGAACAACAATATGGTATATTGAAAAGAACAAATTAGTTCTGCAGATTTTCAAAGACCTTCTGCCAGTTTTGAGTATATCAAAGTAATGGTTAATCTACATAAAATACCGAATACCAAGATAACAAGTCTTATGAATTGAATTATTGGTATTTTAGGCGATTATTGACTTAGTTTGCGGCACACTAAAATTAACCTGAATAATACGTATATGCCTGCCATGTCTTGCTATGTGAAAATTACGACCGCAAAGAGTTGCCTTTTCTGCTGCCCACCAATTTGAAGATTTTTGCTTCTTGTCTCACCTTGGATGAGCGAAGTCAAAGAGCATTGGTCGCGGATAGTGGATGGAGTGTCACAAGAAAACACCGCGTATTTCTTTTAACACGATACATTATTTGTTCTAGTGAAATTTTAGTGTGTTCCCAGCTCAGAGAGGCATTCCAATTTTTTAGTTTTATAATTTATAAGATTAAATCCAGAAATTAAAGTTGTTTAAAGTATAAAAGGGTCTTTCAATATGGACGCTCGAAAATTTTTAATTATAGCAGTCATACTGTTAAAGCAATATCTGTTAAAGTTGTTGTAAATTGTTCAGTTGTGTGTGGAAAATTACCATGGAAGGTTATAGCGTTCAAGAAAGTGATCAAATTATCAAATTCTTTTATCAAAATCAGTGCTCCGTTCGAGAAACGTGCACCATCCATAATCATTTTTAGAGACGAGCACTAAGGGTCAATGATAAGCAACTTCTGGTGCCCTAAACTGGATTATATGGATACCGACGACATGTGGTTGCAACAGGATGGCGCTACATCCCACACGGCGCATACCACGATGGGCATTCTACACGAGCTATTTGAGGACGACGTGAACTGGCTACCGAGATCGTACGATTTAATGCCTTTAGACTACTTGATTTTAAACCGCCTTAAATCACAATTAAACAATTGGTGCCCTCAAAGTCAAAATAATGAACGCCATCCTGCAAATTCATCCAGATTTATGCGGCAAAGTAATCGAAAATGGGACCTCCCGAATACGTGCCACCAAGAAAAGCTACGGGAGACATTATAATCCATAAAATATTCTTTAAAAACAATAAAATCATAAAGTAAAGATGGAGTGGATATCTCACATAAAACTTATTTTATTTACATTCAAAAGTCGAGCATCCTTATTGAAAGACCCTGTATAAATTAATGTTGATGTTGATAACGTTGCGGACCTTTGTAAAATGGCTTCCTTCACAGTAAAAAATTCGGTCTTAATTTAACACCGAACGGTGTGGAATACGGTCTATCCTTTTGAAATTTGTATTTTTTATCCGATAGGTAAACACATTAGCATAAATTTAAAAACTCCTCCGGGATTTATTGAATGCATCCCAATAGGTGTTAAATGTTATAACCAATCAAGTTCAAACTATTTATCCGCAAGGTGTTTAAGGAATACTTAATTTAAGTTTAAGTGTTCCAACAAATTAAATAGAAAGAATACTCGTATATCCGTACAGTGTCTTTTTGAATACGTATAAAACAGATCATTGGGGGCGGGGCGGGAGGGTGGTCCGAAGAGTGAGTTCTAATCTCACCACCAACCTCCCAACAGCTTAAAAATAATCGATGGATAACTACCCAAGCCCCTTTTCGCCCTCCATTTGACTAGACTCTTCTGATATCAGTTCCAATTCAAAGTGTGAATTATGTTGAAGGAAAATAATTCAGAGTGATCTCATCGGCATCTACCGTGATGGCTGGCATAAAGCAGAAACACCGATTAGTGAATAAGAATATCTTATAGGATAAGTTTCTGTTTTCTTGGGGACTTTACAACCCATTTGCATTCGTTCGGATTTTGTCTCCCTGTTTCATCCCAAAGGGTTTTGCTTGTTTTTATCCCTACAAGGATAATAAACCAAAATCTTATTTTGTTTTTAAGAAATGTAAATAATTTTTTTATACCCCTGTGGGAACCTTGATATGGGGACATTTGTAACCCCCTTAAATTTAGCAATAAATGAACTTGAACTTGATAAACCAAAATAATTACACTGCGAAACTGTTTAATAATTAAATCTTTTCAGATACATAATTCTTGAGCTCACATCGCCAATTTTTTACTGTGTAGGTGCTATATACTTTTGAGTATTTACCTACTGCCGGTTGGCGAACGCACTGAAGGTTGTCACGCTCGCTTGTCGAAGGCTTAATAACTTTGAAAGCAATATCTCGTAACTGAAGGGTTAAAATTAAAAGATCCGAGAATATTTGCTGTTGCATTTTAGTAAGCCTATTCAAAAATACTCTTCTCAATGAGTTAAGTGAAAAAAAATTTTTTGGGAACACTTTTAGCAAACATTTTTCTTCCGATTTTTAGATATACATACATATTTCATAACGTCTTTGAAAGCAAATATCTCGTGACTGAAGGGTTCAAATCAGAATGTCCGAAAATATTTTTGTTGCATTTTCGGAGACATATCTAATGAAACCCAATGAGATGAGTGAAAAAAAATTTTTGGAGTACAGTGTTACCTTTATGGGAGGGGGCCCAAACAAATAATTGTCGTAAAAATTTCATAATTTCTGTTGTGTGGCCATCAATCTACGTCTTTGTACTAAATTTTATCTTAAAAGCTACGAATATATAAACGAGAGGATGGGAGGGCTGTGACATACAAAGACAGACGAACAGAGCGAAATTATAAGGTTTTTTAGTTGACTAATTAATTAACTTAGTTGAAATTGAAACTATCCCAGACAAATGCTCATGCATTTTCTCGATTTTATTACGCGATTTCTCTCAGTGTAGTGGGATAAGAAATTTGCTTTGCTTTCGATCTCGAATTTCACTGGTTAACTTTTCTTTGTGGTGTCTTCAATTCATTAACTTTATAGGGGATTCTCTTGAATTACGGAACTGAACTGAACTGTGGTAAAATTAGAACGGTTTTCATGAAAAATAAGCGTACGTAAGATAGAATATCAGAATTGTTATAGTCGAGTCAAAATAGGTATTCAACCTAGACAAAATTCCCACAAACCTTTGTACAGACCTTAAACACATCATTACAAATGAAATGTCAAAAGTCCCTACTGATCCGCCTTGTCCAACAAATTTTATTCAAGGTGAAAGGTCAACGACTCCGGTTTTTCACATATTTCTCGTAAAAGACAAGTGTTATCGGCAAAATAGTTAATACAGAAGTTGCTGGTCTTACAAATTCCTGTGCTTGAAGCGCTTTCTACACTGGCACCATAACTTTTGTCGTAGCTTTAACAGAAGTCGAGAAAATTGAAAAATAATTTGTGCAAAGAAAGAAAGATCGCAGAGAAAAAGAAGAACGGCTGCATCTCGTCGGTTATGACCAAGTTTTTTCACCTTTTCTCAGCTACTATTAAATCTATAGGGCAAAAGCGAAGCTACCAACGTAGAGGGCGCTTCGAGCACTACAACTTTGCTTATTTCGGCTTTTGTCGTAACTGTCACGGTGGGCCGGAGGAGGGGCAACAGGTGCAAACATTGTTTTTCCATTTGTTTAGCTGTTTTCGCAGCTACGACGAAAGTGATGATACCAGCGTAGAGGGCGCTTCGAGTACTAACATTCAAGTTTGCCTGTGATATTTGTCGTAACTGTCACGGTTGATCACGGGGGCGTATGAGTGCATACCTACATAGTAGTATTCTCCAAGTTTGAAACGGCGATATTTTAGGTATGGTGTTTCGTAGGATAGAAAGTGTATGAGCAATTTTCGTAGGCATTTAAAAAATCTTCAGCTTTTGTATGAACTATTTTTACGATAACATTTACCGTTTACGAGAAAAATGAGAAAAACCGCTGCCGTTTAACCTTAAATAAAATTTTTAGCAGAAGTCCGATCGGTGACTGACACTTCATTTCTAATGATTAAATACATCATCTGGGAAAATTTTCAGCTCTATGGGAATTTTGTCTTGGTTCGCACTTTTTTGTGTCTATTTTGACTGGACTATTATGTCGCTTAGGAATATTTGGAATTAACTAAATAAATGTCTTGTAACCCTAAATGTAGTTCAAATGAAAATCTGATAATTAAACACATGCAACTAATCTATGAAGCGTTGCATGGTTTTATCACCAAGTAGTTTTTTAATATACCATGAAGCTAACAAGTTCTTCTGAAAGAAGTGTAGTTTCTTAGAATGTTTTGTTAAAATGTAACTTTTCCTTTTATTCCTTTTTAATCGAATGCGATGCGAATATGATCCCCTTAGTGGCTTCCGATAACACTTAAATATATTTTAATATTTTTTAATATGACAAAACTCGGACGTTTTTTCTTTTAGCTCTTTTTTGCAAAAATTAATTAACTATATACCTACATGCAACACCCACTGGAACTCCGAGGCATATTATAATATTTATTTCTAGGTAACACTTATCTAACAGAATGGAACTTAATAGTTTTTGCTTTCACAGAGTGAAATTTGGGCAGCTGCTGCACACTCGTTCCACTTTGTTTTAAAATCCATGGTGCCGCTTAAGCTGCATTGAATTCATATGACATTTCGTAATTTGAAAAAATTTTAGAAAACCTCCAAATTACGTTTTCTTATTACATTTCAATTCTATTTTTAAGAAAATCTGTAATAAATTGAGCATATCCGACTTCGAATTGGTTCTTTGAAGAAAACTTATAAATTATTCCTTGTTAACCTCTATTGTCAACATATTGATAACAAATAAAATTTGTCCCACCTTCCCCAATTACGAACAGGTCAATAGGAAATGAGGTTTTATTTTCATACTCATTCCAAAATTTCAGGGCCACTGAGTTTACAATTTTAGACTTAAACTTATGATTTGATATTATTATGATATCTCAAATTTTTATTTTTGAGGTGTGATCATTTTGAAGATTGCATAGATTTTAGCGCTAATATATGTATAATAAAGAAATTGCGTGCAACGTTATCCAATTACAGTAAATTAAAGTTCAGCACAATCAACTGATCCTATTTATTCAAGTAATTAAAAAAATATTTTCTTCGAAATGCGAGATTAAGCCTTAAATGTACTGAATGTGAATCCATAGCTGTGGCGACATTATTGGAATTGAAACCGACTACAATAGCTGTGGGTTAGCACTACAAAATGATTTTTGTGAATTTTCATTTGAATTATATGCAATTATATGAAACAAAGCCAAATAAAGCGATTGTTTAGTTATTTTGTAGAAATAGGTTACGCTCTTTAAGCAGCACAATATACAAATGCAGGTATCGAGAAATATCAATATTGTCAATCGAAGGCTTGACCTCCAATCAAAGGGAAGGATTTCACAAAAGCGCTCCCTTCAGCATCACAACAGCCACTACGTCTGCAATCCACTTGAACCAATTAAGGGTAAACAAAACCGTTCCTTCTTTTTATAAATAGCCTGAAAACCACATTTGCTCTCTATCTTTGAGATGAGTTGAAATCTATTTAGAAATCCTCTGGAGAGCAGCACATATGTATATTTTTTAAGCCTTTTACATCTCAAAACAAACCCTAGAGGATTCAGTCCTAATTGCAGAAAATTGCACTGAAACACAGCAAGGCTTCCCCGAGCTACACAAGAATTTCCTTTGTCTTAAAAACTCTTGCCGCCGGGTGACCCAGATTGCTAATTCATTTTAAATTTGCCGCAGTACAAAGGTATTTGAATAAAAAAAGCTGAGAAAGCTGGAAACACCACGAGATGACCTTCAAGCCCACATGAATTTGTAAATACCTACGTAGAACCTACACAGCGGCAGAAAAGTGTGGGGTGAAGAAAAGAACGGCCTTAAACGCACATCCACCTATTTTTACAAAGATCAGAGTATTCGCGTGAACGCTTGGTGGGTGTATTGTGCGTGCTCCAGAGAGCACACAGTGATGAAAATGTCGCAGGCACGGGAACCGCACATATTTTTTTTTGTTTATGGAAAAATAATTTATGTTTGTGTTTTTGTTTGCACAAAAGTCAGAAATTATGTATGTTTGTAGGAGCGTGGGATCGATTTTTCCATTATCGAAAAAGCACGAAGGGATGTTCCAGAGCTTTTTGCGTAAGGCCTTCCAGCCCTCAGGACTCATAGGAGCTAAAAGTGGATCATTGAAGTATCAATGACCACTACACTAACAGCCCAGCCAGAGTAAGCTAAGCAATCATTTAATATGCATAATTCGCGAATTTGCTGATTTTTCGGATAAATCGATGATAGCCCAGGCCCAGCTGCAAGTTCAGCGCTGCTACATGTCCTTCGAGAGCCAGACGAGAGCCCTAGTGTGCGTGTATGTACTTGTGTGGCGTGAAAAATCACATTTATCCTTACGTCATTAGGTCACTGCTTGACATATCCAAAATGATTTAATACATTTACATAACACACACAAACACTTCCACAGTGAACATATTTTTAGTGCTAATGCAGGATATCTGCTTCACTAACACAGAAAGAGAGGAATTTCATCTCGGGGTTTTCTAAGCTTCTAATGAGTGGCTGCGTTTGTTTGCCGACTAAACAGAATCACCTCCCGAAACTGTATGACCGTTCCACTACGTTAGCACATGTGGCGTAAATGATTGAGATATTCGACGAACGGCTTAATTAACTACGGTTAGTGCAGGGATCTCACTATCCTCCTAGGAGGCGCTATGCACACGCTTTACAACCCCATCTGGGACTACGAACATTATTATTTCACACACATTCACCTCGGGTTTAGTGCCTAGCCTGAGCCTATCGTAGCCCAGGCTGTAATCAAACCGAACAGAATACGGGTACAGTGAACTCCAAGGTGGTGCCTACGAGAACGTAACCTGATCGTGTCGGTCGAATCTACTAATTGGTAAGATGACTTCTACAGTACTTTTCGCGGATAACTCGATTTTTCACTACAGTCGACACTATTTTTCCGCCATGAATACAACACAGTTGGCGGCCTTGTTCGAACTAACGATTCCCGTAACCGAGGTCCTGGGAATGAGCTTAGCAGGACAACTTCGCTATGCCCTATGCTTAACGGAGCTTTTTCTTGCCCCTAACGCGAAAGAGCGTGATGGGTAGCTGACTGAAACTTTTTTCGAAATTGGAACAATTCCATTCAGCCACCTAACCTACCAAAGTGCATAGAGTGAACAACCCCCGATAGATTCAGCTCTCCCAGCTTTTGCCAGCTCCCGAATTTTCCTCCTGCCTTTTCTCGTACTGCAGTGGGGTCGGCCCGGGAGCACGGTGCTTTCACTGCCCAGAAATCTAAGCTTTTCCCTGCTGCGGTCAGCCTTTGTATAATGCTACTATACCCTCACAGAAATTCACTGTCATTACACCCTTCCACTTGCACCTTTTGCAGGCTCCCTAACCTAATACCCTTGTCAAAGCCCTCTACAACAAAGTAATTGTTTTCGGGAAGCACGTTAATTAAGGGGTGCGGAAAGCGCAGATTTCTTTTCCTATCTGCAGGAAGAGAGGTCCCACAATTGGGGAAAATTATAATTTCCTTAGGGAAGCTGTGGGAGTTTTGCCGTTTTGTCTTGTTCAAATCGCAAGTTTTCTCTGAGCATGGAGAAGGCGGGACACAAATACCTTACAAAATCGGATGCTGATTTATGCCGATTTATTTAACTTTTCCCGGAAGGAATTCGATCCCTGCTGCTGCGGGGTTTAGGCAACCTCTTCTAGCCAGGATACAGCTAAAATATTCTCCTGTCTGCCATTCCTCAGCGTAATGCGGCTATCCTTTGCAGAAGTAAATGGGAACGTTTAATTGTTTATGAGTTCCTCTTCCTTTAATCTACCATAGTAGAAAATTCAAATGTTGCTGCTTATCAAAGAATGAGGCAATAGTGGAAGTCATAAACATGTGTTATTAGACATTAGGGAAGGCAGGAGCAATGTTTTTATTCACCATTAACCATTTAGCCGGGAATTTAGGGGTATTTTATGGATTTTTCATCTAACCACTCAGTGTGTGCCCCGGTATAATTGTAACTCAAAATGGGACAAGATTTGAACGCTGGAAGGTGATTACACTACCCGAGCCCAAAATGTGCAATTAGTAAAGCCCTCGTACCTTCGATCCCTTCATACGTATCAGTTCCACTGAAAATTTAATACATCTCGTTATTGGAAGGCAAATTTTAATGGAAAATGTTATAGGAAGTTGGATGCATGTATGGGTTTTTGACTTAGAATATTGGTATGGAAATATGCCTTCCATTTAAAAAATAAAAATATGACTATAGCTTGGACCATTGTCCTTATCCATACCAGAATCTTTTAATTAAATTTAGGAAAGCTCTTTCATCTCTCCGGAAACCCCTCGCATCATCACTGGGATGCCTATACATAAGGTATTTATACTTCGTTAAAATGCACAGCTATTTCTATAATTGTTTGCGATGATAAAAATCGGACTGCTGTTTGTGTAATTTTTCTAAAATTGTTTCCCAAAGCTGTTGCCTTTATCGACCCTACATATTTTCGCCTCCCTGTTCTGTTTGATCGTTCCTGTATAGCGTATATACATATAATATATATATAAAGCCTTGGCCAAAAGTATTAAGCCACCCTAATTTATTCTCATTATGTGAAAACTAAGTGCAAAAATACCTCGTTATAACTTTTATTGCCTCAGTCACAGGTACAAAGTCATAATTAGGTATTAAACATTACTCAGAAAAGGATGAAGGGCGGGTAATTAAGGATTTCTCAATAAATGCATCAGTTTCAGTTTATAAGGCCTTAAATCCTAAGGTAAAGTTCAAAACGTGGTTAGTTGTTGGTGAAGTATTGAAGAGAGTAGTTGTTGAACCAAAATGCGAAAACAAGTGAGTTGACATTGACTCAGAGGATCAGGATCCATTTGAAATTTATTAGGCCTCATTATGGTATTTAATCCACAACCTAATTTTTTTTGGATTTGGTAGATATTTGGAACTCATGGTGCAACCTTTGTACGAAGACAGGTGGGCGAAGAATACAACCCAGAATGTATTGTACCTACTGTGCAACACGGAGGAGGCAGCATCATGGTCTGGGGCTGTATGGCGACTAACGGCGTGGGAGAAATGTTCGTGTGTGAGGGTCGCATGAATAGTCAACAGTATATAAATGTTCTAGAGTCTTGTCTTCAGCCGTCGTTTCGGAGGATATTTGAAGAAGGGGATTACAACGAAGTGATATTTCAACAGGATAATGCTCTCTGTCACACATCTCGGACAACAAGACAATGGATGGAGGAAAATAACATTTGGCTTTTGGATTGGCCCGCTCAATCACCGGATCTAAAACCGATTGAGCATTTGTGGTCTACTGTAAAGACTAGGATCAGGAGTCATCAAATAATAACAAAAGACAGCCTGAATACCGCTCTATGTGAAGAATGAAACAAAATTACCACAGAAGATTGTGGAAAATTAGTTTGTAGTTTACCAAATAGAATAGATGCTGTAATAAGGGCAAGAGAGGGGGCTACAAAATATTAATAAATAACAATAAATTTGACGTGTAATACTTTCTTATAAATGTGTGTAACTTTATTTCATTGCCACTTGTTTACCTTAGAAACCCAACATTCAATAGGTGGCTTAATACTTTTGGCCAAGGCGTATATATACACGCGGAAAGAAATTTTAGCCCGTTTAACCATAGTTTATATAGCTTTACTCCTATATACATATATCAGCTATTTGGAAATAATATTTTATAGTGGGAGAAACCATTAGGTATAGCAGTCAAGTTTATTGCTCTGGAAGCAATATTATACTGAAATTAGAAGGAACTTATATAAGTAAATTTGTAAACCGTGAAGTGCTACAAAATATCGTTACATAAGCTATTTTGTCTAGATCAGAACAATATGCTTTATATGTGACGACAAATGATTGATATGGATTCAGTAGTTATTGGAATGGCGTAGAAACCCATACTACATATGTACGTGGTGCGACGAATATTTCTTTGTTCGAAATGTTGTAAAGGGTATTATTCAAAGTTATATGTTTAAATAAGCCATTTTACATGCATACACACAGCAACAATTTCATAAAATAAAGATTATATTTATTGATTGATACAATCAGCACGATAACTCGAAAGGTTTTCAATATTCACCAATAATTTTTTTTTAAATTTTCAGAATACTTACATATGTATGTATATAGGGTGGCCGCAAAAGTGACGTTCAAAGGTAAAATTTAGGTTCCTCATGTCAGAACAAAACATGTGAGTGCGTATATTTAGAATTATTTTGGGAAAATGTAGCTACCTCATAACCTTCATAAAAATCCTAGTACCTAGCCGGTAGACGAAGACCATGGCAGAGAGGTGATACACGCAGGTAGAGTAATAAACTCAACCCTTAGACCCTTAGAGAGGGTGCGCGCCTCGCTTATCTCTGGCGACGGTGAGGTGGATACGAATGCTTGAATTTGCATGCCAGATGTTGTAATTTGAGATTAGCTGGACAAGTGGGGCTCAGGAAAAGTTTCTGAGTTATCCTGCATTCAGTTAGTGAACGTGAAAGTGTAAAGTAGTTATATGAAGGCACGATTGCAATTTGGAGACCAACTTATATTCTGGAGGATTTAAGGTGGGTGCTACGGATTTGTAAATTGTAGTGGGAGCTTAATAGTATTATTATTTAGTAGTGGCTTGGTGTGAATGACAGATTGTGCATTTGTATGATAATTTTATGGTAGTGATAAATGTGCGTGTTCTGCTTAGCTTATGGTAGAGATCTATGGTTAGGTGAATATTATTAACAATCCCATGTTCACATCACTGAATGTGAGTTGCGGCCTTGGCACAGCTCTGCAGTGGTAGGTCCCTGCAGCCCACATTGATTGATAGGTTGGTCCATGATCAATGTGGGGAGGCCAAACAATCGCACTGGTTGGTCCGTGCAACTGGCCGTGCACTGGTTGGTCCGTGCCATTAAAAGCTTCTCCCGAGTACCTAGAAACTCCGTGCCGGGTTGAAACGCTACCCAATAGCCACTACATATATGTATGTGCTATATATAATTTGCTCTGGTAGGTCCGAGCACCTAAATAACCATGGGAGAGTAGAAAACACTAACCAATGTAGCATTCACTGAGTTAGGGTTACTCAAGGATCGCTTTCTATATTTGTAGGGGAATGATCGAGTCGTCATCGCCCGAGAGGAGGATGTATATTGGACAACTTCAACTATAAAAGAAGTGAAATAAAAATGGATTTGAATTTTAGAGTTTTAGAGTTTGAGTTTTTTATATGTATTAGTACTCATATTGAGGGGTATCCGAATCATCCCCATGTATGTATGCTCCTCGATTTTGCATGGGTGATTCATAAATTCGGGATGCACATTCTTGTTTTATTTTTATACTTTGATCTACTCAACACAGTGACATCTAACGTTATCAATCTAATTATATAAAATATTATTAAAATACATATAAATTATAAACTACACTCTATGGGTAATTCGCCATATATTACTAAGAAGTTTTTCATAATTACAGTGTGTTTTCCTATAAACCTCATGCAATGTTTCAATTACGAATTTTCTCAGTGTATTATATGTATTTGAGCCGTACATTATTTAAACGATTAATCTTAACATTTGGAAATATTACTTAGCATGCGTGGAAAATTATTTTTACTCGGATTTTTAAATTGACTGATAAAAATAATGCAAAATAACATTTATATTTCTGGTATACTTTTTCTTGAAAAAAAAAACAACTTACCTGTAATCACTCTACTACACTGGTCAAATTTGCAGTTGAAATGCTGAGGTACATATATATTTATATAGGAAAATTACACGGGTCAACACAAAATTTAACTTTGACTTTAAAGTATAAAATTTCGATAGGTTAGATCATAATTAAACAAAAAAAAAAATGAGACATTAAAAAGTTTGCTTTCGTATCTATATATTATATAACAAAATGCATCAGCATCATATTTACACTTTCGCGATGACATTTCAACTTTTTCCAGATTTGTACAAAATACCTGATCGTTGTTTATTACTTGAGTGCCATCTAGAGACACTGTGCGAACGTTAAAACCCTACTCTGATCTCGCGGTATTTTTGAATGTATCGGAATTAATTAAAATTAATAAAAAATTCTAAAATTAGTATTATTACTATAACTATCAGGAAAGCAAACTTTATTTAAGTAAAAAGTATTTTCTTTTTGTTTTTGTGCATAATTAACCGAAAAATCATAAAACAAACTTTAGGACATAGAACGAAAATTTTTTTGTAGAGTCATATTATTTATAATCACCGCGAAATTGCTTTTCACAATAACTATATTCGGGAAAAATTTAGCAGAAAAAAGTGAAGCAAGCCGGTGACATCTGAAGTTTTTATTATGATAGTTAAATTAATATATTGAACTCATTGGATGAATTTAATACAAATTATAATTTTTGTTAATGCTGGTCACAGACGATTATTGCTGTTTTTTAATTTATTTACTTATTAAAACGCTAAAAATCTGCTAAAAACACACATATGAATACGTTTTTGGCCTATCTGTCACATTAAGTATAAAGTCTTTAATAAAGGGTCTTTCAATAAGAACGCTCGATTTTTAGATTAATGTGTGTGAGATATTCACTCCATTTTTATTTGAAAGAATATTTAGTGGTATAAATTATGGAATATTACGTCATTCAAATGCCCGCCGCGGCTTTATTGGGGAGGTCCAATTTTCGATGACTTTGTCGCATAAATCTCGCTGAATTTGCTGTATGGCGTTTGTTATATTTACTTTAACGGTTTGCGGTTTATTTGGAAGGAGGAAGTCTAAAGACTTTAAATGGCTCGACGTAGCGCCGTCCTGTTAGAACCACATATCGTCGGCATCCATATCATCCAATTTAGACCACAAGAAGTTGCTTATCATCGGTCTGTAGCGCTCGCCATTAATAGTTATGGCAATGCTAATTTCGTTTTTAAAGAAGTACGGACCAATGATTCCGCCAGACCAAAATACGAACAAACCAGGCACTTCCTCAGCATGCATTTGGTGCTGGTATATCTCGTGTATATATGTATCGCCCCAAATCCAACAATTTTCCTTGTTCACATATCCGTTCATCCAAAAATGGGCTTCGTCGCTAAAGATGATTTTTGTGGCGAAATTTGGGTCAACTTGCAACTGCTTCAGAGCTCAATCAGCGAACACATGGCGTTGTCTATGGTCGTTTACCTTGAGTACTTGGATCAGTTTTATACGGGTACGGACCCAAGTCCCGATGCAAAATTCACCAAGTTTAAGTCGCAGAAAGGTCAAGTTCTCGTGAACGCCCAGAAATTGACTGCCTCCGGTTTTGCGGTACATTCTCGCGCACAGCAGCGATTTTTTCAGCAGACATTACGTTTCAGTAATGTACGAGTGTTACCTGATTATTTACCGACCGGTTGACTCGAATATAACATAGCCACCAAACGTGGAATAGTCGGCTCGGCAGGACTGTTGTGGCGAGAATAACAATCACGTAATGCGCGGAACGTTTCTCGAACGGAGCACTGATCTTGACTTATGGTGGCCGCAATTTTGTTTCTTTCGTAACGTTACATAGCCTATGACACCCACAAGATTAGTACGATTCTAAGTACCCCTCATTTATCCAAATCGGTTAATCCAGTGAGGCTCTAGGTCCTAACATCCGGACAAACACACATACATAAATATATGGGGTTTTCCAATAAGAACGTCCGAACTTTAAATTTGAATAAAACACAATTTTCGAGCAAAAATGGTTCTGATTGCTTTATTTGAAAGATAATTTTATGCGATTTATGATTTGAATAAAATATTGGCCAAATGGCCACCGCGGCTCCTCTTGCACACGTTCATCCGCTCACGCCAATTTTCGATAACTTTGTGCAACATTTCGGCCAGTATCTCAGCTATGGCTGGACGAATATTGGTCGAACTTATGCAATGGCAACTTATGGCAATAAGTCCATGTTAAGTCGGGAAGTGTGAGGCGGTGGCCCGTCTTGTTGGAAATAAAGGTCGTCCGCATCAATTTCACCAAATTCCGGGAAAACAAAATCGGTCAACATCGTGTTATAGCGGTTGCTATTAATGGTAATGTCATCTCCTGCCTCATTTCGAAAGAAATAAGGTCCGATGATTCCGCCATACCATAATCCACACCAAACGGTCAATTTTTGTGGATGCAACGGTGGTTCATGAACCACTCGTGGATTTGATTCACTCCAATAGTGGCAATTTTGCTTGTTGACGAACCCATTAAGCTAGAAATGAGCCTCATCTGAGAAGATGATTTTGCGATGAAAATCGCCGTCGGCTTCCAACATTTCCAGTGACCAATCAGCGAACTGACGACGATTGCGATGGTCGGTTGGCTTGAGTTCTTTTACCAATACCATCTTGTAAGGATGCATACCCAAATCCAATCGCAAAATTCGCCAGGTCATCATCCTGGAGAGCCCCTACTCTTGAGAACGACGCCGAACAGACGCATTTGAGTTTTCACGAACACTGGCGGCAATATTTTGTTCACTTCGGGCATTTGTTTATCTTACAGGCACCTTTGTATCGTGAAGAGTGAATTCCCTTTCAAATTTTGTTATTATGCGTCTTATAACGCGCTAAGAAGGAGCATGATGATGACCGTTTTTTGCATGAAGTGCTCTTACGGTACCGACAAGAGAATGCGAATTTGCGTAATAATTTTGGACAACTTCCAAGGGTTGGATCAAAGTGAAACGTGTCACGATGAAATCGCATACCTTACAAACTGGAGAGTTCTGGAGTTTGGTCAACGCTAAACGAAAACAAGATGGATACTCATACACGCTTTTCTATGAATTGTGCATAGCAGCAACCTGGATGTTAGCCTAATCTGATCTTTTTAGCACGGGCGTTCTATGATTCTAGCCGTGATATTAGTTCTAACGATTTTACGCAATTGACGAAGCTTCCGCCAACTTCACTACTACACACACATATTTGAATTCTCTACCACTGCCTTTTCCAACTTTTTTTAACCGTGGATGTCACGGATCTCTTGGGGAAAGGTTGTATTAATATTAAAATTTTATATTTAATAGGTATAGATAATATTGTATGGTAAGCGTAGCAAGTTCGATATTTTTTGGCTTTTCTTGCTAAAACAAGATCTCATTTTTAAGGGAGTTTTTGTCACGTCACATATGTAATCACTTATCTTGGACTATGCTTGAACAAACAGAGATATCTCTTCACAAAAATTTTTGTGATTGTAAAACATTGATCATTCCACTACTTACAACTTAAACGAACTCCAAAATGCTTTCTCTCTCATTTAAAATTTATTACAGTTAATAGTAATTTAGTTTGGACAAAACAAAATTTAAGCAATAAGATGGGTAATTTAATAAAAATAAAAAAGAGGGGTATTAATTGCATGAATTTCTGAGACAAATTGTGAAAAACGTTAAATTTAAGAAATGTGAAAGTATTTTTCTCACTTTCGCAAGTGCCTGTGCCTGAAGGTATATCAACACTGGTGACATTTTTGGAAAGCACATTAAGGCGGTCCTCTAGTTTCTCGGGTCGAAAAAATCGATTTTGTTTTTTTTTCATAAATCACATTTACAATATGTGTAGAAAATGTGTGCCAAAGGATTTTTCGATATTCGAAGTGGTTCACAAGTTACGGCCCTGGAACGGAGCAGGTATACGGAGCGCGCGCCGGGCTAGTCCGAAAGCCGAGCGGCGCTGACTATTGTATTCATATCCCTAAATCTAACTGCTACCTGAACAGACTTGTCCGCACCGGAAACCTGTCTCTTTATGTAAGCACCCTAAGACGCCGTGAAGCGTCGGTTAGTTCAGTTTTGCTGTGGCAGTTGCGAAGCGTACTATATTTTCTCTTGCGAGTCGCACATGCGCGAACTTTCAAACGCGTTATTCTCGAAACACCATTTTTCGAAACGGTGACCACGATATTTCAGAAACTACTGCACCGATTTTGTTCAAATTTATACAGCATCTTTAATATGTTATAAGCCAGCGATTGAACTAGGATTATCATGATTGCTTCGATAGTTTTTTTTTACGAGCGAAAACTTAAGAAAAAATTAGTAAAAAAAAATTTCGCTCCGAGAGAATTTAAAACTAAAGAGCAATAACGCTCCTAGAACTCGACTCCCAACTAAGCATTACTAGCCAACAGCTTCAGCTAACTACGCCAGAAACTTTCCGCCACTGGTCACTATGAAGCACGCAGCAGCATCTAGTAATAACTAGACATCGGATTATATGCATTTGCATGTTTGCATATGCAAATGCATATAATTCCATTTTTATGGCGTTATTGCATATTTTAGTACTTTTTCATTGATAGTGCATATTTCAGTAGTTATACGTGTTAGGCGGGTTGTATTATGTTGTCGACACGTCTTCCTCGCACACGCTGAGCGAGCGCACTGAATCCGATCTACTATTTCGAAGCGATAAAAGGAGTAGTTGGCAAATTTGACGGATCAGACGCCATTGCAATCAATTCAAGCCAGCTGGCATTTGAGAATTCTTCAATCAAAAAAAAATATTGCTCTTATTGCAACACATTTCAGCAAATTGCCCGATGCAATTGAGAAACTAGAAACTAAAAACCTTCCTCTATGCAAGTCCTTGGAAATATTAGAAAAAATGATTGAACAGAGTAACGCCCTTCCGAGTTCACTATCGCAAAAGGTTCGTGGCAAATTAAATGCAGTTTGGTATAAAAACCCCGGTCTTGAAGGAATAAAGAAAATATATAATGGTTTTTTGATTCTGCATATTTTGTGCATATTTCCCCCTTTTTTAGTGCATATTTGCATGCATATTTTGGCATTTTGATAGTGCATATAATCCGATGTCTAGTAATAACCAAACACAGATGGCTAGCTCTACCACCGCTTGGTCCTCACTGGCAGCAAAGCAACAGACATCTACCAACAATGAATTATTCACACCGGATGAGCTAATCAACATTACGGCTGAACTTATATCTAAACTTAGACTCTGTAAGACAAAAGAAGACCAACTCCAGGTAGTTACTACTTTAGCCATCAAATATGTGTACAAATAATACCAAAAATTACCTTAATTTAGTACTTTGGAACGCACAAAGCATAAAAAATAAACTAACTGAAGTACCTAGATAGTAACCAAATAGACATTACCTTAGTTACGGAAACTTGGTTAAAACCTAACATTTCGATAGCAGTCCCCAATTATAAAATAGTTAGATTAGACCGAACAGAAGCCAGGGGAGGGGGTGTCGCAATTATTATAAAGCAAAATATAGAATATACCGAAGTAGTGGAAAAAAACGTCAAGGAAATTGAATGTGTAGGCATAAATATCTGCTCGGAAAGTGACGCTTTAACCTGTTTTGTATGCTATTTTCCTGGCGGGAGGTGTAGCGGCAACAAAAACAAATCATTTGCTAATGACTTAAAGATCCTGACCCGTAATTATAAAAATTGCATTTTAGGAGGAGATTTTAACGCTCGACATTGCAGCTGGGGATGTACTCGTTCGAACCTCTGGGAAAAATCTCTGCATACCCTCTCTTTAACGCACCCCATATCAATCTTATATCCTTCTGAACATACTTATCAACCATCTAACAACTTACTGACGCCATCTGTATTGGATCTTTTTTTAACAAATAGCCAAATAAACCTTTCTACGCCTACTGCCGACTATAGTCTCTCCTCAGATCACCTGCCGGTCCGAATAACCTTATATGATAAATCAGTAAATACTATAACCAGACAAACATTAAACACAAAAAAAACCAACTGGAACATCTTCAAACGCTTTATAACCAGTAAATTAAAGCTTACTAGCCTTTCTCTGGCCTCCATTCGTATTGAACACGACATTGACAATCTCGTGGATATATTCTACAATTCCATTAATGAAGCGCTAAAAAACTCAACACCAAAAATAAACATTACTAAATTCCGAAATATGAAAATTCCTGGCGATGTCCTTGAGCTAATCAAAGTTAAAAACAAAACACGGAAGCAATGGCACACATTTAGGACAGTCGCTCTCAAACGCGAACTTAATAAGCTAAACCGCAGAGTTAGGCAACAAATATACATGTTTCGTAATATTTCATGGTCCAATAGGCTTTCTTCTCTCCAGAAAGGATGCAAAACGATGTGGAACCTTACAAAAATTATGAAAAATAAATCATACCATTTACCTCCACTATTCCACAATACTACAAAATTTCTCACTACACAGGAAAAGACAAATGCACTAGCTAAACATTTTAGTAGTTCTCACGCAGCTACTATAAATTTTAGTGATCGGAATACTATAAATGAAGTTAACAATGCAACTAGAGACCTACACCAGACCGCCTTACCAACACCAAATAAACTATACTTCACCCCTAAACAAGTATTCTCAGTTTTAAAAACCCTGAAAAACAGGAAGGCTGCCGGAGAAGACAATCTTAAGGCAGAGGTGTTTAAACAACTACCTAAACAGGGCATTATTTTCCTTACGTTCATTTTTAACGCATGCGTAAAAATCGCATATTTTCCGAACAAGTGGAAAACTGCTAAAATCATTCCCATCCTCAAACCCGGAAAGGAACCTAAAGATGTTAGTAGCTATAGGCCTATAAGCCTGCTAAACACAGTCTGTAAGCTATTTGAAAAGTTAATCCAAGAAATGATAAACTCCCATCTTGAAAGCAATCCTATTCTCCCCCCACAACAATTAGGCTTCAGGCCAAAATATACTACTTCGCACCAGCTTAGAAGAATCACTCACCACATTAAAGATAACATGGAGTCAGGATTGTCTACAGGAGTGGTACTCTTGGATATTGAAAAGGCGTTCGACTCTGTTTGGCACGAGGGTTTAATATACAAAATGATCAAGTCGAACTTCCCTGTCCATATAGTGAAAATAATTAATAACTTTCTCACAAATCGACATTTTTATGTTTCGATTAACGACACCTTCTCCGATACAATGAGAATTACTGCAGGTGTTCCCCAAGGATCCTGCCTCAGCCCTGTACTATATAATATATACACCTCCGATATAACCGAAAATATTGATTGTAACATCAGCTTATTCGCGGACGACACGTCCCTATACCACTCTGATATGGATCCTACTAAAATAATTGATAAGTTGGAAAATAATTTAGTCTCCTTGCAAGCTTACTTCCATAAGTGGAAGATAAAAACGAATGCACCCAAAACATCCTGCGCATATTTTAGTAGGAAAAGAAGTCAGAAACTACTACCTGATAGGCCCCTAAAATTCAATACCAAAGACATCCCCTGGTCTAATAACATAAAATACCTCGGTGTCCATTTAGACAAAACGCTAACCTACGCCCTGCATGTCAATAAAACCATAGAGAAAACAAATAAATTAATAAAAACATTATACCCTCTTATAAAACGTCACTCTCCCCTAGATATAAGCAATAAACTTCTAATATATAAAATGGTTTTCCAACCAATTTTAACTTATGCATCTCCCGTATGGGGAAACTGTGCTAAATCACATAAAAAGAAATTACAAACACAACAAAACAAAATCTTGAAAATGATTATGGCGCTCCCTTGGTACTGTTCTACAAAATTATTGCACGACCTTACTAGCACAAAATTAATAGAAGATATCTGCTCCAAAAGTAGCAACAGATACAATAATAGCGAAATGTATTGACAGCAGGAGTCTTTAAATAAAATTTAATATTAACCTTGATAGTGAGGTATATTAGGTAAGTTTTAACTCTTGACACTTGTTATGAGGTTTTGCGTTTTTCCTCAAATGTATTTTCTATTATACAAACATCAAATGTATTTTCTTATAGTTTCTATAATTTAAGACTGAAGTGGTAAGAAATTTTCTCATATTTCGTTTCCCTTAATGTACGAAACTAGTGTTAGCGACATCTGAAATTTTGTTATCCATGCTAAATAAATGAATTGAATTGAATTGAATTGAAATTAGTAAAAAATAGAATGTAATTTTCAAAAATGTATAAAAAAGTCAATTTTTGTAATTTAGCAGAACACCCGCAATCTTGGTCACCGTCAAGCATCTCTTTTACTTGATGTCTTCCTGTCGGCCGCTATAACTTTTATTCTATTATATATTTTGACTTCAAAAAATTTATAAAGCTTATTTAAATGTTAATAAAGATTATGCAAAAACAATGAGATTGATTATTTCGATGGTTTGCTCGTAAAAAATTATTGAAAAAGCCATAAAAAAACAGCCGAGAAACTAGAGGACCGCCTTAAGATGTTAGTTGCTTGGCGTGACTTTGGTGTCGCTGCGGTAATCAGATCAGTAGATAAAAATAAAATAGTGACATCCTGAATTTAGGAATCACCCTGTAATTCAAAAGCGGTAGAAATTCCCTCCTCCATCGATTTTTTGTTTGCCTATATGAGATCTATCTCCTCTTAGATTTTGGCATGCGCTAACCCTGTGTATAAATTTTTTTTTCTTTTATATTAATTATATGATTTAAATATTGATTGTAATGTATTTTTTTACATTATTTGCTAACAATTTACTAATTTTCAATAGAAATGAGCTAGGTCGGTAATAAGCATATGTGCGGTCGGTTTTTAGAGAAAACTCGTTTGGGGGTATTAGGGTATTCATCAGTGTATAATTTGGATTTTTTTAAATTCATTTATATTTTAATGGGGTACAGTTTATCAAAAATTAAATGCAAATTTAAATCAGTAAAATTTATTGTTCCGATAAATAAAATTTTTAAAATACTATCATTGTGTTTTTGCTTTAAATAGGCAAAATAAAATAGGTTCGGTGTTCTGTGGTCGGTATTAGGTAGTTTTACGTTAGTATCTCTTGTTGTCAATAGCAGATTCGGGTTTTATTACAACACACACTAGGCTTTTCTTCGGTCGGAGCATTCAGCGTGTAGTTTTTTTCACATAATGAGTATTCTAATTACAATTCTGTAGGCAAGAGTGTTCTGTGTGTTCTATGTACATACATGGAGTCTTGTACTTTGGGGTAGAATGAGTATTAAAATAATATATTCCTCCGCATCATTGCGAGCAAGCCTAACGTGATTGCTCCATTTTCTACGTACGTAAACGTGAAAAATATCCTTTTCCTTTCTCGTCACATGCTATTTCACCCAATCGAAATGTGGCCCTTGGAAGTTATCTTCAATATAAATTAATGTCTTGGAAATGGAATTTTCCATTACCGGGCTTTCTCACCTTCCTTTGGATGATTTTCAGCATCTAAATAGCGTTTATTGGCAATGCTTCCATTACCTTCACAACGGTGTTGTGACTTTTCCTGGCGAAAGGTGTCACATCCCTAGCATCTTTAGTTTGTCCCCTGGCGGCAAGACGCAAGTCGAAGATGTTTGCTCAAGGTAAAAGTCTTTCCTCAGTTGAATGCACCCAACTGGAGCGTGCGATGAAATCACCATTTTCATTAAATATTCAGTCAAATTAGGTAAATTGCGTTTGAGGAAGGCCGTAGAGTTCAGAACACATTTTGAGGGAAACTCCAAATTTGAGGGATTTGATGCGATCTGGAGTTTTTGCTCTTATTCGATAGAAAATTGCCTCTAAGTCAGATGGTGAAATGGAATTTTGTCTGCTGAGACGTTTTGTCGCATTGATGCGCTGTTAAATTTTCGGCATATCTGTATTCACATTTTAGATTCAATCTTGGAATTTTCTGGATATATTTTATTCTTGATCTCCAGTTTTATAATGCATGTAGGTACAAGTATGTAAATACATAGCTCAGAAAGCTGAAATCTTTGCTAATTTTAGAAGAATAAAGTAACTGTAAGGGACATCTTATCACCAACCTACGTACTTACCCACATAAATGTGTATAAGGTACATTATGTACATTAGTTATGTACATATGCAACTGTTTAAATAAATTTTTATTCATTGTTTTTTCTGAAGTATTTACGCCACCAAAAAGTGGTCCCTGACAAGCAAAATATATGAAAACTAATGATTTTATTAATATGTATTTCTAAATGGTAGACATGTTTTTCATATCAATGCAAGTATTTGTGTCTTCAGTATACAGATATGGCGAAATTGTTATTATCTTTAGGTATTTCGTAAATTATTGCTTTAAAAAATTTTCTTTTTTAAACAAAACTTTGAGTTTTTATAGATAAATATATTTATTTATATTTCTAAACATTCCTTTTGAATTTTTATCCGACAACGGAAGGGTTATGTGTTTTTTAGTGAATGTATGTATGTCATGTTTGTCCGGATTAACCGATTTCGATAAATGAGGGGTTGTTAGAATTGAATTAATCCTCCGAGGTGCGTGGGATATATAACGTTACTAAAAAGCAAAATGGCGGCCACCATAAGTCAAAATGTCTGACAATAAAAAACTAATTTTACTAATTATTATTAATATGGGTATTAAATAAAAGCGTTTGATGAGCATAATGTGGTGAACTATGTGACTCCATTATAAACTCAATATGGCGGATGCCCCAACATGACGGAAAACCTCTTTCTTCACAACTTTCTCGACATGGGCATCATTTAATTTAACACCCGATTAAGGGTTTAACGCACAAAATGCAACAGGATGTGTTACATCAATTTGACCCTAATATAACGTATGCTCCAAGATGGCGGATCACACTTTTCTTCATAACCCGCTTGGCATGGGTATCAACTAAAAATGCATTACGAGCAGAATACGACAAGCTGTATCTTCACAACCCCTTGACATTGGTATCAAATGAAAGGGTTCAACGAGCAAAATACGGCAAGATGTGTGACGTTATTGTCATAAGATAACAGAGACAATTTCTGGACGTGATATCTACGCTATCATCGTGGCATAATGTAAAATTACTAGTCTGAGCTGTCTCCTTGATCTTGTCATGACATTACTTACCTACTACATAAGCATTATCAGTAACTAAGAAGTTGTAAATAAAAAAAGTATTGTGAAACACAAAAAACCCGAAGATATGAACAAAAAAATATTTTTTCTTTCTTTACTTAATTCAAATCGACATAAACATAGGTGCGGTGATGTTCAGAGTATGGCCGTGATCGCACGCTCCTTTGCCCTATGTTTAAAGGTGAGGCTACTTTGTCTCAACTTGTTAATGTGCCAGTAGAATCCAATCGGTACTTGGACCAATTACCAATTAGATTACTGATGAGCAGATTGATTTGGCTCACGAGCACTGAGCTTACCGCTGGTGGGGGCTTATTGACGAGACCACTGTTTCTCTCTCCTTGTAAGGCATGGTACAACTGGTACCAGTTGAACAGATGAGGTTGTTCTGATCGTTGACGGTGCAATTGGTACTTGCACCAATTAAGCTTACGGAACACTTGAATGACAAAACAAAAAAAATGGTTCCTTGATTTGAGATGATCGACTATAATAAAAATGACTTTATTTTTGCCTGCCTGACTGACTGCTAACAAGTAAGTTCATTATTAAAGATTTAACAATATATACAATTTACAATTCACACATACAAAGCTTAACTTGATTCAGCAGGCAATTGGCTGTCATATGTGTTGGCACCAATTTTGTTTATCACGCAGAATTGTCAGGTACAAGAGCAGCAATCACCCGGTCACTGCAAGTAAATATGTTTTATTACCTTGGCGATAATGTGCCAGCGCGGCATAAATATTGGCGGTAAGGACGGAATTTTTTATAGTGAGGCAAATTCAGTGTTCTTCTCTTGTGCAAAACAATTAGTCGCGTGTTACAGAATATGACACTGTAGATGCCATTTTGGGAGAATGACCCATCTTTTGTGGTTGTTTGGGCCCTCTCCCAATCTAGTGACCAACAGGCTCGTATATAAGGCAATGTAACTAAACACACTAGGTTTCAGCTGCCTAAAAGTTACTGCGGTTCAACCCAAGCAACCCACAACAACTTACGCATCAAAAATTTACTTTGTTCACTTTAAGAAGGGGCCAACAAAACTTGGTGCTTTGCGGATGGATTACAAATTTCTGTTTATACAATAATAAAGTGAGACTACCAGAAAAGACGCGAAAACAAATTAACACAGTGCCACAATTACCAAATGTATGGATCCAGCAACTGTTCAGTCAAGACATTCTGCACAAACTGTTCTGGCAACGAAAAAACAAGTGAATGCACCAATGGAAGCACGACTAGATCTGATCCTGTATGCCCAAGCAGAATCAAATACTTTGACATGAGAATTAAAGCTGCAAAAATGGGCTTACCAAAACTATCGCAAATACTTCCCAATAGTGAATAACATCAACTTTCCTCCTCTCCCGTACTTGGATAACAACAATGCGCAGTCAACGTCACCGTACTACCACAATAACTGGGGCCCACACAGAAATTCATGATTGCCAGCAAATCAGATCTTATTTTCACTTCACGAAATACAAACTTTAACTAAGGAACTACTTATTAAACTTAGCTCATGCAAAAGTAAGTTAGAACAATTTTCTGTTATAACAGAATTAGCTGTAAAATTTGTATATAATAAACTAGACTGATAATTTAAAAATTGTTACATGGAATGCTAAAGGCATAAGAAAAAAAGCTATTAGAATTTACTGAATTTCTTATTAAAAATAAAATTGATATATGTAGCCTTAGCTACTGAACATTACTCAAACCAGAAGTTACATTGTATGTTAACAACTTTCTAAGTTATTGGTTGGATAGGTTTGGCTCCACTGGTGGAGGGGTTGCTCTATTAATATCGAACAAAATTAAACACAACTTGCTACCAATCTTAAATACAATAGTCATAGAGAATATCAGTATTGAGCTTGAATTTTCAGATTCTCTAAATATTTTGTAATTGGTTCCTTATTTCCCTGGTGGTAGCTCCAACCCAATAAAATTGTGTGTTTTCAAATCAGATTTAAAGAAAATGACAAGTCAAAATAGAAATTTTATAGTAATGGCAGACTTAAATTGTACGCATCGCAGCTGGGGTTCTTTCCGTATTTTATATCCGCCGAACCCAACATTGTTACATACCTACTTGTGATTTTTTCAATCCATCAGTTCTAGATATTGCTCTAACAAATTGCCCCCAATTCTTATCTGACCTAGAAGTACTAAACCAACTGCCATAAGATCATCTTCCTGTCAGTCTAAATATTCAGAGAAGCGTTGATAACGCTAACTCCAGGAAAAGATAATGCCTAAAATTGGCAAACTGGAAAAATATACAAATCTTCTTTCTGATAACATCAATCTCAATAACTTATTATTATGTAATGTGAATAATAATCAGCAAGTAGATAACTTTGTCGGGTATCTTACAGCAAGAAATTCGAAAATCGAATCAGATTTTTAATTCAGCAAAGAAATTCCGCCAGAGGAAACTGTCAGCGGACTAGAAACGATGAAACCAAAGAACAATATAAATAATTGACCAGGCAAAAAGAACATGAATTAATTGCCTATAGAAATATTCATTTGAACAACATTCTTGCAAAGATGGAAAAATCATCTAAACCCTTTTGGAATACCAAAAAAGTACTCAAGAAGAAAATAAAATCGCTTCCTCCCTTAAAATTAAATGGTTCCACCGTTATAGTAGCTAAAGAAAAATCCGAACTATTCGCAAAAAACCTTCTAAATAGATCCTTGAGACAATGTAGAAAAAATGATTTTAGTGAAAATGATAGATTGCTTTGGTTAAACTGTAAAAAAGATTTTAAAATCATTACAAAAAATAAACACAGAGAGTGGGTTATTAAACTGATAAATTCCTTTGCAGAAGTAAAAAATGTAACTCAATTTTGGGAAACATATAAAATTTTTCAACGTAAAAGCATAAACTATGAAATGCCCTCTATTTTGACTTGGAACTCTTTTTTGGAACAACTTTTCCCTCCTAGAATAATCTCCGATGTACAATTCATAGGAGTTTTGGACCCTTTGCTGGATGCTGATATAACCTATCAAGAGGTGTCAGTTGTTTTAAAGGCTTGTAAAAATGGTAAAGCTCCAGGAGAGGACCAAATTCCAAATGAATTTCTCAAAGCACTACCAGAAAACTGGTGTTTATATTTGACAACATTATTTCGTCGAATCTGGGAGGAGGAGAGAGTTCCTCAAAACTTTTCAAATGTAATCTCTACAATGTTATACAAAAAGGGCGACAGGATGAATCCACAAAATTATAGAAGCATTGCTTTGATAAACACACCAACGAAAGTGTTCACTCAGTTAATTTGTAATCGACTTACAAAGTGGGTTAATCTTGTCAATCTTTTTTCTCCTTATCAATCAGGATTTATAGCGGGCAGATCATGTTTAGACAATGTCTTTATATTATTATTTTTATCACAAAAAAATTTAAATCAAGTAAACGGAAAGTTGTACAGTGTAATGATCGACTTCAAACGAGCTTTTGACTCGATTCCTCATAACCTTCTTTGGGCTCATTTAAATAAAATTGGAGTCAGCGCAAAAATAATAAGAATAATTAGTTATTTTTATCAAAACGCCAAACTGAAAATAAATGTAAAAGGAACTTTATCAAATTCAGCTGATATAACAGAAGGAGTTTTGCAAGGAGAAATTTTAAGTCCTTTGCTGTTTATATTATATATCTCTGATATTGATGAATTTTTTAGATCAAAAGGCTTCGACGGCGTATGGATGGATAATCAAAATGATGTTGTTGTACTTTTATATGCTGACGATTTGATTTTGTTTGCGCACTCACCGAGAGATTTAAAATGTAAATTGCTAGCTTTGAATGAATATTGTGAGTTGAAAGGATTGACTGTAAATGTTGAAAAAACAAAAGTGATGATTTTCAGAAAAGGTGGTGGTAGACTGAGAGAATCGGAACGAAACTTTGTATATCGGGACAAACCTCTAGAAATTGTAAACACATTTGAATACTTAGGCATAACTATATCCAGGTCAACGTTAGGGTTAAATGCGACAAATATGGCTATAGCAAAAACCAGAAAAGCCCTCGGTGCACTTTTGTCTACTTTAAACAGAGCGAAAATCGACTCCTGGGAAACCAGAGTCAAACTATTCGACACTACTGTACTTTCAATTCTTCTATACGGAGCACCAGTATGGGGCTTACGTTATGTGGAGGAACTGGAGGTTATCCAAACAGACTTTTTCAAGAGACTTTTATTTCTACCGAGAAATACTCCTCATTGTATTATTAGATTAGAATGTGGCGCTACGCGTATTGAACTGAAACTGTTATCTTTGACATGGAAATGGATCATAAGAGTGCTTGGAATGGAGGATGGCCGACTTCCAAAAATTTGCCTAACCAGGATGCAGAGCTCATATCTTTCAACCTTAAATCCAAAATACAATTGGGTCGGTCAACTGAAGGATATGTTATGTAAGATTGGTTATTCTTGGATTGTAAAAGAGACAGACCCAAGGGTATGGATTTCAAATGAATCTAAAGCTTTAAATTTGTATGCTAACTACCTACGAGCTCTGGATTACGAGGAGGCAATAAACTGTAATGCCTTGCAATTGCGTTTCGACTATTTACATACGACACCTTTTTCAAATTTTCGCTGTCCTCCTAACTTTTGTAAGCTTTTAGCACAATTGAGAATGTCTTCAAAATACATTTGTAAAATAACTTTTTCAAATCACACTTTTATAGTCAATCCTAAAGAAAAATGCACAATTTGTAATTTAAATGAAATGGAAACTCTAGAACATATCATACTGCATTGTCCACAATATGCGCCTTTCCGAACTCACTTTGTGAAGCCTCTGTTGAGTGCTAATGAAATCGCAGATGTTGATATAAACGTAAATGTAAATAACGTATTATGTGATATTTTAAATTGTGAAACGATAGTTAAGATGAGAAAGGTTTACTTTTATATTGTCAATTGTATGCGCCTTAGAGCTTTTTTGCGAAACGAGTAATCATTACATGTATTATTTTGTTTGATTGTTCTACTTTAAGAGACTCTGTATAAATATATAAGCATTTATTTGTAAAGATCACTATGTGGGAATCTTGCTATGGGGACTTATTGTAACCCCCGATTATTTTAGCAATAAACGAACTGAACTGAACTGAACTGAACTGCAAAAACCTTCTATGAGAATCATTCACTTTCAATAAATCCAAGTAACAGTCCAACCGAAACTTCAGTAAAAAAATTAGAAAAAACTATTCTCAAATTTGTCAAATAATAAAGCACCGGACGGGCTTCTCAATGTATTTATATATTAAACATTTTCCGGAAAAGGCAATCGTCCTTCTGACATTTATTATAAATTCCTGTCTGAAGCTCCAGGAATGGCCAATAGCCTGGAAGGAAGCAAAGGTCATACCCATACCAAAACCTGGAAAACCACCAGATAATCCTGGCAGTTGTCGACCCATAAGTTTGCCTAGTACTTTGGGCAAAATATTAGAAAAAGTTATTAAAGAACAATTAAACAACTTTCTTGATATCAATAGTATTTTTCCTTGTAAACAGTTTGGGTTCAGGAAAGGCCACACTATCACTCACCAACTACTTAAAGTGACAAACGACATAAAATCGGCGTTCTTTCGTCAGGAATCAACAGGTATGGTGTTACTTAATATTGAAAAAGCTTTCGATAATATTTGCCACAATGCACTGCTTGCAAAAATGATTGCATTTAACCTTCCTTCCCGATTGATTGAATTGAAAGATTCCTTAAAACTGGAAATATGCAATCCACGTAGGCTCTGAAAAATCGAATGCTTACTCTATATCAGCGGGAGTACCTCAACGTTCTGCTTTAGGCCCCGTACTGTACACATTTTTCACCCATGATTTTCACATTGACCTTCCGAACTGTAAATCTACCATGATTGCTGGTGATACTGCAATTTATAGTCACCAGATTTAATATACAACGCAAGCTTCAAAATGCCTTGAAAATAATAAATATATATTGAAGTAAGTAAAGAATTAAAATTAATGTTGAAAAACTGCAGGCAACATATTTTACTAGAAAACTTAAAGCATACTTTCTCCCTGAAAAAATGATGTGCTTAAAACATAATAAAATCGAATAACTTTCAAAATAAGTTATTTAGGAGTACATTCAGATAAAAAGCTTATTTTCAACCAACACATAACAGAGACCATCACGAAAATTTGTCAAATTGTTATACCCGCGCATCAACCGGAATTCCAATCTCAGTATTGATAACAAATTAATACTGTGCAAAGTTATATTTGAAGCAATTATGCTCTATGCCTGCCTTGTTTGGTATAACTGTGCTAAGACATATCTATATTAATAAACTACAGGTTATACAAATGGCATCCCGGGCAAGCTAGTATGTTATATTTACTCACATCCGTGAATATTGCATATTGCCGAAATACTAGAGGCCCGTCTTCGTACTTTTTTTGCAAATTCTAGACGCCTCTTTCGGTTGATCTCACTTCCAAAATACTTTTGTCTGGTTGTACGAACATGATATGCAGCCGATCGTATCCAGGGATCGGATGATCCCTAACTTTTTGGATTGGTCGATTGTGATCATATAGAACCCGGGGGCGACCATATCGATGCCTGTTTTCAATTATTTTTCTTTCCGAAAACCAATACACAAAACCAATACAATACCTTCTACGGTTGATTTGGATCACGCACTTCTAGGAAAGTGCAACCGTACGAAGACTTTTTGCGCAGCTTAGAGGGAGGATTTATATTTCGTGGAACTTTTGTACTAAACTATGGAATGACTTGCCGACGGATTGTAAGACAGCTCTCTCAGTAGGTATGTATTTAAAAGAAGGTATTTAGCAGGATTGTATGGGTGAATGACTGGATTTCAAATAATGTTTGTTTAATTAATGAGTTAACTACATAATATATTTTCCTTTTTATGATATATGTTACATTCACTAATCTGAATTTTGAATAGCTTCATTTTTTTTATTGTTAGTTTTAATTCGTAAAATTAATATATTTAATGCCGTAGCTTCTTTTTCCGACCACATGTACACTAGAAGGCTAGGCCTTCGTATAATATATTCAATAAATTATTATTATTAACTTCTCTACACTACTGAATTTTTTCATTCATTTTTGAATACAATGTTATTTCCTGATGGGATCAAAATAATTATATGGTTTAAAGAAATAATCAAGTAATTATAACGTTTGAGGTTGAGTCAAGACGGTGCTATTTCCTGCCTTCTTCATGAAGGTCGCTTCGCTGTACACTTACGGGCACGGGACGGAACGATGCGACACAGCAAAATTGTGTCCTCTAAAAACAAATGTACCTACTCATTCACACACACCGACACCGACAGGCAACGATACGAACCGTCACCGGCAGCGTTCCCGGCGAGTATAGTCGAGAAAAATTCTGACCGAAATTTGCTGTTTGCCAGTCGAACCTGAAAGTGGCAAATATGATGCAGGAGAAAATAATTGTGTTTGGACGCTGTATATTTGCCTACTGAACTGAGGTTACGTCGCCACTCGGCGCCGTTCAAATTTGCATGTGTGTGTCAGTAAGTATACATTCTGCTTGTGGCGAATTATTAATAAAGTTTACTTCACGGGAGCAGGTGCCAAAAAGTCAAACGAAACCAAAGTTAAAGTTTCTGAAAACGTTCGTCCCAACACTTAAGAATATTTAAAAAAATGCGGTTCATTGAATCCGCCATATTAGAGCCGCCACCTTAAAAGCACAAAATAGTACATTTATAGCACAGACAAATAACCTGTCTGTGTTTACAGCGTAGGACCTATTACCTAACCATCAATGAAAAGTATATCGCAATTGGTTTATTGGTTTTAGAGTAGATACCTGGATATGTAGCTCAGTTTTAAAAACGAATTATCAAACGAATTTTATTTATATATTTTTTTAGTTCATACCACGCATTGTTGGGTCATTAGTGTGCAGAATGAACTCCTAAATGCACTATAGCTTAGAGCATACTTTCACAATACATGGGGGGTGTTGAGAGAGATTAATTTACTTTAATTTTTGTTGCATGACCGACATGATATAAATTAGAAAATTACGCCTGGTGGCATTGAGGGCTTGTTTCATAAATTGCGACAAGGGTGAACGAAAGCGAAAAAGTGGAAATAACTCTGCAAAACCAATTTGCACCACCCTTAGAGCATTCGTGCATTCTAATCAAGGTTCATGTAAAGCATCTCATAAATTACCATGTTTACAAGTGCGCTCGTGTCGGAAAAACGTGCACACAGTCGAAGGTTATCACTTAATTACAAGTTTAGCAGTTGTTACGCTTCGCCATGACTTTAAGGATAATTGCGATTTTGGATTGCCTGTTAAGGCGTTACCCCCTCTAGGTGAGCTTCAGATCCCTGGCGAGCCAATTAGCTGGTGCAATTATTGTAGTTAACTCTGAAGTGGGGTCACTCTATGCAGGTTGCCCACGAAGCTACTCGTACAACTCAGCAATATCAAGATTTTTCTCCAACACAGACGATGAGTTGCGCTGTGTGAAGGAGGAGAGGTATCCGCCTGTAAATTGAAAATTGTCAGTACTCTATTTCCACCAATTATTTTGCATTTACGGTAGTTTAAAAAGTGTTCTCGTTCGATTGAAATCCTTCGAGGAGTCTTATGCACTTTTCACTAGTAGGGAGGCGAGTAAAGTTGTCTGGATCACCTAAAGTTATTTCTTGCTCGTTCTGTCATCTTTAAATAAGCTTGAAGTTAAATTTTGAAGACATTAACGAGCAGTGCCTTTTTTCTTATCCCGAATTTTGCCACGATTTATCCCGCCGACTACAGGCACCTGGACCTGAATGTCTTGGCTTTCTGTATTACACACAGCTGCTTCTTACACAAGTTTCGCTAGCACTTCACAATGAGAGAATTAAAGTGATTTCAGTCTCAAAGAAAGTTTTTCTACTAAATTCAAAACCATGCCATCTCTGCTGAAATTCTCAGTGCTTTTCCCAACGAGCTTATGACCAAAGTGTCAAAAACATATTTTGCCGTTTGCAAGCAGTTCTTTGTCGCTTCTAAGTATATTTGTTCGATACAAAAAGAGTAACAAAAACCAAGCCAGCGAAATGGTGTCTCACCATAAGGGCCGCAACAAAGCGTTCCTGCTTGATTTAAGGCAAAAAGGGTTCAGGCAAAATATCTCTGTCAGAGATTATAGTATTGAAGGAAGTACTAAAGATATCCTGTGTGCTTCGAAAGTGGCGATCAGTAAGGTGCATTTATCCGACCACAATGACTGAGAAGAAGATTCCTTTTACCACTTTTAAAAAGTTTTAGTTCAGATTTATAAAAGTGTTTAAGCAGAATCTATTATTTTAACACCCTTGCGAAGTAGCTCTGATGGGGGTAAATATTTACCGATGATATACGAGTGCAGTGATTCTTTGCAAAAATACTTTAAGGGTGTCAAACACAGACATCATTTAAGTAAATATGTAATTAGATTTGGTTAGCAACAAAACGAAGAAACATAATCCAATTGAGAAGGGAAATTACACATCTATACTAACATTATTTGTATGTATTATAAGGTAGCAAATTAGAAAACATTTACCGTGACATTTTAAGGTAGCGTTTCACCATTGTCTCCGGTTATTTAAATTAAAAGCCTGTTTTATTCTTTTCATTTAATATATGTGAATTCGGGTTTTTTTAAACTTGACTTTTATTCAATGGAAATTTTTGTTTATGTCTCTCTAAGTAAGGTAAAGGTACCAGTAGTTGACACTTTAAGGAATTTTTTTTCCCATTTGTTGATATGTGCAGCTAAGGCTAAGTTCATTTTATGGAAAATTTATGATTAGTAGTCGCTGCACAAACTATTCTTCTATTACATTACGACAAGTACATATTCATTCCTGATGGCGGTTGTACACACTTATGTTTTTTTCTTCCTAAAAGTGAAATTTTCTTCAATAGTTGACACCCAGCGAAAACTGAAAATTTAATAGTTGACTTTCTTTTGTTTCAGTAGTTAACATAGGGAAAAAAATCAATTAATGAACTAGGCTTGGTAATGTACGTATACAGAAATGTATTAAAGTTTAAAGGAGATGATTCTTGTGTAAGTTCACGTACAAATTTTTAATAATTGGGCAAAATTTAATTGTGATTAGCAATTAAAATTACATACCTTTAATTTCTTCTTTTTTTGCGAGTTCTTACAATTACATTGATTAATTGTTAGTTGCTTTTAAAATCCAAATATGTATTAGGCTAAGAACAAGGAAGATTAAAAATGAAGGGATTAATGGTCTCCGGAAACTTGAAAGTAGAGGGGGATTTTGGAAATTCAACCTCTATAAGGGGAAGAAATTAGGGATGAATGTTCGTATGGGAGTTCTGTCTGTTGGCCTCATAACTCGAGAACCACTGATCCGGCTAACATTTTTTTCTTTTTTGATAATAGATATGTTCTCGAGCTGAAAAATTCTAATAGTCGAACTATTCGAATTATTCCTGGTTTTTAAGGGGGGTTCATCGAATCTAGTCTACAACATGGTGCATAAAAAAAATTATGTCCCATGTCATGTTACGTGTCACATCACATGTAAAATAACATGATACATGACATGTAACGTGACCATGTTGAGGAGTACGTATTCCTGAAAATCATTGTCTGATCTCAATTTTAAAGACAAACATGATTTCATTTTTAAATAAAAATCAGGAAATTGAAAGTGCCTATTGCAGAAATTTTCCCACCAACTGAAACTAATTCTCGAAAGTGTTCTTAAAACTATAATTATTGCCGAACTCTGAATTATAAATGCACTAATTGCTTCGAAACGACTTGCAGCGAAAGAATTTAATCGTTAATAGCACTTCAAAAAATTGATATTACCTGACGAATGAATTTTTAGTTTCGATTAAATTAATTGCAAGCGGCATTTAAATGATTTAATTGCAATTAAATTTAATTGCAAATTTTAATTAATTTCTTAGTGCAATTAAATTAATTGAAATTAATTTTGCAATCAATTGTTGTTTGAAAAATTAGCTGACTAATGACGAACATTGAGTACAGCACATCTTCTGCAAGCCTCTTCTGTGTAATTTCCTAATAATTATATATAATTTATAGTTACCCCACTTAATAATTTAATAGTTGACACCACATGTCGACTACTGAATAAAAGACAATAACTTAGTGCAGTTTAGATTCTTTGTTACTAATTTTAATAAATAAATCCTTTTTATTATTCAAACAACATAAACGAATACCTTTTTACCCACAATGAGTAAATAATATAGTATAAACTTGCAATTCTTACATTTTAACCAAGGCCTTAGCGAGTTATATAAGAAAATTAGCAAAAATCGTAAGAGATGCGCACGGGTTTGATTAACAGTTCGCTATGACACTTCTCAATGGCGGACTATACACAGCAATTCAGAATTCACCCCAGATCCGTGTGTGCATGCCGGTTCGTTCCACGTCCATGTGTGTTTGTCGAATGCCGCGAAATGCATTGCAAATTGGTCCAAAACAACTCATAAAAGGAAAATTTCTTTTTTACAAAGTATCTAATAATCAAAGTAAAAATATTTACGGACTGAAAGTTGCCTTTTGTGCCGATGACACTAACACACACACACACACACACACACACACGCGCATATGCCACCGCCGTCCGTCTTCCTCATGGCACGCACGCATGGACCTGGCGAATAACGATTGCCATATTCAGCCGCTGAAGGGCGACACTATACTGACTAATAAATTTCAATGTATTCTAGATTGTGATTTCCTTATGTATTTACTTATTTTTGAAAAAGTGTAAATTACTGGGACAGTGTCAACTACTGGTGCCTTTACCTTAATTGCGGCATTGGTTCCGATTTTGTAGAGAGCTCATGAATGAACTTCGATAATAATGTGTGAAACCTAGAAAACTCTGGAAGTTATTTCGAAAGCGGATACGAAATTCACTTGAATTGAGACGGGAATTTCATATACGGATTGGAATTTAAGTACGAGAATGTAGTCCAGGCAGAATCTTTTTCGTGTTGGATGTTTCAGATGGAACCTATAATTTTTTTTAAATTTCTGGAATGTTACCAGGAATGATAATTATAACATGGGCCGGTTGAAGAAGTTACGGAAAAATTATGAACAATCAAAATGTGAACAAAAAGCAACAAAATATAGTTTTTTGTACTCTCTCCTTAAGATCACTGAAGAACTACTGATATTAGAAAAACGTTTAACAGAGAAAAGTTTACTGATAAAATATTTCGGGATACCTCAGAAAATCCCATATGTAGTATTATTGTTGGAAAATAGGAATAATTAATGAAAATAGTTAATTATATACGTACGATCATGAAATTCATGTACAAAATTTAGCAGATCTCATTTAAATCGGTTTGATAGTTTTGCGTATAATAATTTGGATACAATTGTTGTGGCTAAATTTATAAGTATTTTCTTGACTGATCTAGACAAATGTTTTTGCTGCCAATTTTTTTATATATATGTATGTACATATATTTTTAGAAATCACAATTTTCCCATTTCACCTTAAGGTGTACAAAATGTGGAAGTGGGATCATAAGATCAAACTTCGTGAAAATATTTTTAATTGAATTGACGTATGTATGTATGAGGCGAGTTGGCGTGTCCTATTCGGACCCCACGCTTCCGCTCCCAGATTTTGTATTTCCTATTAAGCGACAGAGGGAAGCCCCATCAATTAGTGTAGCTACTGTGGGCTAATCACCCAGCATAGAGAATATAACCGATTCAAGAAACGGAAATAGAGCCTGGAAAGGATTTGTGCGAGTCCTATGCTTCTAACTGGAGTGAAGATGGAAATATTCCACGACTGCCAATGGAGATCGCTACCGTGGCAAGTTGAAAAACGTTTTTGGAATTTGATTAACATGTGGCTTGAACCATAAATATATAATCTAAACAGAACGGCTGTAAGCTAGATTTAGCGTACCACATTTCCTGATGTGTGAGAATTCACTCGACAATCTAAGTTGCTTTGGTGGGATATTCAACGTCTCCTTTGCACGCTGTTATGCTGTACTCCTTTACCAAGCAAATTTTTGGTGGGTTTTTACATGATACATCCGTGCGGTATTAACTTATATTTCTATGGTTTGAATAGCATTATGCGACCTGCCACGTCGCACGCAAAACAATGACGTTATTGCAAACCAAGTTTACAGATCGTGTCATTTCTCATTATGAGATTAAAACATCCGCGGGGGCCATTTGAAAGGCATTTTACTTTATGTCTAATATGTACGAGAATCAAGAAGCACACTTTATAAATCAATAAAAATTTGGAAGAATATCCATTTATTTATTTTTATTTTATTTATTTATTTAAATACACACTGTGTTTTTTTAAACTCTAATTCAAGTTCTCGTTGAGACACCCTTTACAAATAGAAGTAATTTGGGAAAAAATAAAGCATTCCTTCGCTCATTATAAATATATTTAAACCCCTTCGGGTGTTTAGAATCTGACGACAAAAAAAAGTAGATACAAATAAAACTTTAACAATTCGCGAGCAATAAAATAAAGCTCAAGAACTAACCGTTACCGATAAGTGAAGCGGTATTTACGAACACAAATAAAAAATTCAATCAACTACTTTTATTGACGATCAAATCAATAAAAATTTCTTGGTGATCGTTCTTATTTATTCAATATGTCATATTCGGTTGGTAAGTATTATCGCCAAAAAAGAAGTAAAACTCATTTAAAAAAATTTATTGAATTATATACTATTTTTATTGTTTTTTTTTTCTCAAAAACGAAACTCTTGCCTTTTAAAGGGATCTCAAGGACGACCAATTTACTGTTATTTCTGTCGTCCCGCGTCACATATAACATGTTTTTTTTTTTAATATTTAAAAAAAAATTATTTTCGATTCCTGCTTATTTCAATTATCCGTGAAAATCTTATGAGTGCCTTTAAGAGCGCAGTTGATAATTTAATTTTCGGTCGAAGTTTCTTTACGCTTGTGGAATTGCGTAAATAAAAAACAAATGCTTCTAGAAAGTACTTAGCCTTATCTTGTGAAAAGAATAAGTCGTGTGATTCAGTAATTACGGGAAAGCTGCCTTTGAGGAACGCTAATTAATTGCCAATTATAAACACATGAGCGGCTCCCTAAGGAACGTCAAACAGAACGTGAAATGATTGAAGTAATCCCCGCGGTTGGTTCGTATGCCTTTGTGGAGATATGTACCTACTTGGAACATCACCACTTTATTGCCTACATCACACCATGTTTATTCCTCTCTGAGCTTATATTATGAATAACTTGAGAAAGTATATATTATAACACGAATGCTGCTAAACACTTAGGCTGACCTAAATGTCCTTTAAATGGTTAAAATGCCGGAGACAAGAGGAGGAATAGAGAGTTAACCATCTCATGTGGAATAATTTTTACACTCTCTTACTGCCGTAAGCAGGCGTTTATAGTGAAGTTGCTGTTTTGATTTACAGTAATGTCTCGCTAGTTCAAGTCCCTGGTTTTGAATTTACATTCCTTTAACATACCAGGGTTTCATAAAAGTATTTTTTTTCTGAATGAAATCCGAAGCCAGTAAACCAAATTACTAAGTAGTGCATAATGATATGATTTTTTGACATAATTTTATCCGATTTAGCTGTCTTTTATAAATTTACATATAAAAGGCTGCAAAAAAACCCATATTACGTTATAGTGCTTAAATTGTCAAGACAAAATGGGTTAAAATCTGTTCTAAATTTTTCACTGTTCCGAAACTGCACAGTGAATTCTGAATTTCAGCATTTCCCAATAATCCCATTAGATCACGTATAGGATCAGTTAACTTTTAAGTACAGCTATGAATTCAGAGCTCATGCAGCTATCCTTATAAGCATGGCAAAAAGTCCTTTCCACTGGCAATGAGTTAATATATACTTAATCAATGCCTATAAGTCACAGCCATTAAAATTTAATTTTTCCAAATTTACGTATTAACAGGTTTTATTGAAAAGTTGGAATTAACATACCTAGTATTAGTGATACTTTAATTGACGGATCCACAATCTGCATTTCGAAAAACACTCCAAATTAGAAATTGTCTTTTGCTTTTTTAAGGATGGGATTAATCACAAAATCCTTATTCATACACTGTCTGCTCATGTTTTTGCTGACTGTTTTGTTAGTTTAATTTCTTCGTATTCAGCATGTGTCTTTTCGTAGTGTTTTTTCTGACTTTCTTTTCTGAGAGTGGACTTCTCCAATGAGCAGAGCACGAACCAACCATGCAACAACCAATCAAAATGCTGCTGCATTTTCCTCCTCTCTTAATCGTGTTTTTGTAGACATGCTCTAAGTTTTCCTTTGTGTTAGTTGAGTGCCACCTTAATTAAATTCAGCAGGTTTTAGAGTGGTTCGAAACCTAGATACACATTTAAAATAGGCAAAATATGAAATTTAAGCCCTATGTTGTTATTTTTAGTCCAATGAAATAAGAGTTTGAATATATAAAACAGTTAATACGGTCCCAGAATTTTGTTATTACCTACCATTAATTTTATATTTCAAGAAGACTTCAAAAGTTTCCTTTGATAGCATTCCCTCAAAAGAATAATGTAAGTTGTGTGACTATTGCTGATACTGGATACCAATTGGGAATTAGCGTACGTATATACTTCAGCTATTAATTTTCGAATAAACTTGAAATGAGCTAATAATTCTATCCCGGGAGAGTAACCTACCTGTGTGAAATATAAATTTAATTCAGTTGCAGTTCACTTCCAATCAAAACAAACAGAACTTTCTGAGAAGTCACATCTACACTGATACGAATGCTCTGCTCATTAGAGAGTGAGCATTAGATTCCCACAAGGGACCTTGGTCCTCTTTTATTTATCATATATATTAATGACGTTTCCCTTACTTCTATCCATTCAATAATTATATGCATAATATGCTGACGACGTGAAACTATTTCGCGCAATATCCAGTGATCATGGCTGTCACCTTTTAAATTCTTACTTAGATGCATTCCAGAAATGGTGCTCTATTAATTGCCTTCCTTTAAATGTTTCTAAATGTAATACTTGCATGACTTCCACACGTAAAAGGAATCCGGTGCTTTATAATTACACTACTACACTATTGGCGGATTCTGCCTTACTGTAGAGAGATTTAGGTGTCATAATCAACTCACGGTACCTGATTTTAAGTATCACTAACCGAGCCAACCCGTCTGTGCGCTTTGTAGAGCTTTGGTCTAAGGAATTCAACGAGCCTTACGTTTCCAGACTTTTATCCAGACCGATTCTCAAATATGCTAGAACTGTTTAGTCTCGCTTTTATGAGTGCCACATTAAAGGGGTATTCTGGTCTAGAAATTTGAAAAAATCTTTTATTTTTTTGTTGTATATTTTTAAAGTTTAGACCTTTAAGAATATGTCCTCAAGAGGATTTGTCAAAATTTCGAATTATTATATTTTCGGAGTTACAGCGGCTTTTGTGACGTGGCAACTAAACCGGTCGGCCGGAGCGAATCGAACAATAGACGACTACCTGAGTACGAGTCCCCTCAAGAAAGTCGAGAAAATCGAGAAAATAAACTATATATGAACTCCTTTATATATACAATGTATGCATCAGGAATCGCCGATTAACCAAATGTGAGTATTAAGTATCATTATCTGAATCACACTGCCCAAACCTTGTCTCAAACTTTAAACGCTTTTTTCTCGAAACTACTTCTTTCAACCTGCTCGACATGATATATATATCGAGTTCTACGTCCGAGTCATAGCAACACCATTACTAATCAAGAATACACATATTTTTTTTTTCAGAACACTACAAGGGTTGGAAGCATGTCGAGCAGGAGGCATCTTTTTGTTTTAAATCCCACTTCACTAACCTGTAACTCATCGAATTTTTCATTTTTTTTTGTATTCTTGAAAGGTCAATAAACATCTTGTAAAAAAATGATCGTAAAAATATTTTTGTTTTTTTTTATCCTACTCGAAGAAACGCCATCGGTTTCTAGACCAGAATACCCCCATAAACGAATTGAATCTGTTCAACGTAGGTTTCTATAGTGTGCTCTTAGAAGTCTTCCCTGGGAAAACAATTGTGTACTGCCACCACACTCTGAAAGGCTTAAACTAATTTACGTTGAATACCTGGAACACATATAGCAAGCCTCCAGAGCTGTTCTAACTTTTGATTGTTTGCAGGGTATTCGGATTTGCTTACCGTCTTCAAAATTCCGGCCCCAACCGGCAACCTGCTCTCTGGGGAACCATGATTTTCATTATTTAGCCAACCATCACACAAATTATGGGTTTATTGAGCCAATATCGTCGATGTCTCGTTCCTTTAGTCCTTTTTTCTCCTTTATTAATTTTCGTTGTTCTCGAAGCCAGCTGAAAAGTTTTGTCATTAGACGTATTATACCTGTTATCCAGTTTATTATTGTTATTATATGTAATGTATTAAGTAATCAGAATGTAGATGAAGCTGTGATAAATAAAAAAATTAATTAATTGCCTTTCAATCGGCGGGCACAATTATCTAGTATAAAGTATGCAGCATGCAACAAACAGCATACAGTATTTAATAAAATGAGACAGCTACTTTTCAGGTTTCTGTAGCGAAATGAACAACGAAACTCTTACAATTTCGTCATGTCTGTCCGTGTGTCTTTCCGTATGACAGCCTTATAACTTCGCCATCTTTAGATCGATTCTGATGAAATTTTAGGTGTCTTATATGATCCACTAGTTAATTGTGTAATGAAATAAAAAAATTAAATTATTTAGTGGTAACGTTCCATATATAGAACTGAGGGATAAACATTTTTATGTTAATGCACCACATTGCTTGGTGTATCGTTAGACAGGTCTTTAAAAATTATATAAAAGTTCTAAAGCGACTTTTTTTCTCAGGTGAATATTTCACGAGATATAAACTCCAAAAAGTCATTAATATAATGTACCCTCCTTCTGACGTGGAAACCAGCAGTCCAGGCGGAACCTCTTTTTGGTTGGATGTTTCAAATAGGAGTCATATTTTTTTTCAGCTTCCGGAATGTCATAAGAAGGCTTCACAAAAAAAATTCCTCTATGAAACATTAAACATACTCGCTTTTAAAACAGATCCCGCCTGGAGATTGCCAGGTACATAAAAAAATCAAGATCGTAGCACTTTATAAGTGCTTTCAACGAAACTTTTTTGGACAAATTATGTTAACAAGTTTTTCAGATACCCACAATCTTCAGTTTTCAATAGCTTCAATAACATACTTAGTCGACCTTCAACAAAAAAATAGCATTATTTTGTTACGCGCAAATTTTTGCGTGTCGTTGCCCCGCTAGCATTGGAGAAGGGCCGGGATACACTAAAGGATTTATGCGAAGACTTAAAGGTTTGCAAGTGCGACCCATGCGCTGGTATAGGCAGGAATCAATCGCCGGGCGCCACTCAGTTTAAGGTGAACTGAGAACCGTCTTGAGCAAAAGGGGGAAATAGGAAAGAACGCAAAATTTATAAGCCGCGTTGTCGCAGTAACACCGATATTTTATATTACATATATGGGACGTTCTTTTACAAACCGAACACCTTTCTGACCGACACATTTTTGATTTTGCTGAAACTTTTTTTACGGGTTCTATATTGAAAAAAAAGAGACACGTATTTTTTTATTTATTTTTTTTCGCAATATTTTGGACGCTAAAAAGTATTGAATTTCCGTGATTTCGGTGATTTTGTGCTTAAAGAGGAATTTTCAAAAATTCATAACTCCGGTTCTATTTAAGCTACAGACTGTGCTTTTTTGCATTTTGAAGGTAAAAGAACAAGCTTTAAGAAAAAAATACTTTTGAGAAAAATTATTAACAATTTAAGATTGTTATTAACAATTTAAATGTTTAAATTGATTTTTAACAATTGCCCCCCCCCCTCGTAGCGAGTTATTAGTATTACCATCGTATTCTACGTCAAATTTTCTATTAGAAACCACTTTTTTTTTCCTGGGGTATTAATTATTACTATTGGAAATAAATTAATTTATGTAGTGCGGCACGTCTTATCGGTGCGCGGATTCTACCGCACGGCTTATTTTCTTCTCCACATCTTCTCTTTCCGTTATATAAATAATTATTTGACATCTTCAGTTAAACAATATTTGTAAGAACAATTAACATCATGCATAATTAAATAGAAAAAAGTAGTAAATACAAAACATTATTGTAGCAAATGAATACTGTTATTTATTAAGATTTCAATACATCATTATTAGTGAATAAGTACCTCGTTCTAAGTGACATTGTACAATATTTACATTTACTCTTATACTATACGTGTATAGTATTATTTTATTTAAAAATTTTCACAATAGTTTTCTTTTCATACAATGAGAATTGCTTTGCTTCCAATTCTTGAAGAGAATTTGGAACTATACAATGATACTTTAACGTGCCTTTTATCGATGTAGCTTTTTGGAAACGCGTTAATAATCTTTTTTCTTCCTCTTCATAATCATTATTAGTTGAATAGCGACACGTTATATTTGGTAGAGCTTTAGACGCCCAATTGAACAACTCTTCCGGAGGGCGGATCGGTTTATTTACCCTTTGAAGAATAGCTCTAGCAGCAAGTCGTTTTAATGTTCCACCTATTGCGTCACATGGTCCTTTACCATGTGAGGTTGGAAAAAAGTGCCACTCAGCTGCTATTTTAAAATCATTTATATGATGAAGATTTATAAATTTTTTTTTGTTTTTATATTGTCCGCTTGCACCATCCAAAAAATATGTATATTATCTTATCTATGTCTTTCAAATTCGTTTTGATAAATTCTACGAGTTGTCTCTGAAAGAGATGAACAGCAATAGTATCGTGACGTAAACATTCAGAAATGGACATATTAATTGCGCGCAGAAAATTTTCATTCACTTTTCTCAATGTTACTTTTCTTCTTCTCGAATGACTAATTAGCTTAAAGGGATTAAAACACGAGTCAGTACCAATGTTTGTGCATTGTAATTCATCGTTATGATTTTCGTCAGCACTTTACCAATAGGCTCACTAAATTAGACACACAGGGCCAAACTTACGAGCGGATAAATTTGATATGAACACTCGCGGGCGCGGTAAAGAATGCTTAGCCAGATACTAGGCTGTATTCGGCTAACTGTTTAGTTATACGTGATTATAATTGCACTGGAAAGGTAAGTGTCATTGTCAATAATTGTATTTAAATGGGCAACATACGTGAAAGTTCGGTACGACTACGGAAGGAAGTAGTTAAGCTTCATCTATTAATAACATAACAAAGAACTCAAGTAGTACAAAATGTCTAGTAATAATTTTTAATAAGATTGTCTATTCAGTAACATCTATTTTGAACTGATTAATATAAAAAACTATATGTATTATAGAGATAAACGAAATTATGCAAGAAAATATGACAGGCGATAGAATCCGCGCACCGATAAGACGTGCCGCACTACATAAATTAATTTATTTCCAATAGTAATAATTAATACCCCAGGAAAAAAAAAGTGGTTTCTAATAGAAAATTTGACGTAGAATACGATGGTAATACTAATAACTCGCTACGAGGGGGGGGCAATTGTTAAAAATCAATTTAAACATTTAAATTGTTAATAACAATCTTAAATTGTTAATAATTTTTCTCAAAGGTATTTTTTTCTTAAAGCTTGTTCTTTTACCTTCAAAATGCAAAAAAATACAGTCTGTAGCTTAAATAGAACCGGAGTTATGAATTTTTGAAAATTCCTCTTTAAGCACAAAATCACCGAAATCGCGGAATTTCAATACTCTTAGCGTCCAAAATATTGTGAAAAAAAAAAAAATAAAAAAATACGTGTCTCTTTTTTTTCAATATAGAACCCGTAAAAAAAGTTTCAGCTAAATCAAAAATGTGTTGGTCAATTTTTGTCAAAATCTGTACGATTTGTAAAAGAACGTCCCATATATACTGAATGCCGAAAATTTGTTGGAGAGGAATGGAAAATGGGCTTAGCTTTTATTTTCCGTGATGTGCCGGGACTCGAGATTAAGACTTGGCCCAGTAATCTCCACGAAACTTGCTGCCACTCTCCGGCCGGAATCTAATTCAGAGTCTTCCCGCCATTCCTCCTTCTTCTTTTCGAGATCTTCCCTCGCGGACTTCCTTCTCGTATCCTTTCTTTTTTTTCTTGCTATTTCCTTTGCTTCAGTTCCACTATGCTCTCCACGTTTTCTTTACCACCTTTTACTTATTTCCACTTTTCCACTTCCGTCTACTGCTTCCTCCTTGCTCGCTACCAACCAACTGAGATAAAGCCACCCGCTTCGCCTACAGGAGTTACCGACATGGGTTGCCAGTTTTTAACTTCCGCGGAGATGTTCCGAATATCGGTTATTGGAGTAAATGGTAGATTAAAGATGCTTTCCATTTTGGAAATGTTATATATTTTTGGTGAGGTTGTCGATCGCAATTTAATTTAATTTGTTGCGGCTTTCATAACGTCGGACAGAGTTCCCACTTATGTCGCATTACGATGTTACACATCTCATTCCTTAATGACCCTATGTCACACTCCGGGTTACGGGCTGCTCTATTTGGTGTTATTTGTTTAGGTAAGTGTAGAGTATGAATGTTGTGTGAAGTGATGTATTATGTGGTGCAATGTAAGTAGTACGTCTTGTGATGTGATCATTGGTGTGGTATTGTATAATATGTGATGTTCGGAGAAGACTGGGACCAAGTAAGTATTTACCAACCAAAATTTAGAACGCGTCAAGCTAAATACCCTCTCTATATTATTTTTTTTTCTCGTCGGCAGGTACCTCTAAGAACGAATTCGACCGAGACTCGTGTATATGAATCCAATTATGTACTTATATCCTATGATTTTTTCTAATTTCCCTATCATCTACTGCTATGTACAATATTCTTTCTCACCTACTGTTTAATTTCTTGTACTACAATTCCATGTTTTATTATTTCATCTTTTGTTGTGAATTACACCTACCTAGTGTACTTATTCCCCCTTTTTTTGTAATTAAAATTAAGTATCAATTAAGATTTGTTCTCCTTCAATCAACTATTTAGTACAATTATTCTTATTTTCTTATTTGTACAATTATTCTTATCGTCTAGTTGTTATGTTAGTGCTATTTTTGTAGCTCTCGTTCTCTTCTTCTTCTCTGGTCGCATTGATTTTCGAAGTAAGTTTTAAAATCCCTGGCGAAGATAGTGGATATGACGATTCGAATTTACGCAGTTTATCGAAGAGTTGGATAATATCAAAAGTTCGCCAAGAATGTATTAAGTTGGCTCGACCCAAGATAGGTTTCTTGATTGGATGTTAGAGTGCCCCACATTTGAGTTAATTTGTGTAGCGCCAGCCTTCAACCTGCCCATTACAGGTTCACCCCTCTCTTCTCTCCTAAGGCCCAGGACAACTCGCAAGCACGGATCCCAGCGGTAAGTGCCCTCCTTTTACCAGGTTCTGTAATTGAGTATAATTTCTTGCAGAGGCGACGTTCAGATTCACAGAAAGGGACAACACAATGTAAGTATTAATTCGAATAATTGATCAGAGTCCCATTAATATATTATTTTATTTCCAAAACGATCGGTTCCTCTTTGTTCAATTTAATTTTTAAATTGTAACAATTTGTTAATAACACACACGGACCAATTTAAACCAGGTTTCAAAATATTTATGCAAATGTTATATGTATGTATTATATTATAGATGCTATGCTGTTACGTGTACAACACGCACTTGGCCGGTATTTTTGTGCATTGTTCTCAAAGTAAAAATCGAACAAAATTTAACAAAAAATCATAGCTTTTAGGCTTACCCCAACTTAAGATATTGAAAATGCAAATGAGATATAATTTTGGGTTTCTATTTTAATTCTCTACTTTATTACTCTACTACACACTCAGATATACAGTTCTATCACAGACTTTATAATCCATCAGACTGTTCATGTGACTAAAATCATGAAACATTTTCGGGCCTAAAGATACAAACATTGGGTTGTGCTTTCTAATACACTTCCGAACAGCGACCAGCGAGCTACAGGAGCAGAGTCTATGCCCGTTCAATGCATTTTATGGAATATGAATTGGAATGGTCTTCTCGCTGTTCAAAAATTAAAATCCAGTACTGTCTCAACATATTTATAATGGATTATTTTGCTGGAATTTGCTTTTTCTGACGAAGAAAGAATTTTTTGGTTTTTGTTGAGTTACCGGTTCGAAAATGTGATTTTAGGTTATGCAGATATTGTGCATTAGACAGCATGCTGCAATTACATCAACTGTTTTTTACAAACTTAATTCCGAGATTTTAAACCGCCATCATGCCAAAACTGCTTTCTATTACGTTGCGTGCCATTCTAATGTTGTTGGTGAAATTTTTATTGCTCTCGCATAGACATGATTGAGTTCTTTCTTTATACAATGTAAATAATTTTATGGGATTCGCATATACATACATATGTGTGCCCTGCATCAGCTAACAAGAAAAAGTTTGAAAAGTAGTCGAAAGATTAATGCATAAACTATAATTAATTATTGTTACTTCTTGGGGGAAACTTTCCATTTAAATGGACACTCTATAAAGGGTCTTTCAGTAAGGACGATCTACTTTTAAATGTAAATAAAGCAAGTTGTGTTTCAGTTATCTGCTCCATTTTTACTTTATTTCAAATAATATTTTATGTCATTAAGTATGGCATATAACATCGTTCAAATGTCCGCCGTTTTGCTTGGTGGTACGTATACGGCAGGCACAATTTTTGATGACTTTGTCGCATAAACCTGGCTGAATTTTCCGGAATGCGTTCGTCATGTTGACTTTGAGGGCGTCAATTGTTTTCGTGTAAACCTGTGATATAAGATAGCTCCAAAATAAGAAGTTTAAGGCGTTATATTGCACGATCTCCGTGACCAGTTCACCTCGCCCTCCAATCACTTGTGCAGAATTTCGATCGTGGCACGCAACGCCGTCCTATTGGAACAGCATGTCGCCCGTATCCATATCACCCAGCTTAGACCACAATAAGTTGCTTACCATCGATCTGTAGCTTCCGTCGTTTCTCGCGCAGAACGTTTCACGAACGGAGCTCTGATTTTGATAATAAAATTTAATGATTTGCGCATGTTTTTCAACTCTGTAACCTTCAGTGGTGATTTGCCACATACTACGGTAAAATTCACAATAAATTTGACAGATATTGCTTTAACAGCATCGCTGCTATAACCTAAAATATTTCGAACGTCCATATTGAATGACCCCTTGTAATAAAATGAGACACTTTCTATAAATAAATGAGTAATGACATAACTATCCAAACATACGAACATATATACGTGCTCCTCCCAATTTATCCTAAATAAGCATTAATATTTCTGCTTGCTAGCCCGGTAATTAGACTTCAACTTCGAAAAAAGTCTAAACAAGCTGGATTTTTGTGGAGAACTTTACACAAACATATTTTGAAAAGTGCGCTATATTTGAGCTGTGGGTTTTCTTTGTTTTAGTGGGTTAAAGGGAATTTTTGCAAATATCTCTGAGAAAATTGAAACTATAAAATTCTGCAGAAAAAAGGTGCCTAGACTTTTTTTCAGTAGAACCAATAGTTTTTAGTACAACGTAGGGTAAAGTTACAATATGTGCTTTTTTTAATCACATATTCTACACATATTTCACACCAATGGCACAGTGGTCGATTTTTCGAAAAAGCTGGCCAAAAGTCGAAAAAAAATTTTTTCGTTCTGTTCAAGCTACCATCCTATGTCATAAAGAAGCTTTTTCTACACATTTTGGCAAAATAACAGTAATGTACTGGTAAGGCATTCAGCATTAGAGCAAGTCAAAGTGACTCTCTTCGACGCATCATCTGTCACGCTACTTAAACCTGGATTTGTACCACGTCGTTTTGAAAGTGATAACAGCTTTTCTAGTGACTGTTTTCAGATCGCGTTCAGTAACGGGTGTTTCTGAAAGTATAGACAGCACTGGCGTAGCTACTAAGGGGCTAGGCGGGGCAGTGCCCCGAGGCCCTCAAGCTCAGGGGGCCCTTGAATCCTTACCAGAAAATCTCGATCGAACTGAACTTTTGAAAACCTATCCCATTTTCAAAATAAATATGACAGGTTGCAACCCGACTTTAATCATGGCAACTCAGTTGAGAGAAATTCGAAAGTTATACCTAGGGAATTCCCCTAAATTCTTTCTGTGGGTTTGCAGTTTTGTCAATTTGACGGATAGCGATATGTGCGTTTTATTATTCATCGATGTGCGTTTTATTGTGAATTCGAGTCAAGATTTTTTTTCGAGAACGATTATCATTGCCACCAGAAGCTGCCGCCAACCGCTTGCCGCGCTTGAAAATTTGTCTCCGCGTGATAGTTTTCGGATAAATTCGTTTCTTCCAATGATCGATTCTTTGACAACCAACTTGCGACAATGTGCTAAGGCATACACTGATATCGCGGCTAAATTCCCGTTTTTTGTCAATTTAAATGCGTCGAAGGAGGAAATCACAGAAAGTTTAGAAAGACTGATAAGAGACTATCCAAATGATGTATGAACATCTGTTGTTACTGTTTAATATTTTTATTACCTTCCCTGCAGTGCACTAAAAATAGCTGATGATAAAGTAGCTTAGCATTTTTAAAGTATTTGTATATTTAATATTTTTACTTGATGAAACCTAACTAGGTAGTAGTGGGGCCCCATTTTTTGATTTGCCCCAGGGCCCTTGGGAACCTAGCTACGCCACTGATAGACAGTATATTATATGGTGTTTTTTTTCACCTACTAAAGTTTCGCTGTGTAACAACTTTTTTTAAACACAGTCATGCACGTCAAGCTTTTTCGTGTTGACATTTTATAAAAATGAACAAAAAAAGTTAGAAGTTCCGCAGAGTTCCACGATAAGATCATTTTTATTATGTAAAAGAAAGTATTTTCTTCAGCTGCGATAATTTGCGATATTTCATGAAACATAATTTTAAATCTTGCGGACTGAAGCTGGCCGGTGGTGCGCTAGCTAGGCGCACACACTGCAGCGAGTGCGATTTCCCTGGAAAGCTGGTCGCTGGACTACTATCGGTATATGATTAGAATATACAAACCTGTACACATTTGTTTTGGAAATTGCTGATTACGAATTGATACTGTTCATTTAAAAATCGAAATAGCACATACGAAATGGCGGAAGTGTACTCAAAACAGCCGTGCATAAAACAAATTCAGTAAAGTGGCGTTGTCATTAGACGTTCAATGCGAAACACCATAGTCAATTTATACAGACGCAATTGTGATAAACGGTTTAATATCTAAGACTTAGTGATTGTTAATCAGTAAAACTCTCAGCACGTCACTTTACTGGCGAACAAGCCCACAAAATATGTAACTTCACTTCTCGAATAAGTGTTCTAACCCAGAAATGGAGTCTCCGGAAGAAGGTATGTGTAGCCAAACTTGTGCGTTCAAAAATTGTACCTTTTTCCAATTCATATAAAACTCATAAGTGGTAGTAACTTCTCTTATTTTCAATGCAGGGTTGAAATATTTTAACAAAAATTATGAAATTTACACTTAACTTCATAGATAAAAACATAAAAATAAATAAAATATATGAAATATACTCGATATCATGTATTGAATTTCGTATGAAACGGTTTTGGAAAGTTTTTTGTAGTTTTTTGAGATAGCAGAAGTCTGAATCATACGAAATTTTGTTGAAATCAAAATGTTTTAACTAGTACACGTCCGCCATTTTGAATCTGCCATTTTTAATTTTTGAAAAAATATCATATTCATAATCAGCGACCTCAGAAACTAAAGCATACAAAATTTTGTTGAAATGGAATTGTTTTTAATAGTAAACGTCCGCCATTTTGAATCCACCATTTTGAATTTTGAAAAATAAATTTCATATTCGTGATCAGCGACCTCAAAAACATAAAATTGCGTAGTTTTGTGTAATTCCTATCATTTTTCGACTTTTGGCCAGCTTCTTCGGGAAATCGGCCGCTGTGCAATGCGGGGACTAGTTTTTTTTCATGTACTTGCAATCATTAATTTCTTTTCAATTTTTCAATACCAACTTTCATTATAGATCATGAAGCAGCTGTACAATTAAGTTCACAGCAGTTGTACGTATGCACTGAGCACACAGGGCAAATCTCATTTTTTTCCGCTCGACCAATGCACTGTGTAAAGCCATTCGCCTCTGTGGAACCTAGGCATCTTTCAATAGTTGTCATTGTTTGCACTTTGGAAAATTCATCTGCTCAAATATGTAAAAACCTACAGGAAGGCCTTATAATTATTTATAGATACTTCCATAAATGGAAAATAAAAATTAATGTAGGTAAAACTCAAGCAATGTATTTTACGCGTAGAAGACATCCACGTTTCTTACCTAATGTAAATATAAAACTAAACGGATGTGAAATTCCTTGGTCAGCCTCCGCTAAATACTTGGGTATCACGTTTGATAAAACCCTTACTTTTTCTAAACACATACAAACGGTCACAAATAAAGCTAATATTCTAATCAAAACATTATATCCATTTATTAACAGACGGTCAAGCCTGAATCTGGAAAATAAGTTGATTATATTTAAAGTAATATTCCAGGCCTTTATGTTATACGGAGCTCCAATATGGTTCCAATGTGCACGCACTCATATTAATAAGTTACAAACTTTGCAAAATAAAATTCTTAAAATGATCTTAGATTTACCGTGGCACTTCTCTACCTCGAGATTACACGATATTGGTGACATAGCGCCCATAGCCGTGAAGGCAGATAGGATAGCAAGTAAATTTTTTGAAAAATGTTGCTTTTCAGATAATCCCTTAATTTCTGAACTACGACCGATTGGGTTGTAATAGTAGTAGTCTTAAGTAGATTTAAGTTTTAACATTTGAATTATAGCTTTAGTTTAGTTTAGTTACATTTGTTGGGTTTTAGAAAAACGATTTTGTCCCAAATTATTTAAATATTATACCGTCATACTAGAATTTCTGCTAGGCTGTTTAGCAATATTATAGGTGCATGAATTTTATTTTTAATTCGGGCTCTAACTATACTTAAGGTGTAAATTGTATAAACTTGTATATCATTTTTTGAAATATATCTTTGAATCTTTGAATCTCAATCAGAAGACCCAACAGTCTTGGTGCTGCACATTGGCTAGGGGCACCTTTATAACGGCTGATAAACGAATGAGTCGTTCAACACAAAACAAACCCTATAAAACAAAACAAAAACCCACGGCTCAAATTTAGGGTACTGCGCCAGAAGGAGAGTTATGTTTTTCGAGTGTATGTATGTATGTAGATTTCTTTGTCACGCTCTGTAGCCTAAGCGACTTGATGGATTTTAATTTGAAAGGTGTCGTTTTTTGCGAGAGTGACACTGGATATATTAATATCATACAAATTAAAATGGTCGATTTATGTCTTCAAAAACTTTTTTTTCCTCAAAACCTATCAAGATAACGGGTTTTTTAAATGGCTTTAAAAAATATATACAAATTATATGTTTAAATGTAATTTGGAATGAGATATACTAAAAAACATTATTGAAAATAACAAAAAAAAACCCGACGGCGTGAAAAATTGTAATCTAAAATTTTTCAAAACTTACTTAATAAATGAACTGAAAAGATGGAAATAAAAAAGTTGATTCAAAAAACCAAAAAACCCAACTGACTGTAATTACATATACATTCATAATAAAATCTATGAATAAATCAGTACTATTAAAATTGATCTGATTGGTCAATATTTGTAATAAACTGACAAAGTATAACTATGGTAATTGACAGTCGGAGGCTACCTACACAGACTAACAAATACATGCATAGCCTCCGACCGCCTATTAGGTATACTTTGTCAGTTTATTACAAATATTGACCAGTTTGATCAATTTTAGTAGTACTGATTTATTTATAAATTTAATTATGAATGTGCCTTTTTTATCTCTTTTTTGCTTTTTTTTATAGTCAGTTGAGTTTTTTGGTTTTGTAAATTAACTTTTTTCAGAATATGCTTAGGACACCGAAATGAAGGTCTCCACAAAAATCCAGTATGTTCCGAATTTTTTCCGTATTATTGAACTTTTTGTGGTGCTGCTTTGCAAGTAAAAATAATTGAAAGAAGTGGTGCTGAATTGTTGGCTTAGGGAAAGCGCGTCATAACCAGATTAGCAATGGACTCTACCTACTTTTACTAATAAGCTAACCAGACGTGATGTGTTATACTTTGCATTATACGTTTTCTGGATTTTCGTACAAAAGTTCTTCTCTCTTGCAGTATTTGTAATTTTCGCTATTTGAGCGCAATGTAATTATAATTAGCTAAGGAAATGAAGTTGGCAATGGTGCAAATTAGGAAAAATATCTCCTTTCTATAAGCTACTTTAAATATTTTTTGTTTAGCGGTGGAGAAGGAGGAGGTGGAAAGAAACAAATTCACCCACTGCCGCTTACCCATTGAATGCAATTTTTGTTCCATTTTTCGTGAGAGAATTTATTATTCTTTCGCAGTTCCTTTAGCCCCCAGGGCCGAGGCTTAATTGCAGCCAGTTTCGCCACAGAAATTTTACACTTGATAAATGGTTCATTGCGCTCGTAAGCCTTAAAATGCTGGAAATAAACTCGGGCAGAGTGCTTGCAGGCAAGTCAAGCATTGCAGGTAAGGTGATTACCATGCTTAAGGAACGTCTGTTCTTTTCAAAATATTATAATAAAAAATCAGCCATAAAGCAATAAAATTGTCGTCTCCCCAGGAACCAGGTTTCTTTGTTCGCTGAAACAATGAATACATTTGTGATGCTCCGGCGTCCTATTTTCAAGTTATTGCTCCCCGCCCTCGTCGTCGCACTAGTACTTGCTTTGATATTCTTTTGAGTCGTCCTTTGTATAAAATTTACACATTCGTAACACCCTTAGAGTGGCGTAGGGTAGGGATGTTGAACGTCCCATAAATGTTGTAGTTTGAAGGCGTGCAAATTTTTCGATCGTAAACTAAATTCGATACGAGAAATTGTTACGACATTTTTCTGCTACAGTTGTTGCTCACATAAAATTTTTGCGAACTTGACCCACGCCAACGCATTCCACCATCTCCCTAAATATATGATGGAGAATGTTGCAACTTTGCGACATTGGAAATAGTTTTGCAATGAAAATCTGAACATTTAGGCTGGAGAAAAGAGCGTTTGGGGTTTTTATTTCAAGATGACGCATATACATATTGCGTCGTAAAACGAGGACTGTTGAAGAGACCTTATACTTATCCAAATGTATCCGTCTATATCCAAAGAGTGCTATCAACAATTTGTGGAGCATATTTGAAACTCCTTGCGACTGTCATTTGACGCTGACCCAAATCGTAAAATATTGATTGTGATGTTAAATCGTAAAATATTGATTGAGGCGTTTTAAGTCAAATAAACGGAAAACTGAAAGATAGGGGATTTTTAGAATTTATATTCACTGTTATAAGAAATTTGCTAGATCCTGAACAATACGCATGATAATAAAATGAAATAAATACGTCAAATGCAATTTATATTATATGTATGTATAATAATATTAAAAAAATATATTCCATTTCACGGATAATTTTATAGTTTCATATTAAAAATTTAAAATTAAATTATGACTTTCCCAAAGAACCTACAAGGAAAGAAAAATGTTCAAATAAAAACAAAATATGCAATAGAATAAAAGGGATAATTCTCGTCTAATAATAACAACACTCACATCTATGCAGAAGAAAATCGCATATGCATGTATGTACATAATTCCAGTATATGTATATATTTCTTAAATCGTTCGATACGATATATCCTGGTCCAAGGACACTAACACACCAGTGATGACGAGGGGAGAACAACAACAACAACGGGGAGCACAGAACTCTTCCAAGAACACTTACACTCCAGTGATAACAGGAGGAGGGGTAAAGCAGTAATAACTAGGTGTATCGAACTATTCCTTATTACGACTAGATAGTTCAAAGAATTCGAATTCCGGTCTGACGTCGGGACGATCTAACTCCATCAACTAATCGGATGATTTGAATTATACAGGGTGTTTCAGCTAACGTAGCACAAAATGATAGAGGTGATAGATGTCACCTAGCAAAAAAAAAATCGAATGTCCGGGGGGTATCTCAACCATTTTCGAATTACAGAGTGATTCGTAAATTCGGGATGAACATTATTATTTTATTTTTATCTTTTGATCAACTCAACGGAGCTACATAAAACTCACGCTAAACAACTGCTATATTACCAATGTTGATCTGCCTCTACCACTGAACGTACAGTCACTTGCGAAGTTGAAAAAAAAGCTCTAATATTACGTAAAATTCACGTTTCTCCCACATTTTCTCCGAAATTCATGTAATTAATGCGTCTCTTTTTTTATTGAATATCCCATCTTTTTTTCGAAAAAGGTATAGGTAGAGAAAAGATATACAAAATTACACGTAGAAAACCGTTTGTGAATTATTAAAAAATTTGAATTTTGAAATTTTGTTTTTGAAATTAAACGTTTGTAACGTATAACATTAACTACAATAAGTTTAAAAATAAAGAAAAAACATTTTGGGGTTCATTTAAGTTTAATGTTTTGTAAAATGCATTTTTTTCAAAATTCCACAAAAGGGTTTTTACGAATAATTTTTGTATACCCTTTCTTTGCGTGGATATGGTTCACCTCCTTGGAAAGGCAACAATTTGAAAAATAGAGTAAAAATAAAAAAAAGTTTCATTAATTACATGAATTTCGAACAAAAATTGAGTGAAACGTAAGATCAACATTAGTGGCATTAACATCGTCGTTTGGTGTGTGTTGATATCTTTGCGTTGAGTTCATCAAAAGATAAAAATAAAATAATAATTCGCATCCCAAATTTATTAGTCCCCTTAATTATTATAAATTAATTAATATTATTAATCGATAGAGGTTGAGATTCCCCCCACACGATTTTTTGTTTGGCTAGGTGAGATCTATCGCCCTTGTCATTTTGTTCTTCGTTAACTGAACCAACCTGTAGATGATCTTATGATGAAAGATATTGAAAATTCGGGAAACATGTGGTTAGTGGTGACCAACCCTTAGAAATAATCTATTTGATAACTAAACTCAAAAGTTAAAACTTATTTAAAAAATGGTGCAGTTGATTTAACCATTTTTCAGCACACGTGCGGGGTAAGTGGTACCTTAACGCACGGGTTTCCATGCGGTAAATCATCAATTAACCACGGTGCGGTAAGTAGCCGATTGCCCACGATGGCTATTAACGCACTCGCTTCGCTCGTGTGTGTAACACCGCCATCGTGGGCAATCGGCTACTTACCGCCCTTGTATCGTAATATACTATTAACATTCAGAGTTTTGGAGTCAAATGGAATCATTTATCCTAATTTTATAATTAATTGTTTAATGAAGTTGTTCTTCGAAGAGAAAAATAAGTAAAAAGTTTTCTAGTCACCTTTGGCGCAACACAGAATAAACAAAAGTTATATGTTAGGAGAAGCATTAGTCGTTTCTATCATGGTCCAGAAATATTAAACATTCAACATGGAAAGATAGAGGCTAAAAATTGAGAGGCAGCTTGGTGTTAATGTTATAAATGTTGTGTGAAGGTTCCCCGTATAAAACCGAGTGCCGCGCGATTAATTACGACGAACAGTTTTTTCGCATATATCTTGAGAACAGTGGACTTTTCGACAAGAAGATGTGTAACGAAATTTTAACAGAGACAATTTTGAATGAAAACGGTTTACTATGTTTTTCGCGTATGCCTAACTGTTCATGAGATATTACGCTTAAGGTGACCTTCTCCTAACTGGGGTACAAAAAAATCGATTTTTTTTTTTCACGGAAAAACATACCTTAATATGTCTATAATCGTGTCCCAAAATTTCACGGAAAAAAAAAATATGGTTTTCGAGTTATAGTGCTATATATTTGGTGACCTCCTAACTGGGGCAAAAAAAAACGATTTTTTTTTTTCACGGAAAAACATACCTTAATATGTCTATAATCGTGTCCCAAAATTTCACGAAAAAAAAATATATGGTTTTCGAGTTATAGTGATATATATTTGGTGACTTTCTCCTAACTGGGGTCAAAAAGAATCGATTTTTTTTTTATTTTTTTTTACGGAAAAATGTTCCTTAATATGACTAGAATCATGTCCTAAAATTTCACGAAAAAAAAAAATATGGTTTTCGAGTTAAAGTGCTATTAATTAATTCTGTAAGTCTGCTCATTTCCTCGGTATTGTGCGAAATATTCCACTCAAAAACTCTTTTTTCTTTAAACGCATTTTTCTCGACTTAATTTTTTCAATCGTAGTTCCACGATATCTCGTGAACCGCTCAACCGATTTCCATAAACCTGAGTTCAATTTGTTCTGAATTCAATTGTTCACAAATCTGTCTAGGATATAAGACAAAACCCAAGTAGTTTTTTTTTTACAGCACTTTTTGTAAAAAATTTGTCGAAAAATTCTCGATTTTTGACTTCAAAAGGCTGCAATTTTTTTTTTAGTTGAGCGATTCCTTAGATCCTAGTTAGATTTATACATTCTAATGTCTAATTTAAGTGGTTTTTTAATTTTTCTGTGTCAGATGATTTGGCGAGCCGCAATCACGGAATTACGGAAAAAGGCCGATTTTTTTTGGCGCCCTCTGGCGGCGACGGGTGAGCGAGAAATGAAAAAATAAAAAAAAAATTTCTAGTTTTTGTTAAAGACTTCCAAATAAAAAAAGATTCAAGGTCATATGTTGTTTGGTTTTCTTGTAAAAAAATCCCAAACTTTTGCTTTTTTTTTAATTCAGTTAGGAGAAGGTCACCTTAAGGGGTTATTCTCATGTGAACGCATAAATTTTACCTCTTTTTTGGGAATTTTTTTTTTTAGCCAATAACATTCAATCATTTTAATTTTTTTATATGTTCTTATTTGTAACTTAAACTGTATACAGAAATTGTTTTTTTTTGCTTATATTACATTGTTTATATATTTTTTTTTTTAATTAAAGTTGACACCAAAAAAAACAGAAGGTCACTGGTGCAGGTCATAGCGGCTGTTCATGTTATCTGAAATGAAAAAATCGAATTGATTATTGTTCAGTAGGTCTGTCGCTATGGTCCCTACTAGAATTAATCAATTTCTTTGAAAAACAAAAAAATGGCGGACTGTTGAAAAAAATGTTACGAAAATCTTGGTTTTTTTTGGTAAAAATCGTTTAAAAAAAATAAGAACATATCTTCGAAAATAAACAATTCTTGTACGGACGATAACTATTAATGAGTAGAAGAACATATATAAATTTCAAAGCAATCGGTTGATTAGTTTTTTGTTAGAACCCCCGCCGCTTTAGAAAATGACGTTTCGAGTAAAATGCGTTCAAAGTTTCAAGAGTAGAATTTTGGTGGAAAATTTATAATTACACTAATCTGCTATGCCTGAACCATACAATTTCACAATTCACGGCAAATATTTATATACACTATTCCACATATACACAGGTAGGTAATATACTAAAGTTGACCCTTAGAAACTCCGTACGCAGGTAAAAAAGACCGGTGAAAACAATAGAAATGTAGCAGCTGCAGACCTGGCGCGGCGGCGATAATGAGTTGTAACTTATTTAATAAGTACTAGGAATTTCGGTCTGAATTTTTTACAGCATATTTGCAATACGTTTTACAATCGAAATAATAATCGATTTTTCGAAGTGGTCACATGAGAATAACCCCTTAAAATAATCGCATGTCAAAATAGTAACTACTGGGTGTTTTATTTAAAAAATATTTTTATTTGCTTCATTTTCGGAAGGTATAAACCCTTGTCCGTATTTCTGTTCCAGTTTTTATCCTGACCGTACGTGCGTATTTATTCTTACTTTTATGCCGACTTCAAACCGGTTTTTCTCAAAACCAGCTTTTTCAAACCGGTAACCACTGTACGCTAAAACAGTTGTTCCGATTCCTTTTTCCGTATCAGTCTCTAGTGACCAATCGAAGGATTTTGAAATTTATTGATTACTTTTATTTTAAACCACGAATTTTGTGGCGCAAAAACAGAACTTTTCGTTCAAATAGCTGCCGTTTTGGATCTCTTGGATCAATCACTAGCTCTTGTGAGCTTACTAATATTTTGTCAAAAAATGTCTGTGTTAGGTGATCCCGGGACATGCTACGTCGCCCTCGGTCACCGCAAACCAATTAAAAAAGAATGAAATATTAAGAGGCTGTAAAAAGTAATGCTTTAATAAAATAAGAAAAACATAATATCCTGCTAAGTTCAGGATTTGTGTAAACAAAAACCTTCGAAAAAAAACCTTTAAACCTTTAAAAAAAAGATTTGGGCCGAGCAAGTAGGCATAAGCCCTTAACAAATGGAAATAACTCAAGGAATAGGTATACTCGTATGTCGTACGAAGAAACTGCTTCAAATAAACTCTCAATATCTTCACAGGGGCCATACATCTGTGTTCAAATTAGCCCGCCCCAACCACCCCCTGAAGGTGGGTTGGACGAAATTTTTGAAGACCTGATAGAAAAATCGAAGCATCCATTTCTTATTGCAGACTTTGATTTAACAGAAGAAAATACGTAACTTTTTTTTGAAACATTTTTTGAATGCTGATAAATGGTATTGCAATCGACGAATATTACATAGTTAATTAGTCCATTTCTCCCACGTGGGGAGCAATCAGGACTGGTTGAAGCCCGATCGATCGAACACCCAGCTTTTCGGGTATTGATCGAGAATGCCCCTTCTAAATCCATCGTATTTTGTGCAGCGGCCGTTTCATCCAAAGGATGTAACTTTCGCCATAGCAGAGGTACCTCGAATATGATGTGATTCTTCGTCACGTACGAAGGTATACGGATACATTAAAACATGTTCATGTCATCCCCTGGTGCTATTTTCACGCCTCACCTCCAATAAGCCCGTTAATAAAACATATTCAAATTTTTAATTGTTCACCAGTCAAAATTTAACCTTTTCAAAGAAATCACCCTCTTCAAGGCTTTGGTAGAATCGGAATGTGAAACTCGTTTTCGTTTCCTTGTTGACAGTGACACCATGTTAACGCCGCTACTAATTTGAAAGCATTTGTGCATTATTGACAGCATTATGTTCGTCAAATGTAATTTTTTTTAACTTGTTCAAAATTAAAGAGCGGGCACTGAGTGTAACAGCACTGGAAAAGTAGCTAATCGGAATTACTCAGTAATCAGTGTAAAACATTCACGTTTGCTGTGAAGGAATTTCGAAAAAAATGCTTAATCGGTCACGTAAACGATTGCTTTACACGGTTGACAGTCGTGAGACGACCGTGCGCCGCCGCAGTCCCGAGTACTATTCCGTGAGCAACGAAACCCCCAACTCATTCCCTCCAAACTGCAGGAGCCAATTATGTATGGAGCGGAAAAAAGGCGGTTCATTAAATCACCTTGCTGCCTCACTTAGAATGACAGAACAGAAATTGAATTCTTAATTAGGGACACAAAGAGAAATTTTTCGTTTTCATTAGGCGATGAATGGGTGCTGTATACATTCCAATGGCGCTATCAATTAACTAGAATTACCCAATCGTGATACAAAGGGCTTTTAATTAAATACTAATGGCCAACTCGGGCGATTAACAGCGAAGAAATCAGATAATATTTGCGTAAATTAATCCGGGCCCTGGGAGGCACGGGAATGACTCACTCCGAGAAAAATGAAAGGACATTATTGGATATTGCCAGGCGCTCTGAAAGGCGACCAACTCTGTGCAGCGACGGGCAAGTTGTTCCATTATTTCCCGCATGTCATTAAACAGAACCTTCGCGTTGATAACATTGTAAGCGTTAAATTTTTGCAACAGTTCTGCTAAGCAAGGAAGTTATGTATATCTCAAAAGGTTTCCCCGTGTTTACTACATCTTTTGAGCGGGATATCGCCCATTCCTTTTTCATTTAGACTTTACTGAAGCTGACCATATTCTAAGCGTTCCTGGAATAGTTTCAAGGAAATTACTTCCTGAAGAACTTTCACCGGAAACCAGCCACCCTGGCGATATGCAAGCAGAATTCTCGAGATAATGAAAACTTATCTTCAAGGTGGAAGGCTCTTAATGAAGTTTCTTTCACGCTGCCATCCTTGAAAGGAAACGTCAAAGGATTAACTGGGCAAAAGAAGAAGTTTTTGGAATTGTTGCGTATAACAAAGTTTAAAAATTTCTTCCAAAAGGGGCCCATATGCTAATGCCAATATTTTCGTCAACAATTTAATTAATCTACTTATTAGGAGTGAAAGTGCATTTGGAACAATCTCCCTAAATTTTCTTTCGAGAACTTTCCCCACTCCTTTTCTGCATAATTTCCCCAGAGCCTAAGTCAGGGGGTGAGTAAAGTGCGCCATAAATCAAATTTTTTTCACAGCTTCATATGATAAAGTGGAAGTTGGGTGAATGTACATAGATTAGGAGTAGATGAAGAGGTTTTGCCCTAAGCCAGCCATCTCCTCTGCTGCGCAAATCTGACATTTATTAGAAAGCGAATTTTTCGCAAGCTCTGCACAAGAAAAATCGACGTTATCTAGTTCTCTGAATATTTTACGGAGCGTTCATAAATCTATTAAAGGCAGACAAATTGTTATTGTTATTACGGAACTGCGTGGGCTGTGTGCCGATTTATCGAGGCCTGGGGAAAAATAATTCAGTTGAAAGAGATTTTCCTGAATCACTTCACAGATCGGCTTAGCTTAGTTCTTATCACTGCTTATCTGGGCAATTTCAATGGGAGAGATAATACTCTTGAGCCAAATAGCAAATCAAACGAAATGTTTGTCCCACAAATTCTCACAGTTAACATGTACATAAGAAGAAATGAAATCGCAAGCGAAGTGTTTCAAGCAATTAAATAATTAATTAATATTCGTTTGATACGCACAAAGAAATCTTTAAAAAATACTTTTCTTGGACCTTTAGATATTTTTGAAAATATGGAAATCTAGCAAATATCGGAAAAGTATGGCTTTAACAACAATTACAATTATAGACTTATGCAGGGCCGTCGGGAGATAATCCGGGCCAGTCCCCACATCATATATAGGCGCGTATGCGTATTAAGGATTTCCATAAATACTAACGAATATCCATGTTTTCAAACCCATTTTGGCAGTGTCAGCCTGGTTATAGCTAGAATTTTTTTTTCAAAAACATGGAACCAGTTAAATGCATTTTGAAGGTAGTTTTAGGGTTTGTCTGTTTATACAGAGTGGCTCAAAAAAAACTTGGCAGCAATTAAATGTCGCGAAATGTATTGAAAATACTTCATATAACATGTTTTATATAAAATTTGATGTTTCTACAAAAAACTTAATACTAGATTTACATAAATCTATTTATTTTTCGAAGAATTAAGGACTTTTTGTTTTGCGCCTTACATTACATGGGCCGAAGGGGCAGTTTGGCGGTTTTGTGTTTTTTTGTGCTATAGTTATATTTTTTTGAACATAAAAGTCTATCGCCTTCTAACGGTAATGTGATGTCGCCAGATCTGGCCAGAATAAATGAAAAGCAAAAGCAAAAATTGTGAAAACAAGCTTATTATATTACATGGAGCATTCCATGCCAAATCACCGAGTTTTTGACCCGACCCTCTTCGATTTCGCTCATTTTTTGATATCTTTTAGTACGTATTAACACCAATTTTCAGACTTTTATTCCAAACCGTTATCGAGAAATAGATTTTTTAAATTTTAGGGGAAATGATTTTCAATTAATGATAAACTATTATAGTAATAAATTTCGATATCAAAAAAACTATGGTAACATTTTTATCGTCTTTTAATTTAATTTCAGAAAAAAAATAAAAAGAAATTATTCGAAGTAATTATCACTTAGTTATTGACGTTTAAATATTATAATCGACATTTTCAAAAAGTCCGACCCCTTCGATTTTTTTTTTGAATATTCCAAAATTCTAATCTATATTACGCAACTTTTAAACAGCAGTTTGAGATGTGATCGTAATTTTTTTCAATTTTTTTTTTAATTTCCAAAATTTATTTATTTTTCATGACTGCATTATCTATAATTTCACTTTCTTGACTAAATATAGTCCAAAAGGATTGAAAGCAATTTTATTATAAAGGATTAAATCATTTTAATCAACTTGAAATATTTTATTTAAACATATTATTTTACGTTTCATATAATCTTATTATTACTATTTTTTCACTTAACGATTGCTTTTTAGATTTTTTAATTGTACTGTGATGTGTCAATAAACTTGTCTGAAAGGGAAAACGACTTTACTTCCTCAATAGACTTTAATAAAGATGTGATTTTACCGATGTTCTGTGTCGCTGGTATCGGTTTTGCATTTCTCAATTGATTTTACAATTTTTCGTTGATTGTACTATATTCTTCAATTTTTGAGAACCGGATGTTTATATTTGGTAAATTTTTTGACGACCACTCTCCGTCCACTCCGATAGCACAACTAACAAAAGAAGTAGACCGGAGGCGGATTCGACCAACCCGGGCTCTTCGACTGTCGCTGGAAGCTCTGGGGTGATAAAACCCGAACAGCTAGCGAAGAGCAAAAGGAGGAAAGTCGTCAAGACCGGGCTCCCGAGCTCTTCATCACCGAGCGGGGCAAAGGGGAAACCCAATCCTTGTGTCGTAACGCAAAGCAAGATCAGCCAGAAAGACTTAGTCGAAGCTGGCCCTTCAAATGCGAAGTCGGGCTCAAGGACTGCGGAGAGGGTGGCTGGAAAAAGCTTTGCTGAGGCTGCCATCGAAACCTTGGTCGTTATAATTGAGGCCGGCAACCCGCAAAAAAGTATGTCCCAGCGTCTTTTGCGGAAGGTCACATTTGGAAGCTTCTGCAACCGAGGAGTCACCAAAGTTTGAGGGAATGGTCGTATACGACGGGCCATGAAGGTGCAAATGTGGCAAATATACCAGCTTGTGAGGGCATAAATATTAAGGCTTCAAAAGGCGGTGACATGCCCAAGCTGGTTCGAGCCGTTATGTGAATCCCGGAACCTGGCCCTGGGGACATAATGCCCCGAATTCGTATCCAGAACCCGGGACTAGACACTAAATACTGGCGTGTCCGTGCGTACAGCGGGAAGAGGAAGAACTCCAGTGACCCTGAGCGCTGGGCATAGACCTGGAGTCGTTGCGAGTCCTGGAGTCTATTTACGGACTCCGCCCGTACTTAGGGTTTGGCGGAGTGAAAGTTCATGTCTCCAAAAAATAAGCACGGTAAATGAGTGAATAGGGGAGTAGTTGACTCATATGTCAGCTGACTTGAAATTCACTCAAATTAACCTGCAGCACAGTAAATCGGCTGCATTACTTAGTGGAAGGTTGAGAAACCTGAGGACATACCACCAAATAACTCTCATACAGGAACAATGGGTGTACAGAAAACGCATCTGTGGCCTTGGGATGGTTACTTGGGGTAAATTCTTCTATCACGATAGAAGTGACAGATCGCGGGCTTGCATGATTGTCCCCAATTCAATCGAAGCCATGATCTTAAGGCAATACTGTAGCCAAGACGGTGTCGCGGTCAAAGTATCATACAAAAAATCGGGGGCCAGGTGAGAAACAATTATTGTCTCTGCTTATCTGCCCTATGATTCAATCGGCCCACCTCCTGCTTGGGAGTTATGGGAAATTGTGCGTTACGCTGAATCCAATAGCTTAGGGCCATTCATCGGCTACAACGCCGATCAGTTTCATTCGATCGTTATAAGGAGGCAAGTTTTGGTGATCGGACCGAGGCAAATCACGTAGAGCAAAGCGAAGGCCCCTGCGTTGGACAGATTCGTTTCTTTTGATGTACGTTGTCTGTGTAGGAGACCATACGACCTGACTGGCATATTCAAGGATTGGTCGGACAAAAGACACGTAAAGGGATTTGGCAACGTATGGGTCTTTTACAAACCCGAGGGCGGAGTTGTACTGTCAATGTACGGCTATCGAGATGAGGTCATCAATCCCTTTAACTTTAGAGACACACTCAATCATGGATGAACCCTGATTCAGAGTGTTGCAGATAGAATCGTTATTGCTTTTAATTGCAAGCAGCACATCCGCAAGGAACGGTGATGGCAAATACAGGAAAAAGTTGTCAGCAACACTGGCACTGGTGGTAAGGTAAACAAGAAGCACAGACATATGGGTATATTGTAAACAAAACTTAATAATTTGGTCGGAGCACGATTAAGATGCGACCGCACTGGATGACTGACTGACTTGTTGTGTGACTTGATACATACACAAAATATGTTTACAGCCTGGTTTCCGAGTTACAGGTCACTGAAAATTTGATGACCTCTTTGGTATGCTCTAATTTGATCAGCATCATCCAATTTAAAAATTTTAATAGTAAGGAGATTAATGGTGACTCTTCAAGAAAAATGAATGTTCTTTTGGCAATATGTTATTAGATATAAAAAAATATTCCTTTTCAATAAAAAAGAACTATGTATAAAAAACGCAAATAATTCCAAATAATTTATACATTCGACTATAAGGAACCAATAATAAAGGCAAAACCGGTTAAAGTCAATAAAATTTCGGATATCTTTCACGTACTGGAGAATATATTTCAGGTCGCATTAAAGCAACCCGCTTAAATTCAAAAGCCTCCTAGAAGTAACTGAAAACTGTATTAATATATAAATACATGCGTTCAATATTTGTCAGTTTAATATTTGAACTGAACAAATATTGGAGTTGCACTGTAAAAAAAAAAAGTAATATACGGATTTTATGTAATGTTGTCATGATAATTACAGACATTTCGTCCTGAATATCACCACAGTATTCATTACGACTACATTGAATGTATAGCACTGAAAAATTATTTGCTGAATTTTGCTAAATGTCTGCATTCTTAATAACTAAACGGGTAAAAATACGTAAAATGTGTAATTATTATAATCAAGATATTACTCAAATCTGTAAACGTTTACATAGCTTGGGTAATATTGCAGTTTTTTTGTGCAAAAACTGTGTATATTACATAGCCTGTTTGATATGTTACGTTGCATTTCTTTGTGTAATATCTCGAGGATGAAAACATTCGATGCCATTGCGACGCTGAAAATGGGGCACGTGTTGTGATAGTATAGGTACACACTTTATTTATTATTATATTATATTATAGTACAAGTATGATTATAGTGACTTTGAAACAATACCAATAAATAAATAACAACACAAATTGAAATAAAATGCTTTAATTATTTTTACAATGAAGTATATTAATTAATCCTCGGCGAAAAAACAGTTGTCATTGACTGTCTCTCTATTGTTAATCACTTATTTCCGGTTTTTATTTCAAATGTTAGTTTGGTTCTTCATTTTAGTAGTAGGTACCTATTGCTTATTATGTTTTCAAGTAAAATTTTTTTATTTCTTCGACATATGAATTATTGTGAATCCAAGTAACGTAAATGGGCCATTCTCAAAAACGGACTTAAAATTTGAAAAAAAGAAAATGTTTTTTTATTTGATCCAAAGTAATCTCTAATGATAGATATTTTATCTTACATTATGTAGCACTTATGTGCTTAGCTATTTTCACTGTAGTTTTCATACATATACATATTTGGACATTTAAGTTACCTCCGTGGATAATGTAATACGTAATCCACGGAAGTGACCAAAACAGCATGCAAATTCTTAAAAAAACTTGCCGTACGGGTCTTCACTCCAAAATAATTATCCCAGGAATGACAAACTGTCAAATACTTTTAAGATGGCGTTGTGTTTGTTGTCTGTATTCATTCAGAAACTGTGTTTACTGATTTAATGAATTATGGCTGCGTTCAATAAGTTGATCCATGGAGGTGACAATTTTTCCATGCACAAAACAACTAAATATTTAGAATCCATTATTCTGTTGATGTTTTAAATATTTGGTGTTATTTAGACAGTTTATTCTATGTTTTATGGTAAAATAATATAAATTAATTTATTCGCCGTTGATAAAGTTATTTTATTTTAGTCTAATCATCGTAAATGAAATTTGCACACGACATGGAGGTGACATATTCGTCACTTTCTTAACGATAATTCAAATTAATATTTGTATTGTGTAAGTTGTAATAAAGATCCTATTAATATAAACTACTTCAATGAATTGTAGATAGGAATTCCAGAAATAATAAAAGTATTTCATTTTTTAATACAAATGCACACAAAAAATACACCAAAATGAGAATGGCCCAAATAAATTTCAACAAACTTTGAGAGAATATGATGATTTTAGGGTGATGCTTTAAAAAAATCAATGCGAGTACATCTATGTTATTATACAGGTAGCCAGAAATCCATATTCTTCGTTTTCATTATCAACGAACCGTATGAATCAAAATATTGGAGATTTTAGACAAATAATTGTGTGCGTATTTTGTTACACACAGTATGTATTTCAGTACATATTAAGTCACAAAGGTCCTAATAACGGTGCAGAAAATTACGAATGTCGATGCTACATACTTGGATTAGGCTTTGAATTTTCAAACATAGAGTTTTTGGGTCGCTGATTTCAAATATGGTCGCTAATTTAAAAAAACATAAGTTCACTATTCAACGGCCTCAAAATTTCAAATTTTTATGAAAATGTTGTAAAAGCTGACACATGGGTGTTAAGTTCACGTTTTAAAGATTCAAAATGGCAGATCCATCATGGAAAAATATAATATGTTGCTTAAGAGCAATGTGATGTAAGGGTAGTCTTCACTCTGCCCAGTTGACGAAAGGAAGCTGGCTGACATTCGTTTCGTTTAGTAGATAAGTGAATAATGACCTCCTGAAATGAACATTTCACCAATATGGGACTCTGTAATTTTGACGGGACAAAATAATTATTCCTCCACTTTAATAACATAGACCCGCAGGAAATAACACTCTTGATAAGAAACCTCAAAACTAATAACGGAAAGAATTACATCAACACCCCCAAAACTTCCGCAGAGCAAATATATAGGTATTTAATCTTTCTCTCACTCAAAAGATATTTCCAAATAACTTTAAGACCGCGATTGTGATCTCGGATCATAAGGGTGGGAAGTTACAAGTGGTGATAACACTACAGGCTTATTTCCCTCTTACCAGTTATTGCTCAACTTCTTGAAAAATGCATCAAGAGCATACTAGTTGATTATTTAAATCTACATGAAGTAATATCAAGAAAACAATACGAGTTCAAAAGTGGAAGTAACTCATTTAATATACTTAAATGATATATGTATGCGGATTGGAAAGCAGCTTTTGCTGAAGATAGTATTATTATAATATGTAATAGTGATAACTTAAAAACATCTTTAGAAATGGCCCAAGACAGCATAAATAAGCCTTATAACCATATATGTGAACTTAAATTGGCACTTAATACTAACAAAACATCGAATATGGTAAAATATATGGAATATATAAGAATATCTCAAGAAATCCTGGTATTGTAGTATATCTGGCATAGCTTCACAGCATGTTAGACAAGTAAAACATCTTGGTGTTATTGTCGATTCCGACCTTAGATGGGACAAACAAACATGATTGCGAAAGACTCAGGAAGACAACTTACAAAATCTTACTGCTACGCAATATCTTGGGCATAAACCACATGAGAATGGATTATTTCGCATTAGTACAATCAACAATACGGTATTTTGGTTTGGGGGTTTACATATATTTCCATTTTGAAACTTTAATAAATCTCCGAAGTGAAATCGTTAAAACTTGTTTGAAAAAATCTAAATATTGCTCTACAACGCGGTGATTTTAAATTAATGAACGCAACGAAAATCTGCAAATTGACTATTTTAAAATATGTTCACGAAAACAGTAACTCATTTGCTATTCACTAGATACCATATCAAACCAGGAGGCAGTCAAATAACACTCTATTGGTTGCTATGTTACATACATCTAAATAATATATAGAAGTTTTTCCAGGTGTACTAGTTCCCACTCTATATAATATGGTAATGTTCTCGGCTACGATTAAAACCAATTTAAATGTAATAAATTATAAACTAGTATTGAAAAAATATGCATTATCACTCTCGAATGACTTTATTAATAAGGTTCTCAATAATTCGTAATTCTACATAAGTCCTTTATTTTGTCACATATAACATAATTAAAAATTCGCCGCCCTCACACACAAGGCCGCTTTTGTGAGGGTTAGCTTAGGTTAACTTAAGTATATTTCCCCAACCGAGATATACATATATCTGTTAAATATGTATGTAAAAAGCAGCAATGCAAAATAAAGGATAAAGATAATTATTTTCGTCTACACTGGTTAAACAATTAGGTTTCAGTGTTTTTTTTTGTAATATTTGAAGTGTGCACGAAAAAATATAATAAAAGTAAACATGATTCAGCAAAATATCTTGCTGCCTCTAGCATCCTTTAGAACATTACCTGTGGTGCAGGTGCCAACCTTCACAATGTACCGACGATTTTAACCGCGCTGATTGCATTTAGCATATACCTAGGTATAGGTATTCAACTGGCAAACGCTCCGAAATATGCAATATTGCGTGATGCATCCTGCAATAAATTACACTTTATATCGACAGCTTTTATGAAAATTTTGAAATCTTCTCCTACAAATTATCAGTCATTTCATGTCACGTCCCAGTGCGCCTGAATAAATAGCTGCATGGGTGAAGAAAACGCACATGTATAACTGGGTGCCCCTTTGGAGTCTGTGAGTTTTACGAAGATTGATTGATCGATTCCTTGACTATAAAATTTTATTTTCTCTCTAGGGGTACATTTACTTTAGCGCGCGTCATTTGAATTTTCATTCACCATTCATCTCTGGCCGAAATGCCTAACTGCGTTCAGGCAAATAAAGAGTGCCTCTCAGCAGTTGTACCTATATGGTATTGAGTCAATAAAAATCCAGGAATATTCCCATCAGTCCCAAATGAAGGAATAGGCAAATTACCATAACTCCACTTACCACCCGTCCATAGCTATTTCTGCGGCGGTATCCATACGACCTTAAAATTCTGCAAATGGCTACAATTATAAAGCGGAGCTCATTTCAGGCAACGAGCGGCTCGTCTCGAATTTTTCTTTCTGTCATCTTGAACGTTCGGTGGATTTATGTTTACTGACAAGGGCTTTTTGTGAAACGTAATACCCTACATAAAGGAAGCCCCGAGCCAAACATATGTTGCACATGACAGTGCGTGTTACCATTACAGACTTTTCAAGAATTAATACTGGCATCAGCAAACGACGACGGAGGCTGGGAGGCAAGCACAAAGTGACACTGGCAATTATTAATTCATACAAAAATCCATGCACAATAACAGGAACAGAAGGGCCATGAAGTGGTCCTGTCTAGCCCTGGGCGCTATAAGGTCGCTTAATGACTGCTCCACTCTAATATTCCATTATTCAACTTGTGTCTCCCGAGACTCGCTCTCAATTTAATAGGTCGGCATGTGGGTGTAATGGGCTACTTCAATTTCAGCCAGCCAATGTTTCGCGTTACATCAGGAAAAATTGACCCCATTTAAGCTCATTTGCGGGATGGCCGCAGTTCGGGGTATTGACAAATTGAATAACACACTCTGGCACCCCAAGTTATTTATGTGCGAAGCGATTTCGCGCCCTCCTTCACATCTGCACTTAAGTTAGTTTGGGATGAACATTTTAACCTTTGCTGCTGTCTTATTTGTATGTATATGATATATAGATATTCAACCGATATCACCCCTACGTAAATTAGCTGGCATCTGTTTTTACGTGCGCGATTAGGTACATGCGGAAGAAGTTGAGGATCCAGAGCAAACTATGTGGGAGGGGAAGGGGGATGTCAATCTTCGGAATTTTTTTGGTCTCGGATGAATATATATACAACCCTGTCTAAAAACTAGTTCCTGTTCCTCAAAAAAGGTCCTTAAATAAAGGTCCATGAGAAATTATAACATATATATTAGCGGCAGAGCAACTATAGCTGATCCGAACCCAAAAGGAGAGTCCACATTTTGCCGATCAGCAAGGCTGATCATGGAGTCTATGAGTCGGACGAATTGGACACTATTTTGCATTCGAATGTGACTACCTCTCTACTCTGTTTTCGAAAGTTCTGAGCACGATTGTGGTCTCAAAATTTCTTTTTGGAGATTTCCATCTCATTTGGGATAGAAAAATTTACAAAGATTTTTGTCACGGGAAAGGAAAAAAGAAAAAGAAATAAAAACTACTTCTAGCGCGGACGAAGCCTACAGAAGCAAATGGTTTACCTATAATAGTATTATGTTTCTTATAGAAAAGGACAAGCCACGAAAAACTGTAGATACTGCTGAGGTAATTTTAATGTTATTGTCCTCATTCTGTGGAAAAACGCTGCAAGGACGTAACAAATTTATGTGATATATCTACCAGAGTTTTTTTTCATGTTCTGGTAATTTTTTTTTGAAAAGTCAATAAGAAACATTACAAAGTAAGTTTAGTTAACAGAAACCAACTTGACACAAAGAGAAAAATTATCTAAAGGTTTTAAGTATTTAGAGAAAATCACGATTAATTACCAAAACATCATTTTCGTGAGTTTCGTCGGTTGCAACGTTTAACCAGGGGGGTATTCAATTTTTTTACGTTATCTTTTATATATATAAGTATAAATTAGGTAGGCCTATAAATGAAATTCAAGTAGTCTGATTTCAGAATATGCTTTTCCGTACATATCAGATTAAAAAAATATTTCTTGATTTTTGTTTCAAAAAATATAAAATAATGTCTTTAAAATAAACATCAATACCTAACTGATTTTCGGCAATACACCACAACATGGTCACGTTATACATTATGTGAAATGCGATATGATACGTGACGTGATACGTTACATGACACGTGACATAAATTTCATAAATACATATATTGAAATTATTCGAATAGTTGACCTATTCTAATATTTTCAGCTCTGAAGTGAGGTCACTACTGTAGTGATCAGGTAGGAATAGTAAGGTAGTATAAACACATTAAATCCCACAAGTTTTTCATTTCAAGTATCATTGCATTTATTTTGAAAAAGGTGGCAATATGCTTTACTTGTTGTATAGAAAATGCAGTTCCCCTTGTGGTGAGAAAAAATATTCCGCGAACTCTTTTCTGATAGATTGAGCTTCAGTACTACCTCTTCTCAGTATTCTAGGAATATTATTTATTTGAGAAGATTATGTGTCCCGCCTCCATAACTTCACAATTATCCGAAGACTACATATCGAACATTGTAACGAGATTGAAAACAGATCTCTAGGCGTTCTTCTTCAAGTAGTTCTGCAAATGAATGGCTGCCAAAGTCACTTTTGTTGCTGTCTCCGGCTCCAACAGCATACGTAGCCCTTCTAAGCACACGAAAACTGGAAGATAGCACCCCAAATACGCTTTCAGAAACTCTGCGCGCCCAGCTCAACCTGTAATGAAATATTCTGTTCAGGGATCATTCATTGTGTAAGCTGGAGAATGGCTTCATAATGTTTAGTGATAATGGGAAAGCCCATCCCCATATCCCCAACCATAACAAACAGATTCAGAAGGCTTCGCCCGGCAAAGTACGTGGCGGGGGAAATTTCAGGCTGTTTTCTTCCAGACCTTTTTTAAAGATTGCTTCATTAAATACACCGCCATCTGAAATTCTTCCTTGGGTGCCCACATTTGTATATATAAAATTATAGTTCGCGTCAACTACAGCGAGGAAGATAATGCTGAAAAATGACTTGTAATTCGGAGCCAGAATTTTTCGGAGCTTGCAAATACTATATAGGTATGTATGTGCTTGCCGTCGATAGCATCAAAACAGTTCGGAAAGTTCCAATTATCGTTCAACTGTTTTTTTAATTACTCCCCATTCTTCTTTACTTTGTAACATCTGAAAAAACATCTTTTTCAGGGTTCAGGAAATCAAAAGGACAGCGAAGAGAAGCTTGATGAAGGCACTGATAAGGAAAACGAATTTGATAAAGCAAACTTCAATACTAGTACACCGCAAAAGAAAAAAACTTTTCAAGTCACCGACAAAACCTGTGACCTATGCTAAACGTAAATTGGTTGTTAATGCCGCTGGTAGTGGATCTAATTTCGATGAGGCAGTAAATCTCAAGAGATTTATACAGTCAAAATAGCGAGACTAAGATGAATATTCTTTATATGGTGAGTAAGTAGCAATTAAGCTACGAAAACTTACTATACCTCAAACCAGGTTTGCGATACAAAATGTTATGAATGGACCATTATGACAGGCGAAAATAGGAATGTTGACATTTCGCGAAAATATCGACTTATTAAAGAATTTTCCCTGAAAAATCCTTCAAGAATCTGGAACAAAATTACTGTGAAACTTTTGACTTTGTCAAGCTTAAAACAGTCTTAGTCTTTTACAGCTCGAAATTTAATGGCAGCTGTAAAAGTATTGAAGAGAATAAAGACTTTTTCCAGAAATACCACGATGCACGATGGACAAACAATTGTAAGGTTTGGCACTAATGTCAATAGAAAATGCATTACTCATTATGGTACATTCAATGAAAGAGAAGCCAGACTTTCATAAAAAAAACCATTGATATTTTTTGCATAAAGATAGAAAGATCGATTTAGTACAGCCTATATAAATAAATTTCTTAGGAATTCTTTATTATTTAGGTTTTCTATTGCATGCTGCTTTGAGTGAGCCTAATTTACGACTTTTCAAATTGTTGGAATAGGTAATTAATTTCTCGGCTTATTGTTAGAGTTTTGGAGTGCGTCTTTTGTGTTAGAGAGATAACTCTATTATTAGCTACACCAGCAACAGTGAAATTTTCCCCATTGTTTAAATTGATTGTTACACGATAAGACATCGCACACCCTGATAATGCAACCACCAGCCGCCACTGCATATATATGTACCTACATATATACCTCTTTTATAAAAATATAGTAATCTGTATGTTTATATATTCGATTGTCTCCGGGACTGCACTGAGCGAAAAATAACGTTCTAAAATTAGGCGAATTTGGCTCATATCAAGAAAAATGGAAAAGTTCTTATGTTAAAACTGTTTTTGTTACATGTAAGAATAAATAATCTATGTGTTACAAAATCTTCTTAATTTATGAATGCTTTCCCTGAAAACACGCATGTGTTCTTAAATCAACAATGAACATGCTGAACTTGAAGAGAGAAGTCAACAAATTTCGCTCTCTGTAATGAAACGCTGCTATCTGTAGATCAATGGCTAGAACGGTGGTCTTATGTTCCATAGGTTGCGAGTTCCAATCCAGCATGATTGAATTGAGATTGTTTTCAGTCACCGTCGAGATCTCGATCAAGACAGACGTCAACAGAGAGCCTAGCGAGCATTTAGTTTATTTTCAACCATTTTCATCGTGAGATTCGAGGAGTTTTAGCTAGGGAAGAAGTCCCAGCGTAAAGAGCCATTCCTGGCGGTTCTTCTAGTGACAGCGCAGGAGCAAAAACCTACATCGGGATAGCAGGAGGAAGCATCCGCGCCAGTGCACACACGTGCCCCGGGCTGGCAGCTACAGCCGTCGGCCGTACAAGGTGAACAAAAACAACAAGCTGTCAACTGACAGCTGCAGCAGGCGGCAGGTAACCTATACCAGATATCCAGCATAGGAGGAATTATTGACTAACAGACTAAGAAACTGACCCTATAACCGATTTACCTTTTTCCCCCCTTACTTTGTCATCCACACCTTGTCCCCTCTGACTACAGGGAGGATATAACTCTCAAAAGAAGGGCAATAGGCCCCACTATGGCGTCTGGCCAGGCCAGCGCCAATTACTTCGCGGCCCTGGACACGGGCCCGGCCAAGAAAGCTAAGAAGAGGTTTAAAGCGACGTCCATTACGGACCAAGTTTTTCCAAGCTTACCATCAATTCAGCCGGCGATAAATGAGCTACTACAGCCTAAGTTTATCGTCATCCAAACCAAAAACCCAGAGATTAAGCCACTCAAGGAATATAATCAATTCGTTGTACGCAAGGGCGTCGACTCCATCTCTACTAGACATTCACAGGCTAGTTTCATTCACGGCGGAGCACTCCTGCTTCTCGTCGAAAATGCCAAAGTAGCACAGCAATTTTTTAAAACCACTGAAATTCTGGGTATCCCCATCACGGCCAGTTACCACCCAACATTAAACTGCGTCAAGGGTACCGTTTTCTCGCCTGATTTCAGAAAATTAACAAAGGAGGAAATCCTGGAGGGGCTCAAGGACCAAGGAGTCACGGACGTCGTCCAGCTCACACGGTCCGGAGAGGAGGGAAGAGCGGTCCCCACGGGACTGGTCATCCTTACCTTCGACCGTTACAGGCTGCCGACTGAAATCCAAGGACCTTGGTATAAGATCCCCACCAAGGAATATTTCCCTAACCCTATGAGGTGTAAAAATTGCCAAAAAATTGGCCACACCACTAAGCGATGCGAAGCGATGGCGATTTGCCCCACCTGCGGCGAACTCAGTCCTCACGAAGGGGTCTGCTCCAAAAGCTACTGCGTCAACTGTAACAATGCAACGCACACTTCCTCAAGTCGCGACTGCCCAGAAATGGGAAAGCAAAGGGAGATACTGAAAATAAAAACAATCAGAAAGTGCAGCCTATACGAGGCCCGGAAGGAGTACTACTCGATCCACAAGCCAAACCCTCAAGCCTCCTACGCTGAAACAGCAAGGACCTCACTCGCTGAGCGCATTGCCTCGGCAGCAAGACCCGCGCCCCCTGGCTTCACGAAACAACCAGAAGGGAACCAAGTAACCCTGGAAACCACAGTAAGGGACGCAACCTTGCCAAAAGCGCTTTCAACTATTAACCCTAAAGTTAATACACATTCTCCAGCCCAACCGCTGGCAACTACCTTCCCCACCATCGCGCATCAGCCGATCCTCTCCGAGCAAATTAATAAAAACAAACCCAAACCTTCAAACACAAAAACATACATAAATCCAATCATGGACACAATCACCGCAACCCCTACTCACTCACAAGATGAACACACAAATATCATCTTAAACAACCCAGACAAAAGCAACGAACAGCAGATCAGCCTCCAGCTAACACCAAACAGCAGGAAGGCTATCAGCACAGTAGCAACGGAAATTTTGGGAATCCCTGACACAATGGGTAAAAGCATTGTGGCAGTATCAGGACCCCTGCTTAACCTACAAGAAACCACCAAAACCTCTAAACCGAAAAGAAGGAAAACTAAAAGAAAAATAAAGAAAACCGAAATCGCCCCGATGGAGATTGAAGATCCCTCGGACAATGGTAGTACTCGTACCGTTAGCACTTTCTCCTCGCTAACAGACGAGGACTAGTAATACCCCTATTACTTTAATGAGCTCACCTTATAATTTCCCCACACCATCAAATATCCACTCAGCACATTACAACGCACAGCTTCGAGATGTAAATGCTACGAATTCCAGCGCAACATCACAAAGCCAAACCACCCATCTACCATCAAAAAACCTCACAGCCATCCAATGGAACGTTAGAGGCATTTATAGCAACCTGGCCAATCTAGAAATGCTTATTGCGCGCTATAAGCCCCAAGTCATCTTACTTCAAGAAACTTTCATCCTCTTAGAGGAACAGCCAGAAAGGCTTCTTTCTTACCAATACTTTGGTTCGAATATTTCCAGGGCTAACAGGAGAGGCGGAGTAGCCATTCTCGTGCACAATTCCATCCCCGCACAAGAAATAATGATCGGGTCAGAAATTTTGACATGCGCGGTAACGATCATGGCATCGCAAAAGCTTACATTTGCTTCGATCTACTTAGGAAACGCGCAGGATGTCACAGTGGAGGATTTAGAGTCTCTGGCCGACCAGCTCCCGCAAAACACCATTTATGGAGGGGATTTCAACGCTCACAGCCCTATTTGGGGCTCTGAGGGCTGGAACCCCAGGGGGAGGCAGGTTGCCGCATGGGCCGAAAATCATCCACTGTGCATCCTAAACACCAATAGACCCACATTAATTTCAACACACGGCACCCACTCCGCAATAGATATAACCCTCGCTCCCCCACAGTTGGCACCACTCCTGGATTGGATCCCCCACTGGGAACCTGCAGGAAGTGACCATTTCCCCCTACTAATTCACATGAACGTCCAGATAGCGAAATCCCGGCCAATCAGCCGTTTCATTGAAGGAAAAGCAAACTGGGAAAAATTCAAGGAAAAAGTAGAAGAGGAAGCCTCACGCCGACCCCAAGCCAATAACATCAACTTGGAGGTAGCGCGTATTTCAAAAATACTGAGAACCTCGGCCTCTGCGTCCATACCCATAGCTCACCCACGGCAAAAATCCCAGCCGCCATGGATGAACAGTGAATTACTAGATAAAATCAGGGAAAAAAACAGAGCTTGGAAGCGTTTCCAGAGAGGGCCCACTGACTTAAATTTCATGGAATATCGGAGAAGGTCGGCCATGCTGAAAAGAGATCTAAGGGAGGCAAAAAGGGCGAGCTGGGTGGACTATGCCACTTCAATCGACCCAAACTCGAACCTCACCGATGCATGGAGAAGGGTTACAAGAATCTTCGGCAACAATCAACCCAGCCATATAAACAATCTCCAAGTTGGACAAACGGTCTACTCCGACTCTACGAGCATCGCGAAAAATCTAGCAGTGGAATGGGCAAAATATTCCAGCGATAATAACTTCAGCCACGACCAAGTGGAGGCCAAAAACAGCTGGTCCTTCACGGACAGACCATACTCCCCGGACCCGCAAAGATCACTTAGCCACCCCATTTCTTTTCACGAGCTAAATAGCACACTTAGCTCATGCAAAGGTTCCGCCCCGGGCTTTGACAAAATCTCTTACCAAATGCTTAAAAATTCCCCAAACACATTCAAAGAGAGGCTACGGGACCTCTACAACAGCATTCTAAAAAGAGGCCTTTTTCCCCCAGCTTGGAAAAAGGCCCTCTTGGTACCAATTAGTAAGAGAAAGCCCCTAAATGGAGGTGCCCCAACACCCAAGGATCTGCGGCCAATTTCCCTGTTACCCTGCCTGTCCAGGCTCTTAGAAAAAATACTCAGCAAAAGACTGAGTAAAACATTAGAGAAAGTCTTGCCGAACTCATTGCACGGTTTCAGGAGAAACAGAGGTACCACCTCGCTCCTCCTGGAACTGGAAAATGACATTAGAAACACCTTTCGGCAAAAAAAGGAGCTACATCTACTATCCCTGGATATTGAGAAGGCTTACGATAGGGTTAGCAAAAACATTGTAACCACACAGCTGCAAATCTGGGGGGTCGACAAAAGCTTTATCATGCTCACTCACAGCTTTCTATCAAGCCGATATTTCCAGGTGCGAGTAAACGGCCATCTCTCCCAGATGCTAACCCTTGACAACGCCCTTCCACAGGGCTCCCCTCTCTCCTCTGTCCTATTCAACACTTATGTTTCCACTCTACTGCCTAATCTCAACGACATCTACGGACTAAACAACTACATATACGCCGACAATATTCTCCTAACAACCAGCTCCGACGCCCCGTACAGTGACTTACAAAAGGCAGCAAGGGCCATCCGAATATGGTGTTGCCAGTCGGGTGCAATTGTCCCAGAACGAAAAGGCGAGCTGATTACATTCTCACGAAAAAGGAGAAAGAACACCAGGCCATTAGACCTAGAGGACGTTGAGATCACACCCAGAGAAACAATAAAAATCCTAGGACTCACACTAAACACCAGGCTTAATTGGACAGAGCACTGCAGGAACACCGCGATCAAGATAGAGAAGGTAAACAACCTGCTAAGAGCAATAGCTGCACGAAAGAAAGGTTCTCCGGTACATGCATCAATACAAATAGCGTCGGTACTAATAAGGGGCATCACCAACTACGCCCTGGCAGTATACGGGCATACGTCGAAGGCCAACCTCAGCAAAATTCAAACATCGATAAATAAGGCCCTGCGAACCGTTTTTGGAGGTCTTAAGTCAACGCCGAGGAAATCACTCTGGATAGAGGCGGGAATCCAGAGCCTGGAAGACAGAGTAGAGAGGACACAACTTAAGATCATCGGCAAGAACTGGCTGGACAGAAGTGCGCCACACTACAATACGCTTCACCACCTAGAAGAAATTAACCCGGGACCAACATCAACATCGGCACTACGAGCGGCTTTAAACTTAGTGGTAAGTCTAGGTATTATATGGCCAAATGAGCTCCCCCAAAACCACATCCAAACTCCATACCAAAACCTCGACATCCAAAATTCCATAATTCTTAACCAACACGTCAAAGCAAACTCCTCGGCTAGCGAGCTCCGGGTGAGACACGCGGAAATCCTAGCCAACAACACTGGCAAACTACGCATCTACACAGACGGATCGAAAACAACAACTTACACTACAGCGGCTTTCACCTTCAAGAGGGGAAGCGAATGGGTACACAAAACCTATCGCTTCACACTAAACACATCCATATACGAAGCGGAAGTGTACGCCATATGGAAGGCAGTAAGCTACTGTGTCCAGAACAGCATCAACGCCATCATTTTCTCAGACTGTCGAGCGGGTATAAAAGCAATAGCAAACACAACACCCAAGGAGCCTCTGCTAAAGCTCCTACAAGAATACTTAGGACAATCCAAAGGAAAAATAAAACTGGCTTGGGTGCCTGGGCACTTAGGTATCGAAGGGAATGAGGAAGCTGACAAGGCCGCAAAATCCATCACAGCTCAAAACCAACCAATCATTGTGCCACCTATGATCGCCAGCATAATAAGAACAGGTTTGGAAGTCTTCAAACTTAGAAGAGAACAGGATTGGAGACACTGCAACAACTTCCTGGCCTCGCATTGGCCTACCCCCTACAAACCCAATTATGCGAACACCATCACGCGCAAGGAAGGGGAAAAGATTTTCAGAGTACGCGTAGGTCACACGTTACTCACACACGCCCACCACTACCAAAGAGCCCCTTCACCCGGATGTACAAACTGCCAGTGCCGCCTCACTATCAAACACATTTTGGCTGAGTGCGGAAAAACAAAGCAACTATGTGGAGGAACCTTGCCATCCCTACCTGACCTCCTTAACCCTGAAAATCCCACTGAGCTTATCGGCCTCCTTAAAAAACTAGAGCTGTACGCCTATATATAGGAATTCATTTTTATTGTACTACAAAACCATGCTAACTATCAAGCACATAAAACAAAAGAAAACGAATCTTGTAAATAACCACATTGGTTATTATATCGAGTTTATTTAAAAAAAAAAAAAAAGAAAGAATGTCATAAACAAAAACAATCAATACCCCCTATTATTACACTTAAATTTGTATTATCTTTTCTAAACTAATAAGGCCAACAAACAGCTATTTCAGCCCTTTCCGTCCCATCGAGAGGGCAAAGTAAAGTTAGTTAAAAAAAAAAAACAAAAAATAAAAAATACAAAAAAAAAAAACCAATAGGGAAAATTAAAAAAAAAAAAAAATTTTTTTTTAGTTTTTTATTTTACATCAATTTAAACTTTGCTAAATCATAGTTTATAAATTAAGCTATCAGCACATTACCTATTAAGTCAGGCAAATAATAATAGCATAGATTAATCAGTCCTTTAATGGACAAAAATAAAAATAATAAGGAGCACTATGAATCTAAGGATCAAATATTGTAAAAATCACACAAAATAACGGCAATGTTTAAAGAAGTCATGTAATTAAAAAAAAGAACCAGCTAATTCTTATTTATCTAAATTATCTAATTTTTATAATAATATCAGGTGTCAAGTCGCCATATGGGCTTAGTTCCCGAGTGCGCCATTTTCTAGCTTACTACATAGGTTAAGCCCTGTAGGTTAAGTTTATATAAATAAATAAATAAATAAATGAGATTGTTTTTCTTTCTAAGATTCTCGAAAGCCACACATATTTAATTCCATATTGAATACGCGAATTAGAATTACCATACCTCCTTTTGTTATGTAAAGCCTTTGTGTGGTTCCGATAGGATTCGAACTCGGGACGCCTGGCTTCTAGTGTCGACACGCTGCACTACTCCATTATGGGCTTCATATCTGCAAAACTTATAATCTGACTCTTTAACTTTTTCACTTAAATGAACAGTTAAATATGTTAATTTATGAATTTAATATTTTCAATTCAAAATATGAAACAGATCTAGGTTTAAAAATGGAGAAAGTTTTTTCTTTAGTATTTAAGTAACATATAATGAAGCTCAAAATTATAATGTTCTCAATCTTGTAAACACGCTTGATTCAGAATTTCAGAACAAAAGAGATTTTGCTTTCTTACATTAAGCAAAAAGGTCTTTAAATCAAAATCATTAATAGATATTCTTATATTAACCTTGGTTTTTCTCAATATGAGAACTTTTTTCTCCCAGTGCGGTTATTGGAGTATGTTCAGATCTCTGCTGCTCTATTCATTAACTGTGTATACTCATCTAAAAGAGATTTCTTGGTGGTGATGGTATTATCCCACATATAACCACACCCATTAATTTAGTCCGGAAAAGTTAAATACCCAATAGGAAAAAGATCGAAGAAATTCTGTCGTGGCTATTGGTAATGTTAGCACCTTAATTCTAGCAATACAAGGGTGCTTACATTTCCAAGGGCATTTCGGCGTAGACGTACTGCTTGCTGCTCTCATTACAGGGCTTGCATACATCTTCAATGAAAATGAACTGCTGATACAATTAATTACGCTCAAGACCTTAGTAAATTGACTATTGGTAATTGAAGATGGAATAAATGAAGAATATATAATTAACTTATTAATATATGAAACAGTAGAGCTCCCTACACAACGTGTAATTGTGAAACCGTGTTTTTGGCCAAAAGTTTAGTTGATATTTCTTAAAATTAGTTCCAACAAATGAAAATTCAAAAATAGTATTAAATTCAACTACAAATGACCTTGTCACTTCAAATTTCTGCTGCAAAATGTGAACATACGACTGATACGAGCTTTTCAGATGAGAACTGGAAATTCAAAAGATTATGTTACTCGTTATTTGCAATGGCCGTGCAGTCAGAGAACAGGTTTCTATGACAGGTATCATTACCATTTGCAATACGACGCGTTATTATTGTAAGTGTTTACTTCTTTAGTAATTGGTGCTTTTGCACCCTGCGTTTCACCGTGTAAAGTCCGTGTGACACGGATTCTGGTACAAAAGCAGTACGTAAAAGGAAAATCTACAAAATGTCTACTGACTGAATATGCAAATTTCCTTTTTGCGCTGACGTGCGCACGGACACATGTAGGCTGCAAAAAGGCACTGACTCGAGTCCGTGACAAGGACTTTACACGGTGAAATATCTCCCTACTGGGTGTACAAGAAATTATATATTATATGCTAATACATTTATCTACATATATAAAAATGAATGTTTGTTTGTATGTCCTTTATAGAATCGTAAACTATGCATTTGATCATGTGATGATCTTTAGCAAAGTTGTTGCGCATGAGCTCACGAAGGTTTCTGAGCTGTCAGAAAAAAGAAGAGGAAATTTGTTGTAATGCGTGTGCCATGTTATGGGTATCGTTGGAAACGGGAGGTAGTGTAGAATGTGTTAGTGAAAAGTGTGAAATGTGGGAATTATTGGTGAAAACGTGTTTTTGTTGTGGGGGAGTGGTGGGGGTGACACCCCTCAGAAGTGTATCTCAGGGGTAGGAAGAAGAGGCACTATAGGAAATTGGGCCGGGTTGGTGAAAGTTGGTGCAAATAGTGAAAACTTGGTTTTTTCGGTGGGTGCCGACAAAATTGAAACGGTTGTGGAAGAAAAGTGTATCCATGAATTAGAATAATTTTTTCACCAATCGATAGCTAAGGAAGCAGAGTAATCTATGTATGTAAAAATGAATCCCTATTTCCCTTGGTCACGCCATCACGCGTGAACGGCTGGACCGATTTCGCTAATTCAAGGGATTTCCCTGAAAATCCGCACTAGAGTGTTTTCGGGATCACTGATTTCGAATCTGTTATTCAAATTTCCAACTATGAGACCACCTTCCACCCTGCTGGGACATATAGGAGAAGGGGTGCTATAAGGATAAGGGTGGTGTAAAATGAGGAAAACTAAATTTAATTATACTTTACAGTTTACAGTTAAAAAAGTATTAGGAATAGGTGAAAGTGATGTATGGGTTGTATTGTGTACGAATTTATGGTTGATTTAATGAGACCACCCCCACCCCGCTGGGTCACATAGGAGAAGCGGTTGTGCAGTAGGGAGGCGTTGTAAAATTAAGGAATACAAATTTAATAGTATCCCGGGAAATGCCGGGTCCGGGCAAGCTAGTTAAATTCATAAAATTAACATTGTATAAGTCATTCATATTTCATTCCAATTGCATACGCGAATGGTAATTGCCTTATTTTCTTATGTGAAGTGTTCGTGTGGTTTCTGATAAGATTTGCTGCAAACAGATTTGTATTTGCAATTTTCATTGTAAATTTCCTCAGTGTACTTAGATCATTACAGCCTATAGTACAATCGTTAAATTACCGTTCCCTTAATTAATTCATTAAGGTAGATGTTCAGTTTGTATTTATTTGGCTATGCTAATAGTGAGACGAACCCCAGTATAACTAAACTAAATCCATAGGTACCTAGTATCTATTCACTACACTTCCCAATGAAAACCTTGTTTCATTTCAAAGCAGAATAAACGGTCCCGTTTAATTATACATTTTGACTTTCGATAGCTCACCGAACGTCGAAACTTCTTTCCTACCTTTCAAGAACTGTGTGCATATTGCAAAACTCGAAACACACATTTCAGCTTACCGACAGCAATTATGCGATCACGTTCCGAGTGATTTCAACTAAACTGGCATCCGGATGCGTTCGTATGCGCCAGTAATTAGGCACACACGCCGTGTAACAAGTCACGTTAATTAATATCGGAATGTTATGGAATTAACTAAATAATTCAGGCAAATGCTGTGAATTCCCAAGAACCTTCGCTAAGAACTGTGCAAAGCAAACTTGTCCTCCACTGCGTTCGGTCTGCAAATTGATTTATCACTTGAGAGCTGCTTTGGGGCGAGATTTATGGAATCGATTTTGTGTCAGCTGAATTGGGATTCTCTCGACTTCATTCCAGGATTAAATTATGCCGGCTCGTTAATGTGGACGACAGCGCTTATATGCAACTTCTGTTCACATTAATTCCCATTTTTGCTTGGTTTAATTTGATTTGCATTCCAATTTCCTGTTTCTATTTGCGTTGCCGTGGATAGAAGCAATAGAATTTAGGTCGAAGTTACAGTTATAGCAGTTATAGAATACTTAGAGTCTACGAAATTTGGAAACACATCCTGAGAAGTGCGCTGCTATCTTATCCACAAGAATTGGAATATAAACCATGAAATTGTGCGGTTTCAGACATTAAACCCAATTAGTAAAATGGTTTTGGTCGTGTAAAGGGCACATCTCCGCAAAGGGTTTTTGTTCTACCAGGCGGCAAATTCTATCATTTGTTCTCGCACACAAAGTGGAGGTTCCCTTGGGAAAACGACTCCTTGAATCCTGTGCTGCAAGAGTGTATGCATGAAGCAGGAAATGAATTTGCCCATTTAAGTTCGTGTTTACATTCAATTTGAAGTAGACCCTAAATGCAACACAATTCTAACTTCCTGCAGTTTATAATTAACTTAGGAAAAATTCTAGCGGTAATGCAAGAAGTTATTATTAATTATGTAATTGCGAAAGGAATTTTGTGCAAATTCTACAAATTCTCTAACAATAACATAACGAAACATAGTTTTATACCGTTGAAAAAATTATCTATGACAACAAAAAGGAAAGATGTACTTCTACATAAATATCAAAAACAATTTATAAATGAAAGGTATGACTTTTCATTTAACACACATATAAAACTTTATCAAAAGTGACTGTGCAAGCCCAGTTAATAATATAAATACAACTTAATTGACATAATGGTTAATATACATTTATATTATTTATACATAGTATTTGTATTTAAATGAATTTCAATTAACATAATTTTCAACATTGTAAGACCCTTACAGTGAGAACAGAGTGGTTAATTATTTTTTGCTTCTTAGTGCAGTACTTATGAAAGCGTGTTTTTTTAGTTATTAAATTATTAGTTTACTTTTTATTTCGTTGTTCTAATTTTAGATTTGATTTTAATGACGTCATATAAGGTAATCGTATTCTACTAGTCAGAACCTTTCATTTGACATCCATATTAACAGGTCTGTGAAGTTGGCACCCACTTTTGCGAATTTTGCAATACTTGCGTATGCGATCGATTGTCTACAATTGTGCAGCAGATTATTTTGTTTGTCCACCCTTCGTTTCGAAATCGCAGCCCAAAAAATTTGTTTTCCTTTTTATTCCTCTGGCACCAACAAATTGCAAAAAAAAATTTTTGAACCGCATAGGTCGTTTGTCCTTTGTTTGTCCAACAATAGGTTTCGTTCATCAACTGGTTGATTATAATTAATTATTCAAATTTGCAAAATACCTGAAGTTAGCACCCCCTTTTTCGAAACTTGAAAATTTTTTGTTTGCTTACGTTTGTCCATCAATTGTCCATAATTGTCTAGCAGATTATTTTGTTTGTCCACTCTTTGTTTCGGAATGGCAATTAAAAAAATTTGTTTTCCAATTTTTTCCACCGTCACCCATAAATTGCAAAAAAAAATTTTTGCCCCACATTTGTCCTTCGTTCGCCCATGTTTGTCCAGCAATTACGTTTATTCGTCTCTCTTGGAGAAACATAACTTTGACATGGTCAAACGAAAAAAGAGCTGGACAAACGAGATTTTAATCCGGACAAACGAAATAAGAGCTGGACAAACGAAAAAATAGCTGGGCAAACGAAATTGGTCCTGGACAAACGTGGTTTTGGGGTAGACAAACAAAGAACGGCCTGGGCAAACGAAAAAAAGCTCACACAACAATAAAATCAATCAAATCAAAATGTTTGCGGTATACCAATCGTGTTTATATTCTACATGTTAGACATAACAAACAGAAATAATCTTCATCGTATCAGTCGTCCATGTCTCTACGTACATAACTATAACAGGGTAGACAGTATCGGAGCGTTTCACTCGTAGTGTCGCTCTTTTAGCTAGATCATCATATTGTACCCAACTCCCTTGGACTTGCCGACATAAAGCTGTAAAACGATCTTTCGTATAGTTCACTATGCCAGTTATATACATAGCCTCGTTACATTGAATTTTTTCAGGAATATCGGTGAGAGCCAAACCATTTGGAAACACATGATTGTTTATCTCCAGTACAAGGTCCAACTGGAAACACAGAAAACTGTTGTAATTCTGTTCTTCTTGCAATGTTGCTTTGCACGATAAACAGTTTCTCGATTCACAAAGGCACAGCTTCTTACAAATTGCTGAAAGTGATCTGTGAAAGTACAATTCTTAACTGATCCTTCAACTGTAATCACTGTTTGCGACGCAACTCGTGAACCACTATTATGAGCAAGCATAAACAGCCCATGCTGCTGATGTCAATTGCTGCGGAAATGCGGCCAAAGCGATTGATATCACCAGCATGGAGCTGTCTAAACATTAAAATTTAGCTCGCCTCGCCCTGTCGAAAAAGAAGAAAAAATACCCTCGGCATATAGCTCCACGGTGCCGATGTTCCTGAAACAAAAATCAAATCCATCAAACAGGTAATTTGACCAAGCACCAAAACCATATTAAAGAATAGCACGACAAATGCAAAGCCCTAATTCGTTTAGTACGGAAAAATTCATTGCCGAGCCCAAAATAAATTTGAGCAAAGCACGGTAAAATTTGGCCTGGGAAGAATTTTCATCTTCCGCCAAGAACAAATTTGTGTCGGTCGCAAATGTGTACAAATTTTTACTTGCGACCGAGGAAGGTCAAACAAAATTCTGGCCGTTCATTTCGATGACTCGACTAGAGGAGATGATGGCCCGTCTACCTACTCAAGGCCGGCCCGGCTGGGTCATTAGCTTTGCCTTTCGGTTAGATGGCAACGAAAAAGGAGCAACGGATCTTCGGACCGGGCGGCGGGAGTTGCACGTGTGGATTTTGTGCTGGCGGTACAATCGAGCCAGTTGAGTTTTGGGAGGTTGGATTTTTTCACGGCGGGGATAATTCGAGGACAGGTCGAGAGTTTAGTAGAGTTTTTGGTTTGATGCACGGTGGGCACAGGTCGATGGGGAGTTAGAGTTTTTGCTGGGCGGTAAACTTGGACGGCCGCAACTCGCGATTTTTGTACTTTGTTGTGCGCGAATATTTACGCGAAAGATGGCACATATTTGTTTTTCAATTAAAACAACAAAAAAAACCGAATGAGAGTATTTTGAATATTTCTGATGAACGGAAAAGTGTAGAATAATCCGCCGCGAAAAAGACTGATCATGTTCTGGAAGATCCAGAGACAGAAAAGTAGGTCACGCAATATTTTTGTTGGCGGTTGAAAAAATCCTTAACTCAGACGGGACAGAAAAGAGAGTGGATTGATGTGAGTGATCGTGGAAGCCTGTGAAAGGTAATTGTAATTGTAATTTGTAAGAAAGGGGAGGGGAGCGAAGCCCCGAGCACTCAGACGAATAGTCCATTGTACTCGCATCCTCAATACGTCAGCACCGAAAACAGCGTGCCGCGATTGGGAGAACGCGGGACACTCGCAGAGAAAGTGTTCTACGCTGTCCTCATCCTCCCCGCACGACGCGCATGTAGGGTCACTGACGATTCCCAGGGTATGTAGATGTTTGCCACATGTACTATGCCCTGTTACAATCCCTACAAGATTCCTGCATTCTTTCCTGTTTAGTTTCAGGAGAGTTTCTGCAGTGCACTTATCGGGACGACCTATGAAGAGTTTGGTGTGTCTACAAGTTTGTAACACGGATCATTTCTGCGCATGGATTTTCTCCATGTGTCAAGTTATCCAGTCCTTCACTATCACAGAACTCACGCCAATCTGTGGTTCCGGTCCAAAGGCGCTGCATTTCGCGCCTTCCTTTGCTAGGCTATCAGAGTTTTCGTTACCCTCGATGCCCTGATGACTAGGAACCCATATGAGAGAGACTTCATTGTATCGAGCTACCGACTGCAGTCGTCTCTTACATTCCAGGACAATTTTCGAACGGGTGATTGGATTTCGTAGTGCTGCGAGCGCAGCTTTGCTGTCGCAGCAAACACCGATCTTCCTTTCACGCCATCTGTGATCAATTATCCAGTTTGTCGCACTCAGAATAGCGATGATTTCCGCTTCGAAAACTGACGCAAAATCTCCGAGAGGATATAAGTATTTGATTTCTTTGCTCAAACACCATCCAGCGCCCGTACCGGTAGAGGTTTTCGAGCCGTCTGTATAGAAGATGTGGGAAGAACTCTCCAGTAGATGGTGTGGGTTTTCCCAGTCCTCTCTATTCGGGATTTCAACGTGATATCCCCTATCGAACAGTGTTACCGGTGGCATGTCATCCGTTGGCATACTGTACGAGTCACAGTTTTCCTGGAGCCTTCGTGCTAGATCACCATGGCCGTTTCTGTGGTTGTCGTGCCAGCGTCCTTGTCTCTTTAAACGACAGACTGCCTTCATTGCTTCTTCCTGGATTGTGATGTCTAACGGTCGCAAGTTGAGCATTGCGTTGAGAGCTGCACCAGGCGTGGAGCTGAAGGCCCCAGTGATCCCTATGCATACCTCTCTCTGTACTCTGTTTAGGATCGTACAGGTATATGTTTTTCCTGTTCTGGTCCACCAGACCACAGACGCATAAGTTATAATGGGTTTAATAACAGCGGTATATAGCCAGTAGACTACCGCTGGTCTCAGACCCCATGTTTTCCCAAAGGTCCGCCTGCATTGCCAGAAGGCATTTAATGCTCGGGCGAATTTTTGTTGGACATGTGGTCTCCGCGTGAGCTTGCTGTCTGGGATTACTCCCAGATACTTAATCTCAGTGGAGAGTTGGATTGTAGCACCCTTTAATGTTTAAAGCGAACTCTATACTCTCCTCCGTGACAACCTTGGATGCTATATATCTGCCCAGCCTAGTGATGTTCAACGTGTGATCATCAGCCGAGCCTTTCTTTCCGGGTATTTCTGCTACCGGGGAAATATGTTTCAAATAAAATTTTGAATACCTCCTGTCTGGAGTCCGTGTAGCTACCGTCAGACTTTCGAATGGAGTCCAGCTTGGCTGCGGTATCCCTTTGGAATATTTTATGCAGCCGTGATGTCTCCTTCATCCCTTCTAGCTCCTCGCAGTATTTCCTATAAGATTGGAGCTTAGAAGAACTAATCTCTTTCTTATAGTTATGCTGCGAAGTGCGATGTGCTTGCCAGTCCTCTTCTTTTTGAGTTTTTAATGCTCTATTTAGAAGCTTCCTGGTTGCTTTCCTGAGCCTTTGTATTTAGCTTATTGTTCCACCACGGAACATTTTTGCCACATCTGCTCTTTCTGACTGGACAGGCTGCCTCGAAGGACTCAATCAAGGTCCGCCTAAGTTTCCTCGTCTCATCCTCAATTTCCGTCCTCGAGCGCAGTTTGGGCACTGGAGATAGCTTATTCCCCAGTACCTGCTTGTATTTATCCCAGTCAGTCTTCCTAGGATTCCGTCCCGCCGGTGTTAGATTTGACTCACCAGCTAGCTGGAGCTCTAGGTATCTGTGGTCCGAAAGAGATTCCTCTCTTAGAAGGCACCACTTGGTAATCAGACCTTCCATCTTCCTATTGGACAGTGTCAAGTCTATTACTTCCTGCCGCTTCCTCGTGATGAAAGTTGGGTCTTTGCCCACGTTTTTCACCACGAGGTCTTGCGCCAGAATAAAATCCAATAGTTTCTCCTCACGGGAGTTGCACTTGCTGCTTCCCCATAGGGTGTGCTGCGCATTGGCATCGCAGCCGATGATCAGCCCCAAGTTATTAGATTCAGCGTATCGTGCAATTTCCCGTAACTCCCAAGCGGGAGGTGGGCCGATTGAATCATAGGGAAGATAAGCAGGAACAATAATTGTTTCGCACCTGACCCCCGATTTTTTGTATGTTACTTTGACCGCGACGACGTCTTGGCTACAGTATTGCCTTAACATTATGGCTTCGATTGAGTTGGGGACAATCATACAAGCCCTCGGTCTGTCACTTCTATCGTGATAGAAGAGTTTACCCCAAGTAACCATCCCAAGGCCACAGATGCGTTTTCAGCACACCCATGGTTCCTGTATGAGAGTTATTTGGGGGTATGTCCGCAGTTTTGTCAACCTTCCACTTAGTAATGCAGTGGCCGATTTACTGTGCTGCAGGTTAATCTGAGTGAACTTCAAGTCCGCTGGCATATAAGTCAACTACTCCCCTATTCACTCGTCGACCGCACTTATTTTTTGGAGACGTGAACTTTCACTCTGCCAAACCCTAAGTACGGGCGAAGTCCATAAACAGACTCCAGGACTCGTAACGACTCCAGGTCTATGCCCAGCGCCAGAGTAGAACCCTCAGGGTCACTGGAGCTCTTCCTCGTCCCGCTTCACGCACGGACACGCCAGTATTTGGTGTCGAGTCCCGGGTTCTGGATCCGGATTCGGGCCATTATGTACCCAGGGCTCTTGAGGGGTCCGGGATCCACAAAACGGCCCGAACCAGCTTGGGCATGTCGCAGCCTTTTGCAGCCTTAAACTTTATGCCTTCACAAGCTGGTATATTTGCCACATTTGCAAGCAGCCATTTGAGCGAATGTTCGTCCGCCCACTGAACCTTCATGGCCCCGTCGCAGACGACCATTCCCTCAAACTTTGTTGACTCCTTGGTTGCACCTAGAAGCTTCCAAATGTGACCTTCCACAAAAGTAGCATGATGCTGGGCCATGCTTTTTTGTGGGTTGTCGGCCTCAATCACAACGACCAAGGCTTCGGAGGCAGCTTTGGCAAAGCTTCTTCCAACCACCCTCTCCGCAGTCCTTGAACCCGACTTCGCATTAGAAGGGCCAGCTTCGACAAAGTCTTTCTGGCTGATCTCCTTTTGCGCTACGATACGAGGATCGGGTTTCCCCTTTGCCTCGCTCAGTGACTAAGAGCTCGGGAGCCCGGTCTTGGCGACTTTCCTCCTTTTGCTCTTCGCTGGCTGCTCGGGTTTGCATACCCCAGAGTTTCCGGCGACAGTCGAAGAGCCTGGGTTGGACGAATCCGCCTCGGATCTACTTCTTTTGTTCGCCGGTGCTATCGGGGTGGGCGCAGAGCGAGCAAGACCATCAGGTCCTCCGGCTTTCGCCTCCGGAACTTTGCCTTCCTCGCTCTCTGCCTTAGCCGTCGCAGCTGACGTTTGGACATCTCCTTGCTGTCCGCCACGTTCAAGGGAGGATCCCTTACCACTGTAGCCTCAAGCAAGGGGGTGGGAGTGTCCATCGAGACAGGATTAACCGTACTCGCAGAGGAATACTGCTTTCCGGTCCTTTCCTGGTTCAAAAGTAGGCTCTCGATTGACCCTGTCAATGTGCCAATCGATGATAGTTCGTCTGTAGACATTCTATCATCGGGGTCCAGTAGAGTACTTCCTACTTCGCCTGGTCCCATCACCTTGGCAGTCAATGGAGTTTGAGCCTGCACATTCCATGCCCCAGCCGCTTCTTCAGCGGGAGGATTCCCAGTTTCCTGGTTACCTCGTGCAGATAATAAACCCGTTGGCTTGACTTCCATTGTGAGTGTGTGGTCACCCCTCTTAGTCTGGCGCCTCAAGACTGGCCTGTTCGACATGGGTGACCCTGCCGGCAACCTTCACCGCGGCAAGGTGGGGGATCCGTTTCGAAGGAGCTGTGAAAGGTGGTTAATCCTCTAAAGAGATAACGACTATTTTGTTCATCGTGGGAAAGTCACTGAAGTTTGAAAACGGAATCCCAGAGTGTTTTGTTGTGTTGGACTATCATAATATTAACAGGACAAGAAATTTCCGATTTTTACGTTTAGTGAGTTCAGTGATCAATAAAATCATTCCAGAGGCAAAAGGACACATTACAGGACAAATTGAAAATTGCGCGAGGAGGCCAACGATTTACAACGCCTTTTAAAAGTTGATATTAATTTAAGTCCACAAAAGGAAATTCCTTTATATACGGTGCAAATAACATTGGATGAAAAATTGCTTGAGTTTCTAGAGTGTTTAAAAAGGCGGAAGGAACAAATTTACGAACTTTTATTAGAGCAAGAGACCTTATGTGAAGAGCTAGGTGAAACCCCAAAATTTCTTTTGGATGACCCTCTACCAACAGAAGAAGAACTTCCAGAATTTGAAGTTGTTAAGAATTGAGGACGTGGATCGATACGGGGATTTATTAATGATTGAGTGAGTGAATGAATGATCAAACTTCCTTTATTTAATATGATAACTTGCTGGTCTAGATAGAGTAGAATAACTCCTTTATTGTACCCAGCAAGCCAAAAATATGAACGTATTGTGTTTAGATGATCACTCTTCTAGGTGTCGGAAAAGACTCACGGATTGTATTTAAATGATCACTCTTCTAGGTGTCGAAAAAGACTCACGTGGTATTTAGATGATCACTCTTCTAGGTGTCGAAAAAGACTCACGTGGTATTTTAGGTGATCACTCTTCTAGGTGTCGAAAAAGACTAACGTGGTATTTAGATGATCACTCTTCTAGGTGTCGAAAAAGATTCACGTGGTATTTAGATGATCACTCTTCTAGGTGTCGAAGTAATTACAGCTGGAAACTTGCTGGTCTAGATAGAGTGGAATAACTCCTGATTGGTCCCAGCAAGCCAAGAGAATACTTATGGTACTTAGATGTGAACTCAAAGAGGTGTTAAAGAAGACTGACTGACAGGACTGCAGGATGATGGTTAAGAAGAGGTAGCTAGTTTCCAACAAACATTCCGACCTGTTACCAGAATTGTGGTAGGAGACGAGACATATAACAAGAGACGAGCAAAACAAAACGGTTCGGGAAAACCCAGTGGTTGTCATGTGTGCGCATCATATTCAAAGGCAGGGCGCCGTGAAATCGCTGGCAGCGCTAGGATTAAGAAGGATCTAAGCAATAAAATTTGAGGAATTTGCTCAGGTAATCGGCGCCATTCGTGCGGACTCACTTTATGACAGGCTTGCCTAATTTATTAATAGAAACATTCTCGTTTTTGTATGCGGTTTTTAAAATAGGAAAACAAACGGCGATTTGGATTTCTTCGCTTCTGCAGACACCACACACGGATTTTCAATGTTTCCCTTGTCCGGCAATATTATTTAACAGAAGTTCATCTAAATAATCTTAGGCTGGAAAAGATAAACAGACTTTCTGAAATATCTAATCTTCGTCGTGATATAAAACAATTCCTAACTTTGTTAGAACTACAAGTTCAAAACGAAGATGAGCAAAGATTTTTGAATGATCGGCATATTCCTTTAACGAAATCCAACCTAAATCGGCTTAAGGATCTTCGCGAAGAGTATTCTAAACAAGTGAAAGAAGTTAAGGAATCGATTGAAACTATGAGAAAACAATTAGAGATTTTATGGGATTGCTTGGAAACAAGTCATTCTGTGCGGGATAAATTTGCGAAGTACAACTCTTATTCGCAGACAACATATAATAAGTTTTATAAAGAATTGGATCGCTGTGAAACCCAAAAGCGACAAAATATAAAGCGTTTTGTCAATAAAATCAGAAACCAAATACGTATTTGGTGGGACAAGACTCTGAAGTCGCAGCTTGAACGATCGAAATTCTTCAGCTTTACTATTGATTGTTACACTCTTCTTGCCCTGCATGAAATGGAACTGGAAGATTTAAAGGCGTTCTACTATGAAAATGAGAAAATATTTGAGCTGATATCGGAGAGAAAATTTGTTGTGGGAAAGTATTGCCGCCCTTGAAGCCAAAGCTTTGGAGCCGGGAAGGTACGACAATCGAGGATGCCAACTTTTTAAAAAGGAAAAAGAGAGAAAAACAATTGCCAATAAATTGCCAAAAATTGAATCTTAGCTTCGACAACTAGTTGAAGAATTCGAGAACCAACACAAGCGTAAGTTCGTAGTTTACGGAGAAGATACTGTTGAGTTAATTGAGAGAGACTGGGAAAGGGAGCGGGTTAAAAAGGAAAAAAAAGATGAGTGCTCGAAAGAATGCCGTCACACCTTTATCAAGAACTATTTCCAGAACACCATCATCCACCTCAACATATGTATGTCTTCATCAATAAAAAAATTGCCGTCCAGTACAAATTTGTACATATATACCTAAGCACCCAAAGGGACCTCCCAAAAATCATGGGCCAATGGGAGGTCATTGGGCGGTTGGGGCTAGGCCATGGGGATCCATTCCATCGGGATCCCCCTTTCGGAGAGTCAATCGCGGTAGGAACAGGGGTTCCTCCTGCCACTGTCCCCTTCCCTGTACCTTTTTTTGATCCTGTCAAGCGCGAGAGTTCGGTTGTGAGCAGTTCGTCTCCGAGGCTAAAAGTAGAAACCCAATGTACGCTTGCGGCGCTTTGAAAGTGCCTGCTACTTTTTCGGCTTTTGACAGCTGAAATTGAATGCACGGTTTGTATGGCAGCAAAACCCAGTGAAAACGCGCCTGACGCGCCTCAAGCAGAAAGTTGGCCAACTTTCAACTTTTTAAATACATCTGCCGCTTTGACAGCTCACTTTTCGGTTTGTATTGAATTTGTGTAATTGTAAAAATGAGTTTTGAAGAGAAATTAATAGAAGAAGTGCAGAAATATAATTGCATATATAACAAAAAGTCGAGTTTATACCGAAATCGCATTAAGAAAGCAGAAGCGTGGGAGCAAATCTCAAATTTTCAATTACTTCAAAAAGCAAGCAAAGCTTACTCTGGGTCTTACCGCAGATAAGGCTTTCAATATGACATAAAGCGACGAAAGATTCCCGACTTCCCAGTCGGGCCCGCGTCTGAGTTTAGTGAACTCCGCAGTATCATCTCCGAACTCTGATTTATCTAAGAATGATTTAATTACTTCTATAAAGAGCCTTGAGGTGAATATACTAACGGAAATCAAAAACTTAAAAGTGAGCATTCATTCGGAGATCGCATCGTTAAAAAATCATATTTTGACTCTCGAAGCGAAGCTCCACAATATTGATCATGTGTTAGCCAAAGTGGGTGATGTAAATTCTTCCGCACCGCTAGCTTGCGGCCCTGACCGTCCCACTGCAGCTGACATCGAGGTTCGGGGAAATTAACTTACACCTCCTTCAAATTGATAGTGCCGGAGGTTGCTCTTGAAACTTTGCGTAACCAGTCGTTTTGGCCTGCTGGTACGTTGGTTAAGGATTTTGTTCACCGCACCTCTAACTTGGGGTTTCGCAAAAGAAAACTTCGCCAACCTATGACGAGTGCTTAAAAATATATTACCAAAATGCCAATGGATTACGTACTAAGACTAGCAATCTTTTTCTGGCTTCATGCGATGATTTTTACGATGTCATATGCTTGACGGAAACCTGGCTGAATTGTGGATTTTTGGACGCTGAGCTTTTTAATCGTAATTATGTTGTTTATCGTCGTGACCGTCACTTGAATGTGCTGAATGCTCCTGTTGGCGGTGGTGTTGTTGTTGCCGTAAATGTTAGGTTCTCTTCATGTTTGATCGATCTGCAGGACTGGGATGCCAATGCCGAATTTATATGCGTGCGGATCAAGTTGCAGCACAAAAATATATTCATCTGCAACATCTACATTCCCCCTGGAAGTGCTTTAAGCACTTACATAGGTGTTTTGGAAAATATTTCCAGAATATCGGAGCTGTGCACTTCCTCTGATGAGCTTATTGCGGCTGGTGACTTCAACCTGCCACTGCTTACCTGGGTACCTTCGGACGAAGGTGATTATCTCACTGCATTGAACGTAAGGCGTGATGTAGAGCGGGAGCTCGTTGATAGCTTGTGTGGCCTTGGATTGCAGCAGATCAGCGGCGTGTTTAACTCCCGACATCGCCTTCTCGACTTGGTTTTTGCTTCGAAGCCTTCTACTACCCTAGTTGATGCATGCGCCGACCCAATTCTTGATGAGGTTCCGGACCATCCTGCTCTTCTCATATCGTTGTCACTGATGAACTTGCCATCTGACGCTCAGGGAACTCATTTATTTTATAATTTTAGAAAGGCTAATTTTGATTTGCTTAATTCTTTCCTGATTGACTGCACCGACTGGTCATTAGTGTATCAGTGCCCCGATGTTGAACGAGCTGTTGAGGTATTTTATAATTTACTTTTTATTGGCATCTCCCGCTTTGTTTCTCTGGTCAAAAGGAAAGACCTATTACACAGCCACACAAAATAAAAAAAGTGGGGATTACTTTTGATGCCATATATCATATCTGTAGTAATTTGGCCTGCTGATCACGAATCCGCGACCAGAATTGAGCTTTGACGTCCAGATTTTTTTCTAACCTCCAAAAAGTGGGTTAAAAACAGAGAAAATCGTGGAGTAAAATTCGGAAAAAATTTATTTTTAACATTTAAACCTATATTCATATGAATTGAGACCTGCTGAAAAATTAATAAAGAAAAATTTAAGAAAAAAATCATAACGTTATGGCTCAATTCTGGTGACGGATTCGTGCTCAGCAGGTCTCAATTCATATGAATATAGGTTTAAATGTTAAAAATAAATTTTTTCCGAATTTTACGAGTGTATTTTCCACGATTTTCTCTGTTTTTAACCCATTTTTTGAGGTTGGAAAAAAATCTGGACGTCACGGCTCAATTCTGGTCGCAGATTCGTGCTCAGCAGGCCAAAATACTACGGATATGACGTATGGCATCAAAAGTAATCCCCACTTTTTTTTTTTGTGTGGCTGTGTTATTGAATCCGCCATGGTACGATGATACCTTAAGGTCTTTAAGAAATCAACGAAACAATGCTTGGCGTACATATAAAGTCTCGAGCTCAGAAGTTGATTACCTCCTATATTCGGACTTGCGGAGGGAATTTAACAATTATTCTAAGGCCCTATATCGCCAGTACATTGCACGTTTGAAGTCAAATATTAAAACTAACCCCAGGGAATTTTGGAACTTTGTTAATTGCAAGCGGAGGACTAATAACTATCCCTCGGTTTTATCTCTTGACAATGTAACTGGTAGCAACCCCGTTACAATTTCTAATCTCTTCGCTAAATTTTTTAGCGATGCTTTCTGTGATGATTATTAGATAGATTATTTCAATTACTTAACGAGTCTTCCCATGCAATTTCCTAATATTAGCTTGGACACCTCTAACACTTTGGAATATTCATGTAAGCTTGACGATGATTACTCTGATTCACCTGACTGTGTGCCTGGTATTGTCCTTCGTAAATGTAGCTTGTCGTTTGCTGAACCGCTGACTTTCTTGTTTAACTTATCTCAACGGTCCTGTGTTTTCCCTAGTGCATGGAAATTGCTTTATGTGATCCCTTTCTTTAAGAAGGGTAGGGTAAAAAGAATTTAATTGAAAACTATAGACCTATTGCTAAGTTGTCTCCAATTCCAAAACTTTTTGAGGCCATAGTGAATAACCATTTAATTTTTTATTGTAGATCGATCTTATCTGATAAGCAGCACGGCTTTATAAAAGGTAGGTCGACTGTAACGAACCTTGTCGAATTTTCTAATTTCTGTCTGATAACCTCGAGAAGCACAAGCAAGTGGACTGTGTATATACCGATTTTAGTAAAGCATTTGACAAACTTTCCCACAAAGTGCTTATTTTTAAATTGTCACGACTTGGCTTCCCTATTAATCTTGTTCATTGGCTGGGGTCTTATCTACAGGATCGTTCGTTTAAGGTTAAATTCGCTTCGTCCTTTTCTGAAACAGTCATTGTGTTTTCTGGTGTCCCACAGGGTAGCCACCTTGGACCGTTGCTCTTCAACCTTTTTGTCAATGATCTGTTTCCTCTTTTTAGAAAGCTCACGTTCTGGCGTATGCCGACGATCTGAAAATTTTCATGCCGATTAAGTCTGCACAAGATGCTCAAGACCTTCAGGATGATCTTATTATTTTTTCTGATTGGTGCTTTAGAAACCATATGATTTTAAATGTAGCCAAGTGTTGTCAGATCTCTTTTAATCGAAAGTCTTCCCTCATAGACTTTTCTTACAATATTTATGATAAACCCTTAGCTCGTGTAGAAAGACTAACCGACGTTGGCGTCACTCTTGATGTCAAGTTCTCTTTAGCGCTTCATATCGACCAGATAGTTAATCGTGCCAATTCCACTCTCGGGTTTTAAAAGTTTTATTTTGTGCTTTTGTCCGTCCCATTCTGGAATATGCCTCAGTGGTCTCCGTTTTGCCCTCCGTCTTCTCCCGTGGTCGGATCCTTTAATTCTTCCTCCCTACGAGGACAGATTAAAACTCCTGGACATGCGTTCTCTTTCCAAACGCAGAGAGGTTGCGGTTGTGATTTTTATGCATGATCTTTTAACTGGTGATATAGATTCTCCCAGCCTTCTCCAAATGATTAATATCAACTCGTGTCCTAGATTGGCCAGAGGATGAAGTTTTCTATATATTCGCTGTCATAGAACCAATTATGGCTCTTTTGAACCACTGTCGGTCATGTCAAAGAATTATAACGCTTTTTACTCTCAGCTTGATTTTCACTGTGATTCGGGTAACTTTAAAATGACTATTATTGAATAACATATCCAATTAGCATGATGTAAATATTGTGCAATGACTGATTTGAAATTATCAAATTTAATGTTCTTTTTTCTTTTGTATCGCGTCAGATGGTCTATTGTACCTGTTGATTGATCGAAATAAAGATGAAAAAGAAGCAGGCGCTTTCAAAGCGCCGCAAGCGTACATTGGGTTTCTACCTTAAGTGCGGCTTCGGCAGATCCGCCCAACACTACAGCGAAGCTAGCCTGCCAGTTCGCGCCGCGCTCTGCCGCAAAACCTCGGAGGGACAGCATAACCGGGCTGTCCAGAACTGGCTTTCACAACACCACATTGTCCACATTTCAGTGTTTTCTTAAGACAACGGTAATCTACGAGTAATTTTTCCAACAATGCAGACACGCTGTCACGGCAGTTTATAACGTCGTTTTCCACAGTGTAATTCATACTCAAAATCACAGCTCCTTCACGATATGTAGATGCGATCAAACCACTTTTTACATTCTTCTGTACAAATGGAAAAAAAATGGAATCAAACGATTTGTCCAACAAATTTTTTACTTTGGGGAAATTGCAATACGCGTTTGCAAACTTGCAAACATTTCGGTAATGGAATCAAACGCCCAACTGTTCTTTATGTAATACATCGCACTCTTTATTTTAAAAGGTTCACAAATGCTTGCATTTCACAAAATACCGTCTTCTCGCTACAAACAGGGCGATCGTACATTATTTCAATATTTGCACAAGGCTGTAAATATTTTAACGGCGATCTATCCGACTATTCAAACGTGGTTTTCTCCTCGGAAAATGGCTTGTTATCATTCCACGATTCATTCATTAACAGTGACTCCGATTTTTTTCCTTCGGTAGAGGTAACATCGATCGGCTAGTCGATTTTGTTTTTCCGGAACGACCACCACGGAATTAACCGAATCATCATCATCGAGACACTGTGACGTTAGAACTTTGTTCAAACCGCGCCAATTTTCATCGTGTCACAAATAATCGTGTTCTCCATCTGATGGCAGAACTTGAGATTTTTTGTCCGCCAGTTTAGAACGCTTCACATTATATTGTTCTACAGCCCTCATTTCTGCCTTACGTTTACATGCAGCGCGTTCCAAATTTGATATATGTACTTTCGATTGATCGAATGTGCTTCACTACAAATTTATCTAAACGTATCGGCACATAGTCTGTTCCTAAATCAGAATGTTTCAGATCTTTAAAATAACCCTCACACCTTGCAGAAGAGGACAATGGAAAGTATTTTGTCATAACGTTCGTCCAAATCGGGAAGTGTTTCGATAATCGCAGCACATGAGGCACTATTTCAGGACAATAGAAAGCGTTGCATGAATCGGTTTCCTCGGCATCTGATACTAATTCTTTAGCAATTTCGTAAATATCTTTGATGAAAGCATTCAATGCAGCGCTGTTGGTGACGCTGTTTTTTTATTCAAATAATCATCATTCTCAACGGGCAAAAATGTCTTAATCCGATCAAAAATTTGCGAGTATTCAATTCCTTTTTGTCCATTAGCATCGAGCCCAGAGTATTGGCTAACAGCAACGATCAGTGTAGATTTCAGCATGTTTTTGAAGTCATCGACATTTTCGGCCGTTGACATTAGCGCAATCGACCTGACATAAAAGTCGTTCACTTTAGGCAGTTTATTTTCGCACACCTTTTTATCGCATATTATCTTGATCAAATGCGCAATGTCAACGCGAATATTTGTATTCAGAGGGTGCTGCAAAGTTTCCCGCGACAGCCATCGAAAACAGTCTCCGATGTGTTTAGGTTTCTTTCATTGAAAGCCATGCAGATTCCATGTAATAACGCAAGTGAATAATCGCAAACTGTTTCCGGTGGTGTCGGTGCCCCATCTCTTAAAACCTCTAGCAACCAATAGCATGTTATATTAGTGTCGAGTTTTTCTAAAAGTATTTGAAAAGTTTTTCAAATAACACGCTTTTACAATGGAATACGTCCACCCAGACTACAAAACTTGATATTTTTTTCCCTTATAAGTCTTCGACACGGGAGCTATCATACGCTATTCATCTTCAGTGAATCTGATGTCAAAAAATAGCTGCGGGTATTTTTCCGACATGAATTTGGAGTCGTTGTACGGACGATACTCATCATTGGCCGTGGAATTGAGAGAGGTGTCCAGTGTAGACTCTTGTAACGATTCGTCCGCTGTAGCAATGCCATAATGCACTTTCAAATGAGTGAGCAAAAAGTCCAGGGAAACAAGCAAAAAAAATAGCAAGTTCGGGACACTGACTCATCCAGCAAACCAATACGATTTAATTAAAAGTGAAAAAAAAGAAATTTTAGCACATTTTGACTTACCAGAGTTAAATAAATAGTTTTAACAGCAATTTATTGCAACCATCTTGTAGGTAATGCAAAAACCGACAACTTGGCCGAAATCGATTTTGAAAATGTCAATTTGTTGCTTAGATAATTGCTAATTTACAATGAAAATAGCTAAATATTCAATTAACAATACCTATTGTAAAAATGTATTTGCAAACTTGAATCCTCGTAAATAGGTAGCCCTAGTGGTACCGAATAAGTTTTAAAAATTTGAAACCGATTCTTTGGATAGTTTTTGCAAAATTGAATTTGTTTATCCGGAAGACTGTTTTTTTTGCAACAGCACTCTACGTACATTTCAAAAAAATTTTCGGTTTTGTCAGTGTGATATTAAAGGGAAAGAGTTATATTTTCAAAATATTTCATTAGATGTACAAAAAACTAATTTTTGAAAAAACCATTTTCTTATTCAAAAACTAGATAATTTTCTATAAATTTTAAAAAGAAAAGCAACCTCCTAGGTACCTTTGGAGCGAAGTTAGATTTTTTTTTTAAAAAATCACTGCTCATTTGTTTATAACAACTAAGAGATGAAACTGCACCATAACGAATATGAATAGTTGTACTTTCAATTAAAAAGTAGTTGAAACTATTTGCACTTCAACGGTGTCAATGGTGAAGCTTCAAATATGTAACTGTTATTTAGTCGGATCAGAGTCAGTGGAGGGGGAACTATAGAATCTATCCTTTCAAAATTTGAGATTGTGGCTTAGCATTCAATATCTCTGGGATTTCTCAACGGATTTTGATGTTTTTTTTTTTAATTTGAGGTAGCTTCTCGAATACATTACAAATATGCTATTTGTTTATGAATCTAGACATAAATGCACAACGTATTTTGTTCAAACAATTAATCCGGTTTTCTTCCTTTGTTGGTTTTTTTGTTTCTAAAAGCTGTATGATAAGGTTTTATGACTTCTGGTGTTATGGGAAGAAAAGTTCTCAGTTCAGATTAAATAAAAAATAATTTTTATACAGAAAATATATTTTACAGTCATATATTACGATTTCATTTTTTTTCTCGGCACTTCATTGTCAGGGTCTATGTCATTATTTACGTCAATGGAATCGTAAAGAACGCGATCATTAAACTCAATGGAGTTTTCGTCAAAATCAGTTTCTATATCTACATCCCAATTTTCACAAGTTTCATGGGAACATTCAACACATAATGTAGAACAAAATAATCCCAGTTTTTTACAACTACAAGTGGATCTCTTGCAGTCTGTTTTACAAGAGCAAGTTATTTGATTTAAAATGAAATCTGGCACAAGAGGGTCTTGCGATAGAACTGGGATTAATTTAACTTTCGACGACTTCCAGCCCCAATCTGTGGCTTGTAATTCAAAATGTGTAGCACCTTTAAATTTTTTATCGAAATGATGCAACCATGATTGGAGCTGAAAGTTTGTCCTATAAACATGCTGTTTGAGAACTCCTTCTGTCGGACGTAAGTTCTGCAATTTACACTTATTTTTTATCGAATATCGATGAAACTGAACATAGCTTAACTCATTTAGTTTTAATTCGTCATTCATTTTTTTTACAAGTTTTTTGTCTGATAGTGTGCTGTACATGTTAAAAACAATTTTCAAGGCATTAACATCTAAGATATCTTTAGCACAATTTAATAAATAAAATGGCTCGATACAATCGTGCAATTCATCTTCAGATAAGGCCTTAAAAATTTTGGTCTTTCCCTGAAAATGAAAAGCAGATGTAGTATCACATCTCGTAAAAATATGGCAAAAACCAACATGTTTTTTATTGTGAACATAACTGTCTGCAGTATAAATTTCGGTTTTATGCTTGCCCGATTGGTCAACAGTATGCTTTACGAGAAAATACAAATTCTTAATACGAGCTTCAACAGATTTATAATAATCATCTTCGTGATTCTTAATTTTTTCTTTAACAGTAATAATAGTATTTATAGATTTTACTTGTCTATAAGTTGATGTGTCTTTTTTTCTAATACTCATACCACAAAAAACCAGTTTTCTTGAAATTTGAATAGTCTTCCGAGATCCATTTCCTTTCTCCGATTTGAATTACACTCTTTCGTTTTTTTTGCAGTATTAGCAATGCTGCTAACACGGATGTACAGAGTGTAACAAGATTTATGGACCCTTAATTCATCCATGTTCTGTAGTTTTAAATATTTCTGATCTTTCCGATTTTTACTCGCTGTAATCAATGATGATAGGCCTCTTTGTTTAACGGTTCGTGAATTATCGTCAGGTGTCATAATTTTTTCACAAATAAAACACAAGTCATTTTCGTTCGATTGGTCCGAACTGGAAAAGAATGAACAATAACGTTTGACAAAATAATAAATATCCATTTTAAAATGAAATTAGAGGCAATCTTGACCAGGGGTGAGCTTAATATCTATTTCATTCATGTTTACCTGTATGTTTACGTCCAGAACAGAATTTAATTGATATTTTGTTCATCTCTGCTTTGGACTAAGTAAAGTTTTTAAATATATATTTAACAAAAGTACCTCTGTTCGATTTCCATTTCTGCTTCCATCGTGTATTCGTAATGTTGTGAAAGAAAATACACCATGCAACGAAATGCAACCAAACCTCCCCTTTAGGTCTTATTTACCTCCAATACATTAAAATCTGCGGCTGAGGCACACTTCACCTTCACCGCCGCTGCACAACTATTGAATACATGCATTCATATGGGAGCTAACCCAAGCCGCCTCAGTGACAGACCGTTGCGAGAGGAAATTTAGAGGAATAGTCAATAATTTCGTTGCAGCAGACCGTCGTCGTTAGAGAGCTTTGACAAGTTGTGATTGGAATAGCATATTTGTAATGTGTTCGAGAAGCTACCTCAAATTAAAAAAAAAAACATCAAAATCCGTTGAGAAATCCCAGGGATATTGAATGCTAAGCCACAATCTCAAATTTTGAAAGGATAGATTCTATAGTTCCCCCTCCACTGACTCTGATCCGACTAAATAACAGTTACATATTTGAAGCTTCACCATTGACATCGTTGAAGTGCAATTGGTTTCTACTAATTTTTAATTGAAAGTACAACTGTTCGTATTCGTTATGGTGCAGTTTCATCTCTTAATTGTTATAAACAAATGAGCAGTGATTTTTAAAAAAAAAAAATCTAACTTCGCTCCAAAGGTACCTAGGAGGTTGCTTTTCATTTTAAAATTTATAGAAAATTATCTAGTTTTTGAATAAGAAAATGTTTTTTTCAAAAATGTTCAAGGAAAAAAGTTATTGCATTTGTTTATATGGTAAAAATGACTGCATTTTTGTAAAATCAATATACAACTAAAAAAATTACTTTTTTGTACATCTAATGAAATATTTAGAAAATGTCTTTCCCTTTAATATCACACTGACAAAACCGAAAAGTTTTTTGAAATGTACGTAGAGTGCTGTTGCAAAAAAACCGTCTTCCGGATAAACAAATTCAATTTTGCAAAAACTATCCAAAGAATCGGTTTCAAATTTTTAACACTTATTCGGTACCACAAGAGCTACCTATTTACGAGGATTCAAGTTTGCAAATACATTTTTACAATAGGTAAATATTTAGCTATTTTCATTGTAAATTAGCAATTATAATCTAAGCAACAAATTGACATTTTCAAAATCGATTTCGGCCAAGTTGTCGGTTTTTGCAATACCTACAAGATGGTTGCAATAAATTGCTGTTAAAACTATTTATTTAACTCTGGTAAGTAAAAATGTGCTAAAATTTCACTTTTTTCACTTTTAATTGTTTATTATTCGAAAACGCCGGCTAACCAGGAGTGGCAAAAGTATAGGTATTATTGCTATAGGTTAGTACTTCGCGAAAATCGTATTGGTTTGCTGGATGAGTCAGTGTCCCGAACAAATGTTTATTTCCCTGGACTAAAATTCCACCGATTGTTTCTTACGTACGAGTTCACTGTATCGAAGGTGATTGTTCTCAGCTCTCGGGAAATTTTTTTCCATACTTTATGAGGCCGCTTCTGAAGGCTGTTTTTGTCGTCGAAAATTTGATGCTTTTTACAGACTTCTAGAATATCGTCTGCATTAGTAGCCGCAGTCTGAGGCATTATGAATTATTTTCAAATACCTGCGAATGACAAAAAGTACAATAGATGATTGAAGCTTTACAAAGATTTCTGTATTTATCGAAAATATCTAAATATCACGGAGTACATTCGTAAATTAGACAGAGAGAATGTATCTTACCATATTATTCATTCGAAGATTGATTCTTGGTTTCGTCGTATTTATCTGATTTTGTTGAGTACAAAACTGTAGTCTCAGAAAAGATGGATAATGACAGGATGCAATATACCTTTCAGTCAAGAAGATAATTATTTAATCTGGAGAAAAATTAATGAATTTGTCAACGAAAGGTCACACAAAACGGTATCTATAACAGAATTTGAGTGGCACTTATCAACACAGTTAACACTCTGTAGCACATAAAACATAAATGAATATCGTTTGTTATATTAAACCACGAAATTTTGTTAAAAACGTGAAAATTCGTGACAAATATCACACACGAACTGCTTCCTCAAAAGGCTTGCCAAAAACTGAGGCTTATTTGTTGTGGAGCATTCACTAATTAACTCTTTTCTTGGAACGCTAACGCCGGCATTGTTTTGGTTTTCCGGGTGCCGGAAAAAGGGGTGCCAACTTCAGGTTTTTTGAAAATTTGAAAAATTAATTATAATCAACCAGTTGATGGACAAACGAAACTTATTGTTGGACAAACTTGAGCAAACAAAGGACAAACGACCTATGCGGTTCAAAATTTGTTTTTGCTATTTGTGGGTGGCAGTAGAAAAAATTGGTAACAAATTTTTTTGGGCTGCCATTTCGAAACGAAGGGTGGACAACCAAAATAATCTGCTGGACATTATGGACAATCTATCGCACACGCAAGTATTGCAAAATATGACAGGGTAGTCACTGTGGTCCAATTTTATTTATTCTATTTATAAATGATGTTGTTAATTGTTTTTTACATGCCCAATGTTTGATATATGCGGATGATTTGAAAATTTATATTAAAATTATTGACTCTAATAGCTGTTTTACGCTACAGCAAGACTTGAGTAGACTTTCAAGTTGGTGTTCTACTAATTACCTTTTCCTTAATATATCTAAATGTAGAGTTTTATCATTTTTTAGAACCGTAATTTGTTATGATTACAATTATGTTTTGAATGCTGAAGACTTAGTTCGTGTTGAACATATCACCAATTTAGGTGTTATTTTAGATAGAAAACTTTCTTTCTCGCTCCATCTCAATCAGGTTATTTCTAAGGCTTACAGAATGCTGGGCTTCATCAAAAGGAATACTAAAGAGTTCACTGATCCTTTTGCCATCATGACTTTATATGTGTCTCTTGTAAGAACCTTGCTCGAATATGCTTCTGTTATCTGGTGCCCCATTTACAGTACAAATATTAATAGAATTGAGGCAGTGCAGAAGAATTTTACTGGATTCTTGTGTTTTAAATGTAATCTCTTTAAGAAATTTTCACCATCGTATAAATCACGGCGTCTGTTATTTGGTCTATCAACATTTGAATTTAGACGCAATTGTAGTTGTGCTATATTTATCAAGGATATATTGTGCAATTATATTAAATGCCCTGAGTTGCTTTCCTTAATCATGATTTATGCTCCAGAAAGACACCTTCGTTCCAGAGGGCTGCTGCTTGCTCCTACACACAGAACCAAATATGGACCTCAAGAAGTTATTACTAATTGCACAATTAAATTTAACTACTTCAATGATGTTGTTGATTTCACTTTATCTAGGTCAGATTTCAAATCTAAAATCATATACCTGGAGAATGTTACATTTAGCTGATTAGGTTGGATATAATTACTGTAATGTTGAATTGTTCATTTTCTAATACATATATGTATGTGGTATTCTCTCCGTCGTAGTTCACCAATTGAATTTTATGCTCTATTTTATGAATTCTTAGATTATATTCTAGTCTGTAAGATCATTTGTATTTGTAGACTGAAGTCTAAATAAATAAATAAATAAATAAAAATTCGCAAAAGTGGGTGCCAACTTCATAGACCTCATATTAAGGGGGTTGTCAAGAAAAAGATACCACCATCTTTCGGCGTTTGCCATATTGGATTTAGAAGGATATTTGATATATTATATTCCGTTGTCACCGGACTTATACACGTGTAACAAATTCCAAAGCTCTAGCTTAATCAGAACTAGTCGGAATGTGCCTACTGAAGTTCTCACTTCATAGCGTGACGCGGACTCATAAGATTTTACCCATCAAAAAATCGCCACATGTGCCGATAGAAGTTTTCATTTCAAAAAGTTGGCATATGATCAAAAATCGTTTTATATCTGGAAGACCAATTCATGGCATTAGTATTTGCATTAGTATTTAAAAAATCAGTTTCTCGGTGAACGTAGGAGCGTCCGGATCGTTTGCGAGAGTATCACAGTGATAAAGCTTTTTGCTACTTGATATCCCTCTAAATCAAGATTAATAAACGCGCTCGTCCCTGTAACGCCGAAGTTAATGAAGGTCTAACTGCCCATCCTAGTAAAAAGGCTAATTTTGACATAAATCGACAATCTGCGAATGCCGTCAAGATAAGTGCAATGAAGGCCGGATCGGTACGTGCAGTGCGCGAAGCTGGCGACCCAGCAACCAGTTGCTCGACCATCCGTAATTATTACGCCCCGCTGCAGACCATACAGCTAACAGATGACGACATCGGTTCAAATCACTCAGCTACAGCTACCGCAGCTCCAGTCAAGATTTCAGTACCACCTATCATCGCTATCAAGTGCACATGCCAGACCATACAAAAAATGGCACATGATAAAAATATTATTGACTACATAGTAAAACGCATGTCCATCGGAGTCAAGATCATTGCGAGTACACAATCTGCCTACAGCGATATTTGCAAAATGCTACAGGAACTCAAAATTGAGTATTACACTCATAGCCGCAAAGCCGATCTCCCCTTCAAAGCGGTATTATCCGGTCTGGACCTCATGGACCTATCTGCGCTAAAAAACAGACTAAAAAAATACTAAAATGTCTCGATGTGAAAGCCGTAAACCGGAAAACCAAATTTGCCGGCAGCACTCTATTCATTGTGTACCTAGTAAGAGGCTCAATCACCATGAAAGACTTAGAACCAGCTATAGCGTGATACAAAACACAATTGTTCGTTGGGACTTTCAAAGGAAACTCCCTAATAAACCTACCCAATGTCACAGATGCCAAATGTTTGGCCACGGCGAAAGGAACTGCAATATCAAGACATTCTGGGGTTTCATATTGCACGTTGCCGTGCCTGCACATAGTGCTGCGCTGATCGAGTCATCGTCATGGGGATTCCGTGTGACGTAACATTTCTGTTTATGTTTTGGTCAATTCACCTGTGCGACATTTGGTCGGGGTAGTATTACACATTGTCCGCTATTATGTGATCGTTGCATATATTGCATGATCACTACATAATGACTGTACTACCAAAGATGTCAACAAGTGTGCTAACTGCAATGGAAGCCACAAATCCACTGACCCATCGTGCCCTAGTAGGCAAAGCTATGTTGAGATGCAAGAAAAGCTATCCCCAAAACGTACCCCTACTACTAGGCAGCTACGTAGGCCCCCGCTTAATAACCAAAAACTTCCCCCCACTGACAAGAGGAAATCCAATCATCCCGGCCAGGAGCACAAATAATGCAATATGGAGTAAAAATATACACAACGGTAACGCTAATAACGTCACATCCAATCAGGAACTATTTACCTACAGTGAAATTATTTCAATAACAAAAGAATTAATATTAAAATTGAAAGATTGTAAAAATCGAGTAGATCAATTTAACGTAATCACGGAATTAGCCATAAAGTTTATTTAACATACAATGACAAATAGTAAGCTCAAAGTAGTCATTTGGAATGCTCGTGGCATACGAAATAAGAATATTGAATATTTTAACTTTCTCCTAAGGTATAAGATTGATGTGGCTTTACTATCTGAAACAGGTTTAAATCCGTCCATAAAATTTTCGAACACTAACTATTACTGCCATCGATTTGATAGGTTAAATTCTAGAGGAGGTGGTGTCGCGATAGTCATAAGCAAACACTCGAAATCCCAAATTCTCCCATCCCTAAATATGAAAATCATAGAAGCTATTGGGGCAGAAATCTTACTTGATGATGGAACCAAAATTACTTTAATCTCAACCTATTTCCCAGGAGGAGCAACTGACCAACACAAAAAACAATGCTTTACCGAAGACATTCTTAAACTCTCACGTATGCGAAACAAATATCTTATCGGCGGTGACCTAAATAGCCGTCACCGAGCTTGAGGTTGCCTTCGTGCAAATTCCTGGGCAACCTCCTACACGACAGACTCCCAAACCTCCCTCTAGTCTTACTCTATCCCCAGGATCCCACCTTTATCCCTAGCAATGCGACAATGAACCCCTCCACACTAGATGTCTTCCTCACAAACTGCCCAGAACTCACATCTCAACCTATCACAATTAATGAATTACCATCTGACCACCTACCTGTCAGTCTCGCAATATCCAACAATCCTATCCACCAAACTGACTTGACCTATTATTTTAAAAATGCTGACTGGGAAAAATTTCGCACCTAATTTCGCGCAGTAACCAAGACATTCCCCTCAGAACACTATCCTTGAGCAACATAAACAGCTCCGCCATAGTTGATGACATGATTTCTCATTTCACTGAGCTACTAATATCTGGTATAAACCACTCTGTACCTAAATTGAATACTTTAATGGTTCCCCCACCCAAATTCCCAGCCCACGTTCTAAGCCTGATACGCCTTCGCAATCGCACGAAGCGAAAATGGCAGAATATGGCAACGCTTTCGTCTCCCCCAATATAGGACAGAACTGGCTCACTTAAACTATTTGATACAGGGTGAACTAACCAAGATCCGCAATAAGAGATGGAACAAACTGTTGGCCGGCTTAGAAAAGGGATCCAAACCCTTCTGGAACGTCACTAAATTTATCAAAAATAAAAACAAATCTTTCCGTCCATGAAGCAAGGAAATACCTCCTATATCACGAGGAAGAAAAAGGCCGATCTACTGGCGTCCAAGTTCGCGGGAAATAACAGAATCCCTCTGAACCTGAGCGATAATGCTATGCGAGCTCAGGTTAAAAACACTCTAAACAACTTCCTAGCATTAAGCCCATTGGTATCCAATGATGCCTTCGTAAAACCCAAAGAGGTCAGGTCAATAATAAAATCTACCCGCCCATACAAATCACCCGGACAAAATCCCAAACTGCTGCCTCACTAATATGCCCCGAGCCTCACTCATCTATTTTACCTTCATACTAAACTTCTGACTCAAAATCAAATACTTCCCGTCCATATGGAAAGACGCTGAAGTCATTCCCATCCACAAACCTGGAAAGCCCGCAGATGATCCAGCAAGCTATCGTCCCATAAGCCTATTAAACACCATGGCTAAAATCCTGGAAAAGATCATCAAAAATAAAATCAATCACTACATAGAAACCAAAAATTTACTACCTAGCGAGCAATTTGGCTTCAGAAAAGAGCACAACACGTACCATGCAATAATGGGAATTGCTCTGGAATGAGTCATTCTTTTCCCAACTGGGAATGGCCGCCGGGAAACACACCCAGCGCGGCCTACATCGTGCGTAAATCTACTACGTCGACGCTCTGTGTGTGGTAAGTGTGAGCAAGTACAACGCTTCTCCACTTGTTTACGTTCGGTGGGTGGAGATCAATGGCGGGTGGCTGCTCGGGGCGAAAGTAGGGCGACGTCTCGACTTGCTTTAAGAACTACCAAACTTCATCGGACTAACTTAATTTGTTTTTATTCTTTTCTAGCGCACCGAAACACGGGTCTGCGAAGGTGGCGAGGGGCAGGCTCAGACAACGCTGGACACTAGAGACTTCCAGGGATTTCAACCCGGGCGGCAATAATCCACAGGTGTGTAGTTTTCCTTTCTTTTGATCGCTGTGAGGAGGCTTAGGGCTATTCGCGAATGCAACTAATGCGACTCGTTCCGCTCGTTAAGTCACTTAATTCGAATTAACCTCCAGTGGGAGGTCGCGAGTTTAGATTAATTCCGATGGGTTAATCGATCACCGATTGCGACTAACACGAAAAAGCAAAAGGGCACGGACTTACCGCAGTTCTTTTCCTGTGGTCCTGGAGGGTGGTCCCGAATGACCCCGCTGATCGCTGGATTCCGGTGCGCTGCAGCTCCTCCCACGATGCTCGGATTTTCCGTAGTTTTTCTGCCAATCCTCGTCTCGTCGCCACACTTCCCGGGGAAATTAAGCGCCACTGATAAATTTGCAACACCACTTTAAATTAAATTCGCGTTTGAAAAAATACAACATTCGCTTTTTTTACTTCCATCTAATTTGCACGTCTTTCCTTTATCAAAGCACACCGGAGAAGAAGGAAGAGATAGCGGTCAGCTGGGCTTCCGGCCTTGACCCCGTCGTGGCCTTGACCGGTCACTTTTTGACAGATTGTCGCCCCCGTCGCTAAGGGAGTTTGAGTAATTTAGTGCACAACTAACAGGTAATTTAGTACACAACTAACTAATTCAATTCAATCTGATTTTATTTTTATTCAGGCGGCTCCCGTAACAGTACTATTGGTTGAGCTACTGCAGTCGAAGTGCTCGGTCCTTGGATTGGACAATCACCTAGGTGGCCGTCAGTGTCATTACTTCCGTAGGTGGTGGTATAGGTTGTAGCTGCCGATTGGGGTTTACAATATCACTTTGGCTTGGACTCTGCATGATCGCTGCTAAAGGATCACGGCCTGGAGGCGATTGAGATTGCATGTATTGAATTTCTGGTGAGGTTATTACATCTCCCCCTTGAAGGCTGGGTGCTCTTGCTCTTCCACTGGTGTTGTGTTCTATTTTGAAGCGCCATCGGCGTCCTCCCAACACTTCTCTCTACTATTTTGTTTGAACTACTAATTGATCCTCTCAATGAGCTGCTTGTCGTGCTTTGTATTCTCTCCAGGCTAATACGACGCTGGCGCTCTAGTGGTTCTTTCTTTTTTTGCCTTTTAACAATAAATGCGACCACTTCCTCCATTACCTTATTGCATTTATGACAAAACAAATCGTCTGCGATGCAGTGGGGGTATTTTGCTTTTTAACAGTTTAGTGCTCTCTTTCCTAAAGTCACTTGACCCGTGGCCTTTTTACATTTGACACATTTTTCCGGCATTTTATTTATCATGTGAAAAACGCGCAAAGCAAACAATTTTAAATGCAAGCGACTAGCTAACGCAACTGACAAATCAATTACTCAAAAAAATTTGGCGAAAATGAAAGCGCGCATCATAGCTGAAAACTTTTTTAATGCATGCCACAATGTCAACCCTCTCATCCGGTAGCTTATGCCCAGTTAGGTTAAGTTAACATTAGGTTCTAATTAGCTTAGCATTATATATTTAAGTTTAGGATTAGTTCAAATACTCAGGAGGTTTTATATACTCCAGTTTTCCTCGACCACACGAATTAACTACAACCACGAAATATACTCTGCAACCAAATGTTTCAGCTGTAAAGAATAGTAAATAATCCAATGTTAGTAGCGGAAGATAGAAATCCACAGGAAAGAAATGAAAACTAGTTCAGATATGCGAAACTGGCGATTGCTTTTATTAAACAAAAAAAGAAAGAATCGGAAACGTTTATAAATTTCTGCAATAAAAAAATATATATCAAAGAATGAAAAAAAAATATAATACTTGGCAATTCACAATGTTTATAACAATTGATTTTGTTAATTTTACAAATTATTTAACAATGCAATATTCAATAAAATATTCAACAAAAAAGGAAATAACTACAATAAATTCCTTACTTAGTGATAACAATTTGAACTTATCTCTAATAAATTGAAAGGAAAAAAAATTCTGAAATCTCAAACAAATTATTTAAATTTTACAAAAAAAATCCTATCACCAAACAATGAGTATTATGAACCTAGCACCAAAATTGTCTAAGTCTAAATTAGGGATTAGTACGCGAACGCGAAGAGCCTTTTGGAAGAGCAATGGAATTTCCACCTTCTTGTGTATTCCTTTGCGATATCCTCCAGCTAAAAACGAGCGAAAAAGTGCAGGCAGATAGATATCTCCACGTTCTTTTATAGCGCTCTTGCCTGAATTTCTTCAAAATGGTGGCGATTCTCCACCTTCGTTCAGCCTGCCATATAGTTGTGGGATCCAAATAATACGACCCACTTTGCTTTCATTTTACATTTTATGCAGGTATCCTCATGAATTTCCGTTTTATTTGTTCATTTGCCTTTATAGTACTGTCGCGGCATTAAATTGTCGCAATTTAACATCAAATTCCTTCCAAATTTGACTCTTAAAATGTTTATCGACTGCGCCTGAATTTCCGTCTGGCAAGTCCATCTGCATCGTGGAACGAAAATTCGCCGAAACTCTCCAACCAGAGACATTCCATCTCGCTCAGATTTTTGTCTCTTTTAGTCTCATTATACTTATGAGAAATTCTAAATTTGCAAATATTTCGTAAATTTGCCCTCCGTTCGCTAAGTAATTGCAATCATCGAAATCGCCGCGAAATTCTCCGTCGATTGATTGCTCGAAGTCGCGGGTGCCTTTAAAGGTGAGGTGTCAAATTGACGGTGAAATGACCTGTTGACAGGTCAAAGTTTGCCAACTTTTCGAGGTAAGTTTTTGTACTATTATTAATAAATTATTAATTTTTAATGCTACCATTTTCCTTGCAGCACATTTCTGGAGGGAGTGATGCCTATGGACCATGGATGCGCGCACCTGCGCCACCGACTGGATTATGATCCAGGTAAGTTTATGTTGATAACCGCGATTAAACTTTTCATTTTTTATGCTTTTGGGGACTCTACCGGGTGACGCATTGAGGAACAAACCCTCTACGAATCCTTCAGGTAAGTATTTCAATATTTACATTGAAAAATATCAAATTTTAAGCTCCTTTTTTTAATGTTCCAGTGTCCATCTCACCGTGGGTTGCGAGCCCTATGGACCAGCCCTAGCCCTGGAGCTTCCGGAGGAACATACTCCCGCCTGTTGAACGAATTAGTTCAACATCAAGACGCTATGAATTATAGGTAAGAATTCATTTAAACCAATGATTTCAAGTATTAATTCATATCTTTGTATTTGTACATTTCAGGTTGATCACAGTTTTTTATTAGATTTAGTTGAAGTCAATTCAATTTATATATTTAATTCAGACTGTATTAGTTCTAATTCAATATAATAATTATATTATTTTAATTCATTTGTTTTGCAATTTTTTGTTTTCCGTTGTCCGTAACGGTAAATTTATTTTAAAGTCGCGGCTTTTGGACTTTTTAATTCGATCGAAGTCGATTCTCTTTAATATCTTTCGTGGCAGAAAAATGTCCTCTCCTTCACGAGTAACAAATTTCTGAACATCGTTTTCGATTCTCATTTTAATTTCAGCAACAGTTTCTGATGGGCGCAGTCGTTTCAGATTGTTGAGGCTGGCGCCGTTTATTGTAGCTGGTCGGTCCGTGTCCATTTCGATGGGTAGGTTGTCTTCCTTCGTCTTCTTTCGGTAATCCGGGGGTCTTCTTGGCGGTGAAAAAAGGCCCTCAAGTTCTGGTTCCAGCATGTCGGGATACGCAAAATCCAGGGGTTCATCAATGATTAAAATGTCGTTGTCTTCTTCTTGCATGTTTGTCTATATTTAAATTTAGGAACGATTAGAAAAAAATTTCAAATGAACGTATAGTTTGGACAATGACAGCACGGAACATCACAAGAACATCATGCGGTTGGAGTTTTAAATGGTAGAGGACACAGCTTGCCGATTGGTCGTTTGAAAGAGTTCGAACTTGTTCGAACTTCCGCCACTCGAACCAAACCATCTATGCCGGGAAAAATCTGTTCAATCCTTCCTACGGGCCAACACATCGGTGGAGTATTTTCTTCCTTCAGTAGAACTAGATCTCCTATTTTTAAATTAGTTTGTGGTTTTGTCCATTTTGGCCGTTGCTGTAACCTATTTAAATAATCTCGTGACCATTGCTTCCAAAATTGATGGGTGATGTATTGCATGTGTTTCCATCGATGACCTATTGTTAGTTTTTGATCGTTTAATTGAGGTTCCGGTATTGCATTAAAGGCTCGTCCTATTAAAAAATGCCCAGGAGTTAGTACTGCTAAATCTTCCACCGCATTTCCAATCGGGCAAAGTGGTCGTGAATTGACACACGCTTCGATTTGTGTGAGTAATGTTGCATATTCTTCATATGTATATACGGCTTTTCCGATCACTCTGCGTAAGTGGTACTTTACGGATTTCACACCCGCTTCCCATAAACCTCCAAAATGAGGTGCCGCCGGTGGATTAAAATGCCACGTAATATCATTCAGGCTTAAATAATGGGCTACTTCCTCCGAAGCTTCATTTGACGCTTGTGCCAAATCTTTGTGCAGTGTTTTGTTTGCACCCTTGAAATTGGTTCCACAGTCTGAATATATGTTCTTACATAAACCACGTCTGGCTACGAATCGCTTAAGGGCTGCTAGAAATGCTGTGGAAGTCAAATCCGAAACTAATTCTAAGTGTATGGCCTTTGTGGCCATACACACAAATATACAAAAATACCCTTTATATATTTTTGTAGTTCGATGCGGTGACATTTTTAAATTTATTGGTCCAGCGTAGTCAATACCTACATTAAAAAATGGATTTGAAATGTTGACGCGAGGAGCTGGTAAATTTCCCATTAGTTGCGATTTAATTTGTTGCCGATGTGCAATACAAGTTTTGCACATGTTGATCCTTTTTGAAATTGTTCTTTTTGCATCGAGTATCCAATATAAATGCCGGCTTGTGTTTAAGACAAGACTCACTCCTCCATGTAGTGTATCCAAATGTATTTGATCAATCAAAATGTTTGTGACATGATGGTTAGGCGGCAAAATAATTGGATGTTTCTTGTCGTAAGAAATGTTGGCAACACCAACCAACCAACCGACCTCCAACTCTCATTAAATGATTTTTATCGACGAACCGAGTAACCGACTCTTTTTGGACAATTCTCGTCCTTCCTTCAAGAAGGAATATTCATCCTGAAAACTTGATTGTTGAATTAACCGGAATATTGTAACACGAGCTGCTTGTAATTCTTCAGCCTTTAAAAATCCTCTGGCCCTTGCAGTTTTTGTTTGGCAATTGTGTAGAAAACGTTTTACATAAGTTGTGATACGAACTAACTTGGAGAACGTTGAATATCGAAGCAATAAGTCTGTATCCAGTTCGGCATAAAGTGTTGTTACAGCGCATTTTTTAACTTCTAACTGTGGCTGATTTAATAATGGAGGACACACTGGCCATTCATCCTTTTTTTTACACAACCATTCCGGACCATGCCACCATAGCTTGTTGTCTATTATTTCATCAGCGAAGACTCCTCTTGAAGCGACATCAGCGGGGTTTTGGTTGGTAGGCACATGTCTCCAATTGTCAGGATTAATCAGTTCCTGTATCTCAGCCACACGGTTGGCTACATACGTTATCCATCTTATTGGGTGACTTTTAATCCATTGGAGGGCTATCATTGAGTCTGTCCATGCTGTTACATGCACGTTTTCCAGCCGAAGATCTTGTATTGTAGCCTTTATTAATCGTGACAAAATCAATGCTCCATTTAGTTCCAAACGTGGTACAGTAATCGGCTTAATTGGAGAAACTTTCGTTTTGGCTGTTACTAACTGACATCTTGTTGAGCCGTTATTATCTTCGACTCTTATGTATATCGCAGCTGCATAGGCATTGTTGGAAGCATCGCAGAATCCATGTAACTCTATTTTGTGTGTTTGCTTTTCAATTCCTATCCATCTGGGTATTTTTAGTGACTCTAAACTGCTTAGTTTGCTCTTAAATTTTTCCCAATGATTGGCTATGTTTTCGTCGATCTCGGCATCCCATGAATATCTCTTTATCCATAAAGTTTGAATTAAAATCTTAGCCAAAATTATCACGGGTGCGATCCAACCCAATGGATCATATAGAGTTGCAACTTCCGACAATATAGACCTTTTGGTTAGTATATTATTTTGTCGTGCAAAATGGATAGCAAAAGTGAAATAGTCTGCACGAGGGTACCATCTTATGCCCAAGGTTTTAATAACTTCATTCTCATCAAACGACAAAATATTATGCACTTCTCTATACTCTTTGGGTATTTGATTGAGCACTTCGGCACTGTTGCTAGCCCATTTCCTTAAGTTGAAACCTCCCGCCTTAAGCATGTTTATGCATTACCTTTGCAATTCTTTGGCTTCGTCAACTGTATCGGCCCCTGTAAGCAGATCATCGACATAAAAATCGGAGAAGGTGGCCTTTGATGCTAAGGGCCAATTAGTTGCTTCATCGATTGCTAGCTGCTGCAAAGTTCGTATTGCAAGATAGGGTGCCGATGATGTTCCAAACGTTACAGTGCATAAGCGAAAGTCTTCGATGGCTTTAGTTATGGGGTTTTGCCATATGATTTGTTGATAAACACGGTGATCAGGATGTACTAAAATCATTCTATACATTTTTTCTATGTCGGCCGTCATTACTATTTTGTATTTTCTCCATTTGAGAAGGGTCGAAGATAACTTTGGTTGGATTGTGGGTCCTATGAGTAGATGCTCATTTAATGATTTTCCATTACAGCATCGTGCCGATGCATCAAATACGACACGCAGCTTTGTTGTGGTGCTTTCCTTAAATACCGCATGGTGCGGGATGTAATAATTTCCGGAATCTGTGATCTTTGCTATTTTTTCCATGTGTCCTAACGTTACATATTCATCGAGGCATTTCGTATATTCTTCTTCTAAATAAGTATTGGCTTGAAACTTGGACTTTAACTGATGAAAACGCCTCAGTGCCAAATTTCTTGACGGTCCGAAGGAAGGTTGGCTATTATTTTTGAAAGGCAATTTAACTTGATTTTGCCCATTTTCCAATCTACAGTGTGTCTCTGTAAATATTGCTTCACTTTCTGCATCTTCAGGCTTGACGATAGGTTTCCGTGTAATTTCTTCTATTTCCCAAAACTTCTTTATTTGGTCATTTAGCATGTCTACCGAGTTGTTGATTGTAACAAACGTTTCTACTGTTTGAACTGGGGATATGGGCATGTTCCCAATTATTACCCAGCCAAAAATCGTGTTGATCGCCATTGGGGCTTCCTTCGGTCCTCTTTTTATCCCTTGTAGCAACATGTTAGCATATGCTTTAGCTCCGAGAAGTATGTCAACAGGCCCTGGCTTCCAGTATTGTGGGTCTGCTAACTGAATTCCTTCAAGATGTTTCCATCGCTTCATATGAATGGGAGCGGTTGGCAATAAATCCGTGACTTTATTGATGACTAACATGTCTATTCTTAAACCTTCCTTGTTGTTATGACATGAGACTACCTTTAAACTGATTTGCCGATTTGATTCCGTTGCTTTGCTACAATTTAATCCTGTAACCTTTACTTGGGCAGGCCTTCCCTGGACTCCAAGACGTTGGCAAGCGTTTTCCGTAATGAACGATGTTTGTGACCCTGGGTCCACCAAACATCGTAACACAACCCTTTTTCCTTGGTTGTTCATTGTTGCCACTAATGCCGTGGCCAACAATGCATTATGCACTTCGGTAGTGAAAAAACTTTTTGTATTGTCATTTTCTTGATCATTATTTCCCGAATGATTATCCTCATAACCCTTATGGTTGTCATAATTCGGTTTTCCTTGGTTCCTTTTTCCTTCTGTTGTGTCTTTACATGTTCAAAAATGTAATAAATGATGGCGAGGCCCTTCACATATTTTACATTTTCGGGTACTATTACATTGGTATGCTATGTGTTTATTGGAGAAGCAATTGAAACATCTTTTGACCTCTTCAATGCACTTTCTTCGTTTCTGCACATTCATTTTCAAGAATGTCGAACATCTTCCGACATAGTGTCCACTATTACATGCTGGACATTTTGTTTGGTTTGCTACATGATATGATTTTGTGGTTTGTGTTGGTGCTGCTCTTTGGCTCATCGCGTGTGTCATGGATTCCAAAACTCTGAATCTAGTTTGTAAAAATGATTGGAATTCTTCAAAAGTAGGCAATTCCTCTGAAGCGCCAAGTTCTTCCTCCCAAAGCCTTAACGTTACAAACGGTAACTTTTGAACTAATAGATGAATTAGCAATGTGTCCCATGATGACACATCTACTTCCATTGCCTTTAGTTGTTGGATACACTCTTCTGTCGTATCCATTAGAGATTTAATAGCTTTACTGTTCTCCGTTGCTGATTTTGGCTGGTTAGTTAATATTTTCAATTGCGTATTTACTAGTACTCTTTTATTTTCATAACGCAATTTCAACTTGTTCCAGGCTGGTTCGTAATCTTCCGCAGTAACGGGAATGTGTTTTAAAAGCCGCTCGGCTTCTCCAGTAAGGCATCCCTTTAAATGGTGCAGTTTTTGTACTGCTGGCAACTGTGAATTGTTATGTACCAAGGATGTAAATAAATCTCGAAACGATCGCCATGATGAATATTCTCCATTAAACTTTGGTAAATGTATGCGAGGAAGTTGAGTTTGGATATTGCTGGCATGGATAACTGTAGTGCCTGCTCCAGGTACCGTTGGCTGCTCTCTAGCAGTCTTTTGAATTAGCCCATCGGTTAATTCTCCCATGTATTCTTGGTATTTTATTTGAATTTCCGAATAAGTATCCCTTTGAATATACTCATGGGTGCTCGATTCTTTTGATTTAATTATTAATTCCCTAAGAATCGTATCATTGCTATCCAATTCACTCCAACTCTTCTTTAACTCAGCAATTTTGTTTTCATAAAAACCCGTCGTTCGTTTCTCCAAATTCGTTTTTTTGCCATTTGTGATCGATCGCTAGAGTTTTTGTGCTAATACGGTTAGTTTGATGCACTGTTCCTCCATGATGTGATTTAAGTACCGCTATAGTAACAACGAGTTCTTTACTATTGAAATTAAACGATTATTCTTTAAGTTATTATAATTATTATATTATTGAAATTTATACCAAATGAAACTAACTATTGCCAAATATTATTCTTGATCTCTATCGTATTAATTTTAACGTTAATATCTCAATCGGGTTTCGCAAATCCGGCTCGAAGGACCAAAAAATGTTAGTAGCGGAAGATGGAAATCCACAGGAAAGAAATGAAAACTAGTTGAGATATGCGAATCTTGTGATTGCTTTTATTAAACAAAAAAAAAAGAATCGGAAACGTTTATAAATTTCTACAATAAAAAAATATATATCAAAGAATGAAAAAAAAATATAATACTTGGCAATTCACAATGTTTATAACAATTGATTTTGCTAATTTTACAAATTATTTAACAATGCAATATTCAATAAAAAATTCAGCAAAAAAGGAAATAACTACAATAAATTCCTTACTTAGTGATAACAATTTGAACTTATCTCTAATAAATTGAAAGGAAAAAAAATTCTGAAATCTCAAAAAAATTATTTAAATTTTACAAAAAAAATCCTATCACCAAACAATGAGTATTATGAACCTAGCACCAAAATTGTCTAAGTCTAAATTAGGGATTAGTACGCGAACGCGAAGAGCCTTTTGGAAGAGCAATGGAATTTCCACCTTTGCGATATCCTCCAGCTAAAAACTAGCGAAAAAGTGCAGACAGATAGAGATCTCCACGTTCTTTTATAGCGCTCTTGCCTGAATTTCTTCAAAATGGTGGCGATTCTCCACCTTCGTTCAGCCTGCCATATAGTTGTGGGATCCAAATAATACGACCCACTTTGCTTTCATTTTACATTTTATGCAGGTATCCTCATGAATTTCCGTTTTATTTGTACATTTGCCTTTATAGTACTGTCGCGACATTAAATTGTTGCAATTTAACATCAAATTCCTTCCAAATTTGACTCTTAAAATGTTTATCGACTGCGCCTGAATTTCCGTCTGGCAAGTCCATCTGCATCGTGGAACGAAAATTCGCCGAAACTCTCCAACCAGAGACATTCCATCTCGCTCAGATTTTTGTCTCTTTTAGTCTCATTATACTTATGAGAAATTCTAAATTTGCAAATATTTCGTAAATTTGCCCTCCGTTCGCTAAGTAATTGCAATCATCGAAATCGCCGCGAAATTCTCCGTCGATTGATTGCTCGAAGTCGCGGGTGCCTTTAAAGGTGAGGTGTCAAATTGACGGTGAAATGACCTGTTGACAGGTCAAAGTTTGCCAACTTTTCGAGGTAAGTTTTTGTACTATTATTAATAAATTATTAATTTTTAATGCTACCATTTTCCTTGCAGCACATTTCTGGAGGGAGTGATGCCTATGGACCATGGATGCGCGCACCTGCGCGACCGACTGGATTATGATCCAGGTAAGTTTATGTTGATAACCGCGATTAAACTTTTCATTTTTTATGCTTTTGGGGAGCTCTACCGGGTGACGCATTGAGGAACAAACCCTCTACGAATCCTTCAGGTAAGTATTTCAATATTTACATTGAAAAATATCAAATTTTAAGCCCCTTTTTTTAATGTTCCAGTGTCCATCTCACCGTGGGTTGCGAGCCCTATGGACCAGCCCTAGCCCTGGAGCTTCCGGAGGAACACCAAACTCTGTAACAGTAAGACTTTCTAAAAATGTACACCATAAATGTTATACCTAAATAAAAATGAAATGAAATGAGTATTTAAAAATAACTTCGGACATGTGCTTTTCACGAAGCGCATTCAGTGGGTCACTTTTTCGATCAATATCGGCCTTAGAATGCTACGCATAACACAAGTAGTGTTTGCTTTCAACAATGTCGTTCAAATATTGATTTTCGAACACTCATTTATAATGATTCGGTAACGACCTCCATTGACTGTAATGCGAGTTACTACCTATTTTAAAAGGAATAGCGATCGAAGATGCAAATAGCGTGTAAACCGCACAAAACGGTGCAATTATCTGAATGTGATGAGGTCTTGAGAGTCTATATACGGGTGTGGACCAAGGTCATCGCGCAAACTTGTGTACTTAGTAAATCGACTGTGTCCCAATTGGTGCGGCCGACGACGAATAGATAAAGGACCCCCACAAACTGTATGGAAAAGAGGGTATTGTGGATTTTTTTAAAATTTTGGGAAAATATTGAAATATACTATTAAATGCTTATGAAAAGTCCTCAAAGGGCCAAGGTCGAAAGATGGACAGATTTCGAGATAAGATAAATAACAGTATATGTTACCTTTTTTCAACTTTGCAAAATATGATTAAAAGTATATAAATTCTTATTTATACAGGGTGACCGGAGAAGTAACGTCCAAAAGTAAAATTTAGGTGCCTCATGTTGAGAGGTTTCCGAATCACCCCCATGTATGTTCCGTGTTTTTCCGTGCTTTTCGAGTTATAAGGTGATTCATTATTATTATTATTTTATTTTTATCTTTTGATCTACTCATCGCAGCGACATCAAACTCACGCCAAACAACAACTCTATTTAATGTGCTTAATATTCCCCAACCGGTTTTCTACGTATCATTTCGCATACCCTTTCTTTATCTGGACATTTTGTACCTCCTGAGAAAGGCAACAAGATGGATAAATCAATAGAAATAAAAAATAGGGGCCTTACTTACATGAATTTTGGAGAAAAATTGGGAGAAACGTAAAATTTTGGAAATTGTAGAGCTTTTATCATTTTCGCAAGTGACTGTACCTGTAGTGGTAGAGATAGATCAACATTGGTGACATTTTTTGAAAGCACATTAAGATAGCAGTTGTTTGGTGTGAGCTTGATGGTTCTACGTTGAGTAGATAAAAAGATAAAAGTAACATAATTATATGCATCCCGAAATTGTGAGTCACCCTGTAACTCGAAAACTACGCAAAAGCAAGGAACATACATGGCTATACTCGTATCTTGCTCGAGGAACTCAGTCACACACAACTAAAGGGTCTTGCAATATAGACGCTCGAAATTTTTTAGGTAGCGGCCATGTTATTAAAGCAAAATCTGTCAAATTTATTATGAATTATTCAGTGGTGTGTAGCAAATCACCATAGCGTTGAAAAACGTGTGCAAATCATCAAATTTAATTTTCAATATCAGTGCTCTGTTCGAGAAACATTCGCGCATTAAGTAAATTTTACCCTCGCCACAACCATCCCGTCGAGCCGACTATTCGACATGTGGTGGTATTCTGGCAAACCCGTACGTCTCCCAAACGCATGGTCTGCTGAAAACGTCGCTGCTGTGCGTGAGACTGTTCGAGAAAACCCGAAGCAGTCAATTTCTCAGCATTTACAAGAACTTGGCCTTTCTGCACTTCAACTTGGTGAATTTTTGTGTCGGGACTTGGGTCTGCTTGGGTACACGACCATAGACAACGCCGTGTGTTCGCTGATTGGTGTCTGGAGCAATTGGAAGTTGACCTAAATTTCGGTAAAAAATCATCTTTAGCGGCGAAGCCTATTTTGGAAAAATGGATTTGTGAACAAGCCAAATTGTCTGTCGGATTTGAGGCGACACCACTGCACATAAGACACACCAGAACCAAATGCATCGCGATAAAGTCAATGTTTGGTTTAGTCAAGTGGTATCATTGGTCCGTACTTCTTTAAAAACGAAACTGCCATTAGCATAACCGTCAAAGGCGAGCGATGGATATGGATACCGACGACATGTGGTTCCAACAGAACGGCGCTACTTGCCACACAGCGCACACCACAATGGATATCTGGAGCGATTTGAGGGCGGCGTGTACTGGCCACTGAGATCGTGCGAATTAACGCCTTTAGACATCTTCTTTTGGAGCTATCTTAAATCACAGGTCTATACGAATAAACCGCAAACAATTGGTGCCCCCAAAATCTACATAAGGAACCAGGGAATTCAGCCAGATTTATACATATTCATCGTGAATCCTCCTGAATACGTGCTGCGGTGGGATTTGACCGACGATGTATTCCATACTTAATGCCATAAAATATTCGTTCAAATTAAATAAAAGTGGCCACAATATGTTTTATTTAAATTTGAGTCGAGCGTCCTTATTGAAACACACGTTAGATTAGAACTATTATTTCTCGATATGATTTACTTAACGACTGAACCGAATTTAATCAATAAACGCTGGAAAAATATTCAAGTAGCTAAAAAATGGGCATACCCCCTTTACTGTACTGTAAATAAATACCCCAATAAATAGCGATTAACGGACAAAATTACGTCAAAAGGGCAAATGCTCAAAAGAAAATTAAATTGCCATACCACGGATACCTAACAGTTAATGATTAATGACATTAGTGACTGAACCTAGAATATACACTTTTGTTAAGAATTCCATAATCCACTTCTGTGCATATTATGGCAAATTCATACACAACTCTACTCATACTACATCCATGTGTTGGAATTAATTATTGTTCACTAATTTTTCCTTAAATAGACTGATAGATTTTGAGCCCAATCAAAGCTGAATAATTATGTACATGTCTACCGTGAAAAGGAAGCACTGATAATTGATACGTATACTCGTATGTATACATACTGCAGTCTGCACACAGCATTCGACCGATTTTATCATATATTTAGTTGCTGCTCACATGGAAATCACTAGTCTTTATTGAGCCTTTTATCATGATTGATGGTTCCGCATTTTAAACGCTGCGGAATTGCTAATAGCCGTCATTATTTTTCGTCAACAAGGATTCGGGAGACTTGGATTCCACCAGCTATATATCTCAGGTATGCAAAATATACATAAATACGACAAACAGCATTTGAAAGGCAAATAACATTTTCAAATGACTAAATGGAAAACTATTCGGCTTTAATTTAGGGACAATGAACTCGTAAGGTTTGATTTTCACGTACTTCTGATCGTGAATTGTGTTGCAGTTTTATTGAGGGACTGTTTCAGATCCAAATGTTTTAACAGGTTTGGCAATCATGGCATTGAGTTCTTGGCCATTGAGGTCGGTTTTGCTATGGAGATGCTGTTGCTTATGACTGTTTATTGCCCACTTGGAGCTTCGACTCTGACACAGTGTGTTGGAATTAGGAAATGTGTTGACCGAGCTGTCTAAGCGATACTCCAATATAGTACTCGGTGGTGATTTCAACATTAATTTATTACTTCGCAATAGCACTGTCGATAGTTTTTTACATTGCACTTAACTGACATTCACAATGAGTTGTTGGCTCTTGGATTACTTCTGCGTGTGTGATACAAACGACGTCGTTTTTCATAATCAGTTGACAACCCCAAGCATATTAGATCTGGAATTTATTTTTCTGTCCTACAACATCTCTTTCAGACCTTCATCTACTATAATCCCGATGATAAAATTCACTTAATAAATTTTTTAACTGCCCCATCTAGTATGCCGTGGACAGTATCCGCAGTAATTCATCCGCCGAATCTGAATCAAAAGTATTAGGTGTACAAATAAGTTTCCGCGGTTTTTTATAAAAAATTAGGAATTTATTGTGAAGGAACAGTACATTACGTTTTATTCAAAGTATTTTCCATCATTTGCCACTACTTTTCCCCATCTTTGTGGCAACATTCGGATACCCCGTCGAAAAAACTCTTCATCTTTTGACGCTATCCACAAATCTACCCAATTTTTGGTGTCTTCATATGATGTGAAGCGCTGCTCAGACAGACCATGTGCCATCGACCGGAACAGGTGATAATCGGAAGGGGCTAAGTCTGGTGAATACGGCGGGTGGGGTAAAACTTCCCAGTTGAGTGTTTCCAAGTATGTTTTTACCGGCGCTGCAACATGTGGACGAGCATTATCGTGTAAAAGAATAATTTTGTCGTGTCTGGAGTAGTAATGGGCGCGTTTTTCCTTAAGTGCCCGACTCAATCTCATCAATTGTGTTCGGTAGAGAGCTCCAGTAATGGTTTCGCTTGGTTTCAGCAATTCATAATACACGACACCAAGCTGATCCCACCAAATACACAGCATGAGTTTTTTTCCATGAATATTCGGCTTAGCTGTCGATGTTGATGGTTCGCCGGGCTTAACCCATGACTTTCTCTTCTTTGGATTATCGTAGTGAATCCATTTTTCGTCACCAGTGACTATACGATGCAAAAAACTCTTTTTTTTAATCCTGGCAAGCAGCATTTCACTCATGCATAATCGGCGTTCAACGTCTCTCTTTAGTTCATATGGAACCCAATTTCCTTGTTTTTGAATCATTCCTAACGATTTTAAACGATGTGAAATTGCTTGTTGAGTCACTTGTAATGTAAGTGCAAGTTCTTTTTGCGTTTGGGACGAATCTTCCTCCAATAGTACTTCTAATTCCATGTCTTCGTACACTTTCGGCGTTCTTTGTCCTTCACGTCAAACTCACCGTTCTTAAACTTTTGAAACCATTCCTGACAACTTCTCTCACTTAAAGCAGCTTCACCATATGCTTCTAGAAGCAATCGATGCGCCTCAGCTGCAGATTTTTTCAAATTAAAAAAGTAAATCAAAAGTTCCCGCAAATGATGCTTATTCGGCACAAAACTTGACATTTTTGCACGAAAAAAATTACGTGATGCTGATACGGAATCACTAGTACTTTAAGGTTATGGTGTTGCCGGATGACGAAACTTGGGATATTACGTTTTACATCTGACAATTTCTCCATAACCTTCTGGTGGGGCCATCTTTTGACAAACCGCGGAAACTTATTTGTACACCTAATATTTTATGACATCATCCCATATCTTCGCGACGAATATGCTCCTATGAGACTAAAACATACCGTGAACCAAAGTTGTCTGTGGTACTCTTCAGTAATAAATAGCCAAATATCAGAAAGAGAATATCTTTATTGTAAATACAAGAGCTGTATGTCGAAGGAAAAATTTCCAGGTATAAAGCTGTTCGAAATATGGTGAATGGTAAAATCAAGAAAGTTAGAGAGAACTATTTTAAGAATATATTATATTAAATCCATCTCTTCTCCCAAAAAAACTATGGCCAAACCTGAGACGTTGTTGTAAGGATGCTCCATCATGTAATTTAAATACTGATGATCTTAACGCTTATTTCGCTGACACCTGCAATACTCCTTTAGTTCAGGCAATTACCAGTATTAATAGCGTTTCCGCGGATCATGATGATTTTAGATTCCGTTGTGTTTCAAATGATGAAGTTCCCAAAGAGTTCAAGGCTTTCAAATATGATGCTACTGGTTCTGACGATTTCTCGCCAAGGTTTCTTGGAATGCTTTTACCGGTTATTCCCGACAGCTTAGTTCACATTTTAAACTCCTGTCTCACTTACCCGGAGTTTCCCCAATCTTTGAAAAAGACAATGGTAGTTCTTTTGGCTTCTGCTTCAAGTGCCCTCTGTGATCGCCCAATCAGTTTGCTGTGTTTCCTCAGTAAGGTCTTGGAAAAGTTAATGAGTGCTCAAATCGTTCAGTATATGAAAAATCTTAAATTCATTTCTAAGTGGCAGTCTGGCTTCCGATCTAGCCACAGTTGCGAAACAGTTTTATTAAAACTATACACTGATATACATAACATAACTGTCTTGACAAGAATTTATTTACGGTTCTGGTGCACCTCGATTTCTCTAAGGCCTTCGATTCTGTCAATAACAGTTTAATCCTAGGAAAACTCTAAGCCAAATACTATTTTTCACCCACTGCAATCAAAATGACATCAGATTTTTTATCGAACCGTTCTCAGCAGGTGAAGAAGATTGTTGAAGAGAGACCAAGTTGGATTGGCATTGACCGTGGTGTTCCGTAAGGATCTATTCTCGGACCATTTCTTTTCTGTTTATTTATCAATGATCTTCCAGATTTTTTTGAGGATTATAATATACAGATGTTTGCCGACGACATGTATATCTATCTATCAAAAACTACATACATCGAATCAACTATGATTTAATGAAAGTTTCAGCATGGGCATCCAGTAATCATCTCCTTTCAAATCCGGTTAAATCTGCCTGCTTGGCCTTTTATCGTAGAGATGTGGACACGTCGATTTTATCACCGAAAAAAATTTTAAATGGAGTGTATCTTCCAAGTTTGTGAAGAGCCTTGAAGTTATTTTATTAAGTAAGGTTCATGGTGGGCTTAAATTACTCAGATTATCAAGTAGTCATTTTCCAACGGTTCTAAAGCTTAAACTAGTGATAGTTTTGTTAATTCCATATTTCACTTATTGTAGCACAATCAACGCGCCTCTTGATTCTGAAAGCAATCGTGAACTTCAATGATTGCATACGATTTATATACAATTTGGAAGACACGATCATGTCTCTGCCTACAGGGATTTAATCGTGGGGTGTGACTTAAATGCTTTCCTTGATTTCAGAGCTTTAGTATTTTTGAATAATTTGATGAATACTATGTGTCCCTCATATCTGTACAATCATCTTCGATTTCTGCTTTCTTCCAGACATTGAAATCTATTGATTCCTCGAGTGCGCTATACAGGGTGGCCGGAGAAAGGACGTCCAAAGGTCTGATTGATCTACTCAACGCAGCGACATCAAACTCACGCCAAATAAGTACTACCTAACTATTAATGTAATTTCCAGAAATGCCACCGATGTTGATCTACCTCTACTACTGCAGGTACAATGAGTTGCGAAACTGAAAAAAGCTCTAAAATTTCCTAAATTTCACTTTTTTCCCAATATTTCTCCGAAATTCATGTAATTAATTCACCTATTTTTTTATTTTTAATGAATTGCCCATCTTGTTGCCTTTCCATGGAGGAACAACATGTCCAGGCAAAGAAAGGGTATGCAAAATTATACGTAGAAAACCGTTTGCGGAATATTAAAAAATCTGAATCTTGTGAGATAATCATAACGCACGCGCGTGAAAGGTCGTTTGAATTTTAATAGTAAATTGTAAGTGCAGTTGTAAAGACTAATTTTTGTATATTTTGTAGAATTGTATTGAATTGTTTGTTTTCGCAGCGAAGTTCTATCGTCTCGTTATGGTCTTGGCTGCTTGGCGTATGAAATAACAGAAACCGATACCGTAACGTATCTCCTACCGACAGCCGTGACGTTGTATGAAGTCAAAATAACCTAACGCCGGCTCACCTTACCCTCCTCCAAGCAGCCTTTTTCTTTCCCCTCCTGAATATATGTACATATGTATACTTCGCCTTAATCCTTCTACAAGGTGGCGCAAAAATCATCACCCGATCGGAAGATGCTATAATTTTTCCAAATGGCGGTAAATGTCAGTTGTGCTTTGACATTTGTGAAGTAAACAGATACAAAATACACGTCAACAAGTCATTAATCGATACACTCCTCAAGAGCGCGGAATAATCGTTTAGATTTTTTGCGGAATAATTCGGCAGTGGTGTTGGCGCAGCGTGAATTCAGGCGCAGATTTCCCGGTCGTTTGACACCAACTGGCCAAACACTACGGCGTTTAGCCGCTCGTCTAGAAGAGTATGGGACAACACAGGTCTGGCCGTTCTGCTGAGAAGATTTGAAGATATTCCCTTACAAAATGCAGACAGTGCATCAACTGTTAGCCGTTAACCGCCAAGCGGGTGTAACCCACGCTCAAGTCATCCTGAATCTCGACCACGAGGAAGACGAATTCATCATGAGCGACGAAGCCCATTTCCATCTCTGTGGATATGTGAATAAGCAGAATTATCGCTTCTGGGGCACCGAAAATCCGCGTATAACCCACGTAGAGCCATTACACCCGCTGAAAGTTACTGTATGGTGTGCTGTTTACGCTGGAGGCGCCATTGGGCCAAACACCGCCAAAGGACTGCTGTGGATGGCGAGCGCTACAGAGCCATGCTCAACGACTTTCTCCTTCCTCAATTCGATGAATTGGGACTGGGGAACATGAGGTTCCAACAGGATGGAGCAACGGCGCATACTGCGTGAGCAACAACCGAAATTCTGAGGACTGCATTTCTGGGTCGCCTACTCTCTCGTTTTGCTGATTTACACTGGCCGGCAAGATCACCCGATTTAGCCGTTCCGTCAACAAGCCTAAGACTCTTGAATCTAAAAGCAGAACCAAAGTTTTTCATTCATAAAAAAATTACAGTCAAAGACCTCGGGTGACAACTTTTGCGCCACCTTGTACAGCTGCCAGTTCCCTCTTATAAGCAAAAGGCATTTATATGTTCTTAGTAAAATTCAAGGAATTTTTTGATTCCATTTATTCGCCCATATGTTTTGTCAGTGGTTAAGGTTTGTTCTATTGAGTTGGATGAAAACTCGGAAATTTTATACATTTCCTTAGAAATGGTCTTAAAATCTTAAGGGAACCCTGCCCGTTTTGGGGATCGAGTTTTGTTTTATAATTTAAAATTAACCTTAAAGCGATTCGGGATGGAACTGTACGATAATTTTAAAATTCCGAGCACCGGAAGTGCATACATTTGCTATTTGAAAATTTCATTCTGGGGTAAAAAAAAGGCAGTTTTTGTACAGAAAAGTTTTTTTTACCTTCCGATACATTTTACTCCATTTCTACCGATCGGATCATAATGAAATCGCTATTTGGTTTATTCTGAATATATATATATATATATTGTAATAACAAACGTGGCCGAGGATTGTTTTAATAACTTTTCGTTCATGAACAAACTTTTTTCTATCTATCAGTTTTTATTATTCACTTTTAGTTGAAATCCCTTGGGAATATTGGGAGGTTTTCCAGAAATATACTTGGTATAAACCCCGGGGTTTATTGCTAAAATTTTAAAAGTATTTTAAGAATACTCTTCAAAAGATAGCTTGGACACATATTTGCGTCATATTTTGAGAATACCATATACCAGATATGTATGTGCCAGAAATATACCTGTAATATTCCTTAGCCATACCCAGAGTGTACTAAGGATATACCAAGAATATATTTAAAAAAATGCTCAGGAAATATTATCAAAACATGCCGGGGATAAAACAGTCTTATCCCAGAGAAATTTGAAAAATATATTCCTGGAATGTTCCATGAATATTCTATGTTATTACGGTCATTCTTATATAGCTACATTACATGTGTACAAGTTGTAGCTACGCCTGTGATGTTGCTACATGTACACAGAGCTTCATTATACATTATATTATAAAGAAAAATCTGAGTTTTATTCTTTAACGGGACCTACATATATGTTCAACTATTTCCGAGTAAAACGCTGCAAACTAAACTCAAATTCGTAAGAAAATAACGAAGTTATACCTTTTTTTACTTTTAGATTTGTCGTTAAAAAAAAGTACTTAAAATACTCTGTAATAACGGAAGCCTAATCGACGCGCTAAATCCGCGCTATTTTTGGTTCACAGCAGAGCAACCACGTTCCCTGTGATTCTCTGTTGTGTTTGTTGTGTAAACAAACTTTAATCAGTGCGTTTCTAAGTAGCTTTTTCGTTGATAAACTTTGTTTTTCTTCTGTAAAGTCAATCTTTAATTCGATTTTGCTCGGAATTCTGTTTTTTGACCGTTGCCGTAGAAAAATTCAAAAACCGTTAGCTCAAATTGTTTGAAATTTGGTGGGCTGGTTTATAATACATCTGGTCATGGAATGAATTAAAAAATATTTGAATATTTAGATTATAATTTTTTTTAAAATATTAATTAGTTCAGTAAATAATGAAAAATTTCAAAAATTGAACTCTAAACTACACAAAATCAAAAATAATTGCAGGAAAGCAAAACTAATTAATTCATTCTGTGCAGTCAAGTATTATCTAACAGAAAATGTCTTGTTTATGTGTTTCAGATCAGGGGTTCTGGAAAAAATTGGTGAAATTCCACCATTGCAAGAGACGCTCAACCCATAAGAGCCCATGGGTATTTTTGTGATTTTTATAGGCCAAAAGCAATCTTAAAGTATTCAATAATAAATTAGTTTCCTCATTTTCTAGATTTTATGTGGTTTATTTCTTTAAAACAAATAATCCTTTGACTCCGCACAACCCCATGCCATATACATAGGTCCCCTTAAATAATATTTTATAATAACCCAAAGAATTTTATTGAATTTACATTAGACATAAAGGTTGAACGAATGCATACACATTTGTATTTTAAATGCGACGGCTTCGAGTGCTGCATCTGCTTCGGAGATTAAAATAAAATAGATGTTTGAAAGAGGACCATACGGACAACAAATGCTCTGTTGTATCTAAGCTGACAACGTCAACTGAAATTCACCTAAACAAGGGAAAACATTGTGACAAACATTTGCATATGCACCTTTCCTGTACTCCGCATAAATTTTCGAACTGCCTAAAATATTAAACCTTAAAGCTTGGTTGCATGGCGTTCTGACATTCTACAGGATGGTGGTGTGCAGACACATGTACGTCTTAATAAACTCCAGTGCGATGCCCAGAGCAAGTTCAACTGTGCTTGATCTAGAGGTGAGGCCACCCTTTGCCCACAGGATGCCAGAGATAAATGGCATCCAAAGCCATGCACTATTTTACTTATGTCAACCACTGCGCACTTAAAAGTGGGATTCAGCTTGACCATACCTGAGGAGCTCGGTGTGCACCGTGTGGAATATGTGATCACGTGAGTCAGACTGAAGATAAATAATTTTAAATTTGAATGCGGATGAATTTGAGGTGCTGTGCACGCGACGCTCTACTCGAATGACAATTTAAATGGACCAGTGGACCTGTCCTTAGGTTGACGGAGGTCCTTTATTAAACTTTAACAAAAATTGCTTAAAGTGGAGAAAATTTACAAGTCCTTTGGTTTGGTGAAATGATTAAATATTGCATGAGTCCGAGAGGTACTTTATACGAAGTCATCCAACTCTGTGTTGATAACGTTGTACCTTTTCGCAATCTCGAACAGCTCTTAAAGCTAATAACTTTGTCCGATGTTGCATTCATATCTTTTGATGAAATACTGCGATGTGTATTTCAGTATCTTAATTTTCAATTAGGGGTGTTTATTGCTACTAGGAATTCGTTATTTTTGCCATATGTACATATGTACGTTATTTTCACAGATATTTTGGAAACTTCAGGGATACTGATTTATAAATTGACCTTCGGGATACTTGAGGATGAATGAAGTGCATTTCTTAAGGATCTTTTGAAGAGGTCTAGATTTTCCAAAATTCGTTGTGGTTTACATATTTTCATTGCTGAAATGAGTAAATATAAAGATTTTATAGGCAAGTAGGCTACCCAGGGTCGGATTTGTAAATAACGCGGCTAGTAATAAATGTCGCCTATATTCAAAGGCTTCAGTTTAATAGTTATTGTTTTTGTAACGAAGGTGCATGGTATATGCATGCATTTGAACCGAAAAGTTATTTGAATAATGAAAATTATAATAAATAAAATATTCAGCTCAAAGCACACTCGACGTACTCGTGCTCTGTTGAGAGCTTGGTTCAAATTGAAAAAAAAACCTTTTTAAAAACAACGCTTGCTTCTAAAAATATTCTATAAAGAAAATAATAATTTTTTCTGATATTTAAAGTAAGTGCCTATTTGCACTTCTGATGTATCCATGTGATCCGCGAAATGCATCGCCTACTGACTGAATATTTGCCTTTTACAAAATATCTACGTACTGATATTTGTTCCGTGAACTCCTTGTGTACACATGGACACACCGAAGTGCAAATAGGCGCTTCCATTTTTTAAATTTATATAGATTATTAAAACTAAAAGCATTGAGAGCGAAAAGACGATGTAGAAGTTGTTTCAATAGTTCGGGGATAATATGATCATTGCTATTATAATTTTGTTGCATTATGTGTTCAATATTATTTATCTCGGATATTTTGTGATGAACTTTCTAAAATTTAAAACTTATAAGCGCTCAACGCCTTTAGTTTTAATAATATATAAAAAACGTTTTATTAGATCAGAAAAAAAATATTATTTTCTTTTTACTACATTTTAAATGGCTTTTGTATATGTTATATTTAACTTTTTTTAGTTTTTGTGAACAAATATTGAAAATATATTTATATTATACATACATATCTATGTATGAGTCCAGCTCAAAACAAAAATGAATTTGTTTATATACAGAAGCAGAAGGCTTTTATTCCTCACAATTTGACTGGACTATTGTACAGTTTGCCTCTGGGAGATTGTGACAGATAGACGGACGGATAAACACCGGAGTGAGGGCGTAAGTGTTCTGTTTTTCCAATTGTGGAACGAAACGCTAAAAAGAAAAACGACTCATGTAAACATCATCTCCGCCTTTTTTTTGGAGTTTACTTCTTAAGAATCGATTTTCATATATAGCCCACGGTACGGAAAAAGATGGGGAGTCAAATCGAAAGTTAACAAAAAGTGAAGCGTAAAGATTTTCTCTGCAGGTGTGTAAATCATAGGTGGCGCTATAAACTTTAAAAACAAACTTCTGTACCGCTTGACCGATTGCCTTCATATTCACATCATGTGTTAGTTAGATTACGAGAATTATTGTTGGTTAGATGTGTTAGCCATAGCTGGCGCTATAATCTAACTTCTATTCCACTTGACCGATTGACTTCATATCCAATCATGTGTTAGTTAGATTGCGAGAATGGTTTATAGTTAGGAGTGCAGACCATAGGTGGCGCTATAATCTAACTTCTGTACCACTTGGCCGATTGACTTGACTCCATATTCGCACCATGTGTTAGTTAGTTTGCGAGAATGGTTTATAGGCAGATGTGCTGACCTTAGGTGGCGCTGTAATATAACTTGTACACCATTTGGCCCATTGACTCCATTATCATATCATATTGTTACAAAATTTCCTAAAAAGAAAAAGGAAAAAATTAATCTGGGAAAATCCGGCTACCGGAATACCTGTTTTCATTCGAAGAGCGGAATTTCATCTTTTTTCCGAAGGGCCCTGGGGTGCCTAATAAATTTTCTTGCTAAAAGAAGATAAATAATTAAAATTAGGCGTTAATCGAAACGCCAGGGTCAACGAACTCACCCACAAGGCCAAAGAAATTTGGTCCGCAGGGTACCGGAAGGACCCGTAGCGGGACATCGGCTCGCTGTCTCAGCTCGATAGCCCTGGCTCACTCTCTTGCTAACGAACCACCGAGTTAAGCAGATCGCGCTGGAAGTTTAAAAAATTAAAATTATTTGATGGTGACTGTATTTGCAAGTGATTGAATTAAAGGACCGTGGCCAGGACGGTTTTGGATGAATGGACATCGCAATTGATTACTAGATATGCTCGTCGTGGGGACGTGGGAGAAGCGAGGTGTGACGTAACAAGGGAGCGCCTGTTGGGTGCAGTTAGGATGGAAGAGAGCCAGCGCAAGAGGAGACGCCTTCTTTACAAGCTAGCTCAGTAAGACTACCGTTCCGACCAAATGGCATATGCGAATCGCCTGCTCGATGGTCGTGACCTATTCACCAGCAGAGTGACACCACCGACGGAGGAGCTTCGGGAGGCTTACATGGAGATATTCAGCACGCCATCGACGGTGGACGACGAACCGGCTCATAACGGAAACCGCGATATCGAAGAGATTGGTACTCCGATTTCTGTTGGCGAAATAACCACCACGCTGAAGGGCTTTAAGTCCAATGCCCCGGGCGCTAACGGCTTAAGAATTTCGTAGGTGGCCAAAATTCCACCACACTGGCTTACCCTGCTATTCAACGGGATGCTCCTGCTATCCCACGTCCCGCCGTCACTCAAAAAGGGGAGAACTTTACTAATCCCCAAAAAAGACACGGGACTAGAGAGTGTCGGTAACTGGAGACCTGTTACGATCCCTTCGGCCCTACTTCGGATTCTCAATAAGATCTTGTGGACCAGGTTCGGGCGAATCAAGCTGCACCACTGCCAGAGGGGATTTTCAAAAATCGATGGGTGCTTCGCCAATTTCGCTTCCATAGAAACTTTGATCAGGGAAAAGAAACGGAAGGGCCAACCCCTCTACCTGGTCTTCTTGGACCTGGCCAAGGCCTTTGACACGGTCTCACACCGGAGCGTGGACAGGGCCTTACGACGACTTAACGTCGACCCGCTGGCCAGAAGGTTCGTAGCGGAGGGATTCAGTGACAGCACTACCAAAATATTCTGCGAGTTCACATTCATCGGGGAGTTCGAAGTGAATAGGGGTGTGAAACAGGGCGACCCCAGATCCCCTTTCCTGTTCAACGCCGTCCTGGATGAGCTGATTGTGGGGCTGGATGCCAGGACGGGTGTGCCGCTGGGAACAACGGCCAAGATTTGCACGCTTGCGTATGCGGATGATCTGGTGCTGACGGCTACAAGCGTAGAGGATGCACAGCGAATGCTCAACATCACGGCGGACTTTTTGAGGGCGAGAGGACTGCGGTTAAATATGGACAAATGCAGCTCCATAACATTAAAAACTGTCCCTGGGAGGAAGAAGGCCTTCGTTACCGAAGAACCCATACTCACGATCGGTGAAGACCTCATCCCGGCTATCACCATGACAGACGCCTTCAAATACTTGGGGCAGAAATTCACGGCTACAGGCCTAGCGGCCTGCGACGCGGAAAATCTGGCTCGCCAACTCGCCGCTATTCGCTGTGTTCCTCTAAAACCGCAGCAGAAGATGACAATTCTGTCAAAATACCTAATTCCCAGGTATATTGCAAGCGTGCAGCGACCCAATATTACCAGGTGCTGCAGTCGATAGACAGGAAGATCAGAGCGGCTGTGAGGGGCATGCTGCACCTCTTTGTCCACTCGTCGAATGACGCAATTTACGCGCCGTTGAAGGGAGGCGGACTGGGCATATTCAACTTTGTAACAAACATCCCTCGCATTATATGCTCCAGATGGGAAAAGATTAAGGAGTCTTCGGAAATGAACAGGACCCTCTACGAGCTCTCGACACCTTGGGTTGGTCGAATCCTGAGCCTAATGAGACCAGGCTTGGAGGATAAGAACGAGATCAAACGATTTTCTACAGCAAGACTGGAGGAATCCCTTTGTGGAGGTCTGGGGAATGTGGCTAATCATCGAGCATGCAACGATTACATACGGCAACCACCAGCGTACTGGAACGGGAGGGATTACGTTAACGCGATCCAATTGCGGCTAAATCTGCTCCCGTGTAAGAGCATCCCGACGAACCCGAGCAACGAGCGGAGATGCAGAGCGGGTTGCATGCGTAACGAAGCGGTTTGTCACATCCTGCAGAGATGCTCTCTCGTGTACCGCTACAGGATTCTACGACATGATTATGTTGTGAAAAGATTGAAGAATGCGGTGGACAGGCGTGGGTGGACGACCTCAATAGAACTTAACATCAGGGGGGGATGACAACATCGTATACAAGCCGGACCTTCTCCTTTACAAGGGGTCTAAATTGATAGTATCAGATGTCGGCATCCACTGGGAGGGCTTTTATTGGCTTTTCTTTTTGTTCAACTATTTCCGAGTAAAACGCTGCAAACTAAACTCAAATCCCTAAGAAAATAACGAAGTTATGCGTTTTTTAACTTTTAGATGTGTCGTTAAAAAAAGTACTTCAAATACTCTGTAATAACGGAAGCCTAATCGACGCCCTAAATCCGCGCTATTTTTGGTTCACAGCAGAGCAACTACGTTCCCTGTGATTCTCTGTTGTGTTTGTTGTGTAAACAAATCAATGCGTTTCTAAGTAGCTTTTTCGTTGATAAACTTTGTTTTTCTTCTGTAAAGTCAAACTTTAATTCGATTTTGCTCAGAATTTTGTTTTTTGACCGCAACTTTCTAACCGATGAACGGCTGCTCTTAATATGGCTGTAACTCAAAAACTATTTGAGATATGCACTTGAAATTTTAGTACGTTATTTTTCAAGGCATAGACTATCGAAATATGCAAAAAAAGAAAAATCGATTTTTGAAAAATTTTACACTAGTAGACCCCTTAAACGCATTTTTCTCGAAACATCATTTTCTAAAACTCTCATGGGCCTAAACAAAAAACTATACAACCGATTGCTTTGAAATTTATATATGTTCTTCTACTTATTAATAGTTATCGTCCGTACCAAAATTGCTAATTTTCAAAAATACTTTCTTATTTTTTTTATACGATTTGTATAAAAAAAAAACCAAAATTTTCGTAACTTTTTTTCTACAGTCCGCCATTTTTTTGTTTTCCAATGAAATTGATTAATTCTAGTAGGGACGATAGCGACAGACCTACTAAACAATAATCCATTCGACGTTTTTTTAGATTTCCTAATAAGAGGTAAAATTTATGCGTTCACATGAGAATACCCCCTTAATGTCGCGCCACGCGTTTTTCCATAAAAATTAGTCTCACTACTCAACGGGCACTCGAAAGCAGCCAGTTTTTTAACATGTGGTTATATTTAACACTGTACACTATCAGTTCCTTGTCGAAACTAAATCGAACCTCGCGAAACCATTTTTAAAACTCTATTAGAAAATCGATTTTATATAAATATAAAAAAAAATATACTATATACTTGTCGCGAGATTTAAATATCACAAACATAAACTGAGCAATAATTGTGCTTGTACGAAGCTGCTTTGCTTCTGCTGAAAATCAGATTTGGAGAAAGGTGCTTGTACCTTAACCAATTGCTGGGTGCGTTACTGGTGCTTGTACCAGAGCGCAAGTGCAAGAAGATTCTGAAAAGGAAAGGGTTAATGGATACAACCAACTTGCTGTACTTCTCTTGACTGACTGCCGGGAATAATTTATTATCTGACCTATATACAAAATAATACATATAAGCTTAAACTAGCAATTACACTAATCTTACCTAGACACAGAGTTCTGCCGGGCTTGCACATTTCCTCGGACAGTGGAAACAAAAAAGCTCCTCATCGCGACAGCGGATGGTTTCCGATGTCGCGTGGCGACAGTCAGGTGCATGCCTGATGAAATGTGATTCATATGTCGCGGCACGAATTCTTTCGCTGCTGCTTATTGCGGTGGCGAGCGAGGAAAAGTGCAATCTCAGGAAAGTTTAGGAATTTGCTTAATCCTAAACAGTGCATAAGTATAAATTCTACATACCTCCAGAAAATGAATCCATTTTGCCGAATTCGAATTGAACTAGTTTCCTCAGTTTCGCAGCACTTCAAACAGGTAAGAATTTTTCCACGCGTACACTTTTTTCGTGCGTACTCAACGGAGGCTGAATGTCGACTGATGTCGAGGCGACCCTAGAGCAGGTATTTACCTGCCCAGTCCGGAATTATGTTCTAGGACTATCCCTAAACAAGATCTGATGGTATATAGACGAATATACACAACTCAAAAATTTGGTTTTTGGCCAGTTTTTTGGGATTCTGCCCCACTGTGCGTCGCTTTTTGATCCTTCAATGTCGACTCTTCCTATCATTGTGAAGCAAAATTCACCAAGCGTTGGATTGTTCACCCATGCAAGGGAACGTGAGCTGGGTTTAGACCGTCGTGAGACAGGTTAGTTTTACCCTACTGATGACAATACTTTATTGCGACAGCATTCCTGCGTAGTACGAGAAGAACCGCAGGTACGGACCAATGGCACAATACTTGTTCGAGCGAACAGTGGTATGACGCCACGTCCGCTGGATTATGCCTGAACGCCTCTAAGGTCCTATCCGAGCTGGTCTGCGATGATAGTAATGGGGCACATGCATTGCAAATTACATGGCAATAAAACATTTAAAAGCTTTTAATATTTTTATAATATTATAAGCGATAAATATTTATTTATATGATGCCGATGTATTTATAAAACATAGTCTTTATAGATTGTATGAAAGTAACGTCTATGTTATGGCTAGTTTTTTAATAATCGAACATTATTATATGTGATGACGGTGCCTAAAATCATATTATACGACTTTGGTAACGGGCAAGGTGCTGTAAGTGGTAGAGCAGCTGCCATACTGCGATCCACTGAAGCTTATCCTTTGCTTGAGGATTTGAGATCCTTACAAAACTTTATAATATATATATATATAGATTCGCTTATAATGTGTGTTGTGTTGTACTACTTACTACTATCATCAATTATCATCTATATTATATAGCGAAACATCATGAACAACACACATTGATTGATGGTAATTGATTGATGAGATCATGTCATATATTTGACACTTAAATAACGGGCAAGGTGCTTGTAAGTGGTGTATAACAGCTACCATACTGTAAGACAATTTGAAGCTTTGCTGCTAAACTGTAAAGTTTATATATAGGAAAAAGAGAGAGATAATCTGTGCTGTTGCTGTTGCTGTTGCGGTGGGTGGTGTATGCAAGCAATATAACAGAATATAAAATTATATATGCCATCGGGTATACATACACAATGGAGCCAATGAAGAAAAATATGAAATACTTTCGGCCCATTAGCTGTTCGGTATGAAAAAATATATAAAATTACTACTCTGGCTGCTGATATTAAACACAAACATATAGCAGATGATTATGAATAGAAAACTAAATAATGTGTGCTACGGGTACACGGGCATTCATAAAAAATAACTTTGAGAAAATAATGAAACTGGGAAATATACTGAATAGCTGTCCGGTATGAAGAAAATAAAAAAATTATTCCACCGGTATGAAAAAAAATATTAAATACCTACGGCTGCCTAGCGTACCTAGGTATGATGGTGTGGCATGAAGAAGCATATAAAATAATTTCGCCCGCCTACCTGCCCGATATGATGTGATGGTGGCATGAAGAAAAATATAAAATAATTCCGGCCGCATGGTTTCCCGGTATTAAGAAAAATTAAAAATACCCCCGGTCCGGCCTACCTGCCTGCCCGGTATGGTATAATGGTGGCATCATAAAATACCGCCTAGATGCCACCGGCCGCATGGCTGCCCGGTATAAAGAAAAAAAAAAAACCTCCGGCCGCCTACCTGCTCGGCATGGTGGTGGCATCATGAAATATATAAAATGCCACCGGCCGCTTACCTGACCGGTTGATAGTGGCATGAAGAAAAATATAAAATGTCCACGGCAGCATTGCTGCCCGATATGAAGAAAAATAAAAAAAATCCCTCGGGGTCACGCCGGGGCAGTGAACCAGATCTTGGAGGAGACGACCGCTAGCTCCAAGCCCCAGACCTCTCCGAAGAGACCGGATCAGGCAAGAGGACCGTCTCACCCGTCCTCTGAGCCCATTTCGGTGCAGGCACCCTCCGAGCCCGGTCCGCCTCGACCTCCAGAGACGTTAAGAGACCCGGAGACGAACGAGAGCGGTAATCCAATGCCCTTCACTCCCGTCCCCATTTCGTCTACGAGGGTAAGGATTCAGGACCCGCCGGCGGAGGTGTGTGACCCACCTCTCACCTCCCACCATGCTCCCTTCGTCTCTCGCGCGCCCCATCGTTCGAGGGTCCCATCACCACCGATCCGAGCCGTGAACGAGACGTTTGCCCACCAGCAGCCTCCGGTACTTAGGAGATTTTCTCCCGGTGATCCAGCCGGCCCGTATACCCCTGACACCGCGGGATTATGATGGCAAGGAGCCTTGGAATGTGTACTGGAGGCATTTCGAGGCCGTTGCGCGGGCTAACGGATGGGACACTACGTTCAAGGCTTTGTACTTGATCCCCTATCTTCGTGGTACAGCGTTCAATTTTTATGACACGCTGCTGGACACAACCAGGGACCATTACGGGATTCTGAGTCGGGTAATGGAGGAACGGTTTAGCGAGGAGTGTCAAGTGTCGGTCGCCCACATCCAGCTTCGCGGGCGGTTACAGTGGGCTAACGAAATCTTAACGGAGTTCGCCACCGATGTACAGAGGCTCACGCACCTGAGTTTTCATGACTGTCCTGAGACTGCGCGCAATCGGATTGCCTTAGGGCAATTGCGGACGCCGAAACTCAGCGTAGGGTGAGAGATGCGATCCCTCCAACGTTGGAAGCGGCTTTAGCGCAGGCCACGAGGGTTGAGGCTAGCCGTGACGTTGGGGAGAATGGCGGACTCCGTTATTCCTCATCGACGGGCCATCGGCAATGGAGAAAATGATGAGGAGCAGCCGCGAAACGAATGTCGCCCAGTCTAACGGAGCGCAGACTGACAGACAGACCCTATAGAGTATGTCCAACGTGCTAATACGTTATTCACCCTGTACGCTTTAGCTGCGTTACATAAGGAGGAGAGGAAGTAGTATTGTTGAAGGCATTCTCGATATCCACAAGCACGCCAAGAGCAAAAGCACCCTTCCCCATCGCAATCTCGATTCTACGAATTAAATTGTGTAATGCTGACTCCCCAGGGGACTCCGACGAAATACCTCCAAGCGAGCTGCAACGCCTTGTGAATCACTGCAAGAGGAGGAACAAACAACTGCTGGTGGGATGCGACGCAAATGCCCATCACCTGATATGGGGGAGCACCAACACCAACACAAGGGGTGAGTACCCTTTAGATTTCATTATACTTAATGAGCTAGAAATTAATAATAAAGGCGACAAACCAACCTTTATGAATGCGGTTAGGCAAGAGGTTTTAGACTTAACTCTCTCAAGCGCATTTATAAGCACAAAGATACAGAGATGGCATATATCAAATGAGGTCTCCATGTCGGACCACATGCATATTAGATTCGACATCGAGTCTATCCTAGCTCAAAAAGAGGCTCACAGGGTTCCAAAGATGACTGACTGGGAGCTCTATCGAGAACTCCTAAAGGCACAGGACGTCAACCTTAGCAGTCATATCAGTACTGCAGAGGAATTGGACCTCGCCTCTGAACAACTCCACACAGCTATCATGACAGCCTTCGAAACCACCTGCCCTGTGAAACAAAAAATGGGCACACGAACTGTGCCCTGGTGGAACAGGGAACTGGATAAGAAGAGAGCGGAAGCCAGAAAGCTGTTCAATAGAGCCAAACGCTCCGGAGAATGGGCTGAATACAAGCGGGCCCTCACAAGCTACAACATCGAATTGAGAAGGTCCAAGAGGAAGACTTGGAGGACTTTTTGCGAGGGAATTGACCAGATTCCTGCGGCAACTAGGCTCCATAAGGTCTTATCTAGGGATCACTCAAATGGTATAGGCTCCCTTGAAAAACAAGACGGAACCTACACCGAGAGTGGAGAGGAGACAATTAAACTCCTCCTGGAAACTCACTTTCCAGGCTCTCGTATAATAAATCAAGGCAACGAAATTCCTACCGGGATCGACACACCTGATTATCGATCACAGAATAGGAATAAAAGCCTTGCAGGGAGGATCTTCACTCCCAATAAGGTCAGGTGGGCCACCAACACCTTCAAACCTTATAAATCTCCTGGGGGGGACGACATCTTCCCAGCCCTACTTCAGTACGGCATAGAAGAGCTACTCCCCTCCATACTCAAGGTATTTAGAGCTAGCTACTCTTTCGGATATATTCCAAGAAACTGGAGAGACGTTAGGGTAACTTTTATACCCAAGGCAGGAAAGAGACCCAGCACGCTTGCGAAGTCCTTTCGGCCCATAAGTCTCACATTATTTATGCTTAAAACCATGGAGAAGATCTTACACCTACACCTTAATGAAGGTGCGCTGAAAAGATCACCTCTCCATGCAAAGCAATTTGCTTATCAAGCTGGCAAGTCTACGGAAACTGCCATTCACACACTGGTCAAGGACCTTGAGAAAACTCTTCAAGCCAAGGAAATTACCCTTTGTGTGTTTGCCGACATAGAAGGAGCCTTCTACAACACCTCCTTCGAGGCAATCAAAGAAGCTGCTGTGGAAAGGGGTTTTGAACCTGCCACGGTAAAATGGATTGATTCCATGCTCAAGAGCAGGAGGATAACGGCGAACCTGGGGGAAAAATCGATAACGGTAATAGCCGCTACGGGCTGCCCGCAGGGAGGGGTGCTGTCACCACTACTGTGGTCGATCGTTGTCGACGATCTCCTAGTGGAGCTGACTCGCTCTGGCTTCAATGTTCAGGGTTATGCAGACGACATAGTTGTCACCGTCAGAGGCAAGTATGACCATACTGTCTCGACACTAATGCAAGAAGCCCTGTCCATGATTCGCGGTTGGTGCCTGAGACATCGTCTCAGCATTAATGCGAACAAAACTGTTCTGGTTCCGTTTACCAAGAGGAGGAAGCTAAACCTCACGGCTCCAACACTCGACGATACGGAACTCAGTTTTTCAAGTGAGGTTAAGTATCTAGGGGTAACCCTGGACAATAAACTCACTTGGAACCCACACCTGTCGAAAGTGACTAAAAGAGCGATTACCTCACTCTACATTTGTCGCAGTTTCGCAGGTAAAACTTGGGGTCTGAAGCCGAAGATGGTGTTTTGGCTTTACAGAACAATAATAAGACCCATGGTCACTTATGCATCCCTTGTATGGTGGCCAAAAATAAAACAAAAAAAGGCGGAAGTCGAGCTACAAAAGGTGCAAAGACTAGCCTGTTTGGGAATCACAGGCGCAATGAGCACCTGCCCAACTGCAGCCATCCAATTCCTTCTTAATCTTACACCATTACATCTTCAGGTTAAGAAGGAGGCTCTCCTGGGAGCACTTAGGCTGCAAAGAACCATGGTCTTCAAACCAGGAGACCTGGTGGGACATCTCGCGATAATCGAAGAAATTCGATTAGAGGAGATGACCAAAATATCTGACGTGACCACAACCAAGCTGGACTTCACAAGGCCATTTAGCGTGGTAATCGAAACCCGTCAACAATGGCAAGCCAGTGAGGCGTCCCCACCGAAGGGATCGATGGTGTGGTATACGGACGGATCAAAAACAGATAAAGGGGTAGGAATTGGCGTGTATGGCCCAAGGTGCCGCATTTCAAAGGCACTAGGTAAAACCCCTACCATATTTTAAGCTGAAATATTGGCCATACTAGAATGCGTCAATACCTGCATCAATAGAACCATAAATGGTTCTACTATCTCCATATTAACAGATAGTCAAGCTGCACTAAAAGCGCTCAAGTCCTTCAGTGTAGACTCAAAGCTGGTTTGGGAATGCCTGGAATCCCTGAAGCTTTTAGCAATCCACAACAGGGTTACTCTTATGTGGGTCCCAGGCCATGAAGGCTATACAGGCAATGAAATAGCCGATGGTTTGGCAAAACAAGGGGCGGATTCTGCTCCCATTGGTCCGGAACCCTTCTGTGGCGTGTCTAAATGCCACCTAAAGGGGGCCATAGAAAGCTGGGAGAAGAGGAGCCGTCTCCGGTACTGGAATAATACCCCAGGATGCCGGCAATCGAAGACCTTCATGGGTGCACCGTATGAAAAGGTCGAGAAACTCCTCCACTTAAGCAAACAGAAGCTCAGAATAATTACTGGGATCTTCACTGGACATTGTTCCTTAAGGTACCACCTTAAAAGGATTAGGAAAGCTGACTCTGATACCTGTCGCTACTGTGCGGAAGCCCCAGAGACAGCGGTGCACATCCTTTGTCACTGTACAGCCCTAGCAAGGCTCCGACTAACACAATTAGAGCATGCCTTTCCAACACCTGAACAGGTTTGGAAAACGACTCCCAATAAAATCCTAGGCCTCTATAAGAGGCTAAATTTGGGATAAAATATTGATGGGGATTCACAATAGATCCTAGCGGTCGCGGTGAACGAAAGGCTTTTCAAGCCTGAACGCCCCCTTTCAAACTAAACTAAACTAAACTAATGCTGACTCCCAGGATTTGCCACTCTGGTAAGAGTGCTGATGAACACTGAGCAGACACCTTGTCAACACCTCTCCCCTGATGTATTTTTCAATCAGGAATTCCAGACATTTCTGAAACAAGGTTAGACTGATAGGTCTGAAACTTTTGGTCAGATTATACACTGAGAAAAAAATTAAATAGATTCATTTTAAAATAAAATAAAAACACATGATTTGGCACCAAAATGATTTCAAATTGTTTTAAACATAAATCTGTTTGATATTTTCCTGTCACTGAAAATCAAACTCGGGTCCTCTGGAACATGAGGCCACCGATCTAGCCATTGATCTATAGATAGTAGGGGTTGATTTCAAAGCGAGAAGTTTCTCTGAGTGAGCGACTGACATTCTACGGTTTGTGAAGACTTTTAAACAGATTCGTGTTTGATGCAACCTTATTCATGTTTTTGAATATAAATCTATTTAATCAAACGTTTTTCACTATAAAAATGCTACAAACAGATTTATGTTTGAACTCTTCATTCTATATTTTCTCTGTATAGTCGTCTGCCCTGGTTTGGGAATGAAAATAGCTCTAACCTTCCGCCAGGCAGTCGGTACGTATTCCCAAGTTATGCAGGCCCTATATATTTTTTCCAGGGCCTGGACATTAGGCCTGACTATAATAGTCTTAAGACTCTCTAAGATTTGCTGTCAAATTTCCTTATGATTGGTTAAGATTCGGCCGAATCTTAACGAATCTTAAGCTCAACTACAATCGTCATAATGAATTTTTGACACTTGCAAAAAGTGACATCTCAGTGATATAATAAAGCTATTTGTGCACAATGTCCGCTCATTTTAATGAAGAGCTCATAGAACAAATAAAGGATTCACCTTGCTTGTATGACAAGCAACACAAAAGATATTTTGATGTTAATTTAAAAACCAGTTGCTGGCAAGAAATCGCCACAAAATTAAGTCATACCCGTAAGTTGTTTGTAATTATATTAATTTAAAGCTTACTAACTCAAACTATTAATAGCCGAAGAATGCAAAACAAGGTGGAAGCATTTGCGCGAAACTTTTTCAAGAATATGCAAACCAAAGACAACGGGAAGTGGTGCTGAAGAGGACTCGTGGCCGTACTTTGAAAGTATGAGCTTCTTAAAATCATTTATTAAGCCGAGAAAGTATGTGTAATTATAAACAATTAAACTTTATTATTTCCATATTTCTTCCAGCACTAAAAGCAATGAAACGCAGAGTAGCAGCAGCTATTCTGCTGATGATATTATTTCCCTAAGTGAAGAAAGCGCATTCAACTGTAGCTCGGAGAGTGAGGAGCACATATTGGGACCACCAGCGCCAAAAAGAAAGCAGACTATTCAATCGACTCTGGAGGTGATTGAACAGTCCGCTTTAGCCATAGTTTAGAAAAAAGTGGAAAATAGCTCAGTGGAAACCAACGACACGGACGAACTGATAACGAAAACCGTAGTAGGTTTATTAAAGGATATTATTATTTTTAAGTAGCTTTTAAGTTATTCAGTTCTTTAGGGTCCAGTGGGCTCATGTTCAATCTTTGAACGCGTGTGAAAAACACGGCGTGATTAAAAAAAGTGACATTGTAGATAACAACATAAGTTTCTATTGTTGAAATAGAATATAATAGAAACTTTTGTTGTTATCTACAATGGCACTTTCTTTAATCACGCCGTGTTTTCCACACGCGTTCAAAGATTCAACATGAGCCCACTGGACCCACGACTACGAAGAATTAACAAGACTGTTTTATGTGACTTTTGAATTTTTTATGTTGGTTTTTAAATGTTTATATGGCATGTTATTGAATTGAAAATGATTAATTTTTTTATTAAAAGACAACATTGGAAAACGTAGTGTTTTATTTATAAATTGAAATATTCGCACAATATAGTTCTGTTCTGTGTTGCTTCATTTCCATTGTATCTATGTGCAGTCGTGGAAGGTTGTATGGAGTCAGCTGGTGTGATTTCGGATCTCCACTCAGCCGAATGTTCTGCACCATCAGAATCCACCCTGTCTGTAAACTGCGGAGGGCAATAAACGATGCTGCATAACCTATCCAGCATAATGAAGTTATGCAGGGCTACACATGCTAGTACAATTTTTTCTGCATTTTCTGGCTCCATATTAATTGTGTTTAATAAGATTCTCCAACGAGCAGTCAAAATTCCAAAGGAATTTTCAATTGTTTGACATGCTCAATTGTTTTGACAGTTCAGCTGCAGTGCTCGCGCCGGACAGATGTGCTTGATATTTGCTCCTTGTTTTCGCTTTTGTTTTTGGTTTTGGTCTCTGTAATCCGTGATAATGGCTCGCTTTAACTGCAATAAATGTGATAAACTTATATCCAACAATGGCATTACATGCAGTGGTGTTTGTAATAAGGTGTTTCACTTATCCTGCATTGACATTACTTCGGAGAAATACGAAATAGTGAGAAACTTGAACGGTTTTGTGTGGTTTTGCCATAGTTGCCTTATCACCAGGAAAAATTTTCGTGCGACGATCTGGCTTTCCAAGTTGGACACTTGCGCCTTCTTGTTTCGGATCTGACTGCGAAAATTGACAATCTGGCACTCTTTATTCCTAGATCGCCAGTTCTAAACTCGCCTGACCCTGTCGAGACTGGGTTACGGCGAACATCATCAACGTCATCGAAACCCATGCCCCTGAAAATGAGTGTCCATAAATCCTCGGCGGCTGCCGGTAAGTCATCATTGCAGATGCTGTCCACTTCTACATCGGAAACAGCGGCAGTATCCAAACGGATCACTCGCTCGAAATCTGCGTCGGTCGCTGTTGTAGGCAACGGGCGTTCAGCTATTCCAGCTAACGACGTCACCAATGCGCCGCGTAATAATACCGTTGTGCTATCAACTCAAGCCTGGCCTCCATACAGTCCTTCACCGTCAACTTTGCAGCAGAGCTTTGAGATCTTAAAGCTCTTTGAGTGCAGCAAGAGCGAACCGAACCCATAGAATCCTTCGCCGCCACCGCTGCCGCTCAGCTGTTTATGACAATTCGAGAATTGTATTTTATCGTGTGAAGACGTGATAGATATTTGTAATTGAGTTTTGTGCGATATTAGTGTTTTTTGTACAACGAAATAATAAAAGGATTGACTGGTAAGTAGAATCTCATTGCTTCCAGCACTGCGGAAATACCCTTGGTGTGATAATTAACATATAATCGTGTCCCATGAAAATTGTGGTTAAATTTTCAGTTACGAAGAATTTTTAACGGCTCAATAATTTTTTAGCGGGAAGATTTTTGTGTGATTGAAATATTTGAAAGAGTTTGCATTTCGTAAATTTTACCAAATAGAGTTAGTGATTGTGTTGTAGTTTTGACGAAAACATATAATTTTACAAATTCTTAATAGGATATTAATTTTCTGAACTTGCCTCGCGATATTTTGCGAAAAGATACGTTTCGAAAAGATTACCCTTTTTGTGGTCATGTGTAAACAAATTAGCAAAATATCGAGCTGTGAGTTCCAAAAACTAATGTTCAATTAAGAATTATTTGATTTAAATTAATGCAGTAGTCACGTTATTTAAACAATATCAAATAATATAATAAATAAATACGTTGTAGGAAGCTTCGAAAGCAAATTTAAACGTTTGAATTTTTTATAATAATAAAATATATCATGCGCATTTCCTCTTTAGGAGAATTTAAATAAAATTTTGGCAACGTTTAACACTTCTATTTTTAGATTCACTTGCTCTGCGGGACCAACAAGAGAGAAGGAAAGAAGATTCTGTTCAAATCTCATATCGACAATCAAGACCATTTCAGACATGTCTTTAAATGATCTTGATTGTTGATATGAGATTTGAATGCAAAATATGAGGTGGTTTTCTAGTGGGTGCGAGTCCCACACACCGGGTGAGAGTGGGTATATTGCCCAGTCCCACCTGATGGCGCATAATGCGTTTTTCCCCCTTCGACAAAACACAAAAACAAAAAAAACTTGCAACAAAATATTTTTAATTTTTGATTATTTATTCTTCTCTTCTTTTCCCAATTAGTTCATGTACTTGCGCCATGAAAGCAATCTTCAGGGTGTCCTGATCAACCTCGAACAGTTGTAGCGTGTATGTGTCCAGCACGCCGTAATACCCCGCATTCCTGCCAGTTGTCCCGGAGATGATACTATTGACATTTGCTATAATGCTGTTCAGTCTGTAAAATAAACTTTTATTACATATTACAAATTGGAATCTTTTACATACCGTGAGAAGTGTTCCTCTGCTTTTCTCTTCCTTGAAGAGCTGGATGGGGTCTCCACACCCGAGGCCATGCTGGCTCGGAGAAAAAGAGGCGGCTCTGGCGTGCACACCACTTCTGTCGGTGGCTCCGGAGTCTGAAAGACCTCTGCGGCTGAGAGGGGCGGCTCTGGAGACTCGTTGGTCGGCGAAGATGGGCTGCTGCCCGCCCCAAAGCATGGCTCGAATTGAATATTCGAAACTGTGCTGTAATAAAACTATTATTATTTTACTGCTGTAGATGAACTCTAATAAACCTAATATTTACCTTCGCGGCGCGAGATGAATCCTCAAATAGGACAACGCCTGATAGTAGCACCATGTGGTGTTTTCCTCCATAGCGCCACTCCCAGACTTTGGTCTCTTTCCAGATTCCCTCGCGAAACGGTCGCGAAGAGACCTCCATCTATCTTGACATTGTTTCACTGAAATTAAAAATTGTTATAAGATGGACTTGAGGTAAATAACTCAGAACATTAGCACTTACGTTCTGCTCCAACACAAACGGCTACATCGTCCCAGGCCTTTTCTTTAAGCAGTTTGTTCCTGTAAGATTTGAGAGGCTTGTTATAAATGCATTGATGACCCTCTACCGCCTCAATTAGCTTGAATACAAATTGTTTTCCTGTAAGCACATTAATTAATAAATTTTAGCGTTAATTAAATGTTTATTTTCTTACCATCCATTTTTTTCCAATTCAATGAAACAGCAAACCGAATAATTGCAACCAAAACAATTCACAGATCACAAATTCAAACGCAAATGTCAAATGCACAGCTGATTCAACGAATCCCAACTGGCAGCTGTCAAAGCTCTCTCAGCAAAGCTCCCTCACGACGGTCTGCTGCAACCAGATTATTGACTTTTGCTCTAAATTTCCTCTCGCGACGGTCTGATGGTGAGTCGGCTATGGATTAGCTCCCATATAAATGCATGTATTCAATAGTTGTGCAGCGGCGGCGAAGGTGAAGTTTGACGGTGAAGGATACTATGGGGACCGCCCTTCACAGCCCAGATGGCCCATCTGTTTTGGCTCCAGCTAATTGCCAGTCCGCTGGTGCTTCGACTACCGCCAGCGCGCCGGTACATCATGAGCGAAATTCTACGTCCACTATTCTTAGGGCTGCTATGGTGCCTAGAACTCTTTTTGTTTCTCGACTGGACCCTGATACTACAGAGGACGATGTTTTGAAGCATATTACCTCCAATTCGCTGATCCCGCAACAGTCGGTCTCTTGCAGGAAACTCATATCGAAGGCTCGAATTGGTCATACTCCGTTTGTCTCTTCGTTCAAGATTTTTGTTCGTGAGCAATACTTCGCTGCGATTTTGGATAGTAGCTTTTGGCCAGATAAAGCTGTGGTCAAGGAGTTTGTCCCACAGCCGAGGACAAGTGGCCGAGTAATCTTTTAATTTAAAAAGCCCTAATTATTTTACCTCCATCACTGTTTCCTCCATATGACCCTACGTCGATATATGTAAATGTGTATCGAGCATCGCATGCCGCCAAAAGGACGATATATAATACCTCTTGTAGTTGAAGTAAAGACCACCGCTATTTTTAGGCCTCGTTATTGCGATGTGCTTCCCGTCTATACTTCCAACACAATGAGGAACATTCCATTGACTCTGGTGTTGATCTGCTATTAGCTCAAAATCAGTAGCATTTGGTTCCGACACGTAAATTGGGTACAAAGTTTTCCATATTAAGAAGCAGGTCTCCAGCACTATTCGCCGAACAGTTTCTTTACCCAATTTGTACGACCACGCCAGGTACTGGATACTGACTCCTCGAGCCAAGTGACTGGAAATTGAATTATTGAAATTCATATTATTTTGATACGGAATATCTCTTACGACAACGTGATTGCTAGCCGGCATTCAGGCGGTACTGCCTTTCTTATCGAATTCTTCTGCAAGTTTGTTTTCAACATATCTAGCAGCATATCAAACTTGTCTTTATTCATCCTGCTATGTTTGAAAAACTCCTCCGGATCTTCATTCTTCATTCTTAAGAATGTCCTACTGAAAAATCCATTCACTTCGCGGTCTCTATTAATTCTACGGACACTGCAAGATCTTCTTTTTCTTTGCAAGCGTTGAACATCTCCCACTAATTCAACCAACAAAGCTAAATCACTTAATGTTTCCATTTCATTCCCCATTAATTTAAATTTCTCTCGAATTATCAACCAATTTTTTCACAAACGTCACTTTTGTCAAGATTCCTTATGATTTGTTCGCTCCGGACCGTACCTTTAAGACTTGCCGAAAGATTTCGAAAAGATTTCGAAAGTTAACGAAAGATTCGATAAGACTATTATAGTTGTCAGTGTGGCACTTCATATGATCGTACAAAATCTTAAGCAGTCTTAAGATCTCATAAGACTATTATAGTCAGGCCTATTGATTCACCTGCAACTTTTAGCATTGCAGAGTATATACCATCAAGTCAACAGAAGGTAGAGCGAACTGTATTCTCTCCACCGTAATATGCATCGAGTGTTCCTCAAATTGGCATACTACGACTGGGTTTTTTTGCTTCCGGGGGAATGAATTCCGAATAGAACTTCCATTGAGCTTATCTCACTAGTTGGCTGAAACTCTAGACATCTGTGGTCAGAAAGAGTTTCCTCTTTGAGAACATGCCAGTTGGCAACCAGACCTTCTGCTGTCATATTGGATAGTGTTAGGTATTTTACTTCCTACCGCCTCCTCGTGATAAAGGTGAGGTTGTTGCCTGTTTTTTTCCAAGAGATCGTGCCCCAGAATAAAATCCGATAGGTTTTCCCAGCGGGGTTTGCACTGCCTATTATTCCACAGGGTATGCTGGACATTGGTGTTTCAGATGATGATCAGTCCTAAGCTATTAGAGGTATCGCACAATATTCCGTAGCCACCAAACAGGAGGTGGGTTAAATAAGTCGTAGAGCAGATAAGCAAAAGCAATAATTGTTTCGCACGAGACACCCGACGTTTTGTTTGATGCTTTAACCGCGACAACGTCTTGACTACAGTACTGTTTGACATCATCAATTCGATTCAACTAGGTACAATCATACAAGCTCGCAATCTATCACTTCTTTTATAATGAATGAAATTCCCCCAAGTCACTATCCCAAGACCACAGATGCGCCTTTTGTAAACCCGTGGTTCTTAGAGCCCTCAGAGTCACGAGAGCTCCTCCGCACACGCCAGTATTTTAGTAAAAGCGATACTAAACAATCTTCTCATTTTTGCAATATCAAAGTCGTAACAGCTCTCAGCCTTCCTTGGACTATGACAACTTTTGTAATAAAATCCATCTGAGATATCAAATTTGCTTTCTAAGGTTTTTAGCGATCCTTTTTTTTCTGATGTTCTATAATAATACGAGCAACCCGTTCTGGCCTTCCCGGGTTTTTGCATACTTATAAATGAAAACTTTTTATTTAATTTAACCGATTCATTGGCAAATGAGGAACTTCCCTTTCTTCATCTAGTTCAATAAGGTCATCCTGTTCTAATATCTGGAACGCGTGCATTTGTTGTAACGTATTTTAGAGCTGTTTATATCCCTATATGTAGGTCAATATATTGGATCTGCCATCATGAATAACAAATTTCAATAGCAGATTCGAATTCAGCCACCCTTAAGAAGAATCCACCAAGGTACAGTATGTAAGTTTTTGGATGGAACTCGATCACTAGGACAAGTGATCGAGCTGAAAAAATGATGAATTATTCGATCCGAGAAGCAAGCTGAATTCATCTGTATGGCGCTTGCTTCTCTGCCATAGATCACAGAAATTGAATCATTCGGTCGCCATTTTAGAAATAATTATTAACATATTGTTGTATTGTCATGTAGACTGAATACATGTGCAATGTTGTTGAGAATAGGTTGAGTAGAACTAGTTGAAAAATCGATTGCACAATTTGAAATAATAGTATATTGTGCAACAAGTGCGGTAAGTAGCCGATTGCGCACCGCCCGAGTTGCACATTCTATTTTTCCGCACTAGTGAGGCATGCGACCGTCGGATGAGGGGGGTTGAGGAATGGGCGCGAACAGGGAAAGGGGGGTGTGGGGGGCAGAGCCCCCTACAACAGAAATAATAATAATTTAAGAAATAATTACAACTAGATTATCGCTTGTATCGAGTTTTGCTTAGTGAAAATAAACAAATATTGCAGCAAAGTAATGAGGAAGGTTCTGCGTGCATATTTCAAGTATGTTGCTGATTACCTGGAAATTGTTGAGGACAAAATTTTCAATCCTAAACACTTATAAAAAGGACCATTGGCAATAAAGAGTTTTTCGTAACGAAACCTTTACGCTACTGCAAATGCAAGCGAGAAATATTTCTGCATCTCCTCATTGCTCCTGCAAGTGCAAGTGAGAAATGCATACTCCTGACGTGAAAAGTTACTTGTGCGGCACACAGGGATCTCCGTATCTCTTGTCTTGGGTACCGAGGTGCGTGTTTTATTTTCTGCAGCGTGTTTTTTTGACCGTCGAAAGCACGCAGTGGGAAATAAGCAACTTGCCGCACGCAAACGCGTGCGTTTTAGTGGTACTTATCCCTCATGCGTGCGGAAATAGTATATTACGATACAAGGGCGGTAAGTAGCCGATTGCCCACGATGGCGGCGTTAACAGCCATCATGGGCACTCGGCTACTTACCGCCCGAGTTACGTATGCTACTTTTCAGCACGAGTGCGGGGTAAGTAGTAGGTACCTTACCGCACATGTTTTCATTCGGTAACTCATAAATTACCACGGTGCCCTAAGTAGCCGATTGCCCACGATGGCGGTGTTACACGCACGAGCGAAGCGAGTGCGTTAATAGTCATCGTGGGTAATCGGCTACTTACCGCACCGTGGTTAATTGATGATTTACCGCATGGAAACCCGTGCGGTAAGATACCACTTACCCCGCACGTGTGCTGAAAAAATATTTTCCCTGTACAATTATTTAAACCCCCTATGGGTGAATTTTGAGAAATGCTGAAAACGTGTTCCATTATTTGTATTGTAGAGTAAAGTTTCAAGTAAATCGGATCAAATAATATTTTTCCCAAATACAAAGATTTATTCCCCTGAGGGAGTTGATTTTCCATAAATGGCTGCTACACCCTCTAAGGAATATATCAGTCAATAAGGCTGTGCATTGCCTGTTAGTTACTCACGGAACAGTTTTATAATATACATAGATTGTTTTTTATAACATAGTTTCATTGCAGCAATTTTCCATCTCCCCGATCAATGAAAATTTCAATTGCCTCCACTGTAGGCCACAACTGGTTATTTTTTTGCGTTTATAAGGTTGTAACTTCTTTGTATATCGAGTATTGAAATAAATTATAATATCATATATAGTACACTTTCTTTATTTTCATAGGTCATTTCATTTCTTTCATTTCATATTACTATTGATTTAGCCCTCCCAAACATGCATGAGCACATAAAGGGTTTTTATTTCCGGAGAATAATGTGAAAATGCAGCCAAAGACACCAAATCGATGCGCATAATGTTACAGTGCACAATAACTCCGGTGCCAAAGAGACGTTTTTCAAACAAAGCTAATTTGGCATGAACTCCAACAAAAAAATTTGAATTTACAAGCTCAAGTTCGAGCATTATTTGTGAAAGTTAACTGAAAGATGCATACGTCCCAGAAAAGTTGTTCCTATTTTGTCTCACAACAATTCCCCGTTGTACTGAAGTGTCTGCAAAGCGTGAAAAGAGCAGCTGCAGCGGCGGAACCATTTTGCACTGGGATGCTACTGCATTTTTAATGTCAAGTAAATCTTACAAGTATCCTTGAAATTGTTATTGCACTGAGTCCCTCTTTTTTAAGTGCGTTACTCACAAAACGCCACTGGCTATTCAAATCCCAATGTTTCCTCACGCTTGGTGTGCGGTACTCCATAGCCAGGAGCATTTTTCGACTGACTCAGGCCCCCGGAATCATCTAGGAATTCTGTAATTTGTTTTACTTAAGCGAAAAACCCCTACGGGCTTCAAAAGGAGGTCACTCGGCCTGCAAGCAGCTGATTCCATTATTTTATTAAGATCTGCCTGCAATTGCAGCTCTGGGGAGTGTTCTTGCAAACTGTCTCGCTAATTGTAATAGTTCATTGCAAAGTTAGTGATAACTTTAATTGCTCCTCGACTTTCCCTGTTATAATTGGTTGTTTTCAAATTATTCTGTATTCTCCGGTTTTGTTAATTGAGTATGTACCGGATCACCTCCGTAGTTGTACTCAAACAGCTGTTGGCCAAGAGCTGGTTGTCCGAAATTCGTTTTGGACGTAATATAGGGTGTGCTCCAATTCTTTTGGTGACCAGTGTATTTAATTTTAGCTATAGGAACTTTAGCAATTATAAATGAAATGAGGTTTCCAGGGAATCGTACTCTGTCGACAGACTGTCATCATTAATTCTAAATTATTTAGCTTTGTAGCAGACTGATTCGATTAGTTCAGTTGTTATTGTTTGCTGACGTAAGTCTAGCTACGCGTAATGATGTCCAAATGATGGCACAAAGAAATAAAAAAGGCGATGTTGCTATTTTGCAACATTGTCTAATGTTACACGTCGAAGGTAAGAATTAGGAAAAAGTCTCAATATACATTTAAAGGAACATTTACTGTCCCAAGCTGCTGCTGAGGTAATTAAAAATGAGTCATGGTTTAACATGTGCGTCAGCAAAGAAAGGACCTGACTCATCCGCCAGCATTTGCGCTAGCGAAGAGGTATACGATTCAAAAGTAAAGAGCTAGAAATGTTTGTTTAGGTCGATGGCAGAATAGGCAGGGGTTAAGAAAGGCGTACGCGGGTAGTAATGCCCGTTCTCCAATGGAAATGCCGTCAACCAACCAGTTGGCTGACAAAATGCGTTCGTACATAATTCTATCAATGTAGATGTGAACAGTCAGAAAGCTCTGTTTGTTGTGATCGGTGAAATGCAAAGAAACGAACTAAGTTTTATTTTATTTATTTTTAACAATTAGCTAATTTAGCAGAACTAGCTGGTTAATCCATTTCTTCGTTTCTACACACTTTTACACAATATTTACTTGAGCTTAAGCTCAGTTTTGCTTGAACTTTGACACCTTTCAAGTACTAAATACGTATCTAGGGCCCGAACCACTGCTAAAAAGTGCTGAATTAAATGCGGCAACTCATATGGTTTAACTAACACAAAGGAAAAGTTAGAGCATGTCGACCAAAACACGAGCGAGAAGGGACACGCATTTTATAATGAGAAGGAAAAGGCAGCAGCATGGTTCGTGGTCGGTTTGTCGATGGCATGCCCATTGGAGAGCAGGCATAATTTAGCTAGGATCTTTCTGCCAGCTACTGCGGTTATTCAGTGGTGAAGTGGTGAACTGGCAAAGTAATAGGTTGAGCAATAGGTGAGTGAAGTTTTGTGCAAACGAATGCATGACCGCAGTTCAGATTCGCGAATATAGAAAATATGCATTTAGGTAGTTTTAAGGACAGGTATTAAGTATTTGTGAATGTGCGATCACGAATAAATGTGGTCACTGGTAGCCGGCGTGTGGCGCTGGATACCAGTGAAGGGCGCATGGCGCCCGACGTTGGGATGTGTCCCCTGGTGTGAATCTGGGGCGTGTGGTCGCCCACCAGTTGAGCCAGACGTGTAGCCGCAGGCCAACTGGAAAAAGGGACGTGTGGTCGTCCTATTGCAGGAGCAGGACTCTCCCAGTTTGTTTGTGTGTTTGTGTGCGACTGAGCTCACTGAGTTAAATACTCAAAAGCCTCTCTGTTGTTTCAGGGGCGGCAAAATCAGCAGCAACCGGACTGGGCCTTCAAGGAAAAATATAGTGTACAAGGAAGCCAGTCAATAAAATAATTTTAATGGTGGTTTTAGATCTTTTATTCATTTGTTGGAAAACCCTTTAGTAAAATCCACAACGCGATTTTACAATTCAGAAGTGGTATAAGAAAACCCAATCAGAATATCAGTTATGGATGCTGCTGGTGCCCATTTAGAATCAATTAATAATTTTGATGACAGATTATGACTTATTTATTCATAAGAATTACGTATAATTTACGAATGGAATGGAAAACTGACCACGTATTACGCAACGTTACAATTAAAAGGTTTAGCCCGCAAATGGTATCAAAGTTTGCCATCCATCTCCTACTCTTGGGAAGAGTGGAAGGGTAAATTAAGTGAGGCATTTCCTAAAAGATATAATTACGCGAAACAACTTGGTGAAATGATACGATGAGTGAAAAAAAAAGATGAGAGCATGCTGCAGTATTTTTACGGCAAACTAGCGATGCTTAATGAATGTGAGATTAGTGGCGAAAAATCAGTTTCTTGCATTATCGAAGGAATTTTAGATTTAAATATTCAGAGCTCAGCTAAAGTGGCCAATTTTACGCATCCAGATCAGTTACTCAGATATTTGTGCACCTTTAATGAAGAAAACATCACCCCGAAAATATACAATATAACCAACACAAATAATCACAAAAATTATAAGAACAATAAAAATTGCAAGCAGGAAATGTTACGGATGTGGTGGTAGGAACCATATCGTATATGATTGCCCTGCAAAGAATAGAAATTTCAACAGAGGTGGAAACTATAACCAACAGGAGCGTCACCCTAAGTAAGTTTTAATTTTGGAAGATGAAGGAAATAGAGGTAATAAATACTTTATGACAGCAATTTTAAACGGACAATTAGTCGATGTATACGTTGATTTTGGTGCAAGTTGCAATATTTTAAAACTAGAAACTTTAAAAAAAATTAAACATTAATCACAATTGCGATAAAATAAGGATAAAAGGGTTTGGTGGAAACGTGGTGGAATCTTTAGATGTAGCAGAGAAAGTAGAAGTAAAATTAGGTTTAGCTACAGTAGTAGTAGATTTCGTAGTAGTACCAGACTCATTACTTAAAATAGTCGCGATCATAGGACAACCTTTTACCGAGCAAAAACATATAGTCATTTTTAAAGATTCAGATTGTCTTCATATAGCAGAAAAAGGACTGGAAGAACTTCCGTTTAAAATTAATTCATCACCGGATAAAATAAAGTTTTGACCGGTGAGGTTAATGTTATACCACCAAAGCATTCGGCAAATATTAAATGTAATGCAGAGAAGTGTGGAGAATTTTATATTAATACGAGCGTAAGGATGAAAGAAAATGCAGTGTTTCTTATTACGTTGCGTAGTAAAAACCGACAATGAAAGAGAATGTTATGTACCTACCTATAGTTAACTGTTCAGAGAAAGAATTAATAATTAAACCTAAATATATTTTTGCACGAAGCCAGGAATGTAAAGAGGAGGTAGCGCCCACTGAAATAAAGAGAGTCGAAGATAATTTGAGTAATTTTAAACTTGAAGATTTAAAGATAGGTAAAAGCTTAAATCAAAATCAGAATTCAGTGCTGTTAGATTTACTTCAGAATTACGAAGATTGTTTTACATATTCCTTGAAAGATTTGGGTTGTACTTCAGCTGCTGACTTAAATATTGAGTTAGTTAGTGATAAAGTTATATACTACAAGCCATATAGGATGAATGAATCAACTAGACAAAAAGTCAAAGAAATAGTAGATGAGCTGCTGCATCATAAAATAATCAGAGAGTCTAATTCGCCATTTGCTTCTCCTGTATTGCTGGTAAAAAAGAAAACTGGAGATCATAGATTAAATATGGCCTCTGGGTATTATCAAATACCTGTGGCTGAAGATTCCAAATACAAAACAGCATTTGTAATACCAAATGGACAATATGAATTTAACAGAATGCCATTTGGAATTTCTACAGCACCCAGTGTGTTTCAGCGTATGGTAAATAAAATATGTATAATACTTGGAACACTTAGAGGTACAATTGCAGTGGCTTATTTAGACGACATCTTAATTCCATCGAATGACTTTGGCCAAGGCATGAATCGATTAGAAAATATATTGCAAATATTAAGAAACACCAATTTAACGCTTAATCTAAAAAAATGTAATTTCTACTTAACTTCAATTTCTTATTTGGGATTCGAGATAAATAAAGATGGGATGACGCCAGGTTTGGAAAAGACAAAGTGTATTAGGGAATTTCCGACACCTAAAACGGTTCATCAAGTGAGACAATTCTTAGGACTCACTGGTTTTTTTCGGCAATTTATAAAAGATTATGCTTTAATTACACGGCCTTTAACCAGCTTAACAAAAAAAAATCAGAAATGGACATGGGATTCAAAGGAACAGGAATCATTCGAAAGTTTGAAAGAAAAGCTTACTAGTAGACCGGTTTTGTCAGTATATAATCCAAACGCAGAAACAGAGGTGCACACAGATGCTAGTCAGTTAGGCGTCGGTGGAATCTTAATGCAGAAGTTTGAGGAGAAAATTCACCCGGTTGCATACTATAGCAGAAATACTACGGAAGCTGAACAGAAGTACCACTCTTACGAATTGGAAACACTGGCAGTTGTTGAAAGCTTGAAGAAGTTTAGAGTGTACTTATTAGAGATTGAGTTTAAAGTAGTGACGGACTGCAATGTGTTGAAGATGTCTTCTAAGAAAAAGGACTTGATAGCGAGAATTGCTCGCTGGTGGTTAATGCTACAAGAGTTTACTTTTACCGTGGAATACAGGGCAGGGAATAAAATGAAACACGCAGACGCCCTAAGCAGGAATCCCATAGAAACAGAAAGTGCAATATTGAAAATAGAAGTAGCCGATTGGGTTCTAGACAGTCAGCTAAGTGATGAAAAAGTCAAACTAATCCATGAAATTCTACTCAAAAAACCTGACAGCGAATATGAAAGGAGCTGTTGGATATTCCCCAGTGGAAATCCAAAATGTTGTTCGGGTTAAATAACCAAAACACCAATTTATTTTCAAACTGATTATTTATTTACACTCGTTCCAACTAACAAGGCTAACTTGGTATTTTTCTATATTCGAGCGAACTCCTCCAATAGAACTCACTTTTGATCTTAGGTTTAATTCCCGACGACTAAGATTGGCTCGTTTTAGGATTTATTCTGACGACCTTTCTGGCTTAAGGCTTGCGACGAACTCTCTGTGTACCGCTCGCTGGGAACTTCGGGTTCCCTGCCAGCCGTTCACAGGTTCTGCTGAGTTCGCGCTTCCCATGCGGCGTGCAGCATTGGAATTTGTCGCCGCTTCGTCGTGGGAAACGCTCGCTCAGCGCAAATGTTTCCACGCGCGTTTGGCCCAGACGAAATCTGAGCCGTTGCTCGCGTTATCTTGTTCGTTCAGGAATTTAACTGCTGTTTCGTTATTGTTAACAGCGGTTAAATTCCCTAATTATAATATGACAATAATTTAAATATTATTGTGTATTGTGTAATTCCGTTACACAACAATCCTTCCCCCTTTGAAAAAGAGGGTTATTCTTGAGAGAGGAATAACTCTCGGGGATAGGACGGTAGTTGAGCATAAGTGGAGGAGTGTCGCTTGGATTACATGTTTTTTACAAATATTAGCTTATACTATCGCTTAGAAATATTTTCCTTTATATATTCCCTTATAGGGTTATGTCACAACGTTACAAGGATTGTTGTTTACCTTACCGGGGTATTCTAAATTATACAAACATGTGTGTATGCACAAAAAAAAATTTTTTTTTTCTTTTTTTTTATATATATAATTGTAAAAAAAAATTTTTTTTGTTATATTTTTTTGGCTGACAATAATTATTGTTATAGTTTCGTACTATGTGTAATACGGGAGAACTCTTGCGTTCTTACAAATAAAAGTAACGCTAAAAATGTGCTTAGCTGGGTATGGCTAATCATATATACATTTTTTTTTTTTTTTTTTTCAATTTTCCGAATTTCGGAAAGAATCAGGATTAATTGTTAAACGAAACCGCGTAATGATCAATCTACTTCCGCTGCTTTTTATATTTTGTTTTGTTTTTTATTTCCCATTTTTCATCGAGGCACTTTTAGTTCAACCGCAAATATTTTCGGTTATCAAATATGCATAAGTATTGTATAAACGCAATTGCATTCTGATGTAAGGGGATATCCCAAACATCAGAAGGCAATTGCAGGCGGTATTCCGGTCACCAAACGTTTAACTCATATTGAGCTTAGACAAGGGCCTTGTTCTATATACATAATTGTTATTGTTTCAACCTATTCGAAGTAAGGCTTGAGGCGGTTGTTGTGTACCACCTTTAGTTTTCTACCCATGCGTATAGTGGTATTCACTGATGACGGGGTAGCGGTTACTAGATAAGGTCCTACCCAGATTTCTGAGAGCTTATGTTTTCTGGTTTCGCTTTTCAAGAGGACCTTATCCCCCACATGGAAAGAAAGGGGTTTAGCAGATTTATCATAGTACTCCTTGGATTTATTTTTACTTGTTAGAATATTTTTCCGTGCTGTGGCATACGATTTTTGTAACCTGTACCTGAGCATGTGATAGTAGCTCTCGTGGTTATAGACAGGTTCAGGATCGCGTTTTAAATTTGATGGAACGTCTGCCGTGAAGCCATATAGGCAGTCCATTGGGGTGAGTTTAGTCCCTTCATGTATACTGTTATTGTATACGAAAGCGGCAGTTCGCAAGTATTGATCCCACGCTTTTGGGTTTTCATCCACCGTCGTTCGCAAATATTCTATTAAGGGTCTATGTGCCCTTTCTAGCGCACCATTTGATTGGGGGTGATACGCAGAGGTCTGTAATTTTTTCACCTTTAATAATTTACACACCTGTTTAAACAAATCACTCAGAAAATTTGTTCCTTGATCGGTGACTATTTTCTTGGGAATGCGGTAGCGCGTGACGATTTCGTCAAAGAAAATTTGCGCTATTGTTATTGCTTCCGCATTTGGTATAGCATACCAGTCGACAAATTTTGTGAGGTTGTCCTGGAAAGTGAGAATATATTTATTCCCAATATTTGACTCCTCGAGTGGACCTACTATGTCCATATAAACCTTGTCGAAGGGTTGCTCGGCGATGTCTGTTATGATCATCGGCATTCGGACTTGTGGAGAAGCTTTCAATTTTTGGCACTTTGGGCATCGTTTGATATAATTTTTTATATCTCGCAACATATTTTTCCAACGATACTTACGCTTTATTTTCTTGTAAGTCTTAATCACACCCTGATGACCTCCGAAAAGTGAATCATGATAATCATGTAAAATGATTTTAATTTCTTCGGGGTTCGTTATTATCTCGGGGTCTTTGCGTTTTTCCTCGAATGGGGTGGTTGGAGTTTTGTCGTATTCAGGCTCCGTATGATTTAGGGGCTCTTTATCGTGACATTCTTCTATCTCTAGGGCCTCTCTCTTTGCCTGTATTTCCTCTTGTGCTTTTTTCGAGGCCTGTTCTTTATTTTTGGGGGTTATCTGGGCTTGAGTCCTAGTAACTGCGCTAATTATTCGTAATTTTTCCAAATCGGGGTGTTCTTCCTCCGTATCGGAATTTATTCTGTGGTGTACTTGAGCCTTTACCGTGAAGGTTTGGCTTTCTTGGTTTTCGTTTTCTTCCCGCGGAATACGACTTAAAGCGTCTGCATTCGTGTTGTATTTTCCGGGCTTGTATTCGATGGTATAATCGAACTCGGATAGCTTATGGTGGAACCTCACCAAGCGGGATGTGGGATCTTTCACGTTGAAGACCCCCTTAAGAGGTTTATGGTCGGTGTAGACTGTAAATTTTCTACCCTGAAGGTAGCATCTGAAATTCCGCGTTGCCCAGACAATGGCCAACAACTCCTTTTCTATCGTGGAGTAATTTTGTTCGGCCTTGTTTAATGTACGGCTGGCGTAGGCTATGGGCTGGTCACTTCCTACTTCTCCCTGAGAGAGGACAGCACCTATAGCTTCGTTGCTTGCGTCAGTCGTTAAATTAAAAGGTTTACTAAAATCAGGATATATGAGGAGAGGAGGGGATACAAGGGCATTTTTAATGGTTAAAAATGCGTCTTGACATTTATCGGTCCATGTAAATTTGACATCCTTGCGGAGCAAGTTAGTTATTGGACGGGCTATTTTTGAAAATTCGGGGATGAATTTGCGATAATAATTGGCAAGTCCTAAAAAGGACTGAACTTGTCTGACTGTTCGGGGAATTGGAAAAGTTTGCACACATGCCGTTTTGCTGGGGTCTGGGAGTGCTCCTTCATTGGAACATTTATGTCCCAAATAGACTACCTCTTTGCGGAGAAATTGGCATTTCTCCGGTTGTAATTTAAGGTTGTTCTCTCTCAACCTATCGAAAACCTTTCGCAGTTTTGAGTTATGGTCCTCTAAGTTTTTCCCATAGATGACTATGTCATCCAGGTAAACAAAACATTCGAGGCCTTGAAGGCCGGTTAGGACATAGTTCATGAGGCGCTGAAATGTAGCTGGGGCTCCTTTGAGCCCGAATATACGCTTAAATTCGTAGTGCCCGTAATTAGTGCTGAAAGCGGTTTTGGGACGATCTTTAGGATCGACCAGCACTTGATGATAAACACTGGCCAGATCAAGGGTGGTAAAATACCTTGAATGACCTAGTTGGTCAAGTATATCTTCGATCCGGGGGAGAGGGTATGCATCGCCGATCGTTTTTTCGTTTAGTTTCCGAAAATCGACTGCTACTCTCCATCTTTTTTCGCCATCTGGTCCCGGCTTTTTGGGGACTACTAAAAGCGGCGAGTTCCAAGGGCTTTTACTTGGTTGTACTATGTTGTTTTTGAGCATATCTTGTAGCTGCTCATCTATAATGTTGCGCTGTATTTCTGGTAACCTATACCTTTTTTGGTTTATTGGTGCTTGATCTTGCACCACTGGAATTAAATGAGTGACGGCATCAGTATGTGTCAGATGGTCACCCTTTAAGTAGAATATGTCATTATAGCCATTGCATATTTTTAAAATTTCAGCTCTTTCTTGGCTGCTAAGGTTGGGGCTCAGGTGGAGTACTTCCTTCAACCTGGCTATACGTTGTTTTAGGGCGGGATCAGTTGGATATTTGTAGTCCGCGTTTGGGTAGCGGATATAATTAAGAGTAGCTTTATTATTTTCAGTACCCTTTTTGGCTGCTTTCGGCCGTTTAGCTTGTGCTTCATCGCTCTTGAGGCGTGTTTGGGGTAATTTTTCCCTTGCTTTGTAGTTTTCCTGAATTGATAATTCCGCATTTTTCATTGAGCATTTTAAATATGACTCTGCAATTTCACTTGGTGCTTCCTCTACGGGATGCATCGGGACTATAGAGTAGTCATTAACTGGAACCAATTGTAATACTATGTTGGTCAGAACTACCCGAAAATTATTGGCGTTGAGAATTCCAATCTTTGCTTCTTCCTTCTCTGAGGAAATGATACTGTTGGCTAGGAAGACTCCATCGCCTACCTCCTGGGATAGACAGAGCATTTCTCCCTGTAGTATCAACGGTATTCTAGCCACCATCTGTGATCGCGCAGGTACGCATATTGATTCTTTCAGAATTATTATATGCCGCCTGATCTCGTCGACCAGAGGTGTATTCGCTAGTAATTGTTGTTTGCTTTCCCGTGACGTTTCTGGAGCCCGACAACCATCATCCGTTACTTGGGATGACTCAAGAACATGGCAAGTGGACAGCTTAACCCCTACGGATTCCATCTCTTTTGCCTGATCCTTGGTTTTGGTTGCTATTTGGGGACAGATTGTTTCTGTCTCGAAAAGTATCGGAAAAGAAAATTCCTCTGAAATAATTTCCGTGCGAGGAAATCGAAGTGTTTGATTAGGACCTTCAACGTTGCAATGTTTTGATAGGAAATCATTTCCTAATAGTCCGTCGTGGGACAACTCGGGAAGATTGTCAATTACCTGAAAACCGCAGGGAATTTTAGCCACTCTTTTGTTCGGCAGTTTTGTTATAACATTTCCCTGGCAGCTTCCCAGAGTTCGTCCCTTACCAAATGGAGATTGCAGGGTATATTTTTTCTCGGAGTTGATTAACTCGAGTGACTTTAAAGCTTTCTTTTTAATTAAACTTATCTCAGCGCCTGTATCTACCACTAGCTGTGTCTTCTTATGGAGACCAATATCTAGCGGGAGCTCCACTATGGGAGTACTTGGCTTGGGCGGCTGAGAGTACCCTGCATTTTGACTTTTAGTATTTAGAGTCGAGTCGGGGATTTCGGACTCGACTGAGTCTCGTTTCCCTGGGTTCTATTTTCCCATTTTATTTTTTGTCTACAGTTTTCTAATTTGTGCCCGCGTTGTCCGCAAAATTCACACCTGATTCGGACGTGATTTATGCGGGTGTTCCCTTCATGTGGGGCTCGATTATTGCGCCCTTGGCTTTGCTGACTGCTAGTGGGTCTGTTACCAGAGTCGGGGCGCGATTCGTTGTACGCATTGTATCCGCGCCTGTAATTTTGCACTTGCTGGGAATTACCTCCCTGTCGATAATTTGACTTTATCGGATCGCGGCGGCACTCGTGGGCTTGGTGCCCATACTCTTTACATTTTTCACAGACCGGAGTATTTTTCCGTTTTATGCAATCGGAATATGTGTGACCTCGTTTGCCACAAAAACTGCAAATAGTTTTAGCTATTAGTTCGTGTGATCTATCTAGCTCTGTTGATTTGTATACCTGCTTAGATGCATTTTGTGTCGGCCTGTTTGAAGTTTTAGCGTCAGAATTAGACTCGTGCGGTCGAGACTCCGAGCGATTTTCAATGTAATTGAACCTTTCACTCGTCGCCTGGACCGGGGGTAAAAAGGATGCACTTGCATTTTCAGATGCAGGCGGGGTAGTGTAGGAGACATTCGCAATTTGGGGAGCAAACCCAAATGCGCTTTGCTGAAGCCTCTCCATATCGAGGGCTTTTCTTACGAGGTCCTCAAAGGTGCTCTCGTTTTGTTGCAATAAGTATTGGCAAAGATGGGGATTACTAACCCCTTTTTTAAGCGCGTTCTTCGCGAAATCACCTAATTGCCTTTTCATTGAAGGCGATTCAACCTCGCCGTATTTCGTGTCTACTGCCTCCTTGCATTGGGCTAAAAGATATTTTATCCGCTCGATAAAATTATTCAATGTTTCCCGAGAATTCTGTCTGGAGTTGATCAAACGATCTACCAGCTCCTCGTATGTTTCTCGTGGCAAATAAGCACGATTTAAAATTTCCTCCAAATCTTGAAACGTAGTTGGAGTATTTGATAGGAATAGGTCATGCGCGTTTCCACGGAAACGCGTCGGAATAATTTGGAGAAAGGCCGCCTTCTCTTCCTCCGAAGTAAGGCAGAGTTTTACCTGCCTGCAACAACTCAAGAATGTACGGAGCTCTTGGCTCAAATTGGGGCCTGAGCCCGAAAAAATCGGCACTGCTCTTGAGACTAATTCAGTGATTTTTCGGTAATCCGCCATATTTTCGTACTTTTGTCTAATTTTGAGACTTGCGGGTGAACTAAACGCGTCTTGGGATTGATAAGAATTGGATAAGAGCGATTCTCCTAACCAATTCAACACTACCTCGGTCGTAGATTGATCACCCGCGTTTACACTATCAGCACTTGTATTTAATTCACCGCTTAAATCTAACACTTTAGAACTAGAATTTTCTTGACTAATATGTTGGAGAGAGCGTGAATATCCCTGGAAATCTAGGAGGGCTTCTCTGAACTTGACAGTGTCTTCTTTTAATTTTTTAATTTGAGCTTCTCTTAGCTCGCGAGTTCGATCGATATTTTTATCGAGATCGTCGCACTGTCTGACTGAGATTCCTCCGGATATTCGCGCTTTCTCTAATGCGTTATTTAATTGTTCTTCAAGACTTACAGTTACTTTTCCTGCTGGCCTGGGGATGATATTGCCGCTCCTTAGGCGAAGTCCTGGCTGCTCTTGAAGACCTGGTATTGATGGGGCTGCTGATGCTGCTGCTTCCCTCGTTGGGGTTGATGAAGAATCCCTCGGCGGTTGAGATGAGCTGGGATTATTAAAGTTGATTGTAGACGGCTGCTGCGGTGATGGTTGCTGCTGCTGTTGAGGTTCCCTCGGCGGTTGAGGGGGAGTTGTCGTCTCGTCGGAAGGTGTAGGGTGGTCCAGCGCTGCAGATTTGGACGTCTTCTGTGGGTTATGCCGGTCCGGCATTCATCCGCTTCACTTGAAGTTTTTGGGGTAAATTCCTCGTCTAAAGTTGTGGGCAGGGTTGAAGCCCGCGTTATTCCAACGATGTGTACCTCTGGGTACGTTGCGGAGGAGAACGCTTGCCTTTTGACTTAGGCTGAAGCGCTTATAGTTGTTCTAATCTGTGTGCTGGAGTTCCAATAGAGGCCTCCGGAACCAGACTCAGTTCCGGATGAGAGGGTAAGGGTGTCTTGCCCGTCTCTCTATTTCGTAGGAGAACTTGTTCGTAGTCGGATCAGGGCCTTTTCAAGTACTTATGATTCTGTAATGCATAGAATCGGGCTTCCCTGATCCTACCGGCTGCGCCAAAATGTTGGATATTCCCCAGTGGAAATCCAAAATGTTGTTCGGGTTAAATAACCAAAACACCAATTTATTTTCAAACTGATTATTTATTTACACTCGTTCCAACTAACAAGGCTAACTTGGTATTTTTCTATATTCGAGCGAACTCCTCCAATAGAACTCACTTTTGATCTTAGGTTTAATTCCCGACGACTAAGATTGGCTCGTTTTAGGATTTATTCTGACGACCTTTCTGGCTTAAGGCTTGCGACGAACTCTCTGTGTACCGCTCGCTGGGAACTTCGGGTTCCCTGCCAGCCGTTCACAGGTTCTGCTGAGTTCGCGCTTCCCATGCGGCGTGCAGCATTGGAATTTGTCGCCGCTTCGTCGTGGGAAACGCTCGCTCAGCGCAAATGTTTCCACGCGCGTTTGGCCCAGACGAAATCTGAGCCGTTGCTCGCGTTATCTTGTTCGTTCAGGAATTTAACTGCTGTTTCGTTATTGTTAACAGCGGTTAAATTCCCTAATTATAATATGACAATAATTTAAATATTATTGTGTATTGTGTAATTCCGTTACACAACAGAGCATTCATAAAGATTATAAATTGGAAGATGGTCTAATTTAAAAAGTAACTGAGAAGGGGTTAAAATGGCTTGTACCCAAGGATATGAGGGCTCAAATAGTACGGACATGTCATGATGAATTCGGACATTTCGCTCTAGAGAAAACCCTAAAGAAGATATCGGAGAATTATTGGTTTCCAGATATGAAGAAATATATACAAAGATATATTGATAGTTGCATAGGATGTTTATACAATAAAGTACCTAAGGGAAAACGGGAGGGCTAGCTACACCCAATTGATAAAGGAACAAGACCTTTTCAGACAATTCATATGGACCATTTGGGTCCCTTTGTGAGGAGTACAACAGGAAACAAACATTTAATAGTAGCTGTAGAATCTTTCACAAAATACATCATGTTATATCCACATAAAACAACAAATACTCAACCAGTTTTGAAGTTCATAGAGCAGATAACTAACCAATTTGGAGTACCACAAAGGATTATAACAGATAGAGGAACGTGTTATACTTCTAAAATGTTTAAGACTTACTGCAAGAGACGAGGTATAAAACATATGTTGACTGCTGTTGCAACGCCAAGAGCAAATGGACAAGTGGAAAGTACAACTCCACTATTTTAACAGCTTTGGCTACTGCCACTAAAGAAGACAATAAATGAGACAAGGAATTAAGTAGGATACAATTTGCTATAAATAATGCTGAACATAGCATCACGAAGAAAACTCCTAGTGAGTTACTCTACGGTTTTAGACCGACAGCACCTGCCGACGCACAGCTTAGCAATACTGTAAGTTTGTCACCAAATACAACAAAGGATTGAGAAGAGGAAAGAAGAAAATTGGCAGAAGGAGTTAAGTATAGCCAACAAAAACAAAAGAAACGGTTTGACAAACGAAGAAAAACAAAGCATAGTTTCTGTGAAGGCGAGATAGTACTAATAAAAAAGGGTACAGTATTTGAAGAGCAAAGGAGGAAGTTGTCACCAAAATATAAAGGACCGTTTGGAATATTGAAGACCTTGCGAAATGATCGTTATGTGGTGGGGGAATTTCCAGGATCAACGCGATCCGCTCGATCAAAATTTCGAAGTATCGAAGCTGTCGATAACCTAAAGAAGTGGATACCGAAACGGGGAAAGCCAGTCTCAGATATTGACAACGAAGTCTAAGATGAACGAGGGCGTTCATATCATCAGGATGGCCGAACTACTAGAAATGTTTGTTTAGGTCGATGGCAGAATAGGCAGGGGTTAAGAAAGGCGTACGCGGGTAGTAATTTAGCTCGGATCTTTCTGCCAGCTACTGCGGTTATTCAGTGGTGAAGTGGTGAAGTGGCAAAGTAATAGGTTGAGCAATACGTGAGTGAAGTTTTGTGCAAACGAATGCGTGACAGCAGTTCAGATTCGCGAATATAGAAAATATGCATTTAGGTAGTTTTAAGGACAGGTATTAAGTGTTTGTGAATGTGCGATCGCGAATAAATGTGGTCACTGGTAACCGGCGTGTGGCGCTGGATACCAGTGAAGGGCGCATGGCGCCCGACGTTGGGATGTGTCCCCTGGTGTGAATCTGGGGCGTGTGGTCGCCCACCAGTTGAGCCAGACGTGTGGCCGCAGGCCAATTCCAAAAAGGGACGTGTGGTCGTCCTATTGCCTGAAAGGGGGAGCAGGACTCTCCCAGTTTGTTTGTGTGTTTGTGTGCGACTGTACTCACTGAGTTAAATACTCAAAAGCCTCTCGATTGTTTCAGGGGCGTCAAAATCAGCAGCAACCGGACTGGGCCTTCAAGGAAAAATATAGTGTACAAGGAAGCCAGTCAATAAAATAATTTTTCAGCACACTTGCGGGGTAAGTGGTACCTTACCGCACGGGTTTCCATGCGGTAAGTCATCAATTAACCACGGTGCGCTAAGGAGCCGATTGCCCACGATGGCTATAAACGAACTCGCTTCGCTCGTGCGTCTAACACCGCCATCGTGGGCAATCGGCTCCTTAGCGCACCGTGGTTAATTTATGAGTCACCGAATGGAAACATGTGCGGTAACGTACCTACTGCTTACCCCGCACTCGTGCTGAAAAATAGCATACGTAACTCGGGCGGTAAGTAGCCGAGTGCCCATGATGGCTGTTAACGCACTCGCTTCGCTCGTGCGTCAACACCGCCATCGTGGGCAATCGGCTACTTACCGCCCTTGTATCGTAATAAACTATTAATGGTGGTTTTAGATCTTTTATTCATTTGTTCGAAAACCCTTTAGTAAAATCCACAACGCGATTTTACACTAAGCTGCTATTCATGTTTCTGTTCCGACTTTTTTGGACTTCCAATTACTCATAGTGCTTATTAATATGGTAGATTAGTGGCGTGGCGTGGATTTCAGGCGAGAAGATTAAATGATTAAATCATCTGTAACCTAGTTTACACCAAGAAAAAATACTTCTAAATTTTTCTACGAAAAGTATCGTACAAAGAGAATTTTAAAATTTTCTAAGTACATATTTAAGAATTTTTTTCTAAAATTTGAAATACTTTCGTATTTGCTATAATATTATATAATATTATACGTTTTTACGAAAGCAATGCAAACTGATTTCGTAAATAAGACTCATACATCAAAACAACGAGAATTTCGTAAATTTAAAAACAATGTATTGTAACTTATGAAACTTTGTAAAATCTCCGAAATCTAAATAGTATATACATATATAAAATTTCATCTTTCGTATGTTTGTGTCCGCAAAACTCGAAAAATCGTCGATTAATTAACTTGAAATGTTTACAAAACTTCGAGAGTGCGTCGATATTGAGGGGGCCTTTGACAATGCCACGTTCTCCTCCCTATGTACCGCAGCCAAAGCGCATGGGGTGGACAACCTACTTGTACGTTGGATACACTCCATTCTAGATGAACGCTTACTCTTTTTGCACTCATGCTGTCACAGAGACTACTAATCGCGAATGGCACGGACGATACCAGGGCTGAGGTAGGCAGAGGATGCCCCCAAGGAGGCGTACTGTCGCCCCTGCTCTGGTGCTTTCTAGTAAACTCGCTGTTGGACGAGTTACAGTTGGTAAAGGAAGCTGAACAACCTTAAACTTCCAATCTTAAAGGGTGTTACAATCCAACTCTCCACTGTAGTTAAATATCTGGGAGTAATCCTAGACAGCAAGCTCATGTGGAGATCACATGTCGAACAAAAATCCACCCGAGCATTAAATACCTTTTGGTAATGCAGGCGGGCCTTTGGGAAGACATGGGGTCTGAGACCGGTAGTCTACTGGCTATATACCGCTGTTATTAGACCCACTATAACTTATGCGTCTGTGGTCTAGTGGATCAGGACATGAAAAACATCACAACAGAGTACATTGAGAGGTATGCATAGGGATAACTGGGGCCTTCAGCTCCACGCCTGGTGTAGCACTCAACGGAATGCTCAACTTGCGGCCACTGGACATCGCAATCCAGGAAGAAGCAATGAAGGAAGTCTGTCTTTTGAAATGACAAGGACTCTGGCACGACAATCACAGAAACGGCCATGCTGATCTATCACGAAGGCTCCAAGAAAACTGTGACTCCTACAGTATGCCAATGGATAATGTGTCACCGGCACCACTGTTCGAAAGGGATTATCACGTTGAAAGGACGAAGAGAGGACTGGGAAAACCCACACCATATACTGGAGAGTTTTTCCACTGTCTTCTATACATACGGCTCGAAAACCTCTACCGGTACGGGCGCTGGATGTTGTTTAAGCAACGAAACCAAACACTCACATCCTCTCGGAGATTTTGCGTTGGTTTTCCAAGCGGAAATCATCGCTATTCTGAGTGCAACATATTGGATAATTGATCAGAGATGGCGTGAAAAGAAAATTGGTATCTGGTGCAATGCGAAATCCTATCACGCGTTCAAAATTTGTCCTGGAATGTAAGAAACGACTGCAGCAGGTAGCTCGCTACAATGAAAACTCTGATAGCCTTGCAAAGGATGGCGCGAAATGCAGCCACTTTGGACCGGAACCACAGATTGGCGTGAATTCTGCAATAGTAGAAAACTGGATAACTCGGCACATGGAGAAAATCCATGCGCAGAGATGGTCCGTGTTACAAACTTGTAGACACACCACACTCCTTATAGGTCGTCCCGATAAGTGCACAGCAGAAACTCTACTGAAATTAAGCAGGAAAGAATGCAGGAATCTGGTAGGGATTGTAACAGGGCATAATATATGTGGCAAATATCTAAATACCCTGGGAATCGTCAGTGACCCTACATGCGCGTCGTGCAGGGAGGATGAGGACAGCGCAGAACAATTTCTCTGCGATTGTCCCGCGATCTCCCAAGCACGGCGCACGAAGCACCTCGACCCCTATCCGAGGTTCTTCAGTTCGGGATTTAACGGTTTTTGATATAACGATTGGACCGTCAAATCACACTCGCGTGTTTGTACATCAGGTGTGAGATTTATTTGTTTATGAAGTCAATCCCGCTCCCGTTATTTGGTTGCGATACCGATGGCTTAAGAAGACTTTCAGTCAGTACAGCATAATTTGATGACTTACTCATGTGTCAGTGCGATTTTATCCGTTTACTTTAAAAAAAAATAATTCTGAATCGAACGCGATTGTTGTTTATACGTTACTTTGCAAGATAAGAATTAGTCCGTAAAGGGTCTTAACGTCGATTTTTCCGCCGCCTGTGGGCAACTGTGTGGCTTTCTTGATTTCAGACCTTAAGTTTGTGCGTTAGTTAGCACGAGAGGCATTAATTTGTGAAGACGTTTACTCGTTTCGTGTGTCTTTTTGGATTTTGTACGTTAAGTTTGCACGAGAAACATTAATTTGTGGAGACGTTTACTCGTTTCGTGTGTCTTTTTGGATTTTGTACGTTAAGTTTGCACGAGAAACATTAATTTGTGAAGACGTTTACTCGTTTCGTGTGTCTTTTTGGATTTTGTACGTTAAGTTTGCATGAGAAACATTAATTTGTGAAGACGTTTACTCGTTTCGTGTGTCTTTTTGGATTTTGTACGTTAAGTTTGCACGAGAAACATTAACTTGTGAAGACGTTTACTCGTTTCGTGTGTCTTTTTGGATTTTGTACGTTAAGTTTGCACGAGAAACATTAATTTGTGAAGACGTTTACTCGTTTCGTGTGTCTTTTTGGATTGTGTACGTTAAGTTTGCACGAGAAACATTAATTTGTGAAGACGTTTACTCGTTTCGTGTATCTTTTTGGATTTTGTACGTTAAGTTTGCACGAGAAACATTAATTTGTGAAGACGTTTACTCGTTTCGTGTGTCTTTTTGGTTTTTACGTTAATTTTGCACGTGAAACATTAATTTGTGAAGACCTCTACTCGTTTCGTGTGTCTTTTTGGATTTTGTACGTTAAGTTTGCACGAGAAACATTAATTTGTGAAGACGATTACTCGTTTCGTGTGTCTTTTAGGATTTTGTACGTTAAGTTTGCACGAGAAACATTAATTTGTGAAGACGTTTACTCATTTCGTGTGTCTTTTTGGATTTTGTACGTTAAGTTTGCACGAGAAACATTAATTTGTGAAGACGTTTACTCGTTTCGTGTGTCTTTTTGGATTTTGTACGTTAAGTTTGCATGAGAAACATTAATTTGTGAAGACGTTTACTCGTTTCGTGTGTCTTTTTGGATTTTGTACGTTAAGTTTGCACGAGAAACATTAACTTGTGAAGACGTTTACTCGTTTCGTGTGTCTTTTTGGATTTTGTACGTTAAGTTTGCACGAGAAACATTAATTTGTGAAGACGTTTACTCGTTTCGTGTGTCTTTTTGGATTGTGTACGTTAAGTTTGCACGAGAAACATTAATTTGTGAAGACGTTTACTCGTTTCGTGTATCTTTTTGGATTTTGTACGTTAAGTTTGCACGAGAAACATTAATTTGTGAAGACGTTTACTCGTTTCGTGTGTCTTTTTGGTTTTTACGTTAATTTTGCACGTGAAACATTAATTTGTGAAGACCTCTACTCGTTTCGTGTGTCTTTTTGGATTTTGTACGTTAAGTTTGCACGAGAAACATTAATTTGTGAAGACGTTTACTCGTTTCGTGTGTCATTTTGGATTTTGTACGTTAAGTTTGCACGAGAAACATTAATTTGTGAAGACGTTTACTCGTTTCGTGTGTCTTTTTGGTTTTTACGTTAATTTTGCACGAGAAACATTAATTTGTGAAGACGTCTACTCGTTTCGTGTGTCTTTTTGGATTTTGTACGTTAAGTTTGCACGAGAAACATTAATTTGTGAAGACGTTTACTCGTTTCGTGTGTCTTTTTGGATTTTGTACGTTAAGTTTGCAAAAGAAACATTCTACATTCTACACCAAGAACTAACTGGATTTTTTACGAGCCCAGCCGCAAGGTATTCCTCATGTTACTACTTAGTTTAGATATCGTCCCTTTATACCAGAACAATGAATGTGTGTGTGTCGGTTTCTGGCCCTCCTAAATGAATTCTGCATTCCCTCTACTTACGTAGTTTAAAAATTCTGCGTTCACAAAAACTTTGCATTCCGAAAGATTTATCACACCAACTAATAAACGCAGAAACAGGAAATTATCACTTTCATCAATCTAGCATAAGGCGCACGATATTTATTTACTCGAAATGAGTTTAATAGCTGAATTATATATAAAAGTCTAATAGGAATCCTGTACATGAAATACAGACATTTCAAGTCAATTCGACTAAACTCGAATAATTCCACCCTAGCGTACAGTGCATTTTTTTTTTCATGAAAATCTTTTCTTCAGATGCATTATTCCATTCAGTCATCTAGCTCAGAATGCGATTGTAAAGTTGGTTCGCTATTCCAATCGTTTAACGAATTATATGAGAATGCATGCAATTGGCCACGAATCAATGGTGAAAACATAAAAAGAAAATTCACTCGCACGATCGACACATCTACAATTAACGAAGAGGAGAAACAATCCAAAGATTTAGCCGAAAAACTAAAAGCTTTGAGAAGTAGTGAAGTGGTGTTTTGTTGCAAGAAATTCGATCAGACTTTAAACAAAAAACAACATTTGCTTGTTGGGTGAGCAAACATTTAGCCCATTACATTATTGTCATTTATAATTTATGAAATTTATGTCTGCAATAATGAGCACCATTAACTGAATAATATTGTGATTATTATATTATTTAAGGATACAAGAAAACCAATGTCCTGCACAAATTCGAGCTTCGTTGGTCAAACTGGACAGAAGAAATCATAGCTACGTAGAAGGAAAATGTGAAAGGGCATTAAGGGTAGTACGTATCGTACTAACATAATCACGAGTTTTATGAAAAAGTAGGGAAGAGTCTATCTATTTTGATACACTTGTTATTTTTTAATATTTTATCCAAAAAATTTTTTTCTGCTTTACAGTTGGCAACAAAAATGCCAAATAACAAACCAAAAAAGTCAAAAACACAAAATCAAATACCCCAAGAAAAGAACATTGATCCTACAGTGGCTTTGGGTGACTCAACAGAAGAACAGAATCTCCAAAAAAAGTAAGATTTCACAGTAAAACACGGATAGTACACATTTATTTTGCTATAACAATTTGTGTACTTAAACAGGATATAAGGCAGAGAGAAATATCAAAATGGAAAGCTTTTTAACTCTTGCATTAACAAATGGAGTGAAAAGTACACTTTTTTGATAACTCCACTCGTTCACCAAAATTAAGGTGGTTTAAAACTGTGTGAGTGTTTAGATCTGTTGATACTAAGCTGATCTATCTCTAACTGACTTGGTTAAAATCCAAGTCCAATTTTAAATTAAGGGTATTTTGGTCAAAAATGCTGAAAATTGAGGTCCATCATTTTTTTATATTTCACTCCAGTTAAGAACATTGGGCTTCTACAAAGCCTTCTTCACTTCGAGGCTCTGCTTCAGTTTGTTTAATCCTTCATGTTTGCTATGCTGGGTAATTAGACCGCAGCAGTAGCTATCCTGGGTAATGGGTCTCCCATCTAACAATTAGGAAAACCACACCTCAATTATGGTCCAAGCCAGGCTCGAAACCTGGGGACCTAGATAGCCCAGCATACTTACCACTGAGCTATTAGATGTTATAATTAAACGGAAGCATATTAAGGGTTTAAATTTTCACTTTTTAACACTTAGATCAAAGAGTCTACAAACAAGTTTTTCTTCTTTTTTTTGGCGCACCTTGGGTCCTTTACATATATAATAATTTGTAATTTAAAAATAAACGTGTAGCAACAAGGCGTGCATAGAATCTGGAGTACAGCATATGTGAACAATATAAAAATAATGTTTTAAACATTCTTGTTACATAAGCATAGAATACACTAGGATAAAGATATAAATTGAAAATGAAAAATTTGTTGTTAAAAAAATTCATTCACCTGACCATTTTATTTTCTTAAGCGTCTTGCACTTAAATTATTTCCTCAGATGGAAAATAGATTATGTGTGAATAATTTTATTGGTATTAAGAGTGTTGTGCATTTAGACGTTATGTACTTATCCGTGTTTTACTGTATAGAAAAAAAAATCATTTACTTTATCAACTATTTTTATTTTACAGAAGCACAAAGTGTTCTGAAAAAGCTGAAATAATTGCTAAAGTGGACAATATTTTAGTCCAGTTAAGAACTATCGTTATAAATTCAGCCCCTCATGATTCGAGGCCCATTATAACAAACTAAAAAAATTACACGAAGAGTTTCTGCCTGTGGATGGAAACTATTATATCACACATGAGGAAAGGGAAAATGATTCCCCAACTCTAATCAAGTTTTCTTTGCGAGAGGAAGAAAGATTGTCAACTCAATTGAAAGAGGGTGTGCACTTGCTCGATACTTCAAAATCAAAATTTGTTGACAATTTTCGGATCTTAGCGCAATCTGGTTTCGAATTTGTGGAGATCTACGACGGCCACGACAGCAATAATGCTAAAAATATTTCTACTATCGACCCCACCAACATTGACAAGGCCGAATACATCATCATCGATTATGAAAAAGAGAAGGCCGATTACGACAACGATGAGGGCGATATCGATGACGCTTACAATATTGCCAGCGGTTGCGGTAAACAAGAGGCCAATAATATAGTTAACGATTGCGACACCAATGAGGCTGTCGGTTGCGATATCGAAGAAGCCGATAATATCCTCAACGATTGTGACATCGGTGAGGCCGACATCGTCCCCGCTAGCATTATCGACAAGGCCGAACACATCGTCGATGGCAGCGACATTATGGAGGCTGGTAATAGGGGCAACATTATTCACGCTAATGGCAATAATACCGGCCTCGCGAATATTGAAATGCCTGAAAAATCCCGGACTAGAGGCAGACCAAAAAACTCAAAGAGCAAAACTGTTATTGGGCTCAATCGCAAAAAGCAATCGAAAACACCTTTAAGAAATTTGGGGGATAATATAGAAAATGAACCAAATAAAAAGATTGTACATTTTCTGAAGAAACAGCTCATAGAACAGGTAAAAGAATTGATCGGCTTCATTTTATCGCCAGCGCATCTTCAACAAGCTATACATAAAACGCGAAAAATCAAAACACAAGATCTGCATGGTATGAATACTAAAGAAATGAGCGATGCTCTTGGAAGCAATGACATCCCTCTCAGTAGCATACTTAAAGATTTATTTGAAGAAAATGCGTTACAAGGCTTTCTAGAACTTGCAGCTATTGTTACGAGCCCCGTGGTTTCCCACTGCGGGACGTCGCCTATAAAGCCCCGCGAGTACTTGCCTATACTAGATCTAGACCTGTCCGAGACCGACGAGGGCGTATTGGACGAATCCACTTCTCCGGCAGATCGAGGCCTCATTGGGCGCGGTGGCACCCACAACCGCCGGGGAACAGCCGGACCCTCCAGCAGCACCGCCACAGCCGACCAGCAGCACTCTGCCCACCAGCAGCACTCTGCCCACCAGCAACGTCCTAGGCAGCGCGGAGGCTCCCGTGCGGCGAGCGACACGGCCGCGAAGCCTCCAACATCCCCGGTGGACCCCCTGGAAACGATCAGCCAGATGCCACCCGGCGGATGCGGTCTATGGGAATCGCGCCCACGCCAGACGCCGGTACCCAACCAGCGGCCAAATTTGTGACCACATAAGCACCGCCAGCCGACTTCCGACGAAAAGCCATGCAGCCGAATCCCCGCGTCGGATCAGGAAGATACTTTGCTCGCAGGACGGCAAGCTGCTTCAAACGCTGTGACGGTAAGCGGCCAAGAACCGGCCAGCCGGAACGGCAACACAAGAACCACGGCTTCCACCCGCCCAACGCACTATGGGGCCAAATCTCAAAAAGCTGGCCAAAACCTAAAAAAAAAAGTTTTCAAGTTGGGATTTTCCTATCTCAAATTGGCTAAAGTACTTCCTAGAGCTATAGAATCAAGCGATAATAGGACCCTAACTGGACGCTCACCCGTAGAATGCCAGTGTGAAAGTGGCATCTAAGGGTAGCAGTGATTGTGTGTTTTGAAGAGAGAAAAAGTTCTCGTTTTCAAGAAGGCACAAATTATTTAAAATTTGACAGTTTTTAATAAAACCAAATGGAATCGTCAGTTAAAGATTAGTAGAATATTATAAAATTAATTTAATTACTGTATTATTAAACACTAATTTTAGAGAGAGATAGAGTTTTTTACATTTTACAACTCAAAAACTATGTAAGATGCCATGTTACAATGGAAATATATAAAAAGTTCCGCATTGTACCGCTCTGAAACGATTGGAGGTGATAAATTAGATAAATAAGAAATAAAATTAAGAAAAATCAGCGCGGCATATCACTGCCTTTGGATTTAATCGATTTTTTTCGAAACAAATGTATGCATAAGCTGTTTCGCTGGACAAAAATCGAAAAAGTGATGAATCGTTTCAAAAGTCGGTATTATATTGTTCTCGGGGGCACTGATTTCGAATCTGATATCGGATTTACAAAATTCAAAATGGCGGACCGGAAGTGACGTAATATTTTACGAAAAAATTGAGTTAGCGCTCTGAAACTCGGTTTAATATTGTTTGCGGGGTCGCTGATTACGAATCTGATATGAGATACATAAAAATTCAAAATGGCGAACCGGAAGTGACTTAAATTTTTGCAATTTTTAATTTTATAAATCTGATATCAGATTCGTAATCAGCGCCCCCGGAAACCATACAACCCCGAGTTTCAAAGCGCTAACTCTAGTTTTTCGTAAATAATTACGTCACTTCCGGTCCGCCATTTTGAATTTTATAAATCTGATATCAGATTCGTAATCAGCGCCCAAGAAAACTATATTATACTGAGTTTCAGAGCGCCAGCTCAATTTTTTCGTAAAACATTACGTCACTTCCGGTCCGCCATTTTGATTTTTACAAATCCGATATCAGATTCGTAATCAGCGCCACCAAAACCCCCGAGTGAGAGATTTCAGATCGATAACTTGAATTTTTTAGTTTTGGCCAGCTTTTTGAGATTTGGCCCCACTGTGCAACGCCCGGAAGACCCATGGACCGGCGTGGATCCCGGCCGCCGTCCAAACCGTTGACGATGACAACACCAAGGCCGTCCACCTCCTCAATCGGACTTCTGCCCCCACCCGGAACCCGACCAGCGGACAGAAGGCCATCGCCCCAGCACCACCGCCACCACCCGACAGAAAGGTATGGGCCCGGCTAGGGGCAGTTCCCGAGAAGGCGACCTTCCCGCTGCCTGAAGGAGTGACATTCTAGGAGCCCCTCGACTCGGTTGAGGCCCAGCGCTGGCGGCACAACCCAGCCACCGGAGACCGATGCGCGTTTAGATTCCGGGATGGCGTCCCCTACTTTGCCCGGAATTTGAAGACCGGGAGCGCCTACATAGGGAGGCACACAAACGGCACCATCCGGCACCGGCCATTTAAGGTGACACCTTAAAACGGAGGCAGCATGACTGAAAGAGGGTGTGCACTTGCTCGATAATTCAATACCAAAATTTGTTAACAATTTTCAGATCTTAGCGCAATCTGCTTTCGAATTTGTGGAGATCTACGACGGCCACGACAGCAATAATGCTAAAAATATTTCTAATATCAACCCCACCAACATTGACAAGGCCGAATACATCATCATCGATTATGAAAAAGAGAAGGTCGATTACGACAACGATGAGGGCGATATCGATGGCGCTTACAATATTGCCGTCGGTTGCGGCAAAGAAGGGGCCAATAATATAGTTAACGATTGCGACACCAATGAGGCTGTCGATTGCGATATCGAAGAAGTCATTAATATCCTCAACGATTGTGACATCGGTGTGGCCGACATCGTCCCCGCTAGCAATATCGACAAGGCCGAACACATCGTCGATGGCAGCGACATTATGGAGGCTGGTAATAGGGGCAACATTATTCACGCTAATGGCAATAATACCGGCCTCGCGAATATTGAAATGCCTGAAAAATCCCGGACTAGAGGCAGACCAAAAAACTCAAAGAGCAAAACTGTTATTGGGCTCAATCGCAAAAAGCAATCGAAAACACCTTTAAGAAATTTGGGGGATAATATAGAAAATGAACCAAATAAAAAGACTGTACATTTTCTGAAGAAACAGCCCATAGAACAGGTAAAAGAATAGATCGGCTTCATTTTATCGCCAGCGCATCTTCAACAAGCTATACAAAAAATGCGAAAAATCAAAACACAAGATCTGCATGGTATGAATACTAAAGAAATGAGCGATGCTCTTGGAAGCAATGACATCCCTCTCAGTAGCATACTTAAAGATTTATTTGAAGAAAATGCGTTACAAGGCTTTCTAGAACTTGCAGCTATTGTTACGAGCCCCGTGGTTTCCCACTGCGGGACGTCGCCTATAAAGCCCCGCGAGTACTTGCCTATACTAGATCTAGACCTGTCCGAGACCGACGAGGGCGGATTGGACGAATCCACTTCTCCGGCAGATCGAGGCCTCATTGGGCGCGGTGGCACCCACAACCGCCGGGGAACAGCCGGACCCTCCAGCAGCACCGCCACAGCCGACCAGCAGCACTCTGCACACCAGCAGCACTCTGCCCACCAGCAACGTCCTAGGCAACGCGGAGGCTCCCGTGCGGCGACCGACACGGCCACGAAGCCTCCAACATCCCCGGTGGACCCCCTGGAAACGAGCAGCCAGATGCCACCCGGCGGATGCGATCTATGGGAATCGCGCCCACGCCAGACGCCGGCACCCAACCAGCGGCCAAATTTGTGACAACACAAGCACCGCCAGACTTCCGCCGAAAAGCCAGGCAGCCGAATCCCCGGCTCGGATCAGGAAGATACTTTGCTCGCAGGACGGCAAGCTGCTTCAAACGCTGTGACGGTAAGCGGCCAAGAACCGGCCAGCCGGAACGGCAACACAAGAACCACGGCTTCCACCCGCCCAACGCCCGGAAGACCCATGGACCGGCGTGGATCCCGGCCGCCGTCCAAGCCGTGGACGATGACAACACCAAGGCCGTCCACCTCCTCAATCGGACTTCTGCCCCCACCCAGAACCCGACCAGCGGACAGAAGGCCATCGTCCCAGCACCACCGCCACCACCCGACAGACAGGTATGGGCCCGGCTAGGGGCAGTTCCCGAGAAGGTGACCTTCCAGGTGCCCCTCGCCTCGGTTGAGGCCCAGCGCTGGCGGCACAACCCAGCCACCGGAGACCGATGCGCGTTTAGATTCCGGGATGGCGTCCCCTACTTTGCCCGGAATTTGAGGACCGGGAGCGCCTACATAGCGAGGCACTCAAACGGCACCATCCGGTACCGGCCATTTAAGGTGACACCTTAAAACGGAGGCAGCATGACTGAAAGAGGGTGTGCACTTGCTCGGTAATTCAATACCAAAATTTTTTAACAATTTTCAGATCTTAGCGCAATCTGCTTTCGAATTTGTGGAGATCTACGACGGCCACGACAGCAATAATGCTATAAATATTTCTACTATCGACCCCACCAACATTGACAAGGCCGAATACATCATCATCGATTATGAAAATGAGAAAGCCGATTACGACAACGATGAGGGCGATATCGATGACGCTTACAATATTGCCGTCGGTTGCGGCAAAGAAGGGGCCAATAATATATTTAACGATTGCGACACCAATGAGGTTGTCGATTGCGATATCGAAGAAGCCGATAATATCCTCAACGATTGTGACATCATCGGTGAGGCCGACATCGTCCCCGCTAGCAATATCGACAAGGCCGAACACATCGTCGATGGCAGCGACATTATGGAGGCTGGTAATAGCGGCAACATTATTCACGCTAATGGCAATAATACCGGCCTTGGGAATATTGAAATGCCTGAAAAATCCCGGACTAGAGGCAGACCAAAAAACTCAAAGAGCAAAACTGTTATTGGGCTCAATCGCAAAAAGCAATCGAAATCACCTTTAAGAAATTTGGGGGATAATATAGAAAATGAACCAAATAAAAAGACTGTACATTTTCTGAAGAAACAGCTCATAGAACAGGTAAAAGAATTGATCGGCTTCATTTTATCGCCAGCGCATCTTCAACAAGCTATACATAAAACGCGAAAAATCAAAACACAAGATTTGTATGGTATGAATACTAAAGAAATCAGCGATGTTCTTGGAAGCAATGACAGCCCTCTCAGTAGCATACTTAAAGATTTCTTTGAAGAAAACGCGTTACAACGTTTTCGTGAACTTGCAGCATTGTTACAAGCCCCGTGGTTTTCCACCGCGGGACGTCGCCTATAAAGCCCCGCGAGTACTTGCCTATACTGGATCTAGACCTGTCCGAGACCAAAGAGGGCGGATTGGACGAATCCACGTCTCAACTTCTCCGGCATATCGAGGCCTCATTGGGCGCGGTGGCACCCACAACCGCCGGGGAACAGCCGGACCCTCCATCAGCACCGCCACAGCCGACCAGCAGCACTCCGCCCACCGGCAACGACCGACATGGCCGCGAAACCTCCAGCATCCCCGGAGGACTCCCTGGAAACGAGCAGCCAGATACCACCCGGCGGATGCGGTCTATGGGAATCGCACCTACGCCAGACGCCGGCACCCAAACCAGCGGCCAAATTTGTGACAACACAAGCACCGACTTCCGACGAAAAACCCGGCAGCCGAATCCTCGCCTCGAATCAGGAAGATACTTTGCTCGCAGGACGGCAAGCTGCTTCAAACGCTGTGACGGTAAGCGGCCAAGAACCGGCCAGTCGGAACGGCAACACAAGGGCCACGGCTCGTCGTGGCCACTACATCGGCTTCCACCCGCCCAACGCCCGGAAGACTTATGGACCGGCGTGGATTCCGGCCGCCGTCCAAGCCGCGGATGGCGACAAAACCAAGGCCGTCCACCTCCTCAATCGGACTACCGCCCTCACCCGGAACCCAACCAGCGGACAGAAGGCCATCGTCCCAGCACCACCGCCACCACCCGACAGACAGGTATGAGCCCGGCTAGGGGCAGTTCTCGAGAAGGCTGCCTTCCCGCTGCCTGAAGGAGTGACATTCCAGGTGCCCCTTGCCTCGCAAGCGCTGCCGCCATAACCCAGCCACCGGAGACCGATGGGCGTTTAGATTCCGGGATGGCGTCTCCTACTTTACCCGGAATTTGAGTACCGGGAGCGCCTACATAAGGAGGCACACGAACGGCACCATCCGGTACTGGCCATTTAAGGTGACACCTTAAAACGGAGGCAACACGACTGTTATAGTGTTCTTTTTTTTTTTTTAGTGATTTTAAGACTGTGGAACTATTGTTTTTTTCTTATAAGATAATAAAAATAAAATGGATTTTTGAAGTGTTGTAAGGAGAAATTTTATTGTAGAATTATAAAGTAAATGTAGATAAGAGTGCGGGACGACCCCAAAACAGGGGGTTGTTGCGAGCCCCATGGTTTCCCACCGCGGAACGTCGCCTATAAAGCCCCGGGAGGTTTTGTCTCGGGGGGGGGGCAGACGGCCGGCCATCACCGGACCATCAGCAGCAGCGGCCAGGCCGCTGTCCCCCAGACCAGAGGGCGAGCATCGTAAACGCCACACTGCCACAAGCACCAGCAGCCGTCGTAGTCGTAGAATTGTTCCTGTTAGGCAAGATAACTGAATAAATGGCTCTTTTGTCCAAACGCAACCATCGTGTTTTCCTTCACATGTATTCCTCACCTGCGACCCCGGACTCCGGCGAGCACAACTCGCGGCAAAACGAGTTGCACCGTAACACTATTAAATCAGCTAAAGGTTCCTTGACATGTGGCACATGCAAAAAAAAGTGGGTCCCAACTCCATCAGGTGTGACTTGTGTCTTAAGTGGCATCACATAAAGTGCATGGGGGCAGTAAATTGTCCAGCGGATTGTTATTTATTATTATTGGTTTTGCACATCTTGCACCAAAAAAGATAATTAATTGTACACCTCTTATATACATACATATAATAATATCACACTCTGATGAGTGAAATAAAGAGGAAATTGCGTTTTTCTGTAAATACAAAAATTTTATTAACAAACAACAATGTACAACGTAATTCCATTTTTATCACTTGTAACCAAAAGACTACTTAACTCTTTACAGGTGAGTTCAAAAAAACAACATTTATAGTCTTTATTCCAGGTCTTGATAATTCTTTTACAGGAAATAATCTCTGTACACTATGATGACTCTAATATTTAAGTTCTGTGGATAAGGCGGCAAATTCAAAATGATTAATTAAGAAAAGCGAAAACACTAGAGTAGTGATTTTCTTCACATATACATACATGTACTTATATTGGGCCGTATTCAATTCCATTCGAACTGTAGGATGCAAGATGGAACGTTTGGAGTGTTCAGTTAGCGGCTGCTTTGAAATTTCCTACATTTTGAACGGAATTGAATTCCGTCGAAATCAAGAATACGGTCCGCTAGTACAATATTAATGAATGCCTTTTTGTGTGACCAATCTTTTTCCCATGCTGTCTCAAAAACATACATATTTGTCATCCTGTTTGTGTGATCCATCAATTGTTCCTTAATCGACTGGAAATAAAAAATGTGAAAAAGATTTTTCCTTTGAGTTGAATATAGTTGCTATGTGTAAATATAATATATGTAGGTGCCTATGCATTACGTTTATGTAAAAGATAAGCTTTGCATCATATAAGCGTCCGAAAAACGAATAATTTAGCTGTCTGAAAAAATATTTGTCAACCTGTTTGTATGATCCAGTCGTGGACTAAGCGCCATCTTTGTTGCATTCAATTGCTCCTTAATCGACTGTAATTAAAAATGTTGTATTGTTACCTTTTTCTTACCTTACTTGTTGGGAGCAAGCTGTTATCGCGGAGTGACTTAATTTAACGAATATCGCGACGGGCAAACAGTGCCGTGGTTGCCCAGAAAGTGCAGTGCTTGTGCGCGAAAGCGGTCGTGTGTTTTGTTTACCTTGCAGGTGGGTAGATGGGCCCAGAGAAAGTCGCCGCTGGATCGCCGCTGGATCGCCGCTGGAGCACCGCAGTGTCACCGCTGGAACGCCGCCAGCGAAGGGGGCCACGGAAGAAGACGTGCCACACGAATTGGCAGGTACGTAATTCTGAAATTTCTTCGCACAGCTGACTGCGTTCTCGGCGAAAGTGAGAGGCTCTTCGCGTTGTAGTGTGAGGGCGATGACGTCACGCTCTCGTGTGTGCGTGCTGTGGGTGGTGGGCGAAACCAAGTTATCAGCCGGCGACGTTGCTGGAGAGATAAGCAAATCTCTTTTTTCAGCTTTGTTTTCAGTCGACTGGACCGGCTGATTTTTGTTTATTTCCCTTCAAAGGTCAATGGCCTTCACGGCTCGAATAAATGCGCAAGGGCGGTTCAAACGCAAATTTTTAAGAGGCCGCACGGTGAATACTTCGACAAAAGAAGTAGGCTCACGGAAGAAAGAGAAATAGCAGGTGATCGCGTTCTCGGGGCAAAGAAAAGCCACAAAAGAAAGAAAGATAAACTTTGGAGGGTACTCACCTTCTGTAGACTGGCCTGCAGATTGATGATCGACTGGTCGCTGCTAATGAAGTCCTCCTATGGTCCTGGGGCTGTAGTCCAACGTCCGGAGCTCCCACGTTGTCGCACTCACTGCACTATTTTACGTTCCTCGGTGCACACTCAATAAAAATCCGCACTACTCAAATGTCTAATCCAATAATCAATCCAAATCGTGTCACTTTAAAAATGCAAATTCCGGCACTTATTTGTAATTTTACCACCTGATTTTCTTTCCTTCTTCCAAATTTTTTCCGCGCGATCTGACTACTACTATGGTTCGCAAGCAAGAGAGCGAGACAGAGCTCTCGAGCCGAGACGGCTAACCGATGTCCCGCTACGGGTCCTTCCGGTACCCTGCGGACAAAATTTCTTCGGCCTTGTGGGTGAGTTCGTTGACCCTGGGCTTGAATTAATGCCTAAATTTAATTTTTCCTTTTTCTTTCAGCAAGAAAAATTCGGCACCCCAGGGCCAACAGAAGGAAGACGGAATCCTGCTCTTCGAGGGAAAACAGGTATTCCGGTAGCCAGATTTTCCTCAAATAATTTTTCTTCCTTTTCTTTTTAGGAATTTTGTAACACTGCCCCCCCTCGAAAACAGGGAGTCGTCCTCGACTCCGATAGCCCTGCGGACCTCGGAAAGGCCGTAGTGTGGCCGGAGGGGGGGGGGGGGGGGGCAGGTGTAAGTAAGGGTTCCTCCTGTTACGCTGGAGGCGCAGAAGAGGGTCTAAATTAACGCCTCCCCTCGAAGGACCAAGGAAAAATAATGCTCGGAGAAAGGGCATGGTAAAAGCCCAGCATTTTCTTGGGTTGGTGGCATGCTCGGCCTCTTCGCCTTCGGGGGATCATCTGGCCGGGACTTCGCTGGATCCTGATAGGTGATCACCTGAGCCGGTGGCATTTCCGCCCGCGACGAGGGAATGGAGATCGGGTTCGGCCGGCTCAAGGTGATCCTGGAACACAGGCGGTTAAATACCAGGCGCCTCCCACTCGCCTGACGCGGATAATTCGACGCGGAACCGAACGCGACGAACAGGTGAGTACCCATTCCATTCTTTCTTTTGTGTTTCTTTCTTTTCTTAGTTTAAGTTTGCCCAGCTGCAATCATTTGGGAAGGAAAGTTGTGTGGCCCTTTCGCTTCTGATTGCAACTGCCATTTCTTTGCCCTTGTTTTTTTTTCTTTTCAGCCCTATATTTTTTTTCTTAGCCCTTTTCTTCTTTTTCAGCCGGTTTTTTGTTTTATTAGCCGTTTAAGTCGCGTACGTTGTTTATTAAGCCCTTTTCTTTTATTTTTTCAGCCCTATTTAATTTTTTGTTTTAGCTTCTATTTCGGCCCATTTATTTTTATTCCCTGCGGTGGTGGTGAACGACAAATATTTTTAAGCAGCCTTCGGGTTGGGTGGTAGGTGGTTCCATCTCTGCTAGGGTCCCGTTCCTGGTCCTGATGGTCCCACGTCGAGCTGGCTTCCTGTCGGCCGATGGAGGGTCCGGATGGCCTGGCTGAGGAGGCTTTAGTAGGCGGCAGTTTCCTACGGCGCGTCAGGTAGTGTGGTCTGGGTCTTCCTGGACTTCACGCCTAAGCGTGATCCCAACACCGAAAGAGGCCAGAGGGTCCGGGTTAATCAGACTGATGGAAGGGCATCAGTCTATTCCGGTGCACTACCTGGGTCTTTGCCTTCGCTTCGTATTTAATCCGGTAGGTCACGTCGCTCAGCATCTCCAGGATCTGGTACGGTCCATCCCAGTCCCTTTGTAATTTTGGGCACCTTCCTTTCTGCCGTTTCCGGGTTATAAAGTAGGGCCCGGTCTCCTACTTTAAACGGGTTCGCCCTCGCCGATAAGTCATACCGGTCTTTCATCTGGCGGCTGGCCTGCTGCAGACGCTGTCGGTTGAAGCTATAGACAGCCTCCAGTCGATTTTCGAGTGCCTCCAGGTACTCTATGGCCGGGTACTGGCTAGGGGGCGGAGCCAAGTACAAATCGACTGGTAGCCGGAGCTCTCTCCCGAAATTGAGCATCGCCGGTGTATTTTGAGTGGTGTTGTGCACCGCTGACCGGTAGGCGAGCAGAAGGAAGGGCAGATGCTGGTCCCAATCTCGTTGATTCTCGGCCACATATTTTGCAAGGTAATCAAAGATGGTTCGATTGAACCTTTCTACCATTCCGTCGGACTGCGGATGTAGTGGAGTCGTCCTCGTCTTCTCGATTCCGAATCTTTTCAGGACCTCCCTGAAGATAGTCGATTCGAAATTTCGGCCTTGATCCGAATGGATCTGTTGGGGAAGGCCGAAACGAGAGAAGACGTGCTCAATCAGCGCCTCAACGACAGTTTCCGCTGTCTGATCCGGGAGGGCGAGAGCTTCAGGCCACTTGGTGAAGTAGTCCATCACCACGAGGACGTACTTATTACCTCTGGTAGTAACCGGCAATGGGCCGAGAATGTCGAGAGCGACGCGTTCAAACGGAGCTCCCACGTTGTAGACTCGCATCTGGGCTCGCGTCCGTGGCATAGGGCCTTTTCGCTGCTGGCAGAGCGTGCAGCGCTGACACCCCTTAATCACATCTTCACCGCATGCTGGCCAGTAATATCGAGCTTTTACCTTCGCGGTGGTTTTGTCGATACCCAAATGTCCTCCGCCCCTGTTGTCATGCAGCTGCCTCAGGATTTCCTCTCGTTTACCATGAGGAACGAGGACCTGGTAGTGTGTTCCGCTGCAATTTGAGAACATTCGGTACGCTGTATCGTCTCGTAGGCATAAAGAAGGCCACATAGACCAGTAGCTCTTTAACGCTGGATGAAGGGCTGTGATTTCTTCACGTGGTGGACGCTCTCCAGCCTTTAGCCACTTTTTGACCAGTTGCAGATGGTCATCGCGATCCTGCTGTTCCCCCAAGTCTTCTTGGATTACGGCCACGCGCAAGACGACGAGTTGTTGTTGATCCAACCTATCGCAGTACTGGCAGTCCTGTGCCGCACACGGTCGCCGGGAAAGGGCGTCGGCATTGCCGTGTTTCTTGCCAGGGCGATGTTGGATCTCAAAATTGAAACTCTGCAGTCTCTCCAGCCACCTGGCTATCTGTCCCTCAGGTTCTTTGAAGTTCATCAGCCAACGGAGGGAAGCGTGGTCGGTCCGCAGCAAGAACTGGCGGCCTAGGAGGTAAGGCTGGAAATGCGCAATCGCCTTTACCACCGCCAGCAGCTCCTTACGAGTGACACAATAGTTGCGCTCCGGTCGACTCAGTGTCTTGCTGTAATATTCCACGACCTTTTCCTCTCCGTTTTGAACCTGGGAGAGAACTGCGCCCCAGGCATATTGACTCGCATCAGTGTCCAGGATGAACAGGTCACTGTCACTGGGTTGTGCGAGTATCGGGGCTGTCGTCAAGCGCTCCTTGAGGGTGTTGAATGCGAGCTCCTGTCCTTCCGTCCAGACGAACTTGACCTTTTTCTCAGTTAAGCTCGTGAGCGGCCGAGCTATAGCTGAGAAATCCTTTATGAATCGCCGGTAATAAGCGCATAGTCCCAAGAAGGATTGGACTTCGGTCTTGTTCGTTGGCCGTGGCCAATGTCGCACGGCAGAGATCTTGTCCGGATCTGTTGACAGGCCTTTTCCGGTGATGACGTGCCCCAGTAACTTGACTTCCTTCTGGCATACTTGGCATTTGGCCGGTGATAATTTCAGGCCTGCTCCCCGGAGACGTTGCAAGACAAGCTGCAGGTGGTGAAGCAGCTCCTCGAATGTCTTGCCGTGTACTATCAGGTCATCCAAGTATACCAGACAGACCGTGTAGGGAAGTCCTCGGAGCACCAGCTCCATCAAGCGCTGGAATGTGGCTGGGGCATTTGTCAGGCCAAACGGCATCACCGTGAACTCGAACAGACCGCTTCCAGTGGAAAAAGCCGTCTTGTCTCGGTCAAGTTCGTCCATTTCTACCTGCCAATAGCCAGATTGCAGGTCCAGTGTCGCGAACCACTTCGACTCTCCTAGTGCATCGAGGGCGAGGTCAATCCTCGGCAAAGGGTACGAGTCCTTTCGCGTGAGCTCATTTAGCCTCCTGTAATCCACACAAAATCGGAGGGATCCGTCCTTTTTCCTCACCAAGACTACGGGGCTACTCCAGGCACTCTCTGATGGTCTGACGATCCCCTGCTGGACCATATCCGTCAGCAAAGCCTCGGCTTCTGTGCGACGAGACAGGGGAATTCTCCTTGGGGGCTGCTTAATGGGGCTGGCATTTCCAACGTCCATTTTGTGCCGGAGTAGGGCCGTGCGTCCCAGATCCGTCTTGGTGTGCGAGAACACATCGCTAAACCCGACTAGCGTGTTCCAAAGTTGTTCTCGCTGTGCGCTAGCCAAGGTGGACACGCTGCGCTGGAAAAGGTCGTTGAGCTCGGCCGAAGTGGTGGGGGCCGGTGTCGCGCTCTTTAGCTGGACTCTGCTTGGCTCTTTTTCCAGGACTCCAATCGGTGCATTCGCCGGCAGTACAATTTCTCGTTCTGCGAGATTTGCCAGCCGAACAGTGACAGTCCCATGCTGCGACGTAGTGAGCATCGGCAGCAGATGGATGTCGTCCGTTAACAAGAGGGACGGCATAATCAGGACTTCCTGTTCGTCTTCGGCGTTTGTCTGTAGCCGCACAGACACTTCTGCTCCTGCAGGTATTTGCACCGTCTGGCATAATTTAGCGGCCAGATTAATGGGGTCCTTTTGCCCGAAAGGAATAATCTCCCCCTCGATCACCAAAACTCCTCTTTTGAGATCGAGGGTACAGCCGTAGCGGATGAGGAAATCTACGCCGATGATGCAATCATCTGAGATTTCCGCTACGTAAACGACGTGGGCGGTGGTGAAGTTGCCCATCGAAATCTCCACTTCGATCGTTCCGCTCACTGGAAAGGTGTCGCCACTCACACTCTGAATCTGTGCTTTGGATGGTGTCAAAGCAGTCTTCAGATCCATGCTTTCCAACACCCGAGGGTGGACGATCGTCTGGCTGGCTCCAGTGTCGACGATGAGCGGACAATCGACGTCGTTTATGCTGCCTGCAACGTAGAGATTATTCACGCTGCCCGCCGATCCGATAAGGATTTTCACTGTGTTTGAGGCAGTGCTCTCCGCCAACTCTTGCCTCAACGAGTCAGCGGACAGAGGTTCCTTCGGCTTAGCAGCTCGCGGTAGAGGGGTAGGCGGTGCGAAGAGCGGATTTTCTTGCCAGGGAATTTCCGCCGCACTTGCTGCAGGGTCCGGGATCCTTTCCTCCTGGCTGGTGGAGCTTTCGTGCCGCTGTCGCTTCTTTTCAGCAAAGCTACTCCCCTCTACTGCACCTCCGGCGATACCAGTGACGTTGATCGCATACGGCCGCTGGTTGCTCGATACAACGTCAAAGAGGACGGGTTCATTGCCCTTTAGCGAGGGGGTCCGATATTTGGGATTAGGCCGCTGGATCCTAGTGGCGTGTACAAACACGTCCTGGGCGGTATCCCCCCGTGTAATAAACCCGTACCTCATCCTCACATTAAACCACTTTACGCGGCCGCGAACCTGGGGCTCGTTCGCTTGTGAGCTGGTACCTGTTTTACGATCTCCGGCTGGAAGAGACCTCGGCGCCGGAGTGGGCGGGCAGTTCTTAGGCGGGGACGGGACGGAAGTACGATTTCCGGAGGTTCCTGCCGATGTCCTGGATTTCCTCTTCCCGTTGCTTCCTGTGGGAGCACTCCTTGTCGTGTCCTTCGAGCCGGTTCCTGGTGTCGGTCGCTTACCACGAGCAGTTGCAGGTGTCTTCTTCCGTTGCCGATTCCCACGATGTTGGGCGGGTCCTGCTGCCGATGGGGTCTTCTCCTGCTCTGTTGACGGCCTACGGCGAGCCTCACGAGCCTTCTTGGGCTCTTTCCGTGCCGGGGGCTTCTTCTTCTCGCCTGGGGGTCGAGACTTCTGCGCTGGCGGCGGTGTTCGGCGTCCAGAATCGCCATGGTCCGGTTGGGGCTCGTTCCTGAAGGGATTTTGAGCAGTCGGTTTCGCCTTTTTCTGCTCCGCTGGTGGTCCTCCTTCCTTCACAACGTCAGCGAAACTAACGTTCCTCGTTTTGGGAGCATTCGAGGATGCTGGGCCCAGTCTGCGCTCCGTTAGACTGGGCGACGTTAGTTTCCCAACTGCTCTTCATTCTCCTCCTCATTTCCGATGGCCCGTCTATGAGGAATGACGGAGTCCGCCCCCCTTCCCATTCGCCGACTTATCCTGGTCGCGTCCCGACTCGCCTCAACCTTCGTGGCCATCGCCAAAGCCGCTTCCAACGTGGGAGGGATCGAGTCTCTCACCCTACGCTGAGTGTCGGCGTCTGCAATCCCGTCCACAAATTGCCCTAAGGCAATTCGATTGCGCGCCGTTTCGGGGCAATCATAAAAACTCAGGTAGGTGAGTCTCTGAACGTCGGTGGCGAACTCCGTCAGGCTCTCGTTAGCCCTCTGCAATCTCCCACGAAGCTGGATGTGGGCGACCGACACCTGATACTCCTCGCTGAACCTCTCCTCCATTGCTCTACTCAGGACCCTGTAGTTGTCTCTCGTTGTCTCCGGCAGCGTGTCGTAAAAGTTCAGCGCTGTACCTCGAAGATAAGGGACCAGGTACAGCGCCTTGAACGTAGAGTCCCATCCGTTTGCCCTCGCGACGGCCTCAAAATGCCTCCGGTAGACATTCCTACCCCACACCTGGCACCAGTGTTACCTTTTTCCCCGGGTCCACTGGGAAAAAGAGAAGGCCGAGTCCCGAGAGGGTTTTTATTTGTTTGCGACTGCCTTGTGCAGGTATGTCGGAATCGGCAAAAATTTACAGGCAAACAACTTGTAAACAAAAGGTTGAGCACCACTGGCTATACGGAGGGGAAATGTCCTCACTGCCGTGTGTGTGGCTCACCGACGAAAGCTCTGCAGCAAATCGTAATGGCCGCCGCCTGCACTGAGCCAATCGAGTTCTTCTCCACGTGCGCTGTGTACCCCTCACAGTGTGTGTGCGCCGGCTGTCAGTCGCAATCGAACCCACAAGTACTTCGGCCGACTGTACTTGTTGGGAGCAAGCTGTTATCGCGTAGTGGCTTAATTTAACGAATATCGCGACGGGCAAACAGTGCCGTGGTTGCCCAGAAAGTGCAGTGCTTGTGCGCGAAAGCGGTCGTGTGTTTTGTTTACCTTTCAGGTGGGTAGATGGGCCCAGAGAAAGTCGCCGCTGGATCGCCGCTGGAGCACCGCAGTGTCACCGCTGGAACGCCGCCAGCGAAGGGGGCCACGGAAGAAGACGTGCCACACGAATTGGCAGGTACGTAATTCTGAAATTTCTTCGCACAGCTGACTGCGTTCTCGGCGAAAGTGAGAGGCTCTTCGCGTTGTAGTGTGAGGGCGATGACGTCACGCTCTCGTGTGTGCGTGCTGTGGGTGGTGGGCGAAACCAAGTTATCAGCCGGCGACGTTGCTGGAGAGATAAGCAAATCTCTTTTTTCAGCTTTGTTTTCAGTCGACTGGACCGGCTTATTTCTGTTTATTTCCCTTCAAGGGTCAATGGCCTTCACGGCTCGAATAAATGCGCAAGGGCGGTTCAAACGCAAATTTTTAAGAGGCCGCACGGTGAATACTTTGACAAAAGAAGTAGGCTCACGGAAGAAAGAGAAATAGCAGGTGATCGCGTTCTCGGGGCAAAGAAAAGCCACAAAAGAAAGAAAGATAAACTTTGGAGGGTACTCACCTTCTGTAGACTGGCCTGCAGATTGATGATCGACTGGTCGCTGCTAATGAAGTCCTCCTATGGTCCTGGGGCTGTAGTCCAACGTCCGGAGCTCCCACGTTGTCGCACTCACTGCACTATTTTACGTTCCTCGGTGCACACTCAATAAAAATCCGCACTACTCAAATGTCTAATCCAATAATCAATCCAAATCGTGTCACTTTAAAAATGCAAATTCCGGCACTTATTTGCAATTTTACCACCTGATTTTCTTTCCTTCTTCCAAATTTTTTCCGCGCGATCTGACTACTACTATGGTTCGCAAGCAAGAGAGCGAGCCAGAGCTCTCGAGCCGAGACGGCTAACCGATGTCCCGCTACGGGTCCTTCCGGTACCCTGCGGACCAAATTTCTTCGGCCTTGTGGGTGTGTTCGTTGACCCTGGGCTTGAATTAATGCCTAAATTTAATTTTTCCTTTTTCTTTCAGCAAGAAAAATTCGGCACCCCAGGGCCAACAGAAGGAAGACGGAATCCTGCTCTTCGAGGGAAAACAGGTATTCCGGTAGCCAGATTTTCCTCAAATAATTTTTCTTCCTTTTCTTTTTAGGAATTTTGTAACAGTATTATTAATCTTAATGTGAATGCACGAAATAAAAACACGTTTCCTTTGAATTAAATACAGTTGTTCCGCGTTAATTTAATATTTGTAGGTACTTGTACATTACGTTTATATATTAGTTAAACATTGTATTCTATAACTATCAGAAAAACGAATGATTTAGTATATGAGTTTATGAATAGTCGTAGAATAAGAAAATGTGTACGATGAACTGTAAAGGATAATGGGGCCTTAGTTTTAAAAAGAAAGTGCTTGTATGCAGGCATGGTACCTACGCGTTAAATGTTAAATGCAGATATGAGTAATTAATGAAATGCGCCGTTTTTCAAAATATCTACTGCCTATTAACAAATATTCTAGAGATTGAAATTTGTCTCAGAAATATTCAAATGACTGAAGGACTGAAGATTTCCGGCGCATGGTTCATTATTTATGCAGGCTGCTTTCTAATACGTAGTGATAGCGTAGTACCTACTCAACAATTCAGCTTCAGAGACTGAATTGTGCAGTATTGCTGTATCAACACGTCTTGGAAAACAGTCTCAGTACCTGGGGTGGAATTATTAATTTTGTTTCGAGTTTAGTCAAAACGACTTGAAATGGCTGCATTTCTATAGGAATTTTGCATAAAAACCAGATATCTAATTTGTTTCGACTAAACTCGAAACAAGATATAATACATAATTCCACTCCTGCCGTTAACGTTTTACGCGTATGTATCGTACCTGCGTATAAGCCCATTCTTTATAAATAAAATATTCGTGCAAGTTTTTGTAAGGAGTGTATGTGCACTAATAAAGGAGAAAGCATCTTTATTGTTGAACAAAATTCTCGGGGAGTTAGGGCTATAGGCGAAACCCCCTTAACAAAAACGAGTGATCTGGTTACCTCTTGGTCACTTGGAAACACCAGAAAATTATACATATATGTATATGTTTTCATTAATTAATCAAATAAATTCGAGCTGCCGTTGCTTCAAAAAGCTCTTTGCAATCTTTATTGATATTTCCCCTTAATCAGTTTACAAATTAGAAATATGGCTACTTATGTTGCTTCCCCATTGGAAGCCATCTCTGCGATTTATCAAAGCGGAGAACAAAATATAACTTACGCTTGGCTACAGAACGTATAAAAGGTCCGGTGACCATTTTGGCGCATGAGCTGACATTGAAGCCAAGTTCACATCCGAGAAGGGAAAACCGGACGGAGAGTTAAAGCAAGGCAGTAATCGATTAACTAAATCAATCCATTTTTTTAATAAAAAAAACATTTTATCGCCGCTTAAATGATATGTACTGAGGCCTCCAAGTACTCGAATTGTGACTTCGAATAAGTTCACCTCGCGATCAACGTGGAAATGCACACAAGACATTATTCAATTCCTCGCTTCCTCGAACTCCTCTTGCAAATTCATGATGTACATACAAGGTATCGAATGCGTCTACAATTGTAAGTCCTAGTTCAAACCAGTCGTGTGATCCCATGGATATTGGTTTAAGGTTGACATGTCCCCACGCAAATTCCTTGTAATTCTTCCACGAGTGATTGAAAGCATCTACATCGGCCCTTTGGCGCTCATTCGAAGGTCCCAGCCACTGGTAGGAGTGTCGGTGTTTTCTTCCATTCTGTTGATAATTTCGTCAACACCTGGATCAACTAGTAGCTGCTCATTGGGGTAAAGTTTTGGTTCGTCCACATTCGGCAGCTCATTTGACATTTTGAAATTATTTGACATTTCAGCCAGGGATGGTCCATTTCATCGAAATTTCCAAAACATCGATGTCGAGAGGTGTTCAGGCAAACCCTAAAAATAAAATAATTAATACTGATGAAATTTAAAATGAATTACCTTGATAATTAGGTCCTGGAGACCAACACCTTGAAGTACTATGAAATGCTGAAATGACAAAGAAAACATGGATAAGTAATATGAAGTGAATAAAACACATATAAGAACATAATAACGTATTTATCATGGTTCCAAGGAAGCCCCTAAGTTAGCCAAGCGGATCTTTTGGAGGGTTCCTGGAACATTGGCATTCGAGCTGGAGTCAACCAAATACGATCTGAATGCATTGTATTTGCATTGATTGACTCCTAGCTACTATTACTAAGTAAAATAAACCTTGAACTTACCATTAATATAACAAATTATCCCACGAAGAACTCAAAACAATATCACTGACAACTGTCACTTATGCCAAACTTGACATCGGCATATCTCAGCGAACTTTATAGATCACATTACAGCGGCTTTTTCACTAAGGAAAATTTTACATGGGGAATTTCATGGAATTAAAATAAAATCATAAAATATTATAGTTAATAATTTTAATTAACATAACCCCACATATTAAGTATGAAAGAGATGGATATACGCTGGAAATTTCCACTATCCACAATACAGAGTTGCCGCATCAAAAAACCCAATATACGCAAATTTGACGCAGAGGAAGGTTAAAATATGAGGTTTTTTGGCAATAGTAAAGAAAATGAATTTCGAATTGATTCATATCATTGAAAGATTTGCATTGCACGATGGTTCGCATGAATATGCATCAATTTAAGACATAAAATTTATGATGCAAAATATTGAGTTGTGGGACGTGTGGTGAGTCAAATTCCACAATGCACGCAAAGAAATTTGATGATGGCAAGATGCCAAAAACTGGAAATATTTACTATAAAAGAGCGTGCGGAAGCGACATTAAATCACTCTTGATCTTAGGATGAAAAGGAGTTGTGGTAAGCAAGGAACTAAAGGTAAAGGTAAACAAGGAAATAGGAGAAATAGGAATAACGCGCTCAAAGGAAACACCAAAAGCGAAAAAGTAAGGTACATGGTCTTTGACTGAAATACTTACTTTGCTGTATGGTGACGGGTTGGAGAATGGTCGCGACTTGTGAAAAATTTTGAATATTGAAATTTTGAATTGTTTGATTGTTTTTATTGCTATTAGAATTTAAAGTAGAGGATTGTGAATGAATATTTAAATATTAAGAATTAAAATAGTGTAGAATTGTGAAATTTAGGAAGGTTGTAGCTAAAGCGTTTTTCTTTTATATTGTAAATTTGTAGGATTGAGTTTGCTCGAATAAAGCAGTGAAATTGAATGGCATCTTTGAATTAGCGATCCAATCCATATTTCAGGTATTAATTGGTCCAATAAGCTGGAACAATATACTTAATTAATTTTTTGTTTTTTAATTAAACATTTTTTGGTCCTTCGAGCCGGATCGCTTCGTTCAATCACTGTTGTAATTCGAGTTGGGTCAAACCTGCAAATAGAACCACACATTGTAGTTACGGTACTGTACAATAACGGTTACAAATATCGAAGTGGAAGCAGACATGCCACCCAAACTGGAGCAATTAATAGTTTCGCAGGAACTAGCCACGACGAAATTGGAATCATCCATTGTCAGGGCGAAACAAATTGCTACGAATAAACGCACAAACGGCTTGATACAAACATTAATAGAAGAGTTGAAGAAGAAATGGGAAGACTATGATCAGAGGGATACTCAAATAAGAGAACTGATTTTATCTTCAAAGAAACCATCAAGTGATCCTTATATAATTAACGACATATACTCAAATGTCCATTTGAAAATTTTAGAATTTTTGGGAGAACTAAATGATAGTCTACTATCAAGTACGCAGGTTGAGGTTACAGGACCAGGGCCTGCAACAACGGTTATACATACGAATAATGTGGACTCTCCTCTTCCTAAAATAAACCTTCCTAAATTTAATGGAGATCTAAATGATTGGAGATCTTTTCATGACTATTTCGTGTCATTAATCCATAACAATACACATTTGCAACCAATCCGAAAGCTGCATTATCTCAAGGAATGCCTAATAGGAGAAGCAGCAAGCTTATTAAAAAATATTCCGATTACGGACACCAACTACAAACCAGCATGGGAAAGACTGAAAACTCGGTTTGAAAACAAAAGGTTACTGATTAATACGCAATTAAAATTGTTAGTAAATCAACCGAAGATGAATACGGAAAGTAGTCATGGTCTGAAAACACTTTTAGATACAACTGAAGGATGTCTACAACAGCTGGAATTACTAGGCGAAAATGTAGCGGCTTGGGATACGTTAGTGATATATTTATTAGTCCAAAGGTTACCTCTTCACACTGTCAAACTATGGGAGGAAGAATTTAAGGATAGTCAATTGATACCAAATATGAGTAAATTTAAACAATTTATTCAAACACGTTATAAAATTCTGGAATCAATTGCACATACGACTAATACTAATTCTAAAACACACCAAAGGGATTTTATAAATAAAAAGGTATCCACTCAAGCATACCACGCAATGAGCAACGCCGCATGTCCAGCCTGTAATGACAAACATTATGTTGGTAAATGTAAACTATTTTTAAATAAACAATTTCCTGAGCGTATAAAAATAATTAAATCATCCGGAAGATGCCTTCGATGCTTTTCAAGTAAACATACTACACAGAGTTGTAGTCATGCGTGTACTAAATGTAATAAAGCGCATCATACCTTGCTACATAATCCAAACTTCACATCTGACAATAAAAATGATCATTTAGAGTCACAATCCAAAGGGGAGCATATTTGTCAACCTACATCAAGTAGAGAACAGACCTACCCTGCTATAAGTACTAAAAAAGATACTTATGAATATCAGAATGGAACAAAACATTCTGATCCTACTAGCAATTTCCTAGCAACAAGGAATCATAATGCTTTACTATCTACCTCATTGATTAAGGTAGCCGATCGAAATGGCAATTTAATAAGCTTAAGATGCCTCGTAGATCCGGGATCACAAACCTCTTTTATTACCGAGCAAGCATTTAATAGATTGCAGGTAAAGGGATGCCACACATCAGTAGTGGTCAGAGGTTTAAATACTAGCCAAACAGCACACACTAGAAAACAGGTCACGTTAAAACTATACTCACACAAAGATGAGAAACCTATCGTGACTACTAATGTTCTGGTGCTGAAGCAAATAACAGATTTATTACCACTTGATACCATTCAATACAAAGAATGGAACCATATAAAGGGTTTAGAGCTTGCTGACCCTATGTATTGGAAACCAGGACCAATACAAATGTTGCTTGGAGCAGATATATATGCTACTATTGTGCAATGTGGCATAAGGCGCGGTAAAATGAACGAGCCTATTGCTATTAATACTGAACTGGGATGGCTCATATTAGGAAATACAACTATACCATCAAGTTCAGAATGTTCTTCATTCACCATTGTTGCAAGGCAAGATGAGGACTTAGACAAGCAACTTCAAAAATTCTGGGAACAAGAGGAAGTACCAACTAAAGGTAGATTATTACCTGAAGATGAAAGGTGCGAAGAAATATATAAAAATACTTATAAACGTCTTCCAGATGGAAGCTACGAAGTAAAACTTCCGTTTACAAACGGAAATACTCCTGATTTAGGAGAATCTAGATCACAGGCATTACGGCGATACATATCACTTCAGAGAAAATTTGAGAGTGATCCTCAATTAAAGGAGGAATACACAAAATGCCTGGATGAGTATATATCTCTAAATCATATGGAAGAAATAAACGTTCCATCCAATAAGGAAAAGAATTATTATATTCCTCATCATGCTGTACTGAAAGACAGTTCAACGACTAAATTAAGAGTCGTTTTCGATGCTTCGGCAAAAACAAGTAATGGCAAATCATTAAATCAACAGCTTTTATCTGGACCAGTACTACAGCCAAAGTTATTCGCGACACTTCTGAAGTGGCGAAAGCATCAGTTTGCAATAACTGCGGATATTGAGAAAATGTATAGGTTCATTTCTATGCATCCTGACCATCGCACATATCATAGAATACTATGGAAAAATCCGAGGACGGGCAAGGTGCAAGATTATCAGTTAAAACTGTGACGTTTGGTACTACATCGGCACCGTACTTGGCAGTACGAACTCTGCAACAACTTGCAGAAGATTCCATAATGTCCTGGCCTCTCGCTGCGAAAATTGCATGCAGTGATTTCTATGTGGATGATCTGCTAACTGGTGCTGATTCAGTAATGGAAGCAAGGAAATTACGAAATGATTTAATAGCCATGTTAAAATCAGGAGGTTTTAATATACGCAAGTGGGCAAGCAATGAAATGGAAATCATAAATGATTTGCCTGAAGAACTAAGAGAAATTAAAGATGCCTTCTACTTAACCGACAATCAAACTATTAAGACGGTTGGAATTAAATGGGCACCAAATGAAGATTATTTTTCTCTAGTGGTCTCGTTACCAAGGGAAAATAACTTGACTACTAAACGCACTATACTGTCCACAATAGCCTCGTTATACGACCCTTTAGGTTGGGTCGCACCAATTATGATAGTAGCTAAGCTACTTATGCAAATGCTGTGGATATCAGGAATTGCATGGGACACGCAAGTACCCAAGGAAATTCTTCAGCAATGGGAAGCATTTAAAGATGACTTAACGAAAGTCGAATGCATTAAAATACCTAGATGGGTCAGATGGAAAACCGAGTGCATTAGTGCACAAATACACGGTTTTAGTGACGCCTCAATTAAGGCTTATGCTGCAGTAGTATACCTGCGTGTGGAAAGCAGTGATGGAAGGACATACACAACATTATTAACCTCTAAAACCAAGGTTGCACCAATCAAACCAATTACATTGCCTAGGTTAGAATTAAATGGATGCTTATTGCTATCAAAATTAGTAAAAACCACGGTACAGGACATGCAATTGGATACAATACCAATATATGCGTGGACTGACTCCATGATTGCGTTGCATTGGATCAAGGCACATCCTACAAAATGGAAACTCTATGTGGCAAACAGGGTCACAGAAATACAGGACCTGTTGCCACCGAGTTGTTGGCGTCATGTCAGCACCAAGGACAATCCAGCAGACTTGAGTTCACGTGGAAGCACCGTCGACGAATTAGTTGCCAGCAAATTGTGGTGGAACGGCCCAAGGTGGATTAACGAAAAGCCCGAAACTTGGCCAGTCTCAACAAATCTAGAAGGAGATGTAGAATTAGAAGCAAAACAGCAAAATATTTACACTCACTTAGTAAAAATAAATGTTGAGATCTTCAGCAAATATTCTTCATTTACCAAATTAATGCGTATTATTGCATATATTTTACGCTTTATGGAGAATACCAAACAGCCAAGGTCCAAGAAAACGGGTTGGTTAACCACTTCAGAGCTGCTGAATGCCAGAAATGTAGTTTTAAGGCAACTACAAAAATCCGAATTCGCTGAAGAATATTTACAATTGCTGGAAAACAAACCAATTTCTAAAAAGAACAAATTGTTAAGTTTAAGTCCTTATATATCGGAAGACGGATTAATTCGTGTTGGTGGTCGGTTACACAACTCGACAATGCCATTTAGTAGAAAACATCCAATTATACTACCTTTTGATCACCACATTACAAATATTGTAATCGATAAAATGCACCTGGATACTATGCATGGAGGAACTAGCCTAACGCTTAATGCCAGTAGAAATGAATATTGGATAATAAATGGTTAAAGAGCAATTTCAAGGCGCATACGCCAATGTACAATTTGTACTCGATACCGTCAAGCAACGATGACACAACTAATGGGCAATCTTCCAGCGCCTCGTGTGAATTTTACTAAGCCATTTACGCATGTAGGTTTAGACTATGCTGGGCCCATACTAATCAAAACGTCACCTCATAAAACCTCTAGAAAATATAAAGGATACACATGCATATTCGTGTGCATGGCAACGAAAGCCATGCACTTAGAAGCAGTATCTGATTTGACTACTTCTGTATTTATAGCAGCAATGAAACGATTCATTGCACGAAGAGGGTTATGCACAGACATCAATTCAGACTGTGGCACCAACTTTATCGGCGGAAAGAACCAGCTGGACAAGGATGTCAAATTAGCTATAAAGGAACATGCTGATCAAGTTGGAGAAACACTTGCACTACGAGGAATAAAGTGGCACTTCAATCCACCAGCGGCTCCTCACTTTGGAGGATTGTGGGAGGCAGGAGTGAGATCGGTAAAGCATCATCTCCGAAGAACACTTTCAAATACCTCATGCACTTACGAAGAGTTAGCGACTGTCCTTGCTCAAATAGAGGCCTGTTTGAATTCAAGGCCACTTTGTCCAACTGGAAACAATATAGAGGACTTGGAAATTCTCACGCCAGCACATTTCCTTATTGGGCAGCCATTAAATGCTCTACCGGAGCCGGAACTGGGTCAGACCTTGCCATTTCAGCGATGGAAATATACGCAGTTCCTGCTACAATAGTTCTGGAAGAAATGGCAACAAGAATATCTACACCGACTGCAACAGAGACCAAGATGGACAATGCCTCAACAAAATTTGAAGGTCAACGATGTGGTCCTATTGAAGAGCGAGAACAGTCCCCCTACCTATTGGCCACTTGGACTCGTAGAAGAAGTGTACCCAGGTAGCGATGGCCTCATCCGGGTAATCAAAGTACGGACAAAACAAGGACACTTTGTAAGGCCTATCGCTAAAATATGTCGTCTACCGATGGAAACAGCAAACATGTAACACATATGTGCAGTCAGACGTGCCGTCATGTCGTGTTGTCTCGTGTTACATGTATAAAATTATGCAAAATACTTACAAGATTTTTTACAGATGCAAGAAGTTGACGATATATTAGATCTGTTCGATGACTACGACCTCGATCCGATTGGTGGGTCCTTCCATGATGCGGAAATCAACATCCGGCCTGGAGAGGACGCTTTGAGTATGCTGCAGCGCGAATCGGACAGACTGTTTCCTGGTCCAAAGAAGTCACTGCAATCAACAGGTGGAGGATCATCTGGACATCGACATCGACCATATCCAACACCCAATGCCAAGGACTTACTGAAGCGCATCAACTTTCCGGTGCACGTTAATGGCAGGTCCCTAACGGAGATCGAGCGCTTGAGACCATCGACAACCATTAAGGACGTCATGATGCGTATGGATAACGACATCCAACGCTTTATAACCCAAGAGGGTGAAGATATTTATATACCTAAAAGGGTATTGCAGCGCATAAACTTGGAGAAAATTCAAAAGAAAAACCTGAATTTTACAGTGAACCTACCCGATCAGTTTCAAGTCAAACTGAGGATTCGGGCAGATGGAATGATGCACTTCCATCATCACCACAAGCGAACCAACAACACTTCCCAAGGTGACACTTGAAGCGAACGCTTCAACGGGGGGAGAATGTTCAGGCAAACCCTAAAAATAAAATAATTAATACTGATGAAATTTAAAATGAATTACCTTGATAATTAGGTCCTGGAGACCAACACCTTGAAGTACTATGAAATGCTAAAATGACAAAGAAAACATGGATAAGTAATATGAAGTGAATAAAACACATATAAGAACATAATAACGTATTTATCATGGTTCCAAGGAAGCCCCTAAGTTAGCCAAGCGGATCTTTTGGAGGGTTCCTGGAACATTGGCATTCGAGCTGGAGTCAACCAAATACGATCTGAATGCATTGTATTTGCATTGATTGACTCCTAGCTACTATTACTAAGTAAAATAAACCTTGAACTTACCATTAATATAACAAATTATCCCACGAAGAACTCAAAACAATATCACTGACAACTGTCACTTATGCCAAACTTGACATCGGCATATCTCAGCGAACTTTATAGATCACATTACAGCGGCTTTTTCACTAAGGAAAATTTTACATGGGGAATTTCATGGAATTAAAATAAAATCATAAAATATTATAGTTAATAATTTTAATTAACATAACCCCATATATTAAGTATGAAAGAGATGGATATACGCTGGAAATTTCCACTATCCACAATACAGAGTTGCCGCATCAAAAAACCCAATATACGCAAATTTGACGCAGAGGAAGGTTAAAATATGAGGTTTTTTGGCAATAGTAAAGAAAATGAATTTCGAATTGATTCATATCATTGAAAGATTTGCATTGCACGATGGTTCGCATGAATATGCATCAATTTAAGACATAAAATTTATGATGCAAAATATTGAGTTGTGGGACGTGTGGTGAGTCAAATTCCACAATGCACGCAAAGAAATTTGATGATGGCAAGATGCCAAAAACTGGAAATATTTACTATAAAAGAGCGTGCGGAAGCGACATTAAATCACTCTTGATCTTAGGATGAAAAGGAGTTGTGGTAAGCAAGGAACTAAAGGTAAAGGTAAACAAGGAAATAGGAGAAATAGGAATAACGCGCTCAAAGAAAACACCAAAAGCGAAAAAGTAAGGTACATGGTCTTTGACTGAAATACTTACTTTGCTGTATGGTGACGGGTTGGAGAATGGTCGCGACTTGTGAAAAATTTGGAATATTGAAATTTTGAATTGTTTGATTGTTTTTATTGCTATTAGAATTTAAAGTAGAGGATTGTGAATGAATATTTAAATATTAAGAATTAAAATAGTGTAGAATTGTGAAATTTAGGAAGGTTGTAGCTAAAGCGTTTTTCTTTTATATTGTAAATTTGTAGGATTGAGTTTGCTCGAATAAAGCAGTGAAATTGAATGGCATCTTTGAATTAGCGATCCAATCCATATTTCAGGTATTAATTGGTCCAATAAGCTGGAACAATATACTTAATTAATTTTTTGTTTTTTAATTAAACAAGAGGAGAAACATCAATGTTAAGCAATGGCGGTGTCAAACATCGTGATTTCAATGCTACGAACAAATAATCGAAGCGAATGACATTAAACTTGGCTTCGCGATTATTTTACTTACATATCTCTGTATGCAGGTTTATTCGGGTACTCACCCATAAGCGGTGCCCTTTAATTGGAAAGCGCATCGGCGGAAAATTATTGAAAAAATTCGCGCTCGTCCCATTTGCGAGATATTTAATAAAGTATTTAGTACTTTTGCACTACAACATCGATGTTAAAAGTACGATGATAATCGGACATCGATACTTAGCTACAGATGTTAACATCATGCTGACATTTCTTAACATCGATCATTCCTAATTTCAGCGAAAATGTAAGCAATTTCATTGCGCCAAAACGGACCACATTTTCTTTATTTATTCGAGAAACTCGGACATGGACAGGCGATTCCGAAGTTTGCCGAGAAACCCGTGTACCCGTGTACCCGTGTACCTGTGTAAGCAAAAGTTCACACAAATTGCAAATATTCCCGAAGTTTGCCGAGCAACCCGTGTACCCGTGTAGGAACACGAGAGAATCGGGTGCGATTAGACACTGCCTAATAATTAAGTGAACTAAATTTATGGTTGGTTATGGTTCGGGCAAGGTAGTTGTTAATAAAGCGTCTTGCAATATTCTATCTTCGAAATCCAGTAGAGAGCTTTCTTTTTGGCCTAGATGCGCCACCTCGACAGTCAAGCATTATGTTGGGGTCTGCATATCCACCATGCTTTTCAGTTGAGAATGAAAATGGTTTGGTATTGATATTATGAGAATGGGAGTCATCTGTTTAATCAGAATAACAAGAAAGTTCGGTAAAAGCTCTTGGGGATGTTTACAATGGGCATTGATGAGCCATGTAATAAAATTCAAACCGGGCTAAAAACAGGTCCTTAAAAATGCAGAGTAAGTCGGTCTGCGAGAAGTCAGCGTTTCTGAATTACTTCTAGTAAGAGAAGGTAATTATATTTATTCAAAATTGTAATTATTAATAATAATATTTATGAATATATTAAGCACAATTGAGTTATGACTCATTTAAAAGTGCATACTCCAATGACACAAACACTTTTCTACAATTCAAAATTAACAAGGTCAGAAAATTCAGTGGTGAATAGCAGATAAAATATAATTCAGTAATATTTAATTGAAATTTGTCGACAAATGGACGCGTGAAAAAAAATCTCTTCATAAACAATACATTTTTGTTTAAATTTTTCATGACCTGACAAGCAATCAAAAATGCCTCATGTAAACGTCAATAAATTATCAAGATAATTAAGTCCTTAAAGTTGTTTTAAATATTCAAAAACGTTCACGAAATTTGGGCACTGCAACAAATTTAGCGGTTGTCAATGGGGACATTTTCTGATTAGAAGTTTTACATAACTTAGGACAAGTCTTTGTGCTTTATTAATATTCTACGGCACAAAGTAAGTATCATAAATTAATTTTGAGATGCTGCGCATAAATACCATATGATGCAGTGCATTAACGAGACCCGGCGCTTCGAGCTTGTGAAAATTTAAGGGGCTTTCACGGGGTGCTAACATCGCCCGAAGTTCGTTGCGAATTATAAAACTGGGAGAAACCTCAAAGCACATGCCAACTAACTTCGTAATCAACTCTGCTCTCCTTAAAACACAACGTGAAGAAGTACATCCCCGAGTTAATTACCAAGTTAGGTGAATGTTTATGACTCTTCCACACGTTATTTGAATGTTGTAAGTTGGTGCGATTTAATTTCATAAATTTATCAAAGTCCTACGTAATTAAAGTTAAGGGGGATGTATCAAGGCAGTGCACGCAGCCAGGCGCTGTATTGTACCAGAGAGAAGTATCTGCCAAAAAGGTTTTCTGTGTTGTAATTCATTTGAGATTAATGACAATGGGTGTGCGCTCGCTCGCCACCGACAGGTACGCGACAGAGCTCCCCCGCATTAAAGGAAATTTGAATATAGCGCTCTCGGGGCTCAGCGCTGGTGAGTAATGTGCTGAGTGATTTGACCTACGTAGGCGCATACTTAATATGCAACCAAATGGGAGACAGACAAACAATAACTAATTAAGAGAAAGCACGAACTCGTGTGGTTTATAACATATAAACGTGCTAAATTAGTGGAATTAATTATTCACTTTTAAGTGGCTTGAGTACCCCCACCAAAAGCCACGCGCTATCTGATCTCGTCTGAATGATAAATCGGTTTCAGTCATGGTGCACGGAATTAATGATGTCACAGATCAATCTAAGCCATGGTACATAATTCAGGTAACACAATATGTAGGTTACCCACGTCATATCCTCGCCAAATTAGGTAGAAGTTGTTAAACGAGGATTCATGTTCATTTGCCCTACTCCACGTGAAGTTATGTGCGTAGATGCCGAGTATTAATGACGACCATTCATAATACGTGCTAATATCCAACTCCGCGAAAGTTAAGGGTAAAAGCACAATAATTTTTGCTCGTGGATTTGAAGCATTTATTTGCTTGAACGTAAAACATACAATGAGAAAATTTACAATGAAAAGTTCAAATATAAATCTGTTTGCAGTATTTTTAACGAGAAATAACTTTGACTAAATAGACTTATATTCAAAAACCTGAAATTGCATTAAACACGATTCTGTTGGTGAAGGTTAAACCGCAGAACGTCGGAGCAATTTCGCTCTTTGAAATCAACCCATGCTATTTGTAGATCAATGGCTAAAGTGGTGCCTTTATATTCCTGAGGTCCCGAGTTCGAATCTCATATCACTCAGATTGTTTTCCTTTCCGTTTGGGGAATATTGAAAAATCCAATTTTCACAATTTTGTTTCAAACCAAACGTTTAGTATTAACTGTAATAAGTTTTAAATTTGAGAAAAATCATTTGGGGGTTCGTTTAAATTGAATTTTTTGTGAAATGCAGATTTCAAATTCCGCAAAAAAGCTTTTATACGTATAAATTCATATATCCTTTTCTTATCTGGACATGTGGTACTTCTATGGAACCGTAATGAGAAGGATGACAAAATAAAAAAAAGGGTGTGCATTAATTATATGAATTTCGGAGTGAAATTGGGAAAAACATGAAATTGAGGAAATTCTAGAGCTTTTTTCAATTTCGCAAGTGACTGTACATGCAGTTAGAGGTTGTTGGTATGGTTGGTGGTATTCTTGGAAACATATTAAGATAATACTTTTTTGGCGTGAGTTTAATGTCACTACGTTGAGTAGATCAAAAGATAAAAATAAAATAATAATAATAATAAAATAATAATGTGCAATCCGATTTTATGAAACACCCTGTGACTCGAAAACCACCTGAATTTTACCTTTGGACGTCACTTCTCTGGCAACCCTTTATATAAAAATATAAATTTCTTTGTTCTTTCTGTTTCTTTTAAAGTTCTCAATCTGATTCATATTTTTAATTTTAAAAAGAATATTTCTGAATTTTTTTCGCCGAGAATAGATGCCGGCAAGTGACCTTTACAACTGTGCCCATTTTCAAGTCAATAACAACAGTAGTTACAGAGGAAACGGGGGTGATATGCAGGCGGACAAATACCGAAACCTCACCGTAAGTGTTCTGACCGGAACTGACATGCTTAAAAACATTCGTGTTCTGTTCCATAAAATTAACAAAAGGCTAACACGGTACCAATGGATAATTAATACAAGGTGTCTTTTTAGAGGCACATAACTTTAAAATGAAATAAAACACATACAAATCATGTAAATGGCCATGGTATTGGCTTTATTGGAAAGATAATTTTATGCCATTAGTGTTTAAATATGATTTCGGGAATATGGGTGCCGGACTGGCGCAATCCTTGTCGACCACTTGGGCCGTATATCGGCAACAAGGCGGCGAATGTTGACTTCCAAGTGATCCAACGTCTGCGCATTATAGGTGTGATTGAATCGAATGTTTTCCGCAATAAATTGATTGTGTCGTGCGCTGTGTGGCATGTAGCACCGTCTTGTTGAAACCAAGGCTCTTCGACATTAACGCCATTAAACTGGGGAACGAAGGAGTCAGTAATCATGGATCTGTAGCGCTTTTCATTTACTGTAACGTTCTGGCCGGCACCATCTTTGAAGAAATATGGGCAAATAATTCGACCAGCCCACGAAGCCAAACCGTAACTTTTTAATAGATGTATCGGTGCCTCAGCTAATTCTCCTGCATATTCTTCGCTCCAAATCCGGCAATTTTGCTTATTGATGTAGCCATTCAACCAAAAACGAGCCTCATCGCTGACCAAAGTTTTGTGTTGAAAATAACCATGACTTTCGAAATCTAGTCTATTTGTGGTGAAATGGCAAAGCATACTGAGAACAAATCATCTGTCAGCAGTCAAATCGACTGTCACTAGAAACAGTGTTACCAATTCGAAAAACAAACCTCTAAAAAGCTCTCTATAGCTGTTATGCAGTAAGTTAGGACAGCGGTTGTAAAGTCCATCAATAAAAGTGGAAAGTCCTAAATATTTACACCAGCTCAGCATCACCATTCGCTGAACAAATAAATCTAACTGAATGTAGCAACAACAATCTTAGGGGGAGTTGGCTCTTTCGTTATGTAATCTGAGTGATTTTAACGGTAATGCATGCACCCACATTGCCTGCCTACAAAGCAAACTAATTAATCGCTTGACGGTATCCAACCCCAATTTGTTTACTCTTGACCAGCATACTTGCGTAGATGCTCGGTAGATTGACTTTTAATTGATTGCATCGAGGGGAGACATTTTAACACCGATAAAAGTCTCGGTTATGGTATACTTCCCCTTGAGTGCCTTGTTTACATTAATATCCAGGCACTGAACCCAATTACCATTTTTCATTTCTCTGCGGGTTGATTTTCACCCCTAAAAATTGTGGAAGCAGAAGCCCTTCAGTGGCACGCGGAAATGCCGACGAGATCATATTATATGTTGTCTGTGACAAAAGGGCAGACTTTTTGTGTTCGGCAACACGAATGCTCAAAAGCACGAGACAACCACAGATAGAACATAGAAGTTATCTAAACTTGAATAGCACTTCCGCTCCCTCTTGTGTTTCCGGTCCAGTTTGTACAGATTATCCACTTCATGAAGTTTGTTTCCTGACTTGTTACCCTCTGGCCACAATTGCTGTTGTAGCTGTAGCGTGTAAGGGGTTAAATTTTGTAATAACTTTTCGAATTGTGGACTACGGAGCTCCATATTTTCGAGGCATTTACGTTAGGATTGGCTTCGATTCAAACAACATAGTGCTGGTGTGCTCGTGTCGTTGTTTATTTGGCTATTACAAAGCGCCACATTGTATCAAACTTTGTTTAATGGTTTGGAAGACGGCAAATCTCGATTTGTACTCATGTGGCCAGCACAATAAAAGGGGCGGCCTTCTCACCGCCCTCAATTTTGTGTTTTTGTTTTAAAGTAATCGATACGAGTACCATGCCCAAATTTAACTTCTATATTACACGCACTTTTCGTGACCTGTTAGGGCGACGACGCTTTAATTTACTTCATATTTATTTGTAATTTTAAGAAGGATTTCTGCTACTGCATTTATAGAAAACGAGGAAGATTATTGAAAAAATATTAGTGAAGCGGCATTGCTTTAAGATACATATGCAATAATTTATATTATAGTAAATTTTGCATGCTTATTGTAAATACATATTTGCTGGTAAAAATATTCAGGCATTTAGCGATGCAATGGCACATGTAGAAAAGAAGCGTATAAAGGGATTGTTGTCGCGGATATTAAATTTAACGCACCATTTGATCCTACCACCGATTTTAATACCTTATTAAGATTACCGGACACAAGTGACTATTACCTATACCTTCAGGGATAAAGATTTAATTATGTTATTGAAAGTACAGATATATTAATTTTATATAATTCACAACACTTTTGATGTGTTCGGAGGATGGGATTAACATAGTATTATACGATTTCGTATTTGTATGCGAAAATCAAACAGAAAAGAATGATGAAAAATTGAAGTAATGGTGTAGATTATTAACCTAAATTAGTACTGGTTGATGTTTATACATTCATTCATTCATCAACAGGTACAATCAGGTACCATCTGACACTGACAATGAGAAAAAAAATAAATTTATAACAATGCAATAAAATTTACACAAACGGAGATAAAATACTAAAAATATGCATCTGTCATCAATCCCTATCCGAGGTTCTTCAGTTCATCAGAACAACGAAGAAGTTCGGCTAGGGCGGGGGTAGAGTTCAATGGGCCGATACACAGTGGCCGATTTCCCGAAAAAGCTGGTCATAAGTCGAAAAAAAAAATTTTCGTTCTGTTCAAGCTACCATCCTATGTCATACAGAAGCTTTTTCTACTCATTTTGGCAAAATAACAGTAATGTACTGGTAAGGCATTCAGCATTAGAGCAAGTCAAAGTGACTCTCTTCGACGCATCATCTGGCACGCTACTTAAACCTGGATTTGTACTACGTCGTTTTGAAAGTGATAACAGCTTTTCTAGTGGCTGTTTTCAGATCGCGTTCAGTAACGGGTGTTTCTGAAAGTGTAGAAAGTACCTACTAAAGTTTCGCTGTGTAAAAACTTTTTTTAAACCCAGTCATGCACGTCAAACTTTTTCGTGTTGACATTTTATAAAAATGAATAAAATTAGTTAGAAGTTCCGCAGAGTTCCACGATAAGATTATTTTTATTTTGTAAAAGTAAGTATTTTCTTTCATTTTACGAAAAAAGCAGCTGCGATAATGTGCGATATTTCATGAAACATAATTTTAAATCTTGCGGAGTGAAGCTGGCCGGTGCGCTAGCTAGCCGCACACACGCGAGTACGACCCTGGCATTTTTCCATTCAGTTGTCATAAGACGTTCAATGCGAAACAACATAGTCAATTTATACCGACGTAATTGTGATAATTGTCATCAGTGTCCTCAAAAACTGAATCACACGAAATTTTGTTGAAATCAAAATGTTTTAAGGAGTAGACGTCCGCCATTTTGAATCTGCCATTTTTAATTTTGGAAAAATATGTCATATTCGTAATCAGCAACCTCACAAACTAAAGCATACAAAAGTTTGTTGAAATTGAGTTGTTTTGAAAAACATAAAATTGCGAAGTTTTGTGTAATTCCATAAATCATTTTTCGACTTATGGCCAGCTTTTTCGGGAAATCGGCCACAGTGCGATGTAGTCTGAGTACTCGAGGCCTTTTATTTATTTATTTATTTATATCTTTTCTGGAAAACTTAATTCTAGGCCTGAGCTGGTGACTGGCGCTCTGGGGGACGCAGCCCATATGGCGCACCTGCTAAACTTAAGGCTACCTAGTTATTATTAATATTTTAGTGGTAATAGGTTAAGTTACATTTAGGTTATTGTACGTTAAATACTTAACTTAAGATCTGTTCGTATAAATAGAAAAATCAAAAAAGAAACGGATATAAAATAATAAAAAAAAGGAGAAAGTAAAAATTAAATATTCATTTGTTGGTAAAAGGCGAAATTATTAAACTAAATTGTATTAGAGTTAAGTTCCAAGGTGTTTGATGGTGTCTACTGAAATTCTATTCTAACTGCTCTGTCTGTACCTGGCTAATTACAGTTTATGTAGGTATTCAATCTTTTCCAGGATGGTAAGGAAGTTTCCTGGATTGGCTGGGTCGAGTAGGATTGGGAGGGGGGGTCCCTATGATCCTGCGGGTATTTGGGCATTCCTCCAGTAGGTGTTTTATGGTGAGTGGAACTTGGCAGAGTGAGCATCCGTTGCGGGAGGTTCTAGCGAAGTAGTGACCGTGAGTGGGCAGAGTGTGGCCGGTTCTTGCTCGAAATAATTGTATCCCTTCCGCTCTGGATAGGTCTTTTTTGTATTGTGGGGCCTCGGCTTTTGGCCAGTGGGTGGCCATGAAGGTGCGGTCGTTGGACCAAGCCTCTTGGACTCTGTCTCTTAGTTTCAGTCTGCAACAGCGGTATATATAGGTTGCCGATGGTAGAGGTTCGGTTGGGCATAGTGGTTCGAAGGCCTCTTTAGCGAGCTTGTCTTCCGCTTCATTCCCCGTAATGCCGATGTGGGCGGGTATCCATTCTATGATGACTGGCTGTGGGGCGTTATGTAAAAGGGCCTGGCAGGCCTTTGTTAGTGGCTCCGTTGTCCTTGGGATGTTGAGGGCCGATAAGGTGGGCTTTGAATCCGAATAGATGGTGACCGGTCTGCTGTTGGTGGTAGCGAATTGTATGGCCTTCCAAATAGCCACCATTTCGGCCTCGTAGCTGTTTGCTTCCGTTGGGAGCTTGAAGCTCCGTTGTTGGGTCGGGTGTCCAGCGCCAGGGGGGATCACGACGAAAGCCGCTGCCACATGGTCCTGTGCCTTGGATCCATCCGTATAGATTTTTAGGCGATTGGAGTGGTTAGTTTGGGCCGCATGTGTAGCCAGGAATTCCCGGTCGGAGGTGTTTTTCCTGTTGGCCTTACCTATCCGTGCTGGAGGGCGGAAAGGGCCCTGCTGGGGTGTGAATGGTAGAGGGGGTGATAGGGAGTTTGGGTCAGGCAGGTTAACAAATATGGCCCTAGCTATGCCTAAAGCTAGAAGTAGTGCTGGGGTTCTCCTGGGGGTAGTGCGGGTTTCGTCCAGTCTCCGAAGGGTGTGGTGATGGGGTCTTTCGGGGTCCATCCAGTTCCAGGCCACGAGTTTGACCCTGGTCTTCTCGGCCCTGTCCTGAATTGGGAGGCAGCCACTCTCTATCCAGAGGGCTCTTGTGGGGGTAGATCTCAGCGCTCCCAAAGCTGTTCTAAGGATCCTGTTAGCTGCCGTCTGGATTTTTGCTAGGTTGCTTTGAGTGGCTGATGCGTATAGTGGAAGGGCATACTTGGTGGTCCCCTCCAGAAGGACCCTGGCGATGTGGATGGTCGCATGCATGGGTGCTCCCTGCTTCCTAGCTGCTATCGCTCTTAGGAGGTTGTTGATTTTGTCCAGCTTCTTGCAGGTGGCATTGCAGTGGGTTGTCCATCCTAGGTCCTTGGTGAAATGAACTCCCAGGATTTTTTGGGGGCTGCTAATGGGGATCTGATGGTCCCCCGCTTCTAAGTTTGATGGTGTTGGGGATCTGCCTCTCGAGAAAAAGATGGCTTCTGCTTTTTCCATCGGGATTCTGGCTCCGGTGTCGTGTTCCCAGATTGATAGGGAGGTCGTGGCTCTTCTGAAGATGTCGGTGGGGGGGTTGGCGTCAGTCGTTAACAGTATGTTGTCAGCGTAGGCGTACGTTCTTAGTCCGTTAATGTTAGTGAGTTGGGTAATGAGCGAGGTGATATAAACGTTAAATAGGGTAGGTGAGAGGGAGGATGCCTGGGGAAGGATATTATCGATTTTAGTAATATTTGATGTGTAACCATTGACCCGGACCTGCATGGTACGGGCGGTGAGAAATTTATTAATCAGCTTGGTGGATGGCTCATCGAAATCCCAGCTAATTAGCTGGTTGGCGATAACATCCCTGCGGACCCTGTCGAAAGCCTTTTCGACGTCCACTGCGAGGAGATGGACATTTTTCCGGAGGTTAAAAGAGGTAAAAATGTTGGCTTCTAGCTCCAGCAGGAGCGAAGCAGTTCCTCTGTATTGTCTGAATCCATAAATGTCTTCCGGAAGGAGGTGGTTGATGGTATCGCCGAGTCGTCGGCCGAGAATTTTCTCCAAAAGGCGGGACATGCAGGGTAGCAGGGATATCGGACGTAGATCCCTTGGGGTGATAGTTGGGTTGGAAAAGTTTCTCTTACGGATGCGGATCTGCACAGCGTTTTTCCAAGCTTGTGGAAAGATGCTGCTCTGCAGTATATTGTTGTGCAAGGAGACCAGTCTCTCCTTGAACAGATCAGGGGTTTCTTTTAACATCCTGTAAGAAATCTTATCATGTCCTGGCGCCGATCCCTTACACTTGCTAACCGCTTGGCCTAGCTCGTGCAGGGATACTAGGTAAGTGATGCTGCGACGTTGATCAGGGGAAAGGGACCTGTCCGTGTAGGACCAGTTGTTTCTGCGATTAATTAGTTCTGGGCGAAAAATTTCGTCGCTGGAGTAGCTGGACCATGACTGGGCTAGCTGGGTGGCAATTTGCATGGAGTCGTTATAGGTTCTGCCGTTAGATGTTAAGTTGGCAATCAGGCTGTTTTGCCTATTGCCGGAGATGGCTTTAACCTTCCTCCATGCTTCGGCTAGGTTAAGGCTGGGATCGATCGATTCGGCAAAGGCCGCCCAGGTGGATTCCTTCGCCTCCTTAGCCAGGTTTTTGGCGGTTGCCGATTTCCTACGAAAATCATGCAGGTTGTCTTTCGTAGGATGCCTTTGGTATTTCTTCCAGGCCCTATTCTTCTCCCTGATTTTGGAGAGGATGTAGCCATTCATCTAAGCTGGTTGAGAGGGGATAAGGGGGAGACGGTTGGCATGCTCTCCGCCGCGGCCACCCTAATGGCTCTGGCAAGTTGCGCTGCCTCTCTGTTGATATTCTGAGTGGGGGTCCGGCGATTTAGCTCCTTTTCGACTACGGCCTTGAAGGTCTCCCAATTTGCTCTGGATTCCACGAATCTGGCACAGGGCTTGCTCCGGCCTATATTGTAATAATAATAATGATGGGGAGGTGGTCGCTATTTTCCGGGTTATTGTGGACGCTCCAATTTAATCGCGGGGCCATGTGTGGAGGGACTAGCGTCAGGTCTATACATGAAAAGGTTCCATGTCCTGACAGGAAAGTGGGGGAACCATCGTTGAGAATGCACAGTGGGTGTCTATCGCTTCATTCCGCCACCCGTCTACCCCTCCTGTCCCAGCGCTCCGAGCCCCATATGGGACTATGGGCGTTGAGGTCACCACCGTCCACCATAGATGGTGTTGGGGGGCAGTTGGCGCGCCATGGTCCTCAGATCGCTCACTGTGATCATCTGGTTATTTTCGATATAGACGGACGCTAGGGTCATGGGCCCAGGCGCCTCCAGAGATACAGCGCAGGCCATTATGGGGCTGTTGAGGTTAACCTGGGTGGCCGGGATGGAGTCGTGGATTAAAACGGCACGCCGCCATGCCTGGTTACCCTGGGGGTGTTGAAACCAAAGTACCGGTACCTACCTATTCTCGCCGGTTGTTCCTCCAGGAGAATGTTTGTCTCCTGAAGGAGGATGATCTGTGGTCTATAGCTGTGAATAAGTAGGTCAAGGCTAGGTCTATTATTGTATAGCCCTCTGACATTCCACTGGAGAATGGTGATCTCCTGTGTGGGGGCGCAAGGGGGTGGGTTTTGGTTACACAACAAAAATAACATGGGGGGGTTAATCCTCCTGGTTTATACCATTGGTTCTTTTTGGTGAGTCATCAGGTTCTGAGAGGGAAGTAAATTCCACATCGGGTGTTGAGTCATCCGAATCTTCAGAGATGGTTTCTTTTTGTTTATTAATTCTGTTTTCGGATTTTCCTTTTTTTAATTCTTTGATTAAGTTCATCGTGTTGGTTTTGGTTTTTTGGGGGTTTTATGTGCCTTTGTCAGGCCCAGTTGGGACTTAGCTACTGGTTTCAGTAGCGAGTCCACTGCGGTAGAAAACTCAGTGATTACCGCTCTGCTCTCCGGGGTGAGTTGGAGCTTTTAGGAGATTTTGTTTCTGCCGGGGGAGGTTTGAGTTTGGGTATTTTCCTTTTTTGGTAGAGTTGTTGTTGTGGGGTTAGTGTTTGTTTTGAGTGTGACTGGGGTGGGGGCAAATTGCGGGTTTGTTGAGTTTTCTTTGGGGGCCACTAAACCATTGGCTGTGGCAACTTGTGCAAAGGATACCAAGGGGAGGTTTTGTGAGTTTCTTTCTAGAGTGGTAGATTTTTTTTGCTTCGGCCTGAGTGCACTTTTTGGTGGTTTTAATTTTAAGGATGTCGTACTATTTGATGAACTCTGGACACTTCCTACTGTGGGATTCATGTCCGACCGAGTAGCAGTTAACGCAATATTTGCGATTACAAACATCACTGTGAGGAGATGAGAGTCCGCAGGTGCTGCAGATTTCCTCTAGGCTGTTACAGCGTTTTTGGGTGTGGCCCAGCTTTTGGCACCGACGGCACCTCATTGGAAGGGGGAAGTATTTCCTTACTGGGAGGTTTTTCCAAGCGCCCTTAACCTCTTGTGGAAGCTGGTACGCATTAAACGTTAGGATAAGGAGCCCTGAGGGGATCCTCTTTTGCTTCGTTTCATCGCGTTTGTCAATTTTAGTTGTTTGATAGACTTCGGTTACTCCCTGTGGGGCAAATTCCTCCAGGAGCTCCTCGTTGGTTAGACCTACGAAGTCGCTGGAGAATATAGTCCCCTTGACACTATTGAGGGTCGGGTGGAGCTTAATAGAAACATCAATGCCTGCTATGGCTTTGGTGTTGAGGAAGTAGTCGGCGATTTTTGCATTTTCCACTAGAAGGACGAGTGAGCCGTCCCTCTGATAGCTTGCGGACTGGAATTTCGTGGATATTGCGTCCACTCCTTTCCTCACGAGAAATGGGTTGTAAGACCTCATTGTTTTTGCTTCATCGGTGGATTGGATTATGATAAATTTGGGTTGTGCTGCTAAATCAGCCGCTTTCTGCTGAATGGCTGGAAGTGCCGGGAAGTTGAAATCTTGCAGGGATATTGTTTTGCCTGCTTGACGCTTAGCCCTTTTGCTGGGAGCAGGGTGCTCCTCCAGCGGGGCGGAGCGGTTGGGGCTGGCCAGGCCAGCCGCCATTGTTAGAAAAACAAATTCAGGGATGTTATCCCTTATCCTAGTTCAGTTTTAATTGGGTTAGTACGGAAGAAATAGAAAAAGTAGGTTAGATGGTACAGTGAATTTGGTTAGTTGTCAGTGCTTCTTCTGTTTGACGTTTTTTGGTTTGTGAACGCCCCCCTGTAGAGACCAGATGTTCTGATATGCGCCAAAAGGCGCGGTGGTGGCCGCCAAATGACAGCTGCTTCTGGGTGAGAAATCACACTGCAATGCTCTGGTTTGTTTACCTTGCTGCGATAAAAATGATGAATCCCGCCTTCCGGCGGCGGCTTCGGCTCTCCCTGGGGAGGAGGGAACAAGTTCTCGACTGGCGCTGTTTTTAGGTACCCTAAAACCTTATGGAAATGTTCCGTTTATGGTCGGAACTAGTGTATTAGGGAAGTATTGTTTATGGCAAGCAATAATTTTCCCAAAATTATTTTGTTTTAATGCAAAAAATTGAAAAACAATTTTTTGCTAAAGCACTACCTCGTTCCGACCATTAATGGAACATTTCCATGGTTTTACGCCTAAATTACGTACCCACAATCCCCCGCAGGTTCTGACGACTGCTGCTTTTCCGCTGCTTTTGTTTACCTAAAAATATATAAATTATAAAAATTTTTCAGACAAGTTACCTTTCTTTGCACTTCATCGAAACTTCCCACGAGAACTGTCACTTCAGTTCTTCTTCCTCTTCTCCATGCAAAATTTCCCATTTTGGGATATTTGTCGCCGTGCCTGCGTTCGTTAAGAGAACATCTATTCTGCTTTTCATCACAAATCCACTGACAATATTTTATAAATTTTATGTGTTATTTAAGTTATTCTTAAGAAAAGAAACAATTGTTACTAGTAATTTTTAGAGAACTAATTGTTTTATTTAATGGACTGCTAAATACAAAATATTTCCGAAACTTTTGTGTTTTTCTTTGAACATTTTATGAACGTAATTTACAACTTTATAACGGCAAGTTCATTCTTGATACAAAAGTGACATGTGCAAGTTTGTTTAATTTTGTGCTGTTATTATCTCTATTATATCAAGATTAAAATAAAGTGGTGACTTGAAAATGGTAAGTACTGCATTTCCACTTATTTAGCTTCATAATTTTATAAAAATATGTTCGCCAAAAGCCATATTCATCAAAGCCTCTTCAATCTGGGTCATTCGTTTCCAAACCGAACACCATTTTAATATCGACATTTTAGAATCGTCTGAAATTTTTTTACAGCTTCTTAAGATAGAATTAATCGACACGCATTTCGAGATTTTTCTCAAAAAAATTTTGTTTCGAAAATATCCACATGTGAATTTGTCATAATTTGCTAGATTTTCTCCAATCATCTCATATTCGAAATTCATTATCTCCCGTTGTGATGAACGGATTGACCTACTCTTTTTTTATATCACGTGTTTCTACGTCTGCTTTACAATAGTTTCTGAAAAAATTATTTATTATTGACATTTGAAAAAGTTTATAACAATTTAATTTTTTAAACAGTTTTTTTATGCTGTTGCTCCAGGTTTAGTTAATTTATGAAAATATGTTTTTGTTTCTTATTGTTTTACTTAAAAAATAAAAAAATAAAAACGGAGTACTACCCGAATAACGCTGTTCGTCTCCTTTTTTTAATCAGTCAATATAAATTTTATATAACAGGCAGCAACACGGATAAACGTTGAAGATATCGTCAAATTAACTGATGACTACATGACGTTAATAAGACAATTGGGGCAATGGGGACTCCTTGCGCAAGAGGGTGTCCTCAAATGCTCGAAGTGCGGGGGCATTATGAAACTCATGGGAAAAGAGGATATGGTCTGGAGGTGTAAAAACAAGGTGCCTGTTCCAAAAAAAAAGAGTGTTTTATGCGATACGCGGCAAGCGCTTCGAAAAAACACTTTTTTCGAAAGAACTAAATTGAGCTTTAAGCAGGTAAATTTGTTACATATGAATTTTCATAGAGTAGAAATTTACTTTCCATTGTTCATCTTAGATTCTCCTGTTTTCCCACCTGTGGGTTTATAACGTGGAGCTGCAGTTAATTGAGGTCCAGGCTAGAGTGGGCCACACAGCTGCTGTGGATTGGAACTCCTTCTGCTACGAAGTCGTTATCGACTTCGGGGTCAGACAGAAAAAAACCCATCGGTAATATTAATAAACATTGTTTAAAATTTCAAAATTTGATTGTTTTTTTTTATTTCGGTGGCGAAAACATGACTGTCGAAGTGGACGAGTCAAAATTTGGCAAGAGAAAGTACCACAGAGGCCACTTCATGGAAGGGCAATGGGTCTTTGGTGGTGTCTGCAGGGAGACTGGCGATGTATTTCTAGTGCCTGTTGAGCGTCGTGACGCTGCGACGTTGATACCACTCATTATAAAGTGGATTCGGCCCGGAAGTACGATTATCAGCGATTGCTGGAAAGCGTACGATGGGCTGGATGCAGCGTCGTTCCGGCATCTTAAGGTTAACCATTCGGTTAACTTTAAGGATCCGGAAACAGGCGCACATAGCAACACAATCGAAAGTGTCTGGCGACATGCCAAAGGCAAATTGCCTAAGTACAATCGAAGGAAGATTGTGTTTACTGGCTATCTTGGCAAATTTTTATTCGGCCAATTTTGCAAAGTCCGTGACTTAGACCCAACGGTGGAGTTTTTCAGAGCAGCAGGAGAGTTGTACAACCCGTACAAATCCGGAGAACCATCCACAGCTGCGCAGGTAAAGTTTGTAAGAATAATTTTGTAAACAATTCTATAATTATTATATCAACAGGAAAATGCTGAAGCAGGCGAAATATCTGGAGACGTTGAAGAGGAAGAAGAGGAAGACGAGGAAGACGCCGATCCAGATGTAAGCTAATTTGAATTAATTAATTTTAATTTCATAACATTTTATTTTTAACAGCTCCTCTACTGAAGATCCATCAGAGCCAGGTCCCTCTCTAGTGGGAGGATTAGGGCTACTGTGGCGAAACCTCCTTAAAAAAAACGAGTGGGTCTCTTGGTCACTTGGAAACATCAGAAATATATTTTTTTCGCTACTTTGGTTTTGTTTTATAGGAAAAATAATAACTAATCCCAATCCGAGATTTAATAGATAGTTTTCCTAGAAAAAATGCACAAAAATTACCTTTTCCCGGCTCCTAAGTATATATCTCCCTTGCTAATTTCTTTACTCTTTGGTGACGTTTTTGGTAGTCCTGAAAAGGACTGATTTTTTGGTAGTCCTGAAAAGGACTGATTTCTTGGTGCATGGTGACTATTCCTTCGCAATTATTTCGCCATACTACGCACATCCCCATTACAAAACGTTACTTGCTTTGTAATAGTGTTGTAGCTGTAGTATTTCCTAGAATTTTCCGGATTCCTCAACCATACAAACAACTCTTCGATTTTTCTCTTGTCAGTTGGCTTAAATGGTCTCCATTTAACCAACTGACAGATTTGCCATTGTTGACAGTTAAACCATTAACAAACCCGAACGTGGTGACCAGCAAATGAGTGTGATAAGTTCCTTCCCCAAAGAAACCATCAACAATAAAACCCGGCACAGTCGAAAAATCACAAATATCCAGCTTATTCAGCAGGATTTTTCGCGCACGAATTTTATTGGCTGCCACTCGCTCTTTTGTCGCACTGTCAATTTTGCATGAATAACAAAATTAGACTGCGTCAATTAAAATCTCTCGGAAGACAGCTGGAACCGTTTCCGGAAAATTAACAGATCTTTAGTATAGCCTAATGAAAACTTATTTCCGCTGACTGAAATACTCAGTCAGTAGATATTTTTCAGAAGAACGCAAGTTGTAATAGACCTTTTGTAAAAGGTAAATACTCAGTCAGTAGATATTTTTCAGAAGAACGCAAGTTGTAATAGACCTTTTGTAAAAGGTAAATACTCAGTCAGTTGATACTTTTCAGAAGAACGCAAGTTGTAATAGACCTTTTGTAAAAGGTAAATACTCAGTCAGTAGATATTTTTCAGAAGAACGCAAGTTGTAATAGACCTTTTGTAAAAGGTAAATACTCAGTCAGTAGATATTTTTTAGAAGAACGCAAGTTGTAATAGACCTTTTGTAAAAGGTAAATACTCAGTCAGTAGATATTTTTCAGAAGAACGCAAGTTGTAATAGACCTTTTGTAAAAGGTAAATACTCAGTCAGTAGATATTTTTTAGAAGAACGCAAGTTGTAATAGACCTTTTGTAAAAGGTAAATACTCAGTCAGTAGATATTTTTCAGAAGAACGCAAGTTGTAATAGACCTTTTGTAAAAGGTAAATACTCAGTCAGTAGATATTTTTCAGAAGAACGCAAGTTGTAATAGACCTTTTGTAAAAGGCAAATACTCAGTCAATAGATATTTTTTAGAAGAACGCAAGTTGTAATAGACCTTTTGTAAAAGGTAAATACTCAGTCAGTAGATATTTTTCAAAAGAATGCAAATTTTAATTGAGCAGAACGAATGTTCTCTTAACGAACGCAGGCACGGCGACAAATATCCCAAAATGGGAAATTTTGCATGGAGAAGAGGAAGAAGATCTGAAGTGACAGTTCTCGTGGGAAGTTTCGATGAAGTGCAAAGAAAGGTAAGTTGTCTGGAAAATTTTTATAATTTATATATTTTTAGGTAAACAAAAGCAACGGAAAAGCAGCAGAAGCAGCAGCAGCAGTCGTCAGAACCTGCGGGGGATTGTGGGTAAGTAATTTAGGCGTAAAACCATGGAAATGTTACATTAATGGTCGGAACGAGGTAGTGCTTTAGCAAAAAATTGTTTTTCAATTTTTTGCATTAAAACAAAATAATTTTGGGAAAATTATTGCTTGCCATAAACAATACTTCCCTAATACACTAGTTCCGACCATAAACGGAACATTTCCATAAGGTTTTAGGGTACCTAAAAACAGCGCCGGTCGAGAACTTAAGCCTAAAATTTAAATAAAATTAGTCTGCTACATAGTCAAATAGAATTTTTCAAGTATAACTTTAGTAACTACTATTAAAATGCAAGCAGTTAAAGAATTTATTGAATAAATTCTTGACATGGGCGATATCGGTTCAAAAGTATCATAATTTGTCCTGTGGTAGGATGAATAAAAAAGTCTCGTCCTCTAGTGACTCGGGGGTGTGAATTATTAATTCGCGAGGCTTAAGAGAGTGGTAGAGTCTATAGCGCCAGTAGCAATATAATGCATAAATGAAACACCCGCAACCTCTATACGCTTAGAAAGCGGTGTCAAACATAATAACTTCAATCTGGGTGCATGCGGACGAAGACTACAGGGGTTTGCCCATGGTAAAAAGCGAAGAGCATAGCGTTATCATTAGCAAAGCGGAATGGTTTCTGCACTGCCTCAATATGATTAAAATGGTATTAACGTCATAGTGTGGCACTATCTATAATCTAATATGGGACGGATAAAAGTACAATACAAAATATTCAAAATAAAAGAGTCGTCAAAGCCCTTCGACCAACCTTTTACGAAACCAGGTGCTGAATTCGGTCGATTGATTATATTATTGATATGGCATCCAAAATTTAATTTATTATCGTTGGTCAAGCCGAGGTCGACAACGCTATTTTGTCTGACAAAGGCTAGCCGAGGTTTTCATAAGAGTTCTCCAAACGGGAGCATATCACACTGAAAAAAATTATAGTGTATTTGCTCACATTTAACCATATATGATTTTTTACACTCTACTGCTTGTTGTATAGTTACGATTGATCTAAAGATTTTTGAATTATCGCCGTAGGCTAACACAAGAGAATTTCGAATAAGAGGAAATAAGTCATTGATAAAGAGAGTGAACAGCAAAAGTCCAATATGGCTACGTTGTGGGACGCCAGATAAGACCGAAACAGAATGAGAAAAAGTACAGGAAAATTCATCTTTGAAAGAACGACTTAAGGTAAGATTCAATACAATTAACAAGATCATTGGAAAAGCCTAGTTGAGGCAATTTAAAAACTAGGACTTTATGGGAAAGCTTGTCAAATATCTTAATAAAATCGGTATACACACAATTTCTAATGCTTTTCTAATTCAGTTATTTTCCCAAACTGCCTTCATGGCTTCAATCAATTTTGATTTGTCCGTATGTACTTTTTTGCCACTTTCTGCTTAAAAATAGCCCAGATATTTTCGATAGGGTTCATATCTGGGCTATTCGCTGGCTAGTCAAGGATTTGGATGTTGCTTGTCTTTAAAAACTCCGTAACTCTCCTTGCTGTATAGCAAGGGGCTTTATCGTGCATGAAAACTCCATCTCCGTTAAATTTTGCATGCATAGTTGGGATCATCTGTGTCTGAAGGACTGTTATATACTGCTCCGCGTTCATTATGCGGTCAACAATGTGAAGTAGGAAGAGTTCTTTGGACGATATTGCTGACCAAATCATGACCCTTACTAGCTGCTTGACCTACTGTTGGACACATGAAGGTAAATACTCTTCTCCATTGGATCTGCGAACAGTCCTGGACATTGGTAGTGTCAAACTCACCATGGTCACTGAGGATAACCTGTTCAAAAGATAGAGTTGATTTAAGTGAAGTGAAAAATTTATTGCAAAATGTTTTCTCAGAATAATATGCAAAAGACTGTTTATCTCATCTCCACCTTTTCCCAATCATTTGTAGTCCATGTTAAATGTTCATCCGCCTATATTTTTCTTTGTTGAACCATCCTAATATTAAGCCTTTGTGTTACGGCCTCTGATAGCCGTAGCAGTAAAAGCAAGAAATTCACTAGACTATAGCCTCTAATAGCTTTCTAGCCTAGTGAATTTGTATTAAATTGAAAGTGGGTGGATATATCAGGACTCTGGGTCAGGATCGATAATTTGAAACACTCTGAATAATTTTTAAATAAAGAAATATATTCAAATAAATACTTCTCGTATTTCTACAAAATGATAATGGTTCAAACAATAAAAATGATAAGTAGGCAAAATAATAAATATTCCACAAAATAATAACTCAAATAATTAAAAAATGAAGCAAACAAAAATAATGAAAAATGAGCAAAAATGAAACTTAAGCAATGAATTCAATACAAGTTACTTAATCTAATTTCTGAAACGAAATGAAAAAAAATGCAGAATTAGTTTTCGGAAAATACACGAATTTAATGAGAAAAGATAAGTCTGCGAGTGTCGAAGTTTAATATGTTCTTAGAAGTTTTTTCAAGCACAAATTCCCCGGCGGATATCCTACAGAATTTGTACCTTCAATACTTCTAAGTTACAATTCCTTGTATTTGACTAGTATAAAACCTTATTCAAAATACAAGAAATAGTAGCCCTTAAATTTGAATAATATGTTCAAAGTAAAACGGGTGAAAATAACTTATTTTCCTTTGAACAATTATTCCGTCGTTGAACCTGATGTGTGTAAATTCAGTTTCACCGAACTTGAATTTTTTTGCTTTCCTAACTCAGTCGGACTAGACTTGAGTTGTAGTCGATCCAGTTTATCAAACTTGAATGCTTAGCTCAGCTTGGGAAGCTCCTTATATAGCCCCAGTTACATGGACCTATATGGAGCTCCCCCTTCCATCATATGGTTGATGGCGGCAACACAATTTCCATTTAGGAAATCAAGTTTCATGTTGAACTCTCAGATGGCGTCATTTGTAGTCTCTGACATTGTTTTGGTCGTACCAGATCGACTGTCAAAACAATGTCAGTGTCAACATGAAGTGTCCGATAAGCCATCTGATTGTTTATGTTTATGAAATAATTAGTTTCTTTTCTAATTATTTCAGTACCTGGTTTGTGTGGACTGGCTGGGAGGAGCGACCTGAGCTCGGTGCTCCCAGAGTTTTTGTAAGTCGTGTCGGAAGTCCCAACATTCTCCCGCCCCATTATGTGTCATAATAAATACATACCTTTGCAGGTTATACCATACAAACTTTGGTCCCACAAGTTTCAATCGGACCCGTCCTCCTTCCCGTAGGAAAACGGTGTAGCGCTTCCGCTTTGACAGCCGGATCTGCTCAAACGGGATCTCCTGCAGCTCCTCAAACGTCATGGAGAAGGCGTCCCATCGCACTGTGGTGAGACTATAGCTTATCTGCGTCAGCTGTGTTGGTGGGACAGGTGCTGCCTGCTGAGTTGTGGCCTGTACTTCGGCCACACTGCGGACCTTTGGCCGTTCCAGCGACCGTACTGGTGGTAGAGCTGCCGCTGGCTGGACAGATCGCGGTTTAGCGATCTTGTGGCGGTTTGAGCGCACTCGTTTTCGCTGCGACTCTCCTGGTGGCAGCTGACCTGTGAGTGCGGTTGACACACCTGCTGTCACTGGAGTGTATAGCGGCTCCTCCCTGGTCTTTTGTGTCCTGCCACTGCAGACCTTTGCTGGCCGGGTCGGCTTTCGGACGCAGCTCAACTCCTGCTGCTAAAGTGCCGGTAATTGTGATGTCCTTGGTCGTAATGTTGACAGTTCTTTATCAAATACTTGCTGTTGTAACTGCCTGATGATACTGTCCCGTGCTGTTGAGAGTTCTGACGTTGTTAGGGGGCCGTAATTGCCTTGTTTATTCCTAACATTTTTGAATCTCAGGCAGTATGCACTGATTCGTAATAATTTTTCAAATGATGAATACCTTGTTAAAAGGTCGTTTTCTGAATTGACCACTAGAGCGGTCTTTGTACCGGCTCGTTTTTCCAATGTGGTCGCTATATCTGTGATTGTTTGGTGGCGCCAGACTTCTTCTTTGTTGTGCGAGCTATGCACTAACAGAGTAAATATGCCGGTATAAGGAAATAGTTCAAATCTTCCCTTTTGGTTTTTATTTATAATTCAGGTTTTTGTAACATAAGATATATATATATATAATAATGATGTAAGTTTAATTCTTTAGTCTTCCTTGGATCCTTGGTACCTCTTCTTGATAGGTCCTTTTATTGGAAGATGTGTGGCTGCTCCTCGGGTATTGTTCACTTGGAGTCATCTGTGAGCAATATAGATGGTTAAAATCTAGTGCCTCTAGGATAAAGGGCAGATTAAATCTCTGCTAATTACAGATTAAATCTCTGTGAGTTGCAGATTAAATCTCTGCGAGTTGCAAATTAAATCTTTGCGAGTTTTCAGATTAATTCTCTGAGAGTTGCAGATTAAATCTCTGCGAGTTGCAAATTAAATCTTTGAGAGTTTCAGATTAAATCTCTGAGAGTTGCAGATTAAATCTCTGCGAGTTGCAAATTAAATCTTTGCGAGTTGCAGATTAAATCTCTGCGAGTTACAGATTAAATCTCTGTGAGTTGCAAATTAAATCTTTGCGAGTTGCAGATTAAATCTCTGCGAGTTACAGATTAAATCTCTGTGAGTTGCAAATTAAATCTTTGCGAGTTTCAGATTAAATCTCTGAGAGTTACAGATTAAATCTCTGTGAGTTGCAAAGTAAATCTTTGCTAGGTTCAGATTAAATCTCTGAGAGGTGCAGATTAAATCTCTGCGAGTTGCAAATCAAATCTTTGCTAGGTTCAGATTAAATCTCTGAGAGGTGCAGATTAAATCTCTGCGAGTTGCAAATTAAATCTTTGCGAGTGAGACCATTGAAATGTTCTGAATATTCCATGCATTTGCATGGGCTTATATACTCTTTTTCTGGCAATTCCGCCTACTTGGATGTCAGCTATGGTGAATAGTTGACCGCCTACTTGGATGTCAGCTATGGTGAATAGGGAGAATAGGTGAACTTTTTCTCCTGCTTGTTAGTAGGCCTTGTCAAAATTTGGTAGGCTTTGTTTACTTTTTGAAATCTGGATTCTAGACGTTAAGACTGAACACAGCTGTTCGATGGCTCGAACATTCTCCGCCCCCAAATTTTGGTATATTGGCAGGAAGAATCTTTTGAGTGCATGACGATCCAAAATTTTTTTTTTTGATTCTTCACAAATTTTAGGATGGTGCCGTCTTGTTATCGTTAGATATAGAATTTTTTAGGGTACTCAGTACTACTTGTGTACCTCCATGTAAAGTAATCGTAGTATAGATGGTCGATTATAAGTCCAGTAAGATGATGTCTATCATTTAGTCTAACTGGATGTGATTGATCTAACGTGAGGTGGCTATTAGTGAGCCGTCCTCTCACTCTTAGAATGTTGTGGTTATTTAATGTTGGATTTAATGTTCGTAATTTATTATTATGATGAATTGCTTCCTAGCAACGTAGTAGATTAATTTACTTTGCACAAACACTGTGTTGAACGAGCCTGAAGATAGACTTTCTGGCATTGCCGAGTTCAGTTGTAGTAAGGTACGAATTGCCGCAACTGCAATTGATGTAAACTTTGTTGTTTTGTATCTCTGATTTTCGCTTGCCATATTTGCTGCTATTGCATTTGTCAATGCTTAGCTAATTGTTCTTGCAACCGTTGAGAAGCTTGATATTCTTGCAACTGTTGAGAAGCTTATTGTTCTGGCAACCGTTGAGAAGCTTGTTGCTCTTGCAACTGTTGAGAAGCTTGTTGTTCTTGCAACCGTTGAGAAGCTTATTGTTCTGGCAACCGTTGAGAAGCTTGTTGCTCTTGCAACTGTTGAGAAGCTGATTGTTCTTGCAACCGTTGAGAAGCTGATTGTTCTTGCAACCGTTGAGAAGCTTGATGTTCTTGCAACTGTTCAGAAGCTGATTGTTCTTGCAACCGTTGAGAATCTTGTTGTTCTTGCAACCGTTGAGAAGCTGATTGTTCTTGCAACCGTTGAGAAGCTTGATGTTCTGGCAACCGTTGAGAAGCTCGATGTTCTTGCAACAGTTGAGAAGCTTGTTGTTCTTGCAACTGTTGAGAAGCTTGTGGTTCTGACAACCGTTGAGAAGCTTGATGTTTTTGCAACCGTTGAGAAGCTCGATGTTCTTGCAACAGTTGAGAAGCTTGTTGTTCTTGCAACTGTTGAGAAGCTTGTTGTTCTGGCAACCGTTGAGAAGCTTGATGTTCTTGCAACTGTTGAGAAGCTTGTTGTTCCATTGGTTGCAATGAGTGCTTGATAGTGGAGCCTTCGTTATATTGTTGGAAAAAAATGATTGAATATTTTGGGGAGTATTGTCTCCTTGAGTAAAAGGGATATTTGTATCATCGCTATGAATCAAGCTGTTATGCGGTTGGTTACAGTGTGCGCAGGTCCGCTTGCTTAAGCACAGACGAGTTCCGTGCGAATAAAGACAGTTTTTACAAAGCCTTTTATTCTTAATGAGGTTGAGTTTGTCAGGCAAGCTCATAGCTCTGAATTGTGCACATTGATAGAGCGTGTGCATATTGTTGCATTTTAGGCATGGTGTCCATTTCATTTGGCTTTGATTATTTTTGCAAGCTGCCGCTGATTTTTGTGTGCGTTGCTGCGGATTGTTATCATTTTGTACAAGTCCATATGTTTGTCTTGGAGCTTGGAATGGATTGCGGACTCCTGTAGTTTCCTGGACTGCTTCAAGTGTTCTGAACCTTGCGTCTAAAAAGGCAATGAATTCTGTGTAATTGGGTAGATCCTGCGAATTTTGTATATGCTGTTCCCATTGGTATCGTGTTTCTTGTGGTAATTTTTGTACCAAAATATGTACGATTAAGGCATCCCAATGTTGGACTGGCAAATGTAATGCCTTTAATTCGTGCAAGTACTCTTCCGTTTTATCCATTAGTGTCCTGATGCCATATGGTGATTCCTGTTTCATGGTTGGCTGGTTAAGCAATCATTTTAGATGAGTGCTGACTAGCACTCGTTTATTATTGTATCTTTTATCAAGAATTAGCCATGCCTTTATGTAGTTGGCATCTATAGTCTCAAACTGCCTTAGTAACCTCTCTGCTTCTCCAGTCATAGCTGTTTTTAGATAGTGCAATTTTTGCACGTTAGGAATCGATGGCTCATCGTGAACCAGTGACTTAAACAAGTCGTGGAAAGATCTCCAAGTTTGGTAGCTTCCATCAAACTTGGGAATATTTATCCGTGGGAGGATAATATTTGGTTTTGTCTCACTTGGAGAGCTCATTGTTTGTGATGGTGTTTTTAGTTTTAACACATTTTCTTTTAAGTCTGTGATTAGACTTATGTAGGTTTCTTCGGTTTGTTCGTATATATCGTCATCTAGATATTCCTTTGTTCCCGAAGGTTCATGAACGAAGATTGATGAATGGTTATCCGAAAAACTTTTCCACAATCCTTCAACGTTCTGAATGCGAACCTCGTAGTAGCTTAACGTTGATTTATACGTTTTGTTAGCTTTTTTGTGGTTAACAAGGGCTTTTGATATTTGCTCGTGCAGAGCTTTTTGCATCTTTATGAGCGACTCCATTGTTAACGAAGATTTGAACTATCCGGTTCGAAGGACCAAAATGTGCGAGCTATGCACTAACAGAGTAAATATGCCGGTATAAGGAAATAGTTCAAATCTTCCCTTTTGGTTTTTATTTATAATTGAGGTTTTTGTAACATAAGATATATATATATATAATAATGATGTAAGTTTAATTCTTTAGTCTTCCTTGGATCCTTGGTACCTCTTCTTGATAGGTCCTTTTATTGGAAGATGTGTGGCTGCTCCTCGGGTATTGTTCACTTGGAGTCATCTGTGAGCAATATAGATGGTTAAAATCTAGTGCCTCTAGAATAAAGGGCAGATTAAATCTCTGCTAATTACAGATTAAATCTTTGCGAGTGAGACCATTGAAATGTTCTGAATATTCCATGCATTTGCATGGTCTTATATACTCTTTTTCTGGCAATTCCGCCTACTTGGATGTCAGCTATGGTGAATAGTTGACCGCCTACTTGGATGTCAGCTATGGTGAATAGGGAGAATAGGTGAACTTTTTCTCCTGCTTGTTAGTAGGCCTTGTCAAAATTTGGTGGGACGTTAAGACTGAACACAGCTGTTCGATGGCTCGAACATTCTCCGCCCCCAAATTTTGGTATATTGGCAGGAAGAATCTTTTGAGTGCATGACGATCCAAAATTTTTTTTTTTGATTCTTCACAAATTTTAGGATGGTGCCGTCTTGTTATCGTTAGATATAGAATTTTTTAGGGTACTCAGTACTACTTGTGTACCTCCATGTAAAGTAATCGTAGTATAGATGGTCGATTATAAGTCCAGTAAGATGATGTCTATCATTTAGTCTAACTGGATGTGATTGATCTAACGTGAGGTGGCTATTAGTGAGCCGTCCTCTCACTCTTAGAATGTTGTGGTTATTTAATGTTGGATTTAATGTTCGTAATTTATTATTATGATGAATTGCTTCCTAGCAACGTAGTAGATTAATTTACTTTGCACAAACACTGTGTTGAACGAGCCTGAAGATAGACTTTCTGGCATTGCCGAGTTCAGTTGTAGTAAGGTACGAATTGCCGCAACTGCAATTGATGTAAACTTTGTTGTTTTGTATCTCTGATTTTCGCTTGCCATATTTGCTGCTATTGCATTTGTCAATGCTTAGCTAATTGTTCTTGCAACCGTTGAGAAGCTTGATATTCTTGCAACTGTTGAGAAGCTTATTGTTCTGGCAACCGTTGAGAAGCTTGTTGCTCTTGCAACTGTTGAGAAGCTTGTTGTTCTTGCAACCGTTGAGAAGCTTATTGTTCTGGCAACCGTTGAGAAGCTTGTTGCTCTTGCAACTGTTGAGAAGCTGATTGTTCTTGCAACCGTTGAGAAGCTGATTGTTCTTGCAACCGTTGAGAAGCTTGATGTTCTTGCAACTGTTCAGAAGCTGATTGTTCTTGCAACCGTTGAGAATCTTGTTGTTCTTGCAACCGTTGAGAAGCTGATTGTTCTTGCAACCGTTGAGAAGCTTGATGTTCTGGCAACCGTTGAGAAGCTCGATGTTCTTGCAACAGTTGAGAAGCTTGTTGTTCTTGCAACTGTTGAGAAGCTTGTGGTTCTGACAACCGTTGAGAAGCTTGATGTTTTTGCAACCGTTGAGAAGCTCGATGTTCTTGCAACAGTTGAGAAGCTTGTTGTTCTTGCAACTGTTGAGAAGCTTGTTGTTCTGGCAACCGTTGAGAAGCTTGATGTTCTTGCAACTGTTGAGAAGCTTGTTGTTCCATTGGTTGCAATGAGTGCTTGATAGTGGAGCCTTCGTTATATTGTTGGAAAAAAATGATTGAATATTTTGGGGAGTATTGTCTCCTTGAGTAAAAGGGATATTTGTATCATCGCTATGAATCAAGCTGTTATGCGGTTGGTTACAGTGTGCGCAGGTCCGCTTGCTTAAGCACAGACGAGTTCCGTGCGAATAAAGACAGTTTTTACAAAGCCTTTTATTCTTAATGAGGTTGAGTTTGTCAGGCAAGCTCATAGCTCTGAATTGTGCACATTGATAGAGCGTGTGCATATTGTTGCATTTTAGGCATGGTGTCCATTTCATTTGGCTTTGATTATTTTTGCAAGCTGCCGCTGATTTTTGTGTGCGTTGCTGCGGATTGTTATCATTTTGTACAAGTCCATATGTTTGTCTTGGAGCTTGGAATGGATTGCGGACTCCTGTAGTTTCCTGGACTGCTTCAAGTGTTCTGAACCTTGCGTCTAAAAAGGCAATGAATTCTGTGTAATTGGGTAGATCCTGCGAATTTTGTATATGCTGTTCCCATTGGTATCGTGTTTCTTGTGGTAATTTTTGTACCAAAATATGTACGATTAAGGCATCCCAATGTTGGACTGGCAAATGTAATGCCTTTAATTCGTGCAAGTACTCTTCCGTTTTATCCATTAGTGTCCTGATGCCATATGGTGATTCCTGTTTCATGGTTGGCTGGTTAAGCAATCATTTTAGATGAGTGCTGACTAGCACTCGTTTATTATTGTATCTTTTATCAAGAATTAGCCATGCCTTTATGTAGTTGGCATCTATAGTCTCAAACTGCCTTAGTAACCTCTCTGCTTCTCCAGTCATAGCTGTTTTTAGATAGTGCAATTTTTGCACGTTAGGAATCGATGGCTCATCGTGAACCAGTGACTTAAACAAGTCGTGGAAAGATCTCCAAGTTTGGTAGCTTCCATCAAACTTGGGAATATTTATCCGTGGGAGGATAATATTTGGTTTTGTCTCACTTGGAGAGCTCATTGTTTGTGATGGTGTTTTTAGTTTTAACACATTTTCTTTTAAGTCTGTGATTAGACTTATGTAGGTTTCTTCGGTTTGTTCGTATATATCGTCATCTAGATATTCCTTTGTTCCCGAAGGTTCATGAACGAAGATTGATGAATGGTTATCCGAAAAACTTTTCCACAATCCTTCAACGTTCTGAATGCGAACCTCGTAGTAGCTTAACGTTGATTTATACGTTTTGTTAGCTTTTTTGTGGTTAACAAGGGCTTTTGATATTTGCTCGTGCAGAGCTTTTTGCATCTTTATGAGCGACTCCATTGTTAACGAAGATTTGAACTATCCGGTTCGAAGGACCAAAATGTGCGAGCTATGCACTAACAGAGTAAATATGCCGGTATAAGGAAATAGTTCAAATCTTCCCTTTTGGTTTTTATTTATAATTGAGGTTTTTGTAACATAAGATATATATATATATAATAATGATGTAAGTTTAATTCTTTAGTCTTCCTTGGATCCTTGGTACCTCTTCTTGATAGGTCCTTTTATTGGAAGATGTGTGGCTGCTCCTCGGGTATTGTTCACTTGGAGTCATCTGTGAGCAATATAGATGGTTAAAATCTAGTGCCTCTAGAATAAAGGGCAGATTAAATCTCTGCTAATTACAGATTAAATCTTTGCGAGTGAGACCATTGAAATGTTCTGAATATTCCATGCATTTGCATGGTCTTATATACTCTTTTTCTGGCAATTCCGCCTACTTGGATGTCAGCTATGGTGAATAGTTGACCGCCTACTTGGATGTCAGCTATGGTGAATAGGGAGAATAGGTGAACTTTTTCTCCTGCTTGTTAGTAGGCCTTGTCAAAATTTGGTGGGCTTTGTTTACTTTTTGAAATCTGGATTCTAGATGTTAAGACTGAACACAGCTGTTCGATGGCTCGAACATTGTTTTGAAGCCAGTTTGGGCCGTTCCACCAGAGGTCACAGTATACCAAGTCCCTAGGGAATATACCTCGAGTTGATATATCCGCAGGGTTGTCCTTGGATTGGACGTATTTCCAAGAACAGTTGTCGTTGTTGTCTTGAATTTCGCCGACGCGATTGGCTACGAATGTTTGCCAGTTATTTGCTTGTTTGTTTAGCCAAGACAAAACGATTTTTGAATCACACCAGCAGTAACTCGGTGCATCTTGTAAATCCATATCGGTTTTAACTTCGTTTAATAACCGATTCACCAATAATGTGCCGCATAGCTCTAAACGGGGTAACGAAACCGGTTTAATTGGAGCTATTTTAGTCTTTGCGGCTACCAGCTTGGTTTGAATAACTCCATCTTGGTTGACTACCCTGCTGTATACTACAGCAGCAAATGCCTTTGTGGACGCATCACAGAATGCGTGCAACTGAATGTTTTGTATGGAATGATGCCAATGGATCCAACGTGGTACCTTAATGAAGGTGAGATGTATCAATTCCTCTTTAAACCTTTTCCATTCGTCTCCAAGCTCCGCTGGGATATGGTCATCCCATGAACAACTGCATAGCCATAGCTTTTGCATTAGAATTTTTGCTAGTATGACCGCTGGTGCTATCCATCCAAACGGATCATATAATTTAGCTATTTCTGACAGTATGTTTCGTTTAGAGATCGGTGGCTTGTTGAATTGATTCGGGTCTATTGCCAAAGAAAAATAATCCGCTGTTGGAAACTGGACTTCGCGATCCTTTTCGTCGATTTGGTGTAGTAATTGATCATTATTTGCTGCCCATTTTCGCAAATTGAAGCCTCCGGTCTTCAGCAGTACAAGAAGTTCTTCTTGTAGATTGAGAGCTTGTTCGATGGTATCTGCTCCTGATAGGACGTCATCGACGTAAAACTCGTTGCCAATTGCCTTTGCTGCTTCCGGATAACCTTTACCTTCGTCGCTTGCTAATTGTTGAAGCGTCCTTATAGCAAGATATGGAGCAGCTGTTGTACCAAACGTGACTGTCGTTAATTGGTATTCCTGTATTAACTTTGTCTCAGGATCTCTCCACAAGATGAGTTGATACCTTTGATCGTCTGGATGCAATTTTATCATCCGATACATTTTTTGAATGTCTGCGGTCATTGCGTATTTGTGTTTTCTTCATCTGAGCAATGTCGCGAATAGCTTTGGTTGAATGGTTGGACCATTTAACATTTGTTCATTCAAGCTTAAACCGTTGCTGGTTTTAGCTGACGCATCAAACACAACTCTTAATTTAGTTGTTGTGCTTTCCTTAATGACCGCGTGATGTGGCATAAAATATTTGTGTTGCGGAGCAATGTCCTGCGTTGTCGTTGGTATCATGTGTCCTCGTTGTATGTAATCGTTGATACATTCTATGTACTCGTTGCGACGCTCTGGATGTTGGTTGAGTTTTCTCTCCAACTGTAGGTACCGAGACATGGCTTGTCTTTTTGATTCACCTAACATTGGAGGTGTATTGCCTTTGAAGGGAATTCGCACTTGATATTCCCCTGTTGGTAAACGTGTGACTGTCTCTGTGTAAAATTTATCACAATCCCTGTCTTCTCTAGACAGCCGTTTCCCAGGAATCTCCTCGCTGGTCCAGAACTGCTTTAGTTGTGAGCTGAGCGTTTCTAACGTTGGCGTTTGTTCAACTAAAGCTGAGAAGCTGGTATGTCCATTTGTGTCTGCGATTGGTATTTCGCCGAACAATATCCAACCCAATTTAGTGTTTTGGGCTGTAATTGGTTTGTCTTCATCATTGATGACGCCGTTTATAATAATTTTGGCGTATGTGTTTACACCCAGCAGTAAGTCAATGTCCCCTGGTTTCATGTATTCAGGGTCTGCTAACTGCAAGTTACTAATGTGCCCTATACTGTCTGTTGGTATAGTTTTCGGCGGAGTTACATTAGTAATTTTCCTTACTACGTATGCCTTCATTGGCAGTTCGAAATTCGTAGTTTTGGATTGTAGGACAAAGGACGCCTCTTTTTTGGACGTTGTTAACTTTGTCGATCCTAGCTCACAGATTTGTAGGTATGTGGGGTCTCCTTTGATTTGGAGTGTTTGTAACGCTGCTTCTGATATAAAGGAACTTTGAGAACCCAAATCTATAAGTGCGCGAAGAGATGCACATACTCCTTTATAACCTTTCACCTTAACAATTGCAGTTGCTAAGAGTGACTGCGTGTGCATTTTATTGTAGTGACACTTTATTGTCTGTTCTACGTTTGGTTGGGTAGTTTCACTCTATGCAGCGTCTTGATTGCTGTTCTTTTTGTCTTCGTGTAGGGAGGTGTGGTGTCTTTGTCCACATTTTAAACATCCTCGGTAACTAGGACAAGCTATGTTTGTATGTTTTGCTAGACAGTTGAAACACAATCCATGTTTTGAAATGAGTCTTCGTTTGTCTTTCAATGGTAGTTGTAGATATCTACTACATTTTGTTAACAAATGTGTTCCCTTGCATGAAAGGCACATTTTGTTTTGTTGACACGTTCCAATCTGATGCTTTTCCAAGCAATTAAAACAGATTCGGTTTGATCGCAATATGTCTCGTTTGGCATTTGGATCAAGTCCGTTAAATTTTTTGCAGTGTGTAATTGCGTGGTTACCTTTACATACATACATACATTTGTATGTGGTAGGTTTTTGTTTTTGGCGGTGTGCTCGTTGTGTGTTGAGCGCTTGTATCCGCTAAAGCTTCCAGGGTTCGAAATCTTGACTCTAGAAAGCCGTATAACACGTCTACTTTGGGTGGATCTCGTTTTTTAGATATCTCCTGTTCCCAAAGCTTGTGTGTTTCGTTGGGTAGTCTCTGTACCACTATGTATGTAATTATTGGATCCCAGTCTCGTGTTGACACATCTAATGCATTTAGCTCGTAAATGCATTCCTTGGTGTGATCCAATAATTCCTTAATAGCCTTCCTGGATTCATGCTTGATGAATGGTTGGCTAAACAGTTGTTTTAACTGTGTTGTGATGAGTGTACGTTTGTTGTCGTACCTATCGATTAATGTTTGCCATGCAGTCTTGTAGTTAGACTCTGTCATGTCAAACTGTTTGATTAGTCTATCAGGTTCGCCGTGTAAGCATGATTTTAGATAATGTAGTTTTTGTACGTCGGGAATTCGTGAGTCTTTGTGAATGAGTGACGAGAACATGTCATGAAATGCTCTCCACGATTTGTAGTCCCCATTGAATGTTGGTAACTCAATGCGGGGAAGCTTCACATCAACTCTCCCTTGTGGTTGTGCGCTTTGACTTTCACTGGAGCTTTCTGCAGCTTGTTTTATCGCTAACAACTCCTTTAACTCACTATGAAATTCGAAATATGTTGCTTCGAATGTTTCATAGGTTAATTCGCTATCGTATTTTTCCATAAGCTCTTTATGAGCTGCAATTTTCTCATCCTCTGCTATACTGATAGCCAGATGATTCTCTTTGAATTCTTTCCAAAGAGCGGAAATTTGGTTTATCCTATCGGATAAATACGTGGGTTTTCTTCTTGCATCTCCTGTCTTTTTGAAGTTTGACAGGGCTTGATCAAGCGATGTTTTCAAGAAGAATTGCGTTTTGAATAACCCCTTCATCGTTTCAGAAATTGTTATGTTTGATGTAAAAAATTAAAAAATTAAATTTTATTTGGATTATTATTTTACGAGTTTGTCTACGTTAATGTTTATTATTCAGTGTGTTTGATTATAGATATATCCGGCTCGAAGGACCAAATGTTACGGCCTCTGATAGCCGTAGCAGTAAAAGCAAGAAATTCACTAGACTATAGCCTCTAATAGCTTTATAGCCTAGTGAATTTGTATTAAATTGAAAGTGGGTGGATATATCAGGACTCTGGGTCAGGATCGATAATTTGAAACACTCTGAATAATTTTTAAATAAAGAAATATATTCAAATAAATACTTCTCGTATTTCTACAAAATGATAATGGTTCAAACAATAAAAATGATAAGTAGGCAAAATAATAAATATTCCACAAAATAATAACTCAAATAATTAAAAAATGAAGCAAACAAAAATAATGAAAAATGAGCAAAAATGAAACTTAAGCAATGCATTCAATACAAGTTACTTATTCTAATTTCTGAAACGAAATGAAAAAAAAATGCAGAATTAGTTTTCGGAAAATACACGAATTTAATGAGAAAAGATAAGTATGCGAGTGTCGAAGTTTAATATGTTCTTAGAAGTTTTTTCAAGCACAAATTCCCCGGCGGATATCCTACAGAATTTGTACCTTCAATACTTCTAAGTTACAATTCCTTGTATTTGACTAGTATAAAACCTTATTCAAAATACAAGAAATAGTAGCCCTTAAATTTGAATAATATGTTCAAAGTAAAACGGGTGAAAATACCTAATTTTCCTTTGAACAATTATTCCGTCGTTGAACCTGATGTGTGTAAATTCAGTTTCACCGAACTTGAATTTTTTTGCTTTCCTAACTCAGTCGGACTAGACTTGAGTTGTAGTCGATCCAGTTTATCAAACTTGAATGCTTAGCTCAGCTAGGGGAGCTCCTTATATAGCCCCAGTTTACATGGAGCTATATGGAGCTCCCCCTTCCATCATATGGTTGATGGCGGCAACACAATTTCCATTTAGGAAATCAAGTTTCATGTTGAACTCTCAGATGGCGTCATTTGTAGTCTCTGACATTGTTTTGGTCGTACCAGATCGACTGTCAAAACAATGTCAGTGTCAACATGAAGTGTCCGGTAAGCCATCTGATTGTTTATGTTTATGAAATAATTAGTTTCTTTTCTAATTATTTCAGTACCTGGTTTGTGTGGACTGGCTGGGAGGAGCGACCTGAGCTCGGTGCTCCCAGAGTTTTTGTAAGTCGTGTCGGAAGTCCCGACACTTTGCTTCATGCGTGGTCGTCTTGCACATAGCCCGGATTGAAAAAAATCGATGTCTTACTGTCCGCTTCGATATTCTGCACCAACGTCACGCATAGTAGCCCTTAGCGATTTACCGGATAGGGTGCGGTCTTCTTTAGCTTTTCGTGGCATAAAGCGGTCCTGGTAGCCTGTTGTTCTTCTGCTGCGACCACATTTTCCTTTTCCTTTGGGACTTGTTGATAACTCAGCAGCTATTTTTTTCCCAACTTGCTAACAAATGACCGGCTAACTCCCACTTTCTGAGCTATTACTCCATGAGAATGTTGTCCTATTTCCAACAAAATCGACATTTTCGCTTTGGTCACTGCACTGATAACCTTTGCTTTACCCATATTAAATATTTTTTATGAAATTCAACAACTTTTTCATCACGTTCACTATTGGTAGTTACAATTGAGACTAAATATCATCGGCTAGGTACTCATCCTTAAATACTACACAGAAACCATAAAATTAAAGCAATTTGTAACTGAAACCAGCTAGTAACACAATAATAACTTTAAACTGTCACTTTCCCGAAGAGTTCAAGCAGGTAATAATTGCTCCAGGAAAGGGATATTTCCAAGAATATGACAATTTCATTACAGTAATTCTTCGTAATGAGGTAACCTTTGTAAACGACATGCCAACTTAGGAAAAGGACAGTAGTTTTATAAACTTGATTAATATTATTTTTAAGAGGTGATAATAATTTGCCCACATCTGTATATGGTATATTTACATATACTATATATATATTATATATATTTTATCAAATTTTCTACTTTTATTTCGTTTGTAATAATTGCAAATTAAATATGAATTGTGGTAATTTTAATTTATAAAAATGATGTCACGGGAATCTTACTAAAAGTGTGCCGTTAACCCGAAAAGGTTACGAAACGCTGGTCCATACATCAAAAATAGCTTTCTCTATTTTAAATTCTTGAGGGCCAGCAATGCTAACAACATTTCATAAGAGTAAAGAATATTTTTTACGAGAGTAACCACTCCTTGTTTTAATGATAATAAGAGAGAATATTTTCTAAGAGGATATCAGATGAGCATATCGTACCTACAGCCCCTGTTCATCGAATTAGGAACACTAACTCTTTTTCGTATTTTTTGGAAATATTTACCTGCAACACATTTAAATTGCGGGTTTTTCCGAAGAGAGTCGTTTTGTCTTGATCCCATTAATGTTTTAAACAGAATATAAAATAATTATAATAGTACACACCATTGTCCCTTAATCGTTTGTAAGGACGATTTCACTACCTAACCATTTTTATGGCTGTTTTCGAAAAGTTTGTGTCACTATAAAAGCTAAGTGAAAAATACGAATTTCATTACTTTTTGAAAAGTGTTTGGCAAGTGATTATCTGTGCATTAAAAGGCGATTGTGTGTATCAGTTTTAAGGAATCGGAAGATGTGTTTTTTTCCAAACTTTTGCGGTCATTTGCGAAGTTATAATTTTTGTAAGGAATTCTTGCAAAAGTGCAAAAATGGGAAAGGCTAAAGACATCAGCAGTTCCAAAAAAAGCATCTATAATTGCCTTGCTAAAGGCAAGGACATTTTCTTTCGAGAAATCGCAAGAAAAGAGGAAGAATCCCTCAAATTGTTATAAGAATATCAAAAGGACTACAGGAAAATCCAGAGGATGTCAACAGTAGGCGTCAAAATTGCCGCAGAAAATGAAAAACGACACCTCCAAGAGACCATAAAATCATCCAAAAGGCCTACGGAAATCGTTTTGCGTCTCTTACCACATTACAACAGGGCATACAAAGCGAAGCAATTCAAATATCAGCAATGACCTTAAGGAGACGATTATACGAAGCTCACCTAACATCAAGACGGCCTGTAAAAAAGCCAAAACTCACGGCGAGGATGCGACGACTGAGGCTTCAGTGGGCTAAATCTTATAGTCATTATACAGTAGCAGGTTTTAAGAAGGAAATTATCATATTACTAATTAATTAACATATTTTTGGAACTATTTTGCACTCAGAGCCCAAATATCTTATAAAACAATTTTTTTTTTACTTTCAGATAGTATTTAGCGACGAGTGGAGGCTGGAAGCTGTTATGAAGAACCCTCAATTCATCCGGAGGAGGCCAGAAGAGCATTACAATGAAGGTTGCGTTGCAAGAACCGTGAAACACCCACTAGGCACGATGATGGTCTTGTATCTCTGCAGACGGACCTGGACCACTGTTTTTTGTCGATGGAATTATGAACAAGAACTTGTACGTGGAAGTGATCCAGGACATTTTTATACCGCATTAAAATTATTTAAAATCCTGCGACATGTCCTACACCTTTATGCACGATGGTGCACCCTACCATATTGCTTGGTCAATCAGAAATTTATTGAACAGCTCCGATATCCCTATTCTTCCTTGGCCAGGCAATTCTCCTGTCCATAATCCCATTAAGAATGTTTGGAGTCTCCTTAAATCTAAAGTATATTCAATCCCCAATCCTACTATAGCAGTCCTGGAGGAAACTATAAACAATGTGCGGGAAAATAGCCTCCATATAAAAGAAATGATTGAAAAGGTGCTTTGAAAGCATGCCACATAGAATTAAGCCAGTTACAGATGCAAAAGGTGGTTCTACAAAATATTTGAATGTTTTATTAGAAATTGTACCCGTTATTTTATAACCACTAAATATACTATGTAAAAAGTGAACTTTTATTTTTATATTATTTCTCCTTCATGTCGTTTTTAATCTATAAAAAGAACATTTCAACAAAATTACGAGTGTTCCTAATTCGATGAACAGGGGCCGTAAATCTGATTGTTTGAATATTTTCCTTTTACAGATTGTTAATTGAGTGAAGATTTTTTCTTTCTGTACATTGCCTGGCCAATTTAAAAATTCCCAAGTTATGCACATTGACCGTAACATATGTATATATATTTTATGCACGTCGCCCTTCCCTTCTTCATAATAAAAATTATTCCACCACTCTACAAAGACGACTAAATATGGGCTTTTATTCTCTTACTTGGGAATAAAGTTTAATTGCATTAACAACAGTTCACTGAACGCCATCAGTAATGACTTTCAACCACGGAATTGGTAACCACTTCGCACCGTTGAGTACAGCCGCTTTAAAAGCGAAACTCATACAAAAGGTTATTCGTTCTGTAGAAGTTTTAAAATCGAGGCAGCCATTCAGAAATGGTGAAAATGCAATTTTACTGATTTTGCTGTCACTTCAGTATTATGTAAACTATTGCGTGTAATTGGAAATGAACGAATTAAAAGTTGTTCCTGACGTGATTCCCACTGCACCAGCCGAAGTAGCTGCAGTAAAATTTCCAAGTGGTGTGAAAGCCGACATGGGAAAAGAGCTGACACCAACACAAGTCAAAGGCTCTCCAGATGTTACTTGGAGTGCGAACAATGAGTCCTTTTATACACTTTGTATGACCGATCCCGATGCGCCGAGTAGGAAAGAGCCAAAATTCCGAGAATGGCACCACTGGCTGGTTGTGAATATACCCGGAAACAATATATCGCAAGGTGAAACGTTGTCGGAGTATATTGGAGCTGGACCGCCGAAGAATTCGGGATTGCACCGATACGTCATCCTCATTTACAAACAGCCCGGCAAAATCAAATTTAATGAGACGAAATTGAAGAGCAATAGCGGGAGCGGTCGTGGTCTCTTTTCAATTAATAAATTCGCTGAAAAGTACAATATTGGCCACCCGATCGCTGGCAATGTGTTCCAAGCTCAGTGGGATGACTACGTTCCTATTCTGTATAAAGGATTGAAGGGTTAATTACTATGTACCAGATTTTTGTTCATTTCGCAGGCGCTTTACAAACTGTTCCAGAGAACTTGATATATATTGTAAAATGTTCGCAGCACACCATGAGATTAAATATTTCCTAAATAGTTTCATATTTCAAATATTTCGGCATCAAAATTTAAGAGTTCGTGGGAAAAAAAAATTAAATTAAATTTATTTCGGCTAAAATTATGGGCAGTATAATGCGAGAACTCAGAATTGTTCCAGATGTTGTTTGTTCATCCCCTCAAGAAATATGTAGAGTTATTTTCCCCCAAGGGGCAATCGTTAAAATAGGCGAGGCACTAACGCCAACCGAGGTACAGGATGCACCTCAAGTGGGTTGGGAGGCAGCAAATGATAAATGTTATACTATAGCGATGGTTGATCCCGACGCACCGAAAAGAGAAGATCCTGTGCTGAGGGACTGGTTGCATTGGCTGGTTGGCAATATACCTGGCAATAATATAGAAGCAGGCGAAACCCTTGCTGAATACATTGGGGCTGCACCTTCGAAAGGATCTGGAACGCACCGGTACGTCATTTTGGTGTACGAACAAATTGAAAAACACAAGTTTGACGAAACTAAAATAAGAAATGATACAGTGAAAGGAAGAGAAAAATTCAGGATCAAGAAATTCGCAAAGAAATACAAACTTAATGGACCGATCGCCGGAAATGTGTTTATAGCAGAGTGGGATGATTATGTAGATAAGCTACTCTGCAAATTGGAAAAATAATTTTTTGGCTGACGTCGAATCTTGCAAATTGCGGCAGTTCTATACACAAAAATTCATCATAAATTCTCATTACTTTATTTAAATAGTTCTATGTAATTTCCTAAACTAGAAGAACTAGGGGAGAGAATATGTAAAAATATATTATTTTTTTTTATTGCAGTTCTCTGCCTTATGCATAATAATTTATTCAAAAAAACTATTTCTTTTCTTCTTACATAATTCTACATACGATCATAAGGCCGGTTTACGTGAGGCCAATTATCGTTCGAGGCAAGTGTGTAAATAATTTGGTCCAAGTTGGGGCAGGCAAGTGCGGGAGCAATTAGCGTTCACACGTGTTGCAGGTCAATTGCAAGTGGAGCGCCTAATTAAGAATAATATTCACAACGCAACGAAATCAATCTTACGCCACACAACTATTATTTCAATGTGCTTTCCAGAAATGCCACCACTGTTGATCTACTTCTATTACTGCAGGTACAGTCATTTGCGAAAGTTAAAAATGCTCCATTACTTAAGGTTTTATTCACGTTTGTCTCACATTTTCCACGAAATTCATGTAATTAAAACATTTCTTCATTATTTTTATTGAACTATCCGTATTGGTTGTCCTTTTAGAAGGAAAAACCTTTGCTGGAAATCTGAATTTTAAATAAATTTAACAAGTTGAATGCTTCTAGCGCTCTACCATTAACTGTGATAACTTTTGATTTGAGAAAAAGCACTTAAGTAAAATGTTAAATGCAGATTTTATTTTTAATTCCGCAAAAGGGGTTTTCCGCATAAATTTATATATCTTTTCCCTACCTGGGAGTTTATTTATAAATTCGATTCGATTGAAATTGTATCGTAAATATAGTAGATTCTCAATCGAGTCGAACTAAAGTAAAACACACGAGTCTAGAACCCAGTGAATTTATTGACATTCAACTTGAAAAATCCTCTATTTTCGATTGAATTTCATTCTAATCGAATTCGTGAATAGGGCCCCTGGACACGTTGTACCTAGGGGCAACAATATGGACAATTCAATTAAAATAAAACGGAAGAATTAATTACATAAATTTCGGGTAATGTGAGAAAAGCGTGAAGTGTCTGTACTTGCAGTGGTAAAGGTAGGTCAACAGTGGTTGCAATTTGGGTGGTTGCACATTGAGATGGTAGTTTTCGGGGGTAAAATTGCTGTCACTCTGTAACTCTCAAACGGTTGAAGGCCCCCCCCAACCATCTTGCGATTGTTTGTTTGGCTACGTGAGATTTATCACCCCATTAATTTTTGGCTCTGATAGGGCAATACATGAAACACCCTTCATATACATATATGGTATTGCTTCCTAGGAGGAAATCTGAGAACTGATGATTTCTTCTATGAAAAGGAGGAAATTGAAATAGATGTCCAAGTAAGGAACACGAATGCAAAACGCGAAGCATTAAACCGATTTTATTGGTTCATTTTGCTATAGTATGTCAGCTGAATCAATCCTTTCCTTGCATTTTTTTGCATTAATTCGTTGATGTTTTTATTGCATCATTTTCAAGATACTAAGTATTCAAAACACTACTTTATATACCTTACTTCCTATGACATTGCAATGTTAAGGTAATCTGTTTTGGCTTGCAGGAGGTAGGTTTTATACGTTATAGGTAGGGGAGATCAGGTAGGATTTGTACAAATTTTACTCTAAACCTTGTAAAACAAAAATTAACAGCTATTTTAAAATGATTTGGATGCTGCTAGATATCTACCTATCTGGCTTTAATATTATTCTAGTTCAGTGTTGATATCACACAATATGGCCAAGCTATGATATTTAAGAAAAAACGGAAAACGTACGAAGGCACGCCACCCCTGGGGTAGCTTCGTACATAGTATGCGGTACTTTTGTATAATATATAGTGGGGAGCTTACGTATACAGTGATAATAATGTCATTTATAACCTTTATTGATATCAAAATTAACATGAAATTAGTCAAAAATGCAGTAATAGTTCTTAAAATTAATAACTAGTAAATCAGAATAGAGCACTTCTCATTAAATTTTATGTTTATGTACAGGAACCAATCAACATTATAATTAAGTAACCATTTGGATAACAAGTCATCTTATGAAATTGTTATACTATTGCACCTTGTATTAAGGATGGTAGACGGGAACATATATTTTAGAAAGAAAACACGTCTCAAAACAAAATTCATTTATAATAAAACTAAAAGGAACATTCAAGTCGAGTAATAAGGAAACAAAAACAAACAAGTTCCAGCCGTCCAGGAGCAACTGTCGAGTCCCGATTCATATCTGAAACAAAACAAACAGGGTGTGAATATTTCCGTAGAAATACCCAGTGGATAGCACTCTCACATACAACATATACATACGCATGGGGAACCGATCCCACACACTCATTATGGGAACCTATCCCTTACCTTGGGAACCTATCCCTTACCTTGGGAACCTATCCCTTGCTTTGGGAACCTATCCCATTTTGCACTCACCACATCATCTGCAGATACCCCTACTAAATAATTACACTAAGCTAAACTAAACTAAACTCTGCCCTACTACGACACCACACCACCCACTCAAACGTGTCACCCACTCAAACGTGTCACCCACTCAAACGTGTCACCCACCTGGTTAAAGCCAGTGCACCACAGTATTACGTGTACTATTTCCTTAACTTTCACGAACTTCACTGGTTGAATACTACTCACTGAATGATGTCTTTCCCCCATTATGTTAGAATTCGCAACATGCCATTACCACCACCGATCTTCATCCCCTGTTTTGTTTTTACGCTTCTTCCTACCTCAGTCCAGACGATCACGCATGTATCAGCTGATCCCTGCCTGACTCTGGGATAGCTCCTCGTCTTCAGTGAGTCATTCCTATTCCCCTTTTCTAACTTCCCTATTCATATTCCCTTGTTTTCCTTAAACCAATTAACACACACACTCATCGCTCGTTACCCGGGACTGGTTAGGATGCTTGTCCGATCCTGCAATTCTCTGCCGATTACGTAATCTTTAACTGCGCCTTTTCTTTTATTGCAGCGAAACAAAAATACGAATTGTCGAGGGATGAATGTGCGTTAATTTTTGGTAACAACTTCGGCCATCCTACCTGTTGAGTGTCCTCACTCAGCACTAATTCCTCCTGTTCTTCATCTGAATCAGTTCGTCTACCTTGCCATTTCTTCAAGTGTTCCACCGATTCCACATTTTCATAGGGTGCTCCCCTCGACCGGTATGATCCTCGTAACTCCGTTACCACGTAACGATCATTTGGTAACGCCTTCTTGATTATGAATGGCCCTTTATACTTCGGTAAAAGTTTCCTACTTTGCCCTTCACCCGCTGTCGGTTTTCGTACCATTACCACGTCTCCTGCCTTATATTCCTCTGGAATCTTTCTCTTCCGATCGAACCTTTCCTTTTGTTGTTCCTGACTGATTTGTATACATTCGTGTGCCTTTGATCTCTGCTCCAGAATATCTTCTCTGACTTGTTCAATCCCTACTAAAGCAGTAAGCTGACTGCCTCCCGCAGCCCTCGGACGATAACCTAATAGTAGTTCGCTTGGCGTTTTCCTCGTAACACTATGGATGGTATTATTGATGGCGAATTGAACTTTGGGAAGATCTCGATCCCATTTATTATCTTCCTTCATAGTAGTAGACAATGCACTCAATACAGTTGCATTCACTCTTTCAACCTGCCCATTTGCCCTGGGAGTAGCGACCGCCGTTTGCACGTGTTTAATACCTTTTTGCTCACAATACTGCTTGAAAGCCTTCGATGTGTAGCAAGAACCTTTGTCTGTAATTATTCTGCCTGGCACTTCGAAATATGTGATGATTTTATCCAAAAGCTTTAATACCGGCTGAACTTTTGTATCCTTTACAGCTTCTAATATTGTATACTTTGTAAATGCCTCGACACCAACGATAATATATTTTTTTCCCAACGTACTTCTCACAAATGGACCCAGGTGATCAAGATGCATGGTGTGAAAGGGTACCATACTTTTCCCAATGGGATTTAGAAACCCTGGCTGCTTTCCCTTGGACTGCTTATGATACAGGCAAGGTACGCAACTTTTAGTATGGTTCTCTACGTAGCTCCTCATATTCGGGAACCAGTAATCCTCCGTAAGTTTCTTTAGAGTCTTCTCTATGCCAAAATGACCAAACTCATCGTGAGCCGTTCTCACGACTTCTGTTCTCATATTTTTGGGGACCAGCCATTTCAAACCTTGATCAGTTATCCTGTAAATCCTGCCGTCATGAATTTTATACTGTTCGTGTACCTGCTTTTCATAGTTTGTCTCTGGTCGTTTTCCAAGTATTTCATAGAAACTTTTAATTTTCTCATCGCACAATTGATTCGCTAGTACCCAATCAGCGACTTCCACCCTGAATACTTCCACTTCTTTGCCCTTTATATCTGCCGGGGGATTGCGGCTTAACGCATCCACATGAGACATTTTGGTTCCCGCTCGATGTTCTACCTTAAAAGTGAACTCTTGAAGAGCCAGCCACCACCTGGCTATGCGCGGAATTAAATCGCGTTTAGTCGCCGCCGCTTTGACTGCAGAACAATCAGTCACTACAGTGAATTTAATATCCAGTAAGTAAATTCTGAACTTCTTCAGCGTCTCAACTAGCGCTAACGTCTCCAGCTCGTACGAGTGATAGTTTTCTTCATGGCCGTTAGTTTGTCGACTATAATACGCTACAGGGTGCCATTTACCGTCGCTATGCTTCTGCATAAGGATCCCACCAATTCCATGTTTCGACGCATCCGTATGCACCTCTGTCTCCAACTCTGGATCATACACAGCCAAAACTGGTCGCTGAATCAACTTATCCCTGAGTTTATCAAAAGCCTCTTGTTGTTGCTGATCCCAAGTCCATTTCTCATCCTTTCTCAACAGCAGTGTGAGAGGTTTAGCAATTTGGGCGTAATCTCGCACGAATTGACGGAAGAATCCCGTTAGTCCTAGAAATTGCCGTACCTGATGGACACTTTTCGGAGTTGGATATTCTATTAAGCTATTAATCTTCCGGGTCCCTGGCCTTATTCCGTCTTTGTCCACTTCAAACCCGAGATAGACAATTTTCTCCTTGAAAAATTCACATTTGCTGGGATTCAGTGTTAAGTTAAACTCTCTGAATTTCTTGAGTACCTCCTCCAAGTATTTTAATCCGGAGTTAAAATCCTTACCTAAAACCAGGATGTCATCCAGGAAAGCCACCGCTACGGTACCAAGGAGAGGCTTTAGAACCTTGCTTACCATCCTCTGAAACACGCTGGGTGCAGTGCAGATTCCGAACGGCATTCTGTTGAACTCGTATTGACCATCCGGTGTTATGAATGCCGTGATATGTTTAGAAGTCTCCTCGACGGGGATCTGGTAGTACCCTGACGTCATATCTAGGGTAGTGAAATACTTGTACCCTCTCAGATAATCCAATTGGTCGTCTATACGTGGAAGAGGAAATCTGTCCTGCCTAATCTTTTGATTCAATTTTCGGTAATCAATGCACAGCCTTTGGTCTCCGTTTTTCTTTTTGACGAGTAGAATGGGCGAAGCATACGGAGAAATTGATTCTTGTATTATTCCCGTCTCCAAAAGTTCTGCAACGATTTCTTTTACCTTGTCCCTACCAGCTGGGTTCATTCTATATGGCCTATACGAAATTGGGCTATCATCTGTTAAGTCAATTTTAAGTTGGGCAGCGGTTGTACACCCCAATGTTCTCAAATCTGAGGAGAAACAATCCTTATACATCTGCAGGATATCTATCAATAGTTGCCGTTCCTCAATAGTCAGTGTTTCCCCTATCTTTAAATCTCCAAGATCAAAATGGCCCTTTAGGCTTCCCTTGTTGTCAATACCAAGTTCTTTTTCTGGTATACACCGGAAACCTCGTGCAAGCACCTTGTTAGGCTTCACAACTATTGCTTTATCCGTAGGATTTATTACCGGCACGATACATTCACCGTCATCGCCTATTCTAACTATGCATCGTAGTACACAATGCTCATTATTCTCCTTCATCCTCAAACTTGAATCGATATAAAATTCGCCTTTATCACATGTTTTACATAAAATGTGAGTCACATGCTTAGGTGGCAGTACTGTAATATTCTTCGGATGAAATCGAGCTTTAGGATCGACTGTTATGTCCAGGTCCGGTAATTGTTTAAAGACATTTTCATGTATATGGAGATTATTTCCCACTTTAAGAATGACTATATGTGCCTGTTCCGTGAATGGTTGACCTATAAGTACTGGGATCTCTTGACTATCATTGGGCACGATCATGAAGTCTGTAATTGCTGTGGCTTGATCAATTTCCACCAATATATTTTCCGCGACCCCCAGAGTCTTAACTGTACCACCGCCATACCCTTTTAATGTGCAAATGCTTCTGTTATAGCTTACGGGTATCGCTTCCGCTACATCCACTCTAATTGCATTACAGCCTGATCCCAAATCTATAAACGCCCTGAATTTAACCCCCTTAATCTTGCAATCGACGAAGTACTTTTTACTGCTAATGTGTTCTTTTTCAATTCGCATTACCTGGTTAGTCAGTGGTTTCCTCGCTTGATTTCTACATGACCCCGGATGATAACTCCCACAATTGACGCAGCGCTTGAGCCCCTTTGGACATCGTGAAATCAGATGCCCTCGAGATCCACATGCGTAACATCTTCTTTTGTCTGACTCACGATTCGTTGCTTGCATGGGTGAACGATATGAAGTCGTCGGGAATCTTCGTACGGACCCGGCTCCGTCTTCCTCCACTCGTTTAAGGTAGCTGAGCAAATCATTGGGTTGCTCATAATTGCCCACCTTAGCGGCCGCCTGTAAACCGGAGTCGGTTAATCCAGCCACTATGCAGGACACTGCTTTAGAACCACGAATCTCACACAGATTGAGCAATGCGAGTTTTTCATAGAAATATTTCACCATAGTTTCTTCCTTTTTCTTAACTCTTCTTAACATCGCGTCGAGTTGGTGAGCGTAGTCATATTGACTGGGAAAAGCGTGTAGCAACTCCGCTTTCCATTCCGTCCAACTATGGTTTAGTGTCGGTAAACTCTGGTACCACTTCAACGCCAACCCGCCAAGACGGGAGGTAGCATTATGGATAGTGCTTCGTTCACTCCAGTTGTAGATGCCCCTCAATTCTTCTATTTTGCTCAACCATTTTCCTATATCCTGGTCTTTCTCCTCGGGATCAAAAATGGGCACGACCTTTTCCGACATTTTTATTTCGGGAGCATGTGTATTCATCTGGTTGACCGTCTCCGCCAATTTTAGCATCAGGTGCGCCAACTCACTGGATTTCTCACTACTGCTGCTCGCGCTAGACTCCTCGGAAGTGACAGAGTCCGGAACCTTCCGTTTTTTACCAGCTCCAACATAAGGCTGCACTTCCCACCCTTTAGACATTTTCTATCAGTTTTTTTTTCTTCTCTTCTTCTCTTCCTTTTTTTTTTCTATACGTACGATTTGGAAAAAGAGAACAAGAAATATTCCTAAATATTGTACCTCTCCATACACATTATATATTTAAAAAAAAATGAAATAAAGCTTAATTGATCCACTAAGAATTTCCCAGGGAATTTATTTAAATTATTAATCCAAATAAATCTATTTATTAAATATTTATTGTAATGCACCCCTATCGGACTCGGCTTCTTGCTCCTGGATTTGGGTAATCCCACTTCTGAAGTTATTAAGGATGGTAGACGGGAACATATATTTTAGAAAGAAAACACGTCTCAAAACAAAATTCATTTATAATAAAACTAAAAGGAACATTCAAGTCGAGTAATAAGGAAACAAAAACAAACAAGTTCCAGCCGTCCAGGAGCAACTGTCGAGTCCCGATTCATATCTGAAACAAAACAAACAGGGTGTGAATATTTCCGTAGAAATACCCAGTGGATAGCACTCTCACATACAACATATACATACGCATGGGGAACCGATCCCACACACTCATTATGGGAACCTATCCCTTACCTTGGGAACCTATCCCTTACCTTGGGAACCTATCCCTTGCTTTGGGAACCTATCCCATTTTGCACTCACCACATCATCTGCAGATACCCCTACTAAATAATTACACTAAGCTAAACTAAACTAAACTCTGCCCTACTACGACACCACACCACCCACTCAAACGTGTCACCCACTCAAACGTGTCACCCACTCAAACGTGTCACCCACCTGGTTAAAGCCAGTGCACCACAGTATTACGTGTACTATTTCCTTAACTTTCACGAACTTCACTGGTTGAATACTACTCACTGAATGATGTCTTTCCCCCATTATGTTAGAATTCGCAACATGCCATTACCACCACCGATCTTCATCCCCTGTTTTGTTTTTACGCTTCTTTCTACCTCAGTCCAGACGATCACGCATGTATCAGCTGATCCCTGCCTGACTCTGGGATAGCTCCTCGTCTTCAGTGAGTCATTCCTATTCCCCTTTTCTAACTTCCCTATTCATATTCCCTTGTTTTCCTTAAACCAATTAACACACACACTCATCGCTCGTTACCCGGGACTGGTTAGGATGCTTGTCCGATCCTGCAATTCTCTGCCGATTACGTAATCTTTAACTGCGCGTTTTCTTTTATTGCAGCGAAACAAAAATACGAATTGTCGAGGGATGAATGTGCGTTAATTTTTGGTAACACTTGTAGACAGAAAGATCTTTCACGAAACTAAAAACGTTAGATGTTCTTGCTGTAGCAGCAGATTTGGATTGTGGCAGTAAACAGACTACATCTGATATGTAAACAGTTCCTACATCTTTGGTTCTGGGAAAAACTAATTTCCAGTTTCCCGGATTCTTTCTAAGAAAGAAAACTCTGTATTCATTGGGGCTGTATTTTGTCAACACCCGTCCAACGTAATGTAAAACAGTCTTTTTCTTCTGGAACTTCACCACCACAAAGCATTTATCTTTTATGTTTGCAATCAAAACTGGAGGTTTACTCTCAATATCAGATTCGTCGTCAATTGAAGAACAAGAACTTTCTCTTAAACTTATATTAGTCTCATCCTCACTATCACTCTCTTCAGTTTTCTTCTGTTTCTTTGGTTTAGGTTTTTTATTATTTGTCTCTGACAATAAATTTAACGCGCGCTTCATCTCCATAGCCTTTTGCTGTCTTTCTTGCTCTAGCTTTTCCAACTCTTTCGCTACTTCTATTTCTTCTAGTATATTCTTTCTATATCTGTGTATGTCCTTGATTTTCCTGGTAGTTTTCCTTTGTTTGACTCTTTAGGTGTAGCCCTGTCTACTTTAGTGTATGGTCGAATAATTTCTGGCGTTATTAATCCTAGAGCAGATGAAGATGGTGAGTCACATGACTTTGACGTGAAAAAAGATGATGCAGGTGCTGAATGTTGTTGAGTAGGAACTATTTCTAACAAAGAGAATGACGCAGACGATCATCTCGGTGGCGGATCTTCTTAAAGAAGAGCTATTTCTTCAGGCGTTATTTGTTGCACGTTGACATCTTGACCTGCTGTAGATACTAAACTGTAAACTTGCACGGGAACAAAATCATCGTCACTGAAAACCAGTTTATTGAATGGCCATATTCCGGTCTTTTCAAAAGCACTTGTGATATTCTTGCAGTTGAATGACTCAAAATAGGCAACCTTAGCCAGTTTCGGCATATTGTATTATATTATATAAATTGAGCGTTTTTCCCAGATTGGTCAAATGCCAATCATTAAAAGCTATCTTGAGTTTGGTTTCAAAAGATCCAAATACTACCACATCTAAAGGTTAGAGACGGTGTGTTGTGTGGGGTGGCATGATCCCTTTTGGGTGTTCACTTTTGGTTTTAGCAAAGATTTTCAATCTTTGTTTAAGGTTTTTATTTTCAACATCTATTTTAATATTTGTTTGACATTTTATAAACACATATGTATATGTAAATTATTCTCAAAACTTTATTCAATGAATTCTTCCAATTGTTAAATACGACAAAAGGTGTGTATGTATCTTGTGTGCAAATGTCGACATTTGCATAAATTGTAATTATTATTATTAATAATCCATTTTGGACGAATCATTAACAATATATCCGCATAGCAGAAAATTGACTAACAAATCAAATTCCCTATCGGTTTTTAGTGAACTGGAAAACACAATTAGTGACTATTCGATATTGTGCCAATATTAAAAACCAATTATTGAGGTGTGCCATTAAAGTGAATTTATGACCTGAGCCCAACTTTGACAGATTCCCATACAATTTTCACTAACTTTTCGCTTAGTAACGTTCTGAAAAGCGTCAATCAATTTACTGGTACTTCGGAAATTCCCATTGAAAGCGTTCCAGGCACGTCTTGGAGGAGAGCAAAATAAATGACTCAAACCCGTTCACGGGCCACGCAATAACACGGCCAGTATTATGTGAAAACTAATAAAAACTTTGATCAAGAGCAAATTTGCTAGCGCCCACCGCACCGACACGACGTGCGCTCAGTCCAATTGATTTCCAGCCTTATATAGCGTGTGTCCATTAAGCCATACATTATCGTTTCGCAGGGTCAATTTCCTGCATCCACCGCAACAGCAGAACAACATCAGTGATTTCGGACTATACCATAAATTATCCAAATTTAGTGGAAAATTTCACTAAATAAAACAGAAATAGTCCCAAAAACGTGCCAGCGAAATAATTCACAGCTCTAGGAAAATTTCTGTGGTCAGTGGCCCAAAACATGTGCGGGACACTGTGTCCCCAGACTAATTGCGAAATTGCATCTCGGCGGTTAGGGCCCGCCAACGAGCGCTGCAGTTTTCTTCGGCTTTATTCGCTTATCTTTTATTGTCGGGCAAGTAAATTTTAATTTCGCTGGCGGATATTTTACAGGATAATTATGTGTTCCGTCCCTGGAAACCAATACTTCTCTAATTACTTGCTAGTTGGAAAGTTATGATGCGCAAGGATGCGGCCATTACGCTTGACTGTGTCGTAAAAATCTAATTGAACTCTGGTGTACTCGTAAATGAAATTTTCGGTTGATGTTCAGTTAAGCTTTCTGACAATAACCTAATATTAAAATATTTGAAGTTCCGTAAATTCCGTGTAAAAATACAATACATGCTTCCGCTAAAACACTATAGTGAGGTTGGTCACCGCTCTGAGGTCATAACAAACATAAAAACTAAGAGGAGAAGGGAGACAATAAAACACATTTGTCAACTATGGTTAACATATTATAAAAAAAATTAGGCATACAAAGTCAACTAAGAAAAGAGAAAAATGACCATATTTCCGGCATGTGCAGGAAATATAGCGACTTTCAATAATAAATAATATAAAAAATAATCCACTTAGCCATGCTAGTGGATGACTGAAATTTTCAAGGATATTTTTGCTAGAACCGTTCGTTGTACGTAAGAAATTGAAGAGATCATTCCTTTGGGAAATTTCATTATCTTTCATTTTCATAATAACCTTAATTGGTCTCCGATCCACAGAAAGCGCAATATTCGCAAAAAACCGTTTTTTTTTGTGAACTTTGATCCTCACTATCGCAATATTCATGCGATAGTGATCTTGTTCTCGACTTTTAAAATTTGATTGAAAACACTGAAATAAACTGACAAAAAATGAAGGATATACTTTATTAACTCATAAATGGCTATTTTCACTGAACTAAAGGTTGCTAAAATTCTGTCGAATAAAATTTTAGAAAACAAAATCTACTGGCGTAAAGATTTCTTCGAACTCGCAGATAAACTTCAGTTATGCATGACAAATTTCGCTATAAGTTTCGAGGAAATCTTGGGGAAGGAAGCTGCATGGAGGCAAGGCAAGTATGTGGAACAAGCTAGGCTTAGTGGTAGGCACGATTTATGTCAGCAGCTAAACCATACATTTGACGGCCAAACTAATTATTTCAATGAAAATTTTAGCATAGAGCTCATAAAATATATGTTTTCATGTGTAGGGTATTTTGGATGCAAGACGGATCACCTGAATGCAAGGCTCGAAAATAACCGGTATTTCCTAATTTTCAAACGAAAAAGTCACCTACAAAATGGCGACTGCGATAAAAAATATTTTAATGGTATGTGAATTTTTGAAATTACTATTGACTGGTCGCATGATCACGTAAAAATTGACTTTTTTTATAAAAGTCATGAAAAAACAGGTAATTTTTAACTTTTACTTTTCAGTCAAATAATAAAAGTCAGCAAATGACTTTTATTTTTCAGTCAAATAATAAAAGCCAAATAGTGACTTTTATTTTATCAATCTAAAAATAAAAGTCATTTGTTAAAGAATTTTTCATTTAGGCATAATAAAAGTCATTTGTTAAAGAATTTTTCATTTTGGCATTTTTAATTATTATATTCTACATATGTTCAAATAAATAATCAACGTTGTCCTCATCACAGTCGCTAATAACAATAAGTGGATCAGCATCGTTTTCGACAAAAATCACGTCTCCGTCACTTGTTTCATCATCTGAGAAATAAGTTGTTGTCAGCATTGCTGATATAACTGTCGTTATCATTTTTTATTGATTGTTGTATTTTAATGATATTAAATCCGAATAACAATCAATTACACAGCCACACAAAAAAAAAAGTGGGTATTACTTTTGATGCCATATGTCATATCCGTAGTAATTTGGCCTGCTGATCACGAATCTGCGACCAGAATTGAGCCGTGACGTCCAGATTTTTTTCTAACCTCCAAAAAGTGGGTTAAAAACAGAGAAAATCGTGGAGTAAAATTCGGAAAAAATTTATTTTTAACATTTAAACCTATATTCATATGAATTGAGACCTACTTAGCACGAATCCGTCACCAGAATTGAGCCATCACGTTCTGATTTTTTTCTAAAAATTAATAAAAAAAAATTTAAGAAAAAAATCAGAACGTGATGGCTCAATTCTGGTGACGGATTCGTGCTCAGCAGGTCTCAATTCATATGAATATAGGTTTAAATGTTAAAAATAAATTTTTTCCGAATTTTACGAGTGTGTTTTCCACGATTTTCTCTGTTTTTAATCCATTTTTTGAGGTTAGAAAAAAATCTGGACGCAGATATGCGCCAAATGGTTGCAGATATGCGCCAAAATACTACGGATATGACATCAAAAGTAATCCCCACTTTTGCTTTTTTGTGTGGCTGTGTTATTTGTCCTACGTTTCTCTAACTGCGAACAGTAGGTTACATCACTGTCATAATCATCTATTTTATTAATGCACGTATTTTTCATTTCACTCATTGCTCATAATGTATATATGTATATAGTCTCCTCTACAGTCTACACACAGCTACTGCACAAAATCAAATAAACGTCTTACTATTGCAGTAAACACAGCTTACTTGCTGTATTAATTGTTCATTGAGCAGTTAGTACCTTACAGCAGTAGAATATGCAAAAGCGGCGAATAGTTCTATTCTAAATTGTGCATTATTGAGTTAATGCCCATGAACATTTTGGTAATGGTGAAGAGCCAGTAATAATAGTAATGGTCCAGTAATCCACATATATCGCATTACTTGTAATGGTAATGGCTGTGATAATTCATTCTAAAGTAATGCATTATATCACAGCTCTGACTGCAACTTTATTATTTGTACCCATTTCCAGAGCTTCCAGACCTCAGTGGACCCTTACGGGGGTTTTAAGACTTGTTTGGAGTATTGCCGAAAATAATTTTCTGATTCTTATGTTAATAGCAAAACTAATTTCAATGAAATATGATTTTTATTTTTGAAAATCGAAAATAAAAATAATTTTATGATTAACTTTACTGTATCTCTGCTTCCAATATGCCAAAATGAAAAATTCTTTAACAAATGACTTTTATTTTTAGATTGATAAAATAAAAGTCACTATTTGACTTTTATTATTTGACTGTAAAATAAAAGTCTTTTGCTGACTTTTTTTTTTGACTGAAAAATAAAAGTCATTTGCTGACTTTTATTATTTGACTGAAAAGTAAAAGTCGTTAATGGACTTTTATTATTTGACTGAAAAATAAAAGTCAAAAGTTACCGGTTATTTTACCTTTTATTATAAAAGTAAAGTTACCTTTTATTATAAAAGTAATTAATAACCGAAACGGTTATAATTTGATTTTTATTTTTTATTCGTATAATAACCGGTTATTTGTGACTTTTTTTTTTAAAGTCATAAAAGTCACCAGCCCTGCCTGAATGTTCTCTCTGTTCTCTGTTCTCTTCACCAAAATAACAACATAACGCATTTTATAGGGTTTTTACGGATTTTTGGGCATTACATGACACAATTTCTGGGAAAAAGGGTGTTGTCTACACACGACGTAATTGCTTTTATAAATGACGAGGATTGGAAAGCCTTGTACAATTATTTTACAGGGGTATTAAAGCTGCGCGAATTTTGAAATATTTCATTTATCTTGATCTCCGAGGAAATATATGGCGATCCAATTTTCGGCCACTTCCAGATATCCGCATGCTGAAATTTTGCACACACGTTTGGTTCTGAAGACAACACAATATAGTATTTTATATTCAATTTTATGGTACGTCCAATATGGCGGCCACCACAAAATAGCGGATTACCTTTTCCTTTAGAACCCCCCGAAATGGGTATCAAATGAAAGGGTATAACGAGGTGAATACAATAAGCTCTGTGACTTCATTGTAAATCCAATATGGCAGGCGTCACAAAATGGCGGATAACCTTTTCCTTTACAACCCTCCAACATCGGATGTCCATGAAGTCCATGTAAACGTTATGGAGAATTTAATTGTCTGCAAAATTGGACTCATGCTTTTTCGAGATATTCAAGGTTAAAGCTTCAAAAGCAAGGCTTTTTGCAAATATCTCGTGTCATATGCCTCTGAGGTCCCTAAGGCCAATGTGAAAGTTGTAGGCAATTTAATTATCTGCAAGATTAGTAAATTTAGAGTTTCTAAAAATATTTCTGAAATTGGATTCGATTCCACACCACCTACGAGGTAGAATGGTGGAATACGTGCATAGTAAACAATTATCAATAACGATTGTGATGACAAGCGAGATATTAGCAAAAAAATTTCTTTTTGAAAATTTATGAGATTAGAATATCTCGAAAAGGGCGAGGTTTCGAGAAAAAATGCAAGATTCCATTTATCTTGTGGATAATTTAATTCTCTATAACTTTCGCATAGTCCTTATGGATGTCCGATGCATTGAACGCGAGATATTTGCAAAAAATTTTTGGTGTTCAATAGCTTGGGTAGACATATTGTGATTTTTGTCGTTTTTGCGGACTTAGATTTGGGACATCTCAAAGAATACCTTTTCCTTTACAAACCTGCGACATGAGTATCAAATGAAAGGGTTTGATGAGTATAATACGACGAGCCACCTGACGTCATTGTAAGTGCAATATGGCGGATGTGTCAAGATAGTTTTTCCATTTTCCATTCCAGTTGTATAAACGAGTGAAACCTGAGCTCCTCAAGCTTTTACTTCTACTCACATACAGGTGGCTCAGAGAAAAAAATTATTTTCCACTTTTTAGTTCGTCTGATAGAAGCATTTTATTTCATGTAATAAACGCTTGTTAGCAGATCAATAGAATCCACGGGAATCGCCACTGATCGCGATCATCTAGTAGATTGAGAGTTTATGACCTAATTTCTTGTCAAATCTTATTCACAAGGGAACCAAGTGTTTTCGATAGGGTAGGTACATCCTTCTTATGCGAAAACCCCATTCCTTACACCTGGAGGATGGGGCACCTCCTAAGAGCGATTGTCAAATCTTATTCGTCTTGAAATTCACTCGGTTGTTAGTTTTTAGTACTTCGTTGATGAAAACATACTTCTTACGGGTGGCAAATGAGGCAAAAGTATTCATACAAGCAATGGAATATGACTGTTTATGTAGGCGCATTGACAACAATTAACATATTTAATATAAAAATTATATGTGCAGTAAGCTAATAAGGTAGGTAACAATAAAATTATTTCTTAAGGCTTGCAGGTGGAGCGATGCAGTTCTTACACAGATCCGAAAGTACAAATCATGAGTGCCACGTGACGCTCTGTCTCTGCGGGCGCATAGGATAGCATTGGCTATCCTACGCTCAAAATTTCATTCATGTAGTACAACACCTAGATATTTTCAATCACATTTTCTCCGGATCCGTAATCTCACGGGATTTGATTGTTTGACTGTAGGAGATTAGCCACTCCTCCTGGTCATGAAGCCCGCGCTTTCTCAGCATTGTTCAAAAGTCTTTCTTCTTGAGCAACCGTTTGCAGTTGTTATTGCTCAATATTAAATCACATTGAAAAAACGCACCAGCGAATTAGCTTTATACTATGCGAACGAAACAAGTCCAAACTCTAAGACAGCCGGTTTAAGCATTTAAATAATCGCCGCCTTCAAAGATCACATATCTTCGTAAGTAATTTGTGAATATATTCATAATATTAAATTTCCAACTCTAAAAATGCACCAACGTCCAAAGGGTATAGGACTACGGAAAAGATAATATCTTTTTCATGAAAACGTGTGTAGGTGCATTTGCTGGCATTAAAGGAAAGATAATGGCTAGAACACCATTTACAAAAGATATCTAAATCAGAGTCATAAGGGAGCAGTCAAGTGCAGGGACTATACGGAAAGTCTTGGCTGTGTAACAAAAGTTGTTTAGTTAGCTGGAATATATACTTGTATCTACTAAGATAAAAATGCGAGCGTTAATATTTTACATGGTTCCAGGATATAAAAATAGACTCAGTAAGTGAAATTTAAAAAAGGGGAGAAAGCTGTTAGTACTCATAAACTAATTAAAAGCTTCCTTTGAATCACGTGAGCATTCACATTTCATTCATCCACACTGGCACTAATGACTGCAGCGAGCATCGCTCATATTTTATTCTCCTCCTGGTCGATGGAAAGGTATAATATATTCAGATACACCCTAAGAATTCCCAGGGTGGTTCTAAAGAGTTCACTTCTAACGCCCAGTGCAGACTGTAAAAAAAGAGCACACAATGTCGGAAGTGAATAACATTTTCAAAGAGGCTGTAAAGTTAACACAAAGTGACCCTAAAAGAAGTCTATAAAGGAAGAGCGGAAGTCTGTCGCATAGGGAGGCTCTATGCAAATGGGAGATATCAATCATGCGAGGGGAAGTTTGTGTAAAATATACTTGCTGGATGCCAACGTGGAAAATATATTATAAAAGTTTAAGGAACCTGTGGCAGGACTTTGTCTTTTGCAAAGCGAGATTTCTTTCCAAAGTGGGCATTTCTTTATTTTAACTTTTAGACATTTATTTTATTCCTTTGGGTATGCGAAGTTTATAAAATAAGGACTTAATTCGAATGACATGATCTGACAAGAACGCAAGGTATTTATGTTTTAAATAGGCGTAAAACACACGTTACATACGTAAGCCTAGGAGTGCTCTTTAGAATATAAATATGTTTCAGAATATGAAATACTTCAACGTATTTTCTTTACCATTGGCTACTTTCACATACAGATGCGATTTCAGTTAGGGGCATGCTTCATCGACTTTGGAAGAGGAATCAGTTAAAGGAGAATCGTACAAATTTCATTAATCCACTAGTAGTGATCAGAGGAAATGGTATAATTTTCTCTGGATGAAATGATATACATATGTACAATATACCTCCGATCCGAACAACCTGAATGAATTTTTTTCGTCATTCAACACATCGTTGTCGCCATCGCAGACAAGTCATTCCTCTTACACTATTGAGCGCCGAAATGTTCCTAATTCCTTTTATAATGTTACTCACGATGAAATTATAATAGCCATCAAAGCCATAAAATCCGACGCTAATGAGCTAGACCTCGTAAAAAGTAAATTATTGAAGTGTTACCGCATATTATAAATTATATATTGACTGCTTCATATTACCTTAATTTTGTGGGACTAGGAAAGTGCTAAGGTAGTCCCTATCGCAAAAGTTACTTAGCTAATCTTCATAATGAGTACAGGACAATTAATATAATGTGATATTATTGTAGGGCTTTTGAAAAGGTCATTCACCAGCTAATCAGCAAATAACTGGTTTCTCACAAAAAATTCAGCTTTTCATGTCCTCAAGCCAGAACGGATTCCAAACGCGCAGAGAGTTAGAGCTGAGATATCCCTATCGGTCTGGCTTGAGCAGAAAATGTTATTCAAGGTCAAAGGTCAACAATATCGGTTTTTCGCATATATCTCGTAACGATAGGTGTTATCTTGCAATTGTCTACAAAAATGATTCACACCCCTTTTTTTTCTAAGACTCACCACTCCTGAGATATCGCGATTTAAAACATCAAAAAAACTGATATGTACTCATACGCCCCCGCGGTCAACCGTTGCAGTTACGAGAAAAGTCATTATAAGCAAGCTTGTGGTACTCGAAGCTCTCTATACGCTGGTATCATTACTTTCATCGTAGTTGCAAAAACCGCAGAGATAATGGGAACACAATCTTTCCCGATCTGGAAATATCACAGGGAAAGGAAGAACGGATGCATCTCAGTACACCGATAATTCCAGCTCCAGGCCGAATATGACCAAATTGTTTTTCAATTTTCTCGGCTTCTATTAAAGCTACGAGAAAAGTGATTATACCAGGGTAGAGGACGCTTCGAACAGAACAATAGAGCCTATTATTAATTTTTTGGGGGAGAGTGTGGAGAAAGGGTGGGTGTGGTGAGTAATGACTTTTGACGGTTGACCACAAGGCGTATGTTTTCGATGTTTGAATTCACAATATCTCAGGAATGGTGAGTCTTAGAAAAAATATATATGAATCATTTTTCAAGACAGTAGCGTTTACCGTTTACGAGATATGTGCGCGAAATCGATATTTTTGACCTTTAATCTAAACTAAAATTAGCTCAAGCCGGACTTTTGGTATTTTATTTGTAATAATGTATTTAAGATGTTTCAATTTTCAGCTCTATGCGAATTTTTCCACAATTTCAGCTATTTTTCGTCCATTTTCACTGGACTGTAGTATCTTTATAGTACTCTTAAAGCTAGCTGAAAGTGCCTGATGCTATATTGACCTAGTGTAATCCTATACTGTTAGATTTCTCAAAACCTTTCTGTTCATCACGGAATTCTTCTAGCCAAACTGTAACTCGATTTGATTCTTTTATAGGTACATTGTGTTAATTATATAAGCTAATTCTGGATCGCCATAGGTCTGTTCAAGTAGGTATCAATCGCTCTGAATGTATAAGGCTTCTTTTGGAGTTCCGAAGGGATTAATTTCAGGACCCCTCTTATTTACGATGCATATAGAGAACTTTGAATCTTTAAAATTAACGCGAAGCATAATTAAATAAGCAGATGATGTTCAAATACATGTAGCTTCACCAAAACTCCAATCTGGGACTTGTGTCTGTAAAAATATACATACATATGGGTGATTCTACAAAAGTTGGGTAACTTTTAGGGATATTTTGTTTACGATACTTCTTAAATAAAATTCCTACAAATTCGAGTTTATAAGATAGCTAGTCTAATAATAATATTGCCCGTGTTCGGGCCAGTCACTTAGATTCACACAGTAGATTCCGAGATATTTCGATTTTTCTGAATTTGACTGCCAGGGGACTGACGTAGTACTGACAAAAAACACAATTTCATAAGATATATGAATGAAACTTATTAAGATTTAGAAGAAATCTCTTAGACCCTAATAATGGCACATATTTTGAGTCTTAATTCACTTAAGTAACTATTAAAAAACTATTAGTATGTAATACTGTAAGAAAAAACATCTCCACCTTTAAAACAGCTATTAAGCATTTTTAATAACTTTATATTACTTAACTTACACTACTTTGAGGTAGTTTATCTTAATATTATTCATTTTCTAAGTAATCAACAAACAATTCAAACAAAAATATGGGTCTTTCAGCCGACTTACACAGAGAACTGACGCCAGCGGACTGACGAAAAAGACATGAATTTGAGGTTATCGTTAGAACCAACATTTGTTTTGATATTTTCCAAGATCAACAATCTACACTTTAAATAATCAAAGCTAACTATGTATAAATTAAAATATAACACAGGTTTACAAGGCAATAATAACTCACCATAGGACTGACTTTTCGACTGGATCCGCACGTATTTACATGACAAACACAACGCTAGCACTAGCACACTAATGGCGGCCGTAAAATGGCGTGGACTACAGCTAACTTTACTACCAACGGATAAATTTAACACAGATTTGAATTTGTGTCGACAATATTTAGCGGGAAATTCAAATTCGAACAACAAACAACGGACTGACGAATAAAACTGAACACAAAGTTTCTTATTATTTTTACAACAACGGTAACAATATTATATTATAAAAGTTGTGATATACATTGTTAACTACATCATAGATTGTAGTGAAACAGTAAGTTTGCTTGAATTAAAAGTAATATTTAATACACAACCACTTTATTGCGTGGTTTTGGGATTGTGACATGCCAGAGTACTGACGTTTTGAGCATAAATTGTGGAAATTCACAAACTTGTATTTAAAATGAATAGCTGAAATTGAGTGACCAAATAAAGGGCATTTAATTGCTTTAAAATAAAATTAAAAATATATACAAAATATAATAACACATCGTTCCTTTGTCTTGTGACAGTGAGTTACCTAACATTTGTAGAATCACCCATATGCACTCGTAAATGAATGGTCCCAATTTTACTGGTAATATGCAGTGCCAATCGAGATTATTGGTATATGAGTAGGCAAGTTGAGAGAGCACAACTGTGTGTTTCTGCAGGGACCCTGCCGTGCAGCCCTGCAGTTTGCTAGTAAAATTAGGACACGAATAGCCGACTCAAAGCTACAAGTTGGGTGAAAAAACTGGAGCTTTGCTCCTGTCGGTAATCAGAAAGGTATAATGATATGTAATCAAAACATTTTAGCTTTCGGTACGGGAGGACTCACTAGGAAATTTGAAAAGTAAAGATGGCGGATTGCTCTAAAAACGGGTCCTTACAGGTTTCCGAGGTCGCCGATTCCAAATCCACTATAGAAATGGAAATTAAGGATGGCGAATGTAATATGGCATCTGAAAATTCCCAACTTCAAAGGATTGCTCCAAAATTAGGACGTTTTATGTTTTCGGGGTCGTTAATTGCGAATCTACTATCAAAATGAGAATAATAAATAGATGGAAGATCCAATATGGTAATAGTAATAGGTAATCTTTGGTACAAAGGTCCAACCTTATAGCGTACCTATGCACAGTCGAGTTTACCTCTACCTCAAAAATTGTAAACAAAAAATAGAAAAAGCAAAACTACAAGAAAATCAATAATTGGATGAAAAACCAAAGGTACGAGTCAACGCAAATACATGAGTCAATATAGATAATGGCTTTAAATCACAAATTTCAAAAAGATTAAGAAAAAGTAAATAACTATCTAGGATTACAAAATATAAAACATAACAAAATTCTTGTACCTAACTAGGTAGATATTTATTAATAGCTGAAATAGTTTCCTTGTAAGCTTTGTTATAACTGCTCAGGGGTATTGCGGCCATTCACTCTATACTTAATTCGTTCCAAAGTTTAGCAGCCTGAACGAAGAATGAATTCTTCGACTGCAGATACTTAAACATAGGAATAAGAATATTATGGTTTTGCCGTGAGTTTAGCATACAGATCTTTTCACTGAAGTAGTCCGGTGCTATGTTGTTAAAAATTTTATATAATTATAAGCATTTTCAACATTTTAGTGTTCACAGAGATTCATTTCAAGCACTTGTGTGGCATATGGTAAGACATGGTTAAAACGGCGCAGACGGTAGGTAAAGTGGATATATGAATTTAAAACTTTTTGTAATTCTGAAAAGTGATCGACGTTCATTGAACTGGAGAGACAATCACAGTACTTTATTGATGGCATAATAGATGTCAATATTAAATGTCTTCTCAGTCGGGTAGAAAGACCATGACAAGATGTGCACCACTGACTCAAAGTTCCATAAATCCTCGAGGTAAGATTTTTGGTATTGTCCTGCCACGTCAAGGTATTATTATACATATATAATGCCAAGGTTAAATTTTCGCAAAAAGGGTACTACTATGCAATAAAGATATTAGGTGGAAGAGATGTCGTGTCGATTGCCTTTTTATATATAGCAGCGTTTTTGTTTCATTGAAAACTAGATTATTGCACTTAGCCCATTGAGAAACCATACTAAGATCACAGTTCATATCACAGATCCAATCGTATAACATGTTCCGTGGAGCAGACAAATATATTTGCAATTTTGTCGGCATATTTTATAATATCGCACTTCAAGCCGGTGTTCGTGATTAACGGGGTCAAATGCTTTCAAAAATATACAAAAACACTGGAATTGTAACTTTATCAGTGTCAATGTCAATTTTCTCTGATATCTTTAGCTATCTTTAAAAGAGCGGAAAGAGTATTATATAATACTTTTTGCATAAACCGGATTGATCCTTTGACAATAAACCATGTTTCGAGATAATATCGGATATTTGCTGAAATATCAATTTCTCATTTCTACATGAAGGGTAAATTGCTAATGGGTGTAATAGTCGCTTGGTTGAGATAGTAAAGAGGTTTTTTGAATTGGAATTACTTTCGAAATTTTTCGGATGTTAAGATATTGAGACGAGGTAATTCTATAGTTGAAAATATTTACAACAAAAGGAATTACATATGGCAAAGTAATTTAAGAAATTTGGTATCAAGGAAGTCAAGCCCAGCGGTGGAAGATTTAACTGAATTTACTGCTTACACTATCTCATCACATGTAACTCCCCGAAAAAAGTTAAAGACTAGAATGGAGGGTGTGCTACTAGTATGCGAAGATTGACCATCATTAGCTTGATCACTAAGCCGTGACACCTTAGACTCATTAGGGGAAGGATTAGTACAACTTTTTAGAGTTGATAGTTTTCATAAGTGTAGCAAAGCATTTTCTTTTTAGGCTTTCAACAGGTTTATTCACATTGTTTCTACTCTTAACAAAAAAAGGACGATCGTCTTCTGATCTTGTCCTCTTCTATCGGTGTAGCAACATATCTCTGATATTCATTATTTTTAAAAGATCAGTCGATATCCAGGTAGGGTCTTTATTGTAGCAAAATCCAGTTCTATTGTTTTCGAAGAGGGAATACACTGAAGCATTAAAGGTATGAATCTAAGGTAAGACTTCAGAAGACATTTGCCAGTATTTCGTAATCGATTGCACGAATGTCTCTAAACTCAGGCTTTTTCTCAATGTTACTATGGCATCCAAAAATTCCTAACTTTGAAGGATTGCTTTAAAATTCGGTCCTTTTATATGTACCCGGTCGCTGATTTTGAATTTACTATCTAAATTTAAATTAAGGATGGCGGATTTAACATAGCGGTCGCAAATTCCTAAATTCGAAGGAATGCTCTACACTTATTTTTTTATATTTTTTCTGATTTTGGAACTACTATCGAAGTGGAAATTAAAGATGGTGGATCCAATATGGTGCAAATTCCCAACTTCAGATAATTGCTATAAAATTGGGTCCTTTTATATTTTCGAAGTCGGTGATCTCGAATCTACTACCGAAACGGAAATTAAAAATGGCAGGTTCAATATGGAGACCAAAAAATCATGAAATCGGGTCGTTGCCCGCGTTATTTACCAAAGGATACGAATCGAAGCATTTCAACTACAAAACTACCGTAGACGCTGTATTGTATTTTGAGACAATACAATCGCATCTGTATATATCTTATATTAGTTACCACAAGCCTATAATTTCATGTATAAAATAAATAGAAAAATAATAACTTGGAAAATTTGATTCTTCATAGTATTGTAACATTATAAAACAAATTTTAATCAAAGCCATGCAATGTATTTTTGAAACTGAATTGATATTAGCTTAGATGTTTACACATCAATTCTCGTGAGTACCGCGCCACTCACAAGTTTTTTCTTCTTTTTAGTTTGGGTCTTCTGAGTTATTCCGTATAATTTAACCTTATCTTTTTCTCTTTTAGAAGTCATATTTCCCGCTACATTTAGTGTACTAGCTAAAGAAATTGTTTCTTATTCGTGTGCACAATTTGTGAATAAATGTAGTCTAAATATATATGAAATATGTATGTGCATTTAAAGTTTTCAAAATGGTGTTGCATGAGTGAATATGGAAGCCACTTTGTTCGGAAAATTTATATCTTGCATGAATAAATATAAATATAATAACACCAAAAATTTGACGTGAAGCTGAATTTGTACTAAAATTCAACTCATGCTATTTACAGCGTAGCGAAACAGGTAGAAAGATGACAACGTTTAAAACCTAATGACAGCTTACAAGGGCGTACCCAGGTAGGGGCAGCTCCCCCCCCCTAGAAGATAAAATAAACGTCAATTTTCCTGGCAAGTGGGAATTAAAAACGTGTTACCTACTTTGCGCAAAATGAAGTGTTGGAAACAAAATATCTTTTCAGTCAGATATTTTGATTTAATATTTTTTTATCTATGTATAATTAAATATTCTACAACATTCGATATAGTATACTGTTAGCGACGCAATATAATTTAAATCTCCCGCGAAACCGTCGCATCTCGTAGTTTCCGCTCCCGACGAGACAATCAGAGCCATCTAGGATTAAAGCCGAATATAATTTGGAGAAAACAACATCTAGCGCTATCTAGTTACGGACGACTACTTTGTCCAGTAAAGAGAAATAGCATCAATTTATACGGTCAATAGCGACATCTTGTATTGAAAAGCAATACCACGAAGAACGTTCTAGCATGGACTATTCTGGAAAGGAAAGTAGTGATAGCAAGTATGAGACAATGATGGAAATAGAGTCGAGTATTTTCTACGTATTTCGGGAGCTAAATGAACTAAAAGCACAAAATGCTTCAGCAATTGCCGAAGCAATTGACAATTTCTTGATTAGTTCTAACCTCCCAACCGAAGATTGCGTAGGGTTTGGATTCGACGGCTGTTCTACAATGGCAGGGAAAGAGGGTGGCGTACAAGCCATTTTGAGAAAAAAATATCCTCGTGCTTTATATTTTCATTGCTCAAGTCACAAACTCAACCTTGTTGTGAATGATGCGAACGCAGTGCCAGAAATTAGAAATACTGTCGCCACTGTAAAGGATGTTATAACGTTTTTCAGAGAATCGACTACACGTCGAAACTACGTTCCAAACCTATCACGATTGTGTGAGACGAGATGGTCCAAAAAATATAAATCAATCAGAAAGTTTTCTCAACATTTCCCAGAGCTTGTGAAATCTCTAGAAACGTTATCCGTAGAGGGAAATTATACCACCAGAAAATCTGCATATCAGTTGCATTCAGCCGTTACAAAACCTGTGTTTATTGTTGCTCTACAAACAATAGCCAAATATTCAGCAGTTTTAGAACTAGTCGTTAACGCACTGCAAGCTAAATCGATCGACATGATCTCGGTGGGGGAACACATCAAACATATCAAGGACATTCTCAGAAATGACCGCGAGTTTCCTGATAGAATAAGTAATGAAATTCTTCAAAAAGCGCGAGCTGTTGCAATGGATTTGAACATAGAAATTTCGGTTCCACGTCTTGCTCCCAAGCAAACACATAGAAGTAATCCCCCATCAGACAATGATAACGAATATTGGCGGCGTTCCCTGATAATACCATACATTGATTCACTCATTTCATCGTTGAATATTCGATTCTCCCAAGAAAATACTCCGGCGTTTGCTTTAAGTAAGCTACATCCCTTGTATATGACCAAAACCAGCATTACAGACTTACACAAGAACGCAGAATCATTTCAAGAATTTTATAACCTGGATATCACCGGAGAACTGAACCTTTGGCATAATTTATGGGTGAAGAAGGCTTTATCAGATGATCAATTAAGGGACATAGAAGTAGTTGATCTGTTCAACGAAGCCAACATTTTTTACCCTGCTGTCAGAAAGGCATTGATTATTTTAAGCACTATCCCATGCACCACGGCGACCGTAGAACGGTCCTTCAGTACGATGCGAAGAGTTAAAACGTGGCTTAGAAGCACCATGGGTGAAGAAAGGCTTACAGGTTTATGTCTGATGAGCGTACAACGCAATTATTTAAAAGAAAACAGTGAGTTTATTGAAAAGACTGTCATAGACAAGTTTTCGGCAAATCCGAGAAGATTACTGTTAAATTAATATATATATATATATATATATATATACAATATTTTGTTTTGTGTCATAATCAAACTAATTAATAAAAGTCAATTTTCATGATTTTTTGTTTCAATATACCCGACCGACCATCTTCTCGAAATAGGTATGAGCTGCCCCCCCCCCTAGCTGAAATCCTGGGTACGCCCTTGCTTATATCACCATATAATTAAGTCTATGTTAGAAAATGCATTAGTTCCGTTTTTGCAAAATTTATTTTTGTTCGTATTACATATAAAAATTAGCGCCATTTTATCTAAATAAGTATGAAATTAATTTAATATATAATTTGCCCACGTTTTATTCATGTCCAATTTTCACTTCAACACTTTTTGTTGATGCCCTCGAGAAAGAAAAACTTTTCATCTCAGGCTTCGAAAACCACTAATTTCACTTTAACAGGATGAACTTTCCGTTGCCCAGAACCACATTAACTTCCTGAGGGCTTCATTTTAAAAATTTTCTACTCCATTGCAGGTGACGGCAGAACTAACATGGTAACCTACATAATTTGTAAAATATTTGGGGGATGGATGGAGGTGAACTATAAATTATTTCTCATTTTCCCAGCTCCAAGTCCCTTTAGATTGAAATGAAATTTGTCACGTTATACCTCAGGCTTTTCGATTTAAATTATTCGTTCAGCGGTCAACACATCCAAAGTATTTGCTCAACAATCGTTTCTGTGAAAAATGTGTTCCTATGTATCTGAAACTTTTTAATTGGTTAGTGCTCCGCACCTGGAAGAGGAGAAACTTATGAAATGAGGTCTTCGGCGTGAGAATAAAATCCAAGAACTCTTTTATGATGCAGGGCGTTTGATATTATTAAGTAATTATATCGGCGTAATATCGAAGGAAACTGTATGATGTATTAACTTTACATTGTTACCCGAAAGCTGTAATTTTATAATACATAGCAGCACAACATTTCCCAAAAAATATGTGAGGGAATGTGCCGACTCTTGTCTCTTTATTTATGCCATTTGCGTCGATCACTGAAAATTAAATACACAATTTCTGAAAAAGAATTAATCGTTTCAATGGTATCTGACATTTTACAGCGCCAACAAAAACTTGACTTTAAGTTAAAATCATTCTAAGGGCTGATAACACGAAGATTTGTGAGTCACGTATTAGGTACCGCTAGAAAGGGTATTTTGAATCAAGTAGGTAGTTAATCGTGTTCCTGCAAGGTCCTTATGACCATCTATATTCGTTCACCACCTTTGAAATTGGAGCATTTTCGGATACAAATAACGGAAAAAGGAGTCCGAATTCTAACCGAATTTTCTTATTTAAATATTAATTCCAAAATAAATAATATTTCATCATCAATGCAAAAAAAAAATTTATGTATATAATATAATTATAAATTGAGTCCAAATTTCTATTACTTACCAAAAGTTCTCCAAGGATGTATTCATTCAAATCCTTGTGGGCGATCTTCTTCTGTGCTTCGGTTCCAGAGACAAGTTTTTCTGCGTCGTCTGAAGAACTTGAATAAATGAGACGGGCCTCAGCGACTTTCGTCGTCTTATTGTTGCCTGTGGGGGCGTCAGCTTTGAAACCCTCAGAAGAACCTGTTCCGTTTGAAGAATGTAATAGCCGGAGGGGACTTCAATGCTCAACACTCGGTAGTAGCTCCACTAATGCAAATGGACTAACTGTGGAGAAACCAGGCGGACCTTTCCCCTCAGTGGTAACTGCCTACACTTCCTTCTTCGCTACTTCGAGTAGCTTGCTGAATTTGCAACAGCAACTTCCATTGTGAATCGTGCACATCATTTTCTGATCACTACGCGGTGGACCTTTTGGTTGACCTGTGTAGAATTGAAACCACAATAAACTCGCGCACTATTTTTAGATCATTTGAGACAAAACCAAATGGAAGCAATTTAAACTTGACTTTAATCGCCGCTTTGAGCGTGCCCACCTCCCGGCCAATGTAAATCTGAGCAAGGAACAGATCGACTCCGCAATAACCACATTTGAATCCATAATAGATCAGACAAGTAAGCTTCACTCAAAAGAAATTTCTAATCCAAGATCTTATGACCAACTCCCATCCAAACTTGAGAAAAGCCTTTATATCTGGACCCAGAGTGCAAGGAACTGAATAAAAGAATCCGTCTTCTCTCCATTGTACTAAAAAAATAAGTGCCTTCTTCAATAGCTCTTCTCAAAATGAATTAAAGTCATTAAAGCCAGACCTGAGAATTTTTAAGGAAATCAACAAAATTGTAGGTAAAAGCCAGCGTTCGGAGATAAACCACATCTGAGCCAACGGATATACAATTTACGACATTAGTGAAATTACGTCAGACTTTTTATACGAACCTCTACATTGAAAAAACTTCCCTCACTAACCCAGACGACGTCACTCTGGTAAGAAACACCGTTCTCGATTGCAGGGAGTATTTAACGTCTGAAACTGAACCATCAACTACGTTCAGCACATTAAAAAATCCTCATAAAATAACATTGGCTACCCTTTCTTCGGAATTAGTACAGTTAAATACTTTCTGAAGGTCGACAATAGTAGAAAATCTTGTGGCTTAGATACCATTTCTAATTTCATTCTAAAAAAAATCAGTTCCAAGGCACTAGTTTTCCTGCAGATCATTTTCAATAACTGCAGAAATAGAAGGCGTTTCCCTGACAGATGGAGGATAGTATAAATAACTCCGATACAAAACTCTAGGGATGCCACACCGCGTAATCGCCATACGGCTCTAGAGAAAGTCTCTGGTTCTATTATTATACATAGTTCTTGGCACTCACGTGTGTTCCCCCTTTCTCTGAAATGAAGAGCAGTCGTACTCAATTACTCAGTTCCACATAAGCTGGACCTCCGTGAGATATACACAGTTCGTCCAGGTGTCCCTCAGATTTAGTCCCGATCGGCAGTGACGTCACTGAGGAATCCGGGAGTCTCATGGTGCAGCCTACCACCCCGGGTCTGCGTGGGGTTGTTGCCGCTGCACGAGGAAGATTCTCCGCGATTCGCTCCAGCAATTCAAGGCGGAGCTTGTTGATGCTCTCGTGCTTCTGAGACCCCCACATATCGCCTTTGGACTGGCGCGGTGGCGCAATGATCTCGGGGTTAAATCGGGTGCGGCTAGTGGTATGACTGCTAGACTCTTCTACAGTTACACGACTTGCATCAAGGACGCCGATGTGGCATTTAAAGTCTTTCGCAATCGAATCAGCTATTGCATAGTGATCGATGGGTCCAGAGGTCGCGCACGCTTTGTGCCGGCGAGGGTATCTTGTTTCTGAGGTTCTTTGTTTTCCCGGCCGGGATATTATGGACCTTGTTCGTTAAATTGTAGGTTGATCAACCCGTCATTCGGCACAGACCGATAAGCGTTTCTCATAGCTCTAAGGACGTCTAACGACGTGAACCGTCTGCTTAGTTCCGTGCTCAGCACCACTAAGTCGACGGTTCACTTATAATACACTCGCGCAGGCCAGAGCAACCAGTCACGGGCGCGACATCATGGGTCACCGGGCTGCGCTGAAGAGGCATCTTGTCGCTAGATTGAAGAAGCGCATGCGCCTCGAATACCTGGTGGCGGAATAAGTGCCTTAATGTTATATGGTACCCGATGGGGTGCGTCTGCGGCGGAGCACTAATTTTTGGGTGGTAACGGCCGAAAATGGGTGCTCATAATGCACCAACAGAAACCATGGTATATAGCGCATAAGCAGAGCCCAACATGAAGCTCTCCAAACGACACAAGTAAATTAAAAGAAAAAATTATAATAATTATTATTATTATTATTTTTTCGTGAATGTGGGAATTGTCATCGCAGATTATTAACCTCGAAGATGTCCATCCTGAGTAGATCGAATGGATTTGCGTATCCTCCAGTGCCGGAAGGATTGATACGATTGATCGTTATGCTGCTGGTTTGGATATTGTCAGGTGAACCTTATGCGCATCGGTGTGAATGAGACAAGAAAACAATTACCACGGGCACTGGAGGATGATTATGCCATTCAAATTAACATTAATAAAGAGCACTTCGATTTCGCGCTTTAGCGACGGTATCTCATCTCTCACAGAGTAGTTCTGTTCTCATGCTCGTCCTTTATGGAAGGTCTTCATCCTCCTTCGCGCCCTCTAATCCGCGCAACCGATAACGCATACAGCTGAAGATGTTCGGCGAGGCGCATCACGAGTTCTGGCTTTGTTCATGTAGTTTGGAGGCCAGCCTCTTCTTTTGAACAACTTAGGTAGTATTTCGAAAATTCCTTTTCGGCCTTTTCGAGATTCCGACATAGTTCGACAGCACTAACATACTTGATATCCCACTTCTGAGCTATCATGGAGAGTTGGCGTGAGATGTTACGAGGAAAATAAACTTACAAAATAAAGGGAAGAATTCAATTTAATTCTTAAAATACAATACAAACGCGGAACGTTGCTACCCAGCGGCAAAAATGCCAACTGCATTCCAACAACAGCGAGTTTAAAGCGCTTTATCTAGAATAACATGATTTTCCCCAGAACTAGTTTCTTTTGGAAAGACAATATTGATGTGCGAATGTGAATTTTAGCGCGACACGTCTAAAGTGATAATAAATAAATTAAGTGCCATCATAATTGTACGGCGTTGTTTTTTTCCATTTAAAAAAGGCATGCCTCAAAAGCCTTTGTTATACCTACGAAAAAAGGCATCGTTTGGAATTTCAGCTTTTAAAGCGCTTCCATCTACAATCTCTTCATGTTCTTCTAGAGCGCTGCCCTAGGTGCAGGTTAAGAGCGTTTCCTTCAGTTGACATGCACATGTTAAAAAGATATAAATGAGGGTAGAATATCGCAGCGCACCGAGCTTCTAAAAAAGCAGTGCAACAGTTATGTTCGAGCGCTTTCAATTCCCGCTGGGGCCTAGGTCTGATCGGAACTCTACTGCTGATTTTCCTCTACCTCACGGTTATATGCATCGAACGACATGCCACTGTGTTGGTGCTGATTAACCGGTGACACTCAGTTCACTTGAATCAATTGCTATGAAATTAATGTTCATATTAAGGTTCCCTACTATTATGTTACTATATTTACGCCAAGCACCGGAAATTGTTAACGCTTATAAGCTCATAAAAGGTCACTGTTTGGTATAATTCGTCAAGTTAATTAAAATAAAGATTATACACTTTGTTTATAGAATTTCTGTGTGAATTTGTTTTATAATTCAGCTTTTAAGCTAGGTTGGACTAAGCTCGAAACAAGATGCATAATTCCAACCTAGGTAAACAAATCGAATTGAGTGAATGCATAATATTTCACTTTTAGCCACACTGCTTATAGAAGATGATAACAACGTTGTCCATTTAGAATTATTTACCTTTTCACAGTAAAATATGTGGACCTTTTATTAGGTATTATTATTCAGATTTTTTTTTATTTTTCTAATTTAGCAAATACACTCGCGAGCAAAAGTATCGAATCACTTTACATAATTTCATGTCCATCCAATATCGTTGCAACTTCCCGCCTCTGTAGGAGACTCTTTCGGAGCAGCAGCACTGAGCATATCGTTCTTCTGGTCTCCTGTAGACTCTCCCCCTTCGGTCCCATCCATTCAGACACATTCTGCACTAGTCCGAGAAGAGAATTGGGGTCCATTGCTCAAAGTTCCAATTCTTATGAATTTCTGCAAATGCTCTTCGGACTGTACGGGGCCGCGCCAGCAACCTGGGCCCCGTCTCAGGTCTCCTGGGTGTCAAATTGAGTTGCATTGAGTCTTCTTCTCACTGTCCACTCGCTGGCAGCCACTCCTCGCACCTCCTGCAGACGTTTCTGGATGGTAACTCCTGTATGGTGACGATCTCGGAGAGATCTTGAGACAATGAAGCGGTCGTCCCTCTCTGATGTGCACCTTCTGCGGCCGCTTCTTGGTCTTGAAGTAATAGCTCCAGTTTGCTGGAACCTCTGGTAAAGTTTACAAACTGTAGATTGGCTCAGATTCACCTCGGTAGGTACTGGACGTTGACTACGCCCTTCTTGTAGGAGCTGGACGAGTACGCCGACTTGAGCTTCAGTGGCTTCCATTTTTTCCAAGTGTTCTTCACAGGATAATATGCGGAGATGTGTACCGGTCGACTTCTGATAAAAGATTAATAAGAAACTCCCCTCTGCCCCGTTATATAGGGGTCAAGGGTAGTGCAACTCGTGCACGTCGTAACGCGTAAAGGCTCACAAACCGGGAAATTGCCCATAATCTGAAAAATTCTGGGCCAATTTTCATGTTTCGTAGCTTTTTATAAAGCTAATATTTCAAGAAACATAATTACTAGTAGTAAGTAATTTAGAAAAATAAACCGATTACCAAGAAGTAATTGGGTGCACGTGAAAAAATGCAAAGTGATTCGATACTTTTGCTCGCGAGTGTAATGTCATTTTCTTTCTCTCTCGCATATAAGACAATTTTTACAATGCATAATAATAGAATTATTTCATGTTCACAAACATTGCAAATATATGTTTCGTTCATAGATTTATTATAGAAGACAGTATGATCATCATGAAACTGAAAAACTGCGAATAGCTGTTGGATCTAGTTTGTGTACTTAAATAAATTTCAACATTTAATCAAATAGAAACATTTTGAAAGGGCCTTTGCAATGACACGCGGTATATGGTAGGTATTATTGTATATACAACCATTCCTCGTAAGCAAGCATTACTCTTCAAAAGCTCATTTTAAAAGAATAAATATAATGAAAACATAAAAAAAATTCGTTTTAAGTAGGAAGACTAACATTCAAAGTTCTTTGCCTACATTCTTCAGAAAAAGTTTTCAAAAGTATCTTTTCGAAAATTTAGAAATTTAACTGACCATTTGATAGGGTTACTTGACGAATTATACCAAATCGTGACATTTTATGTGGCACTTCTTTTGTTTCAACCCGTTATAGGTGCTAACTTCTCTGGACGACCTTGAAAAAAAATTAAAATTAAATAAAAGGAGTTGTATCGCAGTCCAATTAACGGGACTACCACACCTTTAATAACCTTTTAGCTGAGACTAGTCTCGTTTAAATCCGTTCTAGATGAAGTGCTAACTTCATAGAGCTGAAATATGTTTAATCTTAAATTTATACATAAAATATCTATAAAGCGTTTTCATATCATATCTGTATGTACCAAATGGAATAATTTCAAATCTCTTAAATAATCGGATAATCTTCTCAATTTTTTATTTATAAATATCTTTGTTAATTGAACAAGTGTAAAGGGTAACTTCATTCTCTTCTGTAGATAAAATATGTAGGCACAAATGAAAGCCAATACAAATGCCAAGATTGCAGCATCCTTAGGGTCGTGACTTCATTAGCAGTCATGAAGGATCACAGCAATAATTAATTAAAGAGAAGCGCGAGCCAAAGCTATTCAATGCTATTGGGTACTTTTTGGACTTTTTGCACAGGCAATAGAATCTATGCACAACTGAAGTTGGCAAAACTTTGCATTCAGACAGTAAACAAATAAAAGCAAAAAATTTCTGAATAAAAATTTATGACCGTGAAACGATTTCATGCTTGTTAGGTTTAATTTTACTTCCCAAAGTTGTGTTTTTGCTATGGTTCTCATTTTTGCATTGCATTTCTGATGTCTGCACAAAGTTTTATGGGCAAAGGTTCTTTATACTAGCCGGAACTTTCTTCTACATATATTCCTACATTTCTAGTTTCTAAAACGCTACAAGGAACAACTTTTAAAAAGAAAATGGTAATGTTTCATTAAATCAGAGGAGCCAGGTAATTTGGCGGATATTTAGCTCATTTTATCTGAAGCGGTAAGAAGATCATTTAACTCCTTGAGAATAATATCGCTTTGCCATTCCTCTTTTAGAGCTGATAATGCTGCCCTATATGTTACCAAAACTATCGTGTTAATTAATATCAAAACTTGTAGGTCGGCCTAGGTAAATATTTGTTTTTCCTTTTGGAAAGTCTATTTGTTTAGATGAAAAATTCTGATCTTTGTGATTTGGATCAGGTGGTTTCTTACTGACAACATAAGTGCAAGTAAAATATTTAATTATTTTTGAATAGTTAAAATGAACAATAAATTTATTATCTAATTAGATACTCCAACATTCTCTCTATGAAAAAAAATAGATAGTCGAAAATTTAGACAAATACCAGCATGAATGAAATTGTAAATAAGAGCATTTGTAAATCATAAAACATATACCTACATATAAATGGTTTTAGATATTTGTCTCAAGGTATTGCACATCAACACAATGCTTATCTAATAGTTTCTAAATTCGCGAGGAGTCATCCTGGAAGTAATTTTGCGAACATTGCTGAAGACTTTTAACTATGCCAAATCTTTATAACTCTTTCAATATCTTCCAAATTCAAAAGGCATAAATTTCTTCAGGTTCTTAATTATGGACGTGAAAAATGTTTAAAATAGTTCTGTGCCTGAACCTAAATCAAAACAATAATAATGTGTAATAATCATTTCAAATATTTGCAGTTGTACTGAATAGCAAACAGATATTTTGTGCATCTTGAGATGGAAGGGAATTTTAAGATTTGATAGCCAGCAAGATAGGACAACTGCTTATTCCTTCAGAGTTACAGCTCCTACTACAAGTGGAGTAGGTTATTCCAAAAATTTCAGCTCTCCATTGATTTTTACGCGCACTGAACTTGATCGCAGCGAACTTTGTTTTAGGGACGCATTTCACCAAGTCAAACAAAAAAAGCTCTATAAATGAGAAGGGCGTAAATCTCAGCCGTTTTCGAGTTGCAGGGTGATTCTATCTTTTGGTCCACTCAACGCAGCGACAACAAATTTACGTGACACAACTACTATCTCAACGTCCTGTGTAAAAATACCACCATTTCTTATCTACCCCAGCGGGAAAAAGGAGTATAACATGAGTAGGGAGTGCTCCATTTATGCTCTACCTTCATTGTAATTTTAACCCAGCATGTCATTAGCAGGGAGCACTGGAGCGGTAGATTCCGTGAGAGAGCTCTCCTTATGCTCTCTTGAGAGCACTTTGCATGCATCCCTAGTCGGAAAATTGGAGCACTTTTTAGAGTCGGTGAGCGCCTAAAGGCAAGGGACTTTAGGTACTTCGCAGGCGAATTGTCTAAATCGGAAATAATATTAATTCTAGCAAACACACAGATATGTAAAAGGAAAATCTTCAGACAATATTAACATTTCATATTATTCAGATGTATATAGTAGAGATATAATAGTATATTACGATACAAGAGCGGTAAGTAGCCGATTGCCCACGATGGCGGTGAAGAGCCATCATGGGCACTCGGCTACTTACCGCACCGTGGTTAATTGATGATTTACCGCATGGAAACCAGTGCAGTAAAGTATCACTTACCCTGCACATGTGGTGAAAAATACATTTAAATGACATAATGTAAATTCAGTTAAAAAACATAACAAACATAACGGCATATAAAATTCATTTAAATAACAAAAACAAAATATAAATTCAGTTTAAAAATATAAAAAGTTAGTTCTTAAACTTAAACTTTTAATTTATAGTTTTTTCTGTAAACTTTGTTTTTGGCTCTTCTTATTCCGTCCTTAATGGCATTTTCATACTGGGCAAAGCCGAAAGTCTCACTCTTAACGGCTTCTGAAAGTATGAAATTTTGAAAAATTAAATCAATGGAATTTAAATTTGCAATTATATTCTTACCAACAATATATTTGTTTAAAATTTTTATAGTTTTAATTGGTTTTTTATTTTTCATTCCTTCCCAGTTTATTTTTAAAATTACATCCTCTGTAAAAACGATTCAAAACAATTCGCAATAGTTGTGCGTCCGATGAATTGCTTAAGATACACAATCTGTAATTTGATCTACATGAAAGAAAAATATGAATGAAAGAAACCTGGAGAAAAACTTACCAGCTGTTCCTCGGGAATATTTTTAAGCCGGTCGTCGATATTTTCCAAATCCTCTATGGATGCAATTGGGAAAATATCAATTTTTGATATCGGCGGATACATTTTGTTCAGTAATTGGTTTAAAATAACAGAGTGTTCGGCTAACATGCGTTACTAACGTGACAGTCCAAATATTCATGAACACAAAATTTCACTTTTAACGTAAACGTGGTTGCTAGTGGGAGCTCTGAAAACGAAGTGAAGCCGAAAACATTCTCCAGAAAGAATTTCACAATTTAACGCGAAAATTCTCACGTAAACGAGAGGAGGATGACTCACCCTCTCAATAATCTATGAACGCAGTAGAAAACATACAAGGGATCGCTAGAGGAGTAATAAGGGAGTTTAAAACAGTTTGAGAGGAGATTGTCAGTTCAAAAAGAGCATTGTACTTTATTGCTCCCTTATGCCTTTGAATGGGAGCACTCCCAGCATTTCCCGCTGGGACCCTAAACCTGCTGGTACAGTCACTTGTCAAAGTGAAAAAATTGTCCTGAAATTTCCAAAAATTCAGTCGAGGTAGAGAGAGCATATACAAATTTATACGTAGAAAACCTTTTGGGGAACATAAAAATTCCGAATCTAAAAAAATTTTAATTCTAATTAAACTTTTGTAACGTACTACCGTTAAATGTAATAAATTTTTGTTTTAATAACAACCCAGTACGAAATACTGCAAGCATTACCATAAGATGTGCTCATATAACTACTTCTTGATGGTGTAAAAATTCACGCCCGCATTACTCCGGAACCTATTCTACCCCTGCTTCCAGAGAATCGAACAGGTAAGGAGTACATTAGATTCCTCGTGTACTAATGCGTTTGTGGAGAAAACAAAAAAAAACAAAGAAGACCGTGACGTCAGACTGGCATCCTTTTGTTTTCTCTTGTTTAGTTTTGCACGAAATATGTGCAGTGCCAATAATTCAGTGAGACAGTACAGTTGCAGTGATTGATTACATTTAATTTTCCAGCGAAAGAAAATTTTCCAGCATAATAAAGGTATGTACAAATTATTTTTGTTACTCATTGTAGCGTTGAGGAATCAGTATAAAAAAATAGTATACAATTTTTTCAAGATGGATCAAGCTCAAGCAGGAAGTAGTCGAAGTACTTTGTACAGACGGATTACGAGGGAAAAAGATTTATTAAAAAGGAGTTTAGAAAGTTGTGCAGATACTATCAGTGTGGAAGTCACAAATGTTTGCAGTGAACTTGACTTTAATTTTGAATATGACAATGATAACGATAATGATGTTCGACATGAATCTGACTTTCAGAGATTCAGTTTTGAACAAAGTCAGAATATTTCCGTAAATAGCGATTTAAGGCATAAATTAATAAAATGGTACCAACAATATAATCCCACTAAAGCAAGCGCTGATTCGCTATTAAAAGTATTATATTCTGAGGGTTTGGATGTTCCAGTTAGTTTAAATGGACTTTTAAAAAAGTATAATAACAAAATTACAACCAGAACAGTAGCACCAGGTAAATATTTTCATTTAGGAATAGAGAAGCAATTAAAGAAAATCCAGAGCACAGCAATAGTTGAACAGAATGAAATACTATTAGATATCGGTGTAGATGGCTTGCCCTTTACAATAGTAGTTCAGAAACCTTATGGCCAATAATGGGGAGAGCTGTGAATATCAAAGAAATTGAAGTCTTTCTGATTGGAACATATCTCGGTAAAAAAAAACCCTCAAACGTAGATTTATATCTGCACGATTTCATAATAGAGTTGAAATATCTTCGGGAAAATGGAATAATGCTTCACAATAGACAATTAAAATTTGATATAAGAGCATTTGTGTGTGAAGCCCCAGCACGATCTTTGATGTGTAGTATAGTTGGGCATAGCACATCGATTGGTTGCTGCAAATGTTATCAGCTAGGAAAGAGAATCAGAAATGTCACAACTTTTAGCACAAAATCATCGAATTTAAGAACGGATAGAGATTTCTTGGATAGAATACCTGAGTAGCCATAATGAAGCCTGAGTTTCATAAAAATTTGCACGGAAATGCTCCCAGCGAACAGGAAAGGGCAGGATTTAAAATGATCAGCCAATTTCCGTTGGATGCAATGCATCTGATAGATCTTGGAGTAATGCGAAAGATGTTGGTAAGATATCTAACTGGAAAAATAGCTGAATATATAACCCCAGCTAATAAAAAGGAATTCTCAAGTAAGTTGATATCATTTGCATTGGACATACCTAAAGAGTTTCAAAGAAAACCAAGATCTTTGGATGAAATTCTAAAATGGAAAGTAATAGAATTCCGTCAGTTCATTCTCTATACAGGCCCAGTTGTTATGAAAAATATTGTAGATGACAACTTTTACTATGAATTTTGATAAAAATTCATAGTAAAAGTTGTCATTTACAATAATAATTGCGTTCAGCATACCGACTTTTATCAACACCTGCTAATTTCAGAGCAAATCTAAGCGTGGCGAACGAATTACTGAAATTATTTGTGGAAAATTTTCTACTTGTGTTTCGAGATTATAACGTTACGTTTATTGTCCACAGCATTCTCCATATAACTAATGCTGTCGAGGAATTCGGAATTATAACAAATTTTACTGCTTATATGTAGTTTCGAAAACTTTATGCAAGTCTTGAAGAGAAAAATCCGAAAACCTTCCAAAATTTTGGAACAAATAAACAATCACTATTGTGAAAGAGGAATTGTAAAACAAGAAAAAAAGAACGGATTTACAAAAAATAGCACTGGTAAAATTGTTAGCTTTCAAACAGATGATTACTTTTTGAGCTCTCATCCACCTGATAATGTCTGCTATGTAAAAGAATTCTCACCAATTAAAATTACTGGGTTTATTGATGAAGATGGAGGTTTCATCAAAGGGTTACGTTTCAAAAATTCACAAAATCGTTTTGAAGAACCTTTACAATCGATGCCTGCATTGGGAGTGTGCATCTGCTCTACACCAACAGAAAATGAAGACGAAGAAATTTTTAGTGTCAATGATATAGTTTACAAAATGATGTGTTTACCACACGAAGAGAAATATGTACTGATTCCTCTTCTGCATAGCTGTTGCGAGTTTTAAAAATTAACAATATTAAAAAGTAAGCTTTATATAAACACAGAAATATGTCACAAAATAAATATGGTGCTGCCAAACCAGGAGCTTTGCGTAGAATGAACGCGCAAATGGGTACCTCTTTATTAACAGGAAATGTTCACTCCACAGGCATGTGTAATTTGTATTTGTACAATTTTAATTTCAAAGCTTTTTTCATTTTAAAACAGAACCCCTAACTGTAATACAAAATTTAAATTTTATTAGATTACTAAATAATAAGAGAAAATAACAACTACAAATACGAGTTTTTTATCCAAAATAATAAAGCTGTTTTACATTTTTCAGATTGCCGCAATTCAAAAAATATTTGAAAGAGGTGGCATCTCAAAAAATATTCGAAAGCTCTTGGGCGAAGATATAATTAAAAATTACAATTATGACGGCATCCACAACAAAAAATCATTTAAAACCCACACTGCCCTAGATGATATATTTTATAGTAAGTATTTTTCCATTTGAAATAATAGTTTTACATATTTTTCTATTTTTTTAACAGAAGCTGTTGCCAAAGACACGACAACGAGGGCTAACTACGTTGCGGAGATAAAAAAAGGTTTTAAGGCTGCAAAAAACAAAATCCATAAGGAGAAATGTTTATCTCAAAAAAAAAAAAAAAATAATTTTAATGAATGAATAAATGTAATTTTTTTGTTTTTTTAGTATTTTTTTTTTAATTATTTAATGAAGTTTTTTTTTAAATTATGTAATGAATTATTTTTATTTATTCTTTTATGAATTGATAATTTTGTTTAATGAATTGTTATTGTGTGGAAAAAATATATTTTTTTAAAATCATTTTCACTTTTTATAAATCCCATCAAATTATTTTAACTCCTCATAAAACCCATTCACAGCAAGTAAGTATGTAGAAATTTTATGCAAGTAATTCTAAAACCCATTGACAGCAAGTATTTATTGTAGAAATACTATGTAAGTAATTCTACAACCTACTCAGAGCAAGTGGTTATTGTAGAAATGCTATATTAGTATTTCTAAAACTAATTCACAGAAAGTGTGTATGTATTGCAGAACTACTAAATAAGTACTTGAGCAATCACTTATACATGACTACTTCTATAATCACTTCCAAAACAGCAAAAAATGCACTAGTTGCCTCCAATCTCATCGCGTATAAAAAAGAAGAAGGAAACGAATCCAGTTGGGAAGCACTGCTACATCTCTGAGAAGTAGTTATGGAATTGCTTTGAAGATCTGAGATTTCCTACTGAGAAGCAACTTCACATTCCCGATAAAAGTACAGTAATATGGGGATGCCGATCATACTTATTTATGTACGCCCTTTAGTGGTTAGTTTACTCCATACCGGCAGAAACATTAGTGTGCCCTTCCATTAGTTAATGATCATGAGCCACCCGCTGAATTGATGTTTCTCTTAAAGGTCTACATATGTTTACCACAAAACACTATCTTTCGTGACTGTGATAATTACCAGCCCTGCGGAAATCACCCTCATAATTGCGGGTGATACGACGATTAAATTTGGGAAAAACTACATGTTCTCCGCAGACCCAAGACTATGTTTTTTGCGTAGCTTAAACTCCCGCCAGGAAATTTATTTCCTAAAAACATTTCTGGACCTTTTTACTTGCAGAACCGACGTCAATTAAATTCCGGAACGTTTTGGGCACGGAATTTACCCACATTTTTCGAGAGTTACTTTTTCGCACAGAATTCCTCCGCTGATTTGTTTCGGAGGCATTTAAGCCAATATTCCATTTTCACATGAGTAGATTTGTCTTAGGTCGAGCCCGTGGGCTCCGGGCACGTCCTGCGAAAGGGTCGCTGTGTGAAATGGATTGACAAACTTCAGCTGAAAAAATCTCCAGAAGTCTAGCAAAATGGTTGGCCTGGTTGCTGGAAATTTTATTTGCTTACCACGTTAGTTTCTCTAAATCATTTCCTACAATTGACAGCTCTGACAGATGGGCACCTAATGAAGGGGGAAAACGAGTCCCCGAGGAAAGCTGAAACTCAGGCCGTGGTAACGCCAAATTCGCTAAATCATAGGAAAAACCTAAACGTGCCATAATTTCTCGCAAATTAAATTTGCGCCAGGAATTCCGCCATACCCATGATACACGGTCTTTTTGAATTTCATCCCGGTGGCGATGAAATGAACCGTTAGCGTATTACGATTAAATTATAGCACTCGCCGCGGGGCGAATATGCGCGAAAGGGCACATCTGGTGTTGATATATGTCTTCTTTGATTACTCTACTGGAGAAGAAATATTTGAGGAAAAAGGAAACACAAACCAATTTACCTCGACCAGATGAAAGGCAGATTTTGCAGGCATTACGACTACGCCGCATGTATGTCATCAGCGTATGCCATTACTTATCGATTGCGCTATTTATACTTATTCACATTGTTTGCTAGCAATAACGCATGTGGTGCTCCAGAATTGCAGACTGTAATGTGCTATTAAGTGTACCGGAGGGAGGATATGCCAAACTGTCGCTCAGACTTCAATAAACTTGCGAGATGTACCTATGTACGTGTAACTAAGAATATCTTTAATCTGCTGAACCTTCGATTGAGAGTGAAGTGAGGGAAAGACCATGGTAGCTTTACAGGAGTCAAATGAAATATAGGGTGTAAACTCTAAAAATTAAATTATATATTTGGAATAAAAAATAGATAATCAGTTTGAAGTTTTCATAGCTTTAACTTGAAGCGTAGTACGCTGTTCGCGCTAAGCGAAATTTTCCACACAAAATTCCGCCCAGAGAACTAAATCCCCTACGGAATTTAGCGAAGTAGTAGGAACGCTGTTCCCTCGCTAATTAGCCTATTTCGCGGATAAACTGCTAAGATCGCTTAAAGCTCTCAACTAAAATTTAGCTGGCTTTTGAATGCACACAGCATTTATTTCCGGACGATTTTTGGCATTAAGCGTAAATGCTGTTCGTGCTAAACTAAATTTTCCGCAGTCTCCAAAAAATGCGTGAAAACCGAAGGTAAACACTCGTTAAAATTTTAAATCCTAATCCCCATACCATACCAAATAAGATGTCGTACAGTTCGGATTGTTTATATTTGTCGCTTACACAAATCCACATGCAATTATGATCCCAAAAAACCATGTTAAGAACAAGTGTTGATAGGAATAAACGGCTCTGAAAAGCTTTGAATGTAAAGGAAACCTTAAATATAATTTTGAAATCCGACAAAAAAAAACTGATGTGTGAGAAAAATTACAAGAAAATAAGATTGATAAGTGGGATAGAGAGGAGGACGACGCACAGTGGGACAGAATCCCGATTTCGTGGCCAAAAATCCCAAATTACCTATATGGGGGTTTTCGAGGTCGCTGATTACGAATCTGAAGTCAGATTTTCAAAATTCAAAATGGCGGCTCCAATATGGCGGACAAAAATTACGATTTTCTATTAATTTGACCGAAACTGGTACTCGGCGGGTTTTTGGGATCGCTGATTACGAATCTGAAGTCAGATTTTCAAAATTCAAAATGGCGGCTCCAATATGGCGCACAAAAAATTAGAATTTCTATTAATTTGACTGAAACTGGTTACTCGGGGGGTTTTTGGGATCGCTGATTACGAATCTGAGGTCAGAATTTCAAAATTCAAAATGGCGGATCCAATATGGCGGACTAAACTTCATACGTTAAAAATATCTTATGTAATTTGGTTTTCGAGGTTGTTGCTTACGATTCAGGAGTTAAATTAGAGCAAAAACATCGTAAAAGTATTGTAAAATTGATATGATAAATTGATTAGTGTAAATATAAACTTTCCACGAAAATTCTGCTCTTGAAACTTTAAACGCATTTTTCTCGAAACATCATTTTCTAAAACTGAGATGGGCCTAAACAAAAAACTATTCAACCGATTGCTTTGAAATTTTTATATGTTCTTCTACTCATTAATAGTTATCGTCCGTACCAACATTGTTTATTTCCGAAAATATTTTCTTATTTTTTTTAAACGATTTGTACCAAAAAAACCAAGATTTTCGTAACTTTTTTTTCTACAGTCCGCCATTTTTTTGTCTTTTAATGAAATTGATTAATTCTAGTAGGGACGATAGCGACAGACCTACTGAACAATATTCCATTCGATTTTTTTTCGATTCCCTAAAAAGAGGTAAAATTTATGTGTTCACATGAGAATACCCCCTTAATGTCGCGCCACGCGTTTTTCCATAAAAATTAGTCTCACTACTCAGGGTGCAGTCGACTGCAGCCAGTTTTTTAATATGTTATATTCAACACTGTACACTATCAGCTCCTTGTCGAAACTAGATCGAGACTCGTAGAGACATTTTTAAAACTCTATTAGAAAATCGATTTTATATAAATATAAAAAAAAATATTCTATATACTTGTCGCGAGATTTACATATCACAAACATAAAATGAGCAATAATTGTGCATAAGCATAAATTCTACATACCTCCAGAAAATGAATCCATTTTGCCGAATTCGATTTGAACGATTTTCCTCAGTTTCGCAGCACTTCAAACAGGTAAGAATTTTTCCACGCGTACACTTGTTTCTTGAGCACTCAACGGAGGCTGAATGTCGAATGATGTTGAGGCGAACCTAGAGCAGGTATTTAACTGCCCGGTCCGCAATTATGTTCTAGGACTATCCCTAAACAAGATCTGATGGTATATAGACGAATATACACAACTCAAAAATTTGATTTTTGGCCAGCTTTTTGGGATTCTGTCCCACTGTGCGACGCTTTACACGTCAACACGAGAGAGACAGCAAAAGAAACCAACGATCCTCTTTCAGACTATCAACTATCAGTCCGGAATTTAACTTCCTAATCCGGCATAGCCCCTAATTTGAGCCGAATCTTATTACACTACCAAGATCTACACCGGATTTGAGTGCATAGATAAATCCGATTTACTCCTGTTGTGGAGCGAGTTCAGAGGCAACCCGGCTTGCTGTCTCCTCTGTTATGTGTGACCACGTGAGCTTGATGGCTAGCTAGCTGCAGCTGTGGTGGGGGGTTGCCTTAAGCCGTCCTAAGCCAAAGACACGAACTGCACTGCAACGATTATCTCGCGCAAGAAAGGATTCAACAAGTCCAGGGAAAGGGGACATATAGCATAGCCGGCAAAAATTTCTCACACACAGTTGCAATTCAAAATTTTTTTACAATGGAGTTCAGGCGATGACTAACTCTCTCATGACATCTCAGTGCTACCTCCCATGGCGATGGTAAAGCATAGGCAAAGAATATCTAACAACAAAAAGGGACACTCGTGACGTTCTCCCTTATCTTTCAACGACCTTGGGTACTGTTACCCGGACCAGACGTTTCATTTTGTAGGAAATAGATAGTTTTAAACAAGTAATATGTGAGAGCAAGACAAAAAATTTTGGAGGAGATGCTATGAAGATTGAAACGCTTCTACAAGGTGCATAATTTTATTTTGAACAATTTCTATTTTCCAGCAAGGTACACATTTCATTTCCTGATAAATGTGCCTCGCAAAACCACACACCAAACATCTTACATGATGTTTACCCATCATTTTTAAAACGAAAGAACAGCTATTTACTTACTTGCATTTTTAAATGTTCCGAACTTTTAGAGTCAAGTCAAATCTCTCAATCAAATAACACCACCCTGCACTGGCTTTCTAGTCGCGTGAGGCACACAGTCGTTATGAATCGTTAGAAATTTCCCTTCTTCATTCACATTGTCCCTATGCTTTATGATAATTTGTTGATATGATGATAAATTCATGCACCTTATAGAAGTGTTTCAAATTTCACAGCATCTCCCCTCCCCCCCCAATTTTTGTCTTCCTCTCCAAAATTACTTCTAACTAAATAGCTAACTATTTATAAAGGTAGAAACCGAATGTACGCTTGCGGCGCTTTGAAAGCGTCTACTGCTTTTTCGGCTTTTGTCGCTTTATGTCATATTGAACGCTTTATCTGCGGCAAGACCCAGAGTAAGCTTTGCTTGCTTCTTGAAGTAATTGAAAACAGCGAACGTGCAGTTTCTTTAAGCGGAAAATAATATTATAAATCGACATTTTGTTAAATATGCAATTCTATTTTTGCACCTCTTCTATTAATTTCACTTCAAAACTCACAAAAATTCAATAAAAACCGAAAAGTGAACTGTCAAAGCGGCAGGCGCATTTAAAAAGTGGAAAGTTGGCCAACTTTCTGCTTGAGGCGCGTCAGGCGCGTTGTCACTGGGTTTTGCTGCAATACAAACCGTGCATTCAATTTCAGCTGTCAAAAGCCGAAAAAGCAGCAGGCGCTTTCAAAGCGCCGCAAGCGTACATTGGGATTCTACCTTAAGAAAATTAAACGTCTTGTCCGATTAGGTACCAAGGTCGTTGAAAGATGAAGCCGGTCCCAGACAGTGCGTGCATTTGTACAAATATCTGCGTCTCCCAATTTGTCAAATATTTCCCTCGCCTTGCTTGTGCTCCCACACTTTCGTTCTATTTGAAGAATGCATGTACCGATATTTTCTGCGTTAAATTTGTGTTCCCACACCATTCGTTTATTCGTCAAACGTATACACGCAGTTCTGCGCGGTATGCTTTGCACAGTTTCATATGCTGTCAGTTCCCGATTGCACAAAGGAGAGTAAAAATCAAGTAATAGCTAGTGCTGCTGCTCTTATTATGATGTGTGGGTTTTCACAATTAAAAAAACTAAAAAGACGAAAGAGAAGATGACGGATGCTATCTTTGAATAAAAGCCGAAATGTAAACATCAGCCACGGAATTTATATTTTTATATAACGGATTTTTTGGATCCCGTGTCACAGCTCAAGTTCATAGAGAGCTATAAACTCAAGGGTGAATTCATTACACCATTCCATTTTCAATTTGTTCAGCTAAAACTTATTTTACGCTTGCTTCTGCCCGATAAACCGGAGGTTATAACACGAATAATCGTCTGCTTCCCATTTTTAGTGGGATGCACACGCATAACAAATATTTCCTGCGTTTGTCTCCCACATACCTCGCCAAAAGAGAGGCACAGCAAATATTTGGTGCAAGAACGCAGACACAAATGACGAAGAAAATGGACGCATTACAAGCTTTGGCTAAGGAGTACGCATAACAATTATTACTGTTTGTAGCTCCCACATGAAACGCATTGCCAAATATTGGTCAAATGCACGCATTGTCTGGGACCGGCTTAAAGAAAAACGTCACGAGTGTCCCTTCTTGTTGGACAGATATTCCTTGCCACTGACACTGTGCTACCGAGGCCGAGGGGACTTAGGGAGCCATTAAAATCTCAGATTCAGGGTACTTGTTTTTAATTTCTCCCCTTTCTTTCACCGAGCGCAAAAAAATTATAATAATAATGAATAAAAAACTTGAAGCAACTAAATAGATCGGAGGTGCCGTGGCCGGGTAAATAGGATATATGGTAGTTGATCGAAATGAAAGAAACAATTAACAAATTTTAAATTATTCAAGAACTTTTCAAGTCTTTAAAATTTCCCAATCAAACAGAACGGAGTACATACACTGAGCGAGAGCCGCACACAGTCATTAATTATCGCCTGCGAAATGCAGAGTGCTGCTTTTATATCTCACACTGTACGTGAGAAATTTTTGCCGAAATGGCTCTCTCTCTCTCGTAATTTCTTACAGGAATAGGCCTGACTATAGGCTTAAGACTCTCTAAGATTTGCTGTCAAATTTCCTTATGATTGGTTATGATTCGGCAGTATCATAACGAATCTTAAGCTCAACTATAATTGTCTTAATGAATTTTTGACACTTGCAACCACTAATTCAACCAACAAAGTTAAATCACTTAATGTTTCCATTTCATTCACCATTACTTTAAATTTCTCTCGAATTATAAACCAATTTTTTCACAAACGTCACTTTGGTTAAGATTCCTTATGATTTGTTCGCTCCGGACCGAACCCTTTAAGATTTCGAAAAGATTTGGAAACGATTTCGAAAGTGAGCGAAAGATTCGATAAGATTATTATAGTTGTCAGTGTGGCACTTCATATGATGGTACAAAATCTCAGGCAGTCTTAAGATATCATAAGACTATTATAGTCAGGCCTAATACAATGGCAGTCGTTCGTTTCTGTTTTAGCTAATTGCAAATATTCTGGATGCAGTTCCTCACATGTGATAGGTATGGGTTAGGGATTTCCAGGCGTATAGAGAATGTCACTTCTGGTTTTTAGATATTCTTTGGCGCAAACAGTTGTGCCGGCCGTGACGATATTAGATCGTTCGTGTGAATTAGTGTCGTGGTTAGAAATTCATAATCTCGTCAATGCAATTTTACAGGTGTTGCTCGCACGAAAGTTAGTTTTTTACTCGGTTTGATTTAATTGTGGAGCGATATAATCCCAGTCGGAAATTGGACGTGGGCTTCCCAAAGAAGGCAGGTGGAATATCTTGGATTTGCGTGCAAATCGTTAAAAAGAAAACCATGTGCGAGAAAATAAACAAGAACCGGCGAGAATCGAAATGATGTCATCGCACAACGTGCATTTCGGAGAAAATTTATAGTTTCATATCGAAGCGATAGGAGTGGAAAGAGTGCTGCGAGTTTATTTTAAAATTTAAGTGGTTTGTGGGACTTAAATTATATACGTACAGATCAAGCGAATCAATTGGTAAGTACTGCAATATTTATATTAAGATATATTTCTCGATAACATGGTAATTTCGTTTCCCTAGGATTAAAAAATAAGGGAAATATGTCAAAAAAATTTGGTATTACAAAAAGACATTTTAAACGTCTAGTTACTGCCGAATTAGTAAAAACTAGTAGTATTAATGATGGGAACCCTGAACAAAGTAGTAGTCACGAACGAAATAGTGAATTAAATTATGATTTGCAGGAAGATTCTTTTCCTCAAAGAGAAGATAATTTAATTGAAAAGGACATAACAGTTAATAAAACAAGCCTAAAAGATAAATTGGCGAAATGGTGCATACAGTACAAAATATCAAGAAATGCGTGTGACGATTTACTGCAAATCTTAATTGCAGAAAGGTTAGATGTACCAATATCCACAAAAACTCTGTTAAGTATAAAGCATGACACCATTAATATTATTGAAATTCCTCCTGGACAATATTTCCATTTTGGAATAGAAAAGGCGTTACGGATGCTAGATTTAAAAGAAGAATCAATCAATAAAATTTCTTTAGATATTAATATTGATGGGATGCAATTATTTAAAAGTTCTAATAAAGGATTGTGGCCAATATTAGCAGCAATTTCGAACTGCAGAGAAAAACCTTTCTTAATTGGGGCATATCTTGGGCCAAATAAGCCTAATGATGTTAATGCATTTTTGTCACCATTCGTGAGTTTATACGTTTGTGTGTAGAACGGTAATCTGAATATTATTATGTGTGTATTGTGACCTAATTTTTCCTACCTCAGGGATCTGTAATAATCAAATAATACAGGAAGGATTATAGTTCATATTTACATCACTTTCTTTGCCTTACATATAACTGAAAAAAGTACAATCCAATGTTAAATTGAAAACAAAAATTGTTTTGTATTCATCAATAAAACAAGTAGGAATCAGCCCAAGGAATTAGCTGCCAATATGGCCCTAAAAATTCCCAGCCAGAAATCAAATTTTCCTACTGATATACCTGCTCAACTGCAAATAGTAAAAAATTCCATTAGCTGAACATTAAAGGATTCCTGTTCTACAGCGACAGGCACTCTCTTTTATTTCGTTCCTTTTTTAAATATTTGACTTATCTGCACTCCGAAGCCAAATAAATTCCGCCATAAAATCTAAAACGCGAGGAAATTCACTAGACTATCTGACAAAGGCGCTTTGTTCACTGGAAATTTCTCGTGCCTGATAGTCACGTGCAAAAAATTGAAAAGTATTACGCGGTAAGGAAATTTGTAGGAATTTTCTACAAATATGCCGCGCAGCCTGTTCGGATATGTAAGCAGGGGATATCGAAATGGAAATCTCTTATCAGACAAAGTGGGGTTTTGTACGGCACAAAGTTGCAAAAAAAATTCTAATCAGCACACAAGTTTCTCGCGCCATGAGGTGTTTGCGGTACCTAACGTGTGCCGTTGGTCGCTTTAATGCAAATTAATTTAAAATGCCCGTACGATTTTCCTTGAAATTGGAGGAGGTCACCAGTTAGCATGGCAATGGCATTAAAAGAAGTTCGTGCAAGTTAAGGACGCGCAGCATAGAAACATCAAAACCAAGAATCCGCAGAACGCAACGATCATCAGAATCACAAAATTCCAGACTTTCCCACGGCAACACAACATTGCCCCCCAGACAAGCAAATTCGCAGAGCTGGACAACGCCACCGCCGCCGCCCAACGTGATCGCCACCTTGCGCTATTTCACCTGCGCAACAACGTGAGCACAGATCGGATGACACACGCGCCGTCGACCTGAATACGGCGCAACCTATGCTGACCTGACATCTTTGCCACCGTTCGAGTAATCTAGCTTTAGGAAAACATATTTTGTAAATTTAGTTGTATCCCGACCTTAGAGCAATAAAGTAAATTTTTTTTAAGCAAATCTTTGAAAGATTTTATTAACTGGCGCCCGAGCAGGGACCCGCGATAATACTTAGAGTTCGTAAAAGTTCCGTGTAATCAGTTGCGACTCTTAAAGCAAAGTTTCCGAAGTTCTGTGTAATCTTCAGGAGCAACATTGTTCGCGGGTGCCCAGTGATCGAACCCACCAGAGGATCTCATCACCCAAAGCCAGGTCACCGAGGAAGAAAAGAGGCCCCCGAGTAACCAGCAACATTCTGGACGAAAAGGAGTCAGCAAGGACTGGCAGCCGCTTCCCGGAAGGATGCAACTCACCGTATTAGTAGCGTAAGAACACCGTTTTAATAATTAAGTGAGAGTACTTATAAGAAAAAAATCCGCATAGCGAGAAAATTGAATTTTTATGACAAATCTAAATAACAGGAAAAAAGTGAAATTAGGAAAGTAAGATCTAGAAACAAACCGAATAGAAAATAAGCAAGTGAACAAGTTCAGTAAAAATCCCCGTGACGATTGAGAAAATCTAAATTTTGAGAGAAACCTAAGGAAAATAAAAGTGAAATTTAGGAAGTAAACTGTGTAGAATAAAGTTTAACCCGGAGTTGAAGAAATAAGTATAAATAAGTTTTGTGAGAAGAAGATATATCGAGTAAATAAAGGGAATCTCAACCCAAGAATTAACCATAAATAAATTAAGTGATAAATTTCTATTTGATTGAATTTTTTAAGTGATAAATTTTTATTTGATTGAATTTTCTAAGTGATAAGGAAGTAAATTTAAAGGAAATATCAAAGCCATATAGAAATAATCAAACAATTTCCAAGCGAGAAATCGAATAGCACCTAAGGTTTTAAAATCGTAGCCAAATGTCTAGGGAAGAAAACCTAATACGTCCACCCAGACTCATTCCAGGCCTACAAGAGGCCCCAGGTCCAGCTGCACCGGCAGTTATGGATCCCGCGACACTTCTGAACCGAGTGACACAAATCGTGTCCCAAGCCATTGCCGAACAATGTCCCCGAATCATAAATTCAATCCTAAATCCCAATTCCAATTTAGACAACGAAGGCGACCAAACAATCGACGAGAGTCGACGAGAAAATCTAACGGACATGGATAAAATACCAGACGTGGTGCGAAGCCTAAGAGAATTCTCAGGGCAACCAGGAGAATTCAGCTCCTGGAAAAAGAGCGTCGACAGGATTCTCAAAATCTACGAATCATTGCGAGGATCCCCTAAGTACTATGGTATACTCCATGTCGTGCGGAACAAGATTATTGGACAAGCCGACACTGTGCTAGAAAGTTACAACACACCACTAAACTGGGAACGAATCTCCCGCTGTTTGACGCTGCATTACGCAGATAAGAGGGACGTTAGCACCCTGGAATACCAGATGACTTGCCTGGTACAAGGAAACAACACCATCCAAGGATTCTATCAGACAGTGTACCACCACCTGTCATTGATACTTAACAAGATTAGCAGCATGGAAATGAGCCAAGAGACGGCGAACATGTTCGCCAAGTCCTTTAGGGACAAAGCGCTGGACACATTTATAAGAGGCCTGAAAGGAGATCTCCCCAGACTCCTGGGAACAAAAGAACCTGCAGACTTACCACAGGCACTCCACCTCTGCCTAAAGCTCGAAAACATGAGCTACCGTACCCATCAAGCAAACCACAGTAGTGGAGCCGCACGGAAGTTCGAGCACTTGTCTCGACCCCCCATACCACCAAAACAAAATCACGCTAACCAATTTAACCCATTCTACGCACCGAAACCCCAGTACTATCCAGAGCCTCGGTATCCCCCACGTCCAAACCCACCAAACCCAAACGCAGACAAGCCACCTTTCCGGAATTATTATAATTCCACCAACCCAGTACAGACCCAGAATTCCCGAACCAACCAGCCCCAACAAGCTCCTCCAAGACCGCCACCCAGAGTTGAACCGATGGACGTAGATCGTTCCATTCGGTCAAACGTTGCGGACTATCAGAACAGACCCCAGTTAAATTTTAAGAGGCCAAGTGGCCCCAATCCTGACTTCAACCCAAACAAGCTTCAAAGGACTTTTCACACGACAGCCTTAACCCCCGAAGACGATCACACCAGATACAATGAGAACATTAATCTGGAAGACGGAAACTACGACCAGTCTCTGATCGACTACATCAATACCGGCGACGAAAATTACGTTAATCCAAGCCAATACACAGAGCCAGAACTGCTCGAACCAGACAACCCCGAACCATCGCAAGAACTACAAGATATACATTTTTTAGATTAACGAGCTCTTCGCTCCCGTATTTCGAGTACAGGACGAAGGGCGGCAACACATTAAAATTCCTGGTAGACACAGGTAGCAACAAGAATTACATCCAACCAAACTGCTGCAAAAACCCTATACGAAACGAAAAAACGTTCTCAGCCAACTCAGTGGGAGGCAACGTGGAAATTACACACCATGTCATGTTAAATTTATTCGGCCCTGGAAACTCTAGTTTAAAATTCTTCGTGCTACCGACATTAAAATCATTTAACGGTATAATCGGAAACGATAGCTTAAAGGAATTAAACGCCGTCATTTACACCGCCGGCAGCTACATGACGTTATTCAATAAACTTAAAATACCCATCAAACAATACCTCTCCCAATCCGTGAACAACATTGACGTAAGGACACCTCACCTAACCGAGAACCAAAAGACGAAATTATACCGTATTCTGAACAAATACCCTAATCTATTTTCCGAACCCGACGGAAAATTGACATACTTCACTGTGGTGAAGGGAGAAATCCGCACCAACAGCAACGACCCGGTATATTCGAAATCTTACCCGTACCCCATGGCACTAAAGCCCGTCGTGGAGAAGGAGATCGCGAAACTACTAAACGACGGAATAATCAGACCGTCGCGATCACCGTACAACGCCCCAGTTTGGGTAGTAGCAAAAAAGGCCGACGCACTCTCCAGGCCACCGCAAGTATGTATGATAAATTCAGTAACGACGACCCAGCACAGCGATGACAGTTCCTCCCACAACCTTATTCCATTAGTAGAAACCCCCCTTAACGTCTTCAAAAATCAACTTGTACTCCAAATTGGCCCAACTTCCACCTACCGACTCAAGAAACCCTTCCCCAGTCATTTTAGACACATCTTTACCGAAATGACCTACACACGAGAAAATTTAACTGGAATTTTTAAACGATACCTGAATCCCAACGTTATTAACGGCCTAAGAACAACAGAGCCCGTAATGGGAATGATTCAGCAAATATACCCACTATACTTTAGTAACTACCGAATCCGGTTCACCCGAATCGAAGTGGAAGACGTGGAGAACGAATCAGAACAAGAGAACATCATCATCGAACACCACAAACGGGCCCACAGAAACGCACAAGAGAATCAGCTGCAGATCATTGCGAAGTACTACTTCCCTAAAATGAACTCGAAAATCAAGCAAATTGTGAAGCAGTGCGCAACATGCAAGGAGAATAAGTATGACCGACATCCCAACATCCCCGACCTAAAAGCCACTCCGATCCCCCAATATTCCGGACAAATCCTACACATAGATATTTACTCAACAGAGAAACATCTTGTACTAACTGCCATAGATAAATTTACAAAACTTGCGCAGGCAAGGATATTAAAATCCAGAGCAACAGAGGACGTCAGGAGACCGCTTCGAGACATTCTGTTTTTTTACGGCGTACCAGAACACGTCGTCATCGACAACGAGAAGTCCTTGAATTCAGCTTCAATTGTATTCATGATGGAAGATCAACTAAAGATCAAAATATTCAAGACGCCCTCGTACCACAGCGAAACGAATGGGCAAGTAGAGAGATTCCATTCAACTCTCTCAGAAATTATGAGATGCCTAAAGACCGACGGCATTCACCGCTCGTTCGAAGAATTACTAGAACGTTCGGTGTACGAATACAATTGCAGTATCCACTCCACCACAAAAAGGAAGCCCATCGACTTATTCTACGGAAGAGCTATAACGACTACCCCTGAACAATACGAAATCTCTAGGCTGGGAAACGCGGAAAAATTAACACGGAAACAAGAAAAAGATCTCAAATTCCATAATAAGAAAAGGCAACCGGCCAAGGATTATGAGATAGGTCAAGAAATTCTGGTTAAACAAAACAAACGCTTAGGCTCCAAACTCACAACTAGGTACATCCGAGAAATTGTGAAAGAAAACAGACCTACAACAGTCCTGACAGAGTCGGGCAGGAAAATACATAAAAATAACATTCGTAACTGATTTTACAGATTCCTGATCACTATCACCAACGCAGACGTCCAAATCCTGGATTACACGAACTCTCAGATAATTGCACTCGACACCGGAACAGCTAGGATCCAAGATGGCAACCTAAAACTCATCCACATCATCGACATAGAGCCCTACCAAACCTTCCACTCGGAGACCTCGACGATACTTAGGAAGAACGTCCCCAAAGGTAACCCTTTCCTTCCATTCCTAGAGCAAGAATTATCCCAAGTGCAAAATTTAATCAGTAACCTTAAAATACAAAAGCAAAAAAGATCCCTCAATTTCATTGGTTCGGCATGGAAGTGGATAGCGGGAAATCCCGACCACGATGATTACATAATAATGTCAGACAAAATCGAAGATATTGTACTTAACAATAACAACCAGGTAGTCATTAACAAGGCCCACAACGATAGAATTAACACATTAACTAACGTAACGAATGAAATAATAAACATGATCAGAAAAGACAAATCCTTTGAAATCGAGCTAGTCTTAGGTCTCCAATACAAACTTAAATTAGTAAAAGAAGAAATTATCAATACAATTTACGCAATAGAATTAGCAAAGTCAAATACAATCAGTTCCAATATTCTATCAAAAACCGAAGTTAAACTACTGCTAGACAATATAGATAAAGACAATATCCCCTACAGTAATGTCGAAGATGCGCTAAAATTCGCCGATGTAAAAATAGCCCAAAACCAGACACGCTTAGCGTACATTGTAAACATTCCAAAAACAGAACCCATTATTTTCCAGAGAATTATGTTGAAACCAATTAAGCAACCCAACAATATCATTAACAAAATTGAATACGATAATATTTTAAAATCAAACGAAATAATTTACGGGGTAACACAAAATTGTAAAAAACTGGACAAACTATCAATCTGTAAGAGAAACAATGTCATAGATTTAAGCCAAAATCATTGTATTCCTAATCTACTTAAGAGCGAACAGGCAATATGCAACGTTACCAACAGCCATCACATCCCCCCGATCGAGGAAATAGATGTCGGCATCATCCTACTAAATAACTTCGAAGGGCCAATAGAATTCGACAACACATCTCGTGACCTGCAAGGAACATTTCTCATAAAATTCAAAAATACCACAGTCATCATAAACAATCAGCGATACACAGCGGAAGAAATAGCCAACATTCACGCGCTACCACCCCTCCTGCAAGCTGCCCTTGGAACAACCCAGCTGGAAGAAATACTATCCCTAGAACTGATGAAGGAGATCCACATAAATAACACCAAACAAATTCGCCTCATGAAGAAAGAAAAAGAGATCCACACATACGTAAATTACGCACTCACAACCATAGTTTTTACCATGATAATGGTTACCACGATCCTGCAGAAGATAAGAAATTCACCAAAAACCAGCATCGCAATTCTCCCAGCACAAATTCCAGATCAGGCAAACCTACAAGAAAAATACACCCCAAGGACTCAGGAACACCACAAAAGCATCTACAACATCCCATATTTCTAAAGGTCATACGAGGACGTACGAGCTTAAAGGGGGAAGAGTTAAGGACGCGCAGCATAGAAACATCAAAACCAAGAATCCGCAGAACGCAACGATCATCAGAATCACAAAATTCCAGACTTTCCCACGGCAACACAACATTGCCCCCCAGACAAGCAAATTCGCAGAGCTGGACAACGCCACCGCCGCCGCCCAACGTGATCGCCACCTTGCGCTATTTCACCTGCGCAACAACGTGAGCACAGATCGGATGACACACGCGCCGTCGACCTGAATACGGCGCAACCTATGCTGACCTGACATCTTTGCCACCGTTCGAGTAATCTAGCTTTAGGAAAACATATTTTGTAAATTTAGTTGTATCCCGACCTTAGAGCAATAAAGTAAATTTTTTTTAAGCAAATCTTTGAAAGATTTTATTAACTTGCAGACACCGTGACTATGCCATAAATGTTGCCCCTCAAATTGTTCGAAATGCTTCAAATCTTCCAATCAATCAACCAGTCAATGGATCAATCAATCACGGGGAAAGGTCTTTACATTATATTTGGCCCAAATATATTTCTCTCCCAGGACATGAACGGCCCGCAATGTGCCTTTTAAATGCGAGCTCTTTATCATTCTTATATCAGATCGAAATCCGAACCGTTTATTCCAATAAAATGATTTGTTACTATTTGGTGTATTTCGTGCATCTTTTGCCCCGTTGTGTTTACATGGGTTGATGAACATAGTACCGAAGTCGACTGTTGCTCTTTCTGTTCTATTAGTGTTTTATTTTAGCATTTCTTAGTTGTTATGTGAAGGATATAAAATAAACTTCAATTAAGATCCATAGAGCTTTACCTGCAGTAGAAACAATGTACTCGTACCTTTCAAAAGAGATACCAAAATTCAATATTTAACCCGAAAACAGCACTTTGTGTCTCATTGAGAGGAAACATGCGAAAATTGAAAAACAGAATTGAATTAAACATTTTCAAAAATGATAGTCAACTAAATTTGAAAATACTTAATTTCAAATTTGTCGAACACTAGCTGAGTTATTCGCCTTCGCACGGCAGCGCAAGACTCTACGGAGGTTGGCCTTGCTTAAATGAACCCATTTAGGCATTTAATTTATTGTAACCGATTTAGTTGTACAGTAGTTTTATGATCTGTGTAAGTCACTTATTCGCCCGAATATATTGTTTTATTCTGGTCAAATAAATATATGTATGTGGGGGGAGTATTTTATTTTACCTATGTGGTTTAGTGGAGCGGATTTAGCAGGTATGTGCAAAAAGGTTTTTAATAAGTTCACTTTGTGTTATAGTTTTTATGTTTTATTTAAATTAGTTTAGTTCACTGATTTTAATCAATTTGAGATATTTTAGTTCACGGACTCTAATTCACTAAATTTAAGTAAGCAATATTCTTATTATATTAAATTAGGTAAGTATTATTTCTTGCATTCAATTAAAGGACAGCGGCACCCTTCTTTTCAGCTTCTGTTCAACTTAGCGCGACTTTGCAACTCGACAGCGTAACCATCAGTGAACTTGCAGGGCAGATGCCCGGAAAAAGGTAACAGGTCAGCTTCAGCGGATGGACCAGATGGACATACAAACTCTCGAGTCGAGGTGTCGTCGCTAATTGATGGCTGGTAAAGTGGTTATTGTGAATTTAAATTTGATTTATTTTTTCAGGTTCGGGATCCCACATGTATATAGATTTTCAGTGAAATGGATTAAAGTCTAAAAAAGGTAGAATATCAGTGTGTAATTTTTTGGGAAAAGACGGGTGGTGGCAAAGGCAACATAACAAATTAAAGAAATAGAACAAGTTTTTGGAAGTGCGTGTGCTAAATTTCTAATGAAAATATTAATTAATGCAGAAACTGTGGGTGAATTGGGAACTTTTTGAGAGTGACGACGTTTGCGTTTGAGGATCGAAAATTAATAAAAAAATACGATACTGAATTAAGAGACCTAAGGAACCAAAGAAATAGTGCTTGGAGCAAATTTACTAGAACAAAAAATAACAATGACTACCTCCTCTACTCTGACTTGCGGAGGCAATTTAATAAATAGTCAAAAGCCCCATATCGCCAGTATTTGATACGCATGCGGGATAATATTAAATCCAACCCAAAACAGTTTTGGAATTTTGTTAATATTAATCGGAAGACTAATAACTACCCTGCTATTTTATCTCTTTACAATGAAAATGGCTGCGACCCAGTTTCTAACACCTGTGATATAGATTTAGAATATTTTAACTACCTGACTTTTCTTCCAACACAATCCACTAAAATGGACCGTTTTAGAGTACTTAAATAAGATTGACGAAGATTATTCGGATTCAGCTGATAATGTCCCTGGTGTTGTGCTCTATAAATGTGGTGTTTCACTCGTTGAACCTCTCACCTTTCTGTTTAATTTATCTTTGCGTTCTTGCGTTTTCCCTAAAATTTGTAAATTGTTTTATGTAAATCCTCTATTTAAGAAGGGGAAAATAGATTTGAATGAAAATTATAGGCCAATTGCTAAACTTTTTGAGGCTGAGTTCTATTTTATCTGAGAGACGACATGGATTTATGAAGGGTAGATCGACGGTAACTAATCTTGTAGAATTTTCAACTTACTGTTTAACAAATTTAGAGAAACACAGACAAGTCGATTGTGTTTACACTGATATTAGCAAGGCATTTGACAAGCTTTCCCATAAGGTGCTAATATTTAAACTACTATGGCTTGGCTTTTCCAATGATATTGTTCTTTGGATCAAGTCATATTTTACGAGCCGATATTTCAAAGTTAAGTTTTCCTCTACCTTTTGTGATACTATTCCAGTTCTGTCTGGCGTACCGTAAGGTAGTCATCTTTCTCCCTTGCTCTTCACTATTTTCCTCTTATATGTAATGCACTTGTTTTACGAGTAGCATGCGCTGATGACTTAAACATCTTTAGGTCTATCGAGTCTTTACCAATGCTTATAGTTCACAAGAAGACTTCATTGTTTTTGCGGAATGGTGTTTTAAAAATCATATGATTTTAAATGTGAGTAATTGTAACTTACTTTTCGTATAAAATTGTTGTTAAAAGCGTTGGTCCAAAGATCTTTCTAACCCCTGTAACTTAAAATTTTTATTTTGTGCTTTGTCCGTCCTATTTAGTTTAGAGTACGGTTCTGTAGTCTGGATGCCGCATTAAGACGTGCATATAAAACGTATCTGAGCAGTACAAAAGAGGTTATAAGTGTTTTAGTCTTGCATGATATCATTGCTGGCGATGTGGACTCTCCTAATCTCTTAAACCTAATTAATAATAATTCTCGGCCCCGATTGACGAGAGGACAACAATTTCTTTATCCCACTCACTCACTCAGAACTAATTACGGCAGTTTTGAACCATGTATAAAATGTATAATACCTTATATCCCTATTTAGGTTTTCATTGAGATATGTTAGCATTAACCATATCACATTTCATTACAAAAGGTTAGCATTAAATTTTTATTCAGTATGTAAGTAGTAGCTCAATCCAATATTAGATGACTCAATACAGCTTAATATCTGAATTCAAATATGTGTATTTTGTATATTTCTTAAATTATGTTCTATCTATTGATCTTTGTTCACTGTCAGATGGTACATTGTTCCTATTGATCAATAAATAAATGATTAAATGATTTACATAAGTTTGAATCTTTAGCATAATAATGAATAAAATATTATTGTTATTATTAATTCGCCAATATTCCAAGTGGATTCTACATATTCCTTTTTATGGCAATGAAATGAGCGGCGATTAATGCTTGCAATTAGTTTAAATTAAAAACCCACTAGAGCAGTATCCACATAAATCAGGGGAATTTGGTGAACCTATGCTTTACTTACATGCAACATCCTTTCGTACGAGCTCATTTCGGGATTCTTTCCTCGCATTGATTTCTGTATCATGGTAGGAACGGGGAACCCCATAAATTGCTATTTTCAAAAACAAATTTTCTGCATCTGCTGCAGAGAGAACGCGATTCAACCAACTTCACGTCCTGCCCATAAATAACATAAATTTAGCGGAAATTTTCGCTAAATAAAACAGAAAAGTCGCAGCAAAAATTTGCCTAGTTCACCGTGGATGTCACTTTTAATGCTACTGTGGTAAGAATGCCGCAACTCTTCTGGATCTGCGCCGGTATATAGACCTCCAGCAAGCTGACTACCCAACGAGGCTTCAATAATTAATGCATTACTTTTTATAAAGAAGCACGTGTACCCGGGCAGGACTAAAATGTAAATAAATGGTCTCGGGTCCTGCGAAGGTCTCGTTCTGTCTGAAGTGTTTTTTGGGAAGTGCTTTCAATTTTGATGCTAAACAGGATACTGTTTGTGGATGGCTGTTAACAGGAGGATCGATGAAAGCCTTTGTTCTTGTTTTTGGTAAGGGAGTTTGTCTTTCAGGCGAAATCTCTTAGTTTAGAGCAGCTAAGCGGTGGTAAACATTTGTGGACAGACGTTGTGATGACAAACAGCATTAAAAGTTAAACAACCAAAATGCCAATCAAATAATTTGTTTGAACAATTTGGAGTATTTTCGCTGACGAATAAAATATATGCGGGCTTTCCCCTAAATCGCTGTCCTCTAAATGGCTGCGAGTAAGCTCAGTATTAGTTACGTCAACAGGGCAAGGGAAAATTGGAGAATTTTCGTAAAAATGGGTAAATGCGACCTTAAGCACACTCCTCACCAGGCCAGAGGAATTCAAGTGAAGTTATAATTAGAAAGTACTAGTAGTATATGCACGTACATATGTTATGCATATTTGCAGATTCATACACGCTTCGGAGTAAGTACCGGAGACGTCCTGCCGTGTAAGCTAGTGAAGCGCGCACAGGGATAACATTAGTTCTAGTCATAAAAATTTCCAGGAAAGTGCGCCACGATATATGAAAGAGATTTATGCCCACGCAAGTGCTTGCTTCTATCAATATACATAAATCTCCCTAGGAAAATGGAGTTTCATAGGGAAATGTGATGGCTCAAAGAGTGAGATCTGCCCTTGTTTACGCTGAGGTGGAGGTCTACCTTAAATTTTAATTCTTAAGGTTTTCATATTTTTTAAGGCAAAATATGCTTTACTCGTACCTTATAAAGTTCTTGCTCCTCCTTTTTTGTGCACGTTGTTTTATGAGTTGAATGTAGACATTTTTGGGAAACAATTTTAAGATGAATTCGGTTCATATGCAACTTTTCGAAAATTTCTTAATTTAAGTTAAGGGTACGCTGAGTTTTTCAGTAAAAATGATGAGATTGATGACTTATTGTTTATTACAAAAATGCATTATGTGAACTTTTGTGGACCTGAAATAGGCGCAATGTATTCGCATATAATACGTTAACTGATACAACAGAAAGTTTTTGAGGTTATATACGTAAGAAAACGTTATTTGTCCATCCAACTATCAAAGCAAAATATCTCGCAAATTATAAGAAGGATAGTGAGTATAAGAAAGTGAAATTATGATACAAATGAAGGTTTATGCTTCCTCTCATGATGTAAATATTTTGGAAAAACAAAATCATAATAGAGCTAAAAGCAAATATAATATTTTTTTTATATACACCAAGCTAGATAAGGGTTGGATAACAAAATAAGTCGTTACAGCAAATTGATAGTGGAATATTATAGAAGATATCATAACTACGGAAGGAAAAATAGTCCAAACCACCGCCGACTTTCTGGGTTGAAATGGGGTGGATTTTTATTGGTGAAAAACGGTTTTTTGCGATATCTTTTAAAATCGTTATAAAAAGTTAGGTGATAAAAATATGTACAGCTTTTGTAGAGGGCGTTTTTAGCCTAAGCTCAACATTTTTCGAGAAATACCCAAAACAGTTTTTTTCATCCTCAAAATTAATTCTATTTAGCTCGAACTTGTACACCCGTTGGTGTCTTCCATATGCTCTATTTTATTTTGACCAAAATATTGAGCGGTTGTAGTTTAATTCAATTTTTTTTTAAAATGTAATTTTCAACTGTTATTCCTCATAAAAGTACCTACTTGTCTGACGCAGTTCGAAAAGGGCTCATTTTTTGTTGTTACTTCTACTTTCAATAAATAAAATGAAATATAGTGCAATGGAAAAAATAGACGAAAAATAGAAAAACTGAAAAAATATCCATTTTTCATTGTGTTTTATAATTATTGTCAAAAATTTATTATTATTTATTAAAATTAATATAATTTTGTAATATCAATGTATGCCACATAGAATAAGTGAAATAATTAATGATTAATTACATTCCTCAATCACGTTTGAAGTATGATCTTGGTGATCTGAAGAGCAGCTCTTCGAGGTTACGAATGCAGCAAAGAGGCATTTTGGATAACACACCTCCAAAAGGCAAGCATCTCCTCAACTCCCAGCTGCATCGCACCCTCGGCTTACTGCAACGTCCGTGCTGGAGGATACACGACAGTCTCTCTGCCGGGTTCGGTTTAGACCTCCGTTTGCATGGATGGATTTTGGTGCCCCTATGCGTCAATAACCATTTGCGGGGTGGTCCGGGACTGTTTATTCGCCAAGGCTATTCGCAGTCACCCTCCATATCTGGAGGACATTCCTCTATCCGCGACCTGGGGACCCGTGTGGTAGCATCCCGCACAGCCGCAGCCCGCAGGTATTTTTAAGGTATATGGGAGGCTGGAATCAAGACAATTAAATACTACCTAAAAAGAATCCTTGGGCAATACAAGTGCACCTTTGAGGAGTATGTACATACATATGTAACTGTGTTAGCACGAATCGAACTATGTCTTAATTCTCGACTATTGTGTCAAATAACAGACAATCCAGATGACCCATTCTTACTGACGATGACGCCAGGGTATTTCCTTATTTCAAGCAATGGATGCACTGCCTTGGCCAGATATCACTTCAAGAATGGCTCTCAACCAACAATAGAAATACTAGCTATTATTGACAAGACAAATTTGGGATAAATGGTCTAAGGATTACTCAATCCAGCTTCAACATCAACCGAAATGGTGCGATAAAAAAGATAACGTCAAAATTGTTGGCATGGTTTTTCTGCTGAGTTGATCCTCGAAGATGCGCGGGCTACTTATTTTCCTCATTTTATCCGGCAATGCATTCCATAGTTTCCATGTCAAATTTACGCATAACAATTACATGTCTTATCACCGTACACGCATCAACATAAGGTTACGTAGATGTTCTAAGTAACAAGAGTTATTTTTTCTTTCGTCAGAATTTTAAAAATGAAAACAAGTTTTTTGTCGAAATTGTACAACAAGCGTTTTGCTACACGCTAGGAAATCAAGCCAATTTGAAGTGTGAATAATACAATTTCATTTCATTTTTTTGTTGACCATTTACTTAGTAGATTGCTGCTATTGAAAACTGATAATTGTGGATATCTAAAAAACTTGTTAACGTATCTTCTTCAAATTACTTTTATATTGTGTGGCGATAACATTGATAAAGTGTGGCGAATAGTTGTTGAAAACGCGTATCTCTCGAAGGAATGCGAAGCCCAATTTGACCCAGCAAGTAGGGGGAGTCAATTGCACCGTGCAAAATTTTGTAAAAGAAAATTAGATCCGCGATTTTCCTTCGACTATCTAATGATTTTATGCCGTACTGACTCTTGATCTCAGAGTAATCATGACAATCAAATGGCAGTGGGGTCCAGTTCATGAAAGCAAGCTTACGCATAAACTTAGACTGTACCGATTCAAGTAGCTTCATATAGGCCAAAATTTGAGGTGACCAGATTGGGGAGGCATATTCGAGGATAGGTCGAACTAATGTGTTGAACAGCAGAAGAGAAGTTGATGGATACCTATAAATTTGAGAGTTTCTATTAATAAAACCCAAAACTGTCAAAGCCTAGTTTTTTGTTTTTCAATATGCGTTTTGAAAGACCCATTATCTACTCGAAAAAGTAACTCCCAAATCCTTGATTTCCTCCTTCACCGCGAGAACACAATTATTCAATTTGGAATCGAAAAGAAACGGTTGTTTTTTGTTTGTATACCTAACTACTGAACATTTAGAGATGTTAGGAGACAATTGATTCGAATTACACCAAGAGTAAACAACGTCGAGATCCGCTTGTAAATTTTCTGCATCATTTAAAGACTTGATATCACAATATATTTTCGCGTCGTCCGCATATAATAAAATATCGGAGAATTTCAAAACTGATTTGAGATCATTAATAAAAATTATAAACAACAGAGGACCCAGATGTGAGCCCTGAGGCACACATGACGTTACATCAAACTCACGCGAGCTACAACCACCGATATGCACAGGTTGTTTACGATTACTGAGATAGCTTGCGATCCATGCAAGGATTGGATTAGCAACGCCTAGTTTTTCGAGTTTCGACTGCAGTACATTATGGGGCATTTTGTCAAACGCTTTGGCAAAGTCCGTGCATATGACATACTTGACCTCTGCTTTCTAAAGCTCTCACTATACAGTTTTCAATACACGCTAGATTAGCAGCTCTTAAAGAAAGATCAAGGAAAAACAATGACCGTAACACCAGACGCAATCAACCTAGGATCCCCAAGACGACTATAGCCCCTCTTAGATCGACTCAACATGTTCAACCCACTAGAACTCCAATCAACATGACTTCGCAAATCAGCTATGCCAACATAGTAAAAAACAACCCAGAAAGCTCAGGTAATGCGGGAAACTCTAGCCTTTTTACACTCGAAGAAATTATATTACTTGTCCAAGACATGACTAACAAATTAAGTTTTTGTAACAATAAAGTAGAACAATTTTCAGTTATCTCAGAACTAACCATAAAATACCTATATAATAATGTCAAATAGTAGATATTTAAAAATTGTATTATGGAATGCCCAGAGCATATGTAAGCTAAATAAGGAAATTGAGTTCGCGGACATGCTTGAACAAGACAATATTGATGTAGGAATTATAACCGAAACATGGTTGAAAAGTAAAAACAAACTATTTTTCCCAAACTTTTTCTGTTACCGATTTGATCGTGAAATTAGCAGAGCAGGTGGTGTAGCTATAGCTGTACGTAAAAACATTAAACACAGGTTAATTAAACAACTCAACACAAAAGCCTTTGAAACAATAGGAGTAGCTATCCAAACCGACTCTGAAGAGTTTACAATAATCGCCGCATACTTTCCGGGAGGAAACTCCAATCCCGACAAAATTAACCACTTCAAACACGATTTAAGACTCTTCAATAGCCTAACATCCAATTACATCGTTGCCGGGGACATCAACTGTCGGCATACCTCATGGAATTGTAGGAAAAACAATACTTGGGGTAAATTGCTCCACAACGAACTAACAATCCGCAATTTCCAAATTAGCTACCCCCCAAGCCCAACCTTTTTTCCGAACTCATCAAGGGGTTCCCCATCTACCTTAGACATGCTACTCAGTAACTGCTTAAGTCACTGCAGCCCACCTATTACTAAGCCACTTCTAAACTCCGACCATTTACCTGTCTTCTTCGACATAAATTCGTTACCAGAAATCTCAGTTAAATTCAATTTTGTGTACTCAAAAGCGAACTGGGAAATTTTCCAGGAACACATATCAAATTCTATTGATCTAAAAATATCAAGCATCACTCATTTTAGTAACCCTGAAGTAATCAATTCGGGCATAGAAAAATTTACGAAAACCATCCTCGAAGCCCAAGATATTGCAATCCCTAAAGTATCTATACACTCCAACACAAATAACAATTTAAAAATCCCGACTTCTACTAAAGAACTCATTAAAAGGCGTAACCAAAAGCGACGAATATGGCAAAGGACTCGAAATCGAAGTTTAAAAACCGAAATCAACAAACTTACAAGTATCATCAGTACCCAAGTAAAGTCACTAAAAAACGAAAGATGGAACCAGCATCTTCAATCAATGCCCAAAAATAGTACTCCCTTCTGGCGTTTAACAAAAATTCTAAAAAACAAAACGCGAGCCCTCCCCCCAATAAAAGATGACATGGACAACATTATTCTGACTAACAACGAAAAAGCAGAGGCTTTTGCTAAATTCTTCCACAGGAACCATGAATTAACATCTACCTACTCAGACCAACCAACAACATTCCTGGTTACTGATAGTATCACTCAATTTAGAAACACCATCATTGACAACTATGAAACAATTAAACCGTCTGAAATAAGACTGTTACTACGAAACTTAAAAAATAAAAAAGCCCCGGGTCCCGATGACATCAGAAATATTTTAGTGAAACACCTGCCGAAAAAAGCAATAGTTTACTTATCAAACATCTTCAACGCTTGCCTAAAACTTGGAATTTTCCCTAAAATGTGGAAGGCAGCATCAGTCTGTTGCATCCCTAAACCGCAAAAAGACGCATCAAAACTGGAGAGTTACCGCCCAATAAGTCTACTAAGTTCACTAGGAAAGATTTTTGAAAAATGCCTAAAAAGGAAAATTGAAACCTTCGTGGAAACAAATCAAATTCTTCCTAACGAGCAATTCGGATTTCGTCATAAACATTCAACAGAACACCAACTATTCCGAATTAACCACATGATAAAATTAAATCTCGACAACAAACTCTCTACAGGATTTTTAGCCCTTGACATCGAGAAGGCGTTTGACACTGTCTGGCACAATGCTCTTATACACAAAATGATCGCTTTAAAATTCCCTACTTACCTGACTAAAATCATACAAAATTTCCTATATCAAAGAACATTCTCAGTTAAAATTGGCAACTCCCAGTCACTGCCCCAAAATATTCCAGCAGGTGTTCCGCAAGGATCAGCGCTTAGCCCTATTTTATACAACTTATTCACATCTGACATTCCCTCTCTTAAAAATTGTGAAAGAGCCTTATTCGCCGATGACACCGCTATTATCTGCAAGTCCAAATGCCCTATCACTATCATAACTTCGTTAGAAAATGCTTTTACTTCTCTCTCCAATTATTTCTTTAAATGGAAGACGAAAATTAATGTCTCAAAATCTCAAGCCGTTTTTATATCACGCAGGAGAATAGCCCAATACCTCCCACCTCGGGACTTATACCTTGCTGGTAAACAAATTGTATGGAAGGATAACATAAAATACCTTGGCCTTACCATCGACCGCAAATTGACTTACAAAGAAAACACTGTTGCCAGCATAAAAAAATGTGACATGATAATCAAAATGCTGTACCCGTTAATAAACAGAAAGTCTTTTCTAAACATAGACAACAAAGTAACAATTTACAAAACGATTTTCCAATCGATGATGTTATACTCTTCCGCGGTCTGGGGTAACTGTGCCAAATACCACACTAAACTACTGCAAACAAAACAAAATAAAATTTTAAAAATGATGCTTGATCTGCCTTGGCACTTTTCAACCATTCAGCTACACCACCTCGCTCAAACAATCTTCATCGCAGATAAAATCAATCTGGCACATATCAGACTGAATCAAAGCTGCCGTAAATCTAAAAATCCACTTATACGTGCTCTAGCATCTAATAAGTAGCTAATCCCCACCAGTCGGTATAACACCCACCATAACTTTTTACCATAAAGACGCAATCCGTTAATATTATCCTTAGTTTTTAAGTTAGCTCTCTCTTTCACTAAAAGGTTTTTTTTTTTTGCTGTATACTTTTTCCTTTAACGTAAATGAACATTACACTACTTAACACAAAATCTTTAACTAACTCAAGAGGAACTAAAATAATATAGGTATCAAAAGCTGTAAAGGTTGTCCAAACCTGAACTCTTAAATTTGTACTTACCATAATACTAAAATCCCATATGTATCAGAAATACAAATAAATGAATGAATGAATGAATGATACAGTAGATCGACTGTCGACAAATCCATGTTGTTTGTTCACAATTCTAGGTTTAAAGGCCGCATATAACAATGGAGTAATCAAGTTTTCAAACAATTTTGCCAATGAGTTCATAATGGAAATGGGTCGATAGTTGGAATCATCGTTTTTGCAACCTGACTAAAAATAGGCGTGATTCTACTTTTCTTCCAGGCGTCCGGAAAAACACCGGTGGAAAGAGATTTATTAAATAAAATATGTAGCGGCTTAGCAAGTGCATACACACAGTTACTCAAAAAGATGTTAGATATTTGGTCTGGGCCTGGCCCCCGATTATTTTTCAAACAAGATAGTTCGCGAAAAATCTTTTCAAGAGATATATTTAGATAACTCAACACATTATTCGGAGCGTCAGCCATAGGGCTATTCGGTATCGGTATGTCATTGGAAGGTTCATAAACACAGGTAAAAAAGTCAGCGAAAAGTTCACAGGACTCCTCGATATTCGAGCTAGAGACATTGTTATGTGTGAGAGATTGAGGTATCACATTGTCATTTCGACCTTCGTTAACATTTATGAAGAACTCTCCTGGGTTTTCACGAAGTCGGTCCTCTTTATTCTTGCAAAAATCGGTATGAGCAACAAGGGATAATCTCTTGACGTGGGACCTGAGTTTTGAAAAGTTGTCATAGTCCAAGGGGGATCGAGTGCGTTTAAACTTTTTATGAGCTAACTTTTTTTCAATTATCAAAGTTTTAAGTTCAGATGTAAACCAAGGTGGGTAATTGTTTGAAATGTTTTTCTTTTTCAACGGAACAAATCTATAAAAACAGTCAGATAAGATCTCTTCGGAAACCGATATATCAACATCAATTTCCTTATCCGCGAAAATCGTATCCCAATCGTAGTTATTCAAGTACCAAACACAGTTAAAGTAATCAGCGTAAGCAAAATCCGGTTTCTGAGAAAAAGTAGTCGAAGGGCAATTATAAGGGTTTCGTGTTTGCCATTTGGCTACGAAACCCTACAAATGTGTAATTGTCGTTCTGAACCTGTCCAAATGCAAAATATATCATCCACATGTCTAAAACAAATTGAAACAAATTTTAATAAAAGACTAGAAGATGAAACAAGTTTCCAAGATGGAACATAAAATATTCTGCAAAGAAGGGGGAAGCAGAGCTTCCCATTTCAAGTCCCTTATCCTGTGTGCACAATTTTCATGAAAATAAAAATTATTTTGGTTTAAACAAGTTTCCGTCCAGTCTATCCGCTTAATTTTGTCAGAGGGATTAAAATTTTGTCTAATATCCTCAAATGCGATATTTTCATGTTTCGCTAACGGTATACCATAGATGGGAAAAAATTACACACATCAAACGTCGGAATCTTTGATGGAATACTGTGGAACGAAACCGATCAAGTTAGATATTAATTTAGCTAAGTGTTTTGATAGAGCTTCTACGGGAGCTTGACAAGATGAAGGCACAAATGGGCTATTTTCTTAGTGTAATTTAACAAGTCCATATAAAATTAAAATTAACGGATTTGCAGTCTTAAGTACATTTTTATATTCGAGTTAATATGTTAGTTGCACTATTTACTAATTTAGTCACCTCTTGGTTCTCTCTGTTTTGTCGGATCCCGATTTAATATTTTTAACATGTTTTTTTTCTAAGAACTCTTGGACTTTTTTATTATAATATAATTTGATTTATCAAGAATTACAATGGTATTACCCTTATCAACCTTGGAAACAATTAAACCTTTCTCTCTAATTGTTTGAATTCCAATCTATTTTGATTGATAATCTTGCTTGCTGGATTTGACTTTATTGCGTTTAGAAGCTTCACTTTCCTCTCGGTGTCATCTGTGGCAACCGCTGTGTCAAATGTACGGCCAGGTCGATTATATTGTCCTCACTAGTTCCTACGCCTGATGCGTACTGTAAGACCTTGTTCTGTAGTTGCATTTTACTGCCGGTAAACTGCTCGCCGGAGATATTCACTACTCATAAAAATGTTTTAAAATAAATTGTTGTTTGTGTTAACAAATATTTTCAATTAAACTATGAATACATTTAATTAAACAAGTGCCAACAGGAAATTCTATCAAAATTGTTGGAGCATATTAGGCATGGAGCATCATTTCTCAATAATTACCAAATGTATAGTCAGTTTTTTTACTTCTATCGAAACTTATATTATCTTTAGTACGTAGATTAAGAAGGGTAACTCCACCTCTTCTTTCCAGTTAAAAAAAATATTATTAATTATTTGTAAGCAAATTGAAAAAGGTATGTATATACAACGGCGGCTGAGTAATAGCAAATACACAAAATTCAAAAACCATGCAACAAAAAAATGAAATAAAAGTGTAATCAGGAGTGTGATTTTATATCGCTACCTTATTTGTGACAATCGTTTACGTATGACATCATGAAACAGCAGTAAGGGTAAAAAAGGCAAATTCAGATCCACTCTTTATTGAATTTTTACTCTTCTTGGTTCAATCTGCTCTAAGGTCGTTTCGTCGTAGTCGTTTCAATATCATGTTAACAGAAATCCCAGAACACACCAACATACGATAGAAAGAAATAAAAACGAGTGGCGGACCGGAGGCCTATTCCAATTATACTAAATGAAATTGCGTTCGGGCGGGGCGTAATGTCCTTTAGGTAATAAAACCAATTTCTGATTTGAATCAGATATTCGGCGAGTGTTAAGATTTTCCCCTCTTTATCGGTCTCCGGAGGAAAATTGGAAAAAGTTGTCAGTTTCGAAATGAAAATTTCATCCCCGAATTATTACATTTAAAGCTTTTCTATTGAAATAGGTTCGACGTCCCGGCGATTATCGTATGCACGCCGCTTTACGGGTCTAATGGCTGAGGACGACTCCACAAAAGACGCTATAAAGTCGTGGGACTTTATTTAAACGCTCGTAAAGCTAATGCTGAATAGGCAATGATGGGGAGTTAACATTTTTATGCTTCCTTAATGCTAAAAGGGTTTTACTGCTGACACTTCATATAAGAGATATTACCAATAAAGTGAATTACGGCGGCTCCTCCGCTTAATCGCCCCACGCCCGTGAGGCATACGCTTTAATTGATGGCAACGGTATTCTGTCGTGCTGCGAAATCAAGCCGTTCAGCTCAGTTTCCAATTAACGTGTTGAATATTTAAATAGCTTCCTGCTCAACGTATTCCCAACCGGTGTAGGCTTACCTTTGTCGGCCAACAGTTTTTACACGGCAGATAGTCAATGTATTAAGCGTGTCATTTAATTATTTATGGAGGCTCCCGTAAAAGAAATGACTGGAAGATAGATCCCAGAGGAGGGCAGGATATTGCTGGGAATAAACTGGATAACTGCGGAGGCTGAAAAGCTAAAAATTTCCTTTGAGATTCGAAACTCGAAGGTATCTTGGAAATAAATCCTTCGTTTTTTTTTGTCTAACAGCGTGCTTTCAGGTCTGTTTATTTAAATAATTTACGTGGGGTCAAAGCTATCCCTAGCTTTGCTGGAGCTGCAATCGATATTATTCACTGAAGCAAAAGTTTGATATCAAAACAACTAAAGAACGTTGTGAGTTCTTTCCAAATTTTTTCCGAGGTGACTTAAATATTGTTCTCATAATATTATTTCAATTACTAATATAAGCAAAGTGTTTTGTTTTCGTGAAAGATTATTAATTTTTTTCTTCTCAGTTTCAACAAAAAGGTTTTCCCGAAAGATATGTTGTGGTGTTGATTCCTAACAACATTTAAATGGCGTAGAATATTTCTATTAAATTAATAACTTCTCTCAAATTTCTAAGTTCATAATTCATAATTCACAATTCATTTATTTGTTACATCAATATAAAAGATTTAAGATTTATAATTTGTACATAAAAAATTACATTAGTTTGGCAACATGTCCGCGAGTGGTGTACACTGTAATGATTAGGGAATAGACGTGTCGTCATAGGCGCCTGTAAATCTGCTTTAGGCCGCGTGAATAACCACTTTTAAACCAAAGATATCTGAGAACTGCCTCATTAAGTTCAGTGCTAGTGAATTATCGCACAAAAATCATCTCAGTTTAAATTCAATTTTAATTATAGGTAAAAACGATCACACAAAGCCACTAGGCAACAGAAGATAACACACCCATACAGACGAGAGGAACTGCAAAAATCAGCTAGCACTGAATGCAAAGCATGCTAGTGGTCGTCATCATAGAGCCGATAGATCTGCCTCCATATCTTCTGGTGACTGTTTCGAGATGTTGGAGATACGGCTGATGAAGTCTATCAATGATTTGTCCTCGAAGATGTTTCAAGAGTTAAATGACCGTATGACGAGGATGGAGGAACAGTTGACTGATATTCTGAAAATCCAAAAACCTGTGGTCGAGTTCTGCTTTTCCCTGCCGTTAGAAGTTTTCCCGTTTGTCTTCCGTGAACGAGGAGATCGTGTGTGCGGGCGATGATGCTGCAGACGACTAAGCTTTTTAAATTGTTTGTGATGGATTATTTTGCGGTACTAACTGTCTCAAAAGATAACCAAACTGAAATTTAGTTATAAAATTCGAGCCGGCGTGTTTTTTTCTTAATGGGTGATAAATGAGTCCGCGGCTCGAGAGCATCGAGATTTGCAGCTAACCGCTCGGCTGGAAAATTTCGTAACAATATGTTTATCCAAATGTATGTATTTATATGTTTTTTATTGTAAATGGCGTTGGTTACCTGACAGGAAAAGAGGAAGAGAGGAGAAATGACCGACACTTAAATGCATAATGCAAATAGCCCACAAAGCGGTAAAGAGCTCCGAAACTAGTGCTACCAAACTAATAATATGTTACACTCTCCTTTCGCTAATCTGTATAGGAACCACATGAACAAATGCATAAATAAAAAAATACACATATATGTAAGTATATAGATATATAAATATATATGAATTATCGATTGCTTATTTTCATGTTCATGTGGTCTTGTTTCGAAGACGTAATCTTCTACTCCAATTATTTCCGTCATTGACATTACTTTGATTTTTGTCATTCACTTTGTTAACGGGGGCGAGCTCTGTACAGCCCGGCTATGCTGTACCCTCGTGGTGTGCGGCCGCGCGAGCTTGAAGGCTAGCTTTGCGGTAGCGTGGGGGGGTTGCTTCAAAGCCGCTTTAAGCCACGAGGACGAGCTGCCCGCAACGAATTCTCGCGCTGACAGGATCGAAAAAAAATTCCAGGTAAGGGAAAAGGATTATGGCAGGAGGAACCCCTGTTCCTGCCGGTGAATGACTCTCCGAAAAAGGGGGTGGGGGTCCTGATGGAATAGAACAATCGTTACATTCGATAGCTTAGTATAAATAAAAAAAAATTAATCCCTACTAGCCTATCACGTCTTATATTACTATTTGGCCAGACAATTTATCCTATTTATAATAGTATAATAGTATTTTCTTCCTTTTTTTTTCTTTCAAAAATGAGTATATATATTATACATATATATAAATGTACAGGCCTATATATGCATATAACATGTTTTCCCCTTTTATTATGTGGTACTTAAATTGTTTAAAATATTACGTCCATGAAGACGAAGCTCATTTAATAAAAATAATAAAAAATATTATATATATTTATATAGCACGGGTGATGTGTCCTGCTCACATAGCTTTATTTTTTTTAAATACAGGAGTCTGATACACGTTTAGTTTTATTTGCGTTTCTTTGAGTTTATGTTAAATATTATTTATCTTTTGTTTCGAAAAAAAAAAATTATTAAAGAAATCTATAAAAACCTGGCTTAGCAATGCTTGGTTGCCTTTTTTTTGTTTTATTTCTTTATTTACTTTTTTTTTCTTTTACACTTTTCCCCAGGCTTTTGAATACTTTCTTTTAATTATTTATTCGATTATTTATTTATTATTATTTTGTTTTTTCTTTAATTATTTATTTATTTTTTCTTTGTATATTTATTTATTTGTTCAGATTCTTATTTTATTTATTTATATTTTTATTCTCTAATTATTTATTTATTTGTTCAGATTCTTATTTTATTTATTTATATTTTTATTCTTTAGTTATTTATTTATTTATTCATATTCTTATTTTATTTATTTATATTTTTTTATTTGTATTTAGCTAATTAATTTGTCTTTATTTACAGTTTCTCTTACACTTTTATTTGATTGCAAATTACATTCGCCTTTAACTTGCCTATTTAATTTTTGGTTTTCTGATTTTATTTCAACTTTTACACTTCTTTCTACTTTATTCGTATCCTGGCAGGCCACCAAATAGTTTTCATCAATTTGTATCCGGTATCACGGAGAAAGAAATGTCACACATCCAATTTAAAAACAAAACCTTGGAACTCAGCAATCACTTTTTATTAATTGTTCCAGCAACCGACGAAACGGCAGCAAAATAATTTAAACCCGAAACACAACCAGATTGCTTATAGTAATTATTATTTTGGTACTTCACAAATGGTTAACTTTAGTTCCCGAGGGAAGAGAAAGAAGAAGAAAAAACGCAGGGAACAAGTGCACGACTCTCAATTGCTCGAGGCCGCCGAGAAAAAAATAACTTAAATGTTCCTCTTGTGCGCCGTCCTTAACGGTCATGAATATTACGTGTGCTTGCAAGAAAACTTGAATTCGCCTGTTTTACCACACAGATTAGCATCGGCCACGGTCTCTGGATTTTATCCCCTTTTTCAAGCGATCAGTAATCTTTAACTATTGATCGTCTCAAGCACTTCAAATTCAGCAACTGGTTGCACTCTATCTTCGCCCAACAAAAAATCCTTGAGCAGTCCACAGTCCAGTGTCGAGAGTTTGCGCTGTAAAAATAATCGCACCGCTCTACACGTGGTATCCCGCCATTCAACTCCACGAAATCAAATACATCCTATACTAAGTTTATCAGCTATCTCACGCACCGCTTAAGACCGAATTTTCTTCCCAGAATTAACTTTTTCCGTATCTGCCGTGAAGAAGTCCAAATACTTTCTCGTCCGACCGCCGTAAAATCTAAAATCTGCGTGCGCCCGCAATGAAATGTAAATCCTAACTGACTGAGTCTCTGACGCCGTGTATCAGCCAGTGCCAAGAGCTTTCTCGATTCGCGTTGAAAGATCTCTGCGGATTGGCTGATAGGAACGCCTCAGACTTTTACCCGCTAGGTAAATCTATTTTTAGATTGGGTTTGGGTACAGTGTCGACAAAATGTGTACCCTTGGAGAAATATTAAAACAAGCGAAATGTTCCTGCTTTGGTACTCGTACAGGGTATTTAGCAGCGAGCTATTTGATTTGAATTTTTGCATGAAGGCTCATTATGACTTGCATAGAACATAATTTGGATGATTTTACCTGCCTGAAAAAGGTATGGCGGGTAAGAAGCGGGGTGTTCGGCTTATGCTTAGGCAATTTAATGTAGCATTTTTATGTTCCTTTACAAGTACAAATTTGCCGTTGTGGAGGCGGGTAAAAGAGAAAATTTTATCCTTAGCAAGCTCCATGCCGGTAACATCAATTGTTTGGCTGTATTACTGCGGCAATTGATGTTAGCCGCATGGGCCGCTAGATTGACCATAAGAACTTCTTGTTTAAAGCCTAGGTTCTTTAAGTCGTCCGATCTTTCCGATTCACCAAAAATAAAACCTTTGGTCTCTACATGTGCCTCATACTTAGGTCTTAGCTGATTATGATGTCTTTTGGAGGTTTTCGCCTGACAACATAGAAATAGTATCTGGCCATTTTGTGACAGTACAATGCCTTTCTTCCAGAGTTTTTTGTTTCCCTTGAATCACCGTACTCAAACCTATCACTTATGGAAAACCTCTTAGCTTCTCTACCTTTGTGGTCTGTATTGTTTTTGGCTTGCGTTTTCTTAATTTATGTTTCGACCCTTTTCTTTTCCTCATTCACCTTCTCTCCCTGTAATCCTACAATGGTTTTCCCAACCAAATCCAGTCTAGTCCGTAACTCCCTATTATATATGACACGTGGTGGGCTTTTTCCAGAAATCTACATGAAGCTTCTTGCATATCCCCGCATTCGTTCATGAATTCAGAAAGACTAGTTTTTGCAGTTTTCACTGTACTTTCGGCCATTCTGTTGGACTCAGCGTGGTAAACAGGAGAAGTTAAATGTTTTATACCGTTTGACGTTAAAAAAATCTCGAAGTCTTGTGAGACAAAACTTGTGCCATCATAAGATAAAAGGATCTTTGGCAAGCCTAACCGACTGAATATTTTCTTTAGTTCTAATATTGTATTCCGTGTCTACTTTTGACATTTAAACCACTTCTACCCATTTACTGTAGCTATCAACGCACACCAAAAACATCCTTGACTGAAACGGACCAAATAAATCTACATGAATCCTTTCCCAAGAACCTGATGCAATAGTCCATGGCTGGGAGGATTAGTTCGACGTTTCGCACGACCTAGCTAATTCCTCAATGTCATAATTAATGTGTGGCCAATGCAGATAATTTCGAGCTAGCGCCTTAATTTTCACTACACTGAAATGTGCGTCATGAATGAGATTTAGGACTTGATTTCTTAAGCCTTTTGGAATTTTAATTCCATAACCCCACATAATACAACCGTTCTCTAAGGAAAGTTCATTTCTTATGGAAAAGTACTCTCTTGCTTCTTTCTTAATATGTATGAATTTTTCTACCCGTCCTGTTTCTATATATGTATCTTCTTACTTGCTTTAACTGATCGTCATTTTCTGTTTCCGCTGCTATTCGCGGAACGTCTATTCGCAAGTTATCACTTCCGTCGGTATAGTTGAAATGAACAGTGTCTTCGACACTCTCTGTTGTATCTTCCAAACTCTTAATTGGTAATCGTGACACAAAGTCTGCCCGATTATTATCGGTCTTAACATATTTTGTTTTAAAAGAATATGTTGAAAGGAAAACCGCGTATCTTTGTACTTTGTAGCGTATTGGCTGTCATTTGACGAATGCCTGATTTCTCACAAAAGATAGTCATTAGGGGTTTACTGTCTGTACATAATGTGAATTTACGCCCATATACATATTGATGAAAGTGCTTGTCTATCCAATAAATGCCTAATGCTTCCTTTTGACTTGCTTTTTGCTTCCTGACTGTAGCGGCGTTCTCTACTTGTGAGTGTCCTCGAAGTAACACAAATTGGTTTGGTTTCCCCACTTTCATAGACATGGCTTAGTACTGCGCCAAGTCCATATGCACTTGCATTGGTTTCAAGTTACAATGGCAACCTAGCATCATAATGTGCTAACAAAAACTATGACGTCAACACCTTTTTGCTTGTGTGAACGCAGTAACGCATTCCTTCGACCACACCCATTTATTACCCTTCTTAAAGAGCTCAAATAATGGACTAAGAGTCTTTGAAGCGGATGGAAGAAATTTTCTACAATAGTTTACTGCCCCCAAAAAAGATTTCAATTCGGTAACCGAATTTGCAGGTTTCATTGTTGAAATGGTTTCAATTTACCCTTGAGCAGGCTGCAATCCATTTTTGTCAATTATAAAACCTAAATACTCTACTGAGTTATTATATTATAGAATTCACATTTTTTTCTTATTTACGATTACACCCGCATCTTCCAAACGTTTTAGGCCCATATATAATTTAAGATATTAGTGTTCTGAAATATTACGGCCCGATACTAATATGTTGTTGTCTTGAAAAATAGCTGCGCCTCCAATATCGAAAAGAACTCTGTCAATTCTCTTTTGAAAAAATAAAGGACAAGTACTAATGCCATAAGGTAATCTAGTGTATTTGAGCAATCCTTTATGAATACTTATGGTTGTGTAGACCTGACTTTCTCTTTCTAATTAAATTTGCTGATATGCAGCTGCTAAATCTATCTTCGAAAAAATGTCTCTCCAGATACTTTTTCAAAAATATCCTCTATACTAGGCATAACATACCTTTCCACTACTAGGACCGGGTTTAAGGATTCCTTAAAATCGCCTCATATACGAAATGACCCATCACTTTTCATTATGGGCGCAATCGGCGTTGCCCAATCTGAATAATCAACAGGAACTAATATTCCGCATGAAACCAACCTTTGGACTTCCTTTTCTACTTTTGCTCTTATGGCGAATGGAATCGGTCTACGTGTAAAGAACTTAGAAGATGCATCTTTCTTGATCACTAATTTGGCTTTTGCTTTGTTTAAAGTAACAAGAAGTAGACTAAATACCTTAGGAAACTTTATCGCTTCCAAAGCCTCATCGAAACAAGACACATTTTTTATGTCGAAATATAAAACAAATTCTTTAATGAAGTTCCTACCCAACAACGGAGCATTATAACTTTTACCTATATAGAATGTCAGGGTTTTAACTTGACCTCTATACTGCACTTTAAAAGAGCATTTTCCGGTAGGCACGACTAATTCTGACTTACATAATAATCTAGAATTACAATTTTTAGTTCTAACCTTATTCATGCAAACTTTCTTTAGATGACCCTTCTTGTCACACGAATTGCAAGTGTAGTCCTCATATCTGCACATATTCCTCTGGTGCCTCTTTCGACCGCAACAATTATAATTTGATTGTTTATGTGTCTTCAATTTGTTTATAGACTCGGTCTTTACGATTTCACTCTTTCCAGCTGTCACTTGCGCTGCCGCCTCATACTCCATTGCTGGTTGCACCGCCTTCGCAAATGTGGTAGAATTATCGCACTGCGAAAACAGTTTATCTCGAACTTTGCATTTAATTTCATTCCAACGATGAATTTATAACGTAGAGCTTGGTCCAAGTGTTCACCAAAATACAAGTTACCGCCAGCTTCCGGACTGTTCGCTCCCAATTGTTTATATTTTCACCTTCCTCCATGTGAGCTGCGTAAAACGCCTCGCGTTCAACGAAAATAGAAACAGCAGGTTTGAAGTGAGTTGTCAGGGCACACTCCAAACTTGTGTATCTACTACTCCTTTAGCTCTTTAGAAAATACCAGATCAACCAAAAGCTTGTATGACTCCTCGCACAACATCATGATTAGAATCGCTCGTTTTTAGTCCTGGGTTGCAGTTTGATTGGCTTCGTAATATTGCTGAAGTCGATTTTTATACACAGTGCAGTCCATGTGATTAAATTCCTTCAGACTTCCAATCAGCTGTAAAGGTGTCGCTCCCTCTGCTCCAGGCATCTTGCGTTCTTGCGTTTTAATCCTCATCGCCAATTTATTGTATTGTAAATGGCGTTGGCTACCCGCAGGAAGAGAGGACGAGTGGAAAAATGGCCGAATGCATAATGCAGATGATGTGGTAAAGAGCTTCGAAACTAATGCTACCAAACTAATGCTACAATATGCATGTGTATATAGCCTTAGTTTTTAAGGAATAGTGTTAAAGAAATTTTAGAATCGGTTCAGTAGTTCCAGAGATTACCCCGAACAAACAGACAAACAAATTTTACCTCTTTATAATATTAGAATAGATTGCGAAAACCGTAAATTTCCCTGTAATTCCCATTCTAGCATAACACACAACATATGTAGAGTATTACAATTAAAAACTAATATTACTTCACAGCCCCATCGTGCGATTATTAGCACAACATAAATAAAAAGGTAGATATATAGGTCGGTACGTAAATCATAAAGATACTAGTCAAAAGTATGAATTGAAAAATGAAATGCTCCGGGGAAAGAAAAAATCGCTCTACAATACCTGTCTACTATCGATTTCTATAGGCAATAGCCCGTCGTTGTCAGAAAGATGGAACGGCGGCATAGCGACTAAACAAAACTATTACAACCAAACAACGGCGATTCAATCTATTTTGCAAACACCGCTCTAATAAACGTAAGTGGGAAAAACAACATTTTCGCTCTATCTACATAATAATTCCAGCAGCGCCAGTAAACAGAGAATTGCATCTGCATAATCAACGCTGGACATTTGTATGATTCTTGGTGGGACTAAGAGTCGCCCGGTCCGGTCGGTGGCAGCACAGCGAGGAGAGGGTTATTGATGTCTGCACATAAAAGGGAAACGAATTTCAGCCAGATTAAATGGAGAAATAAGAACTTTTCATAACACTGTCGACAGCTCTATCAGGAAGCAGACTGTGCCGCTTCGAGTGCTCCTTTCGGCCCCGTGTGCCATTGAGATCAGGGGAGCAGTTCGAAAGCAGATCCGTCTGATGTTTCAAAAACAATGTCTGCGCTTCTGAATCCGAGAGTCATTAAAATCTTACACCACTGTGCAAAGTAGTTTCTCCTCAACGGCGCATTCAACCGGGCGGGCGAGCTTATGTTAAATACATGCTCGAGTTAAATTAAGAAAATATTTCACCTGCTGGCTGTGTGCTAGGGACAAATAAAAAGGGAATTCCGTCCCCAGAGAAACGAAGTATATGTATAATGAAGTTCTATTCCTCTAGAAGTTTCGGTGTACACGAGCGGAAGTTTGGATAATTGAAATTTCTCTTCCTCGTTAAGTAACGTTTTGATATTCATATGGAGACAACATGTGCCTCACAGAAAACCACATCTGACACTGGTCGTCATATTTAATCGTACGCAATTAAAGGGCGAATGCCGTCAAACTCGCACTTTTTTCCCTTTTGAGAAGTAGAGGTAACCCCCGTTTAACACAGTTTCGCTTTAACACGATGATGGATCGTCTCCGCTGAAACTCTGAAATAAGTCCTCTAAGTCTCTGAAAGGTAGTATTGTGGGTGGTCTTTGTCTCTGAGTTTCATTCGCTACAGAGAGTTCAGCTAATTGTCTCCGTAGATCCTCAATATCTTTTTTTTCACAAGATTAGCGCACAGACTTTCCGTCCATCTATGCAAACTTCTTCTCAAACCTTAATTTAAGGAACGCTTTTAACCCAAAAGTAGCCAATTTTTGTTTTAATTCGATCACCGTGGCCTTATACAGGTATGATTGCAAATGTACTTTAACTATTATATATTTTCCATTACCGCTGAAGGAAAAATTTGATCACTGAACTACAGAAGCAATGATGAAAAGACTTTTTAAAGTACATGACTTTAAATTTTGGATCGTAAATTCTAGAATTTAACCAGATCCCACTTCTGAGGACTGTAAGGCGAATGGAGGAAGATAGTCGGTGTAATAATAACACGAGTATTTCTCGGGCGGTTATTTATTTTGTAACAGCGCGTTAAGTCTGCCTTTTACAACCGACTGGTTAGGCCTAACCCGTAAACAACTTGGTGAATTCTATGTTTGGTGCACCGGTAGATGTAATTTAAACAACCTTGGCGGTAAAATTAAAAATATTAAGTTATATTTTAGACATTATTAAGCACAAATTTAACATGGAAACCAAAATGGCAAGAACACAACACAATTGCTGCAATTCTTGAGAGAAACCAAGAGCTCAGCGTTAGATCAATTTGAAATCTGTTGTGCCAAGTAAATTAGCAATGTCCTATAATATTATAAAACCTTAATTTCTCCACATCCAATTAAAATGTATAAACAAAAAACGTTATTGTGATATTTAATCATAAGGGCATCTATTACTGCATATATTGCACATTGGGGTATCTATTCCACCGATTAGGCATCTATACCGTTATACTAGGGTTGTAAATATGTGTTTTACGCTTTGCTTAATTCTGATTTATTTAAAACTTTAAGTCATTATTGACTGTCATTGACTAAGTTATATGCTATATACATATGTATAAAGGATGAAATTTTTCAGTTAATTCCTGACCACTTCGCTAAAATACTACAGAATTGAAAAGTAGAGCGTCTATCCGTAGTTTACCCTATGTAACAAAAACCCTGTTTTATAAATAAAAAATGATTTTAAACAAACCTACTCCTTTAAACGCATTATATTAATTTCCTTTTGTATGTACTACCACATATGTACATGTGTACTTATTAGTACGCTTTTTATTAAACACAATAATTTAGACATTCTTCTTACCTGCGCACTCGCTGACTCAATTGGTTAAGAAGCGACTTCCGACAATATAAATAGAAAAACAAATGGCTCCTTGGCCACTTATCCTAAATAAACAGAGTAACAGGCATGAAAAATAAATGTTCTGCCAAGGTAAATTTGCATCTATTTTCCGAGCTTAAATAAAGCCGCGAACGATTTAACGGCTGAAACAGAGATAGTAAACAGGGCGGACTCTATCTCAAAAGCGAAAAAAAAATTTTAGGACAACATCTGACATATTACGCCGTAAGTTCTTTTGTCGTAAAAAAGAAAATGATAAAAGTCCCCCTCAATCTAATGGAGACAACCGGGCAGCAATGTGGAAAAGCAGATTTATGACAATGAGACGCCGGGGCTGGGCGATACCACCCGAATAAAAAGGAGGAAAAGACTAGGTACCTTCAGACTATGAATATTTTATCAGATATGCAATAAATCTTCAGCGCTATGGTGTCTCGTTCCATTGCACTTTTTAGCCTAAGTGAACTTTGAAGTAGACTAGACAGATTTTTAAGCGTTTTTGGCATGAGACCCACTCGATAAAATCTTTTCAGTGTATCTTTTGTGAAGGAATGTGGTTTTGAAGCATTAAAAAATGTATCGCCTTGGAAGTATACATATTTACATATGTATATGTATGTAAATGTAGCAAGCACTGATAGCCAGTAGGAAAAACAGTATAGGAGGGTTGGGCACAAATAAAATTATATTTTCGGAACAGAAATATTCTATGTAAAAATCTCCCACCAATGTCTACTTATTTAACAAATAATGCAAATTCAACTAATATTTCGCTGAATTAAAGATATTTAGTTATATTCAAATCCTTTAGTTACTGTATAAAATCCCCTTAAAATCCATTAAATTAAATACAGTGGTTTTGAGTTTCGATATAGTGCATTATTAATCAGACATTTTTGAATTATAGTCACTCATATGTAAACTGATACTGCTATTGAAAAAATCAGCTGTAGGTAATGCTGTACTGCAGAAATAGGTTAGTTTAACGTAAAATCAACGATAGGTTGTTGATTCAATGAATATCCTAATGTATTTTAACAAGAAATATTTGATTTAAATTAACAGAGTAATTACGTACTTTAAACAAGGAAATATCGTTGAATATCATACTATATTTGGTAAAATCTACGAAATACATTTAAATTTCTTCGATTTTGTTTTGCTACAATTGCTCCTTTTAATTTAACGTGATTCTGTGTAATCTCCGTGTTCACAGGAGTATACAGAGTACAAGGAATCCGTACATGTACATAGATGGTACATAGATGCTAAATAGATGGTACAAACAGGCAAATTTCAGTCCATAGATATTTCGTAAAATGAAAATAATCAATCAGTGGATATTTTGTGAAAGGAAAATTTCCCTTTTACGATTTAGTCGAAATATTGCAATTTTTAGAATTTATAATGATGTTATGTTAGTATAAGATAATTTTAAAGTACAGCACACCGTAGCACAAGCCGAGTAGTATACGAAAACAATTTCACATGAATTTTTTTCCAAAATGGCGGGGCCAACTTCTCCTCCCAAAATTTGAATGTGTTCCCAATTTTTTTCTATTGGTGATAACTAATTTTTTGAAGCAGCACAATGCAACATAACTTGGTTTTATTATTTTCTTTAAAAAAATCGTGGGGCTAAGTTGCTGGACATGGGTTCAATTCACTTTTGTTGTGTCAAATATGGAACTCTGGCATTTCATTGTTATCATCAGCAGTGGGTAATAGGCTACTCTGGCATGGGAAACAAAATCGGTTATGCTAATCTTCTTTTAATTAGGATGATTTAAGTGGTATTATCTTCTTCCGGGTGAAAGTAATAGACAAATTGAAAGTCAAGGTGAAGGTCAAGGTGAAATATCCCAGAGGTTGATGATCCCCGCCCCCCGCCTTTTGACGTCATCGGGACACAAATCGAGACACAATTTCTGTGCCCCTAGATGACTGCATAAAACTATTATAGATGAATGAATTTAAATTCTGGCTCTCACTATAAGATAATCAAATTATTTTTCAGGAAGGAAAAAATTAAAACTAAAAAAACCGTTTTTTGCGTATTTCTCGAAAAAGTTTGAGGTTAGGACATAAATACTCTCTACAAAATTTGTTGATCTCTTTATTACCTACAACTTTTACATTCAACTTTTTTCGATAGGATGCGTAACTTAGCCAAAAATCGCTAAAAAACGTTTTTAACTTCTAAAAACACACTCCATTTCAGCACAGAAAGTCGGCGGTAGCTCGGGCTATTTTTCCTTCTTTAGTTGTGATAAGTTCTAAAATATTCTGCTGGCAGTTTGCAGCAATGACTTATATTTTTTTATTCATTCTGATAATTGTCTAGCCGCGACGTGATTGATTGAATTTTTTTTTGCTCCATATGTCTTTTTCTCTCCGATCGAGCCCTGTCATTTAGTTTTTTGAACAAGTCTTTGTTTATTTATGAAAAATTAAAATGCGTGAATTAACGGATTTTTTCGTTAGGTACTTTCGGATATAAGACTTTTTCCTCTATCAACACGGCGGCGCCCGAGCGGATGCCTAGCCACAATAAAGCTTAAAAAAAAATTTCTTAAAAAAGTGAAGGTTTGCAGGCATTTATCAAATATTGTGTTCCACACTACTTCTCTTTGCGTAACTTTTTTTGCAATGTTTGCACTTGTCCATATAATAAATTATACCATAATTCGGCTCCACTGCAAGCATTGTTTAAATTATAATTCATAATTGGAAAAATATTTTAATCTTTTGATAACATCTAGTACAGTCGAGCATAATATAGGGTCACAGATTTTATAATAAGAATGTAGGTAACTTTTCATCGCAAAGTCGCTGCCTTAATGAGATTATTAATCAATCCATGTAAGGCATAATCAGAGAACTTTTCCAGAATTTGCCAGGATTTTTCGCGGAAAAATTCGAGCTATGCTCTTATCGTTTTTCGATGCTTGACATTATAAATGTACAATTTTGTAATAATTTTCAGTGTAATGCAGAAAATTTATAACTTATTCACTTATTTTTACTTATTCCAGGGGTGTGGAGAGAGGCAAGCATCCCGCCCATCCACACCGTGGCTACGCCTATTCAACCAGCCACAAGACTATACCACTACAGGAAAGTGTGCTACACAATTAAGAGGTATGTAGCTACCGTGGCTTATATGTACGTTTGGCTATCGAGGTGTATTTCGAAACCTTTATCGATAGCATAGAAGCACCAGCGAATTCATAAGCAATAAATCAGGCTTTAGAATTTCTATTGACATTTAATTTCACCAGCCAAAATAAAACAGATCCGATAGTTATGGTAACGTATCAGGCTATCAGAAGTAGGAATAAATCCTCCTGGAGCCCCAGCTCACCTAGAAGGCCATTCATCTTTTGAATTTCCCCAGAAGGAATACCCACGGCCAGACAGCCGCGCGTCGGATCCACTTTATTATCCACTTCTATGAACTTTATGGTCGCTTGAACCCGAAACCTCCTTTTTTTTATAGCAAACATTAAAATAATTGACTTGGCATTCAATTGGGCGTTAAGAGGTGTTAAAGACTACAGCAGCTCAGGAAATTGTGCTTTTAGTGAAACTACCAAAAATTGCTGGCTGCAAGTAGTACCGCAGACCGGGATGGGGCCCATGGCAAAGGAATGGACACATCGTTTAGCCTTGTTATTGCAATACACCACAAAACGTCGGAGGAGATTAATATTTTCGTTTGCAATCTGGCGGGTAGAGTTCGGCAGCGATTCCGCAGCAGAGCACCAGAATCAGGTCCTTGAAGGGATGCTGTATATATAAGTTATGTAATAAGTAGTGTGCACATCACGGACATCCCGGGGAAATATGTAATAAGATTTTCGTCCGGGGCCATGGATGGAGAAGCCAAGTCATTTGTCAATGCTCCTAAGCATAATATCTCCTCCTCCCTTGAAACAAATTTCGCATTGCGGTTTGTCAGCAACATTCTGATATCTGCTCCATTGCCAAAAGCGACCCGTAAAGCATGCAAGATATCGACAGCAGTATAAGAAATAATTTAACTTCGTGCTTTCTTTGCTCGTTGTCTTTAGTTTCTTAAGATATTGCTGCTAGCTGCAGTTGCACTAACCGGGAAGCGTCCTCTCGCAAGATTGGGAGCGAGCTTGATTTATTGTATGTAATATGCGGGTCTCAAATATGCAACCAACTTAGCTGGGACGGTATTTAATTAGAATATGAACTGCAAAATCGAGCGACATTTTTTTAGACAATATTTCTGCAGACCTTTGACAGAACCGCTTTTTCATGTGAAGAATTAATGCCATTCGCGAATTACGCGAATTTTTATAGATACTTTCTATTTGCGAAACTAGCAGTATTACCAGGACTCGCTCGAAATTGAAATGCTGACTCTAAATTTAGTGACCACATTATTTTATTGAGAATTTTGCAATATTATTTGCAGAATTACACAGTATTACAGCAGAATTACACAGTACACCAAAATTTTTTGTTCGTCCCCATTGGCAACGTTGTATACCTTTGTTGGGACATTCGCTTATCCTGGTCTCATCTTTGAATTTTGAAGGTTAGTAGGAATCTAGCTAATTGAGGCATAACATGTACACTGGCGTAGCTGAGTGGTATGGGCGTCGCTCGCTCCACCGCATGCCGCAGTTTGCCCACCGGTGCAAAATAATTTGGGGTCCCTTATAAGCATCATTATTATGATAAAATGAAATAAAAATAGAACACATTCATCTATTAAACCGACGTCGCAAAAAAAACCTTAAAAACTGGGAAACCGTATAAGTGCAAAATAATATTTTCTGGAAAAACTATGCGTGGTGGAAAATTTGAAATATTCTTTTCGTAATCAGTACCTCACAAAACACCAAGAACAGTTGAACAGTCATTAAAACTGAAACAGGTGACTAAACAGCTACAGGCTGCAGCATTAACACAAAGCGAACAACCGTTTTGTAGGATTTCTCAAGAGCTATAGCTTGGATGTCCATCATTTTTCTCGAAAAAAGTAAAGTAAACGTGGCCATTTATGGGAAAATATCCCATTAGCAGTTTCGGAGCAGAGAAAAACATGTTTGACGCGAAATAAATTTTTTTTAATAACCTTCTAGCTTCAACGTTTGCCGAGTTTTTGAAAAAGCAGTGAAAAATTTTTGTCAGACCCAATCTTCCCGACAACTCACAGTGCACCTACAAGCTCCCTCCCCAAACTCCACCAAAATCCTTCGAAAGATTGCCGGCATCGGAAATTTGTACAAACTGACTAGACTATTATCACCAAGCATACAGTATATAGGGAACTCATCTCTAACAAAAATTTGTCGGCCGTGCTTATGAACATTTTGTCTTCGATTGGGTCCCACTGCGTTCATTTCGCCAGAAATGAATCCAAGAATTCATCCGACTTCAGAGCTCAGCACCGAGGTTAAGCTGGGACTCGATCTGCGGCCTGGGATCTGTTGTGACTCATCTGTATGCGTTGGAATATTTACATCTGAGCAAGCCGGTGTTTGTGCCCATTGCGCTCGTTCTTAATTGATGAATGCAATTTCGGGTGTGCGGGGCATGAAGGACAACAGATAGACGGGTTGGGTTGGTTTTTCACCCGACTTCAGAGCTCGGCACAGTGCCTACGCTGGCCCGTGATCTGCGGCCTGGCTGCTGTTGTGACTTATCTGTATGCTTTGGAATATTTACATCTGAGCCCAAACAAATTCTTCGAATTGCGAGCCTGATGAAGATAATTTTATATTACCTCCTTTAAATGAATGTCAGGAAGAAATTAATAATATGGCATTGAATGCCGAAAATAATTCACAATTTTCGGATTCACCAAATGTTTCAATTCTAAATGATGCATCTATTTTTGAAGAATCAGCACCGTTTTCAAATGATGTTGAAGATGAGCTGAACCACAATTCTCTCAGATACTTTGCTGGATATATAATATTCAAAATATTACAAAAAAATAATTGCGCAAATTGTAAAAGGCTAGTTAAAGAGAACAATTTGACTGTTAAAAGAAGCGAAGCATTTTAAATAAATAAAAACTATTCCTGTCAGAGACTACAGCTTAAAGCACCAATCGATGATTTTTTTGCTGTTATTTCTTTTCACACTAAAATTTTTAGTGAAAACTTCAAACAATTTTGTACCTTGCAGAATATTAAAGAGAAATTGTTCGACTTATGTATTTGTGAAACTATAATAAGAAATATAAGAATTTCGAAACTTGGTTTGACGAATTCAATACCTGCTTTGAACATAGAAAATACATTTTACACTTCTTGCTTCTAATTTTAATAAGAAAAAATAGCAGATGCTTAGCAGAAAGATTAATTGAAAGCTGTGCAAGTGGTAAATCTTCTTCATTACTAAAATTGAAAATAATAAAGTCATAGATTTCAATTCAAAAGAAACGTAGTTTAGATCAGGTGGACTTACATATAATTTAAAATTGTTTTTAACCGACTTCCAAAAAAGAAGGAGGTTCTATGTTCGTCTGTATATTTTTTTTTATATGTTTACCGATATTTTCGTCAACTGTGGACCAATTCAAAAAAATCTATATATTTTTTTAAAGGGTATTGTCCTGAGGTAGTCCCACTCAAATTTGAAGAAAATATTTCGGAAGTCGGTTAAAAACAATTACATCGGTCGATCAGTACGTCGTCGTTCTCTGTTGCCCTTCATGCCCCGCACACCCGAAATTGCATTCATCAATTAAGAACGAGCGCAATGGGCACAAACGCCTGCTTGCTCAGATGTAAATATTCCAACGCATACAGATGAGTCACAACAGCAGCCAGGCCGCAGATCGAGTCCCAGCGTAACCTCAGTGCTGAGCTCTGAAGTCGGATGAATTCTTGGATTCATTTCTGGCGAAATGAACGCAGTGGGACCCAATCGAAGACAAAATGTTCATAAGCACGGCCGACAAATTTTTGTTAGAGATGAGTTCTCTATATACTGTATGCTTGGTGCTATTATGTATGTTCATCTGTTATTGAAAGGACAATTTATATGTTCACAGAATTTAGCCAGTGGTGTAAAGAGGCGGTGGAAGAATGATTTTGGCTGACCGTTACAAAAGCTCCCTTTGCGGCAAATCATATCGTTGAAAATTGGTCACACTGATAAGCGTTAATGTTCGACAATAAAATTAACAAGCATAACAGGCACGGCATTAATTATACCATCACAGTTCTTGACAGCAATAAAGCATACACAAGCAAATAAACTTACGTGCAAATGTGTGCTCATCCCGGGGAGGATCCCACCAACCCAGAGTTGGTCTGCAGCTAAATGTCGGACGACTTACGTATACATACAGATATAATCGTAATCCACCTTCTAATGAGACGAATGCACTCCAGAAATGGTTTAATTAATAGCACCCGATAGCGTCTTTGACATTTTTTGCTAATGTTGTGTGCACCACCCCACGCAAACTGTAGAGAAGACAAATTTGTGGATGAGTGCCGTTGGAAAATCATTTCCAGTAATTTTATCAGTCTTCGCCCAATTACACCTGCTCGATAGCCGTCTTGAAATCTATTTGGAATTTAAGCTAATTTTGGAGCAATTATTCCATTAAAGCTGTTTTTCATCTATGATTGCATTGCTATGTACACTGTAAACAAATTTTCTTGAAAATTCCACTACGAAGCTAGGCAAGAAAATTCCTACTCAAAAAGCGGAAAATCACATCTAGAGTATGCACGACACATATTGATATGTTAAACCAATATTCAAGATATGTACGTGTCAAAAAAGCATGTACTAATCATACTTGGCGGTATGTAAAAGTCCATATATGTATTAATGAAATTAATTGCAATTGGAATGTAAAAATACATAAGTTGAATAAAACAAATTACGTAAACTTTGCAAATTGCAGACGCAGACTGAATCGAATTACAAACTGTATGTAAAAATACATATATAGGAATGTCTAAAAGTACATACATTACGTAATTTGCAATTTTTCACACAAAAACATGAATTATTAAATTTTTTATGTATTATACCATTTTAAAACAACATTTCACGTTTTCTCACGCAAAATATCTTATTCCATTTCTAATCTATACAAATCCATTGCAAAACTACTCTTTTTCATTTTACAAATAGGTACTTAATTTCAAAACATTGGTATCGAAATTTAACACAAAAGTGGTTAGTATTCCAAAAGGTAAGTATTAAAAAGCAATTCAAAAGTACATTTTTATTGAATACAAGTGAACAGATATCTAATCAAACGTGCTCTACTTGTAGTTCTGTTTCGAATAAAAATGCCGCTTTGAATTGCTTTTCGAAACTTGCTTTTGGAATAATGAGTACCTAATTTTGTGATGAATGTTGATTGATATTATTAATATTTTGGAAATTAGTACTTGTTGCGTGAAAAACCGTGAAATACTGCTGGGAAATATGTTATGTATGTTACATAAAAAATTAATAATTCATTTTCTCGCATGATAAAGTAAATAACTTTAATATTTTAGGATCACAAAAATAAAATGCCAAGATAGTTTAATTGTGCAGTAATTTCTTATTTTTATGAAGAACATATTAGTACACGTATACTGGAACGATTTTATTTGTCTCTTTAATATTAATAAGTTGCGTTACCAATTACAAATCAGGAACATGAAAATTACAATCTTTTTTAAAAAAAAATGTGTTATATTTCTACAGGCAATTAATATACATATATACTATGTTAAATATATTATGTAGGTACCCAAAGATTAGTGAATTCTAACGTAGATTCGCAGTTCAAGTTTCCTTAAAAAGCATAAAGTTTTATTATGACTAAATTGAACCATTTAAAAAAAATTGAAATGGAGGAGCAAAATAATTAATTATTATTACGAAGATCAGCTTTTATACATGGAGTCTGAGAATTTCAATAGAACAACTATTCGTATAAAGATTAGTTTTCGTTCATTGAGGAAGAAGATTTTAAAATTGAATGCGTTTGCTTAAAAATAATGATAATAACTAACACTGAAGTTTATTAATGAAAGACTGGACCCTGTTAAGGCTATTAATGTGCCTTTTTTGTCCTCTTAATACACTATTCATTTTTACGGTTATAAGATCAATTTCCTCTAAGATATGCAATTCCGAGGTGGAGAAGTGCCATGGTAAATTGAGAATCATCTTTAATATTTTATTTTGAAAAGTGTGTAATTTTTTTATATGGTAACATGCACATTGAACCCATGTTGGTGCTCCATATAACAAAATGGCTTGAATTGTATACAACAAGTTTAGTTTCCAAGTTGAGGGTCGATCGCCTATTAATGAATTTTGATTAGAGTGTTAGTTTTATCTATAACCGAATGTATGTGATTAGGGAAGGTATCTAAGAGATTTATCAAGTATGATATCTAAGTATTTTGCGGAATTTTTCCAGGGGATATCACAACCATTTATGTCCAAATTATGCTAGGTAAATAATGTGTGTGTCTTCAACGTGTGAAAAACATTGCTTGGGACTTATTCAAATTAATTCTTACCTTCCACTTGTAAAACTATTTTAGAGAATCTCAATTCCTTCCTGTCTTCTTCGTGTGTGCTGAAAATAACAGTGTCATCGGAAAAGATTGATTTATGACAGTGAGGTGTTCTTGGGAAATCCGCTGTATATATGTTGTATAGGATTGGACCCAAAACAGAGCCTTGTGGGACCCCTGATAGTATATCTCTGGCGGTAGAGAATTCGGAGGCTACGCACACATTGAACTTTCTGTTATGCAAAAGGCTTAGTTTAGTTTAGTTTGAAAGGGGGCGTTCAGGCTTGTAAAGCCTTTCGTTCACCGCGACCGCTAGGATCTATTGTGAATCCCCATCAATATTTTATCCCAAATTTAGCCTCTTATAGAGGCCTAGGATTTTATTGGGAGTCGTTTTCCAAACCTGTTCAGGTGTTGGAAAGGCATTCTCTAATTGTTTTAGTCGGAGCTTTGCTAGGGCTGTACAGTGACAAAGGATGTGCACCGCTGTCTCTGGGGCTTCCGCACAGTAGCGACAGGTGTCAGAGTCAGCTTTCCTAATCCTTTTAAGGTGGTACCTTAAGGAACAATGTCCAGTGAAGAGCCCAGTAATTATTCTGAGCTTCTGTTTGCTTAAGTGGAGGAGTTTCTCGACCTTTTCATACGGTGCACCCATGAAGATCTTCGATTGCCGGCATCCTGGGGTATTATTCCAGCACCGGAGTCGGCTCCTCTTCTCCCAGCTTTCTATGGCCCCCTTTAGGTGGCATTTAGACACGCCACAGAAGGGTTCCGGACCAATGGGAGCAGAATCCGCCCCTTGTTTTGCCAAACCATCGGCTATTTCATTGCCTGTATAGCCTTCATGGCCTGCGACCCACATAAGAGTAACCCTGTTGTGGATTGCTAAAAGCTTCAGGGATTCCAGGCATTCCCAAAACAGCTTTGAGTCTACACTGAAGGACTTGAGCGCTTTTAGTGCAGCTTGACTATCTGTTAATATGGAGATAGTAGAACCATTTATGGTTCTATTGATGCAGGTATTGACGCATTCTAGTATGGCCAATATTTCAGCTTGAAATATGGTAGGGGTTTTACCTAGTGCCTTTGAAATGCGGCACCTTGGGCCATACACGCCAATTCCTACCCCTTTATCTGTTTTTGATCCGTCCGTATACCACACCATCGATCCCTTCGGTGGGAACGCCTCACTGGCTTGCCATTGTTGACGGGTTTCGATTACCACGCTAAATGGCCTTGTGAAGTCCAGCTTGGTTGTGGTCACGCCAGATATTTTGGTCATCTCCTCTAATCGAATTTCTTCGATTATCGCGAGATGTCCCACCAGGTCTCCTGGTTTGAAATGCAAAAGGCTTTGTACTACGCGTATTATGTAGGAGGAATATCCAAATACCATCATTTTAAGAATTAAGGCATAATGCCATACGATGTCGAATGCTGACTGAATGTCGAGAGCTCCAGTTAATGTTTTCATAATTCCTCACATGTCTAGTGGTTCTTCCTAGGGATTGGGATGTGTCAAACTGTTCATTGGGTGACAGTTTGTTGTTTTCACTATATTCCACTATTTTAATTTTTATCACCTTTTCTAATATTTTGTCTATATTACTTAACAGACGTAGTCGATAACTAAATGGGTCATCTGCAGGTTTTCCTGGTTTTAAAGTTGGAATGACATTGACGACTTTCCATGATTCTGAAAATAAGTGCAGCTTAAGACAATAGTTGATTATGAAGGTTAAGTATACAAGTCCGCTCTTTGGAAACAATTTTAAGGCCAAATAAGTTATGCTGTCGAATCCAGAGTCTTTATTGTTTCGGGACCGTTTTAAAATAGCTTTTATATGCTTAGGACAGACGTACATGTCAGGGTTATTACTAAGTTGCAAGCTATTGAACTGAGACAAAGAGGTATTAATTGTTGCCCTTGTTGCAGAATCGCTAAGGTTTGCAGTTATGTCTAAGTTAGATGTAAAGTGCTTTGAAAACAATTCTGTTTTTTCATTACATGTAATGTATCTGCTGCCATGCAACTTTAGTGGGGGTAGAGGATTTCGTTTTTTTTTATTATATTTGCAACTTTTCAAAACGGTTTGGAACATTTCTCTAAGCCATGTAACATAATGCTCCATTGTTTGTTTCTATATTGTGCAATTAAGAGTTTAATTTGTTTATTTAGAAGAGTAGAAGCTTCGATACATTCTTTTATAATTTGTAAAATTCAATATGGTATCCTCAATTTGACTGTTATTTATAACAGTAGAGAGCAACAATTGGGATAATTTTGGAAACTTCAACTTAATAAGATTTCAAAACTGTATCCAATTTGTTAATTTTTTAAATATTAAGCCTGCTTTGATCTTGTACGCAGGCCATTTTTTGTTATTTAAGTCGAGAATTACCTCCAAGTGATATGAAGATAGGTGGTTTATCACAGTTGGTTGTGAAAAGAGTTCAGGACAATTTGTTAGAAAAAGATCTAACACAGAGGGATTTGATTTGGAAGAGCTTGGAATATATACATATATGTAGGCAGAATCCGAAGGATAGACCGTTGTGAATGCATAATTTGTATTAAGTTCATGTAATGCGTTTCCCCAGCAGTTTGCTCTAATACAACCCTATGCTCAGTGTCTGCAATTGAGGTCTCCACCTTTAATGTAATTGTCGCTATAAAATATGCTTTTGATGTAATTGTTAGATGAACTCCCGAAAAATACGCACAAGTAATTGTTATTGGCTCATCCATGTTATCCGAAATTTCGGCACCTATGGTTTCAATAACCTTGCATTTAATTGCTGTCATTAGTTTGATTTTTAGTTTGTAGTTTGTCACAATAGAAACACCTCCACCTATGGAATGTTCCTGATCTAGTCTATAGCAATTATAATTGTCGTTATAAAATTTACATTAGAATTTAAGCCAGTTTGAGTAACTATTTATAAAATTGAACAATTCTATAATTTTGGATCTAATTCCTACAGCATTCCAAGTAATAATCTTAATCTCTTTCTAGTTAGTCATTTAGATATTTTAAGGCTTGTTCTATAATCACATTGACTTGTTCGTATTTGTCCTTACAGGGTTTTAACTTAGTTGTAAATTAATATGTGAGTTGTCGTATTTCAGTTGGAGTAAATAATGTAGAGTTATGTATTTGTATGATGTGTATTACCTGAAGCAATTTTGTTAAACATAAAGGATGATCATTGAGAATTACCACCATTATACTGCGTGTAGTTTCCTTTCTTCAGAGGCAGGAAATCTGCTGGGTGGAAGACATGACCTCTAGAGTAGATACTATTTGGCTATTTTGTTGAAATTCCACATACATAATTGCGACGTCTTGGATATTCGGGATCAGTTGATATGTGATTGCCGTGGCAATTTGCGCATAGTTTGTTGTCTTTTGAACTGCACTCGGTCGTTGCATTGGATCCAGAGTAGTATGCACAGTGGGTTTTGACACGGCAATTGGTTGATCCAATTGTAACATTGTGTTAGTTTCCTAGGGAGTTTTCTGTGAAAGTTCCATTACACAACAGTTCTATTTATGACATTATGTTTTTCACGGAGCTCCTTAAGCTATATTGTACCTCGCTGGATATACATATGTAGACAATGAATAAGGTTATTTTTCCGAAGCTTGTTTTTCTACTAATGGGTTTAATATCCGTGCATTTAAACCCAGCATCATCCAGATACGATTTTAGTTGTCCAGTGTCTTCCATATCCAGCCCGGATAAAGTAACTTTAAACGGAAGTTCGGACTTTAGGCTGTTGGAAATCGCAAACATGTTGCAAATCTTCCGGTAACCATTAATGGATACAGGTAAAATCTTTATTACAATTAGTAGCGCTTGATCTTGTATTCATTAACCCCGCTGTCACTCAGAATTTTCTGGATCGCTGTTCCTTTTATTAACATTTATCGGCGGCGGTTTGGCTCGGAAGTGTTGTTTGTTTTATCACCAGCTCTAGTCATCACTAGAGTCGTCATCTGGAGCAAGAGACTGCAACGGGGCGAAAAAATTTCCAATCTGCGTTGAACGGTTATCACTCGGTCGATTGTTCCTTGATATACGAACAGCTTTACTCTGCGAAGAGCTGGTTATTTTATCGCTCATTGCGACAAATGAATTATTAACATATCGCTTATGATTCAACTTCAGTTTAGACTCCTCGGAGTCATCATCACTGATATAATTTACGGGAACTCGATTTATTGTTATAGTTATAATTATTTAGTCCGATGTTTTTTTCTGAAACTCTATGAAACACGTCTGGTCGCTACGAGAGTCACACCAAAAAAGATATTATATATATCCCAAAAAGATTTTAACCGGATCGATGAAATCAAATTTTTCACGAAAGTATTTTTTCCGTTTGTGCGAACTCTCTAATTCCGCAAAAGTTTGTTTTAAAGAGAATTCACTCAATTAAGAATCTTTACAACTGTCTAGATTATTGTTTTCACAATATTATTTCAATTGAAACTTCAAAAAAATTTTGAATAAATGAATTTTGATTTTAATTTGAAATGCAACTGAGCTATTGAATCCGTATTGTCGTTTGCCATTAATGCTTCATTATCACCAATGGAATTTGCAAATGAGTGGTTATCAGCGAGTGTTGGCGAAAGATATGGCTCCTAAAAGTGCTCTTATTTCGAAACCTAACCGAACAAATCTGAACCGGACATTTAATACTACAAATGTTCGGTGTCATATGCTTTTGGAGATGCATTCATATTGTTTTAAATTCACACGCAGTGTATTTGCAACCAGGATCGGTACATTTACACAGCTCCTGAAGGTGACCTTCTCCTAACTGGGGTAAAAAAAATATCGCTTTTTTTTTTCAGGAAAAATGTTCCTTAATATGTCTAGAATTACGTCCAGGTCATATGTTGTTTTGTTTTCTTGTGAAAGAATCCCAAACTTTTGCTTTTTTTTAAATTCAGTTAGAAGAAGGTCACCTTAACGCTCATATTGAATTTCCTTTATTTATGGTTCCTATCAATATGACTTTTATAGGCACTGAAAAAAAAATTATTCCACAGAAGCCTCACTTAAATCTTCCATTATTTTTAAAGCGATGCGTGTAAAGGCGCCGGTTGCATTCTCCCAGGGTAGAAAGAAAGCCTTGTATCACAATTGAGGCATTTCATTTTTACTTGCAATTCAAATAAAATCACAATAAAGCAAAATTTATAACTTACCTCTAAGCACTTCCAACTTTGTAATTTGCGTTATAATTTGTTATTTTCAATAACACTGTAGTTCTTCACTTACTCACAATAAAATAAGGCAGTGTCTATTCGCACACCATTTCCCGTGTAAGTACACGGGTACACGGGTACACGGGTACACGGGTACACGGGTACACGGGTACACGGTTACACGGGTTCACGGGTTGCTCGGCAAACTTCGGGATTGTTTGAAATTTTTGCTTACACGGGTACACGGGTTTCCCGGCGAACTTCGGAATCGCCTGTCCATGTCCGAGTTTCTCAAATAAATAAAGAAATTGTGGTCCGTTTTGGCGCAATGAAATTGCTTAAATTTTCGCTGAAATTAGGAATGATCGATGTTAAGAAAAGTCAGCATAATGCTACCATCTGTAGCTAAGTATCGATGTCCGATTATCATCGTACTTTTAACATCGATGTTGTACTGCAAAAGTACTAAATACTTTATTAAATATCTCGCAAATGGGACGAGTGCGAATTTTTGCAGTAATTTTCCGTCGATTCGCTATCCAATTAAGGGGCACCGCTTATAGGTGAGTACCATACATACAGAGATAAGTAAAAGAATCGCAAAGCCAAGTTTAATGTCATAAGTCGGTTCGATTATTTGCTCGTAGCATCGAAGTCACGATGTTTGATATCGCCATCGCTCAACATTGATGTTTCGTGTCGCAGCGGACCGGCGGCGGCTTAATTACCAATATAAGATTGTTTTCCTTAAATTCCTCGCGCTAAGGATAATATTGAGGTTTTTGTGATTTGAATTCCCTTAATATAAACAATCTCTTTGGAATATTGCAATCTCAGGAAAAAGTCACCCATTTCGGTAAATTGTGGCGCAATATGATTACCCTTGCGTAACGGCACGGAATACGGGCAGATATGGTGCGGTTTTCTAAGAATTTTCGATGGATCGCTGCAGCAGAATTTTTGGCCGCTTCTGAGAATTTTCGATGTTGGGTTCAATTGCGTAAGGTCTAGCCCACACTAGACGCACCTCACAAATTCCGCCCCTGCAATTCACTCCGTGTATACTGGGTCGTCCTAAACCATCCCGATTTCCGCACTTTCCCTTAGCCGTTATAGATTCTTAGTAAATCAACATCTTTTCTACGAATTTCGTGCCTCCTCCTTCATCTTTCAGACCACTTAACCAAAAAATAAGAGGACCGAACGATATGAAACGTGTTTCAGTGACGTCGTTATTTTCATACAAAACGAAGCTATTTCCGCGTACTTGCTACACACGTGGACTGGCTTAGCATACATTTAAGGAGACTGGATCGAAAATTAAAAAATCGGTGGAATTAATTCAAACTTCGCTAGATGATAGTTTAGCATCATATAAATCAATCACAAAAAGAAAATGCATGTCACCGGCCAAATAGAAGAGAAAAATCAAACTAAAATTTATTAAGGGGGTTTTCTCATGCCCGAGGTAAAATTTTGAAGGTTTTCAAAGATTTTTTTTGTTGCGGAAAATGAAATACAAGCTTGTTATGAAAATGATATGATATTATTTAGCTATTGAATAATACAAAAAAATTGTTATTGAATAAAAAAAAATTATTTAAACGTAATTTTTTTTAACAAAAATTTTTTCATATTATTCAATAGCTAAATAATATCATATCATTTTCATAACAAGCTTGTATTTCATTACGGCTTTATATGCTTTAACGTGTGTTTTGCATTTATTTTATTTTATTATTTATTTTCTGATTTTCAACAAACGAAAAGTTTTATGTCAACTTGATTCTTTTTTGGTTTATTCAATAACACACTGTCACAATGATTAGATGGAGTCAGCAGAACCTACCAAGTTACGAACGTTACGCGGCGCTGTTGCTGCTGACGGAGGAATACCCACTTTGCATTAAAAACGTAACCAAATATGGGTAAAAATCCTGGCAATTTGATACCCTTTAACTAGTTTTAAAATGTTTTCTAAAGGATGCAGGTTAAGAAATTCAATTCAATGCAAAATTCTTGATCCAAAGCAGAATATTATTATCAATTGTATTATATTATCGAACATTTTCATGCAAAAGAAATCTCGATACTAATATTTTTCACGTAACAGCATCCCAGGTGGATCTCCGTAGAACGCCGGTCGTTATTTTAAAACAAGGTGGCAAGTTCCCATTCTCCACGCAACTAATATACTGAACAAAATAAATTGTTCGTTTTGATGAACCTGAACCTGAACCCCTTAAATAAACTTGCATCCGACCACTTTACCAACTTGTGATTCTCCACCCAGATTTAATAATGCAAAAGCAATCTGGAACCTCTATAAATAGCTTGTGCCCTTTAGCACCAATCTACTAGATCGATCATTGTGGGACATCTCAGACGCTGAAATGCACGAAAAATTGATCAAAAAATGCATAGATATAATCAGATCAGCGGTTGAAAACTCTGTTCCTAAAGCAAACCATGAGGAAACGGGTAAAACTACCCGCAGATGTACGGTTTCTCATAAACATGCGAAACTATTTTCGAAGGTGATGAATCAGAACAAGGCCACCATTTTTCAAAGAACAACAAGCAACAACAACAAAATACGGAGCCACATAGAAACCACATGAAACATAAATGAGAAAAACCTTCTAGCTGATTTTAAAAAAAATCATAAAATATCCCTTAATTGCAATAGTGACAGCAACACAGAGAACCAAGTATCTGCGGTAATGTCTGATATTACACAAGCCTTGACCTCCCCGGATCTACATATAAAACCAAGAAATATTAGAGAAGTAAAACTTCTTGAAACCAATAAAGCTCCCGGCAGTGATGCTATCCCCAACATAGGTCTCAAGTCGCTTCCTAAAATAGGGATAGTCTTTCTATCTTTTATTATAAATTCATGTTTGAAACTGCAAGTCTTCACGACTATCTGGAAAATGGCAAAATTAATCCATATTCCCAAGTATGGAAAACCACCTGACTGTCCGAATAACAGACTTATTAGTCTCGTATACTCATTAAGAAAAATTTATGATAAAATTAAAAAAATAAATTCTGTTTGCGGCCAGGTCATTCCACTACACACCAAAAGATGTCAGAGATTGGCCACAGGTTTTTTCACGTTGAACATCGAAGAGGCATTTGATTCAATCTGGCACAACGCCACTGCCTGGTCTTTAAACTCCAAAAATTTAGGTTTCCTATATATCTGAACAAAATAATCAAAAGCTTTCTAACCGAAAGATCCTTTAGACTGTGCATTGGTTCAGAGACATCTTCCTCCTGTAAAATAACCGCCGGCGCCCCAAAGGGATCAGTTGTAGGATCCTTGTTGTATAACATTTATACGTCTGATTTCCCTCACACCTAAAACTTTCTTTTTTCCATGTGTGGACGACACAGGAATCTTTTGCTCGCAAAGTAACGCTACAGAAATTGTTAGTGATCTTAAAAACGCATCGGATATGCTTCTTAAGTACTTTGAAAAGTGGAAACTCCAGCACAACTCAAGCCATTTCTTCAATCGTCGAAGAAATGAAACCTTATTGCCTCAACAAAACCTTCTGATAGGTTCCTCTTATGTCGCCTAGAGCGATGACTTAAAGTACATGCGAATCATACTCGATAAAAATATGTTATATTGGAAGCACATACAAGGTGGTATACCCTTATAAGTCGTAGTTCGGGTTTGAGTAAGGAAAACAAACTAATTATATACTACGTAATTATCAGTGCTGAACTGACCTATGGAGCTCCTGTCCTGGCGCATTGCGCTAAAACTCACAGTTGCAACGAATACAAAAAAAATATTAAAAATGATATTCAATCTACCATGGTTTTTCTCCACCCGAGAATTATACAACAGAGCAAACATTGATCTTGGCCCCGTCAAAATATATGTTACTTAGCAACTTTACTTATATTACTTCTTTGTCAAATATTCCTCAAATTTTAAGACTCTTTATATAAAATAACTTACAACTAAGTGAAAGTGCAATTGTATTTAGAATAATAACATAATTTTAAGACAGTAAGGGTTTTTTGTCAAGTCATTTAACTTATCCCTTTACATTCATTAACACTTCATTTAGTACATCTTGGTAATAGACAATAATAAACAACAGGCTGTAAAGAACTAAGATTCTAACCACTGTACATAATATATTGAATTAATTGTACATTTTACATATATACCAGCTTAATAAAATTTAATAATAATAATAAGGATTCCCACTTGATTAATTCTTAAATAAATTTTAGTCACTTGTTACCAGATTGTCATCAAAATTTAATTATTATTTAGTAATAGCACCTCTTTACGTATTATTGGAAAAATTGATGTGTGAAAATTAATAATCAATAAAGAGTTCCCCTCTGTCCTTTTTTAATTAAATGTCTTAAAATGTATGTATTTGTTGTAATTAAATAAAAACGTATAAATGGACTTGTGTTGTTGAACATGTTCGCGGAGATTCTTTCGACACATTGTTTTGCTCATGTATCAAGCCTAAGTCTCAAGTATGTACATTTATTACAATAATATGTTAAATTCCCTCCTTAGAACTCTTCAAGGCAATATATCTCAAGAATCCGTAAAATCTCTAGACTTATGGGTCTTTTAAGGGCGTAGAATAGAAATATTTCAGAGTTTCAGGTTTGGAAATAAGACAACAGAGCCAATAACGTTGTATACCGCATTCCAACTTATTTGCCTTTATTTTGCGAAAAGGTATGCTGTAGCCGCTAAACTAATTCAATTTTTGGAGGAAATAGAGAAAATTATGCGGAGGGTATAAGTATCATTTGTAATTCAAAACTGAAATGACTCTGGGGATATTGTTTCCTCGATCCCAAAATCCTATTCGGCTCCATGGCCGGGCCCAAATGGGATGCTTCGAAATCATGTAAATGACCATATGTTCAAATTACAAGGGATAGGCAATGTCAATAATGTTAACCGAAAATCGGACAGGATTTTTGACCTTTTTATCTAATTTGCTGAGGCTTGGAAGGCAGATTTGTTGCAATTTTTCGAGGCCAGGAGCTCAACGACAAAAAATGTTTAACTATATGTACTACAGGATCGATTCCCACTTATACTACACCGTAAAAAATTGTGCATAGCACTTGTTGAGAATTACTTAAGGTTGTGAACAATTTGTTGTACGTATGGATTTTTACAGTTTGGCATTTTAAATTTAAATCGTTTGTTCAATATTCAATTTATATGTAAAATTACACCATTTTGCGAATATTTAGGGACATTCAAATAAAATGTAACAATTTTGTACAAGGTCAATGTAATAAGTTTTATTTTTCTATAATGCACAATTATTACTCCATAATTCCAAACTCTACACAAGAAATATGTAAAAAGAAGCTAAATCAAATTTTCCATAACAATTATGTAAAACAGCAACTATATTTACAAACCTTTTCATACTAAACCTGTTATGGTCAGCATAATGCAACAATGCCCTGGTGCCGCTGACATCGATTGCCGCGGTAATACCACCGAAGCAATTGATGCCAGCAGCATAGAGCTTGCAAACAATAAAAAAATCCTTCCCACATTTTCATATTGCCCCACTGCATAATTGCACCGAAAAAGTACATCCCTATGCGGCATTGCATCGCCCAGCATAAAGCTCGGCTAATGTTAAATCACTAATGCCCGCCTTGCCCCCGAAAATTAGTACCTGAAAAGGGAAAAACAAACCTGCAAAAAAAAAACTTAAAAAAAAAACCAAATGCTAACTGCTGAGTGCTCATAAAGTACCCAGCAGAACATTTTGGTTACAGTAATTACTTCGGTTGAAATTATCCTCAACCATAGTCTCACATTTTGACAGCGGCTGTACCCACAGATTAAATTTAGAATCTAACAGTACAATATGACGCGAGCCCATCCACCAATCCGCCGCATACTTCTAAAAATTACCGCTTATAAGCATCGACCAATCAAAAAAGGGCTTTGAACGCAAACCAAGCAAATCTGTTGGCGTCGGTTGGGGACAGCGTCGGTGGCTGAGTTAGTTGGGATAGGATCTGACAGCGATCGGTCACATCGCGAGCAACAATTTTCATCCAAGACGGGCGCGACGCAAGTTGGAAGTTTCGATTTTTAATTTCACCAGGGAGTGAGTCGGAAGACGGGATACGCGTTTCGAGGTTGCTTTGGGGTTTTGCCCGTCTCCCTTTTCTCGTTGAGCCTAGAAAGGAGATTGTGGAGTTGAAGTCGGGTTGATGTGGCTTTCCATGCCTTTCACGCGGAGCAACATAATTTGTGCGCACAGTGGAGGTGTCCCAGCGTCTTCGAGTGTGGGTCACGCCGTAATTTACCCTACGTGTAGAGCGTGTCTTTGCACGCGCAACAAAATTGACTGATTCAGGCAAGGAAGCAGCTGATTATCCCAAAAATCTCACAACGCGACCCCGCTGGACAGTGAAAAAGTTGGTTCATCCCGTGCTACTCGAAGGATAGTGAGAAAAGTTAGTCAAATTAAGCGGTGGCGTACAAGAAAAAAAAAAAAAAAACACAAAAGCAAAGAAAGTTTGACCAAGTGAAAACGCGTGGTGGGTAATCGCGTTAAATTTGATCGTGCCACAGAACTCGTTATGGAAGGCCCGAAAACCTGCGAAATACTCAAGTCGTGGTGTAATTTACGTCTTCTTTTCCTTTTTGCTGAAAATTTTGGTTGCTTCGGGATATATAACAAACTTGGTTTTTTTTATTGTTGTCAACCGTTGTGAGACAAGCAATTTAGCGCAAGGTATCCCTGAAATGTGAACGTACGAAAGTAGGTCTTTATGGGGAAAAGTGTACATGTTATGGACATCTCAGAACTTAGGTTTCTTTTTTTCTTTTAAATCGAGGTTTATGCGAAATTGCGTTGAAACGAGTGACCCTTAGTTTTGGGGGCGTAAACTGTACAACCGTGTGGCATTTTTGACGTACATTTGAGATATCAATATTAGTTTCCAAGTGTCGGACCGTAATGAGCGCCGTTGCCATATTTAAAATTAAAAATAAAGCAAAACAATTACCGGACCCTAGTTCCCTTCACTCAGAGGAGGTTTTTTTTTTCTTTCGTTCCTTTTTTTTCTTCTTTTTTGCAAGTATGTGTCGTACCGACGGGTGCCGAAGTAAATAATAGTGCTACAGGGGCTGTATTCCCATTTTTTTTTTTTTTGCGGGTCCATTTGCTTAAAACGATTTGGTGGCCTTCTATAAACTAAAAATAAAAAGGCGGAAGAAATAAAAAAAAAAAAAAAATCTTAAATAAATATAATAAAATATAATTAAACAATAAATAAAAGAAATAACAACATAAATAAATAAAATAAAAATAATTTAGGGCAATTAACAAAATAAGAACTAAAATTGTAAACAAGAAAAGTTAAGTAAATAAAATAAAGGAAAGAAGAAATAAACCAAAATAAATAAATAAACAATAAATTAAATAAAGAACAAATAGATAAATAAATAAATTAATTAAAGAAAGATTAAAATAAATAAAACAAACAAAAGCCAGGGGAAAAGTGGACAAAGAAAAAAAAAAAAAAAAAATAAATAAAAAAAAGGCAACCCCGAAGAAATCCGAGACATCAAGGGGGACCCGAGGAGGGATTTAACGTGGACCTCCACCCCCCAACGCTGGAGCAATCCTTCCCTGCAACGACAGGCGGCCGCCTCATCAGCAGCAGCATCACTCAACAGCAGACTCCTCATCATCAGTATCCATGTCACGGAACCAGGTTTTCTCTCATTATATATATTTCTCCCTAAGAACTTTTAAAGGAATAATAATAATAATAAATAGAATAAAATTCTCTTAAATAAGAAAAAAAAAAAAAAAAATTTCCAAATGAAACAAAATTTCAAAGTTTCAGCCAAATTATAAGTTAAACAATTTTTTTTTATTTTAAATAGAACATAATTTTTTTGAAAATATAACAAAAATGTCCGAGTAAATCTAAATTTCAAAAATTAAGCCAACATGTTAAGTTACACCAAAAATTTAAATTAATAGGACAAAATTCTTTTTTTTAAAAAAAGAAAAAAGACAACTTAAGTTTCCGAATTAAAACAAAATCTCAAAAAAAAAAAAAAATTAAGCCCAAATTATAAAATAAAACAAAATATTTTTATTTCAATAGAATAAAAATTATTTAAATAAAACCAAAAAATTTCTAAGAAAGACAAAAGCTTTGAAACGGCAAACAATTTATATGATAAAACAAAACTTTTTTTTTATACATGTAAGGAGAAAAGCAAACGTAAGTTTTAGTAGGGATTATTTTTAGTCTTTAGTATGGGCCTCTGTGACCAATTGTTCCTTTTTCTTTTGTTTGTTTTTTTTTTTTTTGCATATGTACTCTTCGGAGAATAGAAGGTTGAAATGGAAATAGAACTAATGGCATCAACTAATTAGAGAACCGTTTTAATTGCTCCTTAAGTCCCCTCGACCTCTTCAGCCTCCTCTCTTCGGGTTTTCGCGTTTTTGAATTTTTTTAATAGGGACCTCCCAAAATATATGGGCCACTGGGAGGTCATTGGGTGGTTGGGGCTAGGCCAGGGGGATCCAATCCATCGGGATCCCCCTTTCGGAGAGTCATTCACGGCAGGAACAGGGGTTCCTCCTGCCGTTGTCCCTTTTTCCTTTTTTACCTGTTTCCCGTCAGCGCGAGAATTCGTTGCGGGCAGCTCGCCCTCGTGGCTTAATGCGGCATGAAGCAACCCCCCCACATACCGCAAAGCTAGCCTTCCAGCTCGCGCGGCCGCACACCACGAGGATACGGTTTTAGCCGGGCCGTATAGAGCTCGCTCCCACAACAAAATGGCGCCCAACGTGGGGCGGCCTTCCCTATCCCCTCCCCTTTGAGCCTAGGGCTCCAAATTCTCACTTACCTTTTTCCCTAATCCTTTCGAGGCCCTATTGGTCCCTCCTGGGGTTGAAGAGGGCTTGAGATCCTTGAGAATTACGAGGAACTGGCAGTAGTGCCAGTTACCCGTCTCAGGATCTCAGGACCACTTCTTCCTTGGGAGAGATTGGTAGTGGGGAATCCTGGCCAGTGTGCACTGCTGGGCCTGTGTGGCAGGAACTGCCGAAGTGTCCTCCTGGAATTACAGGAGTTGGCTGTTTTGGTGAGCCAGCTCCTGTCCGGAGGAACACTTCGGACATTTCCGGTCACGCGGTCCTTGCAGTTGTGCCTGGTCGGGATCCCTTCCTCAAATTTCCTTACCTGTAGGAGGAATGCTCGGTGGCCAGTGTTTGGCTCTCCGAACGTTCGCGATTTTTATCCGAAAAATTTAATCTTTTATTCTTGAGTTGGCTGAAAGAGAAGAGGTGGATGGCGGGAGCATGATTTATTTGATTCCTTCTAAAAACTTATTTTGACAAACTAAAGAATAGTTGTTTCCCTTCGTCGTTTATTCTGGAATTTATTGAATGGTCACAAGGAAAAGTGAACCAACGTTGTAAATTGTATACTTGCCTTATGGCTTTCAATCTCGTTTTCTGAATTTTCTGGCGTTATAATTATTAGAGTTGACTTCGAGGCATATATAATTAAGAAGAATTACAATATTGGAAAATTGTATGCGGACTTTGTGAAAATTAAAAGAATTTTTAGGTATAAATTGTAAAGACGTCCTGTAAAAAGGCCACCAAATTTCCGCGGCATACGTTTTTTTTTGGATTTTCCTTGCGGTATCAGTAAGTTTAGTATTAGCTGGTACTGACCTACGTTGCCTGTGTAGCATTTTGTCTCTCGCTATTCGAAAAAGAAAAAAAAAAAAAAGAAGCGAAAGAGAAAAAAAAATTGAAAAAGGAAAAAGCAAGACAGAAAGAAGCTTTATATCACACTTCTTTCTCTCTTCCTTTTTTAAGCTAAATTAATTTTTTTTTTTTGAGAGAAGGATACGATCTTGTTGATCCAGAACTTCGAGAGACTTTGAGTTTATTTAATTTTTGAGAGCTTATAAAGATATATAGGCCTAAAATTTATTTAATTCCTTTTGAGTCTGATTCTGAAAATTCCTAAACATTTAACATGGCTGTTGCACGATCGCCCGTTGAGTTCGGTAAAACTCCGGCACAGGTAGAGATATGCTCGATTTGTCACGTCGAAGATTGGTCCTCAACCACAGATCCGATCGTCACGGTCTGTTACCATGTGTTCCATCGGAAGTGCCTGCGGGAATGGCTGCAAACGAACAGCAGCTGTCCGAACTGTCGGCGTGTAGTAAATATGGCTGACTGCATATCGTATAGAGGAGCAGTCCCAAAAAAATATAATACGCGATCTAGTAGTAAGAATTGTACTGCTGCTACTTTGACGCTGCCCCCTTCGCAGCCATCCTCGCAGCCATTTCCACAGCGAGCTCAACCCATCACCGACGATTCTCCGCCGCGTCCGGAAGCTGCTAATCGGAGCAGTAGTCGCGAACCCAGTACGGTCGATCAAGGCTCGCCACGAGTCGAGTCTGCCGCGACGGAAGCGTTGATGACAGGTTTAAAGTTTCAAATGTCCGAATTAATTCGTACGGAAGTGGTTCGAGCGTTCGAGACCAATACGCGCGGAAATATACCACCTGAACGTCAGCAAAGGCCACATTCAAGACCGACGCCGTCTGCCTTTATGCCTCCGCCACAAACAGAGCGGTTCAGTCTGCCTCCGACGTTCATGTCACAGTCACAGCTTCCTGATCGTCCGATGCCAAGATACCAAGCATCGCAACATCAGCGTTTTCCAGCTTCTAGCCGGTCTAGTAGTCCAATCCGCCACTGGAAAATCCAGTATGATGGAGATAATACCAAGCTTCACTTGGAAGAATTTATCTTCAGGATTGAAACTCTGACCTATGGTACCCTTCGGGGAAATTTCGATCTTTTGATCGACAACTTCCACTCGTTGCTTGGTGGCGCAGCCACAAATTGGTATTGGACGATAAGGAGAGCTTATTTAACACCTCCAACGTGGAATGAGTTGAAAGGAGCTTTAAGAGCGGACTGGGGAGAGCGTCCAAATGACATAGAGATTAAACGACAGATGCTGAACCGACGGCAGCGGCCCGATGAGCGTTTCGCATCATACCATCTAGCGCTAGTCAGCCTGAGGAATCGGTTGGCTATTCCTATTTCCGAAGCGGAGTTTGTGGGAATGCTGAGAGCAAATCTGCTCCCGTCAATTCGAGAGCGAATTTGCTTCCGGCGTACTCACACAGTGGCTCAGCTGAGGGAATTAGTCACGGAAATTGAGGAGATGCGCCGAGAAACCAGAAACGCGCGGTTGCCGTTAGTTCACCGTCCAGCGCGTATCGAAGAGACCTATGTCTTTGACGACATGGCCGAGACCCTGCAGGAAGAATATACAGAGCCTGTGGACGCAGTAGTGCGTTGTCAGCCCCCCACTACGAAATGTTGGAGTTGTGACGAACCCGGGCACTATTATCAGGATTGTCCAAAAGAACCCACTGGGTTTTTTTGTTATGGTTGTGGTCGAAAAGGAGTGGTTAAGCCCCGCTGCCCATTATGTTCCGAAAAAAACCGACGTCGGGTCGGGAGCAACTACACCAGCCCCCGACCTCTTCGGACACCAGCAATAACAGCGGGAGAGCCAACGAACACTCCTCCTCGCCCTCAGACATAGCTAGTGATGACACTAAAAATTTACCTTTTACTTCTTCAAATTCCACTACCTTAACGGAAATTCAGCCTCTGAATTTAGTACCCCATGAATCTCCCTCTCGAGCGGTTACGATTCTACCGCGCAAGGCTGGCTCGCGAATTGAAAAACGGTCTGAACCATTTCTTTTCCCGATCAAGCCTTACCATATTCGGTTACAAGAGTATCGAGCCGCTCGGAAGAGAATATTCATGGAGGACACGGAACACCCGCTGGACAGGATAGCTGAAATAGCAAAATTTTCCAAGCCCAAAAGATCTACATTACGTATGAGAGCATTTTGGAGGCTTGCTTTATCTAATCGCCGAAAATTGGCTACCGCTTTCGTGTCAGTTCCAAAAGACGTTAGACCTTATGCCGAAGTTAGTATCATGGGTACTACAATTGTTGGCTTACTGGACAGCGGAGCCAGTATTAGTATTTTGGGCAGACAAGCTGAAAGTCTATTGGAAAATTCGAAAATTAAGTGGAGTCGGTACCGATCTGTGATCGAGGTGGCCAACGGAGCCCGACCTGAAGTTCAGGGACACGCTGACGTAGATATTTCATTTCGAGGCGAAACCAAAACCATTCGCCTCTATATAGTTCCAAGTTTAACCCAAAATCTTTACCTTGGTATCGATTTTTGGAAAGCTTTTAACTTGGCTCCAGACGTCCTGGGTCCGGTGTCTGCGTTGGACACCCCGATCACGGTGACGACCAATACTGCCGCTCACATATTACCATCTGATCTCCAGAAGCGTTTAGATGAAATAAAAGCGAAATTCCCCTCCTATACGTCTTTGGGCCTGGGAAAAACTCATCTTTTGGAACATTCAATCGATGTTGGAGATTCCAAACCGATTAAACAGCGATTCTATCCTGTCTCACCGGCTGTTCAAAAATTAATGGACGCAGAACTAGACCGAATGCTCTCGCTTGGAGTGATAGAGGCGAGCCAAAGTCCGTGGAGCTCTCCAGTCGTATTAGTCAGAAAGCCAGGTAAAGTCAGACTGTGTTTCGATGCCCGGAAGGTCAATGCGGTAACTAAAAAGGATGCGTATCCTTTACCGCATATTGATGGCATTCTGAGTCGCCTTCCACCTGCGAAATACATCACCAGTCTGGACCTGAAAGATGCTTTCTGGCAAATCCCTTTAGAAAAGAGCTCCCGGGAGAAAACGGCTTTTACGGTCCCCGGTCATCCCCTCTATCACTACACAGTGATGCCATTCGGTCTCTGCAATGCCCCGCAGACGATGTGTCGACTGATGGACAAAGCCATCCCTTACGACCTGAGAGAAAATGTGTTGGTGTATCTCGACGATCTTTTAATCCTGTCTCAGGATTTCGATACACACTTAACACTTCTCTCACGAGTGGCTGAATGTCTGCAGAAGGCGGGGCTCACAATTAATGTCGAGAAAAGCAAATTTTGCTTGAAAGAGACGAAATACTTGGGCATTATCATCGGCGAAACTGGCATGCGCATGGACCCTGAGAAAATTTCTGCAATCGTGGATTACCCCGCCCCCAAAAGTGTACGACAAGTCCGACGTTTTATGGGCATGGCGGGCTGGTATCGACGATTCATTTCCAACTTCGCAGATCTCTCAGGTCCAATCACCGACACTCTGAAAAAATCGAGTAAATTCTGTTGGTCCGCCGAAGCGCAAATAGCCTTTGATAAATTAAAACAACAGCTGACTACAGCCCCTGTATTAGTGAGCCCTGACTTCTCCAGACCATTCATCATCCAGTGCGACGCAAGTAGCCACGGAGTAGGTGGAGTTCTTGCTCAAGCTGATGACGAAGGAAACGAACGCCCTCTGGCTTTTGTCTCTCAGAAACTAAATTCGGCTCAGCGGAACTATTCGGTGACCGAATTGGAGTGTTTGGCTGCAATAGTCAGCGTGGAGAAATTCCGACCATATGTGGAATTAATGCCTTTTAAAATCGTCACGGATCATGCCAGTCTAAAATGGTTGATGTCTCAGAAGGAATTGAGTGGTAGACTAGCGAGGTGGAGTCTGAAGCTTCAACGCTTCGACTTCACTATTGAGCATCGAAAGGGTAGCTTGAATGTTGTGCCGGACGCTTTGTCCAGAGCCGAGGCCGACGCTCTGTCAGTTCCGGAAGAAGTAGTGCCTGAGGTCGATCTCAGCTCTCCACACTTCACTTCGGTGGAGTATGTAGAGCTGGGTCGACAACTGGAAAATCACCAGGCAAAATTTCCGGACCTGACAGTGCGAGACGGCTTCATTTACGTCAGAACAAAGCCGCGTTCAGGTGACCCTGCTCAAGAGGACGAAGCGTGGAAGCTTTGGATTCCACCCGCCCTCACTACTGACATAATTAAAAACGCTCATGACCCGCCTCTGGCATCCCATGGAGGAGTTGGAAAAACTCTCGAAAGAATCCGAAGGCATTTTTATTGGCCACGTATGGCAGCTGACGTTCGCAAATATGTTCTCTCCTGCGATATCTGCAAAGAGACGAAAGCTCCGAACACTCCACTTCGTCCACCTATATTAACTCCACCTACCGCTGAAAGATCTTGGCAGCGAATTTATTTAGACTTGTTGGGCCCTTACCCACGAACTAAAAATGGAAATGTTTGTATTTTCATAGCCCTGGACCATCTTTCCAAATTTCCCTTATTCAAGCCTATGCGTAAGGCATCCACTTCCAATATTTGTGCATTTGTCGAGAAGGAAATCTTTCACATGTTCGGAGTTCCCGAAACGATTGTGACCGACAATGGCACTCAATTTCGCTCGGCTCAGTTCGCCAAATTACTGGAAAAGTATGGAGTGCAACACATGCGCACGGCACTTTACTCTCCCCAGGCTAATGCCTCTGAGAGAGTAAATCGATCAATCCTGGCAGGAATTCGTGCGTATATTCAGAACGATCATCAAAGGTGGGATGGACATCTCAGTAGTATTGCCGGTTCTCTTCGGAGTTCAATACATCAGGCAACTGGTTATCCCCCTTTCAAAATGCTGTTCGGTCTGAATATGATTACCCATGCTTCCAGCTACGAACTGCTACGCCGTTTGCAGAGTTTAAATGAGCCTTTGGATGTGGAACTGCCGGATAAACTCCAATTTATTCGAGCCAATGCGCAAGAAAATTTGAAAAAGTCGTTTGAACAAGGTGCGAAATCATACAATTTACGGGCTAAACCGACAGATTTCCAAGTGGGCCAGGAAGTCTATCGACGAAATTTTCAATTGAGCAACGCTGCTCAACAAATAAGCGCCAAGCTAGGGAAGAAATTCCTAAAATGCCGAATTAGAGCGAAAAAGGGGAATTCACAGTATGAGCTGGAAGACCTGAAAGGGAAACTCATCGGAACCTTCCACGCTAAAGACATCAAGCGTTGACACCTGGATCTTCAAGGACACGGTTAGTTCTAATAATTGATCTTTTCTCGTCACTTATTTTCTCTTCGCTGACACACACTTGTATAAAATGGTTTTTATTGCTGGTAGGATGCCTTATATATATATATATATATATGATATATAGTTCTGACGTGTTTTCGTTCAGAAAATGTCATTTTAAATCGGTCGCCCTAATAAGGCATCCGCCCAGCTTAACTGGCATCGGGAGTGTCGTAGAGCCGCCTCTACTTTGTATTGCGGTGGACACATCCCTGTTAAATCCCTACCCTATCCTAGTTCGTGTTCCCCAAATACCTTACCCCTATCCTATCCCTTTCCTTAGAGCTTTGAGCTGAATTTCAACCCTTCTTCTCTCATTTGTCCAAGAGGCCGCGCTGGTGACCCTCGGGGGAGTGGCGAGTTCGAGACCTCTGTGAAATACGTGGGGTTGGCGATGGCGCTGGCTACCCGTCCGGAGGCCTCGGGCTCACTTCACCCTCTGGTCGAACCGGAGCTGGAGAGACCTTTCCACGGACCCCGCGGGGGGCGTCGGAGAGCTTTCCCTGGAATAGCAGGAGTTGGATGATGTAAGCTGGCTACCTGACCGGGAAAATAGTTATTTTTGGGGTTGACCTGTTAAGTTTTTGTTTGTCTCCCATGAACAGATTCCGTGGGCAAAGTTGCGAAAGGTCCTTTTCCTCGAGGACTCTCTTCCTATACGGTCACCGGACCTCAGTTCGGTTATTCCGCTTTTCTGATTTTTTCTCCCCAACTTTTATCAACCCCTTGACATGGTGGCTTAGCCCCATTACTTATTATATTTCCATATCCTAAATTTTTTTTTGTCGCTCGTACAAAATTCAAAATTTTTTTTCTTTCGTCTGAAAACCGCATCAAGTCTTGCTAGCGTTAACTTAAAACTAGGAAATATATAGTTCATAATATTTTTTTTTGGTGGGTGTCAGAACGATCCAGATGTCGGCGCTGATGACAGCGACGCAGGCTTGCGGCGATCCGCCCTGCTTGTCGCACATATTTTTTTTTTTCGCTCTCCGTTCTCTCGACTTGACACATCGTCTGCGAACGGTCTCGGTCATGTCTCAGAGCAAATACACATATTCGGCGAATAACACCTCTTCGCACCGACAACTTGGAGGCAGACTGAACCATCTTCAAGGCCGAACAAGGGCGGAAGATATTACAAACCCTCTTTATATCCCCTCCCAATTTTTACCTGTCCCATTTTTCTCCTCCATTATTTCTTCACTACTTGGGAGCCTGCACCCCAATCTCACCTCTTCGAGCTTAAAGACTGCCAGACAGGGATCCTGCAGGGGAACCCTTTTTCTTGGTTCTTTTGTTTTAAAGACCAATGCCAAACCCTAGAAATTTTTCTACCAATCCCACACTCATGCCCCGGAGTCGCAGCAGCCCACAAGTAGGGGACAGAGTGACACGGACCCTGGGTAGGTGGACCCGCAGTAGGCCGTGGGATGGTTTTTACCACCACACATTTTTTTGGGGATAAGCTTCCTCTTCCTGACAGCTATCACACTCCGAACTGGAAAGCTGATCCGCTGTCAGGAGGAGGGACCTTATCCTTACACCCCTGAACCAGACGTTCTGGGGTTGATTTCTTACCTAGACGACAGGTAGTCCCTTTGCCTCGTTTCCGTGGCCCCGGATTCGGCCCATCGACGGAAATAGGCTCTGGACGAGTTGGCAACCCTTTTCTTTGTCAGAGGGGCCTACCTCTCATAAGGGTAAGCGCTCCTCTGCCAATGAAAAGGGGAGGACTAAATCAGCCCTGGACTCTTCGACCTCTCATTAAGGCTCGAGAGGGTCCAGTGCTGATAATGACCGGCTAGCTCAGTCTAGAGCGTGGGTCCAGACGTGGGTCGAGCCACACCATGGGCGCCTGCAAAATGACCATTTTTCAGCCCCATTGTCCACGGAAGCGAGGCCAATGGACCTGCCCTGTTATGGTCAGCATAATGCAACAATGCCCTGGTGCCGCTGACATCGATTGCCGCGGTAATACCACCGAAGCAATTGATGCCAGCAGCATAGAGCTTGCAAACAATAAAAAAATCCTTCCCACATTTTCATATTGCCCCACTGCATAATTGCACCGAAAAAGTACATCCCTATGCGGCATTGCATCGCCCAGCATAAAGCTCGGCTAATGTTAAATCACTAATGCCCGCCTTGCCCCCGAAAATTAGTACCTGAAAAGGGAAAAACAAACCTGCAAAAAAAAAACTTAAAAAAAAAACCAAATGCTAACTGCTGAGTGCTCATAAAGTACCCAGCAGAACATTTTGGTTACAGTAATTACTTCGGTTGAAATTATCCTCAACCATAGTCTCACATTTTGACAGCGGCTGTACCCACAGATTAAATTTAGAATCTAACAGTACAATATGACGCGAGCCCATCCACCAATCCGCCGCATACTTCTAAAAATTACCGCTTATAAGCATCGACCAATCAAAAAAGGGCTTTGAACGCAAACCAAGCAAATCTGTTGGCGTCGGTTGGGGACAGCGTCGGTGGCTGAGTTAGTTGGGATAGGATCTGACAGCGATCGGTCACATCGCGAGCAACAATTTTCATCCAAGACGGGCGCGACGCAAGTTGGAAGTTTCGATTTTTAATTTCACCAGGGAGTGAGTCGGAAGACGGGATACGCGTTTCGGGGTTGCTTTGGGGTTTTGCCCGTCTCCCTTTTCTCGTTGAGCCTAGAAAGGAGATTGTGGAGTTGAAGTCGGGTTGATGTGGCTTTCCATGCCCTTCACGCGGAGCAACATAATTTGTGCGCACAGTGGAGGTGTCCCAGCGTCTTCGAGTGTGGGTCACGCCGTAATTTACCCTACGTGTAGAGCGTGTCTTTGCACGCGCAACAAAATTGACTGATTCAGGCAAGGAAGCAGCTGATTATCCCAAAAATCTCACAACGCGACCCCGCTGGACAGTGAAAAAGTTGGTTCATCCCGTGCTACTCGAAGGATAGTGAGAAAAGTTAGTCAAATTAAGCGGTGGCGTACAAGAAAAAAAAAAAAAAAAACACAAAAGCAAAGAAAGTTTGACCAAGTGAAAACGCGTGGTGGGTAATCGCGTTAAATTTGATCGTGCCACAGAACTCGTTACGGAAGGCCCGAAAACCTGCGAAATACTCAAGTCGTGGTGTAATTTACGTCTTCTTTTCCTTTTTGCTGAAAATTTTGGTTGCTTCGGGATATATAACAAACTTGGTTTTTTTTATTGTTGTCAACCGTTGTGAGACAAGCAATTTAGCGCAAGGTATCCCTGAAATGTGAACGTACGAAAGTAGGTCTTTATGGGGAAAAGTGTACATATTATGGACATCTCAGAACTTAGGTTTCTTTTTTTCTTTTAAATCGAGATTTATGCGAAATTGCGTTGAAACGAGTGACCCTTAGTTTTGGGGGCGTAAACTGTACAACCGTGTGGGATTTTTGACGTACATTTGAGATATCAATATTAGTTTCCAAGTGTCGGACCGTAGTGAGCGCCGTTGCCATATTTAAAATTAAAAATAAAGCAAAACAATTACCGGACCCTAGTTCCCTTCACTCAGAGGAGGTTTTTTTTTTCTTTCGTTCCTTTTTTTTCTTCTTTTTTGCAAGTATGTGTCGTACCGACGGGTGCCGAAGTAAATAATAGTGCTACAGGGGCTGTATTCCCATTTTTTTTTTTGCGGGTCCATTTGCTTAAAACGATTTGGTGGCCTTCTATAAACTAAAAATAAAAAGGCGGAAGAAATAAAAAAAAAAAAAAAAATCTTAAATAAATATAATAAAATATAATTAAACAATAAATAAAAGAAATAACAACATAAATAAATAAAATAAAAATAATTTAGGGCAATTAACAAAATAAGAACTAAAATTGTAAACAAGAAAAGTTAAGTAAATAAAATAAAGGAAAGAAGAAATAAACCAAAATAAATAAATAAACAATAAATTAAATAAAGAACAAATAGATAAATATATAAATTAATTAAAGAAAGATTAAAATAAATAAAACAAACAAAAGCCAGGGGAAAAGTGGACAAAGAAAAAAAAAAAAAAGAAAATAAATAAAAAAAAGGCAACCCCGAAGAAATCCGAGACATCAAGGGGGACCCGAGGAGGGATTTAACGTGGACCTCCACCCCCCAACGCTGGAGCAATCCTTCCCTGCAACGACAGGCGGCCGCCTCATCAGCAGCAGCATCACTCAACAGCAGACTCCTCATCATCAGTATCCATGTCACGGAACCAGGTTTTCTCTCATTATATATATTTCTCCCTAAGAACTTTTAAAGGAATAATAATAATAATAAAAAGAATAAAATTCTCTTAAATAAAAAAAAAAAAAAAAAAAAATTTCCAAATGAAACAAAATTTCAAAGTTTCAGCCAAATTATAAGTTAAACAATTTTTTTTTATTTTAAATAGAACATAATTTTTTTGAAAATATAACAAAAATGTCCGAGTAAATCTAAATTTCAAAAATTAAGCCAACATGTTAAGTTACACCAAAAATTTAATTTTAATAGGACAAAATTCTTTTTTTTAAAAAAAGAAAAAAGACAATTTAAGTTTCCGAATTAAAACAAAATCTCAAAAAAAAAAAAAAAATTAAGCCCAAATTATAACATAAAACAAAATATTTTTTTTTCAATAGAATAAAAATTATTTAAATAAAACCAAAAAATTTCTAAGAAAGACAAAAGCTTTGAAACGGCAAACAATTTATATGATAAAACAAAACTTTTTTTTTATACATGTAAGGAGAAAAGCAAACGTAAGGTTTAGTAGGGATTATTTTTAGTCTTAAGTATGGGCCTCTGTGACCAATTGTTCCTTTTTCTTTTGTTTGTTTTTTTTTTTGCATATGTACTCTTCGGAGAATAGAAGGTTGAAATGGAAATAGAACTAATGGCATCAACTAATTAGAGAACCGTTTTAATTGCTCCTTAAGTCCCCTCGACCTCTTCAGCCTCCTCTCTTCGGGTTTTCGCGTTTTTGAATTTTTTTAATAGGGACCTCCCAAAATATATGGGCCACTGGGAGATCATTGGGTGGTTGGGGCTAGGCCAGGGGGATCCAATCCATCGGGATCCCCCTTTCGGAGAGTCATTCACGGCAGGAACAGGGGTTCCTCCTGCCGTTGTCCCTTTTTCCTTTTTTACCTGTTTCCCGTCAGCGCGAGAATTCGTTGCGGGCAGCTCGCCCTCGTGGCTTAATGCGGCATGAAGCAACCCCCCCACATACCGCAAAGCTAGCCTTCCAGCTCGCGCGGCCGCACACCACGAGGATACGGTTTTAGCCGGGCCGTATAGAGCTCGCTCCCACAACAAACAATAACAATTATGAAGAATTGACGTATCACAGAGGAAACCAGCGACGTTATTAGGTAAGTATTGGCAAAGTCGCGAGTTTGGCCTACCGAAGCACAAAGTCGCGATTTTCTTTACCGTATAAACAGAAAACCCACTTTTCGTCATTTAGAACCGGTTTCTAGTCCTTGTTTGGGACTGTCGTGTATACCTAGTCCATGGATATTAACTTACTCATGTTACGCCACGTGCCTAGCGCACTCATTTGTGTTTGCTAGTAAGTCAGCCATTCCTTAAGAAGGTGATGAAATTCAAACGCTCGTACTCAGTGCAGCGGTGTATATTATTTTATGGCAGTGTCTATTCGCACACCATTTCCCGTGTAAGTACACGGGTACACGGGTACACGGTTACACGGATACACGGGTTGCTCGGCAAACTTCGGGATTGTTTGAAATTTTTGCTTACACGGGTACACGGGTTTCCCGGCGAACTTCGGAATCGCCTGTCCATGTCCGAGTTTCTCATATAAATAAAGAAATTGTGGTCCGTTTTGGCGCAATGAAATTGCTTAAATTTTCGCTGAAATTAGGAATGATCGATGTTAAGAAAAGTCAGCATAATGCTACCATCTGTAGCTAAGTATCGATGTCCGATTATCATAGTACTTTTAACATCGATGTTGTACTGCAAAAGTACTAAATACTTTATTAAATATCTCGCAAATGGGACGAGTGCGAATTTTCGCAGTGATTTTCCGTTGATGCGCTATCCAATTAAAGGGCACCGCTTATGGGTGAGTACCCAAGCCTGCATACAGAGATAAGTAAAAGAATCGCAAAGCCAAGTTTAATGTCATAAGTCGGTTCGATTATTTGCTCGTAGCATCGAAGTCACGATGTTTGATATCGCCATCGCTCAACATTGATGTTTCGTGTCGCAGCGGACCGGCGGCGGCTTAATTACCAATATAAGATTGTTTTCCTTAAATTCCTCGCGCTAAGGATAATATTGAGGTTTTTGTGATTTGAATTCCCTTAATATAAACAATCTCTTTGGAATATTGCAATCTCAGGAAAAAGTCACCCATTTCGGTAAATTGTGGCGCAATATGATTACCCTTGCGTAACGGCACGGAATACGGGCAGATATGGTGCGGTTTTCTAAGAATTTTCGATGGATCGCTGCAGCAGAATTTTTGGCCGCTTCTGAGAATTTTCGATGTTGGGTTCAATTGCGTAAGGTCTAGCCCACACTAGACGCACCTCACAAATTCCGCCCCTGCAATTCACTCCGTGTATACTGGGTCGTCCTAAACCATCCCGATTTCCACACTTTCCCTTAGCCGTTATAGATTCTTAGTAAATCAACATCTTTTCTACGAATTTCGTGCCTTATCCTTCATCTTTCAGACCACTTAACCAAAAAATAAGAGGACCGAACGATATGAAACGTGTGTCAGTGACGTCATTATTTTCATACAAAACGAAGCTATTTCCGCGTACTTGCTACACACGTGGACTGGCTTAGCATACATTTAAGGAGACTGGATCGAAAATTAAAAAAACGGTGGAATTAATTCAAACTTCTCTAGATGATAGTTGAGCATCATATAAATCAATTACAAAAAGAAAATGCATGTCACCGGCCAAATAGAAGAGAAAAATCAAACTAAAATTTATTAAGGGGGTCTCATGCCCGAGGTAAAATTTTGAAGGTTTTCAAAGATTTTTTTTGTTGCGGAAAATTAAATACAAGCTTGTTATGAAAATGATATGATATTATTTAGCTATTGAATAATACGAAAAAATTTTTGTTAAAAAAAATTACGTTTAAATAATTTTTTTTTTATTCAATAACAATTTTTTTGTATTATTCAATAGCTAAATAATATCATATCATTTTCATAACAAGCTTGTATTTCATTTTCCGCAACAAAAAAAATCTTTGAAAACCTTCAAAATTTTACCTCGGGCATGAGACAACCCCCTTAATAAATTTTAGTTGATTTTTCTCTTCTATTTGGCCGGTGACATGCATTTTTTTTTTTGTGATTGATATATATGATGCTAAACTATCATCTAGCGAAGTTTGAATTAATTCCACCGTTTTTTTAATTTTCGATCCAGTCTCCTTATATGTATGCTAAGCCAGTCCACGTGTGTAGCAAGTACGCGGAAATAGCTTCGTTTTGTATGAAAATAACGACGTCACTGACACACGTTTCATATCGTTCGGTCCTCTTATTTTTTGGTTAGGTGGTCTGAAAGATGAAGGAGGAGGCACGAAATTCGTAGAAAAGATGTTGATGTACTAAGAATCTATAACGGCTTAGGGAAAGTGTGGAAATCGGGATGGTTTAGGACGACCCAGTATACACGGAGTGAATTGCAGGGGCGGAATTTGTTAGGTGCGTCTAGTGTGGGCTAGACCTTACGCCAATATTCTTTTAGGGAATATTTAGCCTACCCTTGAACTTATAAATGCAACATGGTTAACATCAAAGCACACTTAAATGCAAAGAACATAGAGATGAACAAGTGAGAAGATTAATAAATATTAACGAGGTTAAATGCACGTCCAAAAGTTTGTTTATTTTACCTCCGCTGTAAGCATGCGTTGCAGTCCCTACAAAGTTTAAAAGTAATTCTTGTGTTGTCAACGCCTAAATTCTGTCAACCAACATGATTTACTTCAACTTCAAATCTCTCGGAGTTTGCCCTGTCGTTGTCGAAGGCTTTTAGAATGAGTATTTATTTAGATATACTGATTTAGAATTTTAGAATTGTATTTATACTTATTTAGTCTTTGATAAATTTTCGATTCTATGATTTCGTTAAAACTGGAATGCAAGGGTTTTCCGTCATTATTCATCAACTGTACAAGTTCCTACTTATCCGGGAGATGTTATTTTTAAAAACCTTCTGGCCACTCTAGGAGTTCCTCAGGGTGGCCATTTCCAGCCACTTATCTTTATTCTATCAATTGACGATCTCACATACCTTTTAGATTATGCGAAATTCTAATTTATGTGGGCGACATGAAATTATTCTTTGCGTAAGTATATAAGATTTTCTTTTAATGTTGCTTTCTTAATGTCTTTTTCCTTGAAATTTGAATATCAGTGCAAAATAAAAATAGTGGCATCAAGAGGAGGACGGAAAAGAGCGAGGATGATGAAATTCTTTCTTTAGCCTTTAACTACCGACAGTCTGACAGATACCGTCACCATTCAAGATTTCAATTTACCTAATTAACTCGACTGTGATTATTATTCATAATTAATAAAAAAAATCAAAACACCCAATTTCCAACAAATAAAGAAATACAACATAGAATATTTTTGTTATAATTCAAAAATTAGTGAATATTCAATTAGTTTTCGGGAATTATAGTCTGCCAGACCACGGGTCGCTACTTGTATTACAACGAACGCACGTCAGTACTAAGGGTTGAAAAAAGATTGTGGCTGGGCATCTATAATCTGCAGCTGGGCGCCGTTAAAAAGGAAGGGGATTTTAAACTAAGTAGTAGTCGACTAGCAGCTGAAATATTTAGAAGAGCAAGCAGAAAATTCAGTTTCGCACGTAAAAATGCTTTAAGGGGACCTCTATGGCTTAATTTTAGATTTTTTTTTCTTGGCTTTTCTTTTTGTTCAACTATTTCCGAGTAAAACGCTGATAACTAAACCCAAATCTGTAAGAAAATAACGAAGTTATGCCTTTTTTCACTTTTAGACTTTAGTCGTTAAAAAAAGTACTTCAAATACTCTGTAATAACGGAAGCCTAATTGACGCGCTAAATCCGCGCTATTTTTGGTTCACAGCAGAGCAACTACGTTCCCTGTGATTCTCTGTTGTGTTTGTTGTGTAAACAAACCTTAATCAGTGCGTTTCTAAGTAGCATTTTCGTTCATAAACTTTGTGTTTCTTCTGTAAAGTCAAACTTTAATTCGATTTTGCTCGGAATTCTGTGTTTTGACCGTTGCCGTAGAAAATTTCAAAAACCGTTTGCTCAAATTGTTTGAAATTTGGTGGGCTGGTTTATTATACATCTGGTCATGGAATGAATTAAAAAATATTTGAATATTGGATTATAATTATTTATTAAAATATTTATTAGTTCCGTAAGTAATGAAAAATTTCGAAAATTGAACTCTAAACTACACAAAATCAAATCTAATTGCAGGAAAGCAAAACTAATTAATTCATTCTGTGCAGTCAAGTATTATCTAACAGAAAATGTCTTGTTTATGTGTTTCAGATCAGGGGTTCTGGAAAAAAGCTACGGCAACGGTGAAATTCCACCATTGCAAGAGACGCTCAACCCATAAGAGCCCATGGGTATATTTGTGATTTTTATAGGCCATAAACAATCTTAAAGTATTCAGTAATAAACTAGTTTCCTCATTTTCTAGATTTTATGTGGTTTTTTTCTTGAAAAAAAAAAATCTTTTTACTCCGCAAAACCCCATTTAAGCCATATAGGTCCCCTTAAACGAGTGAATATGAAATATTACATTTTCATTAAGAAATATGTAGGCATATTAAAATTTATTTCGATAAATATCTCTTCATTATCTTATTTTGTTATTTTTATGAAAAATGATTGAGAGTCTAATTCAGCGTAGCTCGTCAATCTAAACTGTTTAAAGCTAGATTATCATAATGCTCCAGATTTTCTTCCTATTCCAGATTATAGTCTGCTGCTTGCTGGAACCTATTCCAGATTATAGTCTGCTGCTTGCTGCGGTAAATTAGTCAAAACAATGCTGCAGTTAATAACATTTATTGCTTTTCGAGGCTGCGAACGTGAATGTTTCAGGCATATTTCACCCTTTAAAATTCCAAAAGAGTTTTCTATTATTCTACCGCTATGTAGGTTCTCGTTTGTACCAATCAATTGCTGGAGTTTAGACTATTAAAATTGATATAATTAATCGTTCTTTTAAATGATACGCGGAATTCTCAAGTACTTAATACCGAACGAGGAAAAAGCCGAAACCCATTTTAAAATTGCGAAAAAGTGGACTTCTTCGCAGTACTCTTGGCATCGTAAACACTTCCTGGCCATCCAACATATGCATTGTAAAACGAATAATCTGGACCACATACTAGTATATAATTAATGCTGATGGGTTTAACACGCTTATTGACATATACAGATTCGATCTCATTAGGCTTTTTTTCAACAAATAAGTTCGTCTTCCTTTCTATTTTCTAAAATTATTTTCACACCTTTTTCCGGACTCCTCTTTTCTCAAAAAATTACACAGTCTACTACTATCTCTTTCACACTTTATTCCATTTCACTAAAACTTTGTTATTAATTAAATACTTATGTATTTCCTCAGTTATATTACTCTCTAAGGCGCTTTCAGTAAGCCCTCCCAGATCACACTGCGGTGAATGACCAAGATATTTAAATTTTCTCCTCAATCACGAGATTCCTTAATTTTTTCGGGTAAACATTGTTTTTTCACTGCTTTCAAATGTTTTTTTAATCTCGTTTTCCCCATGTTTTTTGGATATTTTTCAACAGTATAGTTTTTTTTTTTATATTATATTTCACCGCCTTCTTACTGCACTCCTTTTCTATATGTCCCTGCCGGGTGGGGTTCACACAATTCCTACATAAATCACTTTACTCTATTCTGAACACTTTCCCCCCGTATCAATATTTTGCAAATCAAATATACTCGATTCATCGATCTGAGTGAGTTTTGAGTGGTGCTCCTTCTTCCCTGGCTCATAAATACACACTTTCGAAAGTGAAAAAAATGACAAAATTAAATTATTTATTTTTGTAGGCTAAGGCTGTTTGCCGGGTCCTGACAGTTAGGTAATATAATCACTACACATTGTAAGAAATATATACGGCACCTTTTATTTGTAAAAAATACTCACGAATTCCACAAATTTTGTAACTGCAATTAATTTGTAAAACCAAAATCGAAATTTTGTGAAGCCAAATGTATTAATTTCTTTATTACAATTTTAGTTAAAATCGCTTGTAAATCACAATTTTTAAGTCTGTGAAATAAGCCACTGGTCACCAATTTTCCCGAATAGGGATGTAGGGTAACACAAAAATGGTTTGTCTAATTCTAATGAAAATACAACCATCGTATTATGTATCGTATCCTGAGGGACATAGGCTACAAACATATTACATATTTAAGATGGGGTCTCCATTATTGTCGACACCAGAAAGTGAACATAGTGGATTTTTAGGAGGTTTTCTAATTTTAAATATGTTGTCCAATTCAATTAAAAATGGCAGATCCAAAATGACGAAATAGAAAAAGTACATCATTAGAAAAAAGGAGGCTGAACCGCCACTAAAGGCTTTTCAGAATTAGTAATTCATCACGCCATGCCCAATGGGAAGCTTACATAAAAGCATTTTAATAACCTGTAAGTAGTTAAAAAAAAAACAGTTGTGGAAATATTTTACTTTCCATTTTTAGTATCTTCAGATGTCCTCAGATTGAGAGCAAAGATAACACTCAAAAGCATCTGCATCTTTTCTTTAACTCAATTAACCCTCTGGCAAATGTCGAAATCCCTTAAACCCAAGTGTATTGGGAACTCCTTTTTGGAAGCTATTAAAGGATTATTTCAAATGTATAATTTATTACAGGCTTAAGTTAATGAAATGGAAAATCCTTCCTTTAAAAATCCCTAAACAAGCAGAGGAACTTCTGGAAAAGAGGTGGAAAAATCTCTAGCCTTTGAAAAAACGAAATTCTTTTGCCAGTTAGCATTCGTTCTGTTTTTATAGGCCCTTCCAAATTAAATTATGCCACAGAATTCATTGAAGTGAATAATTGAGAGGGATTCTTAGATTCCAATGCCCTTGGGGAGGTGCCGACATTCACAAAGGCTGATGATGCTTTGATCATCCCTGAAAACATTTAAATTAAGTAGACAGTCCTCAGCCTAGAGAATTCATGTAGTTCGTTTGAATTGTAGAATTTATCTAGGGAAATTGTATTTGGTTTCATTTAATGGAAATGTTTGGATAGTTCTGCATATGGGTACGCCAAAGTGAACTCTTAAAAGCAAGAACTGGTCGATATAATACATATAATAAGCGTAACTAGTGTATTTGAAATATGTATGGAACTCTTAATAACATATTTGTTTCAAAAGTTTTAAATCTCTTCGTTATACAGGGTATTAGGGGAGCGTTAGCGGGATGAAAAATCTTGAGGAGTTGTCCAACAAAGTCAGTTTTTGAGTTATTCGCGATTTTCGCTGTTTTCTAAAAGTACGCAAAATTCCTATTAAAGTATACGCTAATAAGGACGGGTTCAGTATCGTCATTTCCACTGCAATCGGCGTATTTAGGTTCATATTTCAATTGTGAAATTTTTGCAACACCAGACGTTGATCGAGCTTGGAAGTGATGGGAGAAATATACTTGCTACTGTTGTTGACATAAAATAGTCAAACCTTTATAACTCATCATTCTGTTTTCTTTTCTTTATTGGCCACTAGTTCCTGATAACCAACTTAAAGCATGACCATATAGGCACATATTCTTATATCCTTAAGCCAGGGAAAACGATAAAAGTCGCTAGGAGGCAGATTTGTTGGCAACCATCCCGACTTCGGCTTTGCGTAGGGGTGCGTTGTCGTGGTGAAACGGCACCCCAGCTCGCAGTTTGTGTCACTTTTTTTCCTTGGTGGTTTCCCTCAATCTCCTTATTTGGTCTGCGTAGTAAGAGCCTACAATAGACCCTATATTTTCCAAATAATCCACCATAATAATTCCCTCGGAATCCTAAAACACGGACGCCATTATCTTTTTCGCAGAACTTGCGACTTAGAATTTTTTGGTGTCGGTGAGGACGGTCGTTTCTAAGTCATTGGCAGTTGTATAGTCTCAGGATCACAGTGATAGATCCATGTTTCGTCCATTGTAATAAATCGAGTCAAAAATTGGTCCGGGTCAGCCTGGTAATATTCAAGATTTGCCCTTGAATTGTCGACTCGTTTCTTCTTTTCGTGTTAACTCTCTGACTGCTCATATTCAAACTAATGAATTTCCAAAATGTAACCATGCATTTATATGATTTTCTTACCAGTAAATAGTAACAACCTAAGCAGGCCACTACATTTTTTCAATATTGCTGTGACCACTAGAAATAACCGATTATCCTTACTTTTGGATCACCCCTCGTAGTTGTTTAATGTACGTATAAGTTTTGTTTCTACACCCTCTCATTACTTTTTCGCACTTATAGTCTTTATTCCTACGCACTCACGCCCTTTTTTCTTTCTTTTCTCACACACTTGCTTTGCTCTTAACAAGACCACCGAACTCAATCATGCCAGAATTCGTCTTGGCACCTAATCCACTAATTGAATATCCATTCACTTAACTTCTAAATATTTTACAGTCATTCTTTTTATTTGCTTGAAAACCACCAAACTCTATCGCGTCCTTCCATCTGGATCATGTGGTGGGGGATCAATGGAAGTATCCCCGTATCCCACTAGTTACTTCATCCTTTTTTTATCAAAAGAAGCGCGACACTCACTCAATCTCCCGTGCGAGAAAAAAAACTAAAAAGAAATTTCTTTCCACTGTTGGCGGAGAGAGTACTTTACTCTGGCACGAAATGTCAACTCTAATCGTCACGTCTCCCGCTTCTCTCCTCGCCTTATATGAAGGCACGGTACTGCAGATCTAATGCATCACCTGGGGCTCGGGGTTTATAAGAAAAAAATTTCCGTATCCGAAAACTAGCCCGGGGCCCACTCGCTGAGCTCAATTTAAGCGCACTACCCGTTCCACCCTTTTCTCCCGCGTCTACAATTCGTATCAAGGCAACCACCTCACTCTGAGCATTTCAAGTTACGTGGGTACTCGTCGACCAGTAAAGTTAATCCGATTCTTATGGTTATTATCGCAATTCATTGGGCAAGAACACTTTTTTTGCCATCGTTAGAGTACCATGTAGATAGCTTAAATCCAAGTTTTCGACCATCAACCCCTTGCAGATTTTCCGCCATCTTGGATTAAAGGGTGAATTCGTGTTTCGTAAATATCTCATCTTTTGGAAATGCTAGATGAATAATTTAAATAATTTTACAATATTTTTAGGAGAGGTTAACTATCGTCTGACAAACCTATGAAGCATGAGTGACCTCCCCCTTCCTGACCCGTCGCCCCCCTCCCGCACTTCCAGCGTTGTGATGAGGGTTGTAAAAGTTTTTATATTTTTTCTGAAAGTAGAGAATTTCACCTTTCATTTGAACCCTATTTCATACTTCTACTTGCTTCATGCTTGAGGTGTCAAATGACAAAAACTGACACCGTGACGTAACTTTTACCGACTGTTGCACAGTGGGGCAGAATCCCAAAAAGCTGGCCAAAAATCAAATTTTTGAGTTGTGTATATTCGTCTATATACGTTCAGATCTTGTTTAGGGATAGTCCTAGAACATAATACCGAACCGGGCAGGTAAATACCTGCTCTAGGGTCGCCTTGACATCAGTCGACATTCAGCCTCCGTTGAGTACGCACGAAACAAGTGTACCGTGGAAAAATTCTTACCTGGTTGAAGTGCTGCGAAACTGAGGAAACTAGTTCAATTCGAATTCGGTAAAATGGATTCATTTTCTGGAGGTATGTAGAATATATGGTCATGCACAATTATTGCTCATTTTATGTTTGTGATATTTAAATCTCGCGACAAGTAATAGTAAATTTTTTTTTTATATTTATATAAAACCGATTTTTTAATGGAGTTTTTAAAAGGCCTTTGCGCGTCTCGATCTTGTTTCGAGAAGGAACTGATAGTGCACAATGCTAAATATAACATATTAAAAAACTGGCTGCAGCAGACTGCACCTTGAGTAGTGAGACTAATTTTTATGGAAAAACGCGTGGCGCGACATTAAGGGGGTCTTCTAATGTGAACGCATAAATTGTACCTCTTATTAGGTAATCAAAAAAAAAATCGAATTTAATATTGTTCAGTAGGTCTGTCGCTATCGTCCCTACCAAAATTAATCAATTTCATTGAAAAAAAAGGGCTGACTGTAGAAAAAAAAGTTACGAAAATCTTGTTTTTTTTTGTTAAAAATCGTTTAAAAAAAACAAGAAAATATTTTCGAAGATAAGCAATTTTGGTACGGTCGATAACTATTAATAAGTAGAAGAACATATATAAATTTCAAAGCAATCGGTTGAATAGTTTTTTGTTTAGGCCCATGACAATTTTAGAAAATGATGTTTCGAGAAAAATGCGTTTAAAGTTTCAAGAGCAGAATTTTCGTGGAAAATTTATATTTACCCTAATCTGCTATGCCTGGACCACACAATTTCACAATTCACGACAAAAATGTATATACACTATTTCACATATACACAGGTAGGTAATATACTAAAGTTGACCGTCAGAAACTCCGTACGCGCTCAGGTAGAAAAGACCGGTGAAGACAATAGAAATGTAGCAGCTGCAGACCTGGCGCGGCGGCGACTATGCGTTGTTTATTCAATACTAGGAATTTCGGTCTTTTCGAAGTGGTCACATGAGAATACACTCTTAAGTTGAAGGTTCATTCTTGCAGAGAAATCGTAAAACTTGCGAGAATCATAAACCGTACCGTCATTAGGGAAAATTCATAATGTATTAACAGTCAGGGTAGCTGCTTAACTGCTTAACTCTTCCCATTAAAACTGCATTGTCATTAGCAAAAGTAAGGCAGTTTACTTTCAAAGAATAGAGGTGGTATAAATTTATAGTAGCATTAAATGGAATAGACACATTATGAGCAGAAGACAGTTAACAATAATTTTAATACCCCCCTTAACGGAGGGGGTACATTACATTACGAATGTAATGCATTGGTTATTATGTTATAGCGCGTTGGTATATTTTCATATATTTTTACAGAGTCTTCCAAATCTTCAAATCTGGAATTGTCAAGAAAAGATGTTTTCTTTATGGTGAAAGACAATTTAAAAAATGAATCATTGACGCTTTGAAAGATGCAATTTTCAAAAAAACCGGAACAAATGATATAAGTAGACGAAGATGACAAGTTGTTAGGAATGTTATTTGCAAATTTTCGATCGAGATGGGAAGAAGCATATAGAGTCCAAAAAATGTTTCTAAAAGATAATGAAGAATGGTTGAAGGGCACCGTACAATTTTCAAAATTATCCCATACTGAATGCACAACATCCTTTGCTTCATCCAGCGATAGATCAAAGAGGCGAAAGACTCAAGAAGTACGTTCTATTTTTTCTACAGAAGAATTGGCGTATGCTGCTCAAATGAGTTTAGGGAGTTCTGGTCAAGTACATGCTGCTCAAGTTATTAAAGATGTCACGTTAACAACCCCAACGAGAGCCTCAAAATATGTATCTGCTATTCGTTCACAAAATGAAGTAGCTTTAACCCCAGAAGAAGCACTTTCTTTAATGATCGAGAAAGGAGAATCAAAGCGCTATTATCAACTATCAAGAAATGCAGCTAGAGCACATTAATGCAAATTATACCCATCATACCATGAAGTAGAAAAAGCAATAAATCATTATTACCCATCAGTTGTGTACACAAATGTTACTGAGTCGTGCGCACAAATTAAACTACAGGCTTTACTTGATCATACCACATATAGAATTATACAACTTCAGGCTGATGTCATCGATACTCTAAATTCGGAAATCCTGCAAAAATTAGTACTTCACTGTAAATGGGGATGTGATGGAAGCAGCGGTCAAAGTATTTATAAACAAAAATTTACTGAGGATGGAAAATCTGATGAAAGCATTTTTTATACTTCTCTGGTACCTTTACAATTAATACACAAAAATCGCGAGACGGATGAAGCAACTATTGTGTGGAAAAATCCTAGACCATCATCTCCTCGATTCTGCAGACCAATACGATTGCAGTTTGTACATGAAGATGTACAGTTAACACGGAAAGAAGTTACCGACATTGAACAGCAGATTGAGGGTCTTGCACCATACGCTACTGAACAACATGGAAAATACATTTCAGTAACTTATTGTATGTCGTTTACGATGATAGACGGTAAAGTCTGTAACTTCAGATTACATCATTCAAGAAAATGCTCTAGAGAATCGAATATGAGAGACATTTTTAATAGGCTCTTAGTAACATCAGATCCATTTCTCTCGAGCATCAGGAAATTGCCCCAGAGACCGGCAAAATCTCTACAACAGGAAGCTGTACAATTGTTAAAACAACCTGAGGACACCAGACAAGAGACAAGGAACGATTTAGATACTAGTGGGTCAACATCAGAATCCGAATCGAATGATTCGAACATTAGTGAATATGACAGAGATGATTTTTGTTACTAGGAGTAAATAAAGAATTACATAACATATATATGACTTAATCTTTTACCACTTTACCTATATCAAGTTACTCCATAATAAATGCGTAAACTTGAAAAAAAAGAGTAAAATTAAAATTAATTTAGTCCGCCATATTGGAGCCGCCATTTGAATTTTGAAAATCTGACTTCAGATTCGTAATCAGCGACCTCGAAAACCCGCATATAGGTAATTTGGGATTTTTGCCCACGAAATCGGGATTTTGCCCCACTGTGCACCGGCCGGTCCGTTGCGACGTGAAACATCAATGTTGAGCGATGGCGATGTCAAACATCGCGACTTCGATGCTACGAGCAAATAATCGAAGCGACTTATGACATTAGACTTGGCTCTGCGATTCTTTTACTTATCTCTGTATGCAGGCCTATTCGGGTTCTCACCGATACGAGGTGCCCCTAAATTTGAAAGCGAATCGACGGAAATTGAATTATTGAAAAAATTCGTGCTCGTCCCATTTTCGATATATTTAATAAAGTGTTTAGAACTTTTGCAGTACAATATCGATGTTACAGTTCGATGACAATCGGACATCGATACTTAGCTACAGATGTTACATACATCGCGTATGTATCGTATCTGCGTATAAGACCATTCTTTATAAATAAAATATTCGTGCAAGTTTTTGAAAAGAGTCTATGTGCACTAATAAAGAAGAACGCATCTTTATTGTTGAATAAAATTCTTGGGGCGTTAGGGCTATAGGCGAAACCCCGTTAACAAAAACGAGTGATCTGGTTACCTCTTGGTCACTTGGAAACACCAGAAAATTATACTGTTACAAAATTACCTAAAAGGTAAAAGGAAAAATTAATTTATTAAAATACGGCTAACGGAATACCTGTTCTCCCTCGAAGAGCTGAATTCCATTTTGCTTCCGAAGGGCCCTGGGGTGCTGAAGAAATTTTCTTGCTAAAAGAAAAGAAAGCATTAAATTTAGGCGTTAATCAAAGCCCCAGGGTCAACGATCTCACCCACAAGGCCGAAGAAATTTGGTCCGCAGGGTACCGGAAGGACCCGTAGCGGGACAGCGGTTCGCTGTCTCGGCTCGAGAGCTCTGGCATGCTCTCTTGCTAGCGAACCACCGTGTGAAGCAGATCGCGCTGAAAGTTTGGAAGACAAAATTAGTTGATGGTGACAGCATTTAAAAGTGGCCGAACTAAAAGACCGTGGAATAAACTCGAAACATTTATTTTTCCGTTTGCGAATTATTTAGTGCGAATTTTTATCGTGTGTGCACCGAGGAACAGAAAATAGTGCCGTGAGTGCGACAACGTGGGAGCCCCGGACAGTGAACTACCGCACTCAGGACTATAGGAGGACCTCATCATCATGCATCATTCGACCATCAATCTGCAGGCCAATCCACCAAAGGTGAGTACCCTTCGAAGTTTATTTTTCTTTCTGTTGTGTTTTTCTCTGCCCCTGGGAACACAATGGCCCGACTATTTCTTTTTCGCGAGCCCATTTCTTTTGCCGAAATATTCACGGCGAGGCCCCTTAAAAATTCGCATTTGAGCCGCCCTTGCTCGATATTTCAAGCCGTGAAGGCCATTGACCCTTGGAGAAGGGTCGACCAAAAACAAAGCTAAAAAAAGAGACTTTTATCTCTCCAGTAAAGTCGCTGGCTGATCGTTTCGCTTAGCCCACCACCCACGGTACAACACCTACGAGAGCGCGACGTCATCGCTTCACACACATACCGCGAAGAGCCTCTCGCTGTCACCGAGACTGTGCGAACCACCACAAACCATAGGCTGAGCCGGGTTCTCAAAGAAACAAATTTCTAGGATTACTTACCTAAAAATCCGTGTGGCACGCCTTCCTTCGCGGCCCCTTCACTTGAGCCCGACACAGCGGCGCTTGCGGCGTTTCAGCGGCGACACTGCGGTGGTCCAGCGGAGATCCATCGGCGACGCTTTATGGGCCCCTTTGCCCACCTGAAACACCAAACAAAAACACAATCGCTTTCGCGCACAAGACACTGCACTTTCTTGGCAACCACGGCACTACTTCTCCGTGGCGATATTCGCCAAATTCAAACACTCCGCGATAAACAATTGCTGAAAACAAGTACAGTCGCCCGAGGTACTTGTGAGTTCGATTGCCACTGACGGGAAGTAAACAGTGGCCGGCACACACACACTGTGAGGGACACACAGCGCACGTGGGGAAGAGCGCAATTGGCTAGAGCCAAGCAGAGTTCAGCTAAAGAGCGCCACACCGGCCCCCACCACTTCGACCGAGCTCAACGACCTTTTTCTGTGTCCACCTTGGCTAGCGCACAGCGAGAACAACTTTGGAATACGCTAGTCGGCTTTAGCGATGTGTTCTCGCACTGATCTGGGACGCACGGCCCTACTCCGGCAAAAAATAGACGTGGGAAATGCCAGCCCCGTTAAGCAGCCCCCGAGGAGAATTCCCCTATCTCACCGCACGGAAGCCGAGGCTTTGCTGACGGATATGGTACAGCAGGGGATCGTCAGACCGTTACAGAGTGCCTGGAGTAGCCCCGTAGTCTTGGTGAGGAAAAAGGACGGATCCCTCCGGTTTTGTGTGGATTACCGAATACTGAATGCGCTCACACGAAAGGACTCGTACCCTTTGCCGAGGATTGACCTCACGCTCGACGCATTAGGAGAGTCGAAGTGGTTGGCGACACTGGACCTGCAATCTGGCTATTGGCAGGTAGAGGTGGACGAACTTGACCGAGAAAAGACGGCTTTTTCCACCGGAACCGGTCTGTTCGAGTTCACGGTGATGCCGTTTGGCCTGACGAATGCCCCAGCCACATTCCAACGCTTGATGGAGCTGGTGCTCCGAGGACTTCCCTACACGGTCTGTCTGGTATACTTGGATGACGTGATAGTCCACTGCAACACATTCGAGGAGCTGCTTAACCACCTGCAGCTTGTCTTGCAACGTCTCCGGGGAGCAGGCCTGAAATTATCACCGGCCAAATGCCGAGTATGCCGGAAGGAAGTCAAGTTTCTGGGGCACGTCATCACCGGAAAAGGCCTATCAACAGACCCGGATAAAATCTCTGCCGTACGACATTGGCCACGGCCGATGAACAAGACCGAAGTCCAATCCTTTTTGGGACTATGCGCCTACTACTGGTGATTCATAAAGGATTTCTCAGCTATAGCTCGGCCGCTCACTAGCTTAACTGAGAAAAAGGTCAAGTTCGTTTGGACGGAAGGACAGGAGCTCGCGTTTAAGACCCTCAAGGAGCGCTTGACGACAGCCCCGATACTCGCACCACCCAGTGACAGTGACCTGTTTATCCTGGACACTGATGGGAGTCAATATGGCTGGGGCGCAGTTCTCTCGCAGGTTCAAAACGGAGAGGAAAAGGTCGTGGAATACTACAGCAAGACACTGAGCCGGCCGGAGCGTAATTACTGTGTCACCCGTAAGGAGCTGTTAGCGGTGGTAAAGGCGATTGCATATTTCCAGCCTTACCTCCTAGGCCGCCAGTTCCTACTGCGGACAGACCACGCTTCCCTCCGTTGGCTTATGAATTTTAAAGAACCTGAGGGACAGATAGCCATGTGGCTGGAGAGACTGCAGAGTTTCAATTTTGAGATCCAACCTCGCCTTGGCAAGAAGCACGACAATGCCGACGCCCTTTCCCGGCGCCCGTGTGCGGCACAGGACTGCCAGTATTGCGATAGGATGGACCAACAACAACTCGTCGTCTTGCAAGTGGCTGGAGTCCAAGAATACTTGGGGGAACAACAGGATCGCGACGACCATCTGCAACTGGTCAAAAAGTGGCTCAAGGCTGGAGAGCGTCCACCACGTGAAGAAATCACAGCCCTTCTTCCAGCCTACGTTATGCCTACGAGACGATACGGCGTGCCGAATGTTCTCTAATTGCAGCGGAACACACTACCAGGTCCTCGTGCCTTATTGTAATAGAGAGGAAATCCTGAGGCAGCTACATGATAACCGGGGCGGAGGACATTTGGGTATCGACAAGACCACCGCGAAGGTAAAAGCTCTTTATTACTGGCCAGGATGCGCTGAGGATCTGATTAAGTGGTCTCAGCGCTGCACGCTCTGCCAGCAGCGGAAAGGACCTATGCCACGGACTCGAGCCCAGATGCGAGTATGCAACGTGGGAGCTCCGTTTGAACGCGTCGCTCTCGATATTCTCGGCCCATTACCGGTTACTGCGAAAGGTAACAAGTACGTCCTTGTGGTGATGGACTACTTCACCAAGTGGCCTGAAGCTCTCGCCCTCCCAGATCAGACAGCGGAAACTGTCGTTGAGGCGCTGATTGAGCATGTCTTCTCTCGGTTCGGCCTTCCCCAATAGATCCATTCGGATCAAGGCCGAAACTTCGAATCGACCATCTTCAGGGAGGTCCTGAAAAGATTCGGAATAGAGATGACATTGACAAGGACGACTCCATTACATTCGCAGTCCGACGGAATGGTGGAAAGGTTCAATCGAACCATCTTGGACTACCTAGCCAAATATGTGGCCGAGAATCAGCGAGATTGGGACCAGCATCTGCTATTCTTTCTGCTCGCCTACAGGCCAGCGGTGCATAACACCACCCAGAATACCCTGGCGATGCTCAATTTCGGGAGAGAGCTCCGGCTACCAGTCGATCTGTACTTGGCCCCGCCCTCTAGCCAGTACTCGGCCATAGAGTACCTGCAGGTACTCGAAAATCGACTGGAGACTGTCTATAGATTCAACCGACAGCATCTGCATCTGGCCAGCCGCCAGATGAAAGACCGGTACGACTTATCGACGAGGGCGAATCCGTTTAAAGTAGGAGACAGGGTCCTACTTTATAACCCGAAACGGCAGAAGGGAATGTGCCCAAAGTTGCAAAGGGACTGGGAAGGACCGTACCAGACCCTGGTAATGCTGAACTACATGACCTATCGGATAAAGCACGAAGCGAAGGCAAAAACCCAAGTAGTGCACCGGAATAGGCTGATGCCCTTCCATCAGTCTGACTAAACCGGACCGTCTGGTCTCTTTCGGTGTTGGGACCACGCTTAGGCGTGAAGTCCAGGAAGACCCAGACCGCACTACTTGACGCGCCGTAGGAACTGCCGCTCTACTAAAGCCTCCTCGACCAGGCAATCCGGACCCACCATCGGCCGAGAGGAAGCCAGCTCAATGCGGGACCATCAGGACCAGGACCGGGACCTCAGGAGAGACGGAAGTACCTACCACCCAACCCAAAGGCTGCTAAAAAATATTTGGAGTTTCATGCGGCAATGCGAGGTGACGATTCACCGCCGCAGGAAATACAAATAAATGGAGCCGAAACAAAATTAAAAAATTAAAAGGGTTGAACTTAAAGCGACTTAAAGGGCTAAGAAAATAAAAGAAAACGGCTGAAAAAGAAAAAAAAGGCTAAGAAATGGCAGCTGCGAATCAAAAGCGAAAGGGCCAAATAACTTTCCTTCGCCAATGATGGCAGCTGGGCAAAATTAAAATTAAACTAAAGAAAAACTATCGGAATGGGTACTCACCTGTTCGTCGCGTTCGATTCCGCGTCGCAATTATCCGCGTCGGGCGAGTGGGAGGCGTCTGGTAAACAAACCTCCTGTGATCCAGGATCACTTTGAGCCGGCCGAACTCGATTTAAATTCCCTCGGCGCGTCACGGGCGGAAATGCCACCGGCTCAGGTGATCCCCATCGGAATCCTGCGAAGTCCTGGCCAGATGATTCTCTGAAGGCGAAGAGGCCGAGCACACCACCAAAACAAGAAAATACGGTTCCTTGTGGTGAGGCGTAAATTTGGGCCTTCTTCTGCGCTTCCAGCAGAGCAGAAGGAACCCTTTCATCTGCCCCCCCCCCCCCCCCCCCCCCCCCCTCCACCGTCAACACTACGGCCTTTCCGAGGTCCGCAAGGCTATCGGAGTCGAGGACGACTCCCTGTTTTCGTGGGGGGCAGTGTTACAAAATTTCCTAAAAGGTAAAAGGAAAAAATTAATTTATGAAAATACGGCAACCGGAATACCTATTCTCCCTCGAAGAGCAGAATTCCATTTTTCTTCCGAAGGGCCCTGGGGTGCTGAAGAAATTTTCTTGCTAAAAGAAAAGAAAGCATTAAATTTAGGCGTTAATCAAAGCCCCAGGGTCAACGATCTCACCCACAAGGCCGAAGAAATTTGGTCCGCAGGGTACCGGAAGGACCCGTAGCGGGACAGCGGTTCGCTGTCTCGGCTCTAGTGCTCTGGCTGGCTCTCTTGCAAGCGAAACACCGTGTGAAGCAGATCGCGCTGAAAGTTTGGAAGAAAAAATTAGTTGATGGTGACAGAATTTAAAAGTAGCCGAACTAAAAGACCGTGGAATAAACCCGAAACATTTATTTTTCCGTTTACGAATTATTTAGTGCGAATTTTTATCGTGTGTGCACCGAGGAACAGAAAATAGTGCCGTGAGTGCGACAACGTGGGAGCCCCGGATAGTGAACTACCGCCCTCAGGACTATAGGAGGACCTCATCATCATCCATCAATCCGCAGGCCAATCCACCAAAGGTGAGTACCCGCCGAAGTTTATTTTTCTTTCTGTTGTGTTTTTCTCTGCCCCTGGGAACACAATGGCTCGACTATTTCTTTTTCGCGAGCCAATTCCTTTTGCCGGCGAGGCCCCTTAAAAATTCGCATTTGAGCCGCCCTTGCTCGATCATTCGAGCCGTGAAGGCCATTGACCCTTGAAGAAGGGAAATAAACAAAAATCAGCCGGTCCGGTCCACTAAAAACATAGCTGAAAAAAGAGACTTTTATCTCTCCAGTAAAGTCGCCGGCTGATCGTTTCGCTTAGCCCACCACCCACGGCACAACACCTACGAGAGCGGACGTCATCGTTTCACACACATACCGCAAAGAGCCTCTCGCTGTCACCGAGACTGTGCGAACCACAACAAACCATAGGCTGAGCCGGGTTCTCAAAGAAACAAATTTCTAGGATTACTTACCTGAAAATGCGTGTGGCACTCCTTCCTTCGCGGCCACTTCACTTGAGCCCGACACAGCGGCGCTTGTGGCGTTTCAGCGGCGATACTGCGGTACTCCAGCGGCGATCCATCGGCGACGCTCTCTGGGCCCCTTTACCTACATGAAACACCAAACAAAAATACAGTCGCTTTCGCGCACAAGACACTGCACTTTCTTGGCAACCACGGCACTAAAAAATTTAAAAAAAACGAGTAAAATTAATATTACAAATTTCTGTTTTTTTTGTTAATATCAATTTTAAAATACTTTTACGATGATTTTGCTCTAATTTAACTCCTAAATCGTAAGCAATAACCTCGAAAACCAAATTACATGCGATTTCACTTCATATTTTCAACGTATGAACAGTTTAGTCCGCCATATTGGATCCGCCATTTTGAATTTTGAAAATCTGACTTCAGATTCGTAATCAGCGATCCCAAAAACCCCCGAGTAACCACTTGGTTTTTTTTGCTTGAAATTATAATCGGCTAGAAATAACAGTTTCGAGACCCCTTTTTTTTACAAATGGCTAAATTTTGAAGGGCTTACCAGGAACCGAAAGAGGGCATCACGCAAAACACTTTGATGTACATATTATATTTTATTTTACTACGAAAACTTCCTTGAGCTTTTATACATTAAATATTGAAAAATATCAGTTATTTTCGGTCCCTGGTTCCTTTTAATATAGCACACATTTGAAGGCGTATGTTGAAATGCCGCGCATTAATTGTCTCATGTGAACCAAATAATAGCATAAAACAACATAATGAAATATTCCAGAATAGGGCCAATAAATAAGTGGTAAAATTTATTTCAATTATCCCTAAAAGCTGAGTCTATAAAAGAAAACAAATAAAGGTTTCATATATGTACGCCGCCGTACCTTTAGCAAAATATTTCATGGCGCCTATAATTAACCTATAATTGGTACCGCATTAAAAGTTCTCTGTCATAAGCAACACGCACAATTTTCGCCCAACGTGCTAACACATAAAAATTATGATTTAGCGTATATCCTATCAAATGGCGGTAAAATAATAGCTTTTTTTATTACCTGATCAAGTCCACCAAAGAAGTGACAGGGCACAAATTAGAATTTATCTTAATGTAAAAAAGGTCTATCTGTCTTCGTTGCACCCCCCTGAATAAGAAATACTCGTCTCTATTTATACTGTGATTGCGCTATTAGTCATGTGATTTTGCACACCAGTAAATGGAAACGTTTAATTGATTGCAATTAATATTTCCTGAGGGTGTACCTGGAGAATTATCGCTGTTATTTGCTCGCAACCACTTGTGACATTGCCAACAATATTTCATTCATCCTATTAGCGGGCTTGGCTTTTCTTGAACCTTACAGGGATCCTGTTCTTTTGAACGTCGATTGATAAATAGTTTTACGGAAAGTTGCGAACTCAAAATCTCTTATAAATTATTATAAATAAACTAAAAGCTATAAAGTCACGTGGAGTAGAATTAGGACGCCACAGTATAGAAATCAAAATATACAAAAATCGATTTAAAACACCGTTTCATCCAAGAAATTTGTTTATCAGGGTTCTAGCTAATCCTCTCGATTCAGAATTAGATACTCCATAAATTTGGGATAAAATTCGAGGATTATCAAGCTTTCGCGGTGTTCGCTTCAGGGTGTGACATAGTAGGCTGAACAGGTTGTAGCTATTGTAACGAAAAGATGAGAGCTCCTAGTTCACGGCTTTGTACTTTATTAGCTTCTTAACAAAAAAACGTTTTTAAAGAGATTAAATAATGAAACGATCCATCAGATATTTGCGGATTAGTTGGTTTAAATTGTCTTGTTTACGCTTATTTGAATCTATCCTGATGGAATAATTAAATTATTTTTAAATTTTTCGAGATGAGGAAAATAAATCAGCCATATAATATTATTATTGGAAGAAACTATTTCATCTTTTTATTGAAATGTTTCACTTTTGGGCAGATAATTATTTAACCCAAAGTGTAAGAACTAATTTTCCAGTCATCTTTAGTTTTATTACATTTAATGTGTATGAAAAGAACATGAGTATAAGTTTATCTGAATTTCATCTTATTCGACTGATTTTGAATTAATTCCTACATTCTTACATGTTATAATATAATATGTTGGTATATTTTAAAGCCATTCTTTACAATCGAAAATTCAGGCTGCCCCGATTGCCTTTCCAATTTTATAAGAATGTAAAACTGTGTTTTATGCAACAACTTGAATTGTTGAAAACATGTCAACCTTGATCACTTCCATTCATTTCGGTAATTTCACCGTATCGCTGTGGCATTTTTAGTAAGTTTGTGCTTCTAAATAATTCTTTATACTAAAAACAGATCTATGTATCTACAATGAAGAGTAAAAATATACAAATCATTACTAAGAGCTGGCGAACGTTTGCTTCAAATTTTTCTCTAATACACTATAATAAAATCACCGGTCCTAAAACCACCCTTTTATTTTATTAAATCACAAAAAAAAATTAGCGGCGTAAAATTAAAGTATACCTACATTGACATTTTTACACACTATTTTAGATACCTTTTTTAGTAAAAAAATTATTTCTAGACGTCTCAGGTATAAGTTCAAGTCATCGTCAGACAAGTCTAAAATTGTACTACTTTTTATTGTAGCAAAATGTTTTAACCTAGTCGGTTTTTGTCTTGGGTTGGATGTTTTATTCATAATCTCTGTTTTTTTCTATAAGAAATTATAAGTTTGATATACACAGGTTGGAAAAGTTATAAGAAATCAAAATGTGAAAAAACCCAAAAATAGTCGAATTTTTGTTTATTATCTCTACAATATAACTCGAGAACAATTGATTTTAGAGTAAAGTTCAAAAGAGGAAAAAGTTTTATAATGAAATTTCACATAAGATTGACAACTGAGGAATGACAATATGCAGTATTAATGTTAAAATAGGTAAAAAATAATTTCTTTGTGATTTTTCTTCTACAAATAAAGCGCACACCCGGCAATAGCCTTATATCCGAAAGATCAGAGAAAAACCGTTTTATTTTCAGGAGTTATTTTTATTTATTTATTTACTTCGGAATATAACATATAATATTTCATACAATAAAAAATCGTATAGTTAGTGCCGGAATCTATGTTCATTCAACTATGATATTGTTATGTAGTCTAGCAGAATTAATCAAGGCGCCCGGTCGGGCGCCGTGTTGATAGAAAAAAAAAAAAAAAAAAAAATTTTTTTTTCGTGCGCCCGAACAAAGACTTATTACGCGAATGTGAGAGAAAATGTCGTTATTTTCGGTGTTTTAATTCTCATTGATGATATCCAAGACATTTTGGAAAATGTCGATAACGTATTCGACAGAAATCCAAAAGTTATCTTAGCAAAAAAAATTTCAATCAATTACGTCGCGGGGTTCAGAAGTTATTCGTGTTTCTTTAAATAAAAAACTTTAAATAATTATTCAGTGTGCGACGATTCTTCAGACATCCGCTACTTCCGGTTGCGATGTATTGCGATGTCTGCACGAATTTACTCTATCGAATTCAGTGTGCGATATATTTTTCAGCCATCCGCTGCTTCCAGTTGCGATGCTGCACGCCTTTACTCTATCGCATATAATAGGCGAAGTCATCACACCGAACTTTTGAATATTCATCATAAACAATCGTTAAAAACAAAAATGCTAATATCTCGGAAACCGTTGCTCGTAGACGATTTTTAATGAAAATTTTATCCCCCACCGGAACCATCACTTTAACCGGAGGAAGCATATAGAACCCATTGGCATTTCAAAAAATGTAATATTACTAACTTTAATTATTCAGGAACCGTTAAAAACAAAAATGCTAATATCTCGGAAACCGTTGCTCGTAGACGATTTTTAATGAAAATTTTATCCCCCACCGGTACCATCACCTTAACCGGAGGAAGCATATAGAACCCATTGGCATTTCAAAAAATGTAATATTACTAACTTTAATTATTCAGGAACCGTTAAAAACAAAAATGCTAATATCTCGGAAACCGTTGCTCGTAGACGATTTTTAATACGCTTTTATTAGCTTCACTTGACCCACTTCCCGGTCTTCGATTAGGATGAAATTTTGCACACGCTCTGAGTTCTGATGACAATACATGACTAGATAAGAAACGTCATTACAAATCCAATATGGCGGCCTCCCCAAGATGGCGGACTGGCTGTTTGAAATGCACCCCCATGATATGGGTATCAAATGAAAGGGTTTGCTGTCAGGAATACGAAAAAAATAGTCACGTGACTTAAATCCAACATGGCGGACATCCAAGATGGCGGACAGGCTATTTGAAATGCACCCCCATGATATGGGTATCAAATGGAATGGTTTGCTGTCAGGAATACGAAAAAAATAGTCACGTGACTTAAATCCAACATGGCGGACATCCAAGATGGCGGACAGGCTATTTGAAATGCACCCCCATGATATGGGTATCAAATGAAAGGGCTTGCTGTCATGAATACGAAAAAAATAGTCACGTGACTTAAATCCAACATGGCGGACATCCAAGATGGCGGACAGGCTATTTGAAATGCACCCCCATGATATGGGTATCAAATGAAAGGGTTTGCTGTCAGGAATACGAAAAAAATAGTCACGTGACTTAAATACAACATGGCGGACATCCAAGATGGCGGACAGGCTATTTGAAATGCACCCCCATGATATGGGTACCAAATGAAAGGATTTGCTGTCAGGAATACGAAAAAAATAGTCACGTGACTTAAATCCAACATGGCGGACATCCAAGATGGCGGACAGGCTATTTGAAATGCACCCCCATTATATGGGTATCAAATGAAAGGGTTTTCTGTCAGGAATACGAAAAAAATAGTCACGTGACTTAAATCCAACATGGCGGACATCCAAGATGGCGGACAGGCTATTTGAAATGCACCCTTATGATATGGGTATCAAATGAAAGGGTTTGCTGTCAGGAATACGAAAAAATAGTCACGTGACTCAAATCCAATATGGCGGACGTCCAAGATGGCGGACAGGCTATTTGAAATGCACCCCCATGATATGGGTATCAAATGAAAGGGTTTGCTGTCAGGAATACGAAAAAAATAGTCACGTGACTTAAATCCAACATGGCGGACATCCAAGATGGCGGACAGGCTATTTGAAATGCACCCCCATGATATGGGTATCAAATGACTTCTTGAGAGTGGGCACTATACAAGTATGCTGCGAGATAAAAATAACTGGGTCGAAATTGACGACTTACACGTTACGAGAAAATTCTGCCCTTACAAAGCTAAAGGGGTTTATATTCTGCTTCTTCAGCAACAGTCAGTCACTCAATAAAAAAATTAGTGGAAAAAAATGTTCGGGGGCGATTTACATAACAACAGACGAATATTCATATCCTTAAGCTGACCTTATCAGAGCCGGCTTGATTATAGACATTGCAGTATTATATGATATGATGCAAAGGCGAGCGTAGCGAGCGGGATTTTTTTGGGTTTTTTCAAAAGACATGACCTTAATTAAAGGCAATTTTAAGACAATTTTAAGTTTTGTTTCTTTATATGTTATAGTCGCCATTTAAATCGCCGCAAATTGGCGCACAACAACTTTGCTGACATTTGGGAAGGAAGGGGGTAGGTGGAAGTTCAAACCTCAAAACCGCTCCTGTGTACGCGCCCGCCATATACGTTAATAAGAAAAAAGTGACTCCTGCTAAAAACGTCACTAATTAATTATTAATTAATTAATATACTCTATAAATCGACAACAAAAAAAACTGATATCCCTCAAAAAAAAAAATTGAAATTTTTCTAAGAAGAAGTGTTGATAGGAAAAAACGGCTCTGGCAAACATTTCTTGTACGAAAGACCTTAAATATAATATGAAGACCTTATAAATAATAAAAATCCAGCAACAAAAAGAACTGATATGTGCGAATATTACAAGAATATAAGATTTTCGCTGATAAGTGGGTTGGAGGAGGAGGATGCATTACACGTCAACACGAGAGAGACAGCAAAAGAAACCAACGATTCTCTTCAAGAATATCAACAGCCCGCTTTTGCGTACAGATACATACTTGTTACAAAATAAATTCTGAAATTAAAAGTGTTTAATTTGATTACTTTTGTCACATCCCTTAAAACTAACACTTTGAACTCTGACATCATATAAGCCCTGCCTACTTACCTACAGGCGGGCGGTAGGTACTGGCAGACCTACGGAGTTATATGTTTTTTTATCTAATTTTCCTTTTTCATTGCTATTATTTTATCAATTATTCTTTCTTTCATTTTATCGCGTCAAAACATAAAGTCTACGACAAATAAAATGTTGTTCTCTTATTTTCAACTTTTATTGTTATTTAATCAATTAATTTAATAAAATTCTTTATTTTATTGTGTCAATTAAAAGTTTTTTGGAAGTACTGTCAGTGCTGTTGCAGTTTATCTGTTAAATGGTCACGCTTGAAATACTTTAAAATATATGCTTGCCTCTCTCGGTATCATTTTATACCTTTGTGGGCTCCTTCCTGAGCGTACTTATTCTACGTACGATCTAAATTTTTAGGTTTCGCTAAAAGCGGGCTGTTGATAGTCCTGAAGAGAATCGTTGGTTTCTTTTGCTGTCTCTCTCGTGTTGACGTGTAATGCATCCTCCTCCTCCAACCCACTTATCAGCGAAAATCTTATATTCTTGTAATATTCGCACATATCAGTTCTTTTTGTTGCTGGATTTTTATTATTTATAAGGTCTTCATATTATATTTAAGGTCTTTCGTACAAGAAATGTTTGCCAGAGCCGTTTTTTCCTATCAACACTTCTTCTTAGAAAAATTTCAATTTTTTTTTTTGTGGGATAGTATATTACGATACAAGGGCGCTTCGCTCGTGCGTCTAACACCGCCATCGTGGGCAATCGGCTACTTACCGCACCGTGGTTAATTGATGATTTACCCCGCACGTGCGCTGAAAAATTACTTAAGACTAATACTACTGCTACAATTTAAAAGAACGTAGCTCTAGTATTAGGGGATTTTCTGAAAATGTGCATTTTTAAAAAAAATTTTTTTGCGAGTGTGTTATCCTTTGTGTCTATAAGTTCTATTTCAGCAAGACTGTGCAATTCTAGGGTGCAGAAGTACCATGGCAAATTAAGAATCATCTTAAGGATTTTATTGTGGACGGTCAGTAATTTTATAGCATGAAGGCTTGAAAAATGACTTTATAGATAAGCAGCTTATTTTCCAAATTGAGGGCCGACAATCTGTTGAGGATTGGGGATAGTATTTTGATTAATATGTTGGTTTTATTTATGATTGTAAAAATGTGTTTAAAATATGTGAGGGTTTTATAAAAAGTGATACCCAAGTATTTAGCAATGTCAGTCAGGGAATATTGCATCCGTTTAGATTTATAGTATGGTCCGGTAAGAAGCGTGGATGTCTTATGGGTGTAAAGAACATAGCTTGTGTTTTGTTTACATTAATTTTTATCTTCCATTTATGAAAATAACTATAGAGAACCTCAAGGCATCTCTGTATGTTAGCGCAAATGCTTCGCAAATCTTCATTGGTGGTAAAAATAGCTGTGTCATCAGCAAAGATAGATGAACAGCAATTTGGTAAATTTGGGAATATATATATGTATGTATGTATATATATTATATAAAACTGGTCCCAACACAGATCCCTGAGGGACTCCTGATGGGATATTTGGCTTGTGGAAGATTCAGAGGCAATATGTACTCTGTACGGACGATTACGTACGAAACTACAGACCAGGCGTGTAACATGGATGGGAAAGCAAAAAGCTATTATTTTGTATAATAAGGCATCATGCCATACTGAGTCAAAGGGAAATTGATTATCGAGAAGTACAAGTCCTGTAGATCTATTTCGCGTAAGATTTTCTTTGACGTGCCTAGATATTCTCAGAACGGGTTGTGTAGTATTGTGCCCTGTTCTAAAACCAAATGGTTCGTTCGGTAGCAGCTTATTTTCTTCAATAAAAACCACTATTTTAATCTTTATGACTTTTTCTAATATTTTAGCAAAATTACTTAATAGGCTAGCCTATAGCTAGATGGATCATCGACGTTTTAATATTGGGACTACTTTGGCTATTTTCCATGATTTAGGATAGTATTGAAGCTTAAGGCAGGAGTTTATAATAAATATAAGATATACAAGACCGCCCTTTGGTAGACATTGGAAACCTATGTTAGGTATACCATCTAGCACAGGGGCCTTGCCTATTCGGGAACCCTTTACTATGTTTTTAATCAGTTTAGGGGCGAACATACCAGCCCTACTCATTACAATATTGCATGGGGTCTAGCTGAGACAGAGATGTTTCGACTTGTGCTTCCGTCAGGGGATCGCTGAGGTTTGCGGAAACTGTGAAATTCGATGAAAATTGTTGCGAGAGTAATTCCGCCTTTTCTTTGCAGGTAATTTATCCACGATAATAAGCTTTTAATACGGGTAAAGCGGCTCCTTTATTCTTAATTATTTTTGTTTGGTTTGTCTTCTTTACCTGATCTGCTTGATGAATTAATTTTTTCGTTATATTCTAAATTTAACATGGAAGCACTTGCATTAGTTTGATTTGAATTTGTTTCCTCATATTTTGCTAAAGGAAGACTTTTAATGGCATGTCGTCAGAGACCACTAAAAATTCTCTGGTACAACATCGATTTCTAATACATTTAAGTTTTTCTTTCTATTACACTATGATCATATTTTAAATAATAAATTACAAAAGATACAGTTTCATATTCTTATTGACACAATAAAAAGAAAAATTCCTGATTGGTAAAAAAACATAAGAATGAATTGAATTATTAAAGATAGCATTCCGCGAAGATAAAAGGAAAAATTAGGTTAAATTTAAATCCATGTTTGACATAAGTTTAGTCTGAAATTTGGAGTGAATTTCAAGTAGCCTTCTATTAGGTGCTTTCTTTTCAATTTTGTATAAATATGTTGAAAAGTGAAATGGTACTGTGAACTATCGTCAAATACATAAAATGACTTTAAAGGTAAGACGATGGCTTCAACCACATATATTTCAAGGGCAACTGCATAAGCATTTTATCAATTACCAGAGAAATATTGTGTAATTGCTGTCTTGTTCGAGTCAACGGCAATGATAAATGGTTGGTTTTTTTCAATATCGAATTGCTCTTTAGGAGTATTCGACAACAAAATAAATAATTAGTACAAAACGACGGCCAAAGATGTAAGGCAAAAATACTTATATATTCAAACTTAATCTATTTATCCACAGAAGTTTGAAAGTTTCCATGCTTTTTGGACTTACGGCCACTACGACCACTGCGAATTTTGTAACATTCCTCCTTGGAAATTTACCCCCGGTACCCACTTAACTTTCATGTTTTCTTATGCCTAAATCAAAATAATCCAGAGAGAATAATTTCCAAACTCAATAACAGCGGAAACACTTGTTCATACTCAAAATGAAATCCATTTCCATACGGAAGCACAAAACAGCATGGAAAATATTGAAACTAACTTAAGATCAACACTTCCGCCTTCTACAAACCCACTTGAAGCTCGCGAAGAAAATGAGATTGTAACAGACCAGATTATCAGACCATCTCCCCATTTAACCTTTACCCCTACAATTGCGATTACTTTACCGAGTACTTTTAGGCAACAAATTATATTACCGGAAATGATAAAACCATTTTCTAAAGCGGGGCCAAGAAAAAACACGACACGCAATAATAGGAAAAGGTTGTCTGCCATTGTAACTGACACTCCCGGAAAAAAAGTTGGAAGAGAAAGAGGGTAATACAAAGAAACCAAAAATTATTATTAAGAAAATGACCACAAAACAGTCCATGAAAACCCTTAATAGAAAATCAAGAAAAATTCAATTCCGTACTGCAAGATGAAGTAAAAAAAGGTTGTTCTAAGCAAAACAAACTATAAAACAAATAAAAATAGTGATGATTGCGTACTTTGCAGCAAATCATATGTTAACAGTGATCAAGATTGGTTTCAGTGCAAAATTAGCTCTGATTGGGCTCATGAATCCTGTGGCTATAAGGGGAAATTTAATTTCTTTTGCAAGACATGTTTCTAATGTTAAGTAAATTACATTATATATTCCAAAGATCCTAAAGAGTCTGAATCTTAAACTTAAGCTAATAGATAGTTAAGACTTTGAAGCTCAAAGTGAGCAATATTTATTTTTGAAGTTCTTAAAGATTTAACGATGTTGTTTTTGATAGAAGAGATTATTTGTAATTTTGTTTATTTTTCGGGATTGTTATCGGCCTCTAATATGTCAAGATTAAACTGTTTGTTAGAATTACTTGAAATGACTGATAGAATTAAAAATTTCTTAAAAATGTCATTAGTTTTTAAAAAGGAATTGTTAGAATTGTCTTTTTGTTTTTTTTTAATAGTGTAATTATTATTATTTTAAATAATTTTCACAATTACACTTCATAATATAGACTGGCTCTTTCATAAATTAGTAGCTCTTTCAATACCGAAATGTTATGAAAGAGCCAAAATCCACATTTTTTAAAAATTAATATTTCGTTAATTTTTTTATAGTGTTCAAGGTTTTTTCGTATGAAATTACCTACTTTTATAAATAATAATTAGAGAAAAAAATCATCATTTCTTTCATTAAAAGTATATTTTTTTGCTCCGTTTAGTAAACTGGCTCTTTCTTGCCACTTCTCCCCTAAGACGTATGTATATGGTTTGTGTCAATAGAGGACACGCATTTGAGCAAGGACAGATTCAAACCCATTTATATTAAATGAGAAAATTTTAATCCTTTTGGATTAATATATATAGTAATATATTATATGTATATTTTTGAAAATATTAGTATTAACATTTATTCCTAGAAGAATACAAAGGCTTATCAAATGACGCACAAAATTCTATAAATATGGGATGCAACAGAATCTTTAAGTTAAATTTATAAAATCAGATCTTACTGTACTTAATACATTCATTTAAATGAAAGCTAAACTTTTAACCCCATTTTTTTAAATTTTTTAGTAATATTTGTGAAAAATTTACATTTTATCTATAGCGATGTAAAAAAACTGCTTTAAGCTGTAATGAAGAATACAAAATATCGCCAAATTTTCGACTGTGATATATATATAATATGTATGTATAAAAGTTGTTTTTATAATATAATCTTACACACAGGCCAAATAAATTAAATTAAAGTCGGTCGGGCAAAGTATTGCAATATAGTCCAGTCGGCATCTGTTCAAAAAGGGCTTATGTGGGCTTTTTTGACCCACAACGGAAATTTTTTTTGGAATGTCTCCGGAAGGTTGTTTGGAATGGGAATTTCGATATGCAGCAGTTCAAAACCCTGTGCTAGAATGTATTTGGCGCTCAGCAAAATTTCAAAATTTGCAAAAATGCTAAATGAAAAGAGATATCTTGTTCTGCTTTGTGCCATTGATTTTCCGATAACTTTAAATTTCTCGAGCCACATTATCAGAATCATTAAACGTTTTCTTCGGTTTCTGTTGAGGAATTTTCTCGCCCTTGAACCGCGAAAGATTTGTTTTACCAAATTGCAGAAACATATTCCGACAGAAAATTTTATTGTGCATGAATTCACTTATATTAATTTTCAATGTGGATACGATACTTACCGAGATATTCGGGCTAAGAGGTAAAAAAAGATATCAATTTTTTCACTCTAAGACTTTTCCTGAGTCTAACATAAGTTTTCGGACTGGCGTATTTCGAAACTCTAATTTCAAACAACCTTTCGGAGACATTCAACAAAAATTTCCGCTCCTGCTTGGAAAAGCCATCCCAATACAGATTGCGCCTGGACTAATATTGTATTATTCTGACATGAAGCCCATTGATTGGCACTTGTAAGAATTTCGATGCAAAAAATTGTATATAAATATTTGGAGAACACCAACAATTTGAAGTATTTAATTTATTTATTGCTGTAAGCTTTACAGAACGTAATGAAAGCACAGGAAGGTGGCATCCAGAATTTTAATTAGACTCCCTTCACCTTTTAGACCCATCTTATTGCAAGTTTTGCGGATCTCAGCAACCCCAAACATGTTGAACCGGCGCAATTAAATTTTACATAGATACCACTGAAAGAAGCAATTCGAGTGGTACAGTAATTATGAGCTTGCACCCTGTTAGCGTTACGTGATTTTGTACCGTTCATTCTTGAAGCATGAGAAGCTTATAAAAAAATTTCGGAAACTAGAACTCTTGAGACGGTTGGATTAACCCTTTTGTACGGCGAACGGGTATGAAACTGCAAGTGAAAGATAATATTCTCGTTCGTCGTAATCGCAAGGTTTAGCAGTTTTAATGAGTTGCACTTTAAGGGTTTATCATTGGCAAGAACGTAAGATATAAGGTGTTTTCCTGTGTGCTCGGTGCCAATGAAGGAAGAGAAAACTGCTGAAGGCATGGAGCTAAAGATAAGACAAACATTGATGCAGGGCATATGCTTCTCATTTTAAGGATTAAACTTTCTTTGCTGCGGGGAATATGCGGGATTACGGAAGAAGCTACACGGTGAAATTTTATTGCTTCAGCTAGAAGAGTATTTAATTTATGCTCTTTTACCTATCTAACCTGGAAAACTTAGGTTGCTGTCATACACTTTGCAGTAGAAATCTTTGTAGTTGTTTCTTGCACGATCATAAATGCAATGTAACATCTTACGAGAAATCGTTCGTTTTCTGAAAGTTTGAAGTTGAATAAATTAGAAGTGAGACCTCCACAGTAGGTTCCTTCACTCTCCTATTTATAAAATTATTAGGATAACCGAGTGCTAAACATAATTTAATACCACTATAAGATATAAGCAGAAATAATTACATGAAATTTTGTTTATTTGTTTAATACAATATGATCAAGAGTTAAAGAAAGTATCTTATGTAAGTATCAATTCCCAAACGGTTTAACAGTTTTACACTTTAATTTTACTCTAATTGTTAACAGTGTGCCAGTGTGTGGTTAGAATGGTTTATAATCTGCAAAAAAAATATTCTGGCGGTCAAGAGAGGTGACACTATTGACACTATTGCTCTTGTTCAAAAGGGTTTGAAAAGAGGTATTCCTGTAAGTAATTAGAAATAAAATGTAATTCCCTCTGCATTCCGCGAGGGTGAGATGTGCACGAACGTTGCATCAACCGAAGTTCCTGACGACCCAATCTTTGATGATAATACCCTTGACGAAGACACTGTTCCGCTGAACCAGATGTTACTATTAACGTAACTCTTGACACGACTTTTGACAAATGGCGGATTTATGGCCTAAATTCGCATCAACTGCCTCTAGAGACACCCGATCTCTTTGAATACTGATGTATGGGGCTTTTAAGGTTGCTCATCACAAACCTGGTGTCAGAAATGTCAAATCTAGTAGCAACCAGTCATTATTGAATCAAAATACAGACTGATAATAAACATTGAAAACGACTCTGAAATTGACTTTCTTGGTCACTGATTATCAATTTTACAGATTATGGCCGCCATATTGATGCCGCTATCTTGATTTCTGCAAAGGCGCATACGAATTTGTATAGTTCCGAGTTCAACCTCCAAACTAAGTCCTCATGCGTATTTGTCGTGGCTCCAAATTTTGGCGGCAGCCTTGATCCGGTTGACGTGGAATATCCGATATTCAATATTTTTGTAAATCTCTGCACATTTCCACCTTTCGCTAGTATTTACTTAAACATTAGGTAGGTGATAAAAATCCTTAGATTCCCTTCTCAATCCTCCCTGTAATAACTCTTTACCCCTTTACGTTAAGGGGTTATTCTCATGTGACCACTCCGAGAAATCGATTTTTTTTTAATTTCATATTTCGATAGTAAAACCTATTGAATATATGGTGTGAAAAATTCAGACCGAAATTCCTAGTATTAAATAAGTTACAACTCATTATCGCCGCCGCGCCAGGTCTGCAGCTGCTACATTTCTATAGTTTTCACCGGTCTGTTTTACCTGCGTACGGAGTTTCTAACGGTCAACTTTAGTATATTACCTACCTGTGTATATGTGGAATAGTGTATATAAAGTTGTGTCGTGAATTATGAAATTGTATGGTCCAGGCATAGCAGATTAGTGTAAGTATAAATTTTCCACGAAAATTCTGCTCTTGAAACTTTAAACGCATTTTTCTCGAAACATCATTTTCTAGAACTTAGTCCTAACAAAAAAATAATCAACCGATTGCCTTGAAATTTATATATGTTCTTCTACCCGTTAATAGTTATCGTCCGTACTAGAATTGTTTATTTTCGAAAATATGTTCTTTTTTTTTTTAACGATTTTTACCAAAAAAAACCAAGATTTTCGTAACTTTTTTTCTACAGTCCGCCATTTTTTTTCTTTTCAATGAAATTGATTAATTCTAGTACGGACGATAGCGACAGATCCACTGAACAATAATCCATTCGATTTTTTCATTTCGGATAACATGACCAGCCGCTATTACCATGACCCGTGACCTACTTTTTTTTTTTAGTGTCTACTTTAATTAAAAAAAATAAATATAAGCAATGTAAAATAAGCAAAAATAACAATTTCTTTATACAGTTTAAGATACAAATAAAAACATATAAAAAAAATAAAATGATTGAATTTTATTGTCTTATAAAAAAAAATTCCCAAAAAAGAGGTAAAAATCATGCATTCACATGAGAATAACCCCTTAATAGATTAAACATTATTCCAAATTATTACCATTACCAAATATTACCATTATTCATGGTCGAGATTTCAGATAGTTAAATTTCAGTTCGTAAGGTGAAATCTAAATTCCTTGTTAAATCTAAACTAAAATGTTTACACGTTGTAAACAAGAAGCAGGAAAACTAATTTGTAAATAACACGATATATCCTTCTTTAACAAAAGATCCGGAGCTTCGAAGTAACCCACAGAGCCGTAAGCTCATGTTTAGGGTTATTTGAGAATAATAAGCCTTGTGATGTCACTGCATAATTTCCGAGAATCCATTGCGTGTAACACTAACATTTAGTAACAAAGTGATGACTTTTAATTAATTTTCTGGCAGGTCCTTTATCTTTATTATTTCGACGGAAGTAAATTATCATGTAAGTTGAATCACGAAATATCTTTGGTTGCCGATAGAAATCTAATTAATTTTCAAAGGAATTTCCAGAACGTTATGAAGAAGAATTCCATTTAATTGGATTTTGAGATCTCTTTCTCTTCAAATGCAGCTTACAAATTTTTAGGTACATGAAAATAATAATAAAGCAGTGCATCTAGAGCAAAATCTACAGCAATTTTAGTTATGGCAAAGCTGCTAAGTATTCTGTATATGATATGGAATCAACAATAAGCAAGAGAATACAGATGAAAATTAGGCAAGAGAAACGAGAAGAAAATTTGAAGGCTAACCTGTGAAACACAGACTTAGTTTAATTTAGTTAGTCTTTATGAGTTTACTAAATGCGTTAGCAGTGATTTCGTTTGCATAGATAATTGCCTACTTGTATAATATTTTTAAGTAACCGCCGTGGTGCGTTTAGTCGACAATTAGTTTAATTACGTAAAGTGCAATGAAAGAAAAATATCAATCCATTCAAAATGATGTCATCATAACGGGTGCGACCTTCACAGTATACAATACACTGTAATGTAATTAATAATTGTCACATTTTTTACGCTTTTCATCACAGAACTAATAACGGTTCTTGTGCTATTTTATTTATTAGTTTTACACATTGATAAAGAAACTTTAAAAAGTGTTTTGCTTACATCTTATTAGGTACTATTTTTTGTTGTAGATCTTCATCGATTTTCACATTTTATATAATATTTTTACAGGTTTTTTTCTTCTCATTATCAAATAGAAAACTGATATTCATATGTAATATTTTTAAAGTTTTTTTAATAAAAGTTAAAAAAATAGTTATAACATTTTGGAATTTTTTCAGATATTTTGCATCGCTAGTTTAGCAATTAGAAAAAGACTTTGAAAGCAAATATCTCGTGACTGTGAAGGGTTAAAAGTAAATCGTCGTAAAGCATCCCACTCAACATAATAATTAATATACTTACTTATACTTACACAAGCACTGCCAAGAACTTTTGTCTTCGCTGATGGCATAAATTCAATTCTCAAGCTCTCGTAGTTTTTCTATAGCGTAGTATGCTGTTCCTACGAAAAATGGCACTAATTTCCAAACGGAATTTTGACAGCAGGTCAAGGAAATTTGACAAATGCACAGAGTTAATTGCAAATCGAAAGCAGTGAGCCAGGTTAACAATTTTGTCACACTTAAATAGCTAACATTCATACCGCAAAGGAAATCACTCGGGAATTATATTAATAAAGTTACAAATAGTTCATCTTCCTCCTCTTTGAAAATTAATGGCTCATGCAAAGTTTCATCGGAAGCGGTTGAGCAGAAGTTCTTGAAAAATCGATGCAAAAATTTGAAACAAACAAAGCCATATAGGGAGTGAAGCTAAATAAAACCGTTTAAAAATCAGCTGAGGGAATGGCAATCATAGAGACTTAGTGCTATAGAGGAAAATACTCGGATTGACCTCCACAACAGTGGTGATGCCTTTTTTGTCGTTGGCCGGCACTTTCAGTTTTGCGCCGAACTTTGTATGAAACGTGAATGATCTCCTTTAGTTAATAGAGCTGATTTTTTACAATATCTGTATTCAGTCTAAGGGTTGCAAGCAAAGTACCAATTTTAAATTGAGGTGTCCAGCTCTGCTAAAAACTGTTCAATCTTTCCCAGATGCTGTAAATTTTTCCCTTTAAGGAACTTAAGCCTTTTGGGGCTCGTTTTCCTTCGGAAAAAGAGTAGTAAATAAAAAGTCTCTCATGTATTCATATTTCATAACAACACGACCCGACTAAATAAATGTAAATTATGCGGTGTGCGCACCCCATGATCTAGGAAAAATCCGAAAAAGTATCCTAATTACACGCCTGAGCAGGCTTAGTGCTCTAATTTGATTTGAAAAGCTCACATTCTTGTATGAACAAATGGCTAACTGGCAGGACGGCGCTGGAAAACAACTGCCCCCGTTTCCACGTTCCCGATACGTTAGCTCTCTCCGGAATAAAGGGATTTTCCATTTCACTGCCTCAAACCTATCTTACGTTTTTCTATGTGCTCAGAGATTTAGCAATCTTTCATGGTGGAAAGCACGGAAAGTGAAATTGATATTTCAAATGGGCCCGACAAATTTACGGCTACGTTTTCATGGAATTCGTGGTGTGTGATGCCGGACAATTGGCCACAAAAATCCATCTTACGGGGGAGATTACTTACCATGTCAATAACACTTTCTCCATAAATAAACTTAACCCTTGACTGACTCATTTCATTACTTCTGCGAGCTTTTCGTAGAGAACCAAATAATTTCCTTTGCCTAACGAGAAAAGTTTTATGAGGTTCTAGCGACAACGTTAAATGAATATGACATTTATTAGGAAAATCGGATTACCGCAGATATGGCGGCGTATTTTTGTGTCCTTTGTTGGAGAAGATGGAGAAAAGTATTTATTCTTCTCCCTGAAACAACCTTGCTTCAAACGAATGCACGAGCAGTAGATGGATGGGTTTTCCGAGCCCCAATAAATTCCTGAAAGCGACCGCATTAAAATTGATTCTTTATTTGGGAACAAAAACGAGATGTTGCCGCTAAGACCTCAATAATTTTGGTATTTATTACAAAGCAAAGTTACTGTGCCTAACAGTTCTTCAGTTATTCCAGAGGTTAACTCACAGTTGGGAAATACCGAACCGCAGCTTAAATTAAATTCCATCAGTAAATAAGAAAGAAAATGAGGAATATCAAATGGTACAATTTTTTATATATTTCGTCCGGTTACTTGTGGGAGTGACTGTACACCTACTACTTTGAGTATAGCTAAAGTACCTCAATAAATGCACAGTTCAAGGATTAGTTTGTTGTTGCATAGATTCTCCGTATCCACAATACACCTCCTCATTGTTAATTCAATAAAACGCAGCTTATTAACAACTAGCAGGACTCAGCAAACATTGTTTCGTCCTAGCCTGCATTCGTAAATAAATAATTAAATTTTGTTATATTTTCACTTTCGCAAGTACATATCTATGAGTCAGGGAGGAAGGAGCACCACTTAAAACTCACTCAGATCGATGAATCGAGTAGATTTGATTTTCATAAACGGGGTAAAAATATTACGAATAGGTGAAAGTGGTGTATGCGGATGGGTATTGTATATTAATTAATTGATGCTTAATTTAATGAGACCACCCCCACCCGGCTGGGACATATAGGAGAGAGTGCAGTAGAGAAGGGATGTAAAATTAAACAAATTTAGAAATATCCAAAAAAATAGGAAATACAAAATTAAAAACATTTAATAAGAGTGAAAAAACAATGTTGATCCGAAAAAAATGAACGAAGGTCGGGATTGATAAGAAGAATTGAAATATCTCGGTAATTAATTGCCGAGGTCTATTGCAGGAGGTGTTAGTGGAAGGGTGTAGTACAACTGAGTAAATATATGAATATTTAATTAATAATAATAATAATAATAATAATTTTATTGTGGAATCAAGTACAAAGATTAAAAAATCTTAAATGTACGAAATGAACTGGAAAAAATAAAAAGGAAGCTAACTTAAATATATTCAAGTAAATAATTCATACCAACTAAGAGAATTGAAATATTAAATTAAAATTACAAAAAAAAAGCACTAAATAAAGAAGAACACTCAATCAGAAAAAGAAGAAGGAAAAAAGGGAGAAAAAAAATTAAGTTATTGCGAGACTAAGTCTATGAAACTCCTGCTGACTTAAGAAGTCTACCAAAAGTACTGTTGACCCTCGTACGCTGGATATTATGTGAAAGTAGATTCCACCTACGGGAGCATTGGAAAAAGTAGGAACGTTGTCCATAACTGGACCTACAACATGGAACAAGAAGATCTTTACGTCTAGTAGATTGCAGGAAGTGCAGCTTTTCATATAGGTAGGTTGGCTGGCGCCGTGTCAAATAATCCTTAAGTGAACAACCAAGCAAACTCGAACTATAGGGTTATATATGGGCATATCTCTTTAATTTAAATACAAATCGTACTACGGCATTGTACGCCACAAAAAGTCTCTTACGACAAACGGAGTCAAGTACCGGAAAAATAACACAACCATACAAGAAATGAGGTAGAATCAGCGCCTTTACCAGTTTAATTCTCAAGTGTAATGAGAGAATACTGGAATGAAGCCACAGTCGTCTCAAACCGCCATATATATATTTTTCAGTGTTGCACTGACGTGGCTACAGCAGGAGAACTTAGAGTTCAATTCAAATCCCAGACTCTTGGCGGTTTCCACATACTTTAGAGTTGAGTTATCGATTACAACAGGTGGTAGGTAGCTGAGATCAATACCATTTCTATAGATTGCTAGGCAACACGACTTAGTGGGATTCAATTCCAGATGGTTTTGTCTTGCCCAATCGCATATACGCTGAAGGTCTTCATTCACGCGGTGTACACAGTCCTCCATAAGGCCAATTGGTCTGCCAATATACAGCTGTACGTCGTCTGCATACAAATGTATATTAGAGTTACAAACTACGTCAAATACATCATTTATATACAGGCTAAACAGTAATGGTCCCAAGATAGAGTCCTGAGGTACACCGCGACTGAGAAATGTTGTGTCCGAAAAAGCACTTTCCACCCTCACAAACTGACTTCTACGATGGAGAAAGCTTTGAATCAACTTGACTGCTGAGGATGAGCAGGAGAATCTCTCAGATAGTTTCCTAAGAAGCATTCGGTGGTCAATAGAGTCAAACGCCTTCCTAAAATCAAGCAAGGCGAGGATGGTTAGGAAGTCTTTATCCAGTGCTTCATGAATATCTGTGGTCACTTTTAGCATTCCAGTTTCACAACTATGACCCGAACGAAATCTCGATTGCCAATCACTCAACAAATTATTAGCACTTTTTCAAATACCTTGGCCAGAAAGCACAAAAGACTAATTGGGCGGAAATCGCTCGGATGAGAGGGAGTCGAATTTTTGGGTATAGGAATGACTACTGCATTTTTCCACTTGCTAGGAAATACTGACGTTGTAAGACAGAAATTTAAGATATGGGTAAGGATTTTGAGAATTTCTGGCGCAATAATTTTAATAAATCGCGGAGGCAGACCGTCAGACCCTGTTGCGTTAGACTTTATTGCACACAACGCTAGCCATACCTCACTCTCATCAACATTGCGAAAAGAGAATCCGTCGACTGCAAAGCCGATATCAGGCTCACTCTCTAGCGAAGAAGATGCTGACTGAGAACATCCTATAAAGAAGGTATTTAGCGAATTTGGGTCTTGATTTACTGTTGGAGATTCGTTTCCATATACACCAAGATGACGTATATTCTGCCACAATTTCCTAGGAGCGGGCTCACCATCCAGCTTATTACTGTAGTAATTGCGATTTGAATCCCGTACCATAAGAGTGACCTTATTCCTCACTATTTTATACCTGTCATACACTTCAGGAACTCGAGTGACCTTGTATCGCTTGAACAGATAATCACGTTCGGCCATAGCATTCAGTATTTCGCGAGTTAACCAAGGACACCCTTTAGAGCATACCCGTTGTGTTCGGAGGGGTACATGATTATTAAATATATTTTTAAGTTTGCTCGTAAATAGGTCAACTTTTTTATCGACAGAGTTGCTGGCATATAATTCTCTCCAAGATATACTGCGACATTCTAATAATAGCTGCTCAAGGTTGATGTTTTTATAGTCCCGGTATGAAAATGTCCCTTCTTGTATGGCTGGTTTTGCTTCAAGTCATAAGATATATACAATATATCATGGTTAAATTCGCTTGGTGGGCTGATTTGATTGCTGAATAATATTTTCTGAAGATTTGTTGTAAGAGCATAGTCAAGTTGAGATGGTGAGTTTGCATTAAAGAAAGTAGGCAAGTGATTAATTACTTCCAAGTTTAAAGTTTGAAAGGTATAATGCAAGCTGTTTACTGTAGAATTAGATTAAAGGGAGTCCACATTGAAATCACCACAGATGATGATGTTGTGATTACTAGACACTTGTGACAACAAAGACTCCTTAAATCTTGAAGCCGACGCACTATTAAAACTATTAGGAGGACAGTAAGTACCTATTAAAGTGCATTTATCAAAGCCTGAATTAACCTCCACGCAAATGTGTTCAATTTTGTCACCTGGTAAAGAAGCAGTAATCACATTTGCCTTCAGGGAATAGTGAACGTAAATAGCAACCCCTCCACCCGAGCGACCGACTCGATCATTTCGAAAGAAATTGTAGTTAGTAGAGAAACCGGGATAAAATGTCTTTATTCAGCCAGAATAATGGCGTGGATTTTTGCGTTAGCCAACATCTCCTGCAATACACCCATCTTATTTCTTAAACTTCTAGCATTCAAATAGCAAACGTTAAGACCATTCGAGGAAAAAATATTTAAAAGCGCTCCCACTCTTTCCAACGGCAAAGTACTATTAGCCAATTCCACAAAGGCACAGGGGACAACAAACCAGTGATAGACGCAGGCGCAAGAATATTCTCATAAAAGCAAGCATTTCTGATTGGAGTGCTTTACAAAAAACCGCAAACATAATTGAAAACGATTTGCAAAATAAATAACAATAAATCAGTTAATATATAATATAAATAATGAACAAGTAAATGACTAGACAAATTAATTAAAAATAAATAAAATCAAGGGGAGAAAAAACAACTAAAGACGAGAAATAAAGCCCGAATAATTTTATTGTGGTTAAGCCACTGCGTCATTTGCTTCAGCGTTGGTTATCATACCGTTCAGCGCCTCCAGGGATGTAATTTCGATCGGCGCCTCTGATTTTGCCATAGGATGCATACAATACCATGTCTGGTGAATACGGAGTGTATATGACCCTCTCTATTTAGCCTCAGAGCATGCCGTTGTAATTTGTTGTTTTGCGGAGTGAGACTCTCAAATATATTGACTCTGCTGTCCGACACAAAGTTTTTGGAGATGCTGTTAAGAGTCATAGTACCATATCTCTTATATTTGAATATAAAGTCTCTTTGCTCAGCTGTAGATGAGAACTTCACAACCAGAGGCACAGTTTTGTTGGCTCCATTACGCTCCACTCGTGAAGATTTGGGACGAAATGCAGATGAGTATGGTGACAGAGTATGGTTGATCTTGCCAGCTATGGTACACAGTATTTGATGGGGATTTTCGTTCTGGCAAATAGGAATACCAGTAATTATGGCATCAGATAATCTGTTTAGACGACCGATATTATTTAACTCATACCGAGCCTCTGCCAGTTCGGTCTTCAATTGCTCAACCTCATCATTAATTTTGGTTATGGTAACCCTTGTGGAGTCCACTATGGATTGAATTCTCAGAGATATGTTCTCTTCGAACTTGCACATGCGTTCATCGAACTCTTCAAATTTCTCGGATAGCATATCCCTTAGAGTTAGAAGCAACCGTTTCTCCATCAACTCAAAGCAGTCCCCAGAACAGATGGAATTAGATCTATCAACTTTAAGAGAGCGATTGTTCGCCGTTTGTGTCTCGGTAGTAGGCAACTGACTCTTCTTAATTGATAACAGTTGTTTAGTAAAATGGAATAAAGTGTGAGAGAGCTCGGAGTTCACTGTATAATTGTTTTACGGAAATAGCGTTCTATACCGCTATGAAGTATGAAAACAATTTTATGAAATATAAAACATGTTTGGAAGTGCGCGAGTAAAATTTGGAATGAATATTTTAATAGAATGTGGAATGCATTTAAAAATATCACACGGAAACTCCTATCGCTTAAATAGGATGAAATGCATTTAATTAGCGAAGGAGAAAAGCCTAGTTTGGATAGTTTAAAAATTAGAACTCCATGAGCAAGCTTGTCAAAGGCTTTACAAAAGTCTCGGTGTAAACACAATGAGTCTGGGTTCAGTAAGATTTGTTATAATAGACCGTCATTTAATGAAGCCATGTTGCTTTGAACTAATCAAAGACTTACAGTCAAACGTTAAAACACAACAAACTACACGCTCAAAGAGTTTAGGTATAGCTTACAACTTCGCAATTGGTCTGTAACTATCAACCAGATTCCTTTGCCCCTTTTCGAAGGTTGGGATAATAAATGACAATTTCCACGCATCCGGGAATACACCCGATGACAAGGACGAATTATATAAAAAGATAAATGGCTCATAAACAGTAGTAAAACAATGTTTACGAATTATGCTGAAAGTACCATCTGGCCCAGCAGAACAACATTCATTCAACTCATGGACAAATTTGTACAACAAAGAATCATCAACAATTGGTACATTAATATCACACAAGGAGTAAGACGAAATACAAAACGATAGATACGAATACTTAATACAAGGCGGATTCCAACAACCCATGTACGTGGAATACACAACCTGCGCTTGATCCTTAAATAACTTTCTGAGATCAGGGAATGTATTATAGTCTTCCGTGGATTTAGTGGTTGAAAAGATTCGCTACGTTATATTTCGTGCATTACGTAATTTACGTAAATTGTCATCAAGCCAATTTGGAGCACAATCAATGTTTTTAACTTTACAAATTGGGACTGCAGTAAGGAAACATTTAAAGATTTAATCATGAAAAATTGGCAGACAGTGATTACTATTAGAGTATCTATTTAGAATAGATAAGTAAATAGTTTTAAGCGGTGCTTAAAGTCTCTCAAAGTCTGTTTGTGTAAAGCTAAAATCACAACCTACATTAAACTGAGTGAGATATTCACAGAAACTGTCTACATGGATCACCAAAGCCGGATGATCTCAGACTTTCTTCACCAATGGTCTGCGGAGCAGGAAACACAAGAGCTACCATTCTTTATCTATGAAAACCAAGTCCAAAATCCTGCAAAGATTCGATTATATATCCCATTAATTTGCTTAAAACCGCAAATATTTATTTTCTCATCAACAGGTACAAACCATTTCACGTTACAAAGATAGATAGTATGCTACGCAATATAAAATGAAATATAATATTACGAAAAGTTATATAATCGTTTTTCTAGTCCAATTTTATTACAATGAAAATCGAAAGTTGAGGAACAGGCATTATAATCTCTGGACATAGCCGACAGGTTCAAAATAACCGTACTTGATTCTGTGATTATCTGCATAAAGAAAATGTTGTCTTCTAGTCACTCGGGGACGTGAATTAACAATTAAAAGTTTTTAAATATTTGGCCAGTCTACGACGCCAGTGACAATATTTTGCATGAACATGACACCAACAACACCTCTACGTTTTAAGAGAGACGACAAACCCAGCAGTTTTAATCTTTCCTCATGTGGAGGAAGATTGCAGGGGTCATTCCACGGTAATTGACGAAGAGCGACCCGTAACAAACGCTATTGCACCGCTTCGATTCGATTTATGTTCGTATTATAATGAGGCCTCCACACTACGGAAGTATATTCCCAAATTGGACGAACACAAGTACAAAATAAAACTTTTAAACTGTGGGGGTCAGTGAAGTCAACAAACCAATGTTTAGCGAAGCCCAACGTTAAATTGGCTCGATTAATCATGCTATAAATATGGCGCCCAAAGTCAAATTTAGAATCGATCAACAATCCAAGATCTACAAGACTTTCAATTCGAGACAAGGGCCTGTCAAACATTTTCTATGGGAACTCCACAATGGAGGATTTCCTACAAAAAGAAATAAAATTATATTTACTAATATTTGGTTTCAAATGATTCTTGGAGCACCACTCCGCGAATATTAGAAGATCGTCCTGTAGGTATTGAGCATCATGAAGAGATTCAATAGTTTTAAAGATTTTCAAATCATCTGCTTATGTACTTGAAATTAAATAAATGTTCGATCAACACATTTAGCAGAATAAACACTTAAATAATAATAAATCTCCCATGTAACTATATGATCAAGGCATTGGCTGTCCTATTCTTTCATGATATTGTATCTGGCAATACAGACTCTTCTTCACTATTGAGTCTTATCAATATTAATACTCATCCGCGGTTAACAAGGGTTCACTGCTTTATCTATGTCGACAATCATAAAACGCTGCATGGGTTTCATGAACCACTTTCGAATCTTACTTGATGTTTTCTCTCTTACTGATTTTAAGTTATCAAAAGAATCTATTAGACGTATAATAAATAATAAACAATTGCAATACTTATTTACTGTTTTATTATTGATTATTTGTAATGTCAGATGGTTTATACCTGTTGTCATATGAATAAATAAAGAAAAACACAAAAGTGCACAAGCCACTCGTAAAGTGTACAATCCAACAATTTATACGTGTGGCACGAGATATGCTCATGTCTACGCTTCAAGAACACATACCATTGCTCACACCCATATCCGCAAGGACCACACAACCATATGACACGATACGGATCACCAGTGAATTAGCCAGCTGTAGCCTGATGGCCGTTGATAGATACTTAGCCGAAGACCAGAGACGCCTCAGATTCCAATGAATTTTTGCTATCACCCCATCTATATATATGTATGTTATATGCGAGTGCTATGCGAGACGCTCATTAAAACAAATTCTAAGATTTATGACATTATGTACATGCATAAGCAATTACCTGGTCTTCCAAGACTACCGGAGGCAAATCTCCCAAGTCATGTCCCCTATTGCGAATAGCCAAGACCTTTGTTGCACCAGCATTAAGTAGTAGCCTATTTTCTATTGACCAGTTAGCATTTAGTCTAAGGTCCTTATTTAACAAACGGACAGTATCTTCTATATTCGGTGTGGAGATGCACAGTCGTGTGTCATCTGCATACATGTGGATAGAGCAGTGCCTAATCACCTGGAGAAGATCATTTGTATTATATATAGACAGTAAAGCAATGATCCCAAGACTGACAACTTTGGTGACAGAATTTCTGTAAGCATTCGAACTGCAGGTTTCGACAATCTATTTTTTTTACGAATTCCTTACCAAAGGCATCGTACCTGTTCCTAAAATTGCGTTCTTGTCGTCTCCTACTTCGATTCCTTGAATTCCATTTTTAATCGTTTATTTGTGGCTATAAGCTTTATTACACATTCACTAAACAGATGCCACACCTCATTTCCAATCGCAAAGTTACCAGTAGAAACTGACACAATTGCGATCGCAAAAGTTTTGTAAATATCAAATTGTTATTTGTGACCACAACTGCTTTCGTAAATCTCGCCCATAATTGACTGTTAGTTGCTAGTGAAGTTTAGTAAACTTACATGTGTAAACTATTTTGTGATATACTTGAATGAGACAATTGACTTACCTGAATTTATTTTGATCTGAATTATTATTCTCTGTTCAAATATATAAGACCGTACATACATACATATGTATGTAGATTAGACTGATTCAAAAAAACCTTTCTATCACTTTTTCAACGGGTCCCCCCCTAAAAAGTTTTCTTGTGCATTTTAATGACGTATGAAACATTTCAGCCATAAAAATTAATATTTAGGGGTCGCTACCGTCGATTTTATGTATTTTTCCATATAAATATAGAAATATCGATGTTACAAACATGTCTCAGTAACTCGCTTATTTTTCAACAAAACTTTGCAAAATTTTGCACATTATAAGCTACAATATAACTAAGTCGTTTCATGTTTAAACGGGTTTTAAATATGGCTTTGTTGTTGTTATATTAATGTATTAATTAACAATAGTAAAATAGGGCACATTTCACAGGGCCACCTAAATTTTCAATTTTTTGCTTTGATCGAGTTTTGTCATGATATTTTAAGTAAGTTAGGCTGTAAAAAGTATTCCGCAAATACAATTTTCACTATTTAAAAAAATTTTCATTTTTTTTCTCAAAGTAAAAAATTCATTTTTTAATTTTAATTCAATATTTATTAATTTTTTCATTTATTTTCATGAAAAAACATTAGATTATAATGTTTACAGATTTATAATCAACATTTCATTATAAATATTATTTTACAGTCATATTTATGGTTTGAAAACCGCGCTAAGTTTCGTCGCGACTGTGTCCGCTGTGTCTAGCAAGAGTGGCTGAATATAACAATTAGAATGCTTCAAAACATCCAGTTTTTACCATATCGTGTCGTTAGAGGAACGAATTGTTAACATAATAAAAAAAGCTCATTAAGGAAAAAATTTTAAATAGTCAATTTTTTATATTCAAATTTTCCATAACTTCAGTCAGTTAATGTATTCCTTTATTCAAAGTTACTGTACTAACATTTGTTACAATTTTAAATAATTATTGCACAATTTTAAATATTTCAAAAGTAATAAACGTAATTGAAAACATCATCTTTCGTGGTATTTGAAAAATAAAAATTGTAAACTTACATTGAATGAATTCATTATTAAGAATATAATTTACTTATTTGTTGATGGGGGGGCCGTTGAAAAAGTGCAAAAAAGTTTTTTTTCAATCAGTCTAATGTAGATAACATATAACCACTATGTGTAAATCTTTTATTATTGTTTTACAGGTTTTTTCATGTGATTAAAAATTATGTTCAAGCTATGTGGCCCTAGTAACCTGTATCATAATATGAATTTGCTGAATGTAAAATAAAAGCCTTTTCCTTATATATTATGTATTTTCCCAGAGAGCCTAAAACAACCTGCACGCAATTCTATTGCCTAATTAAGATACATATACCTGAGCGAATAATGTGCTAAAATGTTTCAAGACAAATGACTGACATAACGTTGCCGTTTTCATTGTGCCGTACGAATGCCCAAAAATCCTATCCTTGTTTTATCAGGTGGATCTGCATTTATTTTAGGCGCCCTAATCATGTCATTTCCTAAAAATGTCTCTATAAAATTATTCGTACCTTCTGGACTGGACCGGGCTTTCTGTTTCAAAGCAGACGAGCTTATTATGTTGTGGGACTACAACGTGGAACAGGTAATTAAGGCATCTGCCCGGCTCTGAACACGAATGCACAAGGTGCCGTGAACGTAAATATAAATGGACTCGAATAAAGCATACGACTCACATGGTCCAGGAATATGAATTCGCCTGTTCCATACAATGCGAGGTATGTCGACCGTACAACAAATGCCTTACGCACCATTAATACCGAGCCGTAATTACGTGTTCTAATTATGTTTTATTAATGCCTGCGTGCCATGAGTTCCCAAGTCCAAGGAACTCGTGCCCGCTTGTGGGAGTATGCGCGCGCGGGGAAGTAATCTGAAGCTCCCCCGTTCCGGAGGTAAAAATGCACATAAATTTCTATGTCGTACTCTTAATTATGGCAATGGTTGGACGACTTTAAAGCGGCTTGTGCCCGTCGGTTACTAAACCGTCCTCCTATGAAAAATTCATCCGCTGGCTGCAGGCTTTCCTAAATAAAGGCGCTCGTAATCTCAGTTTAAACCAATTCGGAACGAATACATTTATCCTTAATTGCTGATGTTAGGTGACTTGATAGGAAAGCGGAATGGCATTGTTGGGATGCGGATTTTTCCTGTCCCAGTAGAATTCATTTGCTTCATGAATATTCAGCTCAAATGGAAAGTAACTTAATGGTATTGCCTATCTCCTCTCCATTTTCGCAAACATTTATGCTCCTTCGCTCGGTTTTTGGGCAAAAGAAATACTGCTCGTGTAGGCTCCGGACCATCCTCTAAGGACGATCAGTGTTGGTGTATGGAGATTAAGGCAATTAGGGCGAAACATTTTTGTTTTGACGAGAAAAATTAATTACAGCCATTTACTGCATATGGCCGGCCGAATTGATGAAGGTAGACTTACTGGGAACGGCTGAGCAGCCAACATAAGTTAATCTCAAGGCAGAATTTTTAGAACAGAAAGAGTCTAAATACGAATTTGACAAGAATAAGAATCCAAGAAGAAATAAATAAAATAAAGGCTATTCGATTTAAACTGAACATCTGTGACTCCGGACAAGTATCAGTGTGGGGATAAGGGTCAGGGGACACTAAATAAATATCATGTTCACTGATTTCTCCGATATCACTTGGTGGAATATGTTGGTATTCATTGTAGTTAAATCAAGTTCTTATAATCTTCTAATATATAAAATTCCCGTGTCACAGTGTTTGTAACAAAACTCCTCCGAAACGGCTTGACCGATTCTCATGAAATTTTGTGTGTATATACACAGTAGGTCTGAGAATAGGACTATTTTTCATACTCCAAAGTGGTAAGGGTGGTCCACCCCAAAACATTTATTTTTATTTTTTGGACACAATTTTTTGTTTTAATTTTGTTATGATTCGCCATTAAAAAATACATATAATCCTAAATTTTCACTCTTCTACCACCAAGCCCTATATTTTAATAGCGATATTAATACTTTAATTATTTTCAATCATCATATCAGTACCACTCGGTCAGTTATTTCCGCCAGTCGTCTACGGGTGTCACTTATCGTTTTACTTTCTCAGTGCAACTGTCATATTTATTAGTTCTTACTATCAAAATGTTTGGCAATCATTTTCAATTAAAAGAGAAATATATACGTATTTTATAATTGTGAAAGGCAGGTAAAATAATAAAAGAAGAAATACATTATCAGTATACTGTTTTCTACCATTAAGTACTTCAATTTGATCTATTTGTGTGTTTTGTACAGTGAACAATGCCAGCAAGACGCAAAGGGTCTGATTTTTAATTTCCACATTTCGATAGTAGGTTCGAGATCAGCGACCCCGAAAACACTCTGCAACACGAATAATGGAACAGATGTTTCAACATATATCTCAAATTTCAACCGCCAAGGAGGTAAAAGAGGGTATAAATATATGTATGGGAAAATATTTTTTGACGGTACATTCATCAGACAAATGTTCAGAAAGTTTTCGTAACGAAAATTATCTGTCTATCGTCGGATTTTCTGGAAAACTATAAGTGATACATGCAATATCTTTACACCGTTATACAGCTTCAGACCTTGGCGAAATGGCCCCGATATTATACTCACAGAGTAACTCCTGCCCGTGGGAGTAGGGGGGCTTTCTGCATATAAAGTGACCCTAGAACAATCGGCTAATGAAAGGATTTCCGTCTTAATGATATACGGGCTTTTTGGCGTCGCTGATCTTAATTCTGCCATCGATAATTGGTAATTCAAGATGGCGGATCAAATATGGGGACTCAACTGGAATGGAAATCCGTGTAATTGAATATAATGGTCTGTGGTTTTGAAATAACTGCCTTTTTCGAAGCTCATGTCTTTACTTACACTATATCAAAATTTACACAAACATGTCAATAAATGTTGTCTATGTGTCGGGGCTAATCTCGAGAACGGTTGAACCTATTTCGATGAGGCCTTTACTGGAAGGTACAGCATTTTATCGTTCAGATAAATTTCAGGAGAGTTTCTGCAGTCCGGTCCAAAGGGTCTGCATTTCGCGCCTTCATTTGCTAGACTATCAGAGTTTTCGTTACCCCGATGACTGGGAACCCATATAAGAGAGTCTCCATTGTAGCGAGCTACCGACTGCAGTCGTTTCCTACATTCCAGGACAATTTTCGAGCGGGTGATAGGATTTCGTAGTGCTGCGAGCGCAGCTTTGCTGTCGCAGCAGATACCAATCTTCCTTTCACGTCATCACTGATCAATTATCCAGAGTGTCGCACTCAGAATACCGATGATTTCCGCTTGGAAGACCGACGCAAAATCTCCGAGATGATATGGGTGTTTGATTTCGTTGCGCAAACACAATCCAGTGCCCGTACCTGGGAAAATCTCTCCAGTAGATGGTGTGGGTTTTCCCAGTCATCTCTATTCGGGATTTCAACGTGATATCCCCTATCGAACAGTGTTACCGGTAGCATATTATCCATTGGCATACTGTACGAGTCACAATTTTCTTGGAGCCTTCGTGATAGATCAGCATGGTCGTTTCTGTGATTATCTTGCCAGAGTCCTTGTCTCTTCAAACAACAGACTGCCTTCATTGCTTCTTCCTGGATTGTGATGTTCAGTAGCCCCAAGTTGAGAATTGCGTTGAGAGCTACACCAGGCGTGGAGCTGAAGGCCCCAGTGATCCCTATGCATACCTCTCTCTGTACTCTGTTTAGGATCGTACAGGTAGATGTTTTTAATGTTCTGATCCACCAGACCACAGACGCATAAGTTATGATAGGTCTAATAACAGCGGTATATAGCCAGTAGACCACCGCTGGTCTCAGACCCCATGTCTTCCCAAAGGCCCGCCTGCATTACCAAAAGGCATTTAATGCTCGGGTGGATTTTTGTTCGACATGTGATCTCCACGTGAGCTTGCTGTCTGGATTACTCCCTGATACTTAACCTCAGTGGAGAGCTGGATTGTAACACCCTTTGATATTGGAAGTTTAAGGTTATTCAGTTTTCTTTCCTAGTAAACAATATTAGCGTCGGTTAGGTTCACTGAAAACCCGTGCTTCTCACACCAGTTCTGGGTACTATCCAAAGTCCTTTGCGCTTTATGGCAAATAATCTTTAGTGAGTATCCACAAACTAGTGCACATACGTCATCGGCATAGGCCTGCGCGTGTACGTTGAGAGTCTGTAACTCATCCAACAGCGAGTTTACTAGAAAGCACCAGAGCAGGGGCGACAGTACGCCTCCTTGGGGGCATCCTTTGCCTACCTCAGCCTTTGTATCGTCCTCGCCATCCGCGATTAGTAGTCTTTGTGACAGCATGGAGTGTATCCAACGTACAAGTAGGTTGTCCACCCGATGAGCTTTGGCTGCGTTATACAGGGAGGAAAAAGTTGCATTGTCAAAGGCCCCCTCAATATCGACACCACGCCCAGCGAACTAAATCGTGTAGTGCTGATTCGCAGGATTTGCCACTCTGGTAAGCGTGCTGACGAACACTGAGCGGACACCTTCTCAATACCCCTCCCCTAATGTACTTTTCAACCAGGCGTTCCAGACATTTCAGGAGAAACGAGGTTAGGCTGATGGGTCTGAAACTTTTGGCTAGATTGTAGTCGTCTTTCCCTAGTTCGGGAATGAAAACAACTCTCACCTTTCGCCAGGCGGTCGGTATGTATGGCCAAGTTATGCAGGCCCTAAATATTTCTTTCAGGGCTTGCGCCAGGACTCTACCTCCAATAATATATATACCACCAATTCCCGGAGTTTTCTTGTTTGCAAAAGATGATAAAACGAACTTTATTCTCTCTTCCGTAACCACCGCAGATGCTACATATCTGCCATGCGACTAGGCCTACTACGACTGGATGATTTTGCTACCGGGTAAATAGGTTTCGAATACCTCATGTTTGCGGTCCGTGTAGCTACCATCGGACTTTCGAATGGAGTTTACCTTGGTTACGTTGTCTCTTTTCAATATCCTATGGAGCCGTGATGTCTACTTATAGCTCTTCGTGATATTTTTTTTTTTTTTTGTTAAGGGAGCGGGGAAATCCTTGGGACACCATAAGTGGCCGAGGCCACGTGTGTGCCGGACTCTCCCGTCTGTTCAGGCCTACCGGCTAAAACCCCGCTCCCTGCCACCAGGAACTCCACCCTGGGACCGCCTTAAAAAGGCATTACTTCAGGGTGGAGTCCTATTTATTTGCTCCTATCGGGGACCTCCTTTCTACGGCTGCGCCGCTACCTCTCCCGCGCCCTGTTGGCGTCAACTTCTTTCTGGCGAAGGATCTCCTTCACAAAATGGGTGATCGTTCGCCAGTTGTCCTCTGTCTGCAGCATGACCCCGACTATGTTCTCCGGGGTCATGCTGCCGACCACATCCTCCATCTCCTCTCTCTCCGCCCTCCATCTTTTGCACTCGAAAAATGTGTGTACGGCGGAGTCCGATAGAGAGTCACAGTATACGCAGCACGGGCTCGGCGCCTTCCCTATACGATGCAGGAAGGCGCGAAAATGCCCGTGCCCCGTCAGCATTTGGGTGAGGTAGTAGTCTACCTCACCATGCCGGCGGTTTAGCCAGATGTCCAACTGGGGAATAACCCGGGCTGTCCACCGGCCCTGCGACTCCCCATCCCATCTTGCCTGCCAGGATACCATGGTCCTGGCCCTCACCACCCTGGCGGTCTCTTTCCCAAGAACTGCCTTCTCCCTCCCGGTGGACGGACTGTCGCTCCCTGGCTAGGAAGTCAATAGGAATGACCCCCGCGACCACTAACACCGCTGGTTCCGTGACCGTCCGGTAGGAGCTCGCTATGCGGAGAGCTGCACGCCGTTGTACCGCCGCCATGCGGTGACGGTACTTTTCCCACTGCATCGCATCAGCCCAGACTTCAGCTCCGTACAGCATTATGGCTTCGGCGGAGCGGAGCAACAGCCGCCTTTTGCAGGGCCTGGGTCCCCCAATATTGGCCATGATCCTGCTCAGCGCCGTCGTCACCGCAGCCGCCTTGTCAGCCCGGCTGACAAGACTCGAGTTTAGAAGATCCAATCTCTTCCTTATTATCTTGCTGCAAAGAGCGATAGGCTTGCCATTAATCTTCTTATGAGTTTTTAAGGCTCTATTTAGAAGCTTCCTGGTTTCTTTTCTGAGCTTTTGTAGCTTGTTGTTCCACCAAGGAACATTTTTGCCACATCTGCTCTTCCCAACTGTACAAGCGACTCGAAGGACTTGATCAAGATTCGACTGAGTTCCTCATCTCATCCTCGATTTCCGTCTTCGAGTTCAGTTTAGATACTGGAGATAGCTTATCTTTCAGTCCCCGTTTGTACTTGTCCCAATTGGTCTTCCTGTTGTTTCGACCCGCCGGTTTTGAGTTTATCTCATCAGCTAGATAAAACTCTAGGTATCTGCGGTCAGAAAGAGTTTCCTCTTTAAGAATACGCCAGTTGGTAACCAGACCTTCTGCTTTTCTATTGGATATTATCAAGTCAATTACTTCCTAGGGCCTTCTCGTGATAAAGGTTGGGCTATTGCCCATGTTTTTACCACGAGATCGTGCGCAAAAATAAAATCCATAAACTTATCCCGCGGGAGTTGCACTTGCTACTCCCCCCTAGGGTATGCTGGGCGTTGGTGTCGCAGCCGATGATCAGTCCTAATTTATTAGATTCCACGTATCATACAATTTCCCGTAGCTTCTAAGCAGCAGGTGGACTGATTGAGTCGTAGGGCAGAGAAGCAGAAATTGTTTCGCACTTGACCCCCGACTTTTTGTGTGATACTTTGAACCGCGACAACGTCTTGACTACAGCACTGTCTTAACATCATGGCTTCGATTGAACTAGTGCGATTGCATGGCTAGATTGAACAATCATGCAAGCCCACGGTCTTTCACTTCATTCATAATAAAAGAGTTTCCCCCCAAGTAACCATCCCAAAACAACAAATGCGTCTTCTGCACACCCATATATCTTGTATGAGAGTTACTTGGGGATGTGTCCACAGTTTGGTCAACCTTCCAAACTTAATAATATAATATAACATATATAATAATCGGGTCGAAAGCGAGATTTCCAACGGCTAAATAAGACCTTACTCAACAAGTTTTCCTGCAATTGCCAGTAAATCAATCACGTCATTACTTTCCGAAGGTCCGATAAAGTGTTAAATTGTCGGAAATCGCTAGAAATTGTAAGGGAAGTTACCATTTTGTTTCTATAAATGAGAAAGAAAAGGGACTTCGACCTTCACACTCAACATAATTAACACCCACAACCCACATCCTTTCAACAAAATAAATTGAATGAAGAATTAATATTCTCTACGAGAATATAATTCCTTAGTGTGGATGTGCTTATCTGTCCGCCCAAATTTAATTTTTAAGTATGTACTAATGATAAAATGTTTTAAGCCGAAGCCCTAAGCTGGATATTGTAATAATCTCGGCATTTTATATTTGAAAAGCCGTCAATTCCAGAGGCTAAATTAAAACCTTATAACTTTTAAAGCATGCACATGAAGCCGGATAAAACCATCTGCTGTTATGACCATCGGAAGACAACTGCGGAAGAAACTTTATGAAGTGGATCATCCCAACAAACCTGACCGGAAACATGAAGGAAGAACGATTACTTTGAAAGTTTCAAGAAGTTTTTTTCTGGCGTCTGTTCCGACAAAATGCTTTTTCCTGTCGCGTTTACTTCTTCTCCCTTTGGAATTTTAGAGACGTTCGTAATTTTAAGACATGCGGCATGCATTTCACCCCAGGCATGAACTTTTTATTCCAGCGAACTTTCGATATTACCATACCACCATACCAGAGATCGGTTTTAACAGAATTAGATAGATAGTATGTAAGTAAGCTCCAATCTAGGATGGTGAATTTATGAGAATTCTTGGGAGATGTTTGCCTGCTATTTTTGATATTTTAGCGTAATACACTCAAATCGCGATACAATGGAAATCTCTTTCATATTTTGGAATGGTGGCTGCCTCATTTCTTCTGTTCGAACAATTAGCTGCAGCACAACTTCTTAAAAATTGGCTCATTAGGACGAGGAGCTTTCCTTCTCAATCCGTTGAAACTGTAGTGGGAAAGTACTCCAGCTAATTTTCCAACTTTGACGGTACCTCTTGGAGCATCAAAAGTTACCGGGAAGGTAAAATTAATTTTATGTTTTCCAACTTTAATCTCTGAATGCAGAAGATTTGTATAATTCCTCAGCATTCTTTGGACGCCGACATAAACTATTAGCGAACTTTAAGTTCAGTTAATGAATTCGTAACAACAGGATAAGCGATGGCAGAATTGCTGTCCATTCCGAAGCTGCTGCACCACACAAGGTACACGCGAAATCATATTTTACTATGTAAATTTTCCAAGACGTAACTGCGCGCAAAAATCAGCAATAGAAAATTTGCGAACTCAGTGAATTGAAAACTCAATTGAAATGCAATTACCTTCATAAACGAGCTCTTACTTCGTCTTCATATTGCTTCGTCCCTGGAGAACCCCTCGAGGGGAAATTAAAAATTATGGAAGCGTCTAGACGCTATGAAGCCTGAATTTATTTGGGAAGGCGACAACCAAAATTTCATTATGTTGGCAATTTCAAAATTCTCCCTGATATTGTTATCCAGGATTATCCCGTGTATCCTGTTCACGGACCAGGTAAAAGAATTTATGCGCAGCACACGCTCAAACTCAATCAGGCTCTGATGATGCTGTTAACATAAGCAAATTGCTTAATTCGTGTTTTTAGCTAATTGGGTCGAGATGAAGTTCATTTTCAAGTTTCAGAACATCGCTGGCATCGTTAGCGGACATTTTGGTTTTCAGTTCAGCATGTATGTATGTATGACTGTATGAAAACTTTTCAAAATAACAAGAAAACTGTCTTTCATATATGGCCAGGTACTTGGTATTTACGTAGTACATTGTGGTAATATCCCTTTCTCTGCAGGTGCCAAAAGGACATAAAATAAATTTTTCGTTGTAATAAACTAGTGGTAGTTAAGTGAGTTTTAACATTTATGTATGTACATATGTTAGGTAAGTCGTAAGATAGCCATCAATTTTATAATATAATGTTTTTAAACTCTAAAAAACAGAACACTTAAGATGAGTTTTTCCGATGAAATCGTTTTCAAAAATTATTTTGTCTATTCGTTATTTATACAGGGTGTTTCATCTATGAGGGCCGAAACAGAATTTCGTGACATATCTCAGCTATGTTTGTTATTGGTTCCTATCTACTGTTACAGTGGTAGAACAGTTTGAGCTAAATTTTATGTAATCCATGATATGTTTCATGACCACACATTTAATAACGTAAATATGAAAATAAAAATTATGCCTGTACCACCCGAAGCACCTCTTCTAAATCATGCTTAAGGTAATGTGATCTGAAATCTAATTATTCTTAATGGCTCTGTGGGTTGACAAGTTCAGTTGGAATTGTTAAATGAGATATGTATCACTTTAAAACTTCTTGGCATCAAGCTATTCATAATGCAAATTTACATTTTTCTGCCAAGGTAGGATCAGTTCCATGGATCAAATGCGTTCACGCTTCACTCTCGTCTCATTTTCTTTCACTTATTGTGCGAAAATTTCTAAAAGGAAGAACAAAAACTTCTACTTGTATGCACGCTTCCTTTAGCTTTGAATTGTACCCAAAAACTTTAAGCTCAGCAAGCGCAACCAATTAACGTTATTTCCGTTTTTTCCGGCAGTAACTTATTCCATATCTTGTTACATTGAATTCCGATCTGTTAAAGTTACAGTGATGTATTTACTGAAAAACAAAGATTCACCTTGTTATCCCTGATTATACACATGTGTGTATGTAACAGTGGGTTCGGAGCCATAAATAACTCCAACTATCCTTCGATTTATATCGGTGCCCTTGCTGCTTTCGGAACAATAATGTCTCTTTCAGAGGCTGAGTGGGATAGTTGATGCCGACCCTGAATTTACGTTCTGGAAAATTTCTGACGCCATAGAAACAAACAAGGAGTAGGCCGGAATGTCTTTCTTAAAGCAGCCGAAAATGCAGAGCTCGCAAATCGCCGGGAAAGCACTCGGGTGGGCCATTAAAATTTCGTTGCCTGAAAGACATAAAAGTTTGCCACACTACGGCCAGATCTGGCAGCCACATAAATTTGTTTCTGCGGAAAGTTCACTCTGCGGAATGATGAAGAGTTGATGCCATCAATTTCGCTCCAGAATCATGCCGGCGCCCGCTAGAACCCTTTCGCATCCTTTATAACTTTCGGTGAAACTTTGAGAGCTTGGATATGACAGGCACCGCAGTGTTGTGTGAAAATTACTTGAATATTTATTACATTTTGAGTTTTTTGTTTATTGAAGTACTCATCTTGTTTAACACAAATCCTACCCAACTCCGTCGTCTAGCACAGTTCGGGGATGGCTGCAGTGGTAAGATGGATGTTCAGCAAGTCAAATCAGTATAGGCTTTACGGATTGTATTCTGCGAAATCGGGCACGAGCGTAGTGCTTGCCCTTGCGGAGTAGGGTAGGTCTGTGCACTGGCCCTAATCCCGACCACTCTTCTAGGCCAGAATTCACATCGGCAAATCTAATGCTGCAGCTCTGCACCACTTGAGCGTCTTTGGGCGAGAATAGAAGATTTAAGCCCACTTCGACCTAACCCTATCGTTATTGCAGACAAATAGATTGCAACTCACATCCACACCAGGGCCAAGGATTTATCTGTAACACGGCAGCAAAAATTCTCCTCCGTTGCTCCTGGAAGATTTATTGCTAACGATAACACTCCCCGAGATCTCATAAACCTGAGATTTTCGATTTACGAGGGCATCCTGGCAGTCGATGGCCTGCTCGCTCCGGCGGGCTCTGGTGCTCTATTTCGAGATATTTACTGGCATGGAACTAATTTTAAAATTATCAAACAAGAGATGATTTCCTTTAATCTCTCCCGATGGGATTTTAATTAAACAAAAGTTCGCTCTAGCGAACGTCGCCAGTTCTGTAATTAATTAGACCCATGACACTCGGCCATGGCGTAAATCAACGTCACTTGGAACTTTTCGTCTAATAAGTTCCCAAGAGCTCCCGTGTAATTCGAATAATTGATAGTATTTCGAAATTGAAGAAAATGCCGTGCACCAGCGATATTTCCCAGTTTTAATATCCCCTGACAGTGACAAACAGCTTCGAATGGGGGAGCTGATCCAGAGTGCCACAGTTCATTGAAACCACTCATCTCCAGGAGTCGCGTTGAGCTATGAAATGCATTTAAAATCGCAGGAGTGAAAGCCCTCATGAGTGATGTATCGCAGAACCCCCGGCAGTATGCCGAACGGGAGAAGACGAAGAGCCACCCACCCGCCATGAGCTCAAATCCTTTCCGCCATTATACCTATGTGTGCAGCGCAAATATTTTAGTTTTTATTAATGCCAGGCAGGATTATGGCTGGTAGCTCCATATTGCCGGCGAGATAATGGGGATGAATGACCAGGGAGCTGGATATCATCGACGAACATGAGTTGTTTCGTGAAATTGGATATACGGCCCTTCGGCTGTCGTACGGCCGAGCATCAAAAACACTTTCGAGGGTCATTGAGGGCTATGCTTATTCGTTCGGAATACTTTTATACTGGCCATCAAGTTAACGATTTCAAGGGTTCTTCATGGCTTATAAGGGTGCGTAAAAGTTTTTGTTGAGTTAATGTGATGGCTGCGGTATTCAGCACTGGATCTCGGTGGGCATACTTCCTAAAAATTACGACAAGATATAATATTTACGACTTCGGCCGAAGGGAGCAATGTTTGTGCTAATTTTATCCGAAAAAAATATTGCTTCATTTTAAATACGAAAATATCAAGTATCAATGGCAGAAGCCGCTGTGGGTATTGCTCGCTGGTCGTATATTGAATGGTGAATTTTAGGTTTGCTTTCATACAAACAATTTTCGGATTTGTTAAAAATAAATAATGAATAAAATAAATGAGTTTATTGCGTGTAATTTATTTTATTAAATTTACTTTTCAGTTGTTTCAGCTGCCGCACTCGTAAAAGATAGATTATGGTTACTTCGAACACTGTTTTTTACTTTTCACTTTTCACTTTTAATGACTTTCATCACCGAGAAGTTCATTAGAACTTGGAGCAGAAGGGTGTTATGCGTCCCTTAATATTAAATGGAAGGGGATCAGGGTTATGGTGGAATATGTTGCTGTGTATAATTTGGGCCAGCAATTACAAACTTTCTCCTCCATCTCTGCATTGGAAATTAATGATAATTTGCACTAAGTGTAATTATCTATCCACAAACAAAAGACGTAAAATAAAACATATATTAAATACCTACATTATTAAAATTAAATAAAATTCCATCAATTGATTATCAGTGATCAAATAAATCGATATCGAACATAGTATATAGAATAACAACTGGTAACACTGATGTGCGGCTAGTCACGTTTTTGATCGGTTCCAAGTTTTTTGGTCAATTGTACCTGGTTTTTCCACGTAATAATTGCATTATCCGATCTCTGACTGTTAGGTTAGTGATAGCATTTGAAGTTTTATATTCGAAAAGTATTTCTGTGGATCCTGCTGGTGTATATCATCTTATATAATTTTCAGCTTTGGAATTTTTTGCGGTGCTGGCGTTTCATCTGTGTGAATGTGCAGAGTATTATTCTCCACTCTCCACCTCATCATCAGACACCACCTATGCAGCACCCACTGACTCGCAGTAAATCGAAATCAGCTTCTGCTAAGTTGGCAGCGTTGAAGTATTCAGGGCTCCCACAGCTTTTACTGATAAGGCCCGATCACTGCATACACCCGCCGGCAATAACCAACCAGCCAACGAAAGTGAGCTGTCAACGGTTACGGCTGAGTTTGTTCCTTCGTTACTAACATCCTCTGATAGCTTACCATCGGCCAGCGAGAGTGAACTGACAATTATCAGGAAATTCGTCGACAAATTTAACGCTAAACTCGACATCATTAATAATCTGCATGAATGGCATATATGTACATAAATGATTTCACGTATTACTATTACATTTTTCGAGCCCTGTAAGTCAGGATATAAATTCAAAATATTGATACATTCTAATCGAGCTGAATGTATTGCTTCATGTTTTGCGGGGACGATATCCCTTCATAAGGAACTCTGGATAGTTGCAAATTTTCCGGGTCTCGAGTTACATATCGATCATGGGGCAAAATTTTAACAACTTCGTAGGGCCCTTTATATCTTTGCAATACTTTTTATTGACTCCGGCAGTAGTTATAATATTTTTAAGTATAACATAGTCACCGACGTTGTATTTATGAGGTTTTTTATGTCTATTATCAAAATAAACCTTATTTCGATCTTGACTGCGAACGATATTCTCACTTGCCTCAGTTCTAATTTCTTTTAAATTTCTTGGATTGTCGCGCATCACGTGATCTTCTAAATATCTAAGTGTGTGCAAACACCAAACAACAAAATGCTGAAGTGAAACAACCTTCCCTGTCCGAGATGATACTCTTGGGCCTACTGTAATTTATGAAGTAAGATTGTAAGCATTGAATTACTTCCTTCGTGGAGGTACTCTTAACTGGATATAATTTCGTAAATTTAGTTAACCCGTCAACAATAAGGAAAATATGTTTTTTCAAATTTCTGACTCCAGGGCAATTCGCCCTCCTTCTTTCCAGATGGCACAGAGAAATAGATGCATTTAAGGCAATTTCTCACGTAAGTTTTTATTTTGTCTTTCATTGACGGGAACCAGTAAATTTTTTTCAAGTGATCGTACAATTTGTCGACACCTACGTGACACAATCCGTCATGATGTGTCTGTATTACATTTCTCTCCATCTGTGTTGGTACGTAAAATAAAATAGTATCATTCATTTTACGATATACTAGACCGTTAATCATCTCAAACAAAGAATGTTGCTGTTTCTCTAAAATACTTACTATGATTTTGATTTTAGTATCATTTTGCTGAGCAGAGGCTAACGCGTGTTCGAATGTCTCGGATTCCACCAATAAAATGTTATGGCACCTACTAAGTGCATCTACGTGATGCATTCTGCTAGATTCCCTATGTTCGAAAAAGTAATCAAAGTCTTGAAGTTCTAGAGCCCACCTTGATATTCTAGGATTCAGACGTTTTTTATTCAAAGTAGATTCGGTAGCTGTAGCCCTTTTGGAAAAAAAGAAAACTGGATGGAGTTTTTTGTGGTATTGTCGTTGCAGTAACACTGCACTGAATTCCAACCCGCTCGCCAGTGAAGCTCCGTTTCGGCATGTGGGGAAATTATGTTAAGTACTGGGGCTTCGAGCAATTTTTTCTTCAATATTTCAAAGGTCTTTAACTCATTTGGCCCAAATCTAAATTCAACATTCTGTTTCAACAAGTCGTATAGCGGTTTTGATATCATGGAAAAATGTTCAATAAATTTTCGGAAATATGAGCACAAACCAAGGAATGAATGCAATTCTTTAGTGTTTTTGGGTATTGGAAATTCCTTAACCACACGCAGGCCCTCAAGGTTTGGTCCTATACCCTTTTCACTCACTTCGTATCCCAGATAAGTAATCTTTTCATGTACCAGTAGACATATGTCAAATCTTAGTTTGAGATTATGCTTACGTATGACCTCTGCAACTTTTTCTAAAATTTCGAAATGTTCTTCTTTAGTCTCAGATGCAATAAGAAGGTCGTCAATACATATATACAAGAAGCTTACCAGCACTTATAAGCTCTTTAAAGATGGAATTTATACACCGTTGAAAGACAGACGGCGCATTTTTTAAGCCAAAAGGCATGCGTAAATATTCAAACTGTCCTATGGGGGTGACGAAAGAAGTATATTGTACGGAGTCATCAGCCATTTTGACATGATGGAAACCGTTTTTTAAGCGTAACAACGAAAAATATTTTTTCCCACTCAACGGATCTAAATGGTCCTCTATTAATGGAAGAGGATAATCATCTTTTTGTGTTACTTTATTTAATTGCCGGAAATCGACGCATAGCCTAAGCTCTCCATTTTTTTTCTTTGTGAGTACTATTGGTGAGACAAAAGGGGAATTACTTTCGCGAATTACATATATTGCATTTAGGAAGATCATCAAATATTTGTTGGAGTTGTGTTTGATATGCGTGCGGCAATCTCTTAGGAGTGCAAATACAAACATCGTTCGCATTAGACAAGGTGATCTTCATTTCAAACGTTGAGTTTTCGCTAAATGTATCACTGCTCATAATCGTTTTGCTCATAATTTCCACGCGTTCATTTTCATGACACGTTAAATTTTCATTTATGTTGAGGTCTAATTTACTATTGTCGTGGTTTGTATCAATATTTAGAATTTCGTTAAGAAAATTGTCACTGTCCAAATTATCGTCACATTTAGAAGACCTATCATTAAAAATAAATTTTGCGTGGCTTTTATGTAAAAAGTCTCTACCTAAGACCATGGGGAACGTCATAGTGCTATTTGGAACAACATACAAACATATATGTACCCTACTGTAATTAATAGTTACTATACACTCTAACCTGCCTATGATAATTAATATGCTGCTGTTGATGCCGGCGTATTCCAAACCTCCAGAATCCTCAGGTGAAACTAGACAAGGCGGCACGAAACACTCCTGTACAAAGCTGATAGGGCTTCCAGTGTCCAACATTGTTTTGGCTTTTAATTTGGTGATAACCTCGCCCGACAATTTATACTGCCTGATGGCTCATGAGCCATATCGGTCGTCGAATTTTGCACTAGCAGAACTGGCGGTGAAGCTGATGATGTTGATGCTGAAATTGCAGGGGCTTGAGTACAGCTAGCCACGTCTTTCACACCTGAAGCATGTTCCACGTTCTCTTCTTGGTTTAGGGCAGTTTGACACGATGTGTCCCTCCTCATTACAGTTGAAACATCTATTTTTTGCGGACTGATGGTGGGAATTCCTCGCTGAGTGCCTTGATGTTTTCGCCGATCAGCGAGAAAAGATATCTCCTGCATGGCTAACACATATTGGTGGACGTTTTCTTCCTTACGTTTTTTCCGGTTCCTAAGTTTGTTGTGCACATCGGCTGGCGTTACCCCGTGATAAAATTCCTCTAATAGCGATGACTTTAATTCCCTCCAAGTTTCGGAAGAATAGTTTGGCTGTTCCCCTAAGTAGTCGTCTTGAATATATGAATAAGAGTCGATCATCCCAACCATTGCAGTATCCTGTTTCCTCGAAGCTTTTCACCCACCGGCGGATTGAATAACTGTCATCTCCGGAAAACGTGGACAATGACTCCTGAATGTCCTTAAAACAAAACTGTCCGCACGAGCTTCGTTGTGTGCCAAGATCACCTAAAAATGCTAAAAAATATTCCTCAAGCTGGGCATCACAAATTATCTCGATCTCGAAGGCGAATTCTCAAAGCAGTTTTCGCTCCAACAGTACTAAACCCAAAAGCATCCAATTTGTCTTTTAACAGTGGAACTGTTGCATTCTGGAGGAATCTTTCAACGTGTACTCTGGCCATCGCTACTGGATGTTTAATGAATTCCTCACAAATTATGAAACATAAAATAAAATACTCAGCACTGCACCAGCAAAAATATTGCGTGATAGTTTAGGCTTCATTTATTTGGTAACCGTCCGTGGAAGCATAAAATTTTTACGGATTTTTTCCCGACGGTCAACTTCCTTCTGCAGTCACATTTTTCTACTTCACGCACGGCATAAACATAATCCTAATTTTTTTCCCTTGCGCGGCTTAATTTAATCGCAAGAAACTTAATTAGCCGTCCCGATGATTTTATAGAATGGCCTTTACAAAATTCTCGGTTTAGATTCCACTTCTGATTTATTTCTGTAAGAACTTTAACTTTTATTGTTATAAATTTAATGGTTACCAATTAAGCACGTCTGGTCAGTTTGAATGCGTTATTGAGAAGAAAGCATTACACAGATGAAACTGAGTTCTAGACCGATCGATCGCTCTCTAGAAACTACCGTGTTACCGTAAGTGTACTAAGTGTACTAAACTTGTAAACGAGGATCGGTCGATCTATACTCTTCGCACGATTGATACAGGGTGAGTGGCTTTAACTTATTCTTAGAACTTTTGACTAGTTAATTGTTCTTTTTTCTAGGAAACAGCATCGGCTACAATATATTTAAGAGGGATTGTAAATAGAGACATTTTATTAACTTTCATACATTTTTCTGTGTGTACCCTAGTAAATGGTGGTCAGTGGTAAGTGTGTTATGTATTTGCAATATTAAATTTCCAGCCATTTTAAAATTGCTTTGTAAACTGCAAACCCCGGCGGAAAATATCAACATTTTACCCCTGACAAAATAAATACCAATCACACATCTGAAATTTAGCTCAAGCAAATGTTGCAATTATATAATGATGCTCAATTTTCCATAAATTTGTTGCATAATTTGTCTCTTGCACAGTATTGCTTTGAGCTGTTTTTTTTTAAAACAATATCGCATCTGTTAATAATATGTTACCTGCTGCAATGGGAAAACCAGTTCAGAAAAAATATTTCGACAGACGTTACACTTCTTCCGGGTCACAGAAATCCCCGAAAGGAGCATTCGTTTCACTCAAAAGTTAATATCTTCGCTTATAAGTGATCCCCCTTATCGCCGGTAATGGAAATTTCATTGGAATCACTTGGGGAGCAGGAAAACGTTTTAAATCTTCACTAGTGAAAAAACGTGCGCAATGTGAAGTGGGACTTTGCTGGAATATGAATATTCAGAAAGGAAACATACTTTGCTGTAACACTTTGCAGAGAGCACGTAATGCGAACACATCATGGAAACATTTTTGCATCTTTCCGACATTTGATGCATTGCTAGAAGCAAGCTCGCAAGAGAAATGTGGGGCAGTTCTTGTAAGGAATTATTTTGGCAACTTTAAAATTACATTACATGCAACTCCAGTAAAGGGTAAAATCTTCTGAATACATACATGAAATACAATTTGCAGGTGACAAACTAGTTTGTTAAAAATTTCAGTTGAATTAATATATTTTGAATGGAAAGTTATAAATATGTCACACTTACTTTTAGTAGATATTCCATATCAAAATTGGAAAAACAGAATATTAATAGTCTCACTCCGACGTCTGTCTGTCTGTCCTCGATTGCTCCCGAAGCCAATAAATATCCAAGAAATTGACATATTTAAAGGTTATGGCCGAATTCTGTGGTGAGTGTATCATAACGTCAGCATTGATTAAAAAGTGTTTAACGTTTAACTAAAATGCTCACACAAATTCCATCAAATGGAAGCTTAACTAGTCATTGCACGATGCCTCCGATTGGCACTTGGCCACTTTTTAGAATTTCGTAACCAAATGGCAAAAACGGAACCCTAATAAGTTCGTCATGTCCGTTTGACCGTATGTCATAGCCTTTTAACTCTGCCATCTTTCCATCGATTATGATGACATTTTACTAGACAGGTGTCTTATGTCAACCGCCATTTAATTGTTTGTTAAAATCACACAAAAATTGGGGGTGATTTTCCGTACATATAACTTTTACTTCTATTTTGCACACCAATGTCTACTTCGATGTTTTAAGCATATTCTGAAATTTTCCTAAATCTGAGCGACGGGATTTTCTTGTTTTAGGGATTAAGGGGGTTAGTTCTACATTTTCGCATATATCTGTTAAAATATCAATTAAATCGGGATTTATTTTAGTTTATTGCAAATATCTCGTAAAATATAAATTTGTCGAGGAAGTTAGTTGTGTGAAAATTGTGACCTATGAAGTTCTGCATAAAAAGGTCGTTACACTTTTTCCCGTAGTATCAATCGTTTTTGTGTAGGTAAAATGCACTGTTTGAATATAATTTTTTTTCAAATACATACTCCTTTCTACACCACCTTGGGGGTAGAGTACCTACTAGGCGCGTTTTTTAAAAGTAGTATCCCCAGTAGGCTTAAGGGGGTATTCTCATGTGACCACTGTAATAGTTATGAGAAATTTGAAGCCTTTGATATTCTGTACAAAATACGTCGTTACACTTTTTCCCGTAGAAATGTGTGGTAATGTTGCAATATCCGTTGCAATATAATTCGAGTTGCACGTGCAGAAAAATAGATCTTCGCTGTTCTTCGATATGTGGACATTGCCGTGGGAAATCATGTTTAAAGCCGAGAGTCAGGAAATAGAAATTAATGGAAAAATCGATGAAGAAATTGATCCAATGATTCATCAAATGATAGGATCAAAGAGGCCGAATAATTTATAACATTAATTTTCTTATTTCATTTTTAGGTGAATTAAGGGGGTATTCTCATGTGAACGCATAAATTTTACCCCTTTTTAGGGAATTTTTTTTTATAAGACAATAAAATTCAATCATTTTAATTTTTTTATATGTTTTTATTTGTATCTTAAACTGTATAAGTAAATTGTTTTTTTTGCTTATTTTACATTCATACAAGAAGCTAAAACATGTTTATATATATTTTTTTAAATTAAAATATACACCAAAAAAAAAGCAGGTCACTACCAAAATTAATCAATTTCATTGAAAAAAAAATGGCGGGCTGTAGAAAAAAGTTACGAAAATCTTTTTTTGTTAAAAATCGTTAAAAAAAATAAGGAAATGTTTTCGAAAATAAGCAATTTTGGTACGGACGATAACTATTAATGAGTAGAAGAACATATAAAAATTTCAAAGCAATCGGTTGATTAGTTTTTTTGTTAGGACCCTGACCGTTCTAGAAAATGATGTTTCGAGAAAAATTCGTTTAAAGTTTCAAGAGCAGAATTTTCGTGGAAAATGTATACTTACACTAATCTCCTATGCCTGGACCATACAATTTCACAATTCTCGACAAAAATTTATATGCACTATTCCACATATACACAGGTAGGTAATATACTAAAGTTGACCGTCAGAAACTCCGTACGCAGGTATAAAAGACCGGTGAAAACAATAGAAATGCAGCAGCTGCAGACCTGGCGCGGCGGCGACTATGAGTTGTAACTTATTTAATACTAGGAATTTCAGTCTGAATTTTTCTAGGTTTTACTATCGAAATATGAAAAAAAATAATTGATTTTTCGAAGTGGTCACATGAGAATACCCCTTAAGCCTACTGGGGATACTACTTTTAAAAAACGCGCCTAGTAGGTACTCTACCCCCAAGTTGGTGTAGAAAGGAGTATGTATTTGAAAAAAAATTATATTCAAACAGTGCATTTTACCTACACAAAAACGATTGATACTACGGGAAAAAGTGTAACGACCTTTTTATGCAGAACTTCATAGGTCACAATTTTCACACAACTAACTTCCTCGACAAATTGATACTTTAAAAGATATTTGCAAAAAACTAAAATAAATCCCCTTTAACCCCCAAAATAAAAACCCTCCGCTCAAATTTAGGCAACTTATCAGGATGTGCTTATGACATCGAAACAAATGTCTTCACAAAAATTCAGCCTGTTCGGACTTTTTTCGTAGTCAAAGTCTAATTTTACTGGGCAGATATTTAAAAGTTCAATAAAGTTTCTCAAGAGACTTTTTTCCTTATTTCGAGAGATGCAACTTCCTAATTGGTTAATAATTATTCCTTGCATGATCGTGGTCGAAAAATTCTTATGAACAACAAAATACGTATAGCCGAGTAGAAAACTTGCTAAACATAACTTATTTATTTTTATTTATTTATTTAGTCTATTAATTACAATTTATTTTCACAGACTAGAATAACCTACAAAACGAGAAAATATAATAATATAAGCTGTACAAATAAGTCAATAAATATGTACCTATTATTTTTCTACATTCTCCTAAAATACTAATCCAACCTTAAATTCAGATCTACACGGAGAAAAAAGTTCATAGTACAGAATGCAATTTACATAACAAAGCCTTTATAGATCAGAGTGCTGTTATTTATTAAAATGAATCTAATATATATGTGCTACAGACATATAAACATGTGACATGATACAAAATGTATAACAATAATTTACAAAGCACTCAGTGATAATTAAATAACAGTAATTAATATAAACCGTCAGCATTCAGTAAAATATAATATTGTAATAAACGCTATAGTCTTATGTGGTGTGATATCATAACAATTAACAGCCTGCTTTATCTAAATCGCTGCAAATGCTATTCATATAATATTGGTGGTTTTGTTATTTAGTCACATGTGTAAATTACCAATTAAGCACACAAATATATATTTATATCTGCAGGATAAAAATATATAACCCGGGTTGTTATCAATTCAGTATTTGAACCCATATAATAATGCTGAGTCGTTATAAGATTTGCTGCAACTGCCATATAAACTTGCACAGCCGCACAGCGCCACCAGTTGTGAGATGAGGTGACAAACATCATTTCAGTTTCATTCTCTGCAAAGTTCAGTTGCGTCTGTCAGTGATTTTTGTGTGTGCGCTACCGGATTTAATGCAATGTGTGATGAATCAGTGATTAGTTTACTAACGACGTGGGGCTTCGGAAATTTGGTTGATAAATTTAAAGGTACTTAATAAAGTGTACAATCCTTTCATTCTTTCTTTCAATTAGAACAATCCCCTGCCGGTTAATGCCGTTATTTGCCAGTGCCTGTATGTGTGAGTTGGTACATTTTGTTTGTTCCGTGCCGTGCCGTCATGTGTGCAGCTTTAATGCACGATTTTAATTGTTGATAGTCGATGATGCCGGTTAGGTTCACGCTGTTGTCTGCCGGTAAATTTAACGTTTCTGTACTTATTACGGAACGGCACGGAACAGCATATAATATTTGATAGCACATGATCAAATTCACAGACAGACACTGGCAAACAACGGCATGAACATAAATGCATTTGTTATTTAAAATTTTTTTGATTTTTTGCGCCGTGGTTAATGTGTGAATTAGAGCAGCCTTACACAAGATCCACACTTTATCGTTACCGATGGTTTACAATGTTTCTTAACACTGTATATCCGATATGTTATGTACCTTTTTAGAGGAGGAAATTTCAAAAGAGGCATTTGAGTGTCTAAATTTAGATATTCTAAAGGACCTAATACCAAAAGCAGGACCAAGGACAATTTTCTGGAAAAAATATGTTGTTCATTTCGGCTCTCAAGAACAGGTTTGTTAACATTTGAATACGGCTTTGTTTAATCCAAACCCATACTCATGAATTTCTCCTTCCATGGATTTTTATATTTGGTTCGGGACCTGCCCAGAAGCAAACAGCCCCACGATCCACACTACACCTAAGCCACCTCCATATATTTCATTGTATTTTACTAAAGGCACTTTTTTGAAAATAATGAACCGTTTTGAGGTTTTGAACTAAAGTAGAACACTTATTGTTAAAAAATCATTTTAACCTTGACAATTTTAAATAAATTTACGGGCCGAAATTAAAATTTTGTATAGATGTCATCGGGTTCCATCAGTGATGCAGCCCCAAGTATTGAGACGACCCTTACAGGAACGGTTACTAATATAGAAAGCCTACTGAGCTCATAATCGTTTATGGGAAATGATGATACATTGCTGAGAAATGATAACACGTTTATAGAGAATTTAGATAAGTCTCTGCTTCATTCCCCAACGATATTTACTTTGTGTCCAACGATCGAAAGTAACACCACGGTCCAAAAAACGAATATTAAAGAACGCACAGTTAAACATTTCCTCAAATGTGCAACAGGTGCCATTGTACAAAAATTTTACCAAAAGCACGGAAAATTAGACAACAAACACCGAGATTTATTAACTTCGTTAATTATCCATGAAGAATTTGGTCCATGCGATGAAAACAAATTTAAAATATGCACAAGCCGTTTTCACGAATTAACTGCAGAAATTTTAAAAATATTTCCAACAGAATGTGCTGATATTTATTTTGTACCTTACAATTCCATTAGTAAAACTGTGGCAACAGGTAAACTGTGGAATTCATACAATCATTTGAAGAGAAACTTAAAAGATAAATCGACTACATCTTCAGTACAACCCTCATTGCAAATCGTTCAAGGCGATATAACAGGGAAGATATCATTTTTAGAAAATCACCTGTCACCATGGGAAAAAATCATTTTATTTTGGAGAGATACCAAAGATTTTAGATTTCAATTGCTTTATTCAAAAGACAGAACGATAACAATTCAGAGTTATTTGAACAAGTTTCCTTCATTAAGAGGGCCTAATGGCTATCACCTTTTACTCCAAGACTTTGACGAGAAATACAAAGAAAGCACTAATTCCCTGTTCTCTACATGGCCAGATTTAAACAAAAAAATCAATGACTATTGGAAAAATAAAGCTGACAAAAATGTGTCCAATCTTTTTTCAACGTACGGGGATTTAAGTGGATTTATTATTCTTTGCAAAATTTTGGCAAAGTCATCTTACAACATAAAGAAGCCTGGAAAACGCTTAAAACTAACAGAAGCAGAAGTGCTGCAATCTTTTCTTCTTCTTGAACCGGTAATTTAAACATAATATGTTTTATATTATAGACATTAACTTATTTTTCCACTACTAACCTATAGGAGGTTACACTTCTTAACGAAAAACTGGAGCGAATAAGAGCTGAATTACTAAAAAACAAACAGACTTTGCAACCCTCAGTCATTTTAATAGGAAACGATTTTGGTAAGCAATATATTTTTTATTTACTTTTGAAAATAATATTTTTTATATCTTCTTAGATAAAATATTATCAGCGTATGTAGCGGTAGACGACGTTCTATATAAATTTGAAGGTCCTCTCAGTGCCATCGATGGATGCTTTAAGCTGTTTTATGCGTTAAACGCGAATTATCCAAATTCCTGCGAAGCTGTTTGGAATTTTATACAAAAGGCTGTCTACAAAATTACCACAGTTTATGATAAGCAATTTGCGAAGGTAAATTCACTACTGGTAGATTTAAGTTAATGATATCGCGCACGTTTATCGTCGCATTTCAGAAATACGTTTTGCAATATTTTTTGCAAAGTAACTACAACGAAATTCTTTCTACTGAGTATCGAAGAATCAAAGCATTAAATAACTCTTCATCCTTTTTCCATAGTACTCCGGTTGTAATAGGTGAACGCATTAATGAAATTCGACAAAATAATAAAATATTTTTACAGACGGTTAACGTGACAGCTTCTATAATATCCATTAAATTGAGTCTGGAAAACTTTTTTAAGAACAATGATAACTTAGAACAAGTTGAAAAATATTTGACATATTTGGAATGCTGCAATGGCATACAAAATATAGTTCAAACAAATTTTTGGAAAGGGAAAATATCTTCTTTGTCATTTGATAGTCAGACATTATTTTTGCCCCTTATATTGTACTTTGATGAGTTCGAAACCAACAATGCTTTGGGTTCCCGAGCAGGTCAACAAAACTTGGGAGCTGTTTATATCTCTATTGGATGTCTTCCTCCAAATCTCCATTCTAAACTTAGTAGTATATTTTTAGTTATGCTTTTTAATTCTTTAGACAAAAAGAGGTTTGGCAATCGTTTATTCAATTCGATTCTTGATGAATTAAAATCTTTAGAAGAAGAGGAACTTGCAGTTGCGGGGAGAAAATTTAAATTTGTTGTTAGTCTTTGTGTTGGTGATAATAAAGGCCTTAATTCCTTATTGGGGTTCACTGAATGCTTTGTTGCTAATTTTTTTTGCCGTCATTGCAAAATGCACAGAGATAAGACAAAAACAGCTCTGGTAGAAGATAATACACTTTTACGAAACGGCAGTAATTACCAACAAGATTTGAGTACAAATAACGTTTCTCAAACAGGAATACATTCAGAATGTGTTTTTAATAGATTGCTCGATTTTCATCCAACAACAAATTTTTCTGTCGACATTATGCACGACCTGCTAGAAGGTGTTCTTAATTACGAAATAACCTTGATTATAAAAGATTTTATTTTTGTTACCAAGTTCTTTACACTAGGCCAGTTAAATAACCGTATCTTTTTATTTAACTACGGTAACTATGATAACATTAACAAACCCCCAGAAATTACTACTGAGCATTTAAAATCTAATAAAATTCGATATTCAGCATCGGAAGTACTATGGTTATCGAAATTTCTTGGAGTTATTATAGGAGATTGGGTTCCTGAAGGCAATGAAAAATGGAACATATTTATTCAGCTTAGGAGAATACTAGAAATTGTTCTCTCACAATGTGTTGATCAAAATACCATAAAAGATTTAAACAACTGTATAAATAAACACCATAAGTCTTTCTTAAAAGTTTTAAAAATCTCTCTTCGTCCTAAGCACCACTTTCTGACTCATTATCCGCGAATTATGAGTAAAGTTGGACCATTGATTAACATTTGGTCTATGCGATTTGAGGCTAAGCATAAGGTTCTGAAAGATATTGCAAAGGCGACTTCTTCTAGAAAGAATATATGCCATACCATCTCCGAAAGATATTTACTTTCTAATATTAACCAGATGAACGAAGAAATAAAATCAAAATTAACTTGTACAAATGGCAAAGAAGTATACCCTGATTTATATCCTTATAAAGACATACTTGACAAATACGATTTCGAAGAGGATGGGGGTAAATTTTGTAGTTGGGTAGAATTTAATAACAATAAATTAAAAATTAATTCCGCAGTTCAAGTTGGGAATTCATACGATTACCCAAAGTTTGCCTTGATTGATCATATTTTTATTCGTGATAATAATGAAGTGTTGCTTTGTCTTAATGTGTTAGAAACTGAGTTCTTCGATACCCATAGATTTTGCCATATTGTTAAAAAAACCATGCATTATAAAGTCATTCCTTATACTTTTGAATGTGAAAAAATGTTTACTTTTTTTGAGTTCAAAGAACAATTTATAATAATATAGGGATCCCTGACCTTCACTGACAAGGAAATCCAGGGAACTCTGAGAAATGATTTCTCCTCTGGTTCCTTTAATTCAAATATTTTGTAAAACGCCATTTTGAGTCAGTAGATATTTTGTAAAAGGTAAATATGTATCAGTAAGACAAGTAATTATAGTAACCTAATTACTAAATAAAATAAAACTGCCTGAGTTCCCTGGATTTTCTTGTCAGTGAAGGTCAGGGATCCGTCCGATTATACACGTCGAAATTTTATATATATAATAAACATATATAATGATTCTGTAACATTATCATTGTTTTATTTTTTTATCCGATACCTTTAGAATACATTACCTTTATATATATGTATATGTATAAAACGCACAGGGTTTTCAAGCATCACGCAAAAACTACTGAACCGATTTGAGTCCAGTTCTGACCATTCGATAGGGGGTGCCTTGCCGGGCGGGGGTTTTTATCCGGTGGTGGGGTTGGTTGGAATTGAATGGAATGGAATGGAATGGAAATGGGCCATGCCAATTTGCAATCAAATGCATAACAACAGGCGTTATAGCAGTAACAAGTCCAACCAGTTAATAGTATACCTCTTCTTTAAATTATAACACCTAGGGATACAAGAATGATAGCCTATGCCATAATTTATAACTGCACGGCATGGGAAAATATGATTCACTGCAAAAATTAAAAGAATGATTGCCATATTATTTTGCTTCCTCAAGTAATATTTTTGCTCTGTGTATTATTTATTTTGTATCTCGTGCATATTTAACTTATCTACTACAGTTATATGAATATCGTTCCTTTTCATATTTATATGCAAAGGATATTATGTAAATAGTAGTAGTTCTCTTAGCCATATGAGTTTGTCTACAATAACAATAGTAATTAAGCTAATATTTCGTTGTAGGAGATGTTAAAGCTCATATTAATAAAAGTAATGTTTTTTGAGACGTGATATATATTCTAAATAACAACTTCAACTATACGCATATAGAAAAGTACTCATTTACATTATATTGGTTGCAATATGATATAGTGATGGAACTTATAATATGATGTCATAATACATAATAGCAGTTATAATATTTTCCCACTATCCGTATACGTCTCATGGTTATGACACTCCCATTATAAAAAAAATGACACCCAGGGTTAAAATTTCTCTCCGTGTAGATATAGTAAAATCTATATATGTAATTGTTGAAAAAATAAAACTTCTTAATGCACCTAGTCATTACTTGTTGGCAACCGTAATTGGTTCTATGAGCCGATAACAAATTCCTAGGACGTATAGGTCTTTCTCGAGCATATATACATATGTATATTCACTAAGGCAGTTCAGGACAATTGATGTCATTACATAATAGATCTTTCACAAATACAGCGCAGCTGCAATCACGTCTATAATGAAGGGTTGATAAACCCAATAACAAACATCGAACTTTATAACAAGGCATAGTTGGTAAAGTAAACGACCTTTGCACCACTCCAATTCTATTAATGTGTGCATTATAAGTAGGACTCCAAATGATAGCGTCATATATAATAATTGATCTTGCAAAAGATATATATAAAGCATTTATGCAGAAATAGTGTTCAAAATTTCAAAAGAATCGGTGCAGTAGTTTTGAACTTACCACCGACTTTGAAAACATGAGTTGTGGGAAAAACGCCTTAACGTTTTAAACACTAAAAAATTTAGAATAAAACGAGTTTTATCGGTTCACCTCACACTGAATCATCGATGCCAGGTCCATAAAGGATGTTGCTATCATCCATAATGTCATCATAATAAGGAATTTAGGGGTTACATAGAGAGCGAAATAACTGCCAGGTAACAATAGCGCGCGGGCAGGTAATTTCTGGTGCGCTGAGTCATGTTTGCGGCACGGTTGCTTAAACTGCTGTATCTTCGTTAGTTTTTCTCCGATCCGTCTCAAATTTTGACACAATATTTTTGAAAGGTTCTTCATTCAAATCGAATAAAAAAAAGGAAAACAAAAAATTTTAATACCATACCCTCCCCTTAATAAAACCAAGCAATTTGAATGCTTTAAAGATAACATGATCAATGTGTCTAGAAAAAGAAAGTTTCCTGTCTAAAATTATACCTAAGTCTGTGACTTCCTCAACACGTTCTAACAACTTGCCATTTATAGAATAGTTAAATGTGAAATTACCTGTTGATCTATAAAATGATGAGGCTCGACATTTAGATATATTAAGATACAGATTATTTATTACACACCAACTGGATAATTTATCTAAGTCTTGTTGTGGATTTGAACAATTATGAGGACCACAAATTTCAGAAAACAGTTTTAAATCATCTGCATAAATAAGACAATTAACATAAGAGAAACATTTAGTGATGTCATTAACAAAAAGGATAAATAAAATAGGACAACAGTGACTACCCTACGCTACTCCTGAATGAGCAGAAATTACCCTAGAAAAGAAGTTATCAATGGTAACAATCTGCTTTCTGTTCGACAGGTAAGAAGATATCTAGTTAAGAAAACTAGAATGAAAACTCATCTGGTGAAGTTTGTTAACTAAAATAGTTATGTTAACTTTGTCAAAAGTTTTAGAAAAGTCTGTGTAGATTGAATCAACCGGATAACCCCTTTCCATGGTGTTCAAACAAAACTTTGTAAATAATGGCAGATTAGTAACTGTGGATCTACTTTAAAAAAAACCGTGTTGTTGTGAGCAAATAATTTCTCTGTATAAAAAGGAAAGCTTTTTTGCAATGATACAATCAAGCGCTCTATAGTTTTTAATTACATGTTTAGCACCACTCTTAGAAATAGGCTTAATCGTCGAGATTTTCTAAGAGTCGAAGAAATGATCTTCACTGAGGGATAAGTTCAAAAAAGCTGTTAAAGGTTCCGCCACGAAAAATATACAATCGCATCGAATCGGGGAGCAATTTTTGCAGCATAAAGGAGTAAACTCCCTGTAACGGTCGAGCTTTTCATTATGCCAATATTCCTTTAAAGCGGAGCAATTGTTCATAATATCCCATATACAATCCTTTGCGTCAGAGCCCATAAAGCCATAAAGGTATGTGCTTCCTGGGGCGCTTTGGTGATGCAATGTGGGTGAATCGCACATGTGGCTAGCGACTTTTGTCGCGGTGAAAATAAAAGACCTGCCATTTAAAAAGTCAAAAATGACGTTGAAATATTTTAATGAATCTCTGACATTATCACTGGGAATCCTCATCAGCTCGCTCGTTTTCACCCTATCAGCGGAATTTTGACTGTTCGTTCTGCGTGGCGGACAGGATATAAACTCGCTGCCCTTTCATTTTCGTCCATGTGTGCTTTATCGCGAATTTCGAGTTTTCAAACAGTAGCAGACATTCGGTGGTCTATGCCGCATCCAACTGCATTAAAGGGTAAAGAGCTTCTAATTAAAATATTCTCGACTCGGATGGAATGAAACGAAATTAAATTTCGGGCGTTGCATCGGCCGAATTAAAAGTGCATTAATTCCACTTTAACTGTGTTACTATGAGTAAAGTAAGCAGATTCGCAATTCTGTCGGTTTGGTGTGGATGGAAATCTCGCTTTATTTTATTTGATTCTGTTAGTAGTTGGACGAATGTTCAAAAGCAGATTACGGACGCCTCTTCCATTTGTAAACATCAGGAAACGAATAAGCTTAGCGCGGGATTCCAAGTAGCACCATTTTAATGAGACAGTGGGGCAGACGGCAATTAATGATGTGTCTTACATTTCAACCAAAACAAGAAATTGAATCTTTCTTCCCAACAAAACTGAACTGAGAATTGAGTTGCCTTCTGATTCACTAGAAAGGTTTTCCATCCAGTGTACATTAAATGAAAATTGTTTTCCTCGCCTTTCAATCAGTCAATCAGAAATCAGTCACTTGAATGAACGTCTCACAAATGAAAGACTTTTCTGTGGAATGGAAGTTTTAAAGAAGATTTTACTTCCAACTCTAGAGAGAGGGATGGAAGATTCATTTGAACAGTTTCAAAGCGGCGACTTTTTACTTTTTTGAACGTCTTTCGTGCGTTCGCTGAATACATCACCTTTAGGCCATTGAATTCTCCTACTGTGAAAAGTGAAAAAGAAGTTCACCTGGAACCGACCATTCGGAAAATGTTCAACCCTTTGGCAAATACGCTGCCATGTATTCAAAGCAATTTTGTCCATTTAAAATTTAAAGCTTTACATTTCAGCCATTGAATCACTTTATCACCATGCAATTGGTGCATACGATGAAAACTTCTATACCGAAAAGATAGTTCTTTTAGAATGTTTCAAAGAAACCAATTCTATGATACAGATGTTTAATATCATTATATTCTATTAATTAATTTTTTAATCCTATAATAAATTCTAAAGATATATTTGGTTTCGGGATACTGATAAGATAGTTACCATACAAAGTTTGAATTTACTTACTATAGGCTTGTGAAAATATCTTAATTTAAAAAAAAAAATCAGTTGTATAAAGTGGCTTCGATCCATGGTACTTGCTGAATGATAACACACGAATTGGAATATGGTCCATATATTTAGGAAATTTCATGAAACATGTTTGCGCTTTATTAGATCTTCAGTATGAACTGCTGTGCGTAAGTTCATATATCGTTAAAAGCATTAATATCACGTTTTATACTTTTAACTACATATAAATGAGTTACGGCATTGTAAATTTATAGAGGGGTCATACATCCAACGCGTCAAAAAAAAAGCGCTGAAAAGTAATTTTTTCAAGTGCGTATTGAAAAGAATATAATTAATTCGATTACAAATTAGGTATGTTTTTTTTGGTTCTTGAGGTACAGAAAATCATTTATTAGCACGTCTTTTATAATGAAGAATTTGTCTAATTTGAAGTTGTTTTTAACGTTCAAATCAAAATGTGCACTCTGGTCATTAAATATTAATAGGTTTGAAAAATTACAAAAGATTCCTATAATATAAGCTAATAGTTATATAGCAATAATATATATAAAAGCAATTTTACCTTTTCCAAAAAATTTTATCGTTTTAAAACAAATCGGCGTTTTGAAGAAATGTTTTTTTCTTCGATTGTTTATAAAAAATGAAATTAACAATATATCCAAAAAGAGGATACAGAGACTATAGTAAAATGATTATAAAGATTAAAAAAAAATTGAAAATATTGAAATTGGAGTTATCGTGCAGATCGTTTCGAGAAAAACAATTAAGATAAATATTTCTTTACAAAAATTGTTTTTATATATTTCTTTATGTTTCTGAAGAAACAATAAACACCATGTAATCAGTATTTCGTTATATTTCCGTGTCGATCTGCTGGACGCTTCCTACCTTATATATTTTCATATGTGATGTGATTTCTTTTTATATTGTTTTATTGTTAAAAGAATAAGCGAATAAGCAGAGTAACAAAACTTTTGCGGACTTTCTTTTAGAACTTTTTGAGAGGACTATTACCATAGATTATTTTCGTGTAACTTTAGCTGTTGGTATTTAGCTATATGTATATATGTATAAGGCGCTATGTATGGGGAGTAATGTCAGTGTGAGTAGTCCATTAGTTTATATGGATGTCAGCGGATTTGACTGACTAAAAGGACTGACTGACAGTTGGCCACGATTTTGTCCGAACCTGTAAGTAGGCTATGCGCTTTTTTTCCGCGCATGTCAGTACGCTACGATTTTTGTCGAACCTTTCAGTATGCTATTCTTTTCTCTGAACTTCAGTCTACGACATTTCATTGAATTATTTGATTTGCTGTAGGTGTGGTTTGGTTGAGTGACGTTGAGTTGACGATTTAGGGTTCTGTATCCGCCAATATAAAAGGATTAAGGGAGTTAACTTTTAACTAGTAAAGCAAGTGGCCACGGTGGACTGCGGAGAAGTCCTGTCCTGTTTTGTGAAGTGAAGCTAAGTTTATCTAAATCCTGCACAAATAATTGCAAGGAGATCTAGAGCTACAAAAAAATATAAAGCAACACTCGAATAATATTAGCCAAGTTGAAGGGCGAGAGGGGTGTGCAGTCTGCTTCACCCCTCCCCGCGATAAGTAGTCGCAAAACAAAAGCAAAAGAATGTCTGGAGCCCTACAAGAGACCATCAAAGCTCCAGAAAATCCCAGAAAATAAAGAAGACAACGAGCCTAACGGTTCGCAACAACAAGCAGCTTACATTGAGGTTATGTAGAGTAACGTGGTTCTCCTCCTTGATAAAATGAAAATGTCAAGAGGGACAAATAACGGTATAAGTCAAAGTACTGCAACGGCTGAAAATCCTTTGGAGACAACATCGCAGAGGCACCACACGCCTGGACTAATACAACAAGGACAAGCACAGGACCAAGAAATGGAGGATGACCACACTGATGATAAAACTCAGACGAGCCAAGGGACGAGCTGTTGGGGACATCAGGAAATCCGTGGAGATTGGTTTCTAGCATAAGAAGAGACATGGACGAGAGGCCTGGAAGGGCCAGAATCAATGGTAACATCGCCAACACAGAAGACGGAATTAACTGCAGCCAGAGTAATACTGATGACCCAGATGCTCGAAAAAATGGTAATAGGTTTAAAATACTTGACGATTACAAAGTAAGTGCTAAAAATAGTAATTATTTGTTAAATAGAAGTGATAGTAGTATATCAGGGAATAGAAATCAAAAAAACTCAAAAACAAAAGTCTTAATTAATAACGAAAATGGAACGCAAGATAACTGTGAAAAGGGTGAGGGACAGGGTAGTCCCAAAAAAATTAAAGTACCACCAATTATAGTAAATTGTTGCAATATAAAAACACTCTACGAGCATCTGTCTAATAGTCAAATTGAGGCAAAGATACTTAATCTGAGACCTGATGTTAGCAAAATGTATTTGAATTCTCTGGAAGATCGCAGAAACCTTTTGAACATTTTTTCCGAATTTGAAATAGATTGTTTCACTTACACTACCAACATGGAAAAACCATTGAGCCTTTTACTTAAAGGAATAGACCTGTCCTTTGACGAGATAGATGTTGGGGAAGAGTTTGAGAATAAATTTCCAGGACTTAAACCGCTGAAAATTAAAAGATTTGAAACAAATAAATCGAGAAAGGAGGGTTACCTTCTCGGTTCCTGTCTGATCCAATTGGGCCCGGGTGAGAGGATAGAGGAAATTATTAAAAGTACAACCTTCTTGAGACAGAGAATTTCCTGGGGAAAAGTTAGACCTAGGGGGAGTATCCAATGTTATAGATGCCAGAAGTACGGCCATCTTGCAATAAACTGTGGTAGAACAGTTACATGTAGGAGATGTGCTGAAAATCATTTAAGCAAAGAATGCCCTTTAAAAGAAAATATAAAGGCACCAAGAAAATGTGCAAACTGCAGCCAGGAACATCCGGCAAACTACAGGGGATGCCCAAACTACCAAAAATACGTAGACAGAAAAAACAAAGCTCAATCCAGTAAACGAACCGACCAGGGCCGTACAACATAAGGGCCTTTCGGCAGCACGTTCTCACTGAGACAACTGAGAGAAGATATTGAGCAACTGTCTCAGTTGTCGCAGTTGGGTTAAACAGCTGATTTTGACATCGCTGAATTTGTTGATGCAGAGTGAGAAATGGATGTCGGTAAAGCACGCGCAATTATTTTATTAAGTTCAGGCAGCAAATCCTTGCGCCACGCTAGTGATTCGGACAGCAGCAGTAGGGACTCTTCTGATGATGATGATGAAGAATATAGTGTTCAAAGATCAATTCCTAAAGTTTCGAATTATCTGGAGATAGTATCAACCTACGATGACGTGGAATTTAAGAGAAACTTTCGTTTGGAACGAGTACTTACAATAAACTAAAGGGTATTTAATATATATTTCATAAATTAATAAACATATTTCTAATTATTGGAATGCTTGGAATTCTTATGTGAAAAGCTATCATATGGAGGGAAAAATATATCTGTGCCGCAGGAAAAAAAGATTTTGTTGACATTATGGTACCTTGGGAACACAGAAAGCTTCAGACAACTCTCCATATTATTTAACGTTTCCAAAAGTACTGCATATTCCGTTATAGTGGAAGCAATATCTACACTTGTAAAGTTTTCTCCCCAGTTTGTTAAATGGCCAACCGAAGCTGAGACAAATTTAATTGCAAGCCGTTTTTATGCAAAGAAACCAATCAGGAATGTAATAGGTGCGATTGATGGGACACACATTGAAATAAAGAAGCTAAATAACGACAACGACTATATTAATAGAAAGGGATATAGTAGCATTATATTGCAAGGCGTTGTGGACGATACTGGAAAATTTATAGATATCCATTGCGGCGAACCTGGAAGTGTTCACGATAGCAGAGTGCTCAAGAAATCATCGCTTTACAAAAAACAAGAAGAATTCCCTCATCTTATATATGGAAAAATATTATTGGGTGATTCGGCTTATATGGTGAAGGATTGGCTAGTTACACCCTTTAAAGATAACGGGGCATTAACTAATGATCAAAGAAGTTCTAATGCTGCTCATTCCTCCTTAAGAGTGATTGTTGAAAATGCCTATGGTTTATTGAAAAATAGATTTCGCAGATTATACGGTTTGGAAAATCTTAAAAAGACTATTATAGTAAAGGCTGTCATAGCATCAGTTGTGTTGCATAAAATATGTGTGACTAATGGAGATGTATTCAATAATCTCACTCAATATGAATCTGAAGAAATATTAGTAGAAGCAGAAGATATTAATCATAATCATAATCATACTGATAATATGCGTGAAATGGTTTTAAACAATTTTATTAATGATGGAAATTCATAAAATATGTCAATAAAATATTCGTATTCCCACATTATACTTCTTTTATTAATATTGCATTTTTTTCTTAATCTAGCTTAACACAGGAAATCACAAAAAAGGTACTTCTTGTACTTCAAGGAACATAATTAAAAATAAATAAACTAAACACGAGAGCTGTTCAGGCTAAACAGGAAATTGTATAAAAATCACAAATAAAGGTATTTCTTGTACTTCAAGGAACATAATTAAAAATAAATAAACTAAACACGAGAGCTCTTCAGGCTTAATGCACAAATTAAATACTAATTTACTAAATTCCTAAGTAATTCTAATTTGGCGCGTTCTATTTCCAACAGTTCATTGTCCATTTGCCTCTTGCGCTCATCCCTATCCTTTAGAATTTTTAATTTTTCTTCATAATAGCGGTCCTTAGCTGTTCTCCTCCTCTTAGGTGGTGCCTCGTGTAGTTTTTCAAAATCTTAATGAAATTTAAGTGAGACTTTTTATTTATAAAATAATTTAAAACGTACCAAATGTTCCTGGTGCGATTTCTTCACCTTCATTTACAATTTCGTCCTGCCCTGTTGTAGCGATTCCCAGGGAAATCCCAACGCTACTGTTGCTGGGACGAGACCCTACTATATTCTCTATTTCTTCATAGAAAGAGAATTTAATTCTGCCCCTACCACTCCTATTGTTGTTGTCCTTAATGGATTTATACGTTCGTAGTAAATTGTGCCATTTTTCCGGCATTGATCAGCGCTTTTCTGCAAATATTTAGTACAACATTTTTTTTAAACTGAAATAAGTAACTATAATTACCCTAATATTTTCTCTTTGCGGAGATTAGCAATAACATTCCAAAAGTGTTTCTGTCTGCGTCCATCGTTTAAATTTTCTTTGAATTGTTCGTAAATCTTTTAGTTTCAGTCACACCCCAAATCGATTCTATTATTATTAGTTAATTTTATTAATAAGAAAAATTAAAATATCTGCATAGTTACCATCGGAGGTAATCACCTCAATATTGCTTAAATCCGCTAAAGTATTCATAGAATTATTAGAATTAATAAAACTTTCTCATATAGTATGTGCAATCAACTTACTTTTAGTTCAAAAAGTGTCTTGGCTAGTCGTGTCGTGTTTACCAGAGTAATGTCGATTTGAAGAGGCACTGTCGCTTGGAAAACAATTAAAAACAGTAAAAGTTTATTCTGAGCACTACTCACTGGCTATCACAACAAACAACAAATAACTGAGACAAGTGAGACACAGAAAGTCCATCTTAGATGGCTCAGTTGCTCAAAGGCTGCGTTCATTTTTGTTGCTCAATGTGAAAGTGAGACGATGTGCGAAAACACGCCGTCTCAGTGAGCCAACTGAGAATATCTCAGTTGTCTCAGTGAGAACGTGGTTGCCGAACGGCCCTATATTTAACGAGAACAGGGATGTGGTGGCCGGCCCTGAAAACTGGCCAGAATACTCTAGACACAACGAGCACAGAAAAGTAAATGTTGGACCAACTGACCGGTGGTCACCACCATTAGGGAAGGGTATAGATGGCGCATTGGGGAGAATATCATGGGAGCTATTTGGAGCCCTATAGGATATATTTTTGCCAGAATAAGCTCATTTCTATCACAACTTGATAAAATTAAAAGCATAAGAGAAAAAAAATAAGCCTATACTCAGTTCCTAATTGAGATGAGTGATGACAAATAAAAGTATTTCCCTTAAAGAATTAAACGTACAATCGATCATCAGCAATGCCAGAATGGTTGAGCTGTGCCAACTGATTAGGAGTTATAAACCAGACTTTATGATGATATCTGAGACTAAGCTAAAAACTAAGCATAGGACGGAATTTCCAAATTATAACACTATAAGAAATGATATTGGGTAAGGTGTGGCCCTTCTAATTAAAAATAATATTGAATTCACTAATGTCTATATCCCTAATATGACAGTCCCGATTGTTTTAATTAGTGTTAATTTTAAAATAAAATCTAATACCAAAAAATTGTTGATCGGTAGTCTTTATATCCCTTCAAACATAAAAGAAGAGGAATACAGCTGTCTACTAAACGAATTGAATTTGTTGCTAGGGACATATGACTCAGTAATCATTGGTGGAGATTGGAACTCCAGACATCCTGACTGGGGGGACTCAATAATTAACAGCAATGGAAGAAAGTTGAATGTGTGGTTACAAAACAACCAGAATGGATCAAGTTTGGAAATAATTTCACCTGGTACCCCCACTTTCCCTCAAGGAGCTTCGATCTTGAACTTCTTCCTCGCCTCTGAACCACAGTCTAATAGGCTATTTAATAACCACGTTTGTCACACATTGGAGTCCTTTTCTGACCATTATGTGGTTAAGCTGGACCTAAATATTGGCGAATTGGAGATACCTCCTTATTCACCTCCAACTTTGAGTGACTATAGTAAAGTTGACTGGATCCTCTTTAGAGGCGAAGTTGAAAGGATCCTTACAATTCATCCCCCATGTAACCAAAATATTTCTAATAAAGAAATAGACGTTCTTTTAATTACATTTAATGGAGCAATTGATTTCGCAAAAGAAAAAGCCATCCCTAGAAAAAAAACACAGTTAACAATAAATATGACAATATTCCCGACTTTATTAAAACACTCATAAACACTAAAAGACCTATGTGTAAAGAATTGAAAAAAATGTTTCATAGAACGCTTAATAGAAATAGCACAGAATACAAATCCCTGTCATCCAGAATTAATTGCCATTAATTAATAAAGATTATCAACGATAGAATAACTATACACATGAATTCTAAATTACGGCAATGAAAACTGGACCCCAGGCCTTTAAAGAAATTTTTAGGATAAGCGGGAAAAACAAGACCACTGCACCAAAGTCGATAAAAGTGGGTAGAATAGAATTAACTTGCACTGAAGGCAAGCTTCTCGCATTTGAAGAGTAAGTATTATAAAAACTTATATGAGGAGAAGTGTCCTTCCCATGTTCCTGAATTGCTAGAAGAAGTAAATAATAGTCTTAACTGTTTTTAAAACCAGGAATATATCCTAGTAGGGGACTGTAACCCGATAACCGTTTTTACCCAGACACAGTGCACTCAACCCGGATGGTAATTGCTTCATTAAAACTAAGAATCTTATTAATATGATTAAGTACAGGATAAATCGCAAGAAGTCTAGTAGCCCCGATGGTATTTCTATTTACCTAATCAGAAAATACCATTAAATTCTTGGCCGTTTTGTTCAATCACTGTAGTAATAATGGGTACTTTCCCACTATGTGGAGGAAAGCTGAACTTATCCCTATCCAAAACAAAAACCAAATCTAATGATATAAGTAACTTTAGACCTATACAAATGCTCTCCAATGTGGGAAAACTTTTAGCAAGAATAGTAGCCGATCAACTTGATTCTTTCACGGAGTCTGATAGATTGATTTCTGATTACCAATTTGGTTTCAAAGGGAGGCACTCTACCAACCACGCACTACTAAAACTACACAATGACGTAAGAAGCGGCTTAAAAAAAAGGAGGTGTCTCTGACTTGCTCACTTGATATTGAGAAGGCGTTTGATAGCGTCTGGTCCAAGGGACTCATATACAAAATGCTTGCATATTCAGTCTCCCCCACTTTAATTAAAATGTTCTTGAGCTTTTTAACCGACAGAAGTCTAGTGGTGTGCCTGAATGGTGAAGAGTCGAGAACTTTTCCGGGTAAGTCAGGGGTTCCCCAAGGATAAATAATAGGACCAAAACAATACAATTTCTTTTTACTTGATTTTCCTTATGTCATGAACAACGAAAACGGTGATATTTTTTCTGAAGCTATCTTATATGCCAATGATACACTTATTTACGCCCAGCACAGACCCAATCACTGCTAGAAACAGAGTGCAATCCCATTTTAGAGAAGTGGAAGATTTCTATAAAACTTGGGGAATCAAAATAACCAAAAATAAAACTGAAGCAATCTGCTTTAGGAATTCATCTGGGCGAGGCCTACCTGGGACAGTGGGTATCTGTAGGCATTTGCAAATGAGATTAGACGACACTGTGGTTGATATTAATGATAATATTAAATACCTGGGGATCAAACTTAATAATCTTTTTAAACCAAATGACCATGGCAAGTACTCACTGGACAGGGCTAAAAAGGCATATGGAATTCTCTCCCCTCTGCTAAGAAATCCCAAATTAAATACTAAACCTAAACTTCTAATCTATAAACAGCTAATTAGACCCATTATAACATACGGTTTCGCCAATTGGTTTTCAATTTATCCAACGCAGGCCCATAGGTTTGAGGTTTTTGAGAGGAAAATACTTAGGCTGTGTATCGGAACATTTTCGAACCCGGACAAGAAAATACTCAAACAACTACATTTATGAACAAACCGCGATTGTACCGATTACCAAGTATATGTTAGGACTCAGTATCAAAAAATAAATTCCATACGTGAATGTACATGGATTCCGTTCAGGAACTGTACCTTTTGTGATAGAAAACATGTACAGCGAATACATCAAACATGATGTATAAGCTGGTCTAATGTAATAAGTTCTCCTAAAGGTTAAGTAGGATAGGTTTACTCGTTATATAGACCACCAAGAAGTCTAAGCCTAATGTGCAAACACACCGGTCGCAAGTGTGTTACTTATATAGAAAGCGAAATATTGATGTATAATTCACTAATATGTAGTCGTCAATTTGTTACAATTGTGTTACAATGTATCATAAGCTTTGAACAAAACGTGGTAGCTCATCACTGTCAAATTTTACACTATAGTCTCTAGCTAATGTATTCTATGTACCTTTTGCCGAATAAAGGAACTGAACTGAACTGATTTGCTGGAATTAATTCTTCTGAAAATAAATTGATGTACTACGAACGAGCCTGCAGGCTTTGCCTGGAAGAATTGCATGGTCCGAATATCAATTGTGACGTGACAATATGGATGTAGTCTTTAATCTATTCTCTGTTTGCATTTTGGGTGAGCAAGTGATTTTAAAGTAACTGCCATTTCACTAAAATGTAGAACATTTTCAATTTCAGATCTCCAAGAACGATATGACAACGAAATGCTATGAGAACATGAAGTATTTCAAGTGTCCAAAAAAACAGTGGATATATCGCAATATCTTATTGAAGAATATAAGGAGATAAAAAAAAAGAGATTACACAAAAATACAACCCAATAAAACAAGAAGAAGAAGAACTCGTATTGAGTGAAAGACGTGCTGCCCAATGGTCAAACGTTGCCTCTCTCCTTTGGTACCTGAATTAAGTCATCGTACTGCACTTCATTCAGTATTTTTCTTTGACCTACTAGCTGTTACTTCTTCTACTTCATATAATAATTATTGTCATAACTTTAAAAACACTTGTTTTCTAAAGCTAATTCTTGGCTTTCTAACTGAGACTGGACAGATGTTTCAAATTAACATATCATAAATGAGGTTGTGAACTTTTTTTGTGACATCGTATCACTGTGCTTTATGCAGTGTGTTACCAATTCTAGGGGTAATACTTCGAATTCATTTCAAAAATTTCAAAAAGAATTATTCAAAAAACTTGTGTACAATAATTCAAAGAGCTTAAAGTCTGTAATTTCTCTCAATTAGAGGTTTTTTAACACACTTTTCAGAAAAACGTGTTAATTTTAACGATTCAATATCGTGTTAGAGTATAATGCAGATTATGCGCTTTAAATTAGTTACAAAATGGGTGTAATTTCAATACAACCAGCTAATAGTTAGTTATTTTAATAGGCGCTAGGTATGGCATGTATATCAAATAATTCAATGCATGATGATGTACCACACCCTACGTAAAAAAATCCAAAGTTATCTACCTACTGTACATATGTACGTCATGTGGATTTTGAATCAGCTAATAATATTTGGCAAAGAATATATGTATATACATGATGTGCGTGATTGCATTATATTTTGTGGGGCATTGTCGCACGTATCTTCGGATGTGTCCAAATTAGATACGAATGCTATTTTTGACAATCACACCACATATTTCTGTGTTATAAGATTACAATGACACAGCCATAAATAAAACTCGCATTGCTCTTATGTTGCTAGTTCTTCCATAAAATGCGTGCAGCTACGTGATATGATATACATACCATATTTATTCAGTGTCAAGGTAACTTCAGCTTTAACTTCAATTCAATTATATACATAGCAATATTTGCAAGTGTCTGTAAATGGTTTGTATCATACCAGCAGAAAAGCGAGGAAAGAGCAAATTTAGCTGATATTGGATATTGCGGTAATAGAAGTATTTTTATTAGAGAGAATCTATTAAGGCGTCGTCCATTTAATACGTCACGCTTATGTCACTTAACTTAATTTAGTCGATAAATAGCAGGAGACAGGAACTGAATTATGTTTACAATATTTTAAGAGAGTATGTTACTTTTTCGAGCGAAAAATTAGGTTGATATTTTTTTTGGGGATCTATTAGGGATTAAAATTATTAAGTTATTTTATGTATTATATTATATATTAAATTATAAATAATAAAAAAATGGATAAATCAGGGTGTTTTATTTGAAGATAAGGCAATTATAGGAAGGAAGGAAAGAAATTCATTTTTCTACACTTTTTGCTCTATTTTTGGTATTCTCTTTCAAATATAAAAAAACCGGACCCACATCGGCGTAGCGTAGCGTAGAAATCGAGGGTTTAAAGTATCGAATGGAGACATGCAATGTAGGCACGTTGCTTTACAGCCTTATATCTCAGGTACCATATCGAATTTCGACATGCAGTATCTACTTTCCAAATATACAAAAGGGATCGCCGCTTTGTATGGGCCGCCACCCAAATACATGCGTGACTTATTAAATGGACGACGCCTAACTGGCGCTGTGCCGAACCTGAAACTTAATAGAGAAATCTGCACAATTTTTACGACATGTATATAAAAATTTGTCTTAATTTTTCTTAATAACAGCAAAAATTCGCTTGGTTTTAACATAACTGCATTGCAACATCTTGATGTACATATGAGGAAATGTTTCCATCCCACAAATAATTCTACATATGTAAGCCCTTTAGTAATAGATATCGTAAAAGCTCTCCATTTGAATTTAACTTTATCTTAGTCAAAATAGCAAAAAATAATTAAAAAAACTTCGCTGCCCTCACACACTAGGCGCTTATGTTCTTAGAGGGAGAGGTTTTATTATTATTATTTAATGGGGCGGGCCTATAGGTGGGCTCTGCGACCAGGGAAGGTCTTTTGTGGCGAAACTCCGCAACTGCAAGAGATGATCTGCTACCCAGGGAACGCTAGAAGATCAACGTCTCCCGAACTCAACAATTGCTTAACCGTACCAGTGCAGAAAAAGAACACAGGATGTGTGACTCAGTTTCGTCGTTCTCAAGACTTAGGCGGCATTTTGTCTCACTAGACAGGCCAATCTTGTTAAGGTGATACCTTAGCCCATGGTGACCTCAAAGGTGGCCAGTAAGAGGTATGAGATCCGTTATTTCAAAGGCAGTAATTTCAGAGTATGAATATATGACGAGTTTTTTATACTGACATAGCCCACAGATATTTCTCCCATATACAGACTATTCGTCTTTAGACTACTTCTCTCGCAGCGAATGAACCTTTCCTATCTATGTTAGGTCATCATTCTCATTAACGGTGTGTCCCGATTCCCAACAGATAGCAACTTTTTTGGAGCTGTCCATCTTTCGTAGGGTTTTCGTAAATTTTATGGAGGTTACCCATTTTAAGGACTTGGGAGTGACTTTTTACATCGTCTTGGCCGAACGCGCATGCAAACACTTGCGCTGAGCAAGCGTTTTCCACGAAGCAGCAGCGACGAATTCCAATGCCGCACGTCGCATGGGAAGCGCAGACTCAGCAAAACCTGTGAACGGTTGGCAGGGAATCGAGAGCTCCCAGCGAAAGGTACACAGAGGAGCCAATCTTAAGTCATGAAAGAGGAAAGTTCGTTCAACATAAAGTAATCCCGGAATACAACACGTTATAAAATCACTGAGAGTGAACAAAAAGGAATCATCTTTGGAGGAGTTAGCTAGACAACGAATAAGAATTGGTTGTTGAATGAAGGAAACTATAATAAAACAACCGTAAGCAGTTGTGTAAATTTGGTGTTTTGAAAATAAACTCGAATCCCTTCAACGTGAGTGAGTTGTGTGAAATAAATACACAACAGTACTTCCGACCACAATTTATTTCCGTAGTATAACTACTTCTAAACTATATTTGTTCAGAAAATTTACGTAGTATTCTAGAATACTGCTCGCCGGTATGGTCTCACCACTATCCATATAAGATCAACAGAACCTGGCAGCCTATTTGGAATATTTAAACTACCTCATGTTCCTTATTTTTATCTGGACGAATGCCTACTTTACCGCCTGTACAATGGAATCCTGCACACATCCTTGATTATTGAACTTAAGTAGTTTACGGGTCCCTTCTTTCAACAGTAGAAATAGCGATATTTTTAATCCACCTAATGCCTTTTCATCACACGTGCGGGGAAACCACTACTATATCGCACGGGTTTACAGGTAGAAACTCCCCGATTGCCCACTGTAAATTTTAAAGAACGCACGCGAGACTTAGAATAACGCACGGGTACCTACCTGAAATGGAAATGTACTCAGAAATTTCTTCAAGAAATCCCATTTTTTTTATATACTCGCACGTGTTAAACATCATTTTAATGCTTTTCAGGTACCTAAATAAATTATTTAAGCCGGGCATGAGTAAATATCACATGGTCACCAGAGTAGTTAAGACTATGTAATGTAATAGTATGTATTTTGCTTTGAACATCTGTACCTTAGATATCATAAAAACCTTTCCTTACTACTTTTCTTTAAGATACGTATATCTTTTTGAGAAATAATTACACCAAACCCGCAACCTCCCGTTCCGCCCCCACGTACTCCTCCTTCCCCACCACCTTATCGAATCCACCGCCGCACTTGTGATGACAAATAGAGTGTGCAACTCGGGTGAAAACTAGCCGGTTGCCCTTGATGGCAGTAGACACTAACTAGTCTAACACTGCCATCGTGGGCAATCGGCTAGTTTACACCCAAGTTGCACAAAATACTATTCTTGATGTGTATTTTCACTCCCCATTTTTTCGATGTCAACGGAATCATGCAAGGTTGCAATTCAGTCGTCTGAACTGGCGCTTTCCACTACTTCAAAGGAGCTGTTTTAGATAATTTACCTAATTCCTATTCTTAGTTCTTTTCATTATAAACCTCTTTTTTCAGTCTTAATAAACCTTACAGCTAAATGTAATGGAAAATAATTTCTGTAAGAAGGTATGTATCTAACTAAATAAAATAAAATATCCTAAAGTGGCCCTCTTCTTCACGCGTAACAATACTCCCTGCGATTACGAGAATTCACGTAAAACAATTTTCGGTAACACAAGTTTTAGTCGAGGTATCGCGTTGACCAGGCCGAAAGCCGTTCCGAGGAACACGCGATTGAAGTTCGAACTATATTGACGACTGTGTGTGATGCAAACTTGTCACTAATCCGCCAAAAACTGTTAAGTTCGTCATTTATTCGATTTTCGACATGAAATTCTGCGACATGAATTTTCATTTTCATGAAAGTAGGTAGTTTGAGAATACATAAACAAACAAAACACGATATTTTGACTAAACAAAGTGTTTAGGAATATTTATGTGGGACTTAGAAGGGTAGCTAGGAGGTGCTTTTTATTAGGTGAGTTCTATGATTCATTGTAAAAAAAAGAACATTGAAATACAACGGAGCTATTGAACTCCAATGATTAACATTTATTCCAAGGAGCCTAAATGTTCCCTTAAAATCAATTATTTCACTTAGCGCTGCGCAAGCACAAAAAACTAATTGATTCTGCTCGAAGTAGGAGCCAGCAGATTTAATCTGGAAAATCAATAACTAATAAGAAGAAAAACTTATCTAGCTTAATATCTGGCTGGCAATCGTTGGAAAACAAAAGCACGCCACTCCGATATAATTAATCACCTCGTTATCATTGCCTCATCTGCGCTCGTTCAGTACTTTAGGGAATTCAAATTGTTGATTACATCCTCGAAGATAATCCAGAGACTTTCGAAGTAATCAGATCGGACATCTTCGTTTAACAGGGTTGTCTGCGAGCACAAAAGGTTGAAATATAATCTTCGATCGATTCCGGCAACCAGCTCTGGTAGAGCGCCGGAGTGTAGAGGTGTGTGTCATTAAAATAATATCTGAAAATAAGAAGGATATTGCGCCTCATCTCCTGGCAATGGGCCAATTAATTGAAGTTCCGAGACACACTGCAATACGAACTTTTAAGAGGACGCTCAGGAAATGTAATAACCCAATAATCATCGATACTGTGCGCCTTCAATTTATGTAATGAAATCCCCGTAATTTGACATACTGGTTGGGTGCACCAGCTGCATTCCCCTTAATCCGCATTGAAAAGGTGAATAATTAATGACAGAGCTCGGTCTCGTTATATGGGTACACCGGTTATTAAATTATCTTTTCATAAATCGGTTAATTTTGATCTGATACTCACGCCAGCCGGAGATCGGAGATACCGGCCGTCAGGGACATGACAGAGAGGCAAAAAATCGACTTAAAAAAGAAATGAGACCCTGACATCATCATGGGCGGCTCATCAGCTTCGCGCATTTCACCCCTATCAGTGAAATTTCCACTTTCAGTCTATTAAACGTCGACAAAGGTTTCATTTTCATTATAAATGTCCGCCCGGTTTTAAAATATGAATGCCAAATGACAATGGGAAAAATATCTGAATGATGTGGGTATTAATATCCTCCTCACTTTGGCGTTGAGACCGATTTGTTATCCTTTTTTTTTTTAATTTTCATGTTCGCAATAAAAGGTCGAGAACGGAAAAAATGAATTATAAATCCCTTGCAAAATGTTCAGAAATTTAGCAAATGGGGTTTGAACATTAATCAGCTTTTTCATATTTTGCTTTTTCATTTCAAATTATTCAGGCTTGGAGCTCTTTCACTGAAAATATTTTTTTTATGTTACATTTGCAAGCGCTGCGAAAGCTGATTCCTCCAAAAGAAGTTTTTGTGTCAAATGAGCAAACGACTATTAAAGTCTGATGAGCATCCACATCGGGAGGGTTCTTTGCCTTTTAGCATGCCATTAAATGTATGAATCCTTTGACTACAACATACGGGATTCCTGTGCTTAAGATGACAGCTAAATAATTGTACCTCTTTACTGAATCTTTCATAGTTCAATACAAACTCAGATAATGAATTTTATATTGCTAACAGAATATCTTCAGCCCAAGGAAAATAAATCACTGTCATCACTGTAGCTTGAAATAGACGTGATGAAAGCAACCAATAAATCAGCCCAAAAGTTATTCTTTCTCTAACCGTAGCGTTTCAGTTTTACCCTCAAAGTAATGGGTTATACTTATACTACGAAAATTCATTGCTTTATTAGAAATATAGCTTACACTGAGGAAAACGCACTGGTTAAAACAAACGAAAAATTCATTTATTTTGCGTGATAGTAAGTATAATGATAATTACTAAGGTCGCTAATCTAGTCTAATAATTTAGTAAGGGAAACTGAAATACGACAAACTTTTTACCACTCCATTCTTAATATTAAATAAATGTAAAATACTAAACAATTCTAAAAAATTTTTTGTGCAGAGGAAACAATTTTAAAAATCTCAATGGGGTCAGAAGGTCAGTTAGCGCTCACGTTTACTAGAAAATGATCTTTAGCTCATCAGGCTCATACAATATAGTGCTTTGTTTATTATTGTATATGACCATTTAAAAATCTGTGTCGTGCTTAATCTGCAATATTTTGTATTTGTATATTGGTGAGGGAGTTTTCTTGGGCAATACCAGGGGAGGCGTGTTAGTTATGTTTTGTTAGGCGTGTTTTTAGTATGTTGTTCTGCTGTGTTTGCAGTTTTTTTAAGGGGTTATATCCACTTGTAAGTCCGAAAAAACGTGTTTTTTTGTGAATTTTTTGTGAAGAGGCTTTGTATTAAATAAATACATAGAATAAATGTACATATAGCGAATTTAATGTATTTTAAGAATTCGCGATGTATTTACAAAAATATTCGGTTCCGTTGTTCCTGTAGTAGATCTCCTAGAGGACCTCCACAAAAAGGTGTCTGGCGGTGAGGAAGATATCTCTGATCCAAATTATTTGAAATAAAAAAACCCAAAAGATTTAATTTTAGGATAGATGAATACAGGTAATGATCGATGGAATAGTCAAAATTTTGATTTTTGACAAAATGGCGGCTTCCCAAAGAAAAAAATGGTTTTTTTCAAGAAAATTTACAGTTTAAAGGGGCTTGAAAAATTATTGTCAGAAACCTTATTCCTTCGATCATTACCTGACACAAGTATCTAAGAAGATAGTGTGAAAATTTCAAGCTGATGGGTGCAGCCGTTTTGGAGAAATTTTCCTCATCGACTTTCAAAACACCGTTTCGAGAAAAACGCGTTCAACATTTTGGGAACCATTTAAACTACTTTCAAACGCTCGGAGACGTCTTTACAAATACGCTAATTTCTCCGAAACTATTTGCCGGATCAATGTGAAATTTTCGGACGATATTCTCAAGTATATGTACATTCAAAATATGCAAACAAAAAAAATTCGGTTTTTTCAAAATTACAAGTGGGTTTCTGTACAGTTTCACAATGTTGCGTATGCATAGGTTAAATTAGGTTGGAATATTATTTTGTACAGAGTGATTTTATTTTAGTGGTAGCTGAAGTTTTTTTAATAACTATGACATGTTGCGTCAAATCGCCATCTGACAGCTCCTGTCATAAAGTTCAGTCCAGCATAATTTTAACCATGGAGCATTACACGCTAAAAAAAAAGCCGAAATTGTTCAATTTTATCTTCAAAATCAGTCCTCCGCGTTAACGCAACGAGCGTACACAAAAAAACAGTCCGACGTTTAGTGGCAAAATGTCATGATACATGATCATAATAGATGATCATTTGCAACCGACAGGCCTAAAATTAAATCACGTCCACGTCGATGCTATTGAGGTTGAACAACATCCCCAAATATCGTATTCCCGCCCTGCTCAACTGTTTGGCATTTATCCATCGACTATATAGCCTCTGTGTTGGACGAAAATTGAATGGAGCTTTACTGGCTTCCACAAGATGGTGCAACATCCCATTCTGCACACGAAACAATCATTTTATTGAAGGCGATGTTCCCCAATCGATTGTTCTGATCTATAAAAACGACTGGTCACCACGTTCCCCTGATTTGGCCACTCCTGACTTTTTCTTATTTTATTTAAAAAGCAAGGTATATGCTAATCGAGCAAAGCCTCTTGAACAAATTAAGGGGGTATTCTGGTCTAGAAATTTGAAAAACCTCGACTTTTTTTTGCTTACTTTTAAAGTTTAGACCTTTACAGAGTTTCTGCAGTGCACTTATCGGGACGTCCTATAAGGAGTTTGGTGTGTCTACAAGTTTGTAACACGGACCATCTCTGCAAATGGATTTTCTCCATGTGCTGAGTTATACAGTTTTTCACTATTACAGAATTCACGCCAATCTGTGGTTCCGGTCCAAAGGGTCTGTATTTCGCGCCTTCATTTGCCAGTCTATCAGAGTTCTCGTTACCCTCGATGCCTTGATGACTAGGAACCCATATAAGAGAGACTGCATTGTAGCGAGTTACCGACTGCAGTTGTCTCTTACCTTCCAGGACAACTTTCGAGCTGTTGATAGAATTTCATAGTGCTGCGAGCGCAGCTTTATTGTCGCAGCAGATACCAATCTTCCTTTCACGCCATCCCTGATGAATTATCCAGTTTGTCGCACTCAGAATAGCGATGATCTCCGCTTGGAAAACCGACGCAAAATCTCTGAGGTAATATGAGTGTTTGATTTCGTCACACAAACACAATCCAGTGCCCGTACCGGTAGAGGTTTTTAAGCCGTCTGTATAGAAGAGATGGGAAAATCTCTCCAGTAGATAGTATGGGTTTTCCCAGTCCTCTCTATTCGGGATTTTAACGTGATATTCCCAATCGAACAGTGTTACCGGTGGCATATCGTCCATTGGCATACTATACGAGTCACAGTTTTCTTGGAGTCTTCGTGATAGATCACCATGACCGTTTCTGCGGAAGTCTGTCACTTCGTAATCGTAATAGAAGAGTTTAGCGCAAGTAACCATCCCAAGGCCACATATGCGTTTTCTGCACACCCATGGTCTGGTCATGTATGAGGGTTATTTGGAGGTATGTCCGCAGTTTGATCAACCTTCCACTTAGTAATGCAGTGGCCGATTTACTGTGCTGCAGGTTAATTTGAGTGAAGTTCAAGTTAGGTGGCATATGAGTCAACTACTCCCCTATTCACTCGTCGACCGCACTTATTTTTTGGAGACGTGAACTTTCACTCTGCCAAACCCTAAGTACGGACGGAGTCCGTAAACAGACTCCAGGACTCGTAACGATTCCAGGTCTATGCCCAGCGCCAGAGTAGAACCCTCAGGGTCACTGGAGCTCTTCCTCTTTGCGCTGTATGCACGGACACGACAGTATTTTGTGTCGAATCCCATATTATGAATCCGGCCCATTATGTCCCCAAGGCTTTCGCAAAGTCCCGGGATCCAAATAACGGCCTTAACCAGCTTGGGCATGTCACTACCTCTTGCAGGTGTAAAATTATGCCCGCACAAGCCAGTATATTTGCCACATTTGAAAGCAGCCATCTGAGAGAATGTTCGTCCGCACACTGAACCTTCATGGCGCTGTCGCAGACGATCATTCCCTCAAACTTTGGTGACTCGTTGGTTGCACCTAGAAGCTTCCAAATGTGACCTTCCACAAAAGTACCATGACGCTGGGTCATGCTTCTTTGTGGGTTGTCGGCCTCAATTACAACGACCAAGACTTCGGACGCTGCCTTGGCAAAGTTTTTTCCAGCCACCCTGTACGCAGTCCTAGAGCCCGACAATATTAAAATGATCTTATTTTTTCAGTCGAGCTTTCTTTTAATTCTTTAGTAATAATATTTTTAAAAACTATTTATAATATGTAGAGTGGATAATTAATGTTACGACATGATGCAGGCAGCTCTTACCAACCATAGTACCACGATAATACAATTATTATACTAGGTCCAGTAATTATCTTCGTTATCCCATGGTAATGACGTCACATAGCTTATCGTAGTCTGCTCGCCAGATCGTTTCATTTTGTACCCATATCATGAGGGATGTTAAGAAAACAGTAATTCGCCATCTTGAGTTGTCCGCCATATTGAATTTAGAATGAAGTCACATAGATAATCGTTTTGTCCGTCAAACCCTTTCATTTGGTATCGTTGTCAAAGGGTTTATGAAGAAAGAAGTAACTCGTGATCTTGGGGAGTCTGCACATATTGAATTTAGAATTACGTCACATATTTTATCGTAGGTTATATCCCATTCCCATATCAAAGGGATAAAGGATATAAAAAAACACTAAATGACGGCTTACGACGGCCATATTCATCCTTTTCCAAAAATTATATATCTTATAGCGTTTCTACAATTAAAACGAATATAACGACTCCTCATTTATGAAAATCCATCGAACCGTTTACTGGTTACTGGATGCGCCGAAGAAGTGTACATATGGATGCATGTGTACATGAAAATTTACATATTAATGGACATGTGCATACAATGTACAGTATGTATATGCATACACACATGAACCCGAAGAACAAAACCCTATTTCTGGGGCAGTAAGACTTAGAAGACAGAACATAACTAAATGTATAATATGATTCTGACAGTTTGATATAATTGTGGGATGAATATGTGACGGTATGTACTTTGAGGTATATTTTCATAAATTTTTATTTAGCCCATATTTATCGAGATATTCAATATGCAACGTGGAGAACCCTCAGAACTTTTTTCCTATACGGCTGGCTGGATCAATATAATGGATAAAAACAAAAGCGATTATTCTTTTTAGCAAACTGGCAACCTATTTTTTGTACAAATCAAGATTTGTGATCCTAAAAATAAAATAAGTAAGCATAATGTCAGAATGATCACACAAATCAAAAAAAAATTCTGTAATAGGAGTATCAGTATTGGAGTTTTCGTTTCCACCATCTCGAAAAAAGGGTTTCGAGAAAAACGCGTTACCGTATAGTAGGCACTCTAGCTGATCATATTAAAAATGCTTCAACTTTGTCATTTCTGGAGATTTTGACATAATTTTTAGTTTTAATGTTTTTGAACGTTTTCATATTTTACGAAAAATAAACACTTTATTTTGTTTCAATCCAGCAAAGTTATGTTTCACTTTAATTGACTACCTTAACACTTTCTACAGTCTCGGGTCGGATACGATGTAGTACCATTCAAGGACCAAATAAAGGCAAGGCACTAAATAATAATAATAATAATATTTATTGACCAGTAAAAAAAAAAATTACAACACGAAACCTATATTACTATGGGTTACAGTAGTAATCCCCGCTGAGGTAAACATAAGGTTTACCTGTGCGCGGGGCTGGTACAAAGGCTTAATACTAATACCTAAGAAACTTACAACTAAAGCATAAACTACTATGCTAAATATATTTCTGAATATTCAAAGAACAACAACGGTGGACAATGCTACTATAATGTTTATAAAATTTATAAGTTGATAACTTTATATATATTAGAATTGACTATATATTCGATTTAATCCAATTTTTAAGTTTATTTTTTAATACTTGTTTCCTAGAAGATAACATTTTGCGATCGTTTGGTAGATCGTTAAAGATTCTAGTTGCCACAACATAGCTGTTTTTGTTGCTGACAGTTTCAATATGTTTATCCCATCTCATGTTATAGTCTATATTTAAACCCAGATATTTGCAGTTATCTACTCTTTTTAAATCCCTATTATCTATACGTACGTCAATATCTCTAGGTAGACTATCCCGATAGTTCCCAAAAGTCATGTAAACACTTTTACTGATGTTCAAGGATAATTTGTTGAAAGCCAACCAGCTGGTTACATGTTCGAGATATTTGTTCATGTTATTTTCTGCAAGAGCCCATGTTTTTTCCGTGGACAGGACCACAGTATCATCCGCGTATGCAATTAAAGTTTCAGTAGACATACTTTCGAGTAGATCATTTATGTACAACAATATGAAGAGTAATGGGCCCAATATTGTTCCTTGTGGTACTCCGGTAGTTACTTTGTGAAAATCACTGTATGTTTTATTTATCCTCACTTTTTGTTTACGGTTTGACAAATAGCTTTTAATAAGGTCAAGTGCACTCCCTCTTATTCCATAGCAATACATTTTATTTAAAAGTATTTTGTGATCAACTGTATCAAAAGCTTTGGCTAGATCTAAAAATGTTGCAATTATTGGTCTGCTTTTATCAAGGTTATTGTAAATAATATTTGTGACATGATTTAGTGCATCACTGGTGCTTTTATTTCTCCTGAATCCAAACTGATTTTTAGTTAGTATTTTATGTTTAGTTACGAACTCATATAGCCTACTATGTATAATTTTTTCAAAGATTTTTGCTATATTTGATATCAAGGAGATAGGTCTGTAGTTGTTTCTACTACTACTACTTCAGCATTTTTTAGTGCATCCGGCCAGATAGATTTTTCGATACATAGATTAAAAACATGAGTCAGTTGTGTAACTATGTGGTCAGATATTGTTTTGAGCACTTTTACATGTATTCCGTCAACTCCTCCGGCCTTGTCTTTCAATTTATTAATTATGTTTTTGATCTCTAGTATGTTAGTTGGTTTAATAAATATGGAAATGTTGTTAAATTTAGGAATTATGTTATTTGGTTCAGTTGGCAGTGTTATTTTTTCACTAAGTTTAGGGCCTACATTACAGAAGAAGTCATTGAAGGTATTAGCTATCTCTTTGGGATTCTCTATTTTTTTTTTTGTTTCATCAATAACGTATTCTATTTCACTACCTCTATTTACTTTTTTGCCTAGCTTGGAATTAACTAAATTCCACAATTGTCTTGGGTTATTTCTATTCTTAGGTAATTTTTTTGTTCAAAGTTATTTTTTGCTTCTTTAATTATTTTGTCCAATATTTTATTGTAATTTTTGTATTCGGCTTCTAGTCGTGCATTTTCGGGTTCATGCATGGAAGACTTTATATAGCTTCTCCTTTTTTTTACAAGAAATCATAATAGCATTTGTGATCCATATTTTTCTAGGCTTTAGCTTATTTTTGGTTTTGTTTAATTGACTATTGTACCTTGCTAATTCGATACAGTGTTTTATTATATTAATAGTTGAGTCGATTGCCTTGTTGGGATCAGACTCGCTGATCACATCCCTCCATTCTATCAGCCCTGTTAATTTTCTTAGTTTATTGTAATTAATTTTTCCAGTGTCTAAGATTTTTCATTTTTAGTAAGTTCAGAGCTGATTTCTTGGAAAGCAATGAACAGCGGAAAATGATCCGTCAGTGTATTTGTTAGCTTGAAGGCATTATAGGTGAAAGTCCCATTTTTTATGAATGCGTTATCTGAGCAAATAATTATTAACTTTTCTGGACATTTTTTAATTTTATTTGCTTAAATTTTCGTAGATTTTATTTGCTACCGATTATTTCGACCGGGAATAATTAAATCAATTAAAATGAATACGGGAGCTTGTGTCTCTTCTCTATATGAAGAGAAATAGCCTTTGACGGAAGTTTTACATTTCCTATGAAATAAATCTAGCTTTTTTCATCATAATCGAATCAACTAATATTTCATAACACGTCAATGAATCATACAACATTTTAAATGTTTTATTTAATTTCTTGTGTTTCGGGAATGTCCTCGTGGTTATGGAAATGCGCAAGAACGGACAACAAGCGGAGACAATGCGAGCCTTATCATCATTGGATATCAGCATGCATATTCAAAAGGAAACGCCACTATTCAAGCACACAAAAGGCCACTTGGTACCTTGGCATATTTAGGATACGGCAGTATATTCCCCATAGAAATGTGAACAATAAGCAACTTAATGCAACTATGAATGCAATTCCTCATGGAAAAGAAACAAACCCCAGGGGAGCTCGCAGCGTTTTGTTGCTGAGCACATAAATGCTCCACTGGAAAAATCGTCGAAACCTGGAGAAAATATTTTCGAATCATTGAGCACTGATAAAGGCCCAAATAAGTGCATTTTTGTACAGGGAGAAGTTCTATCTGTGTTTATCGAAACCATGGAGCTTCTTCTTCAGGTGGGCGCACTTGTGAGATGCCGAAATTGAATTGGGACTAAGAGATGTGCTCGAAAAGTTGTTCGGGAAATCGCAAGAATTAATCGATGGCCGACAATAGAGAAATTTATTTTGTATCGGTTACGTCTCCCGTAAAACGTTCTAATGACTCGGAAACAACTTTAACGAGAACATTTCGTTCGAGCAAATTCCACCACTATATTATAGTGTGTTTTTTGAATTCATATTATTGTTTTCAAGACTCTTGCGAATAGGGAACTGCACTTTCTAAATGGTACATTTGTAATTGTCACTTTTAACCGCTGATTTGCGATTTCAATAATTCACTTCTCACTGAAGATTGACTTACAAAGATCGTTGAAATTGAAGGTCAAGACATATATTCGTCAAGCTTCACTCTCTGTGACTTTTCCTGTTTCCCAGAACTCAAATTATTTCTTCGTGGAAAAGTGAAAAGAAACAATTATTATAAAAAACACAGAAAACCCGACAATGGAGGAAACGAAAACTATGAAACTAGAAAATATTCATTCTTTCTTTACTAATAATCGACACATAGGTACGATGATATTCATAGTATAGTAGTCGTGGTCGCATGCCGGAATAATAGCGTATTTATGTAAGAAGGGCAAAGGGGCATGCGACCACGACTATACTCTGAAGATCACCATACCTATTTGTCGGTTTGAATTAAGTAACGAAAGAAAGAATATTTTTTTTGTTTCTTACTTTTCGTTTCTTCCGTTGTCCGGTTTCTTGTTTTTTATAATAATTTTATTTATTTACATCTTTTTAATTTCAGATAATATGTAGCTCGTAAGTAATATAATGACATGATCAAGATGACAACTCATACTTGTTCTGCTCGTCAAACCCATCATGACATCAACAAGCAGACAGCTCATACTCGTCAGACCCTTTCATTTGATACCCACATAAAAGTAGTTCAAAGTCACGCAGAGTCCTTATTGGCCCATGGTGGAAAGGTCGACAGAGTGTGTCACCGTCACCTTTTCTAACTTTTTGAAATATGTCAAAATGTACAAATATGATTTTTGTTTATCTTCTTTATATATATAATTCTACTGTACGTGTGTTGTCACTGAACTCCTCCTAAACGGCTGGACCGGTTTGAATGAATTTTTTTGTGTGCGTTTGGGTGGCGCCCCTGATGGTTCAGATTTACAAATCAGCCCGGCAGATGGCGCTGCAGTCGGTATGAATGTAATGAATTTCATATATTGCCGTGGCGTGTGCCATGTTATGGGTATCGTTGGAAAGGTAAGGTAGTGTAGAATGTGCTGGTGAAAGAAAGGTTGGTGAAAAGTATTAAATGTGGGAATTATTGATGAAAACGTGTTTTTGTTGTGGGGGTGACACCTCCCAGAAGTGTATCTCAGGGATAGGAAAAAGAGGCACTATAGAAAATTGGGCCGGGTTGGTGAAAGTTGGTGAACATAGTGAAAACTTGGTTTTTTCGGTGGGTGCCGACAAAATTGAAACGGCTGTGGAAGAAAAGTGTATGCATGTATTGGAATAATTTTTTCACCAATCGATAGCTAGGGAAGCAGAGCAATCTTCTATATATATAAAGATGAATCCCTATTTTCCTTGGTCACGCCATCACGCGTGAACCGCTGGACCGATTTCGCTAATTCTTTTTTTGTTGTGTTTGTTATTGTCAGGAGAAGGTTCTTATGAAAGAAAAAATTAAGAATATTGTGCGGAAAATTACAAAATTATGTTTTTGATTTGGGTTTTTGGGAGATATAGGAGAGGCGGTGCAGGACAACGTCTGTCGGGTCCGCTAGTACATACATATATAAAGATGAATCCCTATTTCCCTTGGTCACGCCATCACGCGTGAACGTCTGGATCGATTTCGCTAATTCTTTTTTTGTTGTGTTTGTTATTGTCAGGAGAAGGTTCTTATGAAAGAAAAAATTAAGAATTTTGCGCGGAAAATTACAAAATTATGTTTTTGGTTTGGGTTTTTGGGAGATATAGGAGAGGTGGTGTAAAATGAGGAAAACTAAATTTAATAATAATTTACAGTTTACAGTTAAAAAAGTATTAGGAATAGGTGAAAGTGATGAATGGCGTGTATTGTGTATGCACTGAAAGAAATATTTGACCATATTTTGGGAGAACCATACATATAGTCCAATTGACTATATACCAAAACTTGACGAAGCTTCGTTAAATATGGAAAAAGTGTTTATTAGAATGGTTTTCTGGACCATTTATATTGATGAACATATTTAATCCATGACCAAGTAAAAGGACGCAAGCGTCTATTTCATAGTTACCCGGACTGTAAATTCTAGACGCTCGCAACCATATTATGCTCACAGTGACTCAATACCTATGTTACTGCGATCATATGATGGTCACTGGGACTATAAACTCTAGTTGCTTTGACTACATTTATATAGGTTTTTAACTACTATATAGTAGCTTCGACTAAATTATACAGACGTTTGGGCCATAAGATATATACCATTGCAACTATATTATGCTTACTGCAGCTAAAAAATAAAGTTGCTGTGGCTAGAATTATGATCACTATATCCTTAAAATTTAGTCCCATTGACTATAATTTTAAGCATTTATGATCACTTCATAGTCGATACAACTAAAATAAATAGAAGCTAAGACCATAATATGTAGACCCTTGCAACTATAATCATGCTTACTGTTACTACACAACATAGTTGATCCGACCAGAATTATGAACACCTTATCCTTAAAATTTAGTCCCTTTGACTAAATTTATAAGGATACCGAGACCACTTTATGGTTGCACCAACTAAATTATTTTGAAGCTTGCTTATTTTCACTGCGGTGCTCCCTGAAATATTAATAAATAAAAAGTTTTTTAAAAATGTCGTTACATAATTTTATTTTACTTATACATACGATTATATTTTAAATTGTGTAAGGTATAAATTTAGATTTCAAATTCTGCAGAGTTTTTGATAAAATTAATCATTTTCCTGTCATCAGATATAACATTTATATATGTTGTGTTAAGATTTAAGTCTACTTTATTTATTGACATAACGAAATATTTGTAAGCCTTTTCTACTTCGTATGCATAAAAGTGCGAGTTAAAACAGACAGTATGAAGTTCGGAGAGACATAAATAAAAATTATTTCTATATTTCAAGATAACATCTATAACAGCGAATTCTTTCTTTGCTTTAATTACCATTCCTGGCTTTAATCTTACATTTTCGTATACAATATAGCTTACAGATAGCAATTGTTCTTTACATACAAATTTGTATCGATTTTTAATATCAGATCTTGTTTTCTTAATAGTACCGTGTCATACAATTGGATTTGTAATTTCTTGGTAATTTAAAAGAAAATTTGATACTGACAAACACCTTCTAGCAAGTCATGCATTGGGTCTACGGAAAAATTTTCAGTAACGTGAAATAATGGCAATGTATTCCAAATTGAATTTTCTTTTATGCTACAGTCTATAAAATTAGTATTGCAATAATCATTATAAATCCGTTTATTCATATTTTCTGATAAAAGTATTGTGGAAGTTCTAACCTCACTTCTAGAAGCCGTGCAGAATCGACAGCAATAGTTAGCGCTGAATGATTCCACAAATCCAAGAGCCGAGTTAATGCCCAAATTATCGCCCAGAAATAACGATGGTATTAGCTTTACCTTTTTATACTATCCATAATCGATATCAATTCCTATAGAATATAATTTGGTAACTGAATTGATAAAATTATGAAAAATTTTACTATTACCAAATTATTTCCTGTCCTCTGAAAGATCACACCACACAATGTAATGAAATGACTTATCTCTGGCGTTGATGCAGTTTACCGGAAAAGGTTGTGTATTCCATAATATAGTCGCATGCAACCATTTTTCTAGCAAGCATTCAGCAGTTCAAATCTATATTATAGTTGCGATATCTTTCGTTAGTTCTGTGTGGTCATGGGATCCTTAGATATAGTCAATCGTAATTTTTTTTATAGTCAGGGGATTCCTAAATATAGATGCACATGCGTTTAACGAAATAATATATTTAGTTAGTACGCGCACCGCATCAACTTTTTAGAGATTGGTTTGCGTCCAAGGTTCTCTCGCCTATCTTATGGATGCCAGAATTATATCTATAGAATCTCGTACTATATTGTAAAAATTATAGATTTCAAGACTATCTTATTGCCCAGCGGACCATGCAAATCCATGCAAATTTTTCTCAGTGTGAATTTATGGTTGATTTAATGAGACCACCCCCTCCCCGCTGAAAGGCAGTCTCAAACGTGTGTCTCTCTCTAAAACTATACTGCTTCTATCAACAATTTTATTTATTTTGCAATAGTTTAAATTTACAAATGTAGAAATGACCGGACAAAGCCGGGACGGGACTGCTAGTACCATATATACATTCAATATTATAATAAAATATATGGAACATCGGCCATCTACTGGCAAATTGAAACATTGAAAGTGTGTGGTGAATGCCCGCTTCCTTAAATTGCAAAATTTCTAGTTTATGACATTACTATATATTTATCAAATCATCCCCAAAAGCAGAATTAAACTATTTATACTATATAATAACATATTGTATTATAATATAAATATATTGTACAGACATATATATATGTACTTATATACAGTCATTAACTATTTAATTCATATATATGTACATAAATATACCTATATTAATATTTCATGTTTATATTACCGGTAGGTTGGTATTAGCATAGCGAGGAGGTTGGCGAACGATTTTTTATTATTAATTATGGAATATAACGTCGTTCAAATGTCCGCCATAGCTTTTCTTGGTGGCTCGAATTCGGGAGGTCCGATTTTCGATGACAACGTCGCACAAATCTGGCTGAATTTACTATATGGCGTTCGTTATGTTGACTTTGAGGGCATCAATTGTTTGCGGTTTATTCGCAATTTCAAATTTTTATCAAAATTAGTTGCTCATCTCCAATAAACCAACCTTACCTATGAAGTTGGCTGTCACAACAAAATCGTGTCTTTAGTTAAGCCGCATATAATACTTTATTGAAAAGAAAAAGATATAACAAGGTGATTTCATTTTTGCTCTCACAACTTGACTGTTGCGAGCCGTCCATAGTATTTACATATACCTATATAATATGTCGGTAGGTGGACTGCAGAGATCATAGAGAAAATGCTTCATATTACCAGTATTTAGGTAAAAAAAAACACAAAACTACCTTTAAATTTGCCATCTTTTGTGTCTACTTAATTAACAAAATTAACAAGGTGGTTATAAATAATTATGTTATTTGTATATTTTACTACATTTAAGTATTTTTATATGATTTTATCAAAATTTTGCCTTTCCCGTGTTCTTTGTACAAAACATTGATTCAGTTTTCCGTCAAAGGTGTGGAGTTATGGAATTTAATCAACATCATCTTAAATACTTGACCTGCGGTCACTTTCAGAAAGCTGTGGCAACAATCAACAAACGAATTTTCACAGGCGATGTGCATTCAGCCGCGTTGACAATACTGAAGGCAACATTGATCGCTAAACGCTTGCGTTTGATCATGATCGCTATCTGAACGCAAACGCGAACGCGCCTATGTGTATCAGCCTTTAAATTCGCCAGCAATGTTATTATATTATTCTAGGGGAATAATAGGCTAATTGTGAGAGTAATTCGTCTAGTGGCTCGAAATTGGTACAACTTGCAGCCTTATATACAGAGCCAATAAGGCAGCACACAGAGCCCTGAGAGATTTTGATAAAAATAAATTTGATTCCTTTATTAGGCTGTGATTGAGCAATGATTTTAAGCTAACTGACTTGGAAAAGTCTTCGAAAATTTGGTTAAAAGGGAAAGGGCTTACCAGCAAAGCCGCGGCCATATTATATTCCACAATTAATATCAATATGTCTATTTTATAAATCAACTAGCTGACCCGTCTCGACTTTTCCATTCTTGTAAATTAAAGCTGTTGCAAAATGGAGTCTATGGTAACGCAAGGATCATTCAATTCTTTAAACCGTTTGTTAATGAAGTCTAACAAAGTTTTAGCTCTATTAACAATATTGTTAATATAGTCAAATTAGATTTAGAGTTTATTTATTTATATATTTATTTAGTCTACCAATTATAACATATAATAACCTTACAGACTAGACCTTAAGATTTGCTCCAAATAATATATATGTATGTAGGATGATCTCTAAAGTCCATCACCGATCAGCGAGCTGAAACTAACGTACTCGGTGCAGTTGTTGTAAGTTGTTGCTCGGTAGTGTTGTAAAATCACCGTTGTCCTCTGAGATTTGCTCAGCTTGGCTGATCGTATGAACTTAGTCTTTGAGCTACCGTGGAGGTGGATATCCCATATAAAATAGAAGTGGAAAGTAGTAGTGCACTTGTGGACTTCATAGTGACTGATAATAATTAATAGATTAATACTCATAAGTACTCCTTTTAACTACCAAACTATTTAATACTTTACTTGATGATTGAACTCTTATATTGAATTATATTATAAATAAAGCGAATTTTACCTTAATTGTGTTGCCAATAATAGCTTGGAATACTACATGTATAACAAACCTATATAACGCAATCCACTGACTTTTAATATTTCCAACATACATTATTCTATTTTTAAATTCAGATCTTGGTAAAACGAAGTCTAACTGTTCATTGAAAAAATTACGTTTGTGGCTACATCTCCTTACTACCTCCTGCAAACCATAATTAGTCCTGTGAAAAGGAGCGACCTACAAGTTTCTTGACCGGAGTGGTCTCCCTAATGCATATATATTTACTAGGTAAAGAAAATGATGGCAATTTATGTCATTACATAATAGATCTTTTATAAAGAGAGCGCAACTACAATCACGCCTTTCATGAAACGATGATAGCCCAAACAACAAACGTCTTGTGTTATAACAATGTGCATTAGTTTTCTGCCAATTTAATTTTAAAAAATATGTAGGTATCTAGTAAACGATTTTTGCACGGCTTCAATTTTGTTAATGTGAACAGTGTACGTGGCACTCCATATAATCGATGCATACTCAATAACCGACCTCACAAAAGAGAAATATGTTACAAACCCTTGGTGGTGCATATATGTATTAGATAATTCTATAGTATTCCTTTTATGTAATAAAACCAAGTGATTCGTATGCCTTAAATATGACATGATCAAGATGTCTACAGAAAGAAAGTTTCTTAGGTATCTACTAAAATCACTCCTACGTCGGTAATTTCGTCAACGCGTTCAAACAACTATATATAATTATATATATGAACTAGCAGACCCGACCCGGCTTTGCCCGGGAATTTCTACATTTGTAAATTTAAACTGTTGCAAAATGAATAAAATTGTTGATAGAAGCGCAGTCCAGTTTTAGAAAGAGACATACGTTTGAGACTGCCCTTCATTGGTCGATTTTTAAATGGAAAAAGGAGATTGATACTGGAATGTTGTTGTAACCTGTCTTCTTTAATTTTAAGCGCGCAATAGATCCCAATATAAATCACAGAGTACTCCACCTCAATTTGATCTCATTTTGAAATACCATATCTGCAGAAGAGAGACTTCCATATAAGTTTCTCAGAGAGTATAAAAAAAGTGAGAGTTTTTAAGCTCATAAAAAGGTCCGCTTGACCTCTTCTGGAATATATTCAATCTAATAGAATTTTCTCTTTCCATGTTAAATTGACGAATTATCCTTTTCATTCATTAATTCATCTATTTGCATCCTTTGGAAGATATTTAATTCTCGATTCACCAGTTCAATGAAATATTTTCATTCTGTTTGTTTTTCAATTTTATATTGTCGAAAAAAAGCTTCTGCGCATCCGTTTGGCCTCCTCTGGTATATATTCAATAGCAAACCCGTTGCCGGATTTTTCATATTTGTAAATTAAAACTGTTGTAGACCTAATGAAACTATTCTTGCAAACTTTCTGAATATATGCCTGATGAGTATACCGTCAAACAATATTTTCCCATACATATATTTACACCCTCTTTTACCTCCTTGGCGGTTGAAATTTGAGATATGCTGAAACATCTGTTCCATTATTTGTGTTTCAGAGTGTTGTCGGGGTCGCTAATCTCGAACCCACTATCGAAATGTGGAAATTAAAAATCAGACCCTTTGCGTCTTGCTGGCATTGTTCACTGTACAAAACACACAAATAGATCAAATTGAAGTACTTAATGGTAGAAAACAGTATACTGATAATGTATTTCTTCTTTTGTTTTTTTATCTATCCTTTCACAATTATAAAATACGTATATATTTCTCTTTTAATTGGAAATGATTCCCAAAAATTTTGCTAGTAAGAACAAATAAATATGACAGTTGCACTGAGAAAGTAAAACGATAAGTGACACCCGTAGACGTCTGGCGGGAATAACTGATCGAGTGGTAACTGATATGATGTTTGAAAATTATTAAAGTACTAATATCGCTATTCAAAAATAGGAGTTGGTGGTAGAAGGGTGAAAATTAAGTGATTCATGTATTTTTTAATGCCGAATCATAAAAAAATTAAAACAAAAAAATGTGTCAAAAAAAAAAAATGTTTTGGGGTGGACCACCCTTAGCACGTAGGGGTATGAAAAATAGTATACATCCTATTCTCAGACCTACTGAATATACACACAAAATTTCATAAGAATCGGTCAAGCCGTTTCGGAGGAGTTTTGTTACAAACACTGTGACACGAGAATTTTATATATTAGAGAGATATACCGAGTTTTTGACCTGACCCCCTTCGATATCATTTTTAGATATGTTTTAGTACGTACTAAAAGCAACTTACACACCAATTTGCAGCCTTTTATTCCAAACCGTTATTGAGTAATAATTTTTTTAAGTTTTCACTAAGATTCACGGTTGACCTTGCATTACAGTGAGTATGCCGAGCGCAAGCTCTCTGCCCTCTATCTCAAAAACGGTGGGGCGTATGAAAAAAAGTATGAAACGAAATTTATCGCAAATTTTATGCACTACACTTTTTATAATAAATGTCAACTTCATTGGAGCTATAGACACCGAGATAATCGCGAAAAACTGATTTTTGTGACCTTTGACCTTGAATAACTTACGACGCAGACACGAGATTTTATGAGACTTTTGAGACAACTTTTAAAACACCAAAATGAAAGTGTGTACGAGTTTACAGCTTATTATCTCTCATTCAGAGATTTACCCCTTTTTTTTTCGGGCCGAAAAAATATATATATTTTTTTTTTAATCACATTTACAACATGTGTAGAAAATGTGTGCCAAAGGATTTTTCGATATTCGAAGTGATTCACAAGTTACGGCCCTGGAACGGAGCAGGTATACGTAAATAATAATAGTATAAATCACATGCGCGAACTTTCAAACGCGTTTTTCTCGAAACACCATTTTTCGAAACGACGACCACGATATTTCAGAAACTGCTGCACCGATTTTGTTCAAATTTATACAACATCTTTAGTATGTTATAAGCCAGCGATTGAACCAGGATTATCATGATTGTTTTGATAGTTTTTTTTCTACGAGCGAAAAACTTAAGAAAAAATGAGTAAAAAATGGAATGTAATTTTCAAACATGTATAAAAAAGTCAATTTTTGTAATTTAGAATTCATTCTAGTTCAATCGCTAGTCTTAGATATGAAGATTATAATGCCGTTTGGTTTTTTGATTTCCGATAACCAGAACAGCCGCAATCTTGGTCGCCGTCAAGCATATTTTTTACTTGATGTCTTCCTGTCGGCCACTATAACTTTTATACTATTATATATTTTGACTTCAAAAAATCTGTAAAGCATATTTAAATGTTAACAAAGATTATGCAAAAACAATGAGATTGATTATTTCGATTGTTTGCTCGTAAAAAATTATTGAAAAAGCCATAAAAAACGGCCGAGAAACTAGAGGACCCCCAAGGCCCATTTTCAAGAATTTTTCCAGACGCTACAGGCAATACAAATTTAATTAGTCGATCGCAGCATTATAGTACAAACTGTGAGCAATATTTCCTTAATTTTTTAAAACAAAATATAAATAATTAAGCCGACGGCAGCAAATATTCGGAGGCGCCTCGAAAAAAAGTTGTCTGTCGGTGAACAATATTACTCAAGAGTGGATCATCTGAATTTAAAACAAAAAATTGTGTGATTAGATAACCGCTTTCCAAAGATATTCCTGGAAGGAAATTTTTTTTTTCGATTTTTCAATTTTTGCTGACACTTAGAAGTGAAAACACCGATTTTCGTCTAAAAAATGAACCTATTTGTTATTGTAAAATCTATAATTATGAAAAAAAAATAAAAACTCCCAGCGTTACCTGGTCATTTATGTAAAGAAGCTGTATACAAAATTTCAAAACAATCGGTCGAGTAGATTTTGATTTAAACTGTTCACCGGTTTCAAAAATGACAAGCGTCAGAAAATCGCTTTAAAGTTTTGCATGCCTGAAAATCGAGTATTATACATGAAAGCAACAAACGCTCAAAGTTCCATATCTTAGTTAGTTTTACTCCGATTTGTTTGAAATTTTGACACAACAATCTTAAGATGTTGTGCAATCATATGAAACAATAAAAAAAATGAAGAAAAAAAATTTTTGATACGTTACCCTGCCCTTAAGTGACTGGGCTATTTGGCGGACTTCAAGTCCGATGAGTCAAATACCTTAAGCGAATTAAGCGCTTGAGCAACAAAGGCGGCAATATGAAAATGGGTGTAAATCTCTTTTGTCAAAGTTTCGTGCAGTGATTTTCTTGTGCACGTTGTGAAAGTATAGTGACTACATTGAATCAAGTGTGTTAAAAATGCTATATGAGGCATGAATTTATTTGTTTATATTGTATCCGTTGCTAAGAAAACCCTGACGTGAATAATAGGAGTGACGTCATCGCGTCGCCTCCTTTATGAAAAATATAAATAAGTGTCCGAAAAGTGACAAAAAGGTGGAGTCCGCTCTACTTTTCGTGGAATTCTCAGCTGGCAAGCTTGAAAGTGCTTTAAACTTGCGCTTAATTTCCAACTTATTTCAAATTTGGAACAATTGTGCAGCTCCACTCACTTACGATGTGTGACTATGAGATATGTATATGTTTCTAGCTAGCCAAATTTTTATCTCCAAAGGAAACCGGTGTCATAACACCATTAATATGGCTCCTGCGACTTCGACCTGCTGTAGTACCTAACTCTTATTTCTAATGGTAAATAATCCCCAGGCAGTGAAAACTGTGCATTACATTTTGCTATTCTTCCATGTATGTCTGATCAATTTAAATGAGTGAAAGTCGAGAAAATTTCTCTGTTGTACTTGCGCGGCTGGAGCTCTAAAGTTATTACTAGCAATAAATTTCCGCTGAACAAGAACACTCGCTTGTTTTGCTTTCCTTATAAATGATCCTTGACGCTTTCACACAGCTGCTGTTTAAAGCTGCTGCCCGTATTCCCACATTATGCTGCAGAGAGTTTGAACGCTGAAGGAAAGACATACTCCTCCATTTATGACTGGTCCTTACTTACCTAAACAAAATTCACTTTTTCCGGAGCAATGAAGTAGCCGTCTTGGCGGTCATTCCGGAAAGTACGGAAGAGAGGGCCATAACGTACGTACGAAAGGCCAATCTGGATATAGTTCGATTTTCCCGTTTCCCCCGCAACCTCCTTTTGCACGATAAGTAAACACGGACCCGCCTCTGCATATGCTAACTCGCACACATCTTCGATTCCCTTTTATTATGTCAATTGGCTGAAAAGCACAGGAGAGCTTTGAGTGAATGCCATTTTTATGCTAACAAAAGATTTTCTTTCCACAAGCAATAACGTAAGCAAACAATTGTAGAAAAATTCTTTCCTAAGATTGCCCTGACGCCATGTCGTCTGGAGGTTTTTTCACTCCCGAGATTTCGTTTTTATGCCTGTCCTATTTTTGAGGTTGGGAAAGAACTTCTGACATCCGAGTCGAAAAACTTTAAACCTGACAAATATTTGGCTTTTATTAGGTGAATACCGGTGCGGTTTGTGCGGAACCATTTTAGACATTTTGGTACCCAGCGGGAGATTATGAGGCGGTTTTGAATGATGTAATATGTATTACAGCATCACACTTCGTCTTCTGATGTTCGCTGGAACATTTCTTTCAGACTTTACAACTATCAAATGTAACAATGAGGGCGACTTACGAAATTTGGCTAGGGTCATCTGTCGAGAATGCTTTAAAAACTATAGTTGACACGGAAACTTAGAGTTTAAGTTCGCAATTTTATGGATGATCCCAGGCGAATAATTCACATGAAGTATGCATTGAATTGCACGTTTGCTTGCATACGAACGGCACAATTACACAGCGTAGGTGCCATTTGTACCTGTTCAGGTTGACACAATAAATGTAACCCAGAAAGAATCGATTCTTGGACTGAGTGATTTCCTGAATTCTTGCCGTGAGTGTTTCAAAAGCAATTCCAGTGGTAGCAGACCGAAGGGAAAAGCCTTTTTTTATGTTACCTTTTAAGCTGTCGACCCTCTCAATACAAATACCACCAATCGTCTCACTGTGTTTTAAAGCGTTTTCAATTTTACGGTATCCAAGCGGTGTTTCACACTTGGTGGATATTATCAGCACAAAAATTTAAGTTTCATTCTCCGGATTTTACCTAAGCGAATTGATTCATGCTCACGTTTTTAAGGACGTCCTTAATTTCCTTTCAAAGGAATAGTCAAATGCCTGTTTCTCTTTTAAATATTAAATAGTTTCACGTTGTTTTCACTATTTCATGTTCACACTCTCTCTTCTCAAGCTAAGCTTACATCTCAGGGTAACTCATTAACATTGCACATTGCAGAATAAATGAACAATATCATTGGCGAGTACTGCGTCCACCAACATTCACTTCAGGTGCAGTATGTCCATGCCAACTCTTTCAGCAGTTCCTAAGCCTGTCTGCATTTTCGTTAATCGCCAGGCGCCTCAAACAACAGCTGATGACGTATCGAAATGTATTGGCTCCAAATCCAACATACCGCAAAATGGAAAGTGAAACTGCATGCATTTTAATTACACAGGTGATAATCGCTTAGTGTCCTCGATCAAAATTTTTGTGAATGACGGAGGTACCCTTACGGCCTCCGACATTTCCTCCATGACCGTTAATCGCTCTACTTATTATCCTAATTAGTCCAGGGAAATAAGCATTTGTTCAGGACACTGATTCATCCAGCAAACCAATACGATTTTCGCGAAGTATGAACATATAGCAATAATAGGGGAGACTGGGTACGGTTGTAACAATTTTTCTTTTATCGCTCATATCATTGCTATTACAAATCTAAGAAGTAAATACAACATTACAAATTGAAGAATACTCTTTTGAGTTAACATTACACTTAAAATAAATATCATATATGCAGTATTTTTTTGTCAGCAAGGCATTATTCAGTTTGTGTGCCACTGTTACAACCGTCCTGATGCCGTGGACGGTTGTAACAGTGTTGAGGGACGGTTGTCACATACCCAAAACAAGTAATTTCAATGGGTTTTTTTACAAAAAACAATCAAATTCAACAAAGTTATTATAATAATAAAATCAAGATCAAGAAAAATCTATGAAAAGTAATATGCATTATTAATAAAGATAATTTGAAAAGTTATCGACTAAAAATATTTACTTGTGATGCACAAAACACAATATAGCCTCCTGCACGCGCATTAACCACGCGGACGGCGCGGTGACACTGATAATCGTGTGTATACTTGCCCGCCGCGTCTCTTTCCCCTTATACTCCTCACTCTCCTGTAGATAGTGTAGGAAATATTCGAGCTGTTACAACCGTACCCAACCTCTTCTGTGCCAGTAAAACGGATCCACGTCCGAAACAAAATAGCCTACACTCAAACTAACAATTGATTACACACCGTAAAATATTAGCAAATACGAGGAAAAATCCATGAAACGTAATATGCATTATTAATAAAGATATTTTGAAAAGAAATCGACCAAAAATTCTTACTTTTGATGCACAAAAGACAATGTAGCCTCCTGCACGCGCATTAATCACGCGGACGGCGCGGTGACACTTGTAATCGTGTGCATACCTGCACGCCGCGTCTCTTTCCCCTTATACTCTTTACTCTCCTGTAGATAGTTTAGGAAATATTCGAGCTGTTACAACCGTAACATGTTACAACTGTACCCAGTCTCCCCTACCTATACTTTTGCCAAAACTGGTTAGCCGCCGTTTTCGAGTAATAAACAATTAAAAGTGAAAAAGGTGAAATTTTAACACATTTTTACTTACCAGATTTAAATAAATAGTTTTAACAGCAATTTATTGCAATCATCTTGTAGGTAATGCAAAAACCGACAACTTGACCGAAATCAATTTGAAAATGTCAATTTGTTACTTAGATAATTGCTAATTTACAATGAAAATAGCTAAATATTCAATTAACAATAACTATTGTAAAAATGTATTTGAAAACTTAAATAGGCAGCTCTTGTGGTACCGAATAAGTGTTAAAAATTTGAAACAGATTCTTTGGATAGTTTTTGCAAAATTCAATTTGTTTATCCGAAAGACTGTTGTTTTGCAACAGCACTCTACGCACATTTCAAAAAAATTTTCGGTTTTGTCAGTGTGATATTAAAGGGAAAGAGTTTCATTAGATGTGCAAAAAAATAATTTTTTTTGTAGCGAATTTTTTGTGTCATGTCATGTCATTTTTACCATATAAACAAATAGAATCAAGGCGCCCGGTCGGGCGCCGTGTTGATAGAAAAAAAAAAAAAAAAAAAAATTTTTTTCGTGCGCCCGAACAAAGACTTATTACGCGAATGTGAGAGAAAATGTCGTTATTTTCGGTGTTTTAGTTCTCATTGATGATATCCAAGACATTTTGGAAAATGTCGATAACGTATTCGACAGAAATCCAAAAGTTATCTTAGCAAAAAAAATTTCAATCAATTACGTCGCGGGGTTCAGAAGTTATTCGTGTTTCCACAAAAAAAAAATTTGAATTTTTATGCGACGATTGTTCAGACATCCGGTACTTCCGGTTGCGATGTCTTGCGATGTCTGCACGTATTTACTCTACGAATTCAGTGTGCGATAATATATTTTTCAGCCATCCGCTGCTGCGATATATTTTTCAGCCATCCGCTGCTTTCAGTTGCGATGCTACACGCCTTTACTCTATCGCATATAATAGGCCGTTGCTCGTAGACGATTTTTAATGAAAATTTTATCCCCCTTTCGGATACCCCCTAACCGAAGTTGGCATATATAGAATAACTTTAATTATTCAGGAACCGTTAAAAACAAAAATGCTAATATCTCGGAAACCGTTGCTCGTAGACGATTTTTAATGAAAATTTTATCCCCCACCGGTACCATCACCTTAACCGGAGGAAGCATATGGAACCCATTGGCATTTCAAAAAATCTAATATTACTAACTTTAATTATTCAGGAACCGTTAAAAACAAAAATGCTAATATCTCGGAAACCGTTGCTCGTAGACGATTTTTAATGAAAATTTTATCCCCCACCGGTACCATCACCTTAACCGGAGGAAGCATATGGAACCCATTGGCATTTCAAAAAATCTAATATTACTAACTTTAATTATTCAGGAACCGTTAAAAACAAAAATGCTAATATCTCGGAAACCGTTGCTCGTAGACGATTTTTAATGAAAATTTTATCCCCCACCGGCACCATCACCCTAACCGGAGGAAGCATATAGAATCCATTGGCATTTCAAAAAATGTAATATTACTAACTTTAATTATTCAGGAACCGTTAAAAACAAAAATGCTAATATCTCGGAAACCGTTGCTCGTAGACGATTTTTAATGAAAATTTTATCCCCCACCGGTACCATCACCCTAACCGGAGGAAGCATATAGAATCCATTGGCATTTCAAAAAATGTAATATTACTAACTTTAATTATTCAGGAACCGTTAAAAACAAAAATGCTAATATCTCGGAAACCGTTGCTCGTAGACGATTTTTAATGAAAATTTTATCCCCCACCGGTACCATCACCCTAACCGGAGGAAGCATATAGAATCCATTGGCATTTCAAAAAATGTAATATTACTAACTTTAATTATTCAGGAACCGTTAAAAACAAAAATGCTAATATCTCGGAAACCGTTGCTCGTAGACGATTTTCAATGAAAATTTTATCCCCCACCGGTACCATCACCCTAACCGGAGGAAGCATATAGAATCCATTGGCATTCCAAAAAATGTAATATTACTAACTTTAATTATTCAGGAACCGTTAAAAACAAAAATGCTAATATCTCGGAAACCGTTGCTCGTAGACGATTATTAATGAAAATTTTATCCCCCACCGGTACCATCACCCTAACCGGAGGGAGCATATAGAATCCATTAGCATTTCAAAAAATGTAATATTACTAACTTTAATTATTCAGGAGCCGTTATTCGAAAAAAATAGTCACGTGACTTAAATCCAACATGGCGGACAGGCTATTTAAAATGCACCCCCATGATATGGGTATCAAATGAAAGGGCTTGCTGTCAAGAATACGAAAAAAATAGTCACGTGACTTAAATCCAACATGGCGGACATCCAAAATGGCGGACAGGCTATTTGAAATGCACCCCCATGATATGGGTACCAAATGAAAGGGCTTGCTGTCAGGAATACGCAAAAAATAGTCACGTGACTTAAATCCAACATGGCGGACATCCAAGATGGCGGACAGGCTATTTGAAATGCACCCGCATGATATGGGTACCAAATGAAAGGGTTTGCTGTCAGGAATACGAAAAAAATAGTCACGTGACTTAAATCCAATATGGCGGACATCCAAGATGGCGGACAGGCTATTTGAAATGCACCCGCATGATATGGGTACCAAATGAAAGGGTTTGCTGTCAGGAATACGAAAAAAATAGTCACGTGACTTAAATCCAATATGGCGGACGTCCAAGATGGCGGACAGGATATTTGAAATGCACCCCCATGATATGGGTATCAAATGAAAGGGTTTGCTGTCAGGAATACGAAAAAAATAGTCACGTGACTTAAATCCAACATGGCGGACATCCAAGATGGCGGACAGGCTATTTGAAATGCACCCCCATGATATGGGTATCAAATGAAAGGGTTTGCTGTCAGGAATACGAAAAAAATAGTCACGTGACTTAAATCCAATATGGCGGACGTCCAAGATGGCGGACAGGCTATTTGAAATGCACCCGCATGATATGGGTACCAAATGAAAGGGTTTGCTGTCAGGAATACGAAAAAAATAGTCACGTGACTTAAATCCAATATGGCGGACGTCCAAGATGGCGGACAGGCTATTTGAAATGCACCCGCATGATATGGGTACCAAATGAAAGGGTTTGCAGTCAGGAATACGAAAAAATAGTCGCGTGACTTAAATCCAATATGGCGGACATCCAAGATGGCGGACAGGCTATTTGAAATGCACCCGCATGATATGGGTACCAAATGAAAAGGTTTGCTGTCAGGAATACGAAAAAAATAGTCGCGTGACTTAAATCCAATATGGCGGACATCCAAGATGGCGGACAGGCTATTTAAAATGCACCCCCATGATATGGGTATCAAATGAAAGGGTTTGCTGTCAGGAATACGAAAAAAGTAGTCACGTGACTTAAATCCAATATGGCGGACGTCCAAGATGGCGGACAGGATATATGAAATGCACCCCCATGATATGGGTATCAAATGAAAGGGTTTACTGTCAGGAATACGAAAAAAATAGTCACGTGACTTAAATCCAACATGGCGGACATCCAAGATGGCGGACAGGCTATTTGAAATCCACCCCCATGATATGGGTATCAAATGAAAGGGTTTGCTGTCAGGAATACGAAAAAAAATAGTCACGTGACTTAAATCCAATATGGCGGACGTCCAAGATGGCGGACAGGCTATTTGAAATGCACCCGCATGATATGGGTACCAAATGAAAGGGTTTGCTGTCAGGAATACGAAAAAAATAGTCGCGTGACTTAAATCCAATATGGCGGACATCCAAGATGGCGGACAGGCTATTTAAAATGCACCCCCATGATATGGGTATCAAATGAAAGGGTTTGCTGTCAGGAATACGAAAAAAATAGTCACGTGACTTAAATCCAATATGGCGGACATCCAAGATGGCGGACAGGCTATTTGAAATGCACCCGCATGATATGGGTACCAAATGAAAAGGTTTGCTGTCAGGAATACGAAAAAAATAGTCGCGTGACTTAAATCCAATATAGCGGACATCCAAGATGGCGGACAGGCTATTTAAAATGCACCCCCATGATATGGGTATCAAATGAAAGGGTTTGCTGTCAGGAATACGAAAAAAATAGTCACGTGACTTAAATCCAATATGGCGGACGTCCAAGATGGCGGACAGGCTATTTGAAATGCACCCGCATGATATGGGTACCAAATGAAAGGGTTTGCTGTCAGGAATACGAAAAATATAGTCGCGTGACTTAAATCCAATATGGCGGACATCCAAGATGGCGGACAGGCTATTTAAAATGCACCCCCATGATATGGGTATCAAATGAAAGGGTTTGCTGTCAGGAATACGAAAAAAATAGTCACGTGACTTAAATCCAATATGGCGGACAAGCTATTTGAAATGCACCCCCATGATATTGGTATCAAATGAAAGGGTTTGCTGTCAGGAATGCGAAAAAAATAGTCACGTGACTTAAATCCATTATGAGCGGGATTTTTTTGGGTTTTTTCAAAAGACATGACCTTAATTAAAGGCAATTTTAAGACAATTTTAAGTTGTGTTTCTTTATATGGTATAGTCACCATTTAAATCGCGGCAAATTGGAGCACAACAACTTTGCTGACATTTGGGAAGGAAGGGGGTAGGGGGAAGTTCAAACCTCAAAACCGCTCCTGTGTACGCACCCGCCATATACGTTAATAAAAAAAAGTGACTCCTGCTAAAAAACGTTACTAATTAATTCAAGGTATACTCTATAAATCGACAACAAAAAAAACTGATATCCCACAAAAAAAAAAATTTAAATTTTTCAAAGAAGAAGTGTTGATAGGAAAAAACCGCTCTGACAAACATTTCTTGTACAAAAGACCTTAGATATAATATGAAGACCTTATAAATAATAAAAATCCAGCAACAAAAAGAACTGATATGTGCGAATATTACAAGAATATAAGATTTTCGCTGATAAGTGGGTTGGAGGAGGATGATGCATTACACGTCAACACGAGAGAGACAGCAAAAGAAACCAACGATTCTCTTCAAGACTATCAACAGCCCGCTTTTAGCGAAACCTAAAAATTTAGATCTTACGTAGAATAAGTACGCCCAGGAAGGAGCCCACAAGGGTATAAAATGATACCGAGAGAGGCAAGCATATATTTTAAAGAATTTCAAGCGTGACCATTTAACAGATAAACTGCAACAGCACTGACAGTACTTCCAAAAAACTTTCAATTGACACAATAAAATAAAGAATTTTATTAAATTAATTGATTAAATAACAATAAAAGTTGAAAATAAGAGAACAACATTTTATTTATCGTAGACTCTATATTTTGACGGGATAAAATGAAAGAAAGAATAATTGATAAAATAATAGCAATGAAAAAGGAAAATTAGATAAAAAAAACATTTAACTCCGTAGGTCTGCCAGTACCTACCGCCCGCCAGTAGGTATGTAGGCAGGGCTTATATGATGTCAGAGTTCAAAGTGTTAGTTTTAAGGGATGTGACAAAAGTAATCAAATTAAACACTTTTAATTTCAGAATTTATTTTGTAACAAGTATGTATCTGTACGCAAAAGCGGGCTGTTGATAGTCTTGAAGAGAATCGTTGGTTTCTTTTGCTGTCTCTCTCGTGTTGACGTGTAATGCATCATCCTCCTCCAACCCACTTATCAGCGAAAATCTTATATTCTTGTAATATTCGCACATATCAGTTCTTTTTGTTGCTGGATTTTTATTATTTATAAGGTCTTCATATTATATCTAAGGTCTTTTGTACAAGAAATGTTTGTCAGAGCGGTTTTTTCCTATCAACACTTCTTCTTTGAAAAATTTAAATTTTTTTTTTTGTGGGATAACTTTTTACTTGAACATATATATTTTTTTGATGTTTTTTTTTTTAATTTGAGGTTTTTTTGAAATGTGCGTAGAGTGCTGTTGCAAAATAACAGTCTTTCGGATAAACAAATTGAATTTTGCAAAAACTATCCAAAGAATCTGTTTCAAATTTTGAACACTTATTCGGTACCACAAGAGCTGCCTATTTAAGTTTTCAAATACATTTTTACAATAGTTATTGTTAATTGAATATTTAGCTATTTTCATTGTAAATTAGCAATTATCTAAGCAACAAATTGACATTTTCAAATTGATTTCGGTCAAGTTGTCGGTTTTTGCATTACCTACAAGATGATTGCAATAAATTGCTGTTAAAACTATTTATTTAAATCTGGTAAGTAAAAATGTGTTAAAATTTCACGTTTTTCACTTTTAATTGTTTATTAATCGAAAACGCCGGCTAACCAGGAGTGGCAAAAGTATAGGTATTATTGCTATAGGTTCATACTTCGCGAAAATCGTATTGGTTTGCTGGATGAGTCAGTGTCCCGAACTTGATATTTTTTTTGCTTATTTCCCTGGGCTAAATGTGGTCTTAAGCGGATCAATGGCATATACATTCAATGATATCGGTAGAATCTTGGACTAGGGTTTTATTAGTGAGAACTGTATTACCAGCGGGTACCCTCAGATAATACTTTTTAACGGTTTCTGAGAGGAATCCATACAATTTAATGTGCTATATTTTGATTTTGATTTTGCCAGGACAGATTTTGAAAAATTGTTAAACTCTATATATGCACACTGATGTTCTGCTTATCTGCCGAAGTTCTATGATTTAATGTTTAAGGGGAGGGTAAGGTATTAAAATTTTTGTTTTCGAATTTTTTTTTACTCGATTTTCTAAATGAAGAACCTTTCAAAAATATTGTGTGAAAATTTGAGACGGATAGTAGCAAAACTATCGAAGATACAGCAGTTTAAGCAACTCGCTTATGATCGTTTTACTCTAAATTTTTTAGTGTTTAAAACTTTAAGGCGTTTTTCCCACAACTCATGCTTTCAAAGTCGGTGCCCCTCATAAGTTCAAAACTACTACACCGATTCTTTTGAAATTTTGAACACTATTGCTGTACGTAATTTACGAGGTAACACGGGAGAGTTTTTTTCAAATTTGTTAATATTTTTTATTTTATAATAACAAATTAGCCGTTTTTCTTTGCAAAAATCGCGTTTTTCACTTCAGTGTTCCTAAAAATTTAAAAATGTAAATTTCGAAAAACCCCTCCCGCGTTACCTGGGGAAAGCGATTATCTAACAACGAAAAATTTCCTTTTTGATTTGAGATGATCCAGCACCAAGTTATGAGGGGCACCGCAATTCTATTTTTTTCTGAGACGCTTCCAAATAATGGCTGCCATTGCCTTATTTTTCAATATTTCTACATGAAAATTTTACAAAATATTCTTCAAATGTTCTACTTTGATGTACCATTAGCTTTAATGAATACATTTTATCTGAGTTGTCGAAAAAAATTCACAAAAATGTGCCTTTTTTTGTACGAATTAACCTTACCCTCCCCTTAATTGTTCTAGGTACACTAAACCCCGGGTAAGTGCTTCGAAAAAAATATCAGCTTGAAAGGCAGTTATCCGGGATGGGCACTAATACGATCTCGTTTATGTATTTGCTGTATAAAAATAGTCGGTTAAGATTTTAATTAAACCTTATATTGTCATTTATTGCTTTTATGTTGTTTTCAATAATTATTAACCTTTAATAATACATATGTTTAATAAATCAAAAATACAATAATAAAATTAAGTGTGTCAAAATAGTCCAGTCAGTGGATTATAAAATAAGTCCTTGCCTTCTAAAAATTGGGGCAGAGATCGTTTTCGCATATATTATTCAAGTGGTGTCGCTGATGAATAAGAAATACAAGTTTTCGACCTTCGACGAGATGAGCACGAGCCATCTTGAACGAAAGGTTCCAAAAACATGTTTTCGTAACGGTTTATTTCATGAGAAAAAGTCGAAGTTTTAGAGGACAACAATTGCAATATGCAATTTTTTAGTACTTGTATTTTGCAAGTGTCGCAGCCTCAAAAAAAAATAAAATTACAAGAAAAAACTGAATATTATTTCTGTCATTTTCCAAAATTTTCAGCTTGGTGATCGGGCAAGAACGTCGGTAACAGAGTGTGAGCAACTGGTGGCAAGAAGTTGCAACTTTTAAGCAAGGAAAAAGCTTAAAGCTGCAACTTACTCGCATTCATTTCCGGCAATGCGGGCCAATTGCGGTAATGCGAATTTTGCATACAAATGCGGCTTGCTGGGCAAGCAAAATTAATTCTGGTTACGACATCCGAGCTGTTCCGCGATTTATATATTCAGGTTTTGACCGCTAAAATAAGATTATTTTGATAAGAGCCGCAAGGATTTCAAGAAATTATTTTTATTGAGATTTTTTTTTACCTGTGGAAAATTAATTATTGCTTGTTTTCTATCTTTTTTAATTTTTTTGCCTAACTTTATCTTGTTAGTCGTTTTATTCATGTTTTTCTAACACAATTATTTTTTCTCTTTGCAGATAAATGGAAATTGAATTTTGTACTAAGATTTGAGTTATTTTTATTTTTCAATTCTTTATTTGAGTTTTTATTTTTGTGTTCTATGGAATTATTTTAAATTATTATTGTTATTAGTTTTTAGCGTGTGGTTTAGTTGTAATAAAACACTGGCTTCGTTTTATGTTTTAATTTATTCGTCAGCCAGATTTGCGGCCGAGTCTTTAAACTCGTTTTTAGAAACTTCTCCAAAACCGTAATCGCTACACTCCCAGGAAATTGTTTTTTCGTCAGGCTTCTGTGATTTCCAGTACTACTGCGAATGTTGAATTTAGCCGAGTAGGGAAATCACACTAGCAGGCTTGATGGCCAACTGTCAAGTTGTGCCACAAGTTTTACATCATAATTTTCATTTTTGTCGATTTTATTTTTGAGTTATTAATTTATAATAAAATAAATAAATACATCATATGTATATAGTTTTCAATAAAGGTGTTTAAAGCTGTAGTTAGCCGAACCTACACTTTTCCCATTTGACATCCTAGTATGGATGTAAAAGAGAGTCTGTATTATCCGCCTAATTTCCGCTACGGTCATATAAGGGCCGTAACATTTGGTCCTTCGAACCGGATACCGCAGCCAAACACACTTGTTAGAAAACTTCTACATATTTGAAGCGCGAGAAGTTCAATTCCGATTTTCTAAAAAAGTCGTGAGCATGGTGATTAGTACTCACGAATTTTTTTATTGTGAAATTACAACTTACGATAAAGACATCGCTGGATCAGGCATATTCAAATTATAAGAAAACATGCGATACCAGAAGAAAGCTTCCGTATTTATCCGTAAGGATAAAACAAATTACAGGATATTGGGTTGAGTTCTAATATCAGTATAAAGAAATATGGCTGACAGACAATGACGAGCTCGATGAATATATCGAAAAAATTATAGATAGCTATAGTAACGAGAACATTTATGAAACATAGCCCCAAAAAATAGGAGATGAAACACAGGCAAAAGTAGATATTTAATTAACTCGATTTGAACCAACAAAATTCGATGTCAAATATAAATCATGGAGAACGTTTCACGATATTTTCTTGTCGTTAAAACACTCGGATGACAGAATTTCATCAATACAGAAACTGCACTGCCTAAAATCCTTCTTAAGTGATGAAGCAGAACTGATAGCCATACAGTTTGACATTGTGGAGGCAAATTACAGATGTGCATGGCAAACTCTCATTGAGAGGTACAATAACAAAAGAGTTCTGGTACACACCCATCTTACGGAACTCTTTAACCAACAGGTAATAAGGTCTGTTTGGGCTCAGGCTATCAAAAATTTACTTGACAAAACAAAAGAATGCATTCATGAATTGAATGCATCAGAGATAGGTACCTACGTCCTACGCACAAATGATTGGGATCCAGCCATTTTGTACACGGTAGTGCAACGACTCCCAACTGAAACAAGATATCTCAAAACAAAAATATTTACCAAAGCTTTCGGAGATGTATGAGTTTTTAGAAGAAAGATTTCGTGCGTTAGAGGATATGTCAGGAACTGAGCATCAAACTAGACGAAATACCCCTCGCAAAACTGTTAGGGATTGCTGAAAGATCGGATTGCCCAGAACCCGGTGAAGAATTTCTTCCGCGGAAGAACATATGTACGCTTTACAAAACACCGCTGGAAGTCGGTCATCCGATCAGCCACCGCACGCGCCGATGTCGCAAAGACCTCATTGCTGCGGCCCGATTGTGCACTGGTTACACAACAACGTACCAGTTGAATAATTAAACGAGGCCGCCGACTGCAATCGGGTGCATTTTGGCCGAATCAGCAACCCTGACCTATAGGTGACAAGATGAGCGCTGAAGAAGCTCAAGTAGAGTGTTAGCTAGACGTTGGCCGCGAAAAGAAATTGGAGAAGAAGTTACGGTGTCTTCGAGTGTTACGCGAGAAACGGGAAGAAAAATAAAAATTGCCCAACTGAAAAAGGTGTTTAAAATTTTCACCCCGCTACTCGCCCCGTTCTTGTTGGTCGCGACTACCGCTGTGTGTTCTTTGGAAACTTGGAAAGTGGAGTGTCAGTGGAACCATCAACATTCATATAAACTATAGAACAGACTGTATAGTCTATAAGGGAAATCATTCCCTAAAAATATGCGACGAAGTTCATAAAATCAACCCAAGTGGTAAACGAGACATTCTGTAAAAACACAAAACATGTGTTATTTTCCTACAACGGCATCAATATGGATTTTTTCAAAGTATAAAAACGTGTTTACTATGCAAACAACAATAAACATTAAACAAATGTAACAAGTTCTTAGAACTAACCACTGATCAAGAGCGATCATGTGTGAAATCATCATTATTATCAAAATTAGTGCTTCGTTCAAGAAACGTTCATAATCGGAAATCATCTTTAGCGCCGGGCATTACAGATCGCTGATAAGCAACTTCTTATCGCCTAAACTCGATGATATGGATACCGACGACATGTGATTCCAACAGGACGTCACTACGTGCCACAATAGCACGAGCTACACGAGCGATTTGAGGTCGATGTTAACTGGCTACCGAGATTTAACCTCTTTACACTGCTTTCTTTCTTACTATCTTACATCACGGGTCTATGCGAATAATGTGCAAATAATTGATGCCCTCAAAGTCAACATATCCAACGCCATCCAGTAAATTCAGCCATATTTATGTGACAAAGTCATCGAAAATTGGACCTCCTGAATACGCGTCACCAAGCAAAGCCGCGGTGGAAATCTAAACGACGCGATGTTACATTCCATACTTAATGCCATAAAATAGTGTTCCAAATAAATTAAAAGTGGAGTGGATATCTCACACACAACTTGTTTTATTTACGTTTAAAAGCCGAGCGTTATTACTGAAAGACCCTGTATATCAAATAAAAACTTCAACAAATCATCACGCAATATTAAAAAATGCTCGTTACTTTTGGCTACCTTTGACACATGTGCGCTCAGAAAACTTATATAATGAAATTTGTGAAGAAAATGATGCAATAGGTCCAACTATATGATAACATATTAGCCTCTCTGAGAAGACAACTAAAGGGGATGACATGTTCGGAAAAAAGTGCAGCCACTTTTGATCTTCTTTTTGGCCAGGGGCGGCGTTAAAAATTGTTTATGCCATTGTTATATATACATATGTTACACATACCTATGTTTGCCTACAGAAATGTGACAATCAAAACTCCTTGAAAATGCAAGAAGAAGAATTTTTTGGCTACGATGTCGTTCATGTGCATTTCTATGGGATGTCGTTTCCTTTAGTTCCCTCCTTAAATATTATCCTAGACATGTTCTTAAGTAACTTAAATCGCATATATTTAGAAATTAATTGTAGAATTATGTTGATGACTGATTTTAATGGATGTGTTAACTTACTTTTGAGACTAATTGTATATCAATAGTAGGTAAGCAGGTTGACTACGTTATATATAATACCTACTTCCAATTTATTAGTACAGAAATTAATTAAGAAAGACCAATTAATTACTTCTCACATTCAAATATAATTTTTGTCCCAATCGCTACGGTATCTGTTATGCAAATGTCACCCGGTTTAGCTCTTGGTAGCAGAGTACTTCACACAGAGCTTAAAACAACAATGTTTGCTATTCCTACGTCTGTTTGGTTTCCTTTATAACTATAGTAGTATTAACGAACGGAGAGAAGAACTGGTATATACCTTTATTAACGAAGAGGAACTTTCAAATTCCCCAACACATGTGCTTACACATAAGTTAATTGATAAAGTTTTGATTGCTTAATAAGCAGAATTTCCATTTCGGAGCTGTAATCGTCAGTTCCGTTTCGCATTACGCCCCTAATGATGTGCTTAAAAACTCCCGCTCCCCCGGCGAGGAAATCATTTGCTCCACGACCTGCTAAGGCTGTTCAAAAACGAGAATTACCCGATAAGTGCTTCGGGTCTTTAATTACACTGCTGCGTCCTCGTCGTAACGGCACGGCACCCTTCATTCAATAGATTCGTGAATTAGAAATTTAGTGGCGGAAACATACCGCCCACAAAGCAATCTGATTACCGGCCGTAGAAACTTGAGAGATCAATAGGGCTGGCACCCAGCAGCGTGACGTGTGTTTTTCGTACATACATATGAATGGCACTAACGTTACACCATAATCTCGTTAACAAAGTATCGGACATGTAGTGGCACAATAATCGTTTCATTTAATCGCCCGTTGCAATAGAGTGTCTTCTAGTATACTTGGCGGCAGTTATCTTATAAAACTTAATAAATTTCCGATTTTTTTTTCACTTCTATTCAGTAAAATTATAAATCAACCTTATTATTCCCCTTAGGAGGGAGGTGTTGCGAAGTATACATATGTCCCTTCCATCCCAATTTCTACCTGCTTCATTTATTATTTTCCGATTTAGCACAAGAGCACCGTGTGTTCAAAATTTAAAAGACTACATACATATCAGGAAGACAGGCGAGCTGGGATTTTTTACTGTCGGCTATAAAATTTCGACCCTTTGGCATACCGAATAAACGACGTGCAAAAGGCACACGTCTAGAAGCCCAGAGGCGGCGAGTACCCCGAAAATTGTGTGCTTTACGAACTCTAAAATTCAAATCAACGTATTTTGCCCACCCTACACCTTTTTGGTGATCCCACGTTGCCTGAAATGCATCTACACTTTCGAACCGCCTCTAAACGTAAACAGTGCTAACCGGTGAATTTACAAAGGTCCCCGCCACACGTACCCCCCCCCACCAGTCACCTATATATTGGCTGTAAAATATTAAATTTTATTCAGCCAGGAAACCGGGACTGGCTGGGATATATAATGTTCCATTGTTTAAGTATTCCCTTCATGGCTAGATATTTAGATAAAAATTCATACAGAATAAATAAGGAGGGCTCTCGAATTTGCCAGCACAAAAACGGAGCTGATACCCTCAGAATTTCAATTTATATGATGAAAGGAGATAAAAGGAAAAACACAGGCAGCAAACAAAACAACGTCTTGGGAACTGGTAAGACATTTTATGGTTGTGTATTAGGTACAAAGGCGCCCTCGGCTTCTATCTGCAGATAAGATAAAAGTTCAAAACAATAAGTCAGAGAGCTTCAAATGTCAGGTCCTTTCTATTCCTGGAATGTTTTCGAAAGTTTTTTTTTTTCTGCGAAATTATGGCTGGCCTCGGGCAGCAGAAACTTGACGGCTGCCCCTCTCGTTGCGATGGATGGATGGTTTTCCACTGTCTGTATACCTAATGAAATTCAAAAATCTTCAAGGACCCTGTTATAGGTGGTGTGTCGAAAATATAAACAATTAGGGATCCAGAGTGGGATTTATCATGTTTGCTAAAAAAAATGCGATTTTTGGAAATTTGAAATGTTCATTTACCACAAGGTCATTGTTGCAATCTCATTTGGCCGAATAGATTCATTACAAGAGTTATGTCTGGATACTAAAAAGGTTAAAATCAGTTGTAACTTAGAAAGGGGCAACAATTAATTTGGACTGGCGAGCAAAATTAAAAATTACCTTCTTAAAATTGGTACCTACATATAGTAAGGTATCTACATCCCATATTCCAAATCAATTTCGTCGCCTGCAAAGCAATCCCCACCCGATCTATCTAAAAAGTCGGTATGGCCTTCAATGCTTTCGTCGATTCGGCTTTTATTTCCTCGATCGAGTCGAAACGCTGTCCACGGAGTGGGAAAATGACTTAAAACAGTTTAGGGAATAGCCAGAAGTAATTCAGTGTTAAATCAGGCGTATACGGTGGTTGTCTAATGATATGAGTTGAATTTTTCGGGAAATGGTGCCGAATTATCAATGCTGTGTGAATCGATGCATTATAATGATGCAAAAACCAAGAATTGTATGTCCATAATTCCGGCCTTTTGCGGCCAACACCATCACGCAAAAGACGCATAACTCCCAAATAATATTCCTTGCTAACAGTTTGGCTGGTTGGAAGGAATTAATACTGCACTACGCCACGATAATCAAAGAAAATTGTCAACATGACCTTCATTTTTAAGTCAACGCTTTCTCTATCTTCTTTAAAGTCTTTGTGCATCTTGTAAACATTTTTTTGGGAAAAACCTAATCACGAAATGCTTTTTGAAACATCCTCAACGTTACCGTGGCAGAGGATTCATTACGTGAACAAAATTGAATTCAAATTCTTTGCTCAATGATATCAGACATAATGAAAATCAATAATTTCCCTTTCGTATGTTTACAAAAAGTGGAAGATTGAAGTTATTCAAATTTTTTTCCTAGTAAGCAATTTTAGCGTTATTTTGCTAGGATTCGCTGATAACCTGTGCTTCTCGCACCAGTCCAGAATTCTATTTAAAGTCCTTTGCGCAGTATAGCGAATTATCTTTAGTGAATACCCACAAACTATTCAAACCGCCACAACCGACATCGGCATAGGCCTATAAGCGTTGTTTGTTTAGAGCCTGTAACTCATCTAATAGCGTGTCTACTAGGAAGCACCAATGGAGGGGTAACAGTACGCGTGCTTGGGGCGAGTGTATCAAACATACTAATAACACAGATAAGTAACACAATTGCCCAGCCACTGTGTTAAAAATCCGACCCAATACAACATTGCAACTACCCAGGTTTTCGGCTCTCTAGCCAAGTGATGTTGCGCAACAAATGATTTTTGCAAATCTTTGCTGGAGCTTCTGCCCTCTACACTTGGTCGAGCGCAGAGAGCAGCTGCGTTACACAGGGAGGAGAGAGTGGCACTGTCAAAGGCCCTCTCAATGTCCACAAATACCCAAGTGCAGAAGCACGTTGCCCCATTGGAATCTTGATTCTGCGAACTAAATGGTGTAATGCTGATTCGCAGGAATTTTCCTCTGGTAAGCATGCTGATGAACACTGAGTGCACACTTTCTCAACACCCCTCAACCAGGCGTTCCAGACACTTCAGAAGAAAGGAGGTTAGACTGGCAGATCTGATTGTGAGACTTTTTGCTCTGACTTTTGACTGTAGTCGTCATTCCCTGGTTTGGGAATGAAAACAACTCTATAACCTTCCGCTAAGCGATCCGTATGTGTCACCAAGTTATGCAGGCTATGAAATACCAGAACACCAGGATTCCACCTCCGACCTTCAGCATTGCATGGTATACCACCAAGTCCCGGAGTTTTGTAGTTCTCTAACTTTTTCAAAAGTAACGAAGAATGAACTATACCACAGTAACGAGAATATTTGAATTGACTTTTGATTTTGCAAAAAGTTATTCATTTTGCATGGTGCAACGTAAGACACTTAAGTATCTATTTATATTAATTTTAACAGCTGATTTGTAATGTGGCGTCGATGAGAAATGGTTTGGTGAAATCGGTGAAAGCCTAATGAAATATGAATTTATCTTGGCGGAAATTGCCATTGCATAAGTAACCGTAATTTTTCTCAATAGGTACAATACGATAAGTTGCGGGACTACAATTCCCTTACTCTTTAAATTAAAGATACAAATAACACCACATTATACTTATATACATCTTACATAGGCATGTATTAGTATATTACGATACAAGGGCGGTAAGTAGCCGATTGCCCACGATGGCGGTGTTGACGCACGAGCGAAGCGAGTGCGTTAACAGCCATCATGGGCACTCGGCTACTTACCGCCCGAGTTACGTATGCTATTTTTCAGCACGAGTGCGGGGTAAGCAGTAGGTACGTTACCGCACATGTTTCCATTCGGTGACTCATAAATTAACCACGGTGCGCTAAGGAGCCGATTGCCCACGATGGCGGTGTTAGACGCACGAGCGAAGCGAGTTCGTTTATAGCCATCGTGGGCAATCGGCTACTTACCGCACCGTGGTTAATTGATGACTTACCGCATGGAAACCCGTGCGGTAAGGGACCACTTACCACGCACGTGTGCTGAAAAATCATTTATTCCTATTACTAACTGGAGGTGGTGCAACATTCAATGTTGAGAACAGTTTGGACTTGCTTATGAAAATAATGCAATCCTCTGTGCATTTCCGGCGTCTTATATATATATATACGAAGAAGAGTTGTTTTCGCAATATCGACGCTCCTGTATTTTTTCTCCGCAAATTTAATTGTTCACCCGCACAGCTGAAGTTGGGCCTTTTTGTACAAATCCTAGTTCCAGATATTCTGAACATTTTACGAAGTACAAGTTATGCTACAAAATGGTGGAAGGGTCTATGTAGAGTAAAGAAGGAATTTTCAGAGTTTTTTGCAGCAGAGCGAACCCCGTCCGTTCCACCTTGAAAATTCTATCTCTGTGATCGAATGTAATTAAAAAGATAAGCACGCAAGGCCCAGAACAAAAGCTTCAATTAAACTGGAGACGGAGTCAGGCTGTTTACTCTCTTTCTGGCTGTGCCCGTTGTTATAAAGAACTACAAAGAACTTTACCTAGTGAACACTTTGCGAGCCCAATTAAACTTAGTTTGTTGTTTCCACTGAAGCTTGCTTAGTGTTTCATCCAAACCCGAGGGAGAAGTTTGATACTTTCTCTATGGGTTGCAGGAAATTCTCTGGCCTTAAAGACTCAACTTACCTACAGAAGCAAAACTACCAACTTCATTCGTTCTACATTAGCGACATTCGCCCTTGCAGAAAAATGACTTAATCAGACGTCGTTTCTGCTGAAACTCTTAAAATTCAAATATACTGGCGACTGAGCGGAGTACGGCGGCCAAGAAATCAATAACACAGCCCTAGGAGGCAATAAGGCTCAGAATTAATTCCCGTTGATCTTTATAAATAGGGGAAGCTGCCAAGGAAACACACATGTCGACTAAGGCGGCAGTTTCTTTGAATTTGCATTCCTTTTGACACAGAAATTATTTCAGCGTCCGCATATTTTTGCATTTTCATGTATTATTCATACGCAAACAATTAGTCAGATGAAAATGGAAATTTCATTCTGTTCACACCCCGTTATGAGTTCGTGGGGTTTTAATTTCACTCAAATGTATGCGGAAAAGTAATGTGAAAGTTCTGCTTTAATTACGTTTTTCATCATTCTTCAGGCATCTCCGTGGATGCGATACGGGGCCCGGCATAAGAAAAGCAGGTTGTCGCATAGCGGATTGCGCCCTGACTTTTTCAAAGTTTCTGCGGAAAGCCGCTCTTTGTCGTTTTAGGGACCGTGCAATCTGCAGATAATTCTTTTTATCTCTCTAAACGCTTCCCGTCTACTGCTATGATAATTATGTTCAATGGGACTATGTGAAAAGTGTGACCGAATTGCATTTAGCAAGGACGTAGGGGTTTCAAACGAAGAGGGATAACGGTGTCATTTAATTAATAGGTTGGCCGGAATACAGGATAACTGCATTCATTTATCTTAAAACTGTGGAAATTCTCCTAGCGATAAATCATGTTTTAAGGGGACGAACCAGAGGTGGACAAAATTAATTAAAATTGGATATGAGGTGAAGTGCAATTATGTCGTCCTTGTAGCTAGCTTATTTATGAAATGCCACAGCAGTGTTCATAGGTCTATGAAATTGTCAATATTTGACCCGGCTGAAAATATATTCAACAATTTTACATATCATCACATATATCAAGAGGCCAAAAATAAGCCCACAGAGCAGACTAAAGCTCTGAACATGAGGCCATAAACAGACCGATAGGGTAGGAGAGGAGTTAGGAAGCCAAGAATTTGTCACTGGCTTCTCAGCTCTCTGTAGACAGTTTCTTTTACTCCTCACAGTGACTAGCGAGTCACGTAAACGTCACAGTGAGTAATATTGTTACAATTGTATCCTCACGCCAACATAGAATAATAATATAACTGTAAGTAAGATCATATAAATGCAAGTTACATTGACCTGTCTATAATCCCAACAAATTTCTTAACTTGAATGCTATCACAGACGCTGAAATCACTAAATCGCAAGACATGTCGTAATCGATTATTTGCAAATTTTATCCCAAACAATTTCTCAACTTAAAATGCTTCCAATTTCACTAGACTAAATAGACTAGACCGCCAACTGAGCGGCTAGCTGGCAAACTCCGCAAATGAGCAAATTTCTGCTTGAAGCACAGCTTCACAGATTTCGCCGAAATGAAAAAAGATAAGCAGAATCAACTACTTTATTTGCTCGTCAAACGTAATGGGCTTGGATATAGAACAAATATAACTCCCTGCTGATTACAAAAATACACCATCCGCACACGACGACTGACTGACTATGCCGCAGCTGCCAATTTCAGCGCTGCAGTGATTACCGCCGCCGCAACCACCGTCGCAGCGACGCATCACCACAGCCATCGAACCATCGCCGCTACGACCTATGCCGCAGCAACAACTGCCGCAGCTCCCATCAGCGCCGCAGTGACCACCGCTGCCGCAACCACCGTCGCGTCGACCCCACACCTGGCACCAATGTTATAAAATTTGTCAGCTGAGCGGCTAGCTGACAAATCTTGCACTAACGGAAGAAATGGTCCGTCGACAAAACGTCCGCCCGACCGATAAAACCTGCCAAAAATTGAAAGCCGCCAATTTTTAACCGAACCATTTATTTTAATCTCGCTAACGCGTTACATTTGGACAAGAGAATTACGCCCTATCCGCACACCGCGATCGATCGATCCAACCTCAATCCTTGCCACGGGGTCGCCTGTAGTGCCAGGCTCCACCGATCTACATTTTTAGCGAACACAGCAAATGTCAGGGCTGTTTTTATAACAATATGATAGACGCCGAAAATATTATTCACCAATTTTATTTTCCACTTCATAATCAAAACAAATCTAGAACAATGAACTGACTTCATTTCTAGATCTTAATGTAATGAACCTCAAGTACCCAACAATCCCACTAATCACTTACCCCAAACTTGCAGGCGCAATTTTTTCTTGCATTAACGTAAGAATGCATGCGTAAGCAATTATTCCATTTCGATTTCCCTTTCGATTGATTTTCGGACGAATGAGTCCTGTGGTTCTGGTTTCTGGCACCGAAACGGGTAAAGGTTGTTTAGGAGCAGCCAGCTTAAAATTTGTAAGGTGACTTAGAGAAAATTTTTAACGAAGTTTGACTTAATGTAAAACTGTGAAAGTTAAAGTGTGTTTCAAATAAACCTTTTTTAAACTAAAGAAGAACAGCATATTTGTGTTAAATCATCCTAAATGATTCAAGAGAATCATTTGTTTCTTAATATCTCACAACTTACGATTCTAAACTCGGTGAGAAAAGTTGTGACGTCAAATACTGGAAAGTGAGAAAAATTGACTTGTCTGTACCCACCACTTTTCTGAGTGAGTAGTAGCCCGTGGCGAAGATTATTCGGATTCACCTGATAATGTACCTGGTGTTGTGCTCCGTAAATGTGGTGTTTCACTCGTTGAGCCTCTCACCTTTCTGTTTAATTTATCTTTGCGTTGTCTCTAAAATTTGTAAATTGTTTTATTTAATTCCTATATTTAGGAAGGAGAAAAAAGATTTGATGGAAAATTGTGGGGCAATGGCTAAACTTTTTAAGGCTATTGTAACGGATTGCTTGAACTTTTATAGCAGTTATTCGTATATTTTATCTGAGAGACAACATGGGTGCATGAAGGGTAGATAGACGGTAAGTAATCTGATTGAATTTTCAACTTACTCTTTAACAAATTTAGAGAAACACAGACAAGTCGATTATGTTTACACTGATTTTAGCAAGGCATTTGACAAAATTTCCCATAAGGTGCTAATATTTAAACTACTACGACTTGGCTTTTCCAATGACATAGTTCTTATCATATCTTACGAGCCGATATTTCAGTCACGTTTTTCTCTACCATTTCTGATACTATTCCTGTTCTGTCTGGCGAACCGCAAGGCAGTCATCTAGGCCCCTTGCTATTCACTCTTTTCATTAACAACTTATTTCCTCTTATATGTAAGGCACAGTTTTTAGCATATGCTAATGACTTAAAAATCTTTAGGTCAATCGAGTCCTTCCAAATTCTTATAGTTTGCAAGAACACTTCATTCTTTTTGCGGAATAGTGTTTTAAAAATCATATGATTTTAAATATGAGTAGGTAAGTGTAACTTACTTTTCGCATAAAATTCACGACAAACCTCTGTCTCGTCAGGATAGAGTTCTGGATCTTGGCTTGATTATTGATGCAAAATTTAATATTGGATACCACATTGAGAATAGTAATAATAAATCGGGCTAACTCTACACTTGGCATCATAAAGCGTTGATTTAAAGATCTTTCTGCCCCTATATCTTTACGAGGCCGCATTACGAGGTCCATATAAGACGTATCTGAGCAGTATAAAAGAGGTTCCTGCGTTTCGTTCTTCGCCACTTCCCTTGGACCGCTCCTTGCAATCTTCCTCCTTATGAGGACAGATTAAAATTATTAAGTTTGACATCCCTTTCTAAACGTAGAGAGATTGTAAGTGTTTTATTTTTGCATGATATCATTGCTGGCGATTTGGACTCTCTTAATCTTTTAATCCTAATTAATATTAATTCTCGGCCCCGATTGCCTAGATTAGAGGACAACAATTTCTTTATCCTACTCACTCAATTACGGCAGTTTTGTACCAGTATCGGCAAAGTGTGAAATGTATAATACGTTCTACGTATATCCCTATTTACTATAGATTTACGCTGTGATAGGTTATCACTAAAGAAATGTTTATTCAGTATGTAAGTAGTATTCAATCCAATATTAGATGACTCAAGAGATTAAGTTTTTCGGGATTTGAACAAAATTTAAAAAACTTGCACTAAAGACGGTTTTGTTAATAGGAATCTTATTTGAACGGATCGGTTTGGATTGGCAATGTGATGTAGGCACAATTTCGGTACAGAGCCGGCCCAGTCTAGGCATAGCCTAAGGAGCCAAATGGGTTGGAAGTACATAAAAGGATGTGGAGGTGTGTATCTGCAGAATTGATTGCTTGCTAAGGCTACCGACCAGTGGAAAAGGTGTGTATCTATATTTGTTTTTTGTGTATAAGAAACTTCTTGAAGTGTTGGCAGGATATGAAGAATTCTGTATAGAAACTAGAGGTTCGAAGGAAGAAGTTTGCTTCGAAGGCAATTGGAGGAAACTGAACCCAGACGCACCCCTTAATTTGAAGAGCATCGAAAACGATATATCGAACTTTATATGAAGACATGCTATAGAAGGCGTTTAACTCACGACAGAGGGAAGCATTGCTCAAGTACGATTCTTTGTCTTGTTTTCTTGAATTTTTTAGTATTAATAAAACATCCTTTGCAGCCATCCACAGCTGGTAGAAGTTTCTTGGAGAACATTTTTTTTCATTGATTATTTTGTTTTCAAGGTCATCTAATCCTGCTCTGCCAGGGGAAGTTAACGAGGCAAACGAAACAGGTTTTTTTCCATAAGCAGCTAAACGGAACAGGCAAAATTTCATGATGTCACTTCACGAAGAAGCCCGCAATGATGTAAAAGAAATGCATGCAGAATGACGACCCGAATGGATAGGGTTACTGAAAGCAGCCACAATTTTGAGGGTTTTTATTTATTTATTTATTATCATATTATACGCAGAGGACGCAGCTGCTATTATGTGAGCGCATAAACACAATAGTGATCTTTTACATTTGGATGAAAGCCAGTAACTTTTTATTCCATTTTTCGGATGATTTCTTCTTATTTTTGATATGTATTTGATAGTTTTTTCTAGTTTTTTAACCAGAGTTCCAATAAAAAATTTGTCATACATATGTATTTGTTTTTTAAATTCATTCTCCATTTCTAAAAAATTAATGCTAAGTTTCGCCTTAAGCTTCGACCAAATCTGTATGGTATTCTGCTCTGTCATCTTCATTTAGGCAGGGTATCAACTGAGAATGGGCTCTCAATTTCATCAACAACATTATCCTGATATCTGTAGCTTAATCGGAAGTTATGGAAAACACCGCAGGCATTCGCTTGGGAGTGTTTATAATTATAAAATCGCTGGTTTTAATCTGTAGAATTTTTAAATGGGGTGATAATCCAGGAGCTTGACGGATAACCAGAATCGCCCTAATAAAACAATGTTGTTGAAATAGTTATTGTATAGAAATATACATTACATATATTAGAGAAGAAGCCAAGCCTGATTACTATGTCTTCCAGAATATCTTTCTTCCAGGACGGTCTTCACTTGGGAAACGTCAAAGTTAAGGGCATCTGTGATGCCCCGGCATACCACGCATTCACTGCTAAAATTGTAGAGTCGTTGTCAAATATCTAAAGAAAGAATTTAAAATCTCAAAAATAGATAATATAGGCTCAGCGATATCAGTTGACATTTTTCCAAAAATATCTTTTTCTATTCATGTAGCATTGTTCCAAATCTCTGCGGGTTTTTAATTTTGATATGAGTACAGTCGAAAACCCCAATCATACCGGGGAACGCCGATTTCTCGTAAGATCTGAAAAACATATTGTAATTACTTTTAGGTCACGGTGCCCATCGTATTCGTTAGGAAGAGGAAACTTGATCCAATCATACATCAAATGCCTCTGCAATACAGTCGCTACCTCTTTAACGCAACGGCAGCATACCATTGTTTTGCTTGAGGCCCTTAAGAAATCCTGACCAATATCACGTTGCACGGAGCCAATAGCAAAAAATTCAGGACAGAATACTCGTAAGGGAACTGGTACAAATGTGTTCCTTGTCTTTTTCCTCATTTTCCGTTAAAATTTGCGCCGTCGCACGTTGAAAACGGAAAATTTTCGCAAACCCCTCTTCATGCACTTCAAACAGATTTGAAGTATCTCAGAAAAGCGTCTTTGAATGCGCATTTTTTTTCGTATGCTCAGTTACAGAAATAAAAAAAATTTCAATGTGAGAATAATATTTCCAATACTGACCTACGTCGCTAGTGAGTATTTTCACTGAAGGTTACAGAAACTGGCTACTGTCCTGTCGGCCGATTCCGTCCCTCGGCTGGCTAATATAATATTGTAGAGTGTAAATTAAACAAGTCTGGTGAAGGGCATGTTAGAATCGCACACCGAGGATTCCGTACATATTATCATTTTCCTCATGCAATATAATCTTCAATTAAAACATAATAATACAAATTATCCGGACATTTGCTGGGCCCTGGAATGGAATGTCCCAAAAATGTACGGGCATACCAGGAAGTCTCGGGAAACGTAGAGGCCTCGACTTTTGCCCGATTTTACCTTCTTCTCACCCCTAATACTGAATTTTTTATATACATATTATAATTAAATAAAACAGATGAATTATCTGTATAACTTTATTTATAACTTCTGAAATTTAGTGAAATTACAATAAAAATAACACAACTAAAATAAACTTCTTTGTGCCATGATGGATATTTCAATCACTCTCTTCTGTTATTCTATTCTTCTTTGACGGAATATTGTTGTTATTATCGGAAACTCTCAAATTCAGAAAACATTCTTCCTTTTTGTTTATGGAATGAATGAACAGGGCGTTCAGAAACTGTCCGCCATTTTGAACCCTTCAACCAACTTATCAAAATAACAAATGTGACATTCAAAGTCAAAATCCGAAATACTCACTTTTCAATAAAAATGAGTTAGATACGGATAAATGTTGGTATTTACAGCCGCCAGATATTAGCCTCAAAAGAACACATTTCACATCAAACAATTCGGAAATCAAATCTGTAATTTATTTCAAGATTGTTTTCAATCAACAAAAATCGCCTTCCAAACGCCTTATATACCGTTATTTCATCTAGTTGTTCGCAAAATCAATTTAAGATGGATAATTAAAAATTGTTTGAACAAATACTCTGTTAAATATATGCGACATGAAGCGACATGAAGCGACTTTTAGATGGGAGAAGCGAAATTTTGTAGGGATTCGAGGAGAACCTCTGTCACTTTGAATATGAACTCACGGTTCATCTTATTATTTTGCAACCTGATTCCACATATACAAGGTGGCGAAGATGTTCCCTTACAAAATGCAGACAGTGCATCAACTGTTGGACGCTTAGCGCGTGTAACCTACGCTCAAGCCATCCTAAATCTCGACCATGAGGGAAACAACTTTTCATCGAATATCATCATGAGCGACAAGGCCTATTTCCATCTCTGTGATGATTTGCACTGGCCGGCAAGATCGCCCGATTTAACCGTTCCAGACTTCTTTTTGTGGGGTTTCTTGAAGTCTATTTCAAGAAGCCTCCGACTCTTGAAGCCCTCAAAGAGATTATCCGTCAATAATACGAAAACCAGTAGTCGAAAATTCTGGTAAGGTGATGGAAAATGCCATAAATCGGGCCCGTGTGGTCATCAATTCTGGCGGCGCACAGTGTTGCCTTTTCTCGATTTTGTGGCCAAAAATACTTTTTATGGTTTGATTTGGTTGAACATTTGTATTTAGGGGTTTTTTGGGTCGCTGATTTCGAAAATGTGATTGGTTTTTCAAAATTCAAAATGGCTGACCAAAAATGGCCTCCGTTTTTAAAATTTGAAAAAATGGTTTTTTAAGTTTTTTTTTTTATACTCATTAATATTTTTGACATTTTGACTATGATAATTATACCCCATTTTCAAAATTTTCAATGGAGGATGGAAAAAAATTTTTTGAAACAAGAAAAGGTACATATTGGCTATTAAAAATACAAAAATATGGTTTTTCATGAATTATGTATTGAATTACATAGTAAGATTAATAATTACAAAGTACATAAATATATTAACCTTAACCCTACTAGTTGTACTGCTAGAGGACTTTTCAGAAAATTCTGATTCCGATTCATCGGACGAACAATCGGAAAATTCTCCCGATGCTAATAATTTTAACGCTTCTTTACTTAATTGTTTCCCTCTTTTCGTACAAACTTTTCGCTTTCCGCTAATTACAGGGTCTGAAGATGCCAGAAGCCACTGGAAAACGTCTTCCATTGTATTTTCGCGCGAAATTTTCCGAGAATAACTTTCTCGGTAGTTTCTGAAATCTTTATTTCTGGCTTCCTGCGCATCTTCAGACAACTCTCCAATTTGCAGCTCAGCAGCTTCAATGATTTGCGAACCGTGAATAAGTACTTTGTGTAAACTAGTCGGCATATTACACCAAGGATATATGTATGTAAATCGAAGTATAATCGAGCTGTCTCCAAAAAATTTTTATGATTCCATGAAAAACGATACATATCATATTGTCAAAATATTTCATATTTAAGTGTATAGAAAGTGAATATACACTCCGCGATACATGGTTATAGACAGTCTCTAATACTCAGGTATTTTAAGTTATTACGAATTCTAAGAGAATGCATACCCCTCATTACTTAGAACAAGTAAGTGCTAATTACTTTGTGCGATTTTCCCGTCCATTTGAAGCGTAATTTTTTTTTTATGATTTTTTACCTGAAAATTGCTATAAAAACCTGCGACACTTGATTTATAGACACTATCAGTTTTCTGAAGAAATTTTACGGTCAAAAAAAAAGTGAAATGGTTTAAAGAAAATTAAATGTCCAACACCACATTACCATTTATTCATTTTTTTAATAATGTGTGATACCACCATTTCGGTTTATAACTCCGAAAATTCTATTTTCCATAGAATTGTACAAATTCCTTATTATTTCCAAGGGAATCTCGTTCCAAGCTGTTGTTATTGCTCCTTTCAATTCTTCAATGGTGCGAAATTGTTTTACGGACCCATCAATTTTTCTTGTAAGCCATCCCCAGAGAGTTTCGATGATATTGAGGTCTGGAGATAGTGATGGCCAAACTAAAACTGCAATATCATCGTCCTCAAACCACCGTTTAACAACTCTGGCTGTATGAACTGCAGCGTGATCATGTTGGAAAGTCCAATGGTGACCTTCCATCTTTTCAATTATTTTTAATTTGGCGCTCCTAAGCACTTCTATGTAGTCATTAGATGTGTACCGTCTACTAATAAAAATTAGGTCGATTTGCCCATTGTAAGAAATGGCTCCCCAAACCATGACACCTCCTGCTCTGCTATGACAACGGGCTAGAAATTTCTCCTCCTTTCGTAAGTCATGAAAGTAGAATGCATAACCGTTGGGTCCATCCAATGTGAAGCGTTTTTCGTCTGAGAAGATTATGTCTCTCCATTCGTTCTTCCACGTCATGTGCGTTCGAGCAAATTCAAGCCTTTTTCCTTTATGTCTCTGGGTTAATTGTGGCTTTTTCTTCAGGCGGCGACGTTGTAGGGCTGGTGAGCTTTTCAGTACGCGCTGCACCGTACGAATACAGGCCGATGTTCCATTTTTTTTTCCAATTTCCTCAAGAGTGAGTCTTTTTCCACTACCCATTTTATTCTATCCACTAGCTATTTACTTCCCAATACAATATGATTACAGTTATGCAGTTTGTTTCGCTCCAAATGACCAAAAACGTCTGTGTCTACAATCAAGTGTCGCAAGTTTTTATAGCAATTTTCAGGTAAAAAATCATAAAAAAAAAATTACGCATCAAATGGACGGGAAAATCCCACAAAGTAACTAGCACTTACTTGTTCTAAGTAATGAGGGGTATGCATTCCCTTAGAATTCGTAATTACTTAAAATACCTGAGTATTTGAGACTGTCTACAATCATGTGTCGCGGAGTGTATATATAATGCGCTTTGTATAAGCCAGGTATGAATGAAAGTTTCATGCCTGACTGTTTACAATTGTCAACGCCCTTGAGCGCCGAAATTCCTGTGTCTAGTTTAGACTTCCCTTTAAACTTTCTGTACGGTGTCAATGTCGAACACGGCGGTTCATGTAACCATAGCTCTGCTTGAAAATCAGTTATCGGAAAAAACACCGATTTTACAGGACTATATACTAATGCACATGTAATATTGAAAAATTATATTTTTCCATAATACTAGCGTCATTATTTAATATACTTACCACAATAAACAAAATCCGAAAGGTATTGTTGATATGAAGTCACTGAGTTTACAAATATACTTGGTTAAAGATCGTATTGTTAGCAGAGCAGCAAGCGCGCGGAGCGTGCAGCTGTTTTAACGTACACTGTCACAGTGCCGCTCTGCCTCAGGGAATCGGTTTGGGGTCCCACTATTCAGGATTTTAATGCACCGAAGCTCCCTCTACAAACCCCAAATGAGAAAAACTCAATATGACAACCTTCGATTTTGGCATTTTTGGCCACGAAATCGAGAAAAGGAAACACTGTGCGGCGGCCACTTGGCTGATATTATTTTCTCGACTTAATGGACAAAAAATTAAGACATCAAATAAACACAATCCAAGGGCACAATCAAAGTTTTTCATTCATAAAATAAATTACAGCCAAAGAACATCGGGTGTGAACTTTTGCGCCACTTTGTAAAAGCATAGTTTTTATCCAACTTGATGATTAAAGACAGACGCGCTAATCTGCAAATACTTATAACTACAGTATTAGTTCTTAAATGCGTATGCTCTTTCACACACACAAACAAATACGCAATAACTGAGATTAATAAATGCGATTTATTTACAATTTCTTATAATAGCTGTATATAAAGGGGCTTTCCTATATTTTGCAAATATATTATATAAACCAAAACCAATCTACAAAATTTTACTTGGGATAGCATAGTTTCCAAAATATATTGCGCCGAACTCAAGTCCGCACTAAAATATCCTTGACAGGGGACCTTCATCGGGGCTTTCCGTTCTTTCCACTACATGTACAATTCACAAAACTAATCCCCTTGAGAAGAGTGGAAAACATTACAACTCCACAATTCGCCGATAAATGGGTTAAGTGTAATTCTCCGAAATCCGAACAATTTTCATAAACTTTCAAATGACTTTCTTGACCTTATTCAAGCGCCTAGGGCTGAATTCTCTCTCCGCACTGCCTTCAATTGAAAGACTTTAGATTAAAATATTTCTAGACGCTTTCCTGTGTCTGCGAGCTCCCAACTTTTCATTTAAACTTCTTTAATTAAACGCTTAGAAAGTGAAGAATATACAAAATGGTTGCATTTTTCAAGATCAACAATTCCAACGGAAATGAGATTTCATTTCAAGAGCACGCCCATTTCCCTAGTTTTTCTACAGGCAACAGCCGTGTGCTCCGAGCTTTCATTTTGTAAAACACATATGAACGAACAATTCAAGCGGACGCACGGCTGGTACCTACATTTCCAGTTGAAAAACACTTTGAAAGATCTCCTGATGCGATTTTAGGAAGCAGTAAAGTACGCTCCGTAAGAAGCCCCAAATTATTTTAACATTGCATCTCTGCAGACGTAAGCGCTTTATTTTTGCGCATAGGAGAGGGCTTTTAAAGCGTAATTTAGTTATTTATTATCCGATTAATACGATAGTAATACAGATATGAATGCATTTACATACCACCGTGAAGATAAATTAAAGTTAAAATTAATACAGTGATATGAGAAGTGGAAGGCAATTATAATAATTTAGAGAAAAACAAATTAGCTAATTAAGTAAAACAAAAAATGCAAAAAAGGGCAAAGTGGCATTAAGGGCAAGGAATAAGTACTGATAGTTCACGTTGAATAAGAGCATTAGGAAGGACTGGGAACCCGTCCAGCAAGATCGAATAATTCGCTAAGCAGAGTGAGTTTGAAATGGTAGAGGTTATTATTGTGGAAAAGATCAATGGAATTAAATTATTCATTATGGTTTTTTTATAATCTAAAGGATGGGGAGTTCAAGGGGATGTTGGTTCTAGCAGTGGGAATTCTGAAGGTAGCTCAGTGCGTGAGACCCGTGAAGGGATGTTTATACGAATACCGTGGACCAAATAGGGGCAGTCGATATGATTGTTCCTGATTTTGAATAAGGACATTTCATCAAGACATGTTCTTCACTGGGGGAGAGACGGACAAGAAAGACAGTTAAATCTGCCCTGGTAATACATAGATTGAATATAGAGTTTGAAAAATAAATGCCTAGAAAACCTCCAAAATGGAGGTTCTAAGTGTATGATGTATGAATTGTAAAAAGGGTTCCAAACGAGGCTAGCATATTCTAGGGTACAGCGAACCAATGAATTGAAGAGGTTGATGAGAGCTTGGGCCGTTTTGAATGGTTTGTAGGTTCTAATTATCAAGCGGGTTAGTTGTAAGCTTTATTAACCACGTAGTAAATATGAAATCAGGCGTACGGTAAATGTAGTGACGTGATTCTCAGAACGCTGTTTTTGGAGCTGATTCTTGCCCAACACCGCGGTATTCTCACTGCTAATCCTCATCAAGATTTGGCCCTCCTCGCAGGTCATTTTTGTGAATTTTTTCCAGGAAAACTATTCGTAATTTCGGATTGTAAGTTAAGCTATCTAAAAGTATACACATTCAGAAATATGTTTGATTTTTTTATTTAAACACATCATAAATATACAAGGATATTTTATGATCCCTGGAGCGTCGTAAAAAAATCTGCGTAAACGGTACCCACTGGCGTTTCTTCAACCATCATCAATCATCTGAAAAGAAAACCAAAAAGATTATTAAATTATATACTATAATCTAGTACTTGTCATACCCGATTTTGAAAATACCGATTTATGACAAAATGGCGGACATTTGAACATAAATAGTGGTTTTTGGACCAAGAATTAGTTATTATTTATATTATAAAACAAAAATTAATTAACAAAAAAAAATCCTATGGCAAGTACCAGATAATGGTGTATAGAACAACCACAAAAAACTTTAAGGTAATCGATTCATTGGTTTTCGAGAAATTTTGAGTGCCGATTCGAAAAACGCGGTTTTGAGATAAACGCGTTTGAAAATTTGGGAATGAATAAATCAGACAACAGGCCTATACGTTTTTAAAACCCAGTCGTCGAGTGCTTTCTATTGAGAATGAAGCATCACTATCACATTTTTTGCATTTTACACATTCCGATAAGGCGTAAAACACAGTCAGAAAAGTCTCACGATCAGTCTTTAAATTTTTGGCACTGGAACTAATATTATCGTCAGAAAATTTTTGGTGTTATATCGATTGCTCCGATCTTTGCGTAAAGATCCAGATCAATGAGCTTCTCGAGAACCTTTATTTATGATATCCAGTTTCTTCAGAATATTCAGAAAATTCACTGTAACGCACAGTTGCACGAACGACAAGCTACTGAGAAAACGTGTGTATTTCTGGCAAAAAATAACAGTCGTATGGTATTTCCGTTATACCAGGAACCGAGCACGCCCAAAAACACAATAGAATCATAAAATAGGTTTAGAGACGCTTTGTTCGAAGGGTCGCTTGTCGCTACCTGCTTCACGGCTCGGCATCTCAAAACAAGTTTCACTCTCTCGACTGTAACTGGCTTTTTTATCGAAATATTGACTTGGCGTTCTTACCAGATATTCTTGAGACCGCAAGCTTAAAAAAAAATTGAGTTCGACACCATGCTGGGTGTATATCTCCCCTTATGGAGTTGCCGCGATTTGGGAAAGTCGATGCGGTACAGTCGCCTCATCGCATTTTCGATTGCTTTCACTGCTATAAAAGGTTGAACCTCGAGCCGATCAACCCTCACCTTGACCGCTGTCGTCGATTGTGTCGCTTTCGTCGCTAGGTAGGTAAAGAAATGTTCCTACGAGTAAATAACATTAGTTTTTGGTTTCAAATTAATGAACTAATAATTTTATCTTTTTAGGAGGACCGTAACACATAATATTCACATCATTTGTTAGTTGTAGTGCGAGAACGTTTTATAGTTAGGTGTAGGTCCAATAGGTGTCGCCGCAATCTAACTTCTATACTACTTGTCTGGTGCCTATGTTACAAAGGTACATGGCATCCGGCAGTAATGTCAACACGACATCCGGCAGTAGTGTCAACACTTCAACATGAACAACAAGACGCTGCATTATTTCTAAATGCTTGACGGGGTGTTTGGGAAATGAGAAAAAATCAATACTATCTGTGAGCACTGCTTCCATACTCAGAAAACACGAAAATCAATCAAATTTTGTAACACAGCTTAAACTGCATAAAATTCATAATGGAGTCATTTTAAAAATTACCATATATTCTATTAAAAGTATCCCCACCTCTAAACGTAAGATTACAGCTCATTATTACAAAGGCGTGCGTGCAATATTTCATCACGGGCTTCTTGATAGTGGGTACTATACAAGTATGCTGCAAGATAAAAATAACTGGTCGGCTTAAAATGTTAAAGGGATTTAGAAATTGCTTCTTCAACATCAGTGAGTCACACCACACGTATGACATAACACAATATAGATCCAGTGGTGGATCTAGCGAAAATTTTTTGGGATGATCGATTTCCGGAATTTTATTCATCTCGCATGAATTAAAAAACAAACCTGTCTAAAAACACTTTCCTTTCCTAAGGAAAGGTCCAAACTTAGATCACAATGAGAAATGAATGAAACAAAAATGTTCGGAAGGGGTTTGCATAACAACAGACGAATATCCATATACTCAAATAGACTCTATACATTATAGTATATGACACTAGCGCGAGCTTTTTTGGTGTGTTCCAAAGACATGACCTCAATTAAAGATATTTTAGGACAGTTTAGGTTTTTTCTCTATACATAATCGGCATTTATCCCGCTTCATATTGGCGCATAACAACTTTAGGGACTCTTCCATGAAAACTTTCGTACGAGTAAAGGTAAGCGAGATACTCTAAAAACCCGTCGGCACCCGTATTTTCAATCCCGGAAACTGAGTTTTATACTCACCACTGACCCCCTAACAGATTCCAAAGAAAAAAGCACTGCATACCCTAAATGTTCAGATAGACCCTTTGTTCCGACCGACTGGAAACTTCAACACAACCGATAATTTCATTGATTTTAATGAGGCTTCGCCATATCGCACGTATTTTGGAAAGAGAGTTACCACGGGCACGGCTTATTTGCATACTCGGCAAGGAAGTAATTAATTATACCCTTTAATGTTCCAATCGAAGCGGAAATGAATATCCAGAACATTAACGAAGCATCAGTCAAGCAAGTAAAGGAAATCTTGAGATCAGAAGTCAGCAAATTTCGGTTCACTGAGAATGGGTGGTAGTGGCGTCTACCGGCACAGTTGTCCTGAAGGTACGGCTATTGTTTACTTTTAATTATGAAAGTATAACTCCAGTCTTCTGGCCGCAAGGTATTTGCGCACTCCACAGTCCAGTTCGTTATTCGGTACATTTTGATTTTAATAGTCTCCCACCAGTAGGTATCCCACTCTCGAACTTTGATCTTTTAAGCAAATTGCGGGTGAAGCTTTGTAACATTACGTTATGGAATGTAGAGGATCTGGTACCTGCTATATCATTAATAAGAGCATATGCGGAGCTCTTTGAAAATGTTCAAAGTGGTCCTCACTTAATTGAATTAGTCCGATAAAGTGCAGCTAATTGCACTTGCACTACCCGACGACAAAGCTTTCAAAATTTACCACTCGACTAAACTTACCTAAAACTTGTTTAACCTCTCCAAGTGACATTCATGTATGATAAGAAATTGTGCTCTCTTATCTCACGAAGGGTGATAATTAAATTAATGAAAATCTCCTCTGCATTCGAAGAAAGATGAGCTTTGAACAATTATTTCCAGATTTTTTTTTTTAATAAACACATTATAATAATGTCTTTAAAATAAGAAACACAAAATGATTTTCGGAAATACTCCACAGCATGGTCACGTTACAGGTTATGTGAAATATGATACGACACGTGACTTAACACGTCATGTTACGGTCCCTGCTTAATAAGAAATTTAGCTACCTTAGAACTATCCGAATAGATCAAAGCACTCAAAAATTCGAATATTCGAATATTTGAATTCTTCGAATAAAAAATTTGTTTTCGAATATTTGAATTCTTATTCATATTCGAATAGTTCAACTATTCCAGTATTTTCAGCTCTAGTGTGGCCCTTCACCCCTCAAAATTTCCAACACTTTTCCATCGGATAGAAGAGTTGGCTTATTCGAGAGTTGTAGCGATATGCCCTAAAGCTGCGAGGAGAAGGTCGAATTTCCATCGCATTTACCAGGCATGGCATTGTTTACGTGTGCGTAACGCGATCAGAGGCGCCGATAGAAATCACATCCCAGGATGCACTGGACAGAATCACCACCCCCAAAGCAGAAGATGCAGTGTCAACATGATTCAATATGATTTAACTTAACTCACTCAATTTCATTAGTTGATTTGTTTTTATTGAATATTTCTCATTTTGAGACTGTTACACATGCGTTTACTTTTGCACACGTAAATCTATTTCCTATAATTATAAAATATATATACACATATAGTATATATATACTTTAGGTATTCTGTTTCTCTGATAAAATTAAAAAAGATAAATAAATAATAGGTAAAACAAAAATGTGTGGCTGGGATTAATAAAAAACCATCTTTTCAAATTTTTGACAGTTTTATTGATGGGTGATCAATAAAAAAATACTTGAAAATATTTTTTATGTAATCCACGATGTGGGGACGGTGCCAGAGAGTGAGAGATAGGGAAAGAGTGAGAGAGAGAGGCGCCGAGTGGGGAATACATGCTTCACTGCAGCTGCATGCGCTAAACTTTATTGACAATTTTTGTTACTTTGGCTTGTGGATATCGGCAGATTATATTTTTCCCGTTATCCTTGAATTATTTCCTTCAAAATTAAAAGAAATTCGACCGCGGCCATCCCACTCCATTACGTCAGGCTCAAATTGTCAGATTATTGAAATGCGTACTTTTCAGCATGTGATTAACCCACCATAACTTAATCTGACGCGCTCGAGAATTTCCAGCTTTCGATTTTTTTTTATTATTCTGATCGGCTGTCATACATACGCGGCCTTATATCGAGGGCTTAGATATGGTAGATTTACTCAACAGGGTGCAAGTTATCCCCCCATATGCTAACCTGCCGCGCTTGAGTAAATCCCAAAATTTCTTCTTGGACTCCCCTACTATATCTGTTGATTTGAATTAAGTAAAGAAGAAATGAATATTCTCTTGTTTCATACATTTCATTTCATCCATTGTCAAAAAACCCGACATCATTTTTCAATCATAATTTCTGTTTACAGCTTTTTAGTTTCAGATAATATGTAGTAGGTAATTAATATCATGACATGATCGAGCAGACAGCTCATACTGTATAATTTTACATTATATCAAGATGATAGTATAATATCTACGTTCAGAAATTGTCTTTGTTATCCTATGACAATGACGTCATATAGCTCGTCGTATTTCGCTCGTCGAACCCTTTCTTTTGATATCCATGCCAAGGTGTTGTAATTGGCCACCTTGGGGTGAACGTCATTGTGGGCTTAGAATGACGTCACATATCTTGTTGTATTCTGCTTAGCACACCCTGATACCCATATCGAGGGGGTTATTAAGAATGATGTAAGCCGCTGTCTTGGGGCGTCCATTACATCGGTTCAGAATGACGTCATATAGCTTGTCTTATTATGCTCCTAAAACCCTTTCATTTGATATCCATGTCAAGTGGTGGTGAAAACAAATTTAATCCGCCATCTTGGTGTGTGTGTATCTGTTGAAATTTTTTTTATTATTGTCAGACATTTTGACTTATAGTAGTTTGTTTCTTTTGTGACGTTATAGAGCCTATGACACCCGGAGAATTAGTACTATTTTAACGACCCCTCATTTATCAAAATGGGTCTCTAGGCCGTAACATCCGGACAAACATATATACATACATACATGCATAGACAAACACATAACGCTTCCGTTGTCGGCTAAAAAGTCAATTGTGCTCGCCACTTGACTCGATCAATCACTGACGAACTACCAAAAATTTTTCACTCCTGGATACCTTTCTGGTTTCAAAACAGACATCAGTATTATTCCCTTATTATTATTATTAGTCCCTCATACCACTTTGATCACGACTTCTTATTTGTCTCCTACAAAGTCAATGTTGATGATCCTACAACCCAGCAAACGATCTACTATTGCAAATTTGACGTTGTCAATATTCCTTCTTTGATCAGAGACTATCAATGCTTGCCTTCGGACTGTTTCCACTTCCCCACTATAGTCTGGAATATTTCAGAGCTATAGTCTGAAATATGGTAGAGTGGAATGGCATAATGATGATGGCATCTGAAATTCTGCTTCGGCGGGAGACATTGTTCAATTCGTATCGGATTTCAGCCAGATTATGTTTCAGTTGCTCCACCTCGGTGTTAACTTTGTCTACCTCGGCCTGCGTGGAATCCAAAACAGACTGCATTGTTGGTTTTTTACTATAAAAATCTATAAAATAATATGTGTTGTTTATTTACCAATATAACCAAAATACACGTGAAACAAAAACAAATTATCCCTGAGCTACATCCTGAACTGTCGGACAACCTTCTAAGACAACCGTTAAATATTATAATTTGTAAGGGGAAGAAATCATAGGACTTTAATAGATAAGGATGATTATCCAGCAAATAACAGACACAGAAAGGCCGCATTAATCACGTTGTCGTACTTTCTGACAGAACCAAGATGAACACAACCGCCCGAGTAAACTTGACTACAAACAGAAATTTACCCTGGGGCGAGGGACGAAGGCTCTATGCCGAACTGTGAGGTAATTAATAATTCTGCTACCATTGTACACAAAATGTTATTAAATTTCTCTTAGGCGAAATAGAAGACACGACCTTCCTATAAAGATAATAATGATACAATCCGGCGGGAGGTTTAAGTGTTCCGATATTAATTTTTTAATTTAGAGTGCCCGGCTAATGGGCGTAAATTATGAGCGTAATTGTACCTAAATGCATTAATTTTATCAGATTGTTCGAAAAATTTCATTTTGCGGCGTTAGCAGCATGCTGCCAGCTAATTGTCTTTGATTAAAATAATAACTATCATTTAAAGCTCCTGTTTAATTCACATTAGTAAGGCTATTAAAAAGGTGAAACTAAATCAACGCCCAACGCCCAAATCTTTGAAGCATTAGGACTGTTTTCTGAGACTAATATTAATTACTTATTACTTGCGCAATGAAGCATCGTTGCGCAATGCTTATTGTAGAGATATTGCGGAATAGGAGAGTGCAACTATCGGCTCCATAATTAAACCAAGGCTACTTCCGGACGAGTCTTTCGGAGATTATGTACATTTTCGTCGTGCTATAAAGGGCTTTGTGTACAAACCTTTCATCATTTGGTCGGTTTTGCTATCATTCGGACCTACGATTGTTAAGGAAGTTGGACGACAGGCTAAGACATTTTATAACTTTCCATTTACCCATTCCTTTCCTGTCTGAAGGGAAGGTTCACTATACGGAAAGAAAAATGTGCAAATCAAAATTCAATAATTCCTGCAGCAGAGAAAGCTAAACAAATTTTCGAATTGCATTGAGTAAACCAATGCTTTAGCCACTGCAAACCTAATCAGAAAAGTGCTCAAATTGATGAGATTTATTTTATTTGTGCCAACTCAGTATTGTTTAAAATTCATGCAGGAAATTAGAAAAAAAGCATAGCGAGCTCCGGAGTCACTGACTGTCAGATAAACTGTTCATAGAATTATTTGAACAATCTTTCAATTTACTCTGTGATGTGTGCCTGAACTCCAGAGTAAGAGATTTCCCTTGTGAGGACGATGGAAGAATTGGAGTTATTGGTTGGAAATATCTCTGACTGTGCAAAATATGCTTGATTGAACAAACAGATTTAGTAGTTGGGTTTACTTATAAAAATTAAACATAATTTTAGCAGCGAACTTTAGGACAGTCTTCGAAAACAACGTTTGTATTGTTTGGTTTTTAAGAAATAGTTCTTGCCATTGGAAAATAAGCTTTTTTAGTCCTTAATCCCTCAGTCCTATCGCCGCGCCGCTTAAATTCGGTAATCGATAGTCATGAAACATGCGCTGAGCACGACGGAAGTGCTTATCCGTCAGGTCCTTGCATTTATGTGGGGTTCGTGCGTATCCGTAAGTCGTGACACACGGTACACAGAATTCGGGCTGAGGACACGCAACGGATACGAATTGAACATGGACACACGGAACGCCATGGAATGACACGAAGAACATGTCAATAAACAATTGTTATTCCTTCACATATACGCACACATACGAACGCACGCGCGTCAGGTCTCTCTCTACTACAATGAGTAGTGTTCTTCCTTTTTTTATGTGAAACATCAGTGGTGATGGGTTTAACAGTCAGTGTGTGTAACATATGTATGCATGTATGTCTGTCCGGATGTTATGGCCTAGAGCCCTGGATTAACCGATTTTGATAAATGAGGGGTCGTTAGAATCGTACTAATCCTCCGGTTGTCATATCTATATAACATCTTACAAAAGAACCATAATGGCGGCCACCATAACTCAAAATGTCTGACAATAAAAAGCAAATTTCACCAGATATTATTAATAAGGGTACCAAATGAAAGCGTTGAAAGAGCACAATACGGTCATTCTAAATCCAATATGGCGGATGCCCCAAGATGACGGATTAGCCATTTCTTTACAACTTTCTTGATATGGGGATTAAGCCAAAGGGTTTTATGAGCAGTTTACAACAAGATATGCGATGTCTTTCAAATATGGCGGACGGCCCAAATAAAAGAGTGTGCCAAGCCGAATACAACAAGTGACGTCATTCTTAAGCAAATATGGAGTACCTACGCCCCAAGATGGCGAATTAGATCTTTTTAAATAACTCCTCGATATGGCTATCAAATAAAAGGGTTTGATGAGCGAAATACGACAAACTTAGAGACAACATTATCATAGGATAACAAAGACAATTTCTGAACGTAGATATTATACTATCATCCCGATATAATATTATATAAAATTACAAGTATCAGCTGCCTGCTTGATAATATCATGACAGTACTTAACTACTACATATTGTCTGAAACTAAAAAGCTGTAAATAAAAAAAATTATTATTAAAAATACAAAAAAACCTGACAACGGAAGAACCAAAAGTATGAAACAAGAAAATATTAATAATATAATCCTTTACTTAATTCAAACCGACACATAGGTACGGTGATGTTCAGAGTATAGACGCGGTCACATGCGGATTTGCCCTACTTCCGTAAATACGCTATTATTGCGTCATACGACCAAGGCTATACGTTAAAATCGTGTAGAGGTTGAGTGCTGGAAGCATATATCGTTTCGTTCTGTTTAGACAAATTTTATTTTGCAGGTTCTGTAGTAGCGTTGTAATTACAGCAGTGCAAGTCGGGTACTCCCAGTACTTCGTACTGAAGTATAGATTGAATTAATGCAAAATATACAGTTTTCATCATGTGAACTCTGAGCACTCTCCGTAATTGTTAGGGCATGTGTAACATCTTTCAAAGTTTTTTCCTAGATTAACTAGATATACGTTTCTCCCACTTTAGCTTAATATCAACTTCTACATACTCCCAAATATTTAACTTAATTTATCTTTGTTTGGTCATTTTCATGTCATGATGCGCCCAGGAGCATGCAATGAGTTTTTTGTATGTTAAGAACCACATAACCATTTGAATTCCAAACACAAATATAACTTCGTCATCAGAACAAAAATTTTCTTTTCGTGCGCCAAGCAAAAGCTTTATTACGCTGATTTGAAAGAAAATATTGTTGTTTCGTATTTTAGTTTTTCATAAATAAACAAAGACTTATTCAAACAAATAATCGATAGGGTTCGACCCGTGACAAAAAATTATCGACAGCAAATCAAATTTCAAAAAATTTCGTTCCAATGCTTAGAAGTAATTCATGTTTTTCGATTTTACAACGATTTATGTAGAACTAAATTTCCTCCGGTTGTCAAGTAGAAGGTGCACAACACCCAACTTTTTCATGTTTTTCGATTTGAAAAGATGTTTCATTTTGTTGACACTCGCTCGCGTTCAGACAATGCCCTTTATATATCTTAATCTTATAATCTTTCAAAAAATAATATATAACCAGCTCTTCCCGCAATGCAAACAATTCCTTGCAAAAAATCAGCATGGTTTTTCCCGGGCGATCTAATCCAGCACAACATAATACTTAAAAAAAAGGGCAATAGCTTCAGTGATGATATTATTATATAAAATGGTTCAATTCCTACTTAATAAATAGACTATTACCACCACGGTGGTAGTAAATGGCGTTGAACCTGTACCTTTCCGTCAGTACTCTGGAGTGCAACAAGGAACTATACTTGGCTCCTTTACGTTTCTAATATACATTAATGACCTCTTTGTGTGTATTTCATCAAATTGTCTGCTGATGATGCAAAAATCTGACAAGCTTGAGGATTGTTTGCAACTTCATGAAGACCAAACTAGAACTTCTTACCTTTAAATGTCATTAAATGTAAACAAATTACCTTCACTAGGAAAATTAATACCATTCAGTTCAATTATAGCAATTCAATTTGGCACTGTTTTGGATAGGGTTACAGAAGTCAAGGACCTCGGAGTGACGTTCGATGAAAACTTATTATTTTTTTCACATATTTCAAATATCGTAATCAAAGCAATTAAATTACTTGGATTCATTTTTTTAACACGCTTTTATTAGCTTCACTTGTTACTAACTGTGTACGTAAGAAAATCTTGGAATCTTAATTTGACCCACTTCCCGGTCGTCGATTAGGATGAAATTTTGCACAGACTCCGAGTTCTGATGACAATACATGACTAGCTAAGAAACGTCATTACAAATCCAATATGACGGCCTCCCCAAGATGGCGGACTGGCTGTTTGAAATCCACCCCCATGATATGGGTATCAAATGAAAGGGTTTGCTGTCAGGAATACGACAAAAATAGTCACCTGACTTAAATCCAATATGGCGGACGTCAAAGATGGCGGAAAGGCTATTTGAAATGCACCCCCATGATATGGGTATCAAATGAAAGGGTTTGCTGTCAGGATTACGAAAGAAATAGTCACGTGACCTAAATCCAACATGGCGGACATCCAAGATGGCGGATTGGCTATTTGAAATGCACCCCCATGATATGGGTATTAAATGAAAGGGTTTGCTGAATGGGATACGAAAAAAATAATCACGTAACCTAAATTCAACATGGCGGCCGTTCCGAGGTGGCGGATTGGCTATTTGAAATGCAGCCCTATGATTAAGGTATGAAATAAAAATAATAGTTTAAAAAACTAAAAAACACGCTTTTAGCACGCACTAAAAATTACAAAATAATTTGGACATTTAGTTTAATGACTCAAGAGTTTTCCCTTTGCCAAATCTTCATTAGATCGCAGGTAAACATAAACAATTTCAGTTCGTGATGAACGATAAATAATTACCAATGGGAAATGGTTATAAGTAGGTAATCATCTTTATTAAATATTTACTATGATTTATCATGAAAGAAAACGTGGAGCGTTTATGTAATCTTTACTCTTTTTGGACAAAACGCTCCACGCTTTCTTTCATGATATACGATATATAAGAGTCGATATACGTGAACATACTCGCGGAGAAGCCCTTAATTGAGAAGATAATTTTTTAAATATTTATTTGCGCAGCTCGGTACTGGAGTGGAACTGGAGTGAGCCCTCTAGCAAAATCTCGAGATATAAGCCAGCAGGGGCTGGTTTTTTGCGTCTGCGCACCTAGTGGGCCTACCAAGAGCCGATTCACGTGAACATGCTCGCGGAGGAGCCCTTAATTGAGAAAATAATTTTTTAAATATTTATTTGGGCTGGTCGGTACTGGAGTGGTACTGGAGTGAGCCCTATAGCAAAATCTCAAAATATAAGCCAGCAGGGGCGGGTTTTTTGCGTCTGGGCACCTAGTGGGCCTACTAAGAACCGATATACGTGAACATACTCGCGGAGGAGCCCTTAATTGAGAAGATAATTTTTTAAATATTTATTTGGGCAGCTCGGTACAGGAGTGGTACTGGAGTGAGCCCTATAGCAAAATCTCGAAATATAAGCCAGCAGGGGCGGGTTTTTTGTGTCTGCGCACCTAGTGGGCCTACCAAGAGCCGATATACGTGAACATACTCGCGGAGGAGCTCTTAATTGAGAAGATAATTTTTTAAATATTTATTTGGGCAGCTCGGTACTGGAGTGAGCCCTATAGCAAAATCTCGAAATATAAGCCAGCAGTGGCGGGTTTTTTGCGTCTGCGCACCTAGTGGGCCTACCAAGAGCCGATTTACGTGAACATACTCGCGGAGGAGCTCTTAATTGAGAAGATAATTTTTTAAATATTTATTTGGGCAGCTCGGTACTGGAGTGGTACTGGAGTGAGCCCTATAGCAAAATCTCGAAATATAAGCCAGCAGGGGCGGGTTTTTTGCGTCTGCGCACCTAGTGTGCCTACCAAGAGCCGATTTACGTTAACATACTCGCGGAGGAGCCCTTAATTGAGAAGATAATTTTATAAATATTAATTTGGGCAGCTCGGTACTGGAGTGGTACTGGAGTGAGCCCTATAGCAAAATCTCGAAATATAAGACAGCATGGGTGGGTTTTTTGCGTCTGCGCACCTAGTGGGCCTACCAAGAACCGATTTACGTGAACATACTCGCGGGGGAGCCCTTAATTGAGAAGATAATTTTTTAAATATTTATTTGGGCAGCTCGGTACTGGAGTGGTACTGGAGTGAGCCCTATAGCAAAATCTCGACATATAAGCCAGCAGGGGCGGGTTTTTTGCGTCTGCGCACCTAGTGGGCCTACTAAGAGCCGATATACGTGAACATACTTGCGAAGGAGCCCTTAATTGAGATGATAATTTTTTAAATATTTATTTGGGCAGCTCGGTACTGGAGTGGTACTGGAGTAAGCCCTATAGCAAAATCTCGCAATACAAGCCAGCAGGGGCGGGTTTTTTGCGTCTGCGCACCTAGTGGGCCTACTAAGAGCCGATATACGTGAACATACTCGCGGAGGAGCTCTTAATTGAGAAGATAATTTTTTAAATATTTATTTGGGCAGCTCGGTACTGGAGTGGTACTGGAGTGAGCCCTATAGCAAAATCTCAAAATATAAGCCAGAAGGGGCGGGTTTTTTGCGTCTGCGCACCTAGTGGGCCTACTAAGAGCCGATATACGTGAACATACTTGCGAAGGAGCCCTTAATTGAGATGATAATTTTTTAAATATTTATTTGGGCAGCTCGGTACTGGAGTGGTACTGGAGTAAGCCCTATAGCAAAATCTCGCAATACAAGCCAGCAGGGGCGGGTTTTTTGCGTCTGCGCACCTAGTGGGCCTACTAAGAGCCGATATACGTGAACATACTCGCGGAGGAGCTCTTAATTGAGAAGATAATTTTTTAAATATTTATTTGGGCAGCTCGGTACTGGAGTGGTACTGGAGTGAGCCCTATAGCAAAATCTCAAAATATAAGCCAGAAGGGGCGGGTTTTTTGCGTCTGCGCACCTAGTGGGCCTACCAAGAGCCGATTTACGTGAACATACTCGCGGAGGAGCCCTTAATTGAGAAGATAATTTTTTAAATATTTATTTGGGCAGCTCGGTACTGGAGTGGTACTGGAGTGAGCCCTATAGCAAAATCTCGAAATATAAACCAGCAGGGGCGGGTTTTTTGCGTCTGCGCACCTAGTGGGCCTACTAAGAGCCGATATACGTGAACATACTCGCGGAGGAGCCCTTAATTGGGAAGATAATTTTTTAAATATTTATTTGGGCAGCTCGGTACTGGAGTGGTACCGGGGTGAGCCCTATAGCAAAATCTCGAAATATAAGCCAGCAGGGGCGGGTTTTTTTGCGTCTGGGCACCTAGTGGGTGCGGAAGTGATGGGCCGGAAGAAATTCAATTCAGATAGATTTTACTTGGCCACTTGAACGTATCGATAGTTTTTCTCTAGAAATTACGAGAAAATGCCAAAAACTCATCAAGGCGCCCGGTCGGGCACCGTGTTGATGGAAAAAAAAAAAAAAAAAATTTTTTCGTGCGCCCGAACAAAGACTTATTACGCGAAAGTGAGAGAAAATGTCGTTATTTTTGGTGTTTTAGTTCTCATTGATATAATCAAAGACATGTTGAAACATGTCCATAACGTATTCGACAGAAATCCAAAAGTTATCTTAGCAAAAAAAATTTCAATCAATTACGTCGCGGGGTTCAGAAGTTATTCGTGTTTCCACAAAAAAAAAACTTTGAATTTTTATTCAGTGTGCGACAATTATTCAGGCTTCCGGTCCTTCCGGTTGCGATGCCTTGCGATGTCTGCACGCATTTACTCTATCGCATACAATAGGCGAAGTCATCACACCGAATTTTTGAATATTCAGGAACCGTTAAAAACAAAAATGCTAATATCTCGGAAACCGTTGCTCGTAGACGATTTTTAATGAAAATTTTATCCCCCACCGGTACCATCACCATAACCGGAGGAAGCATATAGAACCCATTGGCATTTCAAAAAATGTAATATTATTAACTTTAATTATCAGGAACCGTTAAAAACAAAAATGCTAATATCTCGGAAACCGTTGCTCGTAGACGATTTTTAATGAAAATTTTATCCCCCACCGGTACCATCACCTTAACCAGAGGAAGCATATAGAACCCATTGGCATTTCAAAAAATGTAATATTATTAACTTTAATTATTCAGGAGCCGTTAAAAAACAAAAATGCTAATATCTCGGAAACCGTTGCTCGTAGACGATTTTTAATACGCTATTATTAGCTTCACTTGACCCACTTCCCGGTCTTCGATTAAGATGAAATTTTGCACACGCTCTGAGTTCTGATGACAATACATGACTAGCTAAGAAACGTCATTACAAATCCAATATGGCGGCCTCCCCAAGATGGCGGACTGGCTGTTTGAAATGCACCCCCATGATATGGGTATCAAATGAAGGGGCTTGCTGTCAGGAATACGAAAAAAATAGTCACGTGACTTAAATCCAACATGGCGGTCATCCAAGATGGCGGACAGGCTATTTGAAATGCACCCCCATGATATGGGTACCAAATGAAAGGGGTTGCTTTCAGGAATACGAAAAAACTAGTTACGTGACTTAAAGCCAACATGGCGGACATCCAAGATGGCGGACAGGCTATTTGAAATGCACCCCCATGATATGGGTATCAAATGAAAGGGTTTGCTGTCAGGAATGCGAAAAAAATAGTCACGTGACTTAAATCCAATATGGCGGACGTCCAAGATGGCGGACAGGCTATTTGAAATGCATCCCCATGATATGGGTATCAAATGAAAGGGTTTGCTGTCAGGAACACGAAAAAAATAGTCACGTGACTTAAATCCAACTTGGCGGACATCCAAGATGGCGGACAGGCTATTTGATATGCACCCCCATGATATGGGTACCAAATGAAAGGGTTTGCTGTCAGGAATACGAAAAAAGTAGTCACATGACTTAAATCCAATATGGCGGACGTCCAAGATGGCAGACAGGCTACTTGAAATGCATCCCCATGATATGAGTATCAAATGAAAGGGCTTGCTGTCAGGAATACGAAAAAAATAGTCATGTGACTTAATTCCAACATGGCGGACATCCAAGATGGCGGACAGGCTATTTGAAATGCACCCCCATGACATGGGTATCAAATGAAAGGGTTTGCTGTCAAAAATACGAAAAAATAGTCACGTCACTCAAATCCAATATGGCGGACGTCAAGATGGCGGACAGGCTATTTGAAATGCACCCCCATGATATGGGTATCAAATGAAAGGGTTTGCTGTCAGGAATACGAAAAAAATAGTCACGTGACTTAAATCCAATATGGCGGACATCCAAGATGGCGGACAGGCTATTTAAAATGCACCCCCATGATATAGGTATCAAATGAAAGGGTTTGCTGTCAGGAATGCGAAAAAAGTAGTCACGGGACTTAAATCCAATATGGCGGACGTCCAAGATGGCGGACAGGCTATTTGAAATGCATCCCCATGATATAGGTATCAAATGAAAGGGTTTGCTGTCAGGAATACGAAAAAATAGTCACGTCACTCAAATCCAATATGGCGGACGTCAAGATGGCGGACAGGCTATTTGAAATGCACCCCCATGATATGGGTATCAAATGAAAGGGTTTGCTGTCAGGAATACGAAAAAAATAGTCACGTGACTTAAATCCAACATGGCGGACATCCAAGATGGCGGACAGGCTATTTGAAATGCACCCCCATGATATGGGTATCAAATGAAAGGGTTTGCTGTCAGGAATCGGAAAAAAATAGTCACGTGACTTAAATCCAACATGGCGGACATCCAAAACGGCGGACAGGCTATTTGAAATGCACCCCCATGATATGGGTATCAAATGAAAGGGTTTGCTGTCAGGAATACGAAAAAATAGTCACGTCACTCAAATCCAATATGGCGGACGTCAAGATGGCGGACAGGCTATTTGAAATGCACCCCCATGATATGGGTATCAAATGAAAGGGTTTGCTGTCAGGAATACGAAAAAAATAGTCACGTGACTTAAATCCAACATGGCGGACATCCAAGATGGCGGACAGGCTATTTGAAATGCACCCCCATGATACGGGTACCAAATGAAAGGGTTTGCTGTCAGGAATACGAAAAAAATAGTCACGTGACTTAAATCCAACATGGCGGCCTCCCCAAGATGGCGGACTGGCTGTTTGAAATGCACCCCCATGATATGGGTATCAAATGAAAGGGTTTGCTTTCAGGAACACGAAAAAAATAGTCACGTGACTTAAATCCAACATGGCGGACATCCAAGATGGCGGACAGGCTATTTGAAATGCACCCCCATGATATGGGTATCAAATGAAAGGGCTTGCTGTCAGGAATACGAAAAAAGTAGTCGCGTGACTTAAATCCAACATGGCGGACATGCAAGATGGCGGACCGGCTATTTGAAATGCACCCCCATGATATGGGTATCAAATGAAAGGGTTTGCTGTCAGGAATACGGAAAAAATAGTCACGTGACTTAAATCCAATATGGCGGACGTCCAAGATGGCGGACAGGCTATTTGAAATGCACCCCCATGATATGGGTATCAAATGAAAGGGTTTGCTGTCAGGAATACGAAAAAAATAGTCACGTGACTTAATTCCAACATGGCGGACATCCAAGATGGCGGACAGGCTATTTGAAATGCACCCCCATGATATGGGTATCAAATGAAAGGGTTTGCTTTCAGGAACACGAAAAAAATAGTCACGTGACTTAAATCCAACATGGCGGACATCCAAGATGGCGGACAGGCTATTTGAAATGCACCCCCATGATATGGGTATCAAATGAAAGGGCTTGCTGTCAGGAATACGAAAAAAATAGTCACGTGACTTAAATCCAACATGGCGGACATCCAAGATGGCGGACAGGCTATTTGAAATGCACCCCCATGATATGGGTACCAAATGAAAGGGTTTGCTGTCAGGAATACGAAAAAATAGTCACGTGACTTAAATCCAACATGGCGGACATCCAAGATGGCGGACCGGCTATTTGAAATGCACCCCCATGATATGGGTATCAAATGAAAGGGTTTTCTGTCAGGAATACGAAAAAAATAGTCACGTGACTTAAATCCAATATGGCGGACATTCAAGGTGGCGGACAGGCTATTTAAAATGCACCCCCATGATATAGGTATCAAAGGAAAGGGTTTGCTGTCAGGAATGCGAAAAAAATAGTCACGTGACTTAAATCCAACATGGCGGACATCCAAGATGGCGGACAGGCTATTTGAAATGCACCCCCATGATATGGGTATCAAATGAAAGGGTTTGCTGTCAGGAATACGAAAAAAATAGTCACGTGACTTAAATCCAACATGGCGGACATCCAAGATGGCGGACAGGCTATTTGAAATGCACCCCCATGATATGGGTATCAAATGACTTCTTGAGAGTGGGCACTATACAAGTATGCTGCGAGATAAAAATAACTGGGTCGAAATTGACGACTTACACGTTACGAGAAAATTCTGGCCTTACAAAGCTAAAGGGGTTTATATTCTGCTTCTTCAGCAACAGTGAGTCACTCAATAAAACAAATTAGTGGAAAAAAATGTTCGGGGGCGATTTACATAACAACAGACGAATATTCATATCCTTAAGCTGACCTTATCAGAGCCGGCTTGATTATAGATATTGCAGTATTATATGATATGATGCAAAGGCGAGCGTAGCGAGCGGGATTTTTTTGGGTTTTTTCAAAAGACATGACCTTAATTAAAGGCAATTTTAAGACAATTTTAAGTTTTGTTTCTTTATATGTTATAGGCGCCATTTCAATCGCCGCAAATTGGCGCACAACAACTTTGCTGACATTTGGGAAGGAAGGGGGTAGGTGGAAGTTCAAACCTCAAAAACGCTCCTGTGTACGCGCCCGCCATATACGTTAATAAGAAAAAAGTGACTCCTGCTAAAAACGTCACTAATTAATTATTAATTAATTAATATACTCTATAAATCGACAACAAAAAAAACTGATATCCCACAAAAAAAAAAATTGAAATTTTTCTAAGAAGAAGTGTTGATAGGAAAAAACGGCTCTGGCAAACATTTCTTGTACGAAAGACCTCAAATATAATATGAAGACCTTATAAATAATAAAAATCCAGCAACAAAAAGAACTGATATGTGCGAATATTACAAGAATATAAGATTTTCGCTGATAAGTGGGTTGGAGGAGGAGGATGCATTACACGTCAACACGAGAGAGACAGCAAAAGAAACCAACGATTCTCTTCAAGACTATCAACAGCCCGCTTTTAGCGAAACCTAAAAATTTAGATCGTACGTAGAATAAGTACGCTCAGGAAGGAGCCCACAAAGGTATAAAATGATACCGAGAGAGGCAAGCATATATTTTAAAGTATTTCAAGCGTGACCATTTAACAGATAAACTGCAACAGCACTGACAGTACTTCCAAAAAACTTTCAATTGACACAATAAAATAAAGAATTTTTTAAATTAATTGATTAAATAACAATAAAAGTTGAAAATAAGAGAACAACATTTTATTTGTCGTAGACTTTATATTTTGACGCGATAAAATGAAAGAAAGAATAATTGATAAAATAATAGCAATGAAAAAGGAAAATTAGATAAAAAAACATATAACTCCGTAGGTCTGCCAGTACCTACCGCTCGCCTGTAGGTAAGTAGGCAGGGCTTATATGATGTCAGAGTTCAAAGTGTTAGTTTTAAGGGATGTGACAAAAGTAATCAAATTAAACACTTTTAATTTCAGAATTTATTTTGTAACAAGTATGTATCTGTACGCAAAAGCGGGCTGTTGATAGTCTTGAAGAGAATCGTTGGTTTCTTTTGCTGTCTCTCTCGTGTTGACGTGTAATGCATCCTCCTCCTCCAACCCACTTATCAGCGAAAATCTTATATTCTTGTAATATTCGCACATATCAGTTCTTTTTGTTGCTGGATTTTTATTATTTATAAGGTCTTCATATTATATTTGAGGTCTTTCGTACAAGAAATGTTTGCCAGAGCCGTTTTTTCCTATCAACACTTCTTCTTAGAAAAATTTCAATTTTTTTTTTGTGGGATAAGAATTTTACATCAAAAACTCCAAAAAGAAAATTCTGTGGAAACCGGCACACGACACTTTCAGCCGGTGAAGTCGATCTAAAATCAAACGCATTTTTCTCGACTTCATTTTTTCAATCGTAATTCCACGATATCGCTTGAACCGCTCCACCGATTTCTATAAACCGTGGTTCATTTTGTTCAGAGTTCAATTGTGCACAAATCTAACTAGGATATAAGACAAAAACCAAGTAGTTGTTTGTTTACAGCACTTCATGTAAAAATGTTTTCGAAAAATCCTCGATTTTTGACTTCAAATGGCTGCCATTTTTTTTCTAATCCACCGATAGGTTAGATCCTAGTTAGATCTATACATTTTTATGTCTAATTTGAGTTATTTTCTGAATTTTCTGTTTCAAATGATTTGGCGAGCCGCAATCACGGAATTACCGAAAAAGGCCGATTTTTTTTGGCGCCCTCTGGCGGCGACGGGTGATCGAAAAATGAAAAAATAAAAAAAACAGTTTCTGGTCTTTGTTAAAGACTTCCAAATAAAAAAAGATTCAAGGTCATATGTTGTTTTGTTTTCTTGTAAAAAAATCCCAAACTTTTGCTTTTTTTTTAAATTCAGTTAGGAGAAGATCACCTTGCTTTCCAAATTACAAAAATGTTCCCAGGCTTCATTTAAAGAAATTAGAGGTCTTTTGGTATTATTGAATGTGATTTATAAGTTGCAATTGGAAAACAATTTTCCACAAGCAAGCATGGCACAGCGCGTTTTCTGCAGTTTGTCAATCACAATAGTGGAAGATGAGGGTGACTTAGTAAGCCTACCTTTAAATAAAAAACATGTGCAGACAATGCAGGGAGGACACCACTATGGACGTTCTTTTTGCATTTTCTGAAAGTAGGTTTTTTTCAAAAATATGTAGACAAAATTTTAATTCACAAATCGAATAAATGCCGAAGTTATAGCCACCTGGGCGTACGGAGCGCAGCCATCTAACGACAATGGTCACAAAAAATTGAACAAAATAGTCAGTGAGAACGCCGATGATGGAAAAGGTACGGGAATCGACGTTTGGTAAATATTACAGTTTTAATGTTTCATACATCGCTTACTGCGATTTACAGAATGAAATTTGCTCAAAAATTCTCTCCATGGCCTTAAACTTCTAAACGCACTTTTCTTAACCTGGAATATTGAATTGATAACACGAGCTACAATTGTCCGATTTTGAATTTAAAAAAAAGAAATTATTTTCATTCCCAGTGATAAATCTACTACGTAGGATTTTTTTTTAAGTAGTATATTTTTGAGCTTCCGGAATAGAAGTAAATGTAAATAAAAGTCATGCCAGAAGGGATTTTTGGTTTGAACACTCGTTATTTTGTGAAAAAATTTAAAAAAAGCGGCTACGACTAACGAAAACTACAGTTACATATATAGATTAAAAAAATGTTGGATTTCAGACCAACCATTCTCGAAAAAGCGATCCGATCACACAGCTTATTGTATTCTACTCGTCATACAAAATTGCAAAATTTCAGCATGATCGGTGGGCTTGTGGAGCACTGCCTCTTTATTTTAACCCTAATCTGTAAAAGCAGCGACCTAAAAGTTCATTCGCGACAGTTTGCTTCGCCCGGAGATTGTTGCTTAATGTCAGCAAAATTAATATTTCAGGACAAATTGAATCGATTAAAGTCACTTTCCATGCGACCCTAATTAATTTATGAAGAAATTTGCGGTATCTGCTTTCTACGGCGCTGAGCGGAATAAAACAAAAGGATTACCCAGTGCAAACTTGATTAGAGCGGATTTATTCACAGCGAAAAGTTGTAACCCTTCTTAGGTTGTCCCTCATTAATAGAAGAAGAGTCGATTTCCTTCGTTGTGGGAGAGGAAAGTAGGTCCTTGCAATACTTTATATCACGAAAATTCGTTTAAAGCACGCTGGAGTCTACTACTTTCAGCCCAGAGGATTTAAAACTCTTTCCACAAAATTTAGAATTCCAATCAGGCAGTAAAGCCCGTAACTTCTTTGGTTGCACTTTGTTGTGGCAATGAATATTCATTGCCCTCCGGGTAGGCACCAATTTACCTTGAGATCCCCTGGCCCATGTTTTATGCAGGCAATTATACGAATTTCAAACAAGGAGCAGCTTAAATTGCAACGTTCCTAATTTTATCCGCACACACTTGGGCACACAGGACGAACTGTGTTTGACTTCGGTTAATTAACTCATCCTGGCTCGTATGCTGTCGTATAATATTAATTAAAGTTTTTATAGAGTTGGATGAAGTAATTGAAAAGTTATTGGGGCACGGAAACAATCTTGTGAGGACTAAACAATAAATGTACATACTCGTATATTCGCCAAGTAACCAGTCAAGAAGGCCGATAGAACTTGCAGCGATGCTTCGAAGGTTTCCAGCAGAACCACAAGGCTAAAATTCCATTCAAATATCAGCGAAAGTAGAGAAACTAAGAAGCTACTTAAATGTCGACGATAATAATCCACTCGGCACCTCGTTAAACCACGATCTGCGGGAAGTGCTTGGAGTTACTGCCTTTCATGCATTGCAATTAAACTTTCAATAACTTTTGGTATAAATAGGCCTTTGGTCGCAACTCAGGAATGACCAATTACCCTGAGTACTGATTTTGCTGTCTGGAATGATTCAAATTTCAAATTAGGTATAAGACCAGTACGTCTGGCGAGCCACGTGGACTTCCCTTTCTGCCCGAGGAGAACTAAATTGAACTCTTTGAGATAAACGTTTGGAAAACGCAAGCATCCACAAATGGAGGAATAAATTGAAAAAGTTTTGCGCTTTCATGCAGCCCGGCTTCTTTGTGGGGTTTTTGTTGGCCAAAGTACCTGCCCTCATCTGGCCCGGTAATACCCCCGAACAACAACTTGCGAAGTGCAGCCACAATAGGAATCTGAATCGTCAGAAGAAGAAGTTTCTAATCATGGCCGCAACCGCCCGACTGGTGGGCGGTTAAGCGTTTAATTTTCCCATTTTTTCTCTTCTTTATTAGAATTCGGATTATTTGGCTTCTGGTGAACTAGCAGCGCAACAAAATGAACTTCTTTGGTGAGGCTGCCGAACATCGCGCCGTTTCCAATTTAATTCTGTTAATGCACTTACTTCGTACATATTAAGCAAATACACGAAATATACTCTGGTCGAGATCGAAGAAGCTGACGGAAAAGTTTTCGGGCCTCTTGCCGTGCCGCACATTAATTGCCTTATTTTGACGCTCGTTGCGGCAAAGGCACGGAAAATACAGAGTAATTTCTCACAAGGGGCGCAGATTATCAATCAGGGGATCTGTGGCTTTTGGTTTGATTCAATTAATAAAATTGGTTTCCTGTGTAAAAGGATTTTGCAGACCTTGGCTTCACAAAGAAGATAGTAAAAGGGTTATCTCTGTGTAGCTGGATATTCTTCGTTCTTTTCTTTTCTTCTTTGAAAAAACTGCTGTTTAATTGGATGTGCCTTTTGGACTTTTATGTCTTGAACATTGGGTCTCTTTTTCAATTCTATAATATCTTTTCGAATTTCTCTCTAAAAAATTGGCCTTTAGTTGCGGTTCTGAAAAGAAGATTTCGTCAAGATATTGGCAGCTAATTATAAAGATACCAGGCCTATCTTTTCTAAAAGGAGCTTGAATTAATTAAATTGAAACTTTTGTAATTACTTACAGTTCTATAACAATGTTGTTCAGGACCCTTAATACTACAGGATTTTAGATACAAACATGTAGACTTTTAAAGGGATGAATTATTCAACCATTCATCTCATCTCTGAATACCTTGAAATTAAAAGGATTTTAATAAATTGAATTAATTGAAGTAAGTTGACTATAAATAACTCTTAACCTTCATAAAACTATTTGTCTAATAAATACACAGGACAAAACAAAAACACGTTTTTCTTAGAACTCTACTAGTGTTATTCTATGTATTTTCAAGTGTTGAATGGGAATCTAAAATCCATATTTATTCACCATTCAAGATTAATTATATATTTGTAAATTTTAGCAAATTTTGGATATTTTTTTGGAAGAATTCTTGAATGATCAGTAATTTTGGATTTAATATTTATTTTCATCGCGTCAAAAAACATCAGGTAACACTTGTGCAGTTCCAAGAAAAAAACGTTTTTTTATAGTCATGTGTTATTAGCGAATTCACTTTTGATTTTTCAATTATTGGAAGTACATTACCCCGCCACTGAATTAGGACCGTCTACATTTTTGAGGAAAGTTGACAATGTTAAGAGTGAATAATGAGTGTACCAAAGCGTCGGTCTTTTTTACTGGGAAAAGGTGTAATTAAGAATCTGTTGGGTTTTTCCAACACATTTAAATCATAAAACCTGACTTTTAATATTATATATAAATAGCTCTGAAAGTGCACTAACAGTCTCACTCTGGAAAAAAATGTGACCAGCGAGCTATTTCACAAATTATTACGATTGATGTAGTAGTCTGTCGGAAATTTACGATTTAACTGACGTAGTAGACTCAGAGACATCCATATGGTGTAAGCTCGTGTAGCCGCTGCAGCATGGTAGTTAGTTACTTACTGACTGATAGCTAAAATTGTCGTATGAAGGTACTGGAAGAGAGCAGCTACCAATGTACACAACATCTTTGACTTTTGAAAAATTCTCGTGTATTGCACAAATTTTGTGGCTGTGATTTGTTTGTTCAGCCGAAATATACATAATATGTAGTTATATTTTTACAAATTTGTGTGAATCACAACTACAAATAATGATTGGTGAAACAAATTATGCAAAATTCCTATAAATTTCCTCCTGTAGAATACAACTACCATCTTGTAGCAGAGAATTTTGTGAAAGTGAACATAGTAATACATACATACCGGATCATGGTTAATTTGGAAAAAATCAGTAATTCAGATCAAACGAAAATTAAGTGTTTTATTAGCTTGAAATTTTTCCATTGGTTGAGATGAACTTAATTATTATGATTGTGTTTCTTATTAATTAATCAAATTCACTTTTAATTTTGTTTTAAATAAAAGGGTAGTTTAAGTAAGTAACGCGAATCACACGAATCAGTCTAATCTATTTAATTCACTCACTTATCGGCACAGGTAAGTACAGCAGTAAATCACTAGTTCACGGCACAAATAACTAGCGGGAGAAGCTCAGCTCAAGTAATGGCAAGAAAAGTCCACTCAGCGGCGCAAGAACAGCAGCAATGATTTGGTACTCAAACAGATGCAGCAATTTGGCCCAGCTGGGATTTCGGCTTAGCGGTAAGTAGAATGACAAACAATACGACACAATTTATAAATCTTTGCTTTATTTCAGGGCTGTCCGCCTACTCACTAGAGTCCAGCTCCCACATACATATATCAATTTGTCTACAAATGTTATGAAAAACCACTTGCAAGTCATAAATTGTAAGTTCTTGAAATAGACCAAGGATTGTTAAAATAAAATGATAAACAAGTGAAATGCTTCTTGCATATCTAGTAAGAGATAAAAAAGTTATTTTATATGGTAATTAACAGGAAAAGTATTTTGTGTGTCTTAAATTTTCTGGAATTTTTAATATAATAATAATACAAATAAAGAAATAATAAATTTTTTCGGGATTTTATTGCAAAATTATTTTGATTTCGGCGAAAAATTTGCTCAAATAATTAAAATTAGCTCATACGAAACTTTTCATTGAATTCAAAGACATCAAAGAGAATATAATGCTGCAATACGTCCATGTATGTAACTGAAATTTATTATATGTGAGGCAAAAATTTAAAAATTCCTACAAATTCTCCTTATACAGGGTAGCCGGAAGATTGACGTCAAAAATAAAAAAACAGGTCCCATGTGTCATGGGGTATTCGAATCACCCCCATGTATGTTCCGCGATTTTGCACGGTTTTCAAGTTATGAATTTTTTTATGAAGTTTTTAGAATTTTCGACTTGACCATCTTAAAAAAAATCTAAAAAAAAGGTACTAGACTTTGCTGATATTTTTTTTATAACTAAATCGTCATGAATGGTTCTTTTATACGCAAAATAACCAGCTTCGTAACTTTGATAAAAATTATGGAAATGTTGGTCTCAAGAGATAAAGTTACGTATTTTGAATTATGATCTAAATTTTCAAATTTAAATTAAAAATCTAAACAGGCTACTTCATGGTTTCTTAGTAGGCTTAAAAAGTGCGCTCAACTCTCAATAGAATATAACTACAATTTTGTAGCACAACAATTTTGTATTTCTACTTTTCTACAATTTTAGTAAATAATAATAACTTTATCTACGTAATTAACATGTTTTTATCATCATTATCAATCATTTCAAAGTAAATTGGTTTTCGAGACAGTGCGATAAAATTATTAAAGCTTCTGATTTTAAAAGTGTCACAAAATTATATTTAAGTTATACCATAGACTGTATAACTATAAGACTGTTGATGTATTTAAAACCAAATAAAATTTTCAAATCTCAAATGTAAAATTTAATTAAGTTTTTTTATAAACAGCATCAGCGTGTATTCGACCGGCCGGCAATCCGCATTGGGTTTGCGTTTAGAGCTTTCCCTTTTTTCTTTTTCTTTAAGTGAAACGCCGATACTGCTACGGGCGTCTTTTGGACTTTCTATGGGCCTAATATTCGCTAACCAGTACTCTGCTGGTCGTGCTACAGGCATCTGATTTAGAGTTTTCGATATTGCACTAGACTTGGCATTGGCGTTAAATTTTAAGCAGACATTTTATTAAATATTTGGCTTGTATGGAATGTATACAAAAAATTGAAAAATGTCGGTACCATGAAATGGAAATTTCAGTGAACAAAATAGAATAAAAAAAAACGTTCGATGGAAAAAAATGGATTAAAAAATTCAGAATGACCAAAAATTGGATGGAGCAAACGCCCTACAATCTTTTTAAATTTAGAATTAAATACGTTCTCTTTATCTTAATAAGAAAATATATTAAAATATTAATAACAAGACCACAAAAATTAAACACTTTTTCTGGGAACTCTACTAGAATTACCCTATGTATTTTGATGCGCTGAATATGGATCTGAAGTCGAAATTTATTGATATTCAAGAATTTTTCACCAAACGAAAATATGTGTCCAAAAATGACTAAAATTTACTAAAATATGTAATACTAGCTGCAGTACCCGTTTTTTAAGCTTTTTAGTGATTTAGTTCATACTTGTAAATTAAAACTTTTACAGAATGATTGAAACTGTTTCAATTTTTATTTTAATTCATGAGCGGTAAAACTGTTGCAGACTGTCTACATGAAACTGATTCATGCGCAGAGACGAACTTTCATTTTTCCCACCCGAACCCAAAATATTACCGAAATCAAATTTCAACAGCAGAATTTAAATTACCTCAAAAGCCCCTACACGGAAATCCGTTCATATTGAGATTTTTCGGTCGCCATATTGGATCCGCCATTTTTAGTTGCAAAATTACGATATCAGATTCGATATCAGTGATCCCAAAACAAATAGGGGCCCGTTTCCATAACAATGCTTTGAATTTAAGAATTTTCGGTCGCCATATTGAATTGAGTCTTCATCAGATCTTGACCAAATTTTTATGCTGCCACTCTGAAGCCAAATTTTTCGAAAAAAATAAATTATTATCTAAATCAGTTCAGAAATACTGGAGAATTCATCAGTACGCAGTCTATTAATGCGTTCCTTGTGATGCGATAAAGTTTAGCTTATCGTTAAAGGGATAACGTTTAGCGATTATACGCCATAAATTACTCTTACGGTTTAGCGTTTTTTTTTATCGCGTATGTTATAATTATAACAATAATAAAAATGCAAATTGACGTTTTACCTTGCCGGTGATTCGATGCTTCCTCAGGCTATATAAAAAAAAATTTACATGGCGTTACGGACCGCTAAAAATCAAAACTCCGACATACCTCAAAACTGAGGCATTACAAACCCTCAATCACTGCACAGAACGACTATCCAATATCTAAAAAGTAAACAATAACTCTGAGAAAATCAATCAATCTAACAAAAATGGCTAAATATCTTACTAAAAAATTGACAAAAAAATCAAAGCGTCCTCGAAAATCACTCTAAATTTTGCAAATTTTCCTAATTTTTAGCCTAAATCCTTCCTCGGAAAAAAACCTTAAATGCAGATGAAAACCGGATCAAAATCTGTCTGCAGGTTCCGAAGTTTATCGGACTTACACAAAGATATGGTAGTTACACAAAGATATGGTAGTTACACACAGAAATCGTATTTTATATAAGAAGAGATAATACTAGTCGAATAAGAAGAAAACGTGGCTTCGTTTTTTTATGGTTCTGTGGTTTAAACATTTCATAATGCACATATATTCAAAAGTGAAAATTCAAAATTGAGTCTATTAAATGTAACTATGCGGCTTTTATTTGAGTGAAAAATATCGTTAAAACTGTTTTGCTTTAATATAGGATTACTTCGATCAACTCTTCTGCGAGAACTTGCTGCTCTCATTTAAATAAATTGCTTGCCAAATTTGCTTTTACAGCCAAAAATGAATTCACCCGGAACTAGACATTTTAATAGCTCTCATAATCATCCGTGGCAGTATTTGATTTGTCCTTACTGAAAGCGTTATTAGCATTCGATGGTACCACTGAGCTTCCATTAAAAGTCAATTAATACATCTTTACGCGGTTAAGCATATAGCCCCAAAATAATAAAAATATAATATTATAGAACTTCTGTGATTTAAATTTGTGCGCAAATCGATACAAAAGGAGGAATTTCCGAGCCGTATAGTGCAACCGGGTGCCCAAATGGCCCAGCGCCCATATATGTTATTGGGTCCAGAGACCAACATGGTCGTGCTTGTAGTAAATTATGTTATCTGTCAACTATTTTGTACTTTTTGCAGAATCTCTTCAGTAAATTTCCAATATATCATTACACTTCAATGCACGGCAGGAACAGATGAGCTTTCATTGGGGGTCCAATAGTTTATTGAGTTTCATGCTGCGCTGCAAAGGAAAGTCCTGATGCAGTTCAAAGGATGCCATGCGGATAAATTGCTGTCGTGTTGCAGGTGAAACTAATAGTTGTGGTGATTTCGGGAGAGATTATTGCTCCAGCTTCTGATTTTTTTCAGTTCAAATTTGGATGGTGTGCTTTGAGTTCTTTTAATAAAAAAAATACAGAGGAGGGAGTGATATTATGGTTAAATATTCCTTTTGGATTGGTGTGAAGTACACATGTTGTAACTATATATTTCCTTGCAAGTAGGTAGGTGTAACCGATAATTGGCTGGAATGACATAGCACATAACGACTGTCTGCAAATGCCCCTGATAAATTCGATTTGCTCATTAAAAGTTAGACAAATACCAATGTGTTGACTGGTAAAGTAGACTGTGTAAAACGACCCCTTACCTTACGACCTTAAAACGGAGGTTTACATGCGCACGAGTACTGGAAATACCTGTCAGGCCCCGTTCTAAATTTGTGCATGTAACTTGGGAGTCCTCATTAAATTAATTTCAAATATTTTTAATTAGTGGACAGTTGAGGTAGCTGCTAAAAGGCAGTGGCTAAAATTGAAATTTTAATGCAATTATTGCATAACATACTAGTTTAATCAGGTTTTAAATAGTACAGTAATTCTGCCTAGGCGATGAAAATATTTAATCGAAATATGCCGTACAGCGATTCGATCGATTAACAAACAACGACAAACTTGTATCTATTATAATAACGTAAAGGTCCACTTGAATATTCGGTTGTTTGCTACAATATTAAATTATCCTATAGATAGCTTGCATTTTTCTGCTTAAATTTTAAATGTGAAATCCTAGTGGTTTAACATAATGAGAATGAGTGAGTTTGGAGTTTGGAATTGCTAAATTTGGTTATTGCTTTCCTCCGATGAAACTTTATAATCACATCACTGACATTTATGATAGTGAGACCTATGTAACTCCGGCAGATCTAAGATGTCTTCTAAATTAGAAACTTATTTCTGGGTTCTTATGCATTGTGTCAAATAGGGCCATGCAAAACTATATTTTTACAGCAAATTATATATAACCTTTTTATTTCCTACTATTATTAAACAAGTTTACGATGAGACCATTACTAAAACATATGAATTTTTAATTTTGCTTTTTTTTTCAAATTAAATGTATGTAACGTACTAACGTTGACTTTAATAAATTATAAATTAGAGAAAAAAGAAATTAAGTTAATTTTTTTGTTAAATGCAGATACCCTTAAAATTCCATACAAATTTGTGTATCCTTTCTCTACCTGGACATGTTTGTGCCTTTTTGGAAAGACAACAAGATGGGTAATTTAATAAAATTAAAAACATGAATTTCGGAGAAAATATGGGAGAAACGTGAATTTTAGTTAATTTCAGAGCATTTTCTCAATTCTGCATATTGTTGGATTCCATTGTAGCATGCAGCATTATATATGTATTGCTATATAAAGCCGGCCCCAGACAATGCGAGCATTTGTACAAATATCTGTGTCTCCCAATTTGTCAAATATTTCCCTCGCCTTGCTTGTGCTCCCACACTTTCGTTCTATTTGAAGAATGCATGCACCGAATATTTTCTGCGTTAAATTTGTGTTCCCACACCAGTCGTTTATTCATCAACCATATACACGCAGTTCTGCGCGGCATGCTTTGCACAGTTTCAAATGCTGTCAGTTCCCTATTGCACAATGGAGAGTAAAAATCAAGTAATAGCTAGTGCTGCTACTCTTATTATGATGTGTGGGTTATCACAATTAAAAAAACTAAAAAGACGAAAGAGAAGATGACGGATACTACATATCTTTGAATAAAAGCCGAAACGAAAACATCAGCTATGGAATTTATTTATATTTTTGTGTGACGGATTTTTTGGTTCCCATATCACAGGCTCAAGTTCATAGAGAGCTATAAACCCAAAGGTGAATTCATTACACCATTCCATTTTCAATTTGTTCAGCTAAAACTTCTTTTACGCTTGCTTCTGCCCGCTAAACCGGAGGTTATTACACGAATAATCGTCTGCTTCCCATTTTTAGTGGGAAGCGCACGCATAACAAATATTTCTTGCGTTTGTCTCCCACATGACTCGCCAAAAGAGAGACACAGCAAATATTTGGTGCAAGAACGCAGACACAAATGACGAGGAAAAAGGACGCATTACAAGCTTTGGCTAAAGAGTACGCATAACAATTATTACTCTTTGTAGCTCCCACATACCTCGTAAAATGAGACGCATTCCCAAATATGGGTCAAATGCACGCATTGTCTGGGACCGCCTAAGGGGGCCGATACATGTAAAAGCAAAAAAATTTTTTTTTTTTTTTTCGTCGGGAATATATTCTATAAGGTGTTGAGAACGTGTGTCTAAAGAGCGTTTCCCGATATCTCAATCCGGTCTCATGGAATCTCACATAGAAGCCAATACATGTAAAATCAAAAAAAATTTTTTTTTTTTTTGTCGGTGGGAATATATTCTATAAGGTGTTGAGAACGTGTGTCTAAGAGCGTTTCCCGATATCTCAATCCGGTCTCATGGAATCTCACATAGAAGCCAATACATGTAAAATCAAAAAAAATTTTTTTTTTTTTTTTTCGTCGGGAATATATTCTATAAGGTGTTGAGAACGTGTGTCTAAGAGCGTTTCCCGATATCTCAATCCGGTCTCATGGAATCTCACATAGAAGCGGCGATGTCAAGTAGCGCGGGTGAGAAGCTGTCCATCGCCCCGGCTCCAAACCGCCCCGCTCTTAGCTTTTCGTCTATTATTCCCAAATTCCTCAGCTATTGTTCTAATCGAAGACAAATATTTCGAATTATTCTCGAGTAACGAGCGCAGACCGGCACACATTTCTCGATTCAAAAGAAGCAAGAACGGCTCGGAAAGAAAAAACTTTTGCCGTAAATCAGCTGCGTGCACAAGAGGAAGAACAACTCTACGGTGCAGGAATAGCCGACTAAAATGTAAGTAGAGAATTCGTCTTTTCACTTCCCCAAACTTTGAACTCAAATTCCTCGAAACGACATTTTCGACTACTCGCTGCACGATAACTTTATTAAGAAAGGTTCAATTACGCTGAAAATTTTACCGTAGCTTCAAAAGACCCTTGTCTACTGGATGAACCTAAATTTATAGCCGATTTCGCGAATCCCCGACCGTAGAGGTTGCGAATTCAGCCAAAAAAACAAGCAAAATTTTCATTCAAGTCGCATTTGGGGAAAAAAAATTTTTTTGTCTTAAAGTTAGGTTCACATTGAAGCCACAACTGTTTTTTAACAATTTCTTCTTCCTCCTTTGTTTCAGACCAATATTACCGCCGCGAGAACGCAGCGACTCAAATATGAGGGGGCTGTTGCGTCACGGGCTTCGCCGCCATTTTGAAACGCCGGCTCTCGAAAAAAAATGTTTTATAATGTACAAGCTCTTGTGGTAAACTAATAAAAAAATTAACTCGATCCGCTTATTCCTTCCCTATCAAAAAAATTCTTTAAAAAAACTCACTTTCAATGTATCGGCCCCCTTAAGCAGATTCCTTCTACCGTCGCTGCAGTCACGCACCGCCAGCAGTCACGACAACCAGCGCTTTTCACCTGGCTCCAATATACTGGGCCCGCTAACACACCCAGTCAGCTGCCACCAAAGCTAGCCATCCACGAGGAGCGAGATATCTATCCGCCGGCTCAGCACTTTTCAACTGGCTGTACAGCCACGGCAAAAGCATCCAAGCTGCCGGCCTCAAGCCTCACAGCTAATCAGCCACTAGTAACTAGACACCAGACGCTGGCTCAGCACATTTCGCTTGGCTCTTCGTCGCGCCGTGCGCGACCACAAGCTGCCAGCAACCAGCCCGATATCCAGAGACGCGTGAGAGCCTTGTTATGCGGCTACGGTGAGCCCAGGCTGCCCGGAGGAAAGTTGGTTGCATTAACACCAAAGCCCAGTGCACACCCCAGAGTGGCGATTTGAGTTGAGTTTGGATTAACGACGTTCGTACGGAGCAGTTCAGTTCCTACCAATCTAACATCAAGACAATACCAATCAATTCAACGTCTAGTGCAATCATCAGTGCAGTGAGAAATTAGCCGACTCCTTCGATCCATACCGATCAGCTCAGGGTTATCTTCAAAAACGGCTCGACATGGAATCTGCATTTTCGCTTTCGCAGAAATTACACTGGACATGCACCTATGCCGCGTGACTTAGCATCGCAGCGAGTTTGGATTCCCAAAAATGGTTGGAATATCACGGACTCTTCTCCCATCGTTGGTCGCGGCTCCACGTATTATTTAGCCAAGTGTTGTAAAACTTAAAATAAATAATATTAATTGACTTGTCTCTTTTTTTTTTAATCACCTCCGAACTTAAAACAAAATTTTTAATGTCGCTGCTTGCAGCACGTCAGAAAATAAATATAAAATAATAAATAATGATATGGTTGCGGCCGACATGGTTGCCCACAAATAACCGTTTGGTAATTATAGTTAAAGTGTCGCGGAGAAGGTGCCAGTCGCCGTCCACGTATTATAATTGATGATGTTAGTGGTTGTCGTTGAATAGTCCCGATGTTGATGATGTCTTGACTGTAACTATATCTATAGCACGAAATACTAAAAAGGAAAGCTTGTTTTGCTTTGTCGATTGACCCAACGGCGTTGTTATTAAAAACTTGAAGCCTGATTTTAGATTTATTTATTCGGTGAATATAAATTTAAAGAACTAAGCAACTGGAAACTATTTACAATAATTTAATTTTATATCAGTCGAGTTCCGTGTCAGTGGCTTTTTGATAAGCAAAAATGAAATTCACCTCAGAGTAGATTTCCCCTAGAAATAAAGGTGGTGTCACTCTGCCACAATAATAATAATTTATTTCAAAAACCCGGTACAAAGGCGTTGCCTTATAATGTACACTATATTTAAAATCATGCGGTTCTAAATTATTACGTTAAAATGAGATGAGAAACTAATGAAGTAGGTAGGGTAGACTGGGTACGGTTGTGCCAGTCGTTATATTAGCGAAACTTTAAGGCATATCGCGGAGGGTGCAAGGGGAGATAGGAGGAGCGTGCCCGTCTGCACGTGTTTCACAGTATTGCGTCAGCCATCGCGCGACATTAACGCTAGCAGAGGCCTACATTACGTTTTAACTGTTAAATGTAAGTATTTTTTTTTATTTCTTTTAATAACAGCCACAAAAAAAAATTCGGGCCCGGGGATCGGACTATGTGTTTTATATGTTTTTGGGGTCGGTGAAACTGAACCTAATGCCAGCTGAACCCCACCACGTCAGGTTTTTGACATAACCTCAAAAAACCTCAGCAAAATCGAGCTTTGTGTCTCGTTTTGATTCCACGATTTCAAACCCATTCATATCCCATTCCGGCGTACCGCAGAGCAGTCACCTTGGTCCTCTAATTTTTATACTGACCATAAATGATGTTGAAAAGGTTGTCAATCATTCCGAAATTTTGATTTATGCTGATGACATGAAAATCTTTAGATAATTCACCAACACATCTGACTCTACCCTACTTCAAAACAACCTGAACAGTTTCTCCACTTGGTGCTTGAAAAACTTCCTCGATCTCAATGTGTCCAAATGCCAATCGATCACTCACTCCCATAAACGCGCCTCAACTTCTCCTAGATCCTACGTTCTCTCAGGCGAACCAATTCCATCTGTTAATTCCCTTCGCGACCTGGGTGTTATCTGCGACAGTGAGCTCAACTTTCGTTCCCACATTGATCACATCGTAAAGAGAGCCAACTCAACCCTTGGCTTTGTAAAACGTTGGTCTAAGGAATTCTCTGACCCAATCACTCTACATCTTCTTCGTTAGGCCACTCCTAGAGTGTGCCTGCCAGGTCTGAAACCCCTCCCAATCCACCCTCATTAACAGGTTCGAAGGAGCTCAGCGTAGATTTCTCCGCTTTGCGCTGCGTGACCTTCCTGATAACTGTGTGACTGATAACTTCAACCTTCCTCCGTACGAAAGCCGGCTAAAACTGATTAACCTCCAGCCGCTTGCTTTGCGTCGTGATGTCGCTGATGTTATCTTTATCCACCAAGTCCTAACCGGCTCCATTGACTGTCCCGACTTCCTACACATTATCTCCCTTAACACTAACCCCCAAAACGTTAGATCATTTCCCACCTTTCGCCTCGATAGTCATCGCACTAATTACGGCCACTTCGAGCCCTTCACCAGAATGCTACGGATAGTCAACAACACAACACCCTTCTACTTCCATGTTGACAAAGCCTCCCCTTAGGCATTCACTTTACTCCCCCAACTCACCCCTATAATAAGCCTTCTAATTTATAATTGCTTTCATTCTGGTCATTTGTTTTAGTTCTTAGTTTACTTTATAGTTTAATAATCTGTAGCTTGTATTAAGCGAAATAATAAATAAATTAATTAATTAGATGCTGTTGTAAGCGTTCGTTGATTTCGGTGACGTATTCTCTCCACCTGATGATTTGGTCCTGCGTTAATGTCAGTAGCTGACCTTCTTTGTCTTTTAATGGCTGTTCCTGTTTATATTCGTGGCTGTGTTCGTATGCTAATAGTTGTTGCCGTATAGTTGGCTGTTATCCGAGGCTCTGTTTCGGTTTCTTTAATCGTTTATGGTCACTATGCTGTCCTGACTGATGGGACTGCTTTCTAACGCTATCAGGTAAAGCGCACCTCAATTTTGATCCGATCCAGACTCGAACCGAGAACCACGAGGTGATAGCGCAACATACTTACCACTGAGCTATCAGGTCCCACAATGATATTAATAATATAATATAATATGATATCATACCAAAAATGTGATTAAATGATTCACATATTGATATTTACATAAACACCAAACACCAAATTTTTCGATAAATTGTTTGAGTTTGAAGAGCAGCAATTAAGATAATTCTCCTTTAGAAATTTCTCAGAGCATTTATCATATGTTGCTTTTTCTTCAACTCAGAGTTCCGTTTCAGTGAAGACTTATTATGGAGTAAATCCATTTAGCTCCCTAACTTAAATAACAATTCTTTCTCCATATTTTACCAAAAACTCACCACAATATCTTCACGAAATGAGACGCCAAGTCGACAAACGGAAACGAAGTAACATATGAGCCATCACATTATTACGATGAAGCTCATAACGACGTTCTTCCTCATAATGAGTGTTCATAGCATAATGTTGTGTGCGCTAATAACACATAAACCACAGTGAATTATGACATTCACTCTGACAGCTGTCGGTTATGCATAAGCTTCCGTTTGTTTAGCTCTGATAGCTTTCCGTATGGAAGTTTATGTTCATTATATGTAGTTGTACCTTAAGTCTATTTTAGTTTGAGCAAGCATAAATCAAGTCGAAATTAAGCAAGAATTTCAGCTCAACTACGGTTTTAGAAATATTGGTATGATTACTTATCCATACATATGTCTCGCGCTAATATACACTGCAGTCTAATTCCTCTTGAATTCAATAATATAAATAGTTTTGTGGTCATCCTATAAAAGGTTAAAAATTACTTATGGAGCTGTTAGCCAACCGACGATATGATTATTCCTATGACTTTTAATCAATGATAGTGCCACTACATATGGCCTGCAGCAATTATAAATATTATAATTAAAAGGAAAATTGTTAAAATAGTAACCATTTATACCATACGTGCATCCGGCTGTTTATCACAGACGTTTTTCTCGAAACCGACGTGACGTAGGAATTTGAAACTGTTTTTATTTTTTGTGTCTTGCAGGGAATCATTTGAATTTAGAATTTTTTGATGAATTGCTTATAAAGATATAATTAGCCCGAAATATGCGAAAAAATACCGTTCCTTCCTGATTATCTAGGTTCCTAAAACTAAGATTTCGATATTATCATGGTTAGTAAGTATTGAGTTATAGATATAAGGAAAACAGCAGCTTTTTCGTCAGTCGCATAGTTTCTTAAAAATAAATTGTTTTCTCTTTAGATATCCACCCACCAAAACAATTTATAGTTTAACAATGCTTGCATAATTTTATTGTACACAAAACATCAAGCTAAAATGAAATATTCCTCAAAAACTATTTATAGCTCTCTAAAATTCAAAATGTTTAATAAAAATGCAAATTAGCTCAAGCTAATTCAATCATTTATCCTAAATCCGGAGATAAGCAACTAATTTTGATGTACATTTTGCAAATGCTTTGTATAATATGCCCGTGGGTAACATGACCACTACCGACATAGAACAAATCGAAAAACGATGTTTTAAATGCCCTGAAATGCACGATGCCACACATCTGTTTGCAACTAATAATAAAGTTGATAAGTATAACAAAATAATTTTGGCACAAATGGATTTCGAAGGGTGTTCCATCAAAGCGATAGACATAGTTTCTGACGCATTCTGAATCCTGCAGTAACAAGAAAAGATATCCAATATGTTAACGCCTTAACCGATACGCAAACGTATGACTCGGTAATGATACTACTGGTAGTTTGACCATAGAGTATGGCCGAAACAAGTACACAAATGAAGAAGACCCTTAAAAACTTTAATGGAGTTTGACAAGAACACCAGAATCTTGACAAGAAATATATTTATTATGAAGACACGAAACCATCTTCCAAATATATTATCTCCATGACAGTGTTACAAAACCTCGACTTACACTTTCAAAAAATGGAAATTGTGCAATTTTACAATACGACGCTCTCAATTTCCAGTTGTACCTACCAACCGTGGGAATGACTATGCATTGTCCCATGGGTCCACTTTAGAAAGAATTAAAGGGTGTTTCAATTTGGACGCATAACATTTTTTAGGTTTTAGTGGCCATGTAACATTTGTCAAAATTGTTGTAAATTATTCGGTAGTGTGTGGGAAATCACCATGTAAGGTTATAGCGTTGAAGAACGCGTGTTTTTCATCAAATTTAATTATCAAAAACAGGGCTCCGTTCGAGAAAGGTTCATCATCGCAAATCATCTTTAGCGGCGAGCGCTGCACATCGATGATAAGCAAATTCTTGTGGCATGAATGCACAGACTGGCCATCGAGTTCGTGCGATTTAACGCCGTTAAACTCTTTTCTTTAGAACTATCTTAAATAAGAGTTCTATACAGTGGCGTATTTACCGGGTAGGCAAGGTAGGCAACTGCCTAGGGCGGCAGGTTTCAGGGGCGGCGAATTTTTATCGCTTACACTAGATATAACGCTACTTTTTGGGTTGTCGAAGAAAGAAAAAAGAACTTTTTATATGAGAGCAAAAGTAACGAGCCTGAATCATAATACATTTTTTAATCAATAGTGATTAACTTATTTTGTCGTTCCTTGAAGAATTCCATTTTCGTTTATGGTTGTATCAATATTTTCAGAACAGATAAAATGAAGTTGGAAATATTTTATAGCGCATAGTAGTTGCTAGTTCATTGACTTACCGTGTATACGCATCACTTTCGGTGGGAAGTTTCGAGGCAGTTATAAACGTATTTATACGCATATCGTCGCTGCGAAATCAAAATGATTAAATGATGTTACGTACAGTAGTAATAATATTCTTCATGAATCTGAACTTATTTATCATAACTAACCTGGAATCTATTATATTCTGGAATATACACATCTCACATACGTTAACGGAACTATACTTAAGGTGAGTAAAAGAAGATCAAAAAAGGGCGGCAATTCTGCATCTGCCTAGGGCGGCGAATTGTCTCAATCCGGCACTGGTTCTATACGAATAAACCTCAAACAATTGATGCCCTCTATGTAAACATAATGAACGCCATACAGCAAATTCATCCAGATTTATGCGACAAAGTCATCGAAAATTGGACCTACCGAATACGTGCCACCAAGCAAAGCCGCGATGAACATTTGAACGACGTTATGTTCCATACTTAACGCCATAAAATATTCTTTCAAATAATATCAAAATGGAGTGGATATCTCACACACAACCTGTTTTTCTTGCATTTAAAAGTCGAGCGTCTTTATTGAAAGACCCTGTAGATGTAGCTTGCTCTAGAACAGCATTTGCGCTAAAGGTCTAAAGGGCTTGTGGTAGTTAAAGACTGTGGTAAATTCACATCTCTAGTCTCAGCCTCCGAAACAAGTCGGGTTAGTGTGCATATGAGGAGGTTAACGGAAAACTAATTAGTTCCTGAAATCCAGTTCATACAGCATCCGCCTCCAGATAATATTCAAATAATATTTCAAAAAGTTGAATCTTTACGAGAATATATGATAGACGTTATTAGCTGATCCTATTATAAAATTATCACATATTATTTTATTCGTTGCGTCCTAGGAATACTGCGCTGATAATTTTGACCAAGATGGTTTCAGAGAGACATCAAGAGTCGACGGTCCTGCAATAGTAAATGCAAATCATGAGTGGCGCTCCATTACATATGTTGATAATATTCATTTTAATAATGTAATCGATGATTCGAGAAAATTTTTTTACTTATGCAGTCATTGTGAATGGTTTTGTTTGAAATTTATTTTGTGAAAATCATAACTGTTTATCGGTTTCCAAGATGTGTGATGAATGTTGCGATAGAGTGCATAGACAATTGAGTATTTAGAAATGATGGAAATATTTATCCAAAAATTGTAATAGTCGGTGACTTTGATATCAATTTCAAAAATTATCAACGAAACGCATTGGCACTATGTACATATATTTTCCATCACTCAGCGTGAGCCCGTTAATAAAAGAGCAAACTACAAGGAAAATCACAATACATAGTCGATGACGTTTTTACTAATGTTCCAGCACAATGTGGCACAAATACAATTATATCGCAAGTCAACGTCAAGCCGACTACAAGCTACAATAAGAGTGACAATTACTAGTATTTATTTTGGCATGCTTTTGTCCCGTTAAGCCGGTCAAGGTAGTTTTACACGGTTCTAAGGCCCAGGCATTACGCATATTGCTAGTGATACAGCGAGAGATACCGAGTATGCTCAGGGCCCGTAGTGCACTCCCCCCCCCCCTCCCGACCATCTCGTCGTAGTTTTGTTTCCTGCGACACCACTGTGTTCAGGTACCCAATCTAATGTAACTACATACACAGCGTCGCATCGCCACGTTGGCTCGGTACCCAGCGTACGAGATTACAGCGTTATGGATTATGTGTGTGTTTGGTAGTACGTTGGAGTGCGGGTGGCGTTGAATGAAGACACAGACAGGTAGCCGCACCGCCTAATACTTTATATAATATGTTTAATAAATAAAATAAAAATACAATTAAAAAATAAAATAATTCATAGTTCTTTCCCTGCACGTGTCTCGTTATTGGTTTCAAACAACAAAATAAAACTGTGATTATGACCTGTCAAATGACGTATATCACAACTTGATACACCACTGGGGACGAAGCCACCCATTCTCCTTTGGATTAGATTTGCATATTCTTAAATTTGGTCGATCGACTGTTTGGTGGTAAAGTTCTGGTACGGAACACTGATTGTACGAGCACGACTAGCTATTGACTGATTTTTTTAACACGAAGCTCTTAGAGTATGAGTTTAAAAGTGTTATACGGCATGAAGCTAATTACGTATATATGTAATATAATCATTTCTAATTGGTTGGCTTTTTAGTTTTTTTTTTTGCTACCCGCACGTTGCACAAAATATGTTTTGGAAAAAACGCCATTAACGCCGCACTGCGGGCGAGCCATTATGAGAGCCTCTACACTGAGCTGAAAATGACGTTCTGAAATTAAGCGAATTTTTCTGATATCAAGGAAAATGGAAAAAATTTATTTTGCGTTACATTTAAAAATAAAAAATATATGTGTTACAAAAACTTCTTAATTTAAGAATGTTTTCCATGAAAACACGCATGTGTTCTTAAATAAAGAATGAACATGCTTAACTTGTAGAAAGAAGTTAAGAAATTTCGTTCTTTGAAATCAAACGCTGCTATCTGTAGAACAATGGTTAGAACGGTGGCCTTATTTTGCAGAGGTCTCAAGTTCGAATCCAACATGATTGAGATTGTTTGTCTGTCTAAAGAGTAAGATTATAAGTGTAGCAGATATGAAGCTCATAATGGAATAGTGGCAATGTGTCGATACTTAAAGCGTCCCGAGTTTGAATTCCATCGATACCATACAAAGACTCTACATAAGAAAAGAAGGTAATTATCGTTCGCGTATTCAATATGGAATTTGTAAATATACATATATGGCTTTCGAATCAATAGTTTTTCACTTATATGAGCAGTTAAAAAGGTTAATGGTTTCCAGTGACTTCAAAATATCGTACAGATCTTACTTTTACTTAAGGGGTTATTACCAGCTTATTGCCCAAAAATAAGGGTTGTTTTTAATGATTTTTCATAAATACATTTAAATTAAAATATTTAAATATGATATTACATTTGATTAAGTACTTCTTGAACTACAAAAAAATAATTGTTTCATTGAAAAGTATTCCAAAATGGCGGCTATACAGTAGGTAGCGTAAACCACCATTTAAAAAAGGTCCTTCCACGGCCGGCATTAGAAGTCTCGTCGAAAGTAACTTAAAAAAACCAAAAATATTTTCATTATCTACATGATTTTTGCTACCGAAGTACACATGATTATATTTGTAGAATTTGTTTTCGTGAAATGGCAGTTGTTTGAAAAAAAACCGTTTTTTCGACGAAAAAACTCGAACTAAATGGCTTATAACTTTTTTTCCTGATATAGGGGAGACTGGGTACGGTTGTAACAATTTTGCTTTTATCGCTCAAATTATTGCTATCACAGATCTAAGAAGTAAATACAACATTACAAATTGAAGAATTGTCTTTTGAGTTAACATTACACTTAAAATAAATATCATATATGCAGTATATTTTTCTCAGCAAGGCATTATTCAGTTTGTGTGCCACTGTTACAACCGTCCTGATGCCGTGGACGGCCCTTGTACTCTTCACTCTCCTGTAGCTAGTTCAGGAAATATTCGAGCTGTTACAACCGTACCCCGTTACAATCGTACCCAGTCTCCCCTACAATCGCTATAATCGAGTATAATAAAGGTCCAGTTAAAATTCGAAGTCAATCGGATGAAAACTGTTCGAGTTCTACTGCCGGCCGATTTTGAAAAAGTGGTTCCGAGAAAAACGCGTTAAAAAAAAAAATTCTAAAAGTGGCTTCGGAAAAATTGGTTCAGAGACATTTTAACATTTAAATACACCTTTCTACAAAGTATGTTTTGCTTCGAGAGTTGTTTAGGCATTATTTAAGCCAATAGAAAAAATATGGAAAAAAAATTAAGCTGGTAATAATCCCTTAAGGGGACCTATATGGCTTAAATGAGGTTTTGCGGAGTCAAAAGATTTTTTTTTTCAAGAAAAAAACCACGTAAAATCTAGAAAATGAGGAAACTAGTTTATTACTGACTACTTTAAGATTGTTTATGGCCTATAAAAATCACAAAAATACCCATGGGCTCTTATGGGTTGAGCGTCTCTTGCAATGGTGGAATTTACCGTTGCCGTAGCTTTTTTCCAGAACCCCTGATCTGAAACACATAGACAAGACATTTTCTGTTAGATAATACTTGACTGCACAGAATGAATTAATTAGTTTTGCTTTTCTGCAATTATTTTAGATTTTGTGTAGTTTAGAGTTCAATTTTTGAAATTTTTCATTACTTACTGAACTAATAAATATTTTAAAAAATAATTATAATCTAAATATTTAAATATTTTTTAATTCATTCCATGACCAGATGTATAATAAACCAGCCCACCAAATTTCAAACAATTTGAGCTAACGGTTTTTGAAATTTTCTACGGCAACGGTCAAAACACAGAATTCCGAGCAAAATCGAATTAAAGTTTGACTTTACAGAAGAAACACAAAGTTTATCAGCGAAAAAGCTACTTAGAAACGCACTGATTAAGGTTCGTTTACACAACAAACACAACAGAGAATTACAGGGAACGTAGTTGCTCTGCTGTGAACCAAAAATAGCGTGGATTTAGCGCGTCGATTAGGCTACCGTTATTACAGAGTATTTTAAGTACTTTTTTTTAACGACAAATCCAAAAGTAAAAAAAAGCCATAACTTCGTTACTTTCTTACGGATTTGAGTTTAGTTTACAGCGTTTTACTCGGAAATAGTTGAACAAAAATAAAAGCCAATAAAAAAAAAATCGAAAATTAAGCCATATAGGTCCCCTTAAGGGGGCCGATACATTGAAAGTGAGTTTTTTTAAAGAATTTTTTTGATAGGGAAGGAATAAGCGGATCGAGTTAATTTTTTTATTAGTTTACCACATGAGCTTGTACATTATAAAACATTTTTTTTCGAGTGCCGGCGTTTCAAAATGGCGGCGAAGCCCGTGACGCAACAGCCCCCTCATATTTCAGTCGCTGCGTTCTCCCGGCGGTAGTATTGGTCTGAAACAGAGGAGGAAGAAGAAACTGTTAAAAAACAGTTGTGGCTTCAATGTGAACCTAACTTTGAGACAAAAAAATTTTTTTTCCCCAAATGCGACTTGAATGAAAATTTTGCTTGTTTTTTTGGCTGAATTCGCAACCTCTACGGTCGGGGATTCGCGAAATCGGCTATAAATTTAGGTTCATCCAGTAGACAAGGGTCTTCTGAAGCTACGGTAAAATTTTCAGCGTGATTGAACCTTTCTTAATAAAGTTATCGTGCAGCGAGTAGTCGAAAATGTCGTTTCGAGGAATTTGAGTTCAAAGTTTGGGGAAGTGAAAAGACGAATTCTCTACTTTCATTTTAGTCGGCTATTCCTGCACCGTAGAGTTGTTCTTCCTCTTGTGCACGCAGCTGATTTACGGCAAAAGTTTTTTCTTTCCGAGCCGTTCTTTTGAATCGAGAAATGTGTGCCGGTCTGCGCTCGTTACTCGAGAATCATCCGCTAGCTGAGAGTATTTCCAGGCTTGCTCACCAACTACAAATCCCAAGTCATTCATAACGGATTCAATTTTTTTTGATTTTACATGTATCGGCTTCTTTGTGAGATTCCATGAGACCGGATTGAGATATCGGGAAACGCTCTTAGACACACGTTCTCAACACCTTATAGAATATATTCCCGACGAAAAAAAAAAAAAAAAATTTTTTTGATTTTACATGTATCGGCTTCTATGTGAGATTCCATGAGACCGGATTGAGATATCGGGAAACGCTCTTTAGACACATGTTCTCAATACCTTATAGAATATATTCCCGACGAAAAAAAAAAAAAAAAATTTTTTTGCTTTTACATGTATCGGCCCCCTTAAGGGCGGGGTAGGGTTTTGTAATTTTTTTTTAGCATTTTCTATTTAATTTTTTCCCTGAATGTACAACATGTCGAAAGTATCGTGTCAAAATTTCAAGTAAATCGAACGTCGATTTACGAAGATACAGCGTTTCAAGTGACCGCTTCTCATGCTATCTTCTATGCTTCTATGCTGTGTGAAAAAACTTTAAACGCGTTTTTCTCAAAACTACTTTTGCAAAGTCCGTGTTCACTGCCATTTAAAAACTACTAGACCGATTCATTTGAAACTTGGTACACATTTTCTACATATAAAATACCTCCCCCCCTCGTTTCGTTAAAATTTTTTTTTTACATTAAGGGGGTTTCCCACCCACAAAATGGCGGAATTTTTCGTGGAAAATAGCAGTTTACACTTTAGATGGCCACCAAAAATTTTTAAATGAAAAAAAAAAAAATCGGAGCTCGAGGGGGGGAGGATTTGATAATACTTTGACTAAATTTTAATGGTTTTTGATTTTTGATAATTTCCGACCGAGATACAGTGAACACCGCAAATTGTATTTTTTCAAAGACGTTCTGAGGCAAGCTCTATCACCGGCTTGTTTTGCAATATTTCTGCATGAAAAAATTACAGAGTATTGTTAAAGGTATGCTTCATAATGTACAGAAGGTTTCAATAAATTTGCTCCATCCGTTCCTTCAAAAAAAATTCCTAAAACAAGTGTTTTTTTTAACGCTGAAACCCATACCCCTCCCTTAAGGAAGCTCTGTGCTGTTAGCATTTAAGTGTAATATAATCCCACAAAAAAAAAAATTGAAATTTTTCTAAGAAGAAGTGTTGATAGGAAAAAACGACTCTGGCAAACATTTCTTGTACAAAAGACCTTAAATATAATATGAAGACCTTATAAATAATAAAAATCCAGCAACAAAAAGAACTGATATGTGCGAATATTACAAGTATATAAGATTTTCGCTGATAAGTGGGTTGGAGGAGGAGGATGCATTACACGTCAACACGAGAGAGACAGCAAAAGAAACCAACGATTCTCTTCAAGACGATTCAAGCGATTTAAATGGCGACTATAACATATAAAGAAACAAAACTTAAAATTGTCTTAAAATTGCCTTTAATTAAGGTCATGTCTTTTGAAAAAACCCAAAAAAATCGCGCTCGCTACGCTCGCCTTTGCATCATATAATACTGCAATGTCTATAATCAAGCCGGCTCTGATAAGGTCAGCTTAAGGATATGAATATTCGTCTGTTGTTATGTAAATAGCCCCCGAACATTTTTTTCCACTAATTTTTTTATTGAGTGACTCACTGTTGCTGAAGAAGCAGAATGTAAACCCCAGAAGGCCAGAATTTTCTCGTAACGTGTAAGTCGTCAATTTCGACCCAGTTATTTTTATCTCGCAGCATACTTGTATAGTGGCCACTCTCAAGAAGTCATTTGATACCCATTTCATGGGGGTGCATTTCAAATAGCCTGTCCGCCATCTTGGATGTCCGCCATGTTGGATTTAAGTCACGTGACTATTTTTTTCGTATTCCTGACAGCAAGCCCTTTCATTTGATACCCATATCATGGGGGTGCATTTCAAATAGCCTGTCCGCCATCTTGGATGTCCGCCATGTTGGATTTAAGTCACGTGACTATTTTTTTCGTATTCCTGACAGCAAACCCTTTCATTTGATACCCATATCATGGGGGTGCATTTCAAATAGCCTGTCCGCTATCTTGGACGTCCGCCATATTGGATTTAAGTCACGTGACTATTTTTTCGTATTCCTGACAGCAAACCCTTTCATTTGATACCCATATCATGGGGGTGCATTTCAAATAGCCTGTCCGCCATCTTGGATGTCCGCCATGTTGGATTTAAGTCACGTGACTATTTTTTTCGTATTCCTGACAGCAAACCCTTTCATTTGATACCCATATCATGGGGATGCATTTCAAATAGCCTGTCCGCCATCTTGGACGTCCGCCATATTGGATTTAAGTCACGTGACTATTTTTTTCGCATTCCTGACAGCAAACCCTTTCATTGGATACCTATATCATGGGGGTGCATTTTAAATAGTCTGTCCGCCATCATGGATGTCCGCCATATTGGATTTAAGTCACGTGACAATTTTTTGCACATTCCTGACAGCAAACCCTTTCATTTGGTACCCATATCATGGGGGTGCATTTCAAATAGCCTGTCCGCCATCTTGGATGTCCGCCATGTTGGATTTAAGTCACATGACTATTTTTTCCGTATTCCTGACAGCAAGCCCTTTCATTTGATACCCATATCATGAGGATGCATTTTAAATAGCCTGTCTGCCATCTTGGACGTCTGCCATATTGGATTTAAGTCACGTGACTATTTTTTTCGTATTCCTGACAGCAAACCCTTTCATTTGATACCCATATCATGGGGATGCATTTCAAATAGCCTGTCCGCCATCTTGGACGGCCTCCATATTGGATTTAAGTCACGTGACTATTTTTTCGTATTCCTGACAACAAACCCTTTCATTTGATACCCATATCATGGGGATGCATTTCAAATAGCCTGTCCGCCATCTTGGACGTCCTGCATATTGGATTTTAGTCACGTGACTATTTTTTTCGCATTCCTGACAGCAAACCCTTTCATTTGATACCTATATCATGGGGGTGCATTTTAAATAGCCTGTCCGCCATCTTGGATGTCCGCCATTTTGGATTTAAGTCACGTGACTATTTTTTTCGTATTCCTGACAGCAAACCCTTTCATTTGATACCCATATCATGGGGGTGCATTTCAAATAGCCTGTCCGCCATCTTGGACGTCCTCCATATTGGATTTAAGTCACGTGACTATTTTTTCGTATTCCTGACAACAAACCCTTTCATTTGATACCCATATCATGGGGATGCATTTCAAATAGCCTGTCCGCCTTCTTGGGGAGGCCGCCATATTGGATTTGTAATGACGTTTCTTATCTAGTCATGTATTGTCATCAGAACTCAGAGCGTGTGCAAAATTTCATCCTAATCGAAGACCGGGAAGTGGGTCAAGTGAAGCTAATAAAAGCGTATTAAAAATCGTCTACGAGCAACGGTTTCCGAGATATTAGCATTTTTGTTTTTTAACGGCTCCTGAATAATTAAAGTTAGTAATATTACATTTTTTGAAATGCCAATGAGTTCCATATGCTTCATCCGGTTAAGGCGATGGTACCGGTGGGGGATAAAATTTTCATTAAAAATCGTCTACGAGCAACGGTTTCCGAGATATTAGCATTTTTGTTTTTAACGGTTCCTGAATAATTAAAGTTAATAATATTACATTTTTTGAAATGCCAATGGGTTCCATATGCTTCCTCCGGTTAAGGTGACGGTACCGGTGGGGGATAAAATTTTCATTAAAAATCGTCTACGAGCAACGGTTTCCGAGATATTAGCATTTTTGTTTTTAACGGTTCCTGAATAATTAAAGTTAATAATATTACATTTTTTGAAATGCCAATGGGTTCCATATGCTTCATCCGGTTAAGGCGATGGTACCGGTGGGGGATAAAATTTTCATTAAAAATCGTCTACGAGCAACGGTTTCCGAGATATTAGCATTTTTGTTTTTAACGGTTCCTGAATAATTAAAGTTAATAATATTACATTTTTTGAAATGCCAATGGGTTCCATATGCTTCATCCGGTTAGGGCGATGGTACCGGTGGGGGATAAAATTTTCATTAAAAATCGTCTACGAGCAACGGTTTCCGAGATATTAGCATTTTTGTTTTTAACGGTTCCTGAATAATTAAAGTTAATAATATTACATTTTTTGAAATGCCAATGGGTTCCATATGCTTCATCCGGTTAAGGCGATGGTACCGGTGGGGGATAAAATTTTCATTAAAAATCGTCTACGAGCAACGGTTTCCGAGATATTAGCATTTTTGTTTTTAACGGTTCCTGAATAATTAAAGTTAATAATATTACATTTTTTGAAATGCCAATGGGTTCCATATGCTTCATCCGGTTAAGGCGATGGTACCGGTGGGGGATAAAATTTTCATTAAAAATCGTCTACGAGCAACGGTTTCCGAGATATTAGCATTTTTGTTTTTAACGGTTCCTGAATAATTAAAGTTAATAATATTACATTTTTTGAAATGCCAATGGGTTCCATATGCTTCCTCCGGTTAAGGTGATGGTACCGGTGGGGGATAAAATTTTCATTAAAAATTGTCTACGAGCAACGGTTTCCGAGATATTAGCATTTTTGTTTTTAACGGTTCCTGAATAATTAAAGTTAATAATATTACATTTTTTGAAATGCCAATGGGTTCCATATGCTTCATCCGGTTAAGACGATGGTACCGGTGGGGGATAAAATTTTCATTAAAAATCGTCTACGAGCAACGGTTTCCGAGATATTAGCATTTTTGTTTTTAACGGTTCCTGAATAATTAAAGTTAATAATATTACATTTTTTGAAATGCCAATGGGTTCTATATGCTTCCTCCGGTTAAGGTGATGGTACCGGTGGGGGATAAAATTTTCATTAAAAATCGTCTACGAGCAACGGTTTCCGAGATATTAGCATTTTTGTTTTTAACGGTTCCTGAATAATTAAAGTTAATAATATTACATTTTTTGAAATGCCAATGGGTTCCATATGCTTCCTCCGGTTAAGGTGATGATACCGGTGGGGGATAAAATTTTCATTAAAAATTGTCTACGAGCAACGGTTTCCGAGATATTAGCATTTTTGTTTTTAACGGTTCCTGAATAATTAAAGTTAATAATATTACATTTTTTGAAATGCCAATGGGTTCCATATGCTTCATCCGGTTAAGGCGATGGTACCGGTGGGGGATAAAATTTTCATTAAAAATCGTCTACGAGCAACGGTTTCCGAGATATTAGCATTTTTGTTTTTAACGGTTCCTGAATATATCCTGAATATATTCAAAAGTTCGGTGTGATGACTTCGCCTATTATATGCGATAGAGTAAAGGCGTGCAGCATCGCAATTGGAAGCAGCGGATGGCTGAAAATTATATCGCACACTGAATTCGCTAGAGTAAATGCGTGCAGACATCGCAAGACATTGCAACCGGAAGTACCGGAAGCCTGAAAAATCGTCGCACACTGAATAATTATTTAAAGTGTTTTATTTAAAGAAACACGAATAACTTCTGAACCCCGCGACGTAATTGATTGAAATTTTTTTTGCTAAGATAACTTTTGGATTTCTGTCGAATACGTTATCGACATTTTCCAAAATGTCTTGGATATCATCAATGAGAACTAAAACACCGAAAATAACGACATTTTCTCTCACATTCGCGTAATAAGTCTTTGTTCGGGCGCACGAAAAAAAATTTTTTTTTTTTTTTTTTTTTTTTTTCTATCAACACGGCGCCCGACCGGGCGCCTTGATGAGCTTAAAATTAGAATGCTGTCAATCTTGTATCAAGAAAGAACAAGTTTTAATCATAATTTCAGGATAATAGAGAACTTTCTTTGTTACGTTAAGCAAAAATATTTTTACGACAAAATCATTAATTGAAATTCTTATACATATAATATTATGCTTAATTTTGCTCAATGTATTATAAAGGGCTGTAAATCACAAGCCATCCCGAATTTCGACGTGACAATATAACTAAACAAAAAAAAACATTTTTTTTCCAAATTATTTACCCAGAAGAGGGAGAATCTAAGCTATAGATAAATATATCCTGTGCTAGTTACAAAATGATGGAATTAGTGGAATGCTCGAAAAAGTGATGAAATAAAGCTCAATTCTCTGACTTAAAACATGCCTATCCCTAAAGCAATCATTCATTCTTAATCCAATGCCCAGAGGAGGGATCCTAAATGAGCAGCCGCAGGAATTACAAGGCAGAGCAAGTGCAAAATGAAATTTTTCCTTCAGCCAAAGTTAACCGGTCTCCAGCCGATAAATTTTCTGGCAAAAAGGCTGAATTATGCGATTCTGTTGACCTGCGAGGCGATGGTTATTTCTTCATTGTGGCATGACGACATTGTAAACACTGAAAATTTTCCGAAAGACTTGTTACGGAACAGCAAGAAAGAAATATTTTGAAAAAGAGGAAAAACACCTGTTAAATGACGGCTTTCAAGGTTGATAACCACCAGGGAAAAATGAGTCCCTATAATGACGATTATTATGGGTGATGCGGGAGGTGAGAGGCTAAGGTGTGAAGCTCTGCGGCATAGTAAACAATTTCTTCGGTGAATAGAATTCGAGTTTCGACCCGTGCGAGCAGCACACAGTGTCTTCCGGAAAAGTTGCTCAGGGTCTGTTCTCGGAAATATTCCTTCCTCATTTTGAAGCTATTAAGGATTTCAGGCAAAGTTGTTGTTCTTTTGAGTAAGATTTATTGGTATGGAAACCGGGGAAACGAGAATAAATATTTAAGGAATGCTGAATGGTTGTGATAATGGTGTCGTGCAACGGGGAATATTCTTCTTTTCTCAGAATTTTTTTATGTTGAAAAGTGACTAATCAGCAGCAAGCTTCTTTTATATCTTTTCAGAAAGACTCACATTTGCCTTTCTGACTCTTATGCAAGAAATTGAAGCGTATGGCGTGAGTTCCAACTTTGTGCACATTTTTAAGAGAAGAAAGAAATTTTAATTAAACTGTGTCCTTGCCGAGTCTGAGTGCTACAAATGAACCGTACTGCTGAAACATTTGTGGTAAATCATTTAAGTCCCTTCGGAAGCTGGGTTCGTCTAAGCTCTTCTGGAGATAGCTCATTTCCAGTGAAAAGATGGAGTTTATCCACCTCTACCTGTTAGTATTTCGTACCTGCGACTTAAAAGCACAAGATAATTTGGAAGATGAATTCACCATTGACAGCATGAAAGCAGTGAACTGAACAAAGAGAATAACACTTGAGCTGTAAATTTTCGGGAGTTCCTCGATTCCGTCTCTTATGTAAATCTTGCCAAAAATTTGAGATACGACCCTTAGCACCTTGTTATATTTTACGACCGCTCGAACCAATACTTTGCATAATTTCAACACCTCCTTATTCACGTGTTTTGTTGCGAGGGAAATAAGAGGATAACACGGGGATTTGTTGGGAAGAAAGGTCCATGAAATTTGATATTCAAAATCCATTTCTTATTCTGCTCAATTTGATCACTAGTCCCCAGAGAAACACCTCAGAAAACTGGATTTCTGCGAAATATATGTTTTTCGCGGGGCTCACATTATGATAAGAAGTCTGAAATTTTGTGATTTGGGAATTTGGCTTTTGTTCAACCCCATCGAAACATTGAAATTACACATAAATAAGTAAATCATTCAAATTATTCAAAGTACCATTTGCCTAAAATTGAGTGCGCTGCTATGGGCTTGATTCATTTTGAGGATTTATGAATAACTATCTGTCTTCACTATTAGGCCGACACAAAAAATATATGTAGGTTACATATGCAGAAGAAACAAATTTCGAATATAGCATACAATTTGCCCTTTGGCCACATATTTTGATAAGTAAACAGAGATGTGCATTATCGATCTACATTTATAATGAAGATCTCGAAGTAAATCAAACCCAATTAAAAATAATATTTTTTCCTGTAAAACTCCCACACAATGCTCAAATGTGCACAAATTTCGGCGTCTTATCTGTGCTCCCACACTTTTATTCTCCTTGAACCGGTGTACAAGCCAAATATTTTCGGCGTTTATTAATTATATTTGAAGCACAGTTAAAATAATAATAAAGTTCGGAAGGACAGAACCAAACCAAAGAAGATTTCTGTGTTTTGTAAAAAATTCAGCAGTCTACCCTTTGTATAAGTATAAGAACGTATCAGTGCTGATATATTCAGCGAGAAAAAAAGTTTCGAGTGGCGCGGTACTCACGAGAATTGATGTGTAATCATCTAAGCTCATTTCAATACAGTTTCAAAAATATGTTGCCTGGTTTTGATTAAAAATATGTTTAACAATAAGAAATATGAGGAATAAAACCATCAAATTTATTGTTTTTCAATTTCTTTTACACATTAAATTATAGGCTTATGATAACTGAAATGAGATATATACAGCTGCGATTGTAGTGTCTCGAAATATAGCGTGAAAACAGCTTCGATGGTAGTTTTCGAATTTGTTGTTGAAATGCTTCGACTCGTATCCATTCGTATATTACGCTTGTGGTATGAATATGAAATAAGTTGTTTGACTGCATGTATCATAAATATTGTATCGTATACTTAACCAAGCTATTTACCTCTTCCCGGAGTGTATGGTAGAATAACGAAGAAAACTAATAAGAGATCAGTGACTCCGAAAACGTGAAAGGACCCTATTTCGTAACAATCCTTCGAATTTAGGATTTTTCGGTCGCCATATTGTACCAGGCATCTTTAATTTCTATTTCGATAATAAGATTCAAAATCAGAGACCCCGAAACATAAAAGGCCCGAATTTTGGAGCAATCCTTCGTATATAGGAATTTTCGGCCGCCATATTGGATCCACCATTTTTAAGTTTTTTTCCGAGATTAGATTTGAAATCAGCGACCCTAAAAACATAAAAGACACGAATTTTGGAGCAATCCTTTCTAGCTAGGAATTTTCGGTCGCCATATTTGACCGGCCATAATTAATTTCCGTTTCGATGGTAGATTCGGAATCAGTGACCGCGGAAACCTTAAAAGACCTGTTTTCATAGAAATCCGCCATCTATAATATTCAGATTTCCTACTGAGTTCTCTACCGAAAGCTAAGATGTTTATATTACATGTCATTATACCTTTCCGATTATCGACATCACTTAAGACAAAGGTCTTAGCAAAAAAGCAGGATAACAGTTCCAGATTTTTCAGCCAACTTGTAGCTTTAAACCGGCAACTCGCGTCCCAATTTTACGTGCAATCTACAGGGCTGAACGGCAGGGCCCCAGCAGAAATACACGGCTGTTCTCTCTCAACTTGCCCACTCATGTGCCAATCCTGTTGATTGGACCTGCAAATTCCTAGTTTTTATTATTTTTTTATTTTAGCTTTATTTTTGGTTTTATGTATTAGAACTCTAGCATAATACACATCAATTCTTAAGACTAAATATTAGATAGCTACCTTGCCAATTCTTTGACAGTTTATTTGAGTCCGCTGCAGATGTACCTTATTTATGGTATTGTTGTTTCCGTTGTTTACGTAGTTTCTCTTGAGGGAGCGCCGGTAGTCTTTATAGAGTTGGTACGCAAAGTTCACCGCTACCAGGGTTGTTAAGATGAGTAGCAACAACTGTACATAACATATATGTTCCCAGGGTTGACGGCTTCACAATGGTGGAGTTTATAACCTCCTCCGTGTTAGCTACCTGCTTCGTCTGTTTGTGTCCCGTGGAGATTGCATGGAGGTTCAGTTCGATGATTGCCTGATTGTTTGGTACTTCGGTCTATTTGTATCAAGTCAGGTGGGTCTTTTCGATTGAGCCGGCGATATTTTTTTTGCTGTTACTAATTTATTTGCTGACCTGTTTGGGTGAATACCCAGGCGGTTTGCAAAATTCTTGCTGAGTTTTTTTGCTTCTTGCTCAACGGTATTTAGGTCCGTATCTCTAAGTAAGATGTCGTTGCGAACGTACCTTGGAGCACCTAGTATTTTCCTAATTATTTTGGTTTGCGCGAGTTGTGTTTCTGCCAAGTTAGAATTTTTTATAGTTCCCGAAAGCTGAAGCCCATATGTCCAGATTGGCTTCAGGATTGCTTTGTACACGTCAATTTTTGTGCTGAGGTTTAGTTTTGATCTTTTGTTCAAGAGCCCTTATTGGTTGTTAAAAGCTACCTTTAGCTGTTCAAGCTTTTTTTCGATATGATTTGTCCATGTTTAGCCTCCTTTATAGGAGGATCCCAAGGTACCTGATCGAATTTTTCAGAGAAACCGGTTTGTTGTTGATGATTATAGGTTTACATGTGGGTTTTCTGAGTGTGAAGGTGATTTGTTCACACTTGTTCGCATTGAGGGTCCAGTTCATTTGCGCGGGCTTGTAATTCCCAAGCAAGGCTGTGTCGTCAGCAAATGTATTTGTTCTGATAGGCTCATCAGTAGGAAGATCTGCTGTAAATAGGAGATACAGTGTTGGGCTTCCTTGTGGGACTCCTGCGCGAATGGGATAGCTGTAGCTGCTTCTTTATATCTGATTTTTAAGGTTCTTTGTTGCAAGTAGTAAGTTAAGATTCGGAGGAATTTCGCAACTCCTCAATACTTTCATTCTTTACTGCTGCAAACTTATTTTTGAGATTTCTTGTGGCCTGGTTTAGCTCAGTTTTAGCTTTTGGTAACCTAGTGGACGGACCGGACCGTTCCGTAACGATAGTCAGGTCTATGACCTTTCGCCTCACTGCGTTGATAAAGGAGGGTTCATTACTCTCGTTACAAATATGGAGAATCGTTTCTAAAATACACTTTAAAATCAACTTAATTCTTTCGTTAGTGTCTTTGCTATCCCAGATAGCGTGATGAGCGTTGGCATCAGCGCCGTGCTGTCGTATGCCATATAGCTGGGAGTCACCCATATGGTGTGACTTCAGCATGACCGCAATGGTCCTTGTCACTGAAATGGGACAGAACAAAGGTGTTGTGGTTATTTTTTACTATTACAAAGGATCTAGGTTTACTTGGTCCTTAGGTGTAGATGGTCCTATAGCCATTTAGATTGAGTACATGGACTCTTTCCTCGATTACCCAGGTTCTTGGATTAAGGCTATTTCCTCACCTCTTTGTGCCAATCGGAGCAGGAGTGCAGCGGAGCCTGCTTCAGAGCGGTGTAGATAAGGAGAGATCCCTCACCAGCTCGGATGAAATCGTATCCGCATCTTCCAGTGAGGAACCAGGAGTACTGGGGTTATTAGCCCCGACTTTCTCTTCCTCTTTGGCCGGCTAAACGTGCCCAGAAGTAGTGTTCTTCAGGCCCTGACTACATATAAACAAGCAGATTGAGGGAACCGAAGCCGTGGCTGATCTCCGGCCGTTTGGAGAACGGGTCGGGGATTCCTCATTTAGGATGGCCACAAAAAACCTCGTATTACACCTGACCTCTCCCACCTTGATTACCTTCCAATCATGGGTTGAGAGCGACGGATTGTACAGCTTCAAGCTTCAGGACCTCCTTGGAATCTGAGGGCTCGGCTAGGATCCAGACTCTAGATCTCGGTCTGTTTGGGACGTGCTTTCTTGAACATCCACTATGTTCAAAATCGCAACAGAAATTTCTGTGTTGTTTTCGACGGAATATAGACTTTCCTGACCCATGAAAAGAAGCGCAAAAATCGAACCCCGTTGAAAAACTTTATAACAGGTTAAATAGTTTGAATCGCAAACGTGAATTTAAAACATCAGATGTATTTAGTGAAGATAAACGTGCCGCCACTTCTGTATCCACGATATCAAACAAACAGGAAATTACAACTAAAATGAATCAAATGAAAACTATTAAAAACTAGTAATGTGACTGAATTTCCCCTTAGGAGAGCACATGTCCGAACAATGTACCTTAGGCAGTTTTTTAATAAATAGCCTTTTATTTCCCAAGCAGGAGGAAAAACCTATGTAAGTTAAATGTTAATAGTTTCATTCAACAGATAGATATTGACTTTGGTTTCAAACACCCTTCACAACAAATTACCCTCACCAAAATTGGGTGAATTCGGGGACAGTGTAAAGAAGCATTTTAAAACTGCAATTAAGGACAATTAGTACAAAATTTTATACAGCGCCTTATCTGGAAATATAAATAATTAATGCGTAATATATTTTTTAATTAATATATTTATAAAATTTCTTTGGAGATTTGCAGGTGTGTATTATGCATTATCTTTTTCATTTTAAACAACATCATTTATCAATATGCTATTATTAATATACAATTATTTTTTTACTCTGTATATATATTTTCGAAAATAAAAATAATAATAAAGTAAACAAACACATTGTATTATTTTGTTATGGCCATAGTTTCCCTTTTAAACACTTTTATTTAGATTCACTCTTGTCTAACTTACTAATACCCAAATGAGCTCAAAGTTTACAGTACATATACATACATATGTAAGTATATACATATACATATGGTTTGGGTGACGATTAAAATTACAATACCGAGCAGATCTGATGATTAATATTTACTGTTTTTGCTACTTTAAAAGTGTTATTTTTTTATAGTATTTTAATTGATCTCATCACAAAATTGATATCGTAGTATCGTGTCGTAGATATTGTTGAGTAGTTACAAATTTAGGATCAAAAGATTTATTTTAAACATACTTTTAGATAACTTTAATGTCGAATTTGACAATGTTTTCAATATCAATATAGCGTTTTAGTTCATGATTCAATAATCTTGTTATAAATATAATGCAGGGATGGTTTTTATTTTCACATTTTCAAAATTTTAATTCAACCATAAGAGGTATCAATTTTATATGAATGTAAGTTTAAAAGTAAAGTGAATATATCGACTTTATGCTGATGTTATTTGGATGTTTTTTTTCAATTTTACAATAACTATTATTAAAATAATATTAAAGAAGATATTGACAGTATTCGAGGTATCATTATAACAATTTTTCTCTGTGGCTGAAAAATGCAAAGGAAAAATTTCAATTTTATGGTGATTTTATCAAACAAATTATACTCAGTGTACATTAGAAAACCAAAAAATAAGTTTCATGTTCTGCGGCTATGCCGTCGGTCATGACGAAATCCCGATTAAGTTTCTCAAGCTCATTTGGCCTCTTATGTGTTGCCATCTTCTCCACGTCGTCAATACCATTATCACTACCTCCACTTATCCTTTGGCTTGGAAATGTTCCAAAATATGCCCTATAGTTAAGAAGAGGCCAAGGCTGTGAGCGATTATCGCCCCATTAGTATTTTGCAGGCCCTGTCAAAGGTCTGGGAGGTTTTAGTTAGGAGGAAGGTTTCTGATTACTTAGCGAGTAACTCTTTGCTTCACCAGCGACAGTCAGCTTTTCGGGAATCGCATAATACTACTACGGCACTCCTTGATGTAACTGAATCTATTCGTGCTAATATTGATGAAAAAATGGTTTAAATGTTGCTGTTACTGGACTTTAGTAAGGCTTGTACTTTGATCTTTTCCTATTTGACTGACACATTACAATTTGTCACCTTGCGTGGTAGTCCTCCGGAATAGGCTCAGTTAGCTGCGGTGTACCCCAGGGGTCTGTGCTCAGACCACTACTCTTCAGCCTTTATATCAATGACCTGCCTAGCAGTATTAGTGCCGGAGTTGTCCATATGTACGCAGATTACGTTCAGATCTTGTACTCTTCACGTTTGAATTTGCTAGACAATGCTGTCTCCTTAATAAACCGGGACCTTGCCGCCTTATCTAGTTGCGCTGCCTTGAACAAGTTAACGCTAAACTCTGACAAGTCCTAGGCATTGGCTATCTACAGGACCCCGGTAAAACATCTCATGAGTGACATCACCCTTGATAACAGGGTCATTCCTTTCGTTAGTGCTGCTAAGAGTCTTGGAGTATATGGAGTATATATATGGAGATTCATGAAACGCTAAGCTAGAGTGATCCTTTTTCCTTTTTGAGACAGCGAGTATTCTTAGCTATGCGGAGGCTTTACTCCGTTACAAATTTTCTCCCGTTTGCACTGAGGATTTCCCTCATCCGGACTCTTATTCTACCTCTCTTTATCGAGATGATCTGTATTAGTGTTTGCTTCAATACCTCTATTAGGTTTATATATGTATAATCTGAAAGCTCGGGCTCATGTCTCTCCCTATGTCCACCGTTTGGGGATTCGCTGGAAGTCTTCTTTAGTCTCAGGGTTCTACTCTTGACTCGCAAGATCCTTGTGCAGTGTGCCCCTGTTTACCTGTATCAACGGTTTATTTTTCTCCGCTTGTCTCGTATTAGATGCCTTCTGATTCCTTCCCATACATCGAAGTTCATGGAGCTTTCCTTCGTCGTGAGAGCTGCCCGTTTATGGAACAGCCTACCTGCCTCAATTAAGTGTGCTGTTTCTTCTGCTGTCTATAAAAATAATTGCTTAAGCCATTTAGCTGGTTAGCTCTGATGGTTCACCGATTATTTATTTCAATCGCCTGCTTGCTTGCCTGGGTGTCCCTCCCTATTTCCACCTCAGTAAATTTCCTTAATACCTGTTTTGTTTTGTGCGGGCTGTTGCGTTTGAGTGGGCATCATCTTGTGGGAATGCGATTTGCAATTTAAATTGCAATTTTAAATTTAAACCTTATTTTTTGAATTTAAACCTATTGGTCTAACTTAACTTACCTTCATTACTTAAACGTAACTTATCTTAATCTGATTTAATTTAACTTAATCGAATTTCATTCTGTCTAACTGGCTTAATTTTAGGTTCTTTTAGTCATAGTGTTAGCTGCAGTTGTTTGTTGCTGTTATTCTCTTTTTATTTTTGTATTTCTTAGCAATCGTTATAAGACTCATGTCTTTTGATTGTAGATTTGTACCAGAAATAAATAAATAAATAAATAAATAAATTTATCAAGTAATAAATACTAAAGCAGATATTAACGTGAGTTTAAAATTTGAAATATATCCTGAATAATTTGCAGTGATATTCACATAATGCCTAAAAGAATGAAAACTATGCGTTTATTCCAACCGGTGACTGAACAAGTGCATCGTAATAAATTATATCAATTAAAACAACAACTCCAGGTTACAATCTGCCGAATTAGCAAAACCTAATCCGTCGAATTGAACCCAAACCGACGCATAATAAATTCATCCCTGATAAGTAAAATGGCTGCAAAAATAATCAAATGTGAATTATGAATATTTTAGTGCTACAAAATTCAATGGCGCGGGCTTTCATGACTGGTGCCCCCATGTATGCATGTATTTCAATTTACTGCAGCAACAGCAGGACGACAGCACCAAATTGCAGCACCAGCGGCACCAGCAGCACCAGCTACACCTCCAGCGCCAGTAGCAGCCCAGCTCGGCGGGATCAGACCCGGCCAAGATAATAACTTCAAAAACAATATTTATCGTATTACAACTAATCCAATTACATTATTATCTCAAATTAGGACGGGAAATGCATGTTTTCACTGCGAGTGCAGTCCAACCCTGTTCGATAACTGAATTTATTCACACAAACCGAATTAGCGTACCTACATCACGTATACTCGCATATAAATTAACAGTGCTGCTGAATGGTTACGTACGGAGCTCAAACCAGACCGATGGATGTTATAATGAAATCCACTAATTTTGGCGACTTGGTAAAATCATTCAAAACTCAGGTCAGAGGGTTTTGCCATAGTTAAATTCACTTTGCTAATGAGCAAGCCAACTAAATTTTATATTGGAATGCGTTACCGCTAGATAGTATAAGAGCTGTGGGCACAGATTATAATCTTTTCTGTATAGAATCGGTTTCTCAATATCCCATCAAATTAAAAACATATGAATGCAGTTACCTAATTCAATGCAGCAACGGAAAGGAAGGTTTTTTATACCATGCGATGTGTTATTACAATATTTTGATAACAAAACATATGTTAATTAAAAGCAACTTCTAAGTTAAATGGTTTTATTGCACAATTGATGATGTACTAAAGAGTAAAAAATAATTATGGGTCACCAATCTTTAATCAGACTAAAATAAAATCGTGGGGTGAATTGAGTAGAATACTTTGTTTTGTTGGAACCCGGAAATCGAACTGTTATTATATTAAAAGTTTTCTACTAAATGCGCCCACGATTCATTTATAGCTTTTAGTACATCGTTTCTAGCTTTTAGTACATCACCAATTGTGCAATAAAACCGTTTAACTTAAAAGTTTTTTTACCTATTTTATTTTTTTCCAGTGTGCTTGATTTGCTTAGCCTGATTTTATTTCATTTATCCGATCTACTGGCAAGTGCGAAACTTCCGCTTCTTTATTTAGTTCAATATTTTCTACTTTTTAGTCTATAATATGTCTTATTGAAGCTTCTAATATGATACCCAGGTCTAGGAGGTTGATGTTCGATCGATGTAAAAAACATAGCTAGCCATGTTTTGCTCATGAAACCCGTTAATTTGATACCTATGTCAAGGGAGTTGTAATCAGTATGTTGATCCGCTAACTTGGCGCATCCGCCATATTACACATAGAATGACGTCGGGTAGCCCACCGTATTATACCCATCGAACCCTTTCATTTGATACCCACATCAAGGGGGATGTAAAGATAATGTCAATCCGCCATATTGTGCTGTCCCCCATATTGGATTTAAAATGATGTCACACAGCTTATTGAATTCTACCTTTCATAAGTATGTCCGCCGCCATGTTAAATATAGAATGGCGTCACACAGCTTATTATAATCTACTCGTCACACCCTTCCATTCGATACCCATATCGAGGGGGTAGTGAACAAATAGGTGATCCGCCATTTTGTGTTGGCCGCCATATTAGACTTATAACCTTTCATTTGACATTAGACATATTCCCTTCCTTGTCGAGCGGTAGTAAAGAAAAAAGTGATCCGCCATTTTGTGGTGGCCGCCATAGTGGATGTACCATACAACTAAATATACTATTTCTAATGTGTTGTTATACAGACTGAATACATATGGAAAGTTTCATCAGAATCTAGAAGTTGTCGAAGAATCGATTGCAAGATTTGAAAAAAAGAAAAACAATAAACAATCAAACAAACAAATATACGGAGTGAAGTTAAATAAAACCGTTCAAAAAGCGATCAAAATTTTAATTACGACCTCAAGTAGTAAAGCTCTTGTTATATACTCCATATTTCTAATGCGTCTTCGGTCTTCTAGATAAAGATACACAGAATCGACTAAAATAAATAATTTTATTTCCAAAATTACCGCTGACAAAGATTTTCTATGAAATTGCTTATTTTTGCATCTACTATATGCAAAAGTTTCAAAAATTAAATTAAGCTGATCACAGCATAAAATCGAAAATTACAGAAAACGACCCCAATATTCCAATTTGTACGAGCGCAGAAGACGAAGACCATTGTAGTCCAGGGAAATAAGCATTTGTTCGGGACACTGAATGATCCAGCAAACCAATACGATTTTCGCAAAGTGCTAACCTATAGCAATAATACCTATACTTTTTCCACTCCTGGTTAGCCGGCGTTTTCGAGTAATAAACAATGAAAAGTGAAAAAAGTGAAATTTTAACACATTTTTACTTACCAGATTTAAATAAATAGTTTTAACAGCAATTTATTGCAATCATCTTGTAGGTAATGCAAAAACCGACAACTTGACCGAAATCGATTTTGAAAATTTCAATTTGTTGCTTAGATAATTGCTAATTTACAATGAAAATAGCTAAATATTCAATTAACAATAACTATTGTAAAAATGTATTTGAAAACTTAAATCCTCGTAAATAGGTAGGTACCGAATAAGTGTTAAAAATTTGAAACAGATAGGATAGTTTTTGCAAAATTCAATTTGTTTATCCGGAACACTGTTTTTTTGCAACAGTACTACGCACATTTCAAAAAAATTTTCGGTTTTGTCAGTGTGAGCATATTTGTAATGTGTTCGAGAAGCTACCTCAAAATATTATAAAAACATCAAAAATATAAATATTTTCAAGGAAAAAAGCTATTCCATTTGTTTATATGTTAAAAATGACTGCATTTTTGTAAAATCAATTTGCAACAAAAAAAATTTTTTTTTTGTACATCTAATGAAATATTTTGAAAGTATAACTTTTTCCTGTTAATATCACTTTGACAAAACCAAGTCAGTTTTCAATCTAAGTTGAGTCCAAGGTACTTGATATTGTTTCTCCATTCAATTTGGTTGCAAGGTGCAAATTAATTTCGAGAAGGTGGGTATTGGGGTTTTCTTTTTCGAGTTAAAAAGATGGACACGTTAATTTTAATTTTCTATTTGAAGAAATAGTCCGAGAGAAAAGTAATGGCGTTTTTAAAATTTGATATGATAGCAGTAGGACATTCAGCCTTGCAAATAAGGAAGGTATCTTCAGAAAATATGGCTACTGCACAGTTATTTAGAGGAGGAATATCAGATGTAAAAATGTTATATAAAATTGGGCTGAGATCTGATCCTTGTGGAACACCCGCGGGGATGTTACCTACATTTGGCTGTGATTTCGAGTCTCCTATTCCAACCACAAATTTTCTCTGATGGAGAAAGTTTTGTATGATTTTAATCAGATAAGTTGGAAATTTTAATACAATCATTATATGGTTGAGTGCTTCGTGCACACAGTGTCGAAAGCTTTTTCGATGTAAAGTAGAAAGTTTATTTTTTAGATTTGTTTTTACCATTCGAGTTATGCAGACTAATTGCTGTTCTGTTGAGTGCTCTTGCCGAAACCAAAATTGTACGTCAGGTAATATTTTGTTTGTTTCGACAAACATTTCAATTTTTCTTTTTATACATTTTTCAAACATCTTTCCTAGCGAGCTTAATAAGCAGATAGGACGATAGCTCTCGACTTTCGATGCATATTTCTGAGGCTTAGGAACGCAACAGACTACCGCTTTCTTCCACGCTTCGTTAAAGAAGCCAATTTTTGGGCAGGCATTAAATAAATTCGTTATGTAGATGATAGTCCTTTTTGGTAGATGTTTGAGCAGGATATTTTTGATGCCATATAAGCCAGGAACTTTTTTGTGTTTTAAGTTTCATATGAATAGTTTATTTTGGTATGGCTTAATTGGTTTAAAGTTTTCTGTATTACCATAACTCTGTTTATTGAGTTCAAACTGCCATTTACTAAGAGTGCTGTCGATTGGTCTGAAAAATCTGAGTTCATGTTGCTTTCTGAAGTATTTAGTAAATGTTTTCACTGTTCATCAGAATAATATTGCCTGTATCCTCTGTTATCGGTGTAAGATTTCGTGCTTTAGTTTTAATGATTTTTGTCATCCTCGAAAAGAGCTTACCGTTCCTAGGCATGGATCGGAGGTGTTTGTTCCAACTTCTGTTTTTTAGTGTTTTGATTTGCAACGCAATGAGATTTTTAAGATGATTAACTTCAGTTTTTAATCTTCGATAAATAATATTGATAAGGTTTTTTTTATAGGGGTGGGAATTCTGAATTTCTATTGGACCCGTTGGTTATTGGAATTGCAAGGTTTTGAGCATCCATAATGTATTTGTAGTTGGGTTGTTAAAATAATCAATATTATACAGTTTTATAGATTTGATTTAATATGTTATTTTGGAATAGTTCTCAGTTTGATTTTGAATACACGTAAGTAAGTCTTTCTATATTTGCAGGCCGTACCTCTACTCACTTCCATAAATTGTCTGTCCACTTCTATAATGCTATAAGATCATAGTCTGTAGCAACCTTAAGTACGGCTTGCCAATTTGATCACTTTATCACTACAATAAAGTCTATAAAGTAGAAGGCATGCAAGGGAAAACTACTCGTACTCATGACAAAGCACTTACTCCTTATTCAAACAAGACCGGACCGACTCAAATTGATTGCATTGCAATCTCTTGAGCAACTCCGCAACAAAGAAAACAGTATTTGCCTTTGATTGCGTATCAGGAAACGTTAATTCCCCTGAACTTGTCGGTATGTTTGACATCTCTGTTCCGACTCGCCCCACAAGACACTATAATTTCTTCCACACGCATCTTCATCATACTAATTACGGATTGAATGAGCCCATTACGTCAATGTTACGTGTTTTCAACACTCATTTACAAAATATTGATGTTCACGCATGAAGAGATATAATTGAGGGGTTTAAAGCAAAAACAATACTTGTCGAAAAATTCCGAAAAGAATTCGCAATACGCAATCTTGTAGTTCTCGGTCGATCCCTCAACGCCTTCAAAGCGATTCACTGAAAAATGAAACATGTCCATGTTATTACACGGAAAAGTTTTATCAAAAACAAACAAAAACACACTTTTCCAGGCACGTTTCCAAAAGAAGTACACTTTTGCGATTGGGACAAGTGTTGTTTTTGTTTTGAACCCCTTTATTGAAAATCAGCTTCGATAAAATTGATTTTCGGTATATTATGTAGTGATCAGTGTATTGATGAAATCGAAATAAATGTTTCTTCAAAAATATGATCGAGGAAGAATATTAATAATATAGAATAATATAACATCATGAGCCATGGTGAGTGACGCGTCTATCCACTTGTTTACTGATCTCAGGGGACTCAACAGGTTGATTGAGGCTTGCGTTTGCAGAATTAACGACGACTTGCAAGGAATACAAGAATGGACTGTTGTGAACAAATTGGCATTAAATTCATCCAAATCGAGTTGTCTGGCCGTCAGTAGAAATTCTCTCGATAAGTCGAACTTACCGCCAATAAGGCTGAATAACTCATTCACATGCTATACGGACTCTGTGGAGAGCCTTGGAATTCATTTGAACTCTAAAACCACTTGTTGAAACCATATTAGGTCACCAATGACAAACATTTACAGTGTACTGAGGCAATTGTGGCTTAACTCGAACGGCCTTCCTTCTGGTCATTGCAAAAAACTAGCGAAGGACCTAATCCTTCCTCATTTAACATATGGTAGTCATGGTCTTCTGATTCAACGTGTAAGAAAAATCTAGCTGTTGCGTTTAATGACATAATCCGTTGCATAGACAAACTACCTCGTCATTCGCACATATCTTCATATGCAACATCAATCTTTGGGGTTACACTGGAATCTCACACAAGCTAATTAGTCAAAAACAGCTACCTTATTCACTTCTATTAAAAACTTCGATTCTTGCATTCATCCAGGCACAATCGGCTGCTCATCCCGTGTTTCAATTTCCGATGTGGCAACCGTTCCTACTTTGTTCGAGGTCTCCAGAAATTGAATATTTTGACTGTTTGGCTTCAATGAGTGGTGTCCGGTAGTGTTTTCGTGAAATTGGTCAACAAACACTTCATCATTTTGATTGGCGCGGTTTGCATTTTGTTTTTATTTTATTTTTCTCTTCTCTTTCTTTCCTTTCATATGTTATTTTTATTTAGTTTTGGTTTTAATAATTTATTTTTCAATTTTTTCTCTCTCTATGTACCTTAATATTTGATTGATCCTTTGGATTGTATTGCTTTTATTTCATGTAAGTTTAATAAAACGTAATAATAATTACTTACTCGAAAATTAGACAAATATCATTATATATAATATAATCTTTTGTACTGAAATATAGAATATATGAATATGAATACATACATACCATACATACTTAGTTTCGTTGCATTCAGATTCAAAGTATAGTGACAAGAAGTACCGACCATGATTTGTATCTGGTGGAATCATTGGGGTGTGTTGTTTTAGGAACTTCGAAAATAGTCGTAAATCATCAATGGGGATCGTTCTCGACTGTACCTTATCTGTGAGCGAGCGGGCTCTGCACGAGAAGGTTGTATGCTCCGATGGGCAATATTTTGAACAAACCACCTTGTTCATTTTCTACTAAGCAATTCTTTCCTTCTGCACATAGATGGGCAGTTTTATTTGCAACCCTATAGCTAGTTAAACTACAAGCGATACATGTTATAATAATAATAATAATAATAATAATCCATTTATTAGTACGTTACATACTCTTTACATCAAAACAATCATTAATATCTCTCATCGTGCTTGCTCCTTTTCAAAACTAATACATCCTTTCTAATACTCATTCCAGTTATTTTCACTTTTTATTCCACTTGGTTTTTTGAATATTAAAAAACCTTTTAGCCCAGTCGAAATAGACGATAAAAAGCTGAAACAGCGGAAAAATTCGCATAGAGTTGAAAATTTGTACAGACCTTCAATACACTATTACAACTGAAGTATCAAAAGTTCCCACGGATGCAACTTGAGCCAACAATTTTACTCAAGGTTAAAGGTCAACAATATAGGTTTTTCACATATTTCTCGTAAACGTAAGTGCTGTTATAAAAATATTCCATACAATAGTTATGATCTTGCAATTGATTATTAAAATGGTTCATGTACTTTTTTCTCCTAAAACTCACCATTCCTGAGATGTCGCGATTTCAAATATTGAAAATAATAATATGCACTCATACGCCCCCGCGGTCAACCGTTGAAGTTACAACAAAAGGTATTATAAGCACACTTAAAGTACTTGGAGCGCCCTATACGGTAGTATAATCACCTTCTTCCTAGCTGCAAGAACAGCCGATAAAATGGAAAAACATTTTTTGAACTTTTTGCCCCTCCCCCGGCCCTCCTGACAGTTAGTCAAAAATCGTAAAAACCAAAATTTTTGTACTCGAAACGCCCCCCAGACTGGTCTGGATCTGGAAATATTTTCCATGCGATGCGATGTGAATTCCGTGCGTCGACCGTGATATTGACGCAAAAAAAATTCAGGAAATAAACTACCGTAGAACAGAAGATATTGAAGTTACAGAGCTAAAACTTTCAGGAATGGTACGTCAATATATCAGAAATAATATTTATTACCTCTTACGCGTTGCGAGCGTATAGTAAATTGTCAAAACAGATTTAAAAACACATTTAATTCACATGCTAACAACAAATCACATATAATCACATTTTTCGTCTTGAATTATGTTTTGGCACTTTTTGTTATACATTTTTATGTACTTAGTTCACAGCCAACTTTTTTGAATGAAATAGGTTCAAAACACATCCCCTTGACGACCATTTATTTAGGAGTGACTAAGCGACCGCTATGTGAGGTATATTCCTCTAACAAATATGTTGTGTAAGGCTTATGTTTACGTACAAATAATTAAAAATAAATATTTCGATGAAAAATTTGTTGCTATACTTTACTCAAATATTTATTTTTATACTCTTCTCTAAAAATGGAAATCGCTTGTCATTAAATGTCATTGAAAGAAAACTTTGTTTTTATTTCTTAAATACGATAAACAATTTCGTCCGACAACTGAAATGTTTCTTATTTCAAACAATATAAAATAACCAACGTTTTTTGATTGACTTTTTATCAAAATCGGGGATTTTCAGGGAAGTAAAACCTTAACTGACCCGTATAATTAATTGTGCTTAAATTCACTGGTACACTTTAATACTGTTATCGGGGGTGACTTAATTTGAGCATTTTTTCTGCATTATTATTTGTAGCTTAATTTTCATTACTTCGGTCCAACAGGACAGGCATTGTATGGGAACGAAAAAGTTGCTTCCTGATGAGTGGGCTATTGTTGGTTTCGATTTTTTGGTTGTTCCGATATGATCACTTTCTGAATTTAGTAGAGTGTTTTGAGCTCTTATCAAAAGCATGGTCGTCGCATTCTACCGTGAATGACCGTAATGTTGTTGGCTTCAAATGTTTAAAACTTTCCCTCCGAATATATAACTTGCTCTTACTCGTATGTTGCATATTATTTATTCGAATAATGACGTACAAACAAGATTACAATCTTTTTACAACTGTACATCATATATCACACATATACAATTCAGGCAATAAAGGAGTGGATATACATATAGAATTCATAATATTGTGTTTATCGAAATGAAAAAGAGAGAAAGAAAAAAAATTAAACTTGGAGATGATTAAAAAAAATACGAAGCAAATACATATAGTTCAAAATTATTTCGCGAGAAGCAAAGGTGCAGATCCACGGTCAATTTGCGGCACAGATATGCTGACGTAAATACTATCTGAAGACTCCGGTCGGCCTTATACTTTGGACGGCAGGCAGAAGGGTACAAACGCAGGGACTGAACAAAATAAGAACGCTCGCCTATTAAGTGATTATGGCGCGGTATTAAAATGCCTCGCAGAATTTATAGAACGCAGAAATTGATGAATGTAAGCCGCGTAAAGTGTGTGAAAATGGCAAGCAGTATGAAAACGTTGAAGCGCTAAAGGAAGTCATAGCTGCATGGAACGAAATATCACTACCCTTCATCAGGAGCCTTTTCGATAGTATGCCTGACAGGCTCATTGAATTAATTTCTAGGAATGGAGGTCCAACACATTATTGAAAGTACCTATAATAATGATTATTATTCCTTAAATTAATATAATTATGTTCGTAACAAAAAGCAATGTAAACAGATATAATTTTTCTTACAAAATAATAAATATATGTTACCTATTCAAATGCACCGCCTTTTTATGAGGATTTTTTCTTATATGCAGGTAGTTTTTTCTTCCTGGCATTTAAAGGCAATGCGAAAGTGGTCATAATTAATTACAAGTCATAGAAGAATAAACCTATTAAAAAACAATTAACTACACGTGTGGTGTTACGCATATTTGCCATTTATGAGCGTGTACCTATTCAAGTGTTCCGCAGTGTATCAGTCCAGTCAAGTCATAATCCCGATAGGTGAGAACTCAGAAGTGGCAGTACTTGTAATTGGAGCACGCTAACGACTGGCAATAAATCACATTTTAAATTACAATATATGAAAATAAAACATTCAAACTCATTTCCTATAGCGCTACAAAATAGCATCGCGTACATTGTATCTCCGCTTTTATGTTGTAGCATTTAGGCATTATCACTCGAAAAGAAAAATATTTCCTTGGTTAAATATTATACATAATTTATTATGTCAATCAATACAGTAATGTAAGTATTAGATAAGAAAATACTAACACGGCAGAAGGAGATGTCGTACGTATGTATTTGTACGAAGTCAATGAATTATATTTTGGAGCAACTCTACACCTCGCTTTTGTTTCTGGAAAATATTTTCCTAAAAGCATACGCATATGAATATCGACTACTTCTTAAGGTTATGAGCACGATTATTCCAGTGAGCTTTGCAAAATTAATATGAACACAAAAAATTGTTAATGTATAAAAATACACTAAAATAACTTACAAATTCTAGGTACCTAGCCATAAATTCCAAGAAGAATCACCCCATTAAATCGTGCCCAGTAATTTTAAAGTCTACATCTAATCCGTCACTGTCGTAGGTCCTGTGTATCACTCACAGAGTTGGAGTAGCAAGTAGGAGAAATGCAGAAGGATGCTTTGATTTTACTCAGCCAAATCCCTAAAATATCCGTCCTCGAAAAAGCTATTTTAGCCCTTTGTGCAGAGTACGAAAATAGATGAATTTTCGCAAATGGAAGAAGTTCATCCACACAAAGGCGCTCGGCTTCTGAATGGAAAGAAGGGCTTTCCTTCGCTCTGGACTAGTCTCTCTTTACACATTTCCTTAGCTTTCCCCTCGTTATATTCCGATGTAAGCACAAGCTTTCGGAAATCAGCTATGCGGGAGCTTTTGAGCTCATTCCCAGGCCCTGAATATTAACACAGGCCAGTGTACAAGACGTTCCTCGGCCCTTGTCCTTCGGAAAATTTTAGGATCCTAATAATAATTAAAAATTAAATTGAGCAATTTTCGGGTCGCTGGGTTTACGGCGTCCGCTTCCCTTTTTAATACCCGCTGTTAGGTATGCAACACGGAGGAGGGAAATGAATAAATAAGTCGACACCGACGGTCGAATTTTAAGAGCCAGCAGCCACTCGGGCTCCTCTGTAATCACTCATGCAAAACTCGACCAAAAACACGTCCTCTGGGATTTTCATTTCCAGCCGCTTTAAGACAACTGATTTCTTTCTGAAGCCTAATTAACAAAATTGTTTTAGGGTTCAACTGGCACTGTACGCGCAGGAAAGAAAAAAAGGCGTTAGGTTCGCATTTCGTGCAAAAGCGATGGTGCTTTGAAATGAAACACTGGTACACAAACTCGCAGAAATATTTTGCTTTCAACTCAGATACATAGTTTTGTTCAGGTCATGCCACATTTGTTACCACTGCATGATTTCGCCCTGGAGTTGAGTGATTCATTTTAACTTTTCTTACAAACTTCGTCTGAAAAGTTTTAAGAGATTAACTGTGTTTTTGGCGTGTATCCAAATTAAAGTGCCTTTTCCTTCTTCGCACAAAATATTGGGCCAGCGAAGGGTTAATAAGACAAATGACAAATCAATAAATTTTATGACTTGCAACATTAGCCCCAGTCTTTGCTTTATCACCGAGATAAAGTCAATGAGACAGAAAACGACGACTATCCTCGCCTCTGGGGATTTCAGGTACAGATTGATGGCAAAGGGATAATAAAGTTTATGTGGAAGAGAATTTTGTGAGGTGGTTGCTGTGTCAAAACCATTTCAGATTAAAGAGGACAAGTCATTTAGAAGTTTTCGGCTTTCTGACCTCCATCGGGGTCAGGAAATACTAAGTCCTTAATTAGATATACGACATGATACAGCAAAAATAAAGAATATTTTTTGCTGTCGATTGTAGATGAAAGTTTATCGGCGTGCGTATTTTTGACAAATTGTTTCCAAGGGACCTCAATATATAGCATAATGGTCAACATACCTAGGCTACTAATGCAATTGTAATTTGTGTATATGTAGCGAGTAGGGTGGGCTTTAAAAAAATAAATCGAATTATTTATTTATTTAAGTCTACCGATACAATAATCTTACAGACTGGGCAATAATTCAGCTCAGATTTACTATGCTACATCTGCATGGAATTAAACTAAGCTTTCATAATTAAAGCAACTATAATCTCTTTATATTCATTTCTTAGTAAATAATTCACTAAAGTCTTGAATGGATGCAGTGAAAACTTCAGAAAATCTATAATTCGTTCTTTGGTCAGGAGTGCACAACAAATTTCTCATGTGCAATGTATGTTCAGGGACATAAATATTTATTAAAGCTACTAGTTTAGGACAATCAATATGAATAGTTAAAATATCTCGTATGAACAAGACACACAAAAAAGTTCGTCTATTTTGAAGCATTTGTAACCCTAAAAGTTGACATCGGCTTTCATTTATGATAGAACTGTATTTAAATTTAAGTTTTTAAATTATTTGAATAAAATTCGAGTTGAACTTTTTTGCACCAATTCAATTCGGTCTTTCGATGTCTCTACATATTCCAGAATAGATCTAATTATTATCGAAATAAAAATAATTCTAATTTTAAAAGGAATACGAAATTCCTTTGTATTCCTTTTTGAATAAACCTAAAAGTTTAAATTCTTTGTTGATGAGTGTAATCAATGTGGTATGTAAATGTAAGTTTGGAGTCGTTGATGACACGCAAGTCTTTATATTTGTCCATCCTTTCAATATAGAAATTATTAATTCTATTATCCCATATTACAGGACTTACGCGTCTGTGGAAGGGCATAATTTGTCACTTAGGAACACTTAGAGAAAGGTTATTAATATTACACTACACAAGCTTATGGTGAAAAAAATTATATTATTCATTACGTTTTTCTTAAAATAATTACCAAGGCCGCTAGAACGTGCGCAAAGCGCCAATATTGCAAGCGTCGAATAACGAGTTTTAATTTTGTTGTAAAAGAGAAATACTTAGATATTACCAATATGTATAATATGTATGTATGTATCCCTTCATTTATCATAGACAAGTATAGATAGGTCGCGGGGTTAAACTAACACCTAAACTTATTAGTATAGTTAACTATTTTCAGCATAATTGCGATATGTGAAAATTAGTAGAAATAATTATTCAACTTGTCGCACTATGCTTATACAGGGTGTTTCATCTATGGGGGACAAACATTAATGGGGTGAGAGAACTCAGCTAGCCAACCAAAAAATCGCATGGCGGGGGGCGAGGCAATCTCAACAGTTACAGGGTATTTAATAAATTCGGGATGCACATTATAATTTTATTTTTATCTTTTGTACGAATTAACGCAGCGTCATTAAACTCACGCCAAACAACTACTATCTTAATGTGCTTTCCACAAATTCTACCATTGTTGATCTACCTCTACCAATACAGATACAGTTACTTGCGAAAATGAAAAAATGCTCTAAAATTTCCTAAAATTCATGTTTCTCCCAATTTTTCTCTGAAATTAATGTAATAACCCAGGCAAAATAGAGCTAAACTTGGGATAAATTCCTAATGGGAATTTTCCTTCGGGATTTTGTTTATTTGGGCACTAGATATATTCTCTCGAAAGTCCTAATCGAAATATTGTCGGAGGTGCAAATGCGCGAAAGTTAAAGGTCTCGATTGTTTCGTAAACTACATATGTATATATTAGTTTTATGTGAATTTGCGTCATTATAAAATTTGTTCCTCGTCAAAATCGGCATTAAATTCCTTATATTAAATTTACGTAAGAGTTATAGTTCTCGAAATATGAGGCAAGCCCATACTGTGCTTTGCATTAATTTTTAGCCCCCATAGATGAAAAAACCTATATAAGTGCAGAGCGCAAAGAAAATAACAACAACAAACGTTTTAATGGTCAGTAATACAGATATAAAACATAATGCATTAATTGCACTGCGGCGTAGGTAAACCTATGAGATTAAGTGCTGCAACGTATTCACCCGCAGCGCACTACAACCTTTGCTTTAACTATTATAACAGTATTTTTGCTCCTTAGTCAGTAAGAAGTAATGTTCATTTAAACGCATCAAACAAAATACCCAAACATAATTTAAGCTTGACTGTTTCATGAAAATATTTTGTTTTGTGATGCAGTCAGACTTTAATTTACAGAATCTTCTTATCGTCCAATTTCAAATTCCCAAAGTCGGACGTCATTGACTTTTGAATGTCAATAAAACAAGTTGTGTGTGAGATATACACTCCATTTTAATTTTATTTGAGAGAATATTTTATGGCATTATATTATATTATGGAATATAACGTCGTTCAAATGTTCGCCGCGACTTTGTTTGGTGGCACATATTCAGTAGGTCCAATTTTCGATGACTTTGTCGCATAAATGGCTGGATTTGCTGGTTGGCGTTCGTCATGCTGACTTTGAGGGCATCAAGTATTTGCGGTTTATTCCAATAGACCTGTGATTTAAGACACAAGAAGAAGACTAAAGGCGTTAAATCGCACGATCTCGGTGGCCAGTCCACGTCGTTCTCAAATCGTTCGTGCAGAATGTCCATCGTCGCATGCGCTGTGTGGCACGTAGCACCGTCCTTTTAGAACCAGTAAGTTGATCAGAAATGACTGCATTCGGGATTTTAAAAAAAACAAGGATTCCCTTTAAAATGTTACATTGAACTTGGATATTGTCGGGTACAAGATTTTTTTTCATCGCTGTAAGTAAGTTTAAAAGTGAGTTTTGGAAAAACTGGTGTTAACAATTTTTGCACACTATTCTCCATAACGGTGTATTTTACAGAAAATATGAATGGAGGCTTTTTGTTTAAAATTAAATTCTTAAATACTCTGCTTCGTCAGTGATTCCGACCTTTTCTGTTTTTCTTTAAATTTAACTTGTTGTTATTGCTTTCTAATTGCTATTGTAGCTTTTCTAATTTTTCAAAAACTTATGTAATGCAGGAGGTATTGTGTACCTGTTGGCAGTAATAAATAAATAAATACATCTTCTATTTCAGATCTGGTGTTTGCGTCTGGCTCCTTAACTATCCACGAAGATCCGTGCTTGGATCCGATTTTTAACCTTAGAGTGCACGCGCCGTGAAACGTGAGTGATCGCGTGGGCAGCATTTTGCCGCCCATATATAAAATGTATTTTTTTGCAAATAATATAATGCTTAAATAAATTCAAAACTATTTTAAAAGGACAGAATAAAACATAAACTAAAAGAAAAGTAACATTTATTAAAGTTTTATTTTGGTTTTAGAAAAAATAAATTTTAGGGGAATCTAAGGTAAAATTTCTTGAATTTTAAGAACATCTTTATCTTAACCTACATTAAAAGTTGTCATCATCTACGGCATGTATTTCAGCAAACTTGTCCTGACACGTCTAGATAGGTTCGTTTCACAGTAACTTTGCGCATCTATTGCATTGTTTTTTGGTCCTTTTATCACTCTTGGGTGGACATACTGCTAATACACCTTCTCCTGAAGGTATATTCTGATGTTCCGATGGTAAAAATCGGGCGATTTGGTTTCTCAGTTTTTTTCTGTTACGTACTTAGGTAGGATCTTCTTGTTATACATATGTTACATATGGGGTCATTCTTTTACAAACCGCACGGTTTTCAGGAAAAAAAATTTGAGTTCTTAAAATGCTATGAAAAATTTGTTTTCTACATGTTTGAACAAATTTAGTTGACACGTGTTTCAGGATTTGGGTGGAAAATATTTTTTTCCCGAAATATCCACATTTGAATTTTCGATAATTTGCCGGATTTTCCCCAAACCCCTTGTACTTGAAATTCATTATCTCCAGTTGTAGTGATCAGATCGATTTCGGTCTTTATTTATTTTACACTTTGTTAAGTTAACATTCTTTCGTGAATTGTATAATTATTATTTTCATGCTCGCCCCCAAGTGGAAATAATTTAAGAAAATGCCATTTTGTTCTTTATCAAGCAAGAAATGTAGACGTTCGTACCTATTTTCCATTTGTAAGGGTTCACCACTTTGAAGTTTCCAAATATGTGTTAATTACATTTATGGATAAAAAGCAATGCACATAATCCAAAAAAGAACAAACAAGTGAATTCAGTCACTAAAGTAAATTTTAATATGCCAACTTTTCTCGAAACTTCAAAACTGAAGCATAACAATATTTTAGAACATAAGCAAATGTAATAAATAATATCGAATATTACGATGTAGAAAAATTAAAGTAATAAAATAAATTCAAAGTCTTTGATTTATTAACTTTAAATTAAGGACTACATGAAAATCGGTTTTTGTCGATGTACAAAATATACTTTTTATTGCATGACTTTAACTTAAATTGAATCATTTTCTTCTTGCAAGGAAAAGTGCTTGGCTTGCACTTTGTTTTTTGAAATAGGTATAATGCAATGGAATTTTAACGTCCCTTTCACTATTCCCTCTAATTTTCGGTCGTCCTCATCATATTTTTCATTGCATGTCTTGATAAAATATTAGGGAGTGCCTCAGTTGCCTATTCAAATAATTGTTTTGGCGTTTGGATTGGGTTGGATGCTCTTTAAAGGCTAGTTCTTCCAGCTAACCTTCTCAAAGTCCCACCCAATCCATCACACGCGCCCTTGTCATGAGACGTTGGAATAAAGTGCCACTTTGCAGCTAGACCAAAAGATACACTACGTGTGTGTGTGTGTGTGTGTGTGTTAAAATTAAATTTAGATTTTAAGGTTTAAATTCTAAAATTAGAATTTTGAATTTTATAAATTTGAGATTCAAATTTTATTAAAGGTATAATAGTACCTTAAGAATCAGTGTGACTACTCTAAACTTAGACTTCTGTGTTGATCTTGTATCGAGTAAAAAGAAAACATTTTATTAATGCTTCTTAAATCAATACATGCTTCTTTATTTTGATACGAAACTCAAAAAGTGTTGTATTTCAGGCTTGCAAAATGAGAATAAAAGTCTGCTTAATATTCTCTCGCAAAAAATTAGTGAAATAAGATAATTTATTTAGTTAAATTCTCCACCAAAATTAACACAATGCAACAAATATGTGCAGGTACACTTACGCACACTCCCTAACGTATACAATCACCTTTCTTTCATATTCCTGCTAAAGTTAATTTACAATTGTTTAAAGTCAGATATAAGAAAAATTTATATCATAAGTATTATCAACATTGACGTCGAATGGCGAACTTTGTCTCAAACATTCTACAGAGTAATTGGAATGCACGGCAGGCATATCCATCCATGCTTGCAATAAACACGAAAATGACAGAGGTTGAGAACTTTGTAAGCAGTCGTGTTTAATCTAGCCCAAGCATAAGACTGTCTTAACCTAACGTATTCTCTTAGGTAATAAATTGTCTTGAATTCTCTCACCTCCGCATCGGTGCAGATAACGTTGCCTTACATACGGCAAAGGGATCCAAATTGGAATTCACAAAATGAATCTTGCAACTGTCTCTTCTGCTACCAATACGTAAAGCTTCCTTCAATTGAAAATTAATTTCAGCAATTCTCATGGTTTGGGTATCCCATTTATGCACTGAGGGTGTGCTCATAAGGTAAACAATTTGTTGAAAAACAAAACAGAAGTTAAATAGGCTGAATTCTTGAATAACAGAATGAAAACTTAGATGTGTAAAATGAACACCGTTTCCGGAGTAATATATGTACATATGCAATGGAAAAAGGTATGCGTACTTGCGACATAAGTTAGATGAAACTCGGAACATTATTACTGGTTGTCCGAGAATACATAATAAATTTCTAGAATCCGCGTGAACATAATTATACATTTTAAACCCAATATGGCGGACGCCCAAGATGACAGAAAACATTTTGCTTCACAACCCCTTGACATGGCTATCAAATGAAATGGTTTGACTTGTTAAATACACTGAGGTATGTGGCGTCATTCTAGGCCCAATATGACGGACACCCCAAGATAGCGGATTACCTTGGTTAGTAATTGAAAGGTTCGATGAGTAGTAGAATTTTTGGGGATCCAAACAAATTTAGCTTCTCAAAGATTTAATTTTGGAAGACCATAAGCCTTTATAACTGACACATGAAATGAGTGAACTTGCAGTTGGAAATATAAATGATGAAGTACTTCGAACTTTCTGATTATAAAGACTTCCTGAAAATATGTCATCCACTTTTGCATGCAATACAAGTAGATTATTTGACTAAAAATATAAACTAAATTGTTAACCACTGTTGGTTGCATAAAAATTTTACCAATTCTTCCCTTAATTAGTCAAATTTCAATAATCTTTGAAATTTCCTTTTCAATTACTAATGAAATAAGTAATTCAAAGGCCATGACAATACACAGCTTCGGGAAATTTTTATTGTGATTTCTATATTTTGAATTTTTTGAACTGTATAATACAAAAAAGGTAAAAAATAAAAATAGAATAGAATCATATATTCGTGGGTTTGTGTAAGCCTTAGCCTTTATCTGACAATTGTAATAATAAAATAAAATGTTTAATGAGATTTTTAACTCTAAAAAGCAATAATATAATTCATGAGCAATTAATTTATGAATTATTCAAATCACTTCAAATATTTAGCATGGATAACATTATTTCAGGTGTCAGTAATACTAGATTCGTGTATTAAGGGGGTAGTCTCATGTCCGAGCTTAAATTTTGAAGGTTTTTTAAAATTTTTTTTTGTGTGGAAAATGAAATGCAATCTTCTTGTGACAACTATATGTTATTAATAAACTATTGAACAATACAAAAACGTTCCTTTTAATTCAAAATTCCAAAAAGATTATTATTCAGTAGGGTTGTCATTCTGGGCCGTAGCAGATTTAAAATATTTGAGTGAAAAATAGCAAAATGGCGGCCTTGTAAAAATTTTTTTACAAAATCGACGGTTTTTTTCGGTTTAAAATCGATATAAAACAGAAAGAAATCGATAAAACATCTAATTCTACTACCCGCCAGAACCATTCATGTTTATAATAATATGTGAAAATTTCAGCCCAATCGGTCCAATAGTTTTTCTTTAACATCCGTGCCGACGAAAAAAAAAGTAGTTTCGAGAAAAACACGTTTATAGTCTAGAGAAAAAAATTTCATATATGCAGATGCAGGGTGTGCTCTCCCCTATTTTATGTTGTAACTTTTAAATGACGTAGTGTATCGGTCTAAAATTTTTACAGTATATTCTCAACTTATTTAACGATTGATTAAATAATTGAGAAAATGCAAAAAAAAAAAAAAAGATTTTTTGAAGATCGAACATGAGACTACCCCCTTAAGGGAATCGAAATATGAGAAAATGTCTTACCACTCTAGTCTTAATATTATAGTTACGTATAATACTATAAGAGAATACATTTTGAGGAAAATTTCAAAAACCTGATAACAAGTGTTACATATGAATTAAGAAAAAGAAACTTATGTGGGATAAAAAAAGCAATCCACATAAGTGCTTGTAATCAACGCGACAATATCCTTTTAAATTCCCAACTTTCATAAAGCTCTTCGTAAAGTACGATTAATGCGTTAAACAAAGTTCAGAATATAACTTTCAAATCACATACGTAATAAGTTTCTCTATCTCAGTTAGTAATTATTAATAACATTATTAATAATACAGCAATTTATATTTTCCAAAAATTCACTCCTCAAATATCTTATCATAAATAATTGAAGTGGTTTCAAACATTACGAAAGTAATTATCAACTATAGATGTTTATGTGCTGAGAATATAAAATATCGGAATAATTAATAATTAGATGATTTTGGATATTGGTCGCCTATTTTAACAATCCAATTTATGAATCTTCCCTAAAGGAAATCTGATTTGTACTAGAATAATTTCCCTGTTATATCCTTGATTTATTTAATTTTCTTATAACGTTTTCCGTAGAACAACATTAAAGATGAATTTTTATGTAAGCGTTTAGCATCCATATTACCAAACTGTACGTACTTCCGTATTCTATTCCAGCTTCCACGCTAATTCAAAGAGGGTAGAGATATTTAAAAACATTCATTCATTTTCTATTCACGACACGCACTACGAATTCGTTCTGAGTCTGTACTTTACGGATGTACGCAAAGTTGTTTTAAGCATTTTGTGTTTATAGCCACATCGCTTGAATTTTTAAATATTTGACACACATTTGATTCACACGGTACGTTGTAATACTTTTATAGCTGACTTGAATGGAATCCCTATCTATTACGATTATTTAAAATCGAATTCCAAGGTAAATCACAGGACATTGATTTACCGATAATTTTCAATATTTGTTAAATCTCGACGAAAGAATAAATTTTCTATTATATTAAATACAATACAATATATACAAATTTTATAGACGTTGTACAAGGATTATTTAAAATAATGAAATTGTGCTGAGGTTAAGAAGAGATCTGATTTTTGAATTTGAAATACAACCTAAAAATTAATCCTATCAAGTAGTGTCTAATAAAAGCTTTAAACCTACAGAAAACAATCTTTTTTTTTTATTTGGCATGAATCCTTAACATAATGCTTTTCGAAAATCTAGTCCCCCATCCGTTTATCAAATTTAGCTTAAATCCACTCATATTTTGAAAATTATGATCTCTGGCTGGTCTTTTGAGGTTAGAAAAAATATGAGACGGACTTCTCTTAGTTTTGATAGTGAATTTGGATTCAGCGGGTTCATTTACATAAAGGTAAATAGTTGAATATGAAAAATAAATTGTCTGATCATATCTTTTTGCATATTCGATCATTTTATCCATTTTTTACCAGTTTTTTTAGGTTAGCAAAAAATGGTGACCTGATGGCCAAATTCTGACACGGGATGCGTGATCAGGAGGCCAAAGTACTGCGGATAACATAAATCGCATGAAAAGTACATACAACTTTTTGTTTTTTTCGTGCCAGTGTAATTATCCCTTGCAAGCGAAGAACTTCGGGGAGAAATCTCTGTACTTCTGTCTTCATAAACAAAAGTATCCGGCTATTTTTGACATATTTTGGCGACAATATTTCTAAAGACGTCCACTGTAATATATTGTTGCAAAAGTCCCACTGACCGACCGGATGTATATGAGGCTTTCTAAAGTGAAGACATTCTGTACGACAAGCAGCTCTCTGACGGCTTCAAAGAGTCCCCACACTCAGAAAAATTCAATGTGAGGAACCCCAAAAAAAGGAATAATTTCACAATTTTTCGTTATGAAATGGCTTCATAAAAGTTTGACTACTGATCGAGAAAGGAGCGCGCAGACTATTCAGTTTTGTTAATTGAGTTAATCCACAAATGGATAGTGGTGGAGTGGAAATGAAAAGTAGTGCTTCAATTGGGGGATGTGTATATTTACATATAGTAGAAATTTCTCAATCCACCAATTTGATGAACCGCTTTCAGCTGAGTTGATTTCATTACAAATAGAAGCCAATGCAACATTTGTATCAACTGCATTACTTTGTTCCCCTTCCGTCTTACTACCACCAAATTGGTGTACCAAATAGCTATCCACTTCTTGCATTGTCAATTCATCGAAACTAACATCATAAAAATCAATTTACCAGGCACCAGAATGAAAATTGCAGAGTTTGAATTAAAGCTTATTTGGGTCGCACCCTAAAGCTTGGACCTGATTTACTTGACTGGCCGCTCGCTTGCGAGTGTCGAAACTCAAAATGCGACAGAAATTTAATTGAAATTTCTTTTTTATTTTTCTTCTTTTTTTACGCAATATAGAAATCGGGCTTCACATTTAGTTTGGCGCGGTCCCTCAATTTGGTTTCTGTATCCTAATCTTGCGAAAGCATTAGCGATACCAATGAAAAAGCAGATATGTTTTTAAAAAGATTTAAACATTTAAGACGATTTCTCTTTTATTTAAATACCACAAACAAAACAGTTTTTACCAAGTTGTCAAATTTTCGGAAACTTGTTTTGTCCTGTGGACACAGATGCGTGTATTTGTTTTTATTAGATTGAATACAGTACACATTAGAAAACTTAAACCTAAATTACTAATATACGACTTTTAACTTGGGCAGTTTTGACAATTAACTGTGAGATTTCTTTCTTCAAAAGTCCTAAAAAATGCAAATATGTAAATTCTGGGAGTCATATATCCTAAAACCCGCTTTCTATACGAGCCTGTGCCCTTTCCACGTTTAACTCATTTTATAGGCGTTGAATATGCAGAATAACGCTCAATAGTATTTTGTTTATTTCCAATCTTTTATTTGGTCTTATTCTACACAAAAGTAATTGATACAAGAAGATATCGTTACCTCTTATTCGACACCGAGTAGGTATTAATTCTTTCTTTCGATACGAGTACCGAGTAAAAGTATCGATTCATCCCTACCTACAGGACACCACTTTCACAAATACAGCTCGTTTATTTTAACTGGCTTTTTTTTATTTATATTAAATATATTTTATCATTGAGACATGACATGTCCGCGCACCCCCTTGGATATGCTGGCGGACACCAGAAAGAATGCACTAGCATGAACATACATATTTGAATTCTCTAGTTTCCTGCTCCGATGACCGATACTGACTTTTCGTTTTCTTTTAACCAATTTTAATACGTACCAAACCTAGGTACGAGCGACGTCGACGCCATGTGGGTATTAACGTCGTACCTAAGTTCGGCACTGGAGCCGCCGATGTCTGGAGAGCACACCTAAATTGTGACCCCTCAATTCGCGCCCTGCATATTGGGTCGTCTGCAGCCGCCTTCAGCCATCCATTGAGTCTTGATAGCACCTGTTAAAATGACAAATATAATACAACCAACCAATTCATTCACAAGTTCTTTCGTGTTTGCCTCACCTGCAACTATCCAGTAAAACCTATTGTAATATCCCCATAGAGCGGCAGCCAATTTACATTCCCAGTTGCCACAAAGTTGTTTTGATTCTACAAAAGTTCAACCGGCAAAAGGCGTGTTGGGTGAAAGAATACACCCTCCCCTGCCACGTGAAAGTTCGCCCCCACTAAAATGCAATTTTTCCACGCGATTGGGGACCCTTTGAAAATTTCGAACGTACTACAATACGCCTGAATCAATGACGGCATTGTCCTTTCAGGGCAGACAACACTCCGTGACGTTTTTTGGCCATCGCATCTGGCTGCTTTTATGCTTGTCGCTTTTCGCCTCCGCTTTTTTAGGATCGGCGAATGTGGAAACGACTGCAGGCAAAGTTCCCTCCTAATGCTGAAATTCATCACATAACGTTTCGCTTGAACAGGAACCAGTTCGGTGAGGATTAATTTCAAAGATAGAGTGGCACTGAGAATTCGTTTCCGGTGTTTGAACTCACCTGAGATCAACAAGCTGTGGAAATTCCCTAATGTTGTCCCTTTCGATCCATTGGCCAACCAAACTTTTGCGAATTCAAATCCCCGGGAGGTGGGCTAATTTTAAAGTTTACTGGAATGCTTGTTTGGAAAGGTTTTAAATATTGAAGGAGCAGGCGAACGGCCTGCGGTGACAGCTTGTAGGAATTTAACTTTTCTGCAAATTTCACCAGTTGTAATGCGGACATTTGAAGATTTTACATACTTTTTCATAGTATACATGTATATTCGTTTATTTGCGGCAGTACCTGTCAGTAACTCAGGATTCCAAATTCATTTAAGCAGTGCAAACAAGCTAAAACCTCTGGTATGTACGTTAATGTATCGATGTCTCATTTTAAAATACTTTCAGCAAATTTTTGAAAAAAAATATCACATCAATAAATTACATTTAAAATTTATTTGGAAGGGCTTGGGATGGCCGGCTGAATTCGTGGAAATTGAGTCGCACGAAATTGCATAACAGCAATTTTTAATAAATACTGAATTTTGTCATTTACATCGCGTCGAGTAATGACCAATATTTTTGGTAATCTTTTACAGGTGGCGCTCTTTCTAATAATTATATTTAATTATGAAATTAACCAGCTGAGAGATTTTTTTTGGGACTTTTTTAAAAAATTTGTTTTTCTTATTCATATATTTTTTAATGATATTTAAAGTTATGAAGACATAAACTAACTCGAAGTATCTATTCACACGGCGAGTGGACTAGAGTGCGCAATAGAGTGGGTGCGAGTGGACCAGAGTGAAAAAGAGTGGGCGATAGAGTGGGTGAGGTGGATCAGATTGATTGAGAGTGGACAAGAGTACATGAGAGTAGGTATAAGATTTAATTCTGGAGTGGGTTTATGCCCGTGTGCTAAATATCTCGAAATGTGTCGCCCATCGGAAGAAAACAATACGCCATATGACTGAAATTTGCCTTTTTGTACCGATGTGCGATGTATTTCGCGGTACTCGACAGACAGTCACGCAAACCATAAACCCACTACAGAATTAATCTTATAGCCACTCTCATGCAATCACTCTGATCCACTCTCACCACCTACTTTATCGCCCACTCAATCGGCCACTCTCTCCCCCTTTATCACGCTCTCTCGGCCACTCTGGTCCACTCGCTGTGTGAATAGACTCTTCCAAATTATATTAAGTGGGGCCTCTGGCCTGCAGAAGAGTTTCAATTTTTTAATTAAAAACAATCTCATAAATACATTTCAGGCTGTGATATTCGATAATTTAGCATGACTGTAGTATAAATATGGAATTCAAATGAACACATCAAACATCTTAATGATTGATTATTTTCTTTTTAAAAAATATTTACTGACTGAAATTTGAAATTTCTATTTTGTAAAAGGAAAATGTGCTGTTAGTAGAATGCTTTATCCACAGTACAGTCACGCTAGATTCGCGACCAAGGAAGATATTTTATTTACTTTTATAAATATTATTAAAAAATATGTATGTGAACAAGAAAAAAATTTTAAACTTAAAAAAATCTCGAAATAAGTGCAACAAAAAAATTTTTTTCCATCGCCACTTTATATCATTCTTAAATATAATTAGCGAAGTGTGAATAGCCCAAATCTTGACTGCCCTGTAGGTCAGAAACCCCACAATATTTCAATATTTTTGTGTACTTTTCAAACTAATTTAAAATTTGCTCTTCTATTTAAACTTATAGTTGATATAATAGCATAACATAATATAACTTTTTCGGTCGCCATATTGGATCCGTCATTTTTAATTTGAAAATTTTGATGGCAGATACGAAATCAGCGACCTCGAAAACCCTCAAGGGCCACCCCCCGTTTCTCTTCTTCAATACTGATCCGTGCGAAAGCGCATCCATGTACAAACCTGATCCCCAGAAAAGATCTCTTTCACGAACATATGCAAATATTTAACTCGGCTTGGAGCAATTTAATGCGAATTTTATACGTTTCTGTGAAGAACAGTAATCTGAGGATTCCGAAACTGTGCCATATATTATATTATTATAAAATATTCTTGATAAATTGGTGGGATTTAGGGTAGTAAATCTTTAATATCTAAATACTTTTCTGTTGGTATCGACTTAATGGTTGTTCAAATTACATGATACAAAAAGAGGTTGTTATAATCGTAAAAAAATGGTTGAAGTTTATTTAAATGTTTTCAAACCATTTTTTTTAAAATAGGCCCGGTGAAATTTCATCAACTCATGGAGTCTTCTTGAGATTTAAGTTTCATCAGCTTTTAATGTTAATAGGGGGTTGATGGTACGGTGTGAGATCAACGTTGTATTGTATATAGTGTGGTGTACTGCTGCTAGATGTTGTGCAAAGAGCTAAACTTTCTCTTTATTTCGTCCCACCCACTCTTCTTCCTCATTTTTAATGGGTGGCAGTTAAACAATTGGTCGCTTAATTCTTTGGATTGCCTTCCATAGCGAATACCTTGTCTTTGTCGGCTTCAGGACTCAGTTCCCAGTTCATGTATGTAGTTATCAAAACAATTCTGCTTATGTACTCTAATTAGTCGGCTAAGTTTATTAAACTCTCTTTCGTCCGTAATATTTCTGGTTCTATGCCATATGCGGCTTGTTTTACATCTTTCTTTTATCAATTCTCTAATCTCAACAGGATAGTTGACTTCTTCTTCAGGTCTTTCCGTGATACAGGTGCTGCTTCACTAGCTACCTTATGCATGTGGTTATCGAATTCACGAAAATGCTTTTCAAGTTCTTCTTTATTTTTAAGGATCACTTTTACATCAATTATGATTATCCAATTTGATTGTGAACAAATCCCAGTTAGTAAAGTTTTTTGTGAGGTTTTGTTTTATTTTCCGATTGATACTCGATGTGCTCAGTGTCATTAACACTAACGAGGTATTCAATTCCTTCGACTTCAATGTTACTTGGAACTAGTCCTTTCGAGATGAAGAAGTCGATCAAATCAGGAACTTTGTTATTATCCGTGGGCCAGTAGGTTGACTTTCGCGATGAGTGATATTCACATGCTGACATTTTGATAGCGCCGAGGAGTTCTTTTCCCTTACCTGGTGTTAGAAATCGAGATCCCTAAGCAGTGTGTTTCATATTGTAATCGCCTTCAATTATAAATCTTGGCCCAAGTTTGTTTACTGAAGATATTAACAAATTGATCCCTTCTTATATTATATTTTGGTGGGCAATAAGTAAAACCTATGTTTAGCTCAGCAGCTCCATGTTTAATTGTAATTATGGCAGTTTGCAGGAAATGCTGTCTGATTTTTCTTATTGGAAGTGTAAAATATTTTATATAAAGATGCACGTGAGTGCGCAGTACACACTGTACAGTGTACATGTAGATTGTGTCGGCTTTAAGAGCCTTTTGTGCCTGTTAGCGATTGCGAGGCATATGAAGATGGAGTAACACAATTCTTCAAAATAAATTATATTAAGGGGGAGGCAAAAACTCCATTGTTCATTACAATTAGTGTGCCGCACAAGCCAAGCGCTAAAAGTTTTAGCGAACTTATGACAATTCTACGCAAGCATATGAGCGTCTGATGGTTTAAAATGTTATCAAGAGAGGACGGCGAAAGTATCAGCGATTATATACCATAGTACGTTCAAAATCGTTGTCGCAAAAATGTAATTTTAGTGATGTTTTAGGCACTGGAACCGAAAACAAGAACAACCAAATATACATATAAAGTGAAATTATTAAAAGAGGCTCTAACAGATAAAGGAAAATGGGCACTTTTGGACCTGGGGCAGCCACTTTTGTTGGGGGTGTCAATTTAAAATCCATTGGAGAAAAAAATTACGGAAGATTCTTTCATATTAGGTTATGTTAATAAAAATAATTTAAATATTTATGTAATTCTTTATTAAAATTCGAACGAATGCTGGTTTGACACTTAAACAAGTTAAATACCTATTTAGTGAGAACAAATACAAAAAACCTGCGGATGATCGAAACGAACAGTTTTTTTTTTATTGTCTCATTCATCTACAATGACATCATTTAGATCAGAAGCGGGTAATCTAAAATGTTCGGGTTGATGCCTTGCCCAGACCAGGTACCATATGACATTAATTATGTGTGCACAGCAACCAACAGTGCGTCTGCCTGTTAGACAAGAGCAATAATAATGATTTATTGCGGCTCGTCCTTTTTGATTTCTGTTAATTGGAATGTAGGAATAATGAATTCTTGAACGTGTATGTCGAGATTGTAATCTTGAGCACAGTAAGCAGAAATTATTTTTAGGAATCTCATATTCACTAAGGCCTCTAACATGGTTTTCTTGTGAGATCCCTATATTATAAACCCCTTGTCAAACGTGCTCGGCATAATAACTTCTTGCTAGTTTCATTTGGTATGTACCGAGGGCGAACAAAACTAACTCATCTCCAGGAAAAACGGGAAAACCGTCTAGTTCGGACTGATCGTTAGTTACATCTTGAAAACTTGCTCGTTACCTGTTCACATTGTTTTTCACAAAAAGTGCCTGAAGCACATGAATGCTTTCGTGCTACTATTGAGAATGCCTACCTTACTAAACCGTGTTTTCACATCAGAGCCCAGAGTACTTACCACTAAGCTGTTAGGTTAAACAAAGACTTGTTTCTTTCATTTTAAAATAATATATTTTCAAATTAATCCATCGGTAATTATTCTGAAAACGATACTCTCCCCGCGCGCGCATTTTTTGTATGTGTCAGTGCACGTATATGTATGTATGATAATGTGTGTATGCATATGTGTGTGATCTGTTGGTATGAATAAACCAACTAATTCCCTATTTTCTCATATTTTGTCTTCCAGTAGATTTCAGCGTCTTACATACGCATACAAAATTGCGTGTTTTTTTCCTGGAGGTTTACGCACCATAAGTCCGGAACAAAAGCTCCTCAGAATAACCTTCTTGATGACATATTGTAATTTCATCGAAATGGGGGACTGACGTTTTCAGAATAACTACCATTCTTTCTTTAATAACTTCGTTATTTTGAGGATAGTAAAAATGAGTCATTTCAAAATTGATTTTGATATTATTTTGATATTTTCATTAATGGCCGCTTTAGGTGCAACTCCCATACATATTTGCACATTGTTCTTTATAACGGATCTTAAAAACTTGAAGATGCAACAAGAACTAATTAATGACAATACACTGGAGTTCGAGGACATGTTTCAAAAGGCTATAAATACAGAAGTGGCTGGAAAAAATTACAGTCTCTACAGCCAGTGTACGCCATCTAGTAGTCTAACCGCACAAAATTCTCAGATATAAATAATAATAATTTTAACTTAATAATATAACTAAAATAATATAAAAGTATGGCATTTTTTCAAAGGTAAGTTGTTTGATACCATGTTTCAAATCATAAGATATATAAATTAGGAATGGGGCTATAATTATTGTCGCGGCAGATATTTTGCTCATCAATGAAATCCAGAAGAGAAAACCACGTAAGAAAAAGCCCATTTACAGAGTAAATCCCTATCTTTTGGAAAGAAATATCAAAAGGACATTTGCGACTGATGTAAATATACAATCAATAATCGCTGAGTGCAATGATAAAAGTTGTAAACTCTTTTCCGTCATCCCCGAGCTGCCGGCTATTATAACCCACCGGAGATATTGTTCTCACTTACCATTCTTCGAAGGTGCATGGCTTTCATTTGGACACTCACTCGCTGCTGATCATCCTAAGTCGTCGGGTATTAAGCTGATCCTCGGTTTCGATGAAAGTGAAGCTATTTTACCTGAAAAAGAAGTTCTTTAGATAAACATATTCTAAAAACTGAACAAAAGCTCAGTCTCAAATTTTGCAACGAAAAATCGAGCTCGATCTCGGCTGAGAATATGAGCCATTAGTTGAGTAGATTAGGGCAGTCTGTATTCTTACCTATGAAGTTTATTTGCTAATTGTAAACCTAGCTAAATCCCAAAATAAATCGATCTTTAACTTACCTGTGTATATACATATGTATGTATATACTTATACTGTTAATTTTAAACTTGAACTAGCTAAGCTTAATAAATTTTGAAGTTTAAAGATTGAATAAAGACCGACTTGTTATTATAGCCCTTGCCAAATAATTCCCAAAACTTCGATTCCGTATACATGTATTTATTATACTTCAGAACATTTCATTGTTAAAAATAGTATGATGACCTGCTGCTTAACAGAAGAATATTTCAGGAGAATTTCCACATTGACATGAGTGTGGAATCATTCTACTCTCTGCTAGACCTTCTTGAGCCGCATTTAAAACCTAAACGCAATGTTCGGCCCAATGATGCCATTTCACCAATTAAGAAATTGGCAATTGTTTTAGAGTATGTCCCAGTACCTGGATTACTGGGCTTTGATGAATACACGTACACATCTGTGTATTTTACAGTACAAATCAATGCTTTAATACGAATTTTGTATGTTTATTATTTGTACAGAAATTAAGTAGCTAGGTAATTTTTCAGGTGTTTTGCGTAGGAGACCTACAGCGGCTTACGACATCTTGCTATCGCATTAGTAAGCAGCACTTTGGGAATATAATTAACATTGTGTGTGATGCGATTTGCAAAAAATTACAGCCGAAAATGAAGGAATTGAAAAAAAAGGTGTTCAGATTGCCAATAACTTCAATGCATGTTGGAATTTTACCATTGCATTGGAGTTATTGATGGTAAACATGTTGCATTGAAAGCTGCTCCAAGGTCTGGCAGTATTTTTATAATTATAAAGTAATGTATAATAAAATATAAGTACGTGTAACAATTCATACATGGATACACGCTTCATTCTACAGGGATTCCATTCAATCGTCCTAATGGCTGTGTGCGACGCCTAGTACAAATTCACGTATTCAAGTAGGTACTCCAAATTCGGTCAATGTAAAGAGTTGTATAAAATTTGTACACGCGAACCAATTAGAAATATTAAATATAACAGAAAAGTTTCATACCAGATCTATAACATTTGAAAACGGTAATAACAAAGTAACTAAACGAAATAAAGCATTTAAATGTAAACATGTAATTTGTAATCCAATAGTGGAATACCTAGTGAATTAAATAATAATCCTTTCTGAGTAAAATTACTGCTTTAATTGTTACCCCAAATAAATACAGAATACATTTTCTGCTTAATTTATTAATAGATTTTGCTTCTGGCATCTAGTTCAGTTTCTGTATTCACACACTTGTTTTAACGATGTATGTCCACTCGATATTCCTGTACAATTTACACAAATAGCATAATTTTTTATAGCCCCATTTATTTTGTTGTGAGCAATGGTAATTATGAATATTTCCATACATTTTGGGCACCTATTTTATTTGTAGACATCTGCATACAACACAATAATTTATGGAATAATATTCACTCAATCTAAAATGCGGAACTGAAAGCAATTTGGATTTTAAATTTTATAAATTCGGATGGTTTGTTTGTTTGCAAGACTGACCGGGACACCATGTTGTTTTATTCTCCCAGAAAATGGCAAACTGCACTCGATTAATTGCCCCAACACCAGGGTTATGTTTATACTTCAATTATTCAGTAATATTTTTTGGCTATCCTTTGTTAGCGCGAGCAGTTGTTTAAAATAAATATTGATTTCCGGTCATTTAAATAAATTTTCTTTTCGCCTGTGGCTCATATGTAGGTACCTTCAATTTGAATAAAATTTAACCAAAATTTCGCCAATGCGCGCAATATCTATGGGATATTTAGATGAAGCGTTCGTACATATATCATATACAGAGAAACATATGGTTTCTTCATTACTGTTGAAAATCTCAATGAAAGCCTTATTTGGAAAAAGAATATATTGTAACAAATATAAAACTATTTTCATTCCACAGGACCATTTAATTTGAAACAGCAGGTATATTAACAAAAATTTGGTTTTTATTGTAAATTGAAAGTCCCTTGCACAATGTTGGCACTTTCGAATAAATAGTAAAAGTTTTAAACTTACCTGGTCGAACTCGCTCAATAAAAAATTGGCAAGTGGAATCTATCGCATATATATGTGAATACCCAAAATAAAGCAATTTCCTAAAATTAGAAGGGAATATCTGCATGAATTTTTGGATGATTAATAGATTTTGAGTTTTCAGAGATTTTTCGCAGATATTCATATTACTCGTCTTTACCTAGTCAACGAGAGAGATGATCGATAGAGAGTGAACGTGAAAGTATCAGCTCCAGTATTTTATTTAAATCCCAGTAAATCGAGTTACCATATATCATTCATTAAATAAAATCAACAGGTACAGCAGGCCATTTGACGCAAAATAAGTGGAAAAAACACATTTGCGTAATTTACAATTAAAAATCTTATATAACATTAAGTACAACGTGTTAACTGGATATATCATTCAATAAATAGTGGTTTCAAAGTTACTCATTCACAATGAAAATCAACCAGAGAAGAAAAAGCGGTATAACTCTTTGACATCAGTGAAGATGAAGAAGATTCTACTGAGAGCACCAATAATGTTCTTTCCATGGGTATGTTAATACAAGAGATAAAAATGATAAAAAATTAATTAAAGAAATTACAAAAAATAATAATGAACTGATTGAGAGTAACAGATTTCTGAGATCTAAATTTGAAAATAATAACATTTTTATGAATAATTATGCAAATGCAGTTAAAATGAATTCAAATAACTTGGACAATCAGACATACAATAATAATAACATCAAAACTATTATTATCACGCCAAACAGTACTTTAAGTGACAGTGATTATGTGGATACAAAAAATGCGTTGATTACTGCTAAAAAACCTATTATTAATATAAGAAAAGGGAAAAAAAGTACAATTGTAAAATGTGATAAAAATACTAGTCAAGATGTCAAAGCAGCTATAGAACATGAGTTTGAAAATATTGCACAGGTTAAGTTTGCTGAAAAGTATGATCCCCTAATAAGGATTTATGACGTTGAAAATGAATTAAATGAAGATGAAATTAAGCAAGATATTTGTGACAGAAACAGTGTTGAGAGTGACTCTTTCAAAATTGAATATATTTATCCAAAAAAGAGGAATACAAGATGCATTAAATTAAGAGTTAAACCAAATTTCTATTTACAAATTACAAATCAAAGAGGTCTATATATTGAATATCAAAAATGTAGATATAAAGATGATTTAAACATAAATTGTTGCCAGAAGTGTCAAGGTTATAACCATAAATTCTCTGACTGTAAAATAATAAAATGTAGGTTATGTTCTGGTGATCATCAAACTGAGGAGTGCAATAATAAAAGTGAAAAAAAATGCATCAACTGCATACGGGCAAACAAATATTTAACTAAAAAAGGAGAAGTTAATCATGAAGCCTCCGAAAAAAATATCTGTGGTACATATAAAGCTATGTGGACGAAAATTGTAAATAACACAAATTATCCAATTAGTCCAGTACTTCATAACAAAATATTTTCTACTTTACCAAACAATGGCTAATAGTGACCTTCCTAATTATGATACTGTTTTAACTACATTACCGTCTGCAAGTTGTGACTACAATTTTGAAATGCTGGAAACACTACAAGATCAGCTGATACAGCGTGAAACTATTTACGAAAACGTCAATACACTCAATGTTCATCTACAAAAATCAAACAAGGAATACATCCTATATGTAAATATAAGAAGTATTAATGCGAACTTCACAAATCTCCAGGTATTTGTTGAAAGTCTTAAAGTAAAACCTGCAATAATTATATGTTCTGAGACATGGAACATTGAATATTTAAATTACTATATGCTTTCGGGATACAAAATATATTATAACGATAGTAAAATTAATCGAGCTGATGGAGTTGTACGCTTTTTTAAAAATCATATTACTGAATTCACTGAGATACTGGAAATAGGTAGACTTAAAATTTTACATTCTACTATTAATATAGACAATAACAATACTTTTGAAATTTCTGCGTTATATAGATGTCATGATTTACCCAAATGTGAATTTAGACAAAATCTAAAGATGTTTTTGTTACAAAAAATTAATTCTAAAAATCATTTAATCGCAGGTGATTTTAACATAGATTTGATGGAATCAGTTAATTTAAATAATGAACTTTTGAATAACTCGATGGCTATACCTAGCTTCCAAACAATTACTCGACCATCAGTAAATAATAATTGTAAGGGTACATGCATTGACAATTTTTATAACAAAACAAAATCTTTTCATACCAAAGCTATAAAATTAGAAAATATTTTTAATGACCACTACCCCTTATTGATCGTAATTGAAAAAATAAATAACAAGAAAATAAATAAAGAATCTACTTTTTCTATTAATTATGCACAGTTAAAAAAAGAAGCTAAAAACATTGATTGGTTATCACTTTTGTCAATGCATGACCCAAATGAAGCTGTGAATATGATTATAAAATTTATTAATACATGCATTGAAAAATCAAAATCTGTTAAAAGAAAACAATATAAAAAATCATATAGAAGTCCATGGATTACTAAAGATATAATTTGCTTATGTGATAAAAAAGAGAAACTGTACAAAAAATGGCAAAATGATGTAGAAAATGAAGTAGCTAAAGTTGAATATAAGAATTTTGTAAAAGATCTAGATAAGAAAATAAAGCAAGCCAAATACAGATTTGAACAGGAGGAAATTATGATGAAATCCAATAACTCGAGGCGCTTATATGATATTATAAACTCGAAATTAGGTAAAAATAATGCAAAAGAAAATAATATCAAATACTTAGTTGATGAAAATAATGATAAAATATCTGATCCCCAAATCATTTCGAATAAAATGAATACATATTTTTGCAATATTGGTAAGGAATTAGGAAATAGAATCAAACCCCCACATAACAAACAATTTATACTTCCATCTATGAATTCTAAAACAATTTTTGTATATGCAACCAACAGAAAAGAAATTTCATTTACAATTAATAAGCTCAAAAATAAAAAAGGAGGAATCGATGGAATAAGTGCAAAAATTCTAAATACACTTTCTGAATTTTTAGTAGAACCTCTTGCATATATTATAAATAATTGCTTTCTATAAGGTGAGTGGCCTGATGGCTTAAAAAATGCCGAAGTTGTCCCTATATATAAATCAAAAGAAAAATTTAAACCTAGCAATTATAGACCTATATTTTTGATTTCAAATTTAGCAATAATAATGGAAAAAATACTTTATAAAAGATTATTAAAATTTATAAATAAATGTAATATTTTATCGAATAAACAATTTGGATTTTTAAAAAATAGAAGCACAAAGATGCACTAACTTACATTGTTGACAACATTTTAAACGATCTTGATAAAAGTAAACCTATAGCCATCACCTTTTTAGACCTTGCCAAAGCTTTCGACACAGTCGAACATAATCTTTTACTTGAGAAATTATATAGATATGGTATTAGAGGCAATTCACATAAATTATTTTATAGTTATCTAAAAGGTAGACAACAAAAAGTTAGAGTGAATGGTACTTGCAGCGAATATAAAGAGTTAAGTATGGGTGTTCCCCAAGGAACTATACTTGGGCCACTCTTATTTATTCTCTATATTAATAATTTACTTGTGAGCATGCCTGAGGGAGAGATCATCTCTTTTGCGGATGATACCGCCGTAATAACGAAAGGAAATAATTGGAATGAAGTTAAAGATAAAGTTAATTATCAACTCAATGAAATTGCGGATTGGCTTGCTTTAAATCAACTTACGCTAAATGTAGATAAAACTGTTTACATTACTTTTGGTAATTCTTCTAATAGTATACCAGACGATATGAGTGTTTTTATTAAAAACGAAGAAATAAAAAGAGTGGAAAATTGTAAATATTTGGGGTTGTACATAGATTATAGATTGAGATGGGATTTGCATATATGTAAAACAAATAATTAAGAAGACAAAATATCTAGTTTTTATATTTTATATATATTATTTATATATCTAAAATAATGCAAAGCAAAACTTTAATAATTATCTATTTTTCACTATTTCATAGCATTTTAAGTTATGGTATTATAGCCTGGGGAGGTGCAGTATAACTAGAAATAAAAGTCTTCAAATACCAAATAGATATAAAACAGTCAGCAGCAAAAGAAGCTACATCAATGCTATTGTTATTTTTAATCAATTGCCAAATGAGTTAAAAAACATAAGTAATCCTAATAAGAGGAAAAAAGAAATTAAAAAATGGGTTTTAGAAAACATTGATTAATGTTCATGAGAAAAACAAAATAATAAACAAAACAAAGCAAACTAAAACAATAATAAATTCAGGAAGCACAATTAATTAATGTAAAATATATTTTTCCTTTTTGTTATTGAAATTTTATTTTTCTATATTTTGCGTACTTTTTTTAGTTTTAGGATCCAGTCCCACAAACAGGTAACTATGATTACCTCTGTGGGTGCGTAGTATTAATTAATATTGTACTATACTATGTATTTTTAAACTGGAATAAATAAATAAATAAATAAACATGGCCACAGTGGTTCAAAAGAACCATAACTGGTTCTATGACAGCAAAGATAAAGAAAACTTCGTCCTCTACCCATTCTAAGACACGAATTAATATTAAGCATTTTAAGAAGGCGGGGAGAATCCATATCGCCAGTCAAGAGATCATGCAAGTTAAGGCATACAACACGCGAACGACGCAATATCATCACGCCTACCAACGTGACCGGCTGACCTGTCGAGACACGCCGCAGTTTTATGCTGATCTACGCACACGCGCCGAAGTCTTTCCAGACGATCAGATGTCACCCCCTGGCTCACATGTTGGTCTGCCACCCCAATTAGGCTTAAGGCAGGCCCCCATAGAACACTTCACCGTCAACTTTGCAGCAGAAGAGAGAAATTTAGAGGAACCTTCAATAATTTCGTTGCAGCAGACCGTCGTGAGAGAGCAAACAGCGCGATTTCTCTCTTCTGCTGCAAAGTTGACGGTGAAGTGTTCTATGGGGGCCTGCCTTTAAGCAGAATTCAGAATTTAATTGGAGTTTGCGTAGTACAGACGTTCATTTTTAAATTATCTAACACAAAAAAAAGTGGTATAAATAAAATTGATTGTGAATTTATTTTTTTGTTTGCAATAAAATCACCCCCGCATCCTCTCTGCGTTTGGAAAACGACCGCATACCCAAAAGTTTTAATCTCTCTTCGTAAGGAGAAAGATTTAAAGGATAAGACCACGGGAAATGACTGAAAACGAAACAGAAAACGTTTCTGTACAGACTCAATCCGCTGGATGTGAATATTATAGAGAGGCATCCTCACCACCGAGGCATATTCCAGAACAGGACGGACGAATGCACAAAACAAGACTTTTAAAAGAAATGGGTCTGCTAGGTCTATTGACCATCGCCTAATAAACCCGAGAGTGGAATTACGTGACAAATTATTTGGTCAATATGAAGAGAAAAATTGAACTTGACATCAAGAGTGACACCAAGGTCGGCAACCTTTTCAACACGAGTTAAGGGTTTATCATTAACTATGTAAGAAAATCCTATGAAAGAAGATTTCCTATTAAAAGAAATTATACTACACTTGGCAATATTTACCATCATACGGTTTCTATAGCACCAATCAAAAAAAATAATAAGATCGTTCTGAAAGTCTTGAGTATCTTGTACAGACTCAATCGGCATGAAAATCTGCAAATCGTCAGCAAATGCCAGAACGTGTGCTCTTTAGGTCTGTAGTTCTCAATTAAATTCTTTTTACCCTTTTTAAAGATAGGGATTACATAACACAATTTCCATGCACTAGGGAAAACACAGGAACGTAGTGATAAGTTAAACAGAAAATTCAGGGGCTCGACAAGCGACAAGCTACATTTACGAAAGACAATACCAGGTACACAATCAGGTGGCTCAGAGTAATCCTCGTCAAGTTTGCTTGTATACTCCAAAATGGTGGAGGCGTCCAAGACAATATTAGGACCCTGCGTGGGAAGACCCTTTAAGTAATTAAAATAATCTGAATCTATGTCACAGAAAGTTACAATTAACAAAATTCCAAAATACTTTAGGATTAGATTTAATATTAAACTTAATGCGTTCGATGTACTGGCGATATACTTGTAGAGCCGTAGAGTAATTGTTAAATGTACGCCGTGAGTCGTATAATATAGGAGATAATCAGTTTTCAAATTAGAGACTTTATATACACGCCAAGCATTGTTACGTTGATTTCTTAAAAAACTCAAAGTATCATCATACCATGGCGGATTAAATAAGGGGTCCTTTCTTCTGACTGGAGGAACAAAACCGGCGATACCAACAAGAAGTAAATTGTAAAATACCTCAACAGCTCGCTCAACATTAGGGCACTGATAAAGTGATGACCAGTCGGTGAAGTCAGACAAAAATGAGTTAAACGAATCAAAATTAGCTTTTCTAAAATTGTGAAAGAAATCAGTCACATGAGCGTCAGATAATAAATTAATCAGTGACATCGATATAAGCAGAGCAGGATGGTCAGAAACCTCAGCAAAAATTGGGTCGTCGCAAGCGTCAACGTGGGTAGTAGAAGGCTCCGAGACAAACACCAAGTCGAGAAGACGACGCCGGGAATTAAACGTACCGCTGATCTGCTGCAATCCAAGGCCACATAAATTATCCACGAGCTCCCTCTCAACATCACACCTTACGTTTGTTGCAGTGAAGAAGTCAGCATCGTCCAAAGGATCCCAAGCAAGAAGTGGTAGTTTGAAGTCACCAAGCGCAATAAGCTCATCATCAAGAAGATGTCTGAAAGTTTTGAATAATTCTTCAGAGCGACTAACCTCGTGATGAGAGGGCAGGGCTGAATTCTCCTCCAATACCTCCAATACAGCGGCGACGATATTGCCTTCACAGGAGCTCAAATGAAGACAGGAAACGTTGTCGGGGACTTTTATCTACAATCGCTTTCCGCTAATTACTATTGTATGAGAGACGAAAACGATCTCTCTTTAAAATTTAGAGGCGCCTTCTATATTTCGTTCCGGCAATCCGGCGTGAGAGAGAGAGAGAGCCGGACTCAAAATGCTTTAAGCTCTCAAACTCGCGACGCTTCGTTTGTCGTTGCCGGATTCTATGGGGGCCTGCCTTAAGAGTCGTCGTTGCTCCGCTGTCAATGATAAGCTCTAGCTCCACGTCATCAATAACTCCTGTGACCGTAACGCTGGCATCGGCCTGTCGTCCAATTATGGTTCTGCTACTTTGCAGAGAGAGTTTGTTCTCACAATTCATAGCACTCATCGCAAGAGAAAAATCCTGGTTGTAAAGACTTCACCTGGGCGCGCAGGTGGAGCACTCGAAGAAAGTTTCGTGATCATTGGGAAGTCTTTCTGGTACACTCTCGTTCTGGCAGTCCATATCAACTGTTTCTTTGTTTGTAAACTGTACTAGCAATGCACTGAGAGTCCAGAGTGAAGACGTTTTGTGCTATTACAATCGGATCCTTTACATCGACGGCCTGATGTTTCCCGCATCTTCGCGGGGAGCTTACGTGAATGGTTGATGATTTACGTTGGATAGTTGTTGTTGTACCTTGCGTCCGCGCTGGGGGTTATGAGCAGAACCTGCTTACCTTACAGATTCCTCAGACTAAAAAGCTCATCTGGGTTGGATGGCGCTCTAAGCGTGTTGAGAGCTCTTATGCTATGCCCAATGTTTCGCTGAGAGTGGTCGGATGGCTGATGTGCAGATAAGTTTGAAGTTGCTCGTCGCTTAACCCTTCTTAAAACTTGATCACAGCCATTTGCTCAATGGCGTTTCGAGGCCAAGATGAAAAAGCCGATTGAACGAAGCGTTGAACTTGCACATGCAAGGCAAACTCTGACAGCTGTTCTCGAAGCTTTTGTGTGCGAAGCCGAAAGTTAAATTGATTCGCCATTGGGTCTCCCCCGAAGCGAAGTCGTAACTCTTCTGTTAGTTCTTTGAAGGAGATACTGGCGAAAAGATCCCAGGATAGACAAAGTCGAACCGTAAAGAAAAATTTCTAAAACGTCTGTTTTTTCTTCCTCACGCCAGTGATGACGACTGGCCAGTATGTTAAACTGCCACAGGTAGTCGCTCCACTATAATGAGCCGTCATAAGGTTGCAGTGCACACATTGGACACTTTGGGATATTTTAAAATGAGATATTGGACTTTCAAGAAATCATCAACTCTTCTTAGAAAAACCAGGAAACTAATGTCAGAGTTTTTCAGAAAATAGGTAACCCAGATATTCCACAAAATGGATTGTTATTACAACTCGACTTTAAGAACGATATCTAAGGAATCACAAGAGTCGGTTGGCTAAACATAATCCTTTATAAACAAATTTTAAACCACCATCTCTAAAACGATTAGTGTTTTTCTTTATTCGCTAATTTTATTATGTCACTTCTGCAACAATAGGAATGCAAGCTAGGGATCAGGCCCTCTTTTAAATCTTTAAATCACGGCCCTATATGAGCGGTGGTGTCGGTGCTCAAGAGTGCAACACTAGGAGTCAGCAAAGATGCAGCAAAAAATCAGGTTATGATTCTGATCTGATAATGATGAGGGATCACGTTGTTGGCTATCTTGTCAGTTCTAGCAAACCAAAAGTTCAAACCTTACGAATGTTTGATGTGGGGTTTTACGTTGGGCGCCAATTGTTCTGTCCACTCTCGGAGTTATGCTCCCCTGCTCTCATCAGACTCGTCTCTCCCCGTGTACACAAAAACGAAAATGGAATTCAACAATTTCTTTTAATTATCATTGTGTATATGTTTGTAATGTTTAAAAAAAATGAGAGACTTCGTCCAAAAGATATATCTGGTCTGGTCATTGCACAGCAAAGAGGCCGACCACACGCGCTTTCCGAATTTTTCCGCCTCTTCCGTTGCACCGCATCTGAGCTTTCGCTAAGCGGTTGATGTCCACAAACTGATTTCACGCCATCCTAATATGATTTTTCAAAATTTAAAACAATGTACACAATACATATAGGGTATTTAATAAAACGTCTACCTAAATGAGTGAGGTGATAGATATCACCTAGCCAAACGACAAATTGTAGGGAAACGGGGGCTGAATCGTTTTGGTAGTTACAGGGAGATATTCATATTACTACTTTATTTTAATCTTTTGATGGATTTGTAGAGAAAGGATAAATTTCTATGTAGACTTTTTGGAAATGCTATAAAAATCAGTACTTAAAAAAAATTTTACTCAAAATAACCCCCAAATACTTTTTATCAAATTAAAAACTTATTACACTTAATGGTAGTACCTACTATTTTAATTTGAATAAAATTCTGAATTTTCAATATTCCGCAAAAGCTTTTCTACGCATAAATTTTTATATCTATTCTCTATCTGAACATGTCAGGTCAATTTAATTAATGTAAAAAAAGCGTTTTAATTAATTAAAGAATATGGGAAAAACGTGGATTTTCGGAAAGTCAGAACAATTATTCGCATTTCCGCAAGTGACTGGACCTGTAGTAGTAGAGGTAGATCAACAGTGTTGACATTTTTGAAAAAGAAATTTAGATAGAAGTTGTTTGGCGAGAATTTGATGTCACTGCGGTAAGCCTATATAGATAAAATAAAATAAAATCACATTATGAATTATGAATTTATTAATTACTCTCTTACACCCAAAGGTTGAGATTACCGCCCCCTCCTCCATACAATTCACTCATTTTGGTCCCGTTATTCGAAACACCCTGTATACGTACTTACGTACATAATGAAATCATATCATTAATTCTAACACCTATAAATGGTTTTATGTTCCTTCTGAATTGCTCTCCAATTTATATTAGTCATTTAGTCACATTAAATATAATATAATATAATATAATATTTTGGCGTACATACATATTTATCTGCTTTACTTCTCCAGAGTGATTTTCTCTGGTATGAAAATATATGTATCGTAAATTTAAATAATGATTAATATAACTTATTTTTTCAGTTTGAACAAAAATATTTATTACCTTATTATACAATGCGGGCAGAGCCAATATTATATGGCCAAATGCTTGCGATGTACATATGCGTATAGCCCAGTAAATTTTTAATTATTTAAAGCCCCTTTTGTTAAACGGTACGTTAAGTGCTTCTTTTGTATGAGGTTCTCTTAGCGGCATGTGGTTTGCGCGTACACTTATTCGAATAATCTTGCAACATCGGGGGGTGTTTCACTACAGAAAACGAACGAGGGGAATAACCTCGGTTAGATGCGGTTGGTTCAGGTGGCCACTAATGGAAATTTACCCACTCTACGTCTTATGCACGACATTCCCGGTTTGAAAATTATGAGGTTGTTTTAGTAATTTACGATACTTTTAATTTAATTTTAACTTCGTAAACTGCAATTATTTGTTGACTAAAAGTGAGCGACGAAAATAGGTGGACTTTCTTCCAACACCAAATTTTTCGTCTGCTCTCTCCGCACTAAAGAGCAGCGGCTATTAAATCTGCATTAGTTTAATAATTTAATTTAATTTACTATTAAATGTCTTTCCAGTAATATTGCGATTTCAAACAGATTGTTCCGCAATAATAGCGTATTTCTGTAAGTAGGCCAAAGCAGCGTGCGTCCACGGCTATAAGTTAAGGACGCGCAGCATAGAAACAACATAATAGAGAATTTCCAAAATTCCACGGCAACACAACATCGCCTTAAATTGCAGATCTAGACAACGTACGTAATGGATGTCACGCATACCACAGATCTTCGACAATCTATGCTGACCTGTCGTTTTCAGGTATTCTAGCTTTCATTTATAGTGTACATTTATAAGGCTAGGTCTGTGTACATCTTTTGATAAATAATTTAATATTATTATTATTATTATATTAAGATTTCTGATAGACACGAGCAGCAATAAGAACTATATTCAGCCAAATTGATGCAAAAACCCTATACCGAACGTGAAAACTTTCTCAGCCAACTCAATTGGAAGTAACGCGGAAATTACCCATCAGGTTATGCTATATTTATTTGCCCCAGAAATATTAGTTTAAAATTCTTCTTCTTACCAACACTAAAATTATTCAACGGTATTATCGGAAATGATAGCCTAACTGAACGCAGTCATTAAAACTGCCGACAGTTATATTACGCTATTCGATTCAATCGAAATACCCATTGGACAATACCTTTCCCAATCCGTGAACAACATTCACACAAGAAAGAACGAAATTATACTACACTTTAAAGAGCTACCCTCAACTATTTTCCGACGTATTTTACGGTGGTCAAAGGAGAGATCCAGACCACCAACAATGATCCAGTATACTCGAAATCCTACCCGTACCCGATGGGCGATCCTACGTACCCGACCCGTCGGTCGTCGTGGAGAAAGACCTCCCAAATCTGTTGAACGACGGAATTATCAGGACATCCCGATCGCCAAACAACGCCCCAATTTGGGTAGTGACCAAAAATCATGATGCCTGATGAGGAGAACAAAACTCCAGTTAGTCATCGACTACAAGCTTACAAGCTCAACTCCGTAAAATTACGGATATCCCATCCCGGAAATCAACGAGGTGCTGATGAATCTGAGAAGAAATAATTTTTTCGGTGATCGACTTGAAAATCGGATTCCATCAAATCCAAATGAAGGATTTCGATGTCAAAAAGACGGCCTTCTCCGTAAATCACGGAAAGTATGGATTTATCCGTCTAACTCTCGACTCAAGAACGCTCCTTCAATTGTCCTCTGGACCTCTGGACGATATGCTCAGAGAACACATTGGCACCAGATGCTTCGGGGCTACCGATGAGGAGCGCATCAAAAATATAGCTCTCGTTTTTTATACGTTGAAGAAAGCCAGCATAATGGTCAAAATGGATAAGTGGGAGTTCTTAAAAAAACCTGTTCAATTTCATGGTTTTATAGTCTCGCAAAAGGGGATAAAAACGAAACCCAAATGGTGGAATTCCAAATCGCGAAAAATCTCAAAGATCTTAGATCTTTCCTAAGGTTAGCGAGATATTATCGGAGCTTTATACGAGATTTCGCCAAGCTAACAAAACCTCTAACTTCACTCTCAAGGGGGGAAGAAGGACGTGGACAAGTTCCAAAGAACACTTCCACGAACGTCCCAGTAGTACTTGTCGAACAAGCAGTGAAAGCGTTCAATAAAATAAATGATGCACTATGTAGTATCCCAAGAAGTCATACTCGCATACCCTGATCTAGGTAAAGATTTCGAACTCACGCCCGACGCGTCCCAATACGCAATCGGAGCAGTCCTTTCGCCATTTAGTTCGTCAAAAAAAAACCGGTTTTTCTTCAAACAACTGCCATTTTGCGAAAAAAAAATCTTAAAATATAATCATGTGTACTTCGGTAGATAATTTAATAATAAAGGCCCAGTTAGAATTTGAAGTCAATCGGATGAAAACTGTTCGAGTTCTACTGCCGGCCGGTTTTTAAAAGTGGTTCCGAGAAAAATGTGTTTAAAAAAAAATTGAAAAAGTGCCTTCGGAAAAATTAGTTTAGAGACATCTTCACATTTAAATACACCTTTCTACAAAGTTTGTTTTGATTCGAGGGATGTTTAAGCAAATAGAAAAAAAATTGAAAAGAAAAAATTAATCTGGTAATATAACCCTTAATTGTTTTTTGTACTTTTGAAGTCGGTTTTTTTCAAATGAATTTTTATGATTTATATAACCTACTATTTATATATATATTATAGATTATTTATATACCTATTTAGTACCTAAAGTTGTATTAGCAATAAGTTGCTGAAATACTGTAACAATTTCTATTTGGTCTTGATGAAAAATAAAAGGGACCTCTTTTTCTCTAGGCCTCCACACCTCTAAATCCTATCAAGGTAGGTATATCATTTCCCTACCTTTTCCCCTACGGTCACACAATAGTTAAAAGGCCAATAAATTTCTAAGCAAAGGGTAAACCATTATTAAGATGACATTTTAATTCGCTCCTTTTATCAGAAACTTCAATGCAAACGCACATCCATACAAATGTAGAAAAGCATTCGAGATGTGTCCTTATCGATGATACCTTTCGAAAAATATATACAGGTTCACATTTATTTTGAAAGGACTTTTTATACGGTCTTGCCACAGTGAAATCAGTGAGCTATGAAAAGCGAATCATGCTGAGGGATAACAAAAATTCTCATTCAGATCTTTATGGGTGGCTCATGATACGGGCTGGAGCCTTAATCTAAATCGTGTCAATAAAAATTGAAATATTTGTGAAAATCGTATGCTGGGGCGGACATTCAATCGATTTCTGCCGCACAAATATTTCGAGCATATTTCGCTTGAAAGGGAAGAAGGGAAAAACCCTAATATTGAGTTTTCCTTGAGCGGAATAATCAGTGCATCATACATCATGTCCAGGAAGCTTCTATGTGTCAATATGTGTTCTTGTCTGCTGTCCTGTTTCCATTTTCCTTCCCCTTGTCAGACTGGCAAGGGAGCACACTGTTTACCCTTCGGAGAAATTGCTGGGATTCTTCGCTTTATCATTTTTGAGTGTCGAGTACATGATTTTCACGTATTTTAGATTTATTGGGGCCAATTTGTTACAGAGGCAGCATCGGTCGGATGAATTGCTCGCAGCCCAACCCCGTCGATATAGGATCGGACGGGTCGGGTGGGATAAGTTGGGCTTTTCTTGGCTGATTGGCAGTTTTTGACCACTTGATTTGAATTACTTTTTGGGGTGCGTGTGGAATGGGGCTTTGCGCGCTATAAATAAAATGTTTTCTCCAATAAATTTAAATTTTGCGCTCATATATCTCTGCGGCCGCCCGACTGCAGAACGATCGCTATCTTATGTGAGCACGTACAAATATTTATTTCGAAACTTTGGATGCATGCAAAGCAGTGAAGATAAAGAGCTCGGACGTGTTGTTTGGAATTCAAACCCTTTGACTGTGCTTTTAAATTTCATCAGGCATATTTGTCTGATCCCAAGGACGGAATAAATTCTATATCATTCTCTAAATCGAATTGTTTACGATTATCCCGCGCCCTTTTAACGACAGCTCCTTCAAATATCCTGTGGTTTTATTGCCCTCAGAGCTAGATTCAAGAAATAAAAAGTGAAATGCAATATTAGAGTCACCGTGGCAGGACAAGTTATGAATGAATTCAGTTTATGCGAAAAGGTCAGCTAATGTTCTCTATTCCATTGGCAACAGAGTCTATTTGAGTTGAAAAGTTTTAATTTGTGGACGGAGAAATACATTAGGGGGCAATAAAGCAAACTGGTGCCAAATTTAATTTAAAAGGGACGTCAATAAGACATTTGGTAGTAAAAGCTTTTCTCTGTACCTCCGTTAGACGAAAGTCACTGGAATTCACGGTCTTTGGCTTTTCCACACTTGCCCCAAATAACGATTTGCTGAAGACCACAGCCATAAAGAGCGGAAAGTACTCGCGAGTGGAGTCACAATTTCAATAGTAGTAAAGGTTTCATGTATTGTATTGTATTGTGAATTTTCATATTTGCATTTTACTGATTTCACATAATCACTTCGTCATCTTGTATGGCATTATTATGCTAGACAATATAGTCCAAAGGGCGATCATCACTACTAGGCGGACAGCCCGCATGACATCGAAAGTGCCGCCATTGCGGATTTGAAAATTGACTGTAGAAAATCATACGAACAAAATAAGCCCAGTATGACAACGTTTTCTTGCCTGAATTATTTTTAATTAAAGTAATAATTATCATTAAAAAAATTTTTGTTTTACCGTTATCGTGAAAATTGATTTCAATTAGACCATTTTTTGGGGAGTTCATGCTCTTTCAGAAAAATCTGGTATGACAACCTGTTTGAAACAGACGGCAGGTAACAAAGTTTTAGCGAATGGCGTGGAAACACTTTTTTTTAATGATTTTCGTTGTTCTTCGCTCTTTCAGAATATTCACAATATTTATTTATAACATGTGCACACGCGAAAAATAATTCTTTTTAATAGTACAGGGTCTTTCAATAAGGACGCTCGACTTTTAAATGAAAATAGAAAAAGTTGTATGTGAGTTATCCATGCACTCCATTTTTATTTTATTTGAAAGAATATTTTATGGAATATAACGTCGTTCAAATGTATTCGGGAGGTCAAATTTTCGGTGTCGTGTAAATCTGGCTGAAACTTTTCCGAAAGTTATTGTGACTGTTGCATGCAAATATTAAGGTGCTCTAGTGAAGTGAAATCTAGTCGGTACATAATTTCTAATTTTGCGTGGATTTACAAACTATTGTACTTTTCTATACCTGTAATAAATGATAATAATTCTATTCTCTATTTCAGTCATCTAAAGTCTAAACACTCATCTATTTACAGCTGTACATCTCTTCAATAAGGAACAATTATTGGATAAGTATTAGGTGTACAAGTTGAAACTCGCCGTTTTACAAAAGATGGCACCTGAAAACGAGGGCTCAAAATGGCGGGCAGAAAATTGATATGGCAAGGCCAAATATTGGTGAACAATTCCTCATCATTACATTTGCGAATTAGACACAGCGTGATATACATCTAAGTGAATTAAGATGACTAGTTTTGAGCCAAACAAACGCCATTTGCGGGAAGTGTTATTTTTTGCTTTTAATTGGAAATTGCGGCTGAAGCGCATAAAATGATCATAGAGACATACGGTGACAAGTCTATTAGTGAATGAACGTGTCGGGAATTGTTTCAGAAGTTCAAATCAGGTGATTACAACGTGGAAGACAAACAGCGTCCCGGAGCAGTAAAGAAGTTTGAAGACGCAGAATTGGAGGAGTTGTTGGACGAAGATTCTTGCCAAACTCAGCAAGAACTTGCTCACTCATTAGAGATAACTCAACAAGCCATTTCCCATTTCCATTTGGGAATGGTTCAAAAAGAAGGACATTGGCTACCATATGAATTAAAGCCTAGAAACGTTGAACGGCGTTTTTACACATGTTAGCAACTACTGCAAAGGCAAAGAAGAAAGGGTTTTTCGCATCGCATAGTTACTGGAGATGAAAAGTGGATTCACTATGACAATCCCAAGCGAACAAAATCGTGGGGATACCCCGGCCACGCTTCCACATCCACGGCCAAACCAAATATTCATGGCGCGAAGGTCTTGTTGTGTATATGGTGGGACCAGCTCGGCGTGGTGTGCTACGAGTTGCTACAATCGGGCGAAACGATTACAGGAGCACGCTATCGTACTCAACTTATGCGTTTAAGCCGTGCATTAAAAGAAAAACGGCCGCTATTTCAAGAAAGACATGACAAAGTAATCTTGCTACATGACAATGCCCGGCCGCATGTGGCTCAAGAGGTTAAAAATTATCTTGAAACGCTGAAATGGGACATCCTACCCCCACCCGCCGTATTCTCCAGATATTGCTCCTTCGGATTACCACCTATTCCGGTCAATGGCGCACGGTCTGGCCGAGCGGCATTTTCATTCTTTTGAAGATATCAAAAATTAGCTCGACTCATGGATGCCTCCAAAGAAGAAGAATTTTATAGACGCGGAATCCGAATGTTACCCGAAAGATGGGCCAAGGTTGTGACTAGTGATGGACAGTATTTTTCTGAATAAATATGTAATAGTTTTTGTGTAATAAAGGTTTAAAATTTCGAAAAAAACGGCGAGTTTCAACTTGTACACCAATATTATACATTAATCATTAATGTGTATATGTATTATATATGACACACAAATTTTCTTTGGGGTTGTTTTTTATTTTTCCGGATTCGGACTTTATGAGCTGCTACTGTCGGATGTTTCCGTAATAGCCGTCTTAGAATAAATTCCCTAGCTATGGCACCGCTAGGCCAAACATTCGGAGTGACAACCGCCTTGAATGAAGCGAACGGAACGGTGAGTCTGAAAGACACCGAAAGAGCCCCAGTACTGTTACGTACTTTATCAATGCGCTTGCAAGAAAAAAGGTCGCGAGAAATACCTACATACATATGTTCAAACAGATGTAGACAAATAATATTACAACACAGTATATTTAGACTGAACTTTATTCTGAGTCCGAAATAAATTACAACTGGCTTTCATGAGCGAACTTATTCTAGCGAACAATATACATAGATGGTAACCTTTCCCGTCTCGATCCAACCACAAACTCCCCGATCGAAGCGAATCGATTGCAAAAGAAAGCTCCGAAGAGTGTCGGTATGAGGGATGCTTACGCATGCATTCTTGCCTAAGTGGATCGACAAGAAGGTTGGTGCATTGTTAAGCGCTTTGGGTTTATTGTTTCTCGAGGGTGTTTTATATATAATAATAATATAATTTATTAATTGAAGTTTAATTGGTAATTTATTCTTTGTTTGATTGGGAAATGTTTGGAAAGAAATTGTCTCAGCGTCTGGGAATAAGGAAATGGACTGTTTCAGCGTATCAGATATTTTAAGCAAAAATGTTAGAAAACAAATAAATGAATTGAGACGCTCCACAGTGTTTGCTTTTCCCGATTTTGTGGCCAAAAATGCCAAAATCGAAGGTTGTCATATTGAGTTTTTCTCATTTGGGTTTTGTGGAGGATGCTTCGGTGCATTAAAATCCCGAATAGTAAGACCCCAAAACGATTCCCTGAGGCACAGGGGCACTGTGAAGTGTACGTTAAAACAGCTGCACGTTTCCCGCACTTGCCGCTCTGCTGACAATACGATCTTTAACCAAGTATATTTCCAAACTCAGTGACTGCATACCAACAACTCCTTTCGTATTTTGTTTATTGTAGTAAGTATATTAAATAATGACTAGAATCTAAACTAGCTAGAATCATGGAAATATATGATTTTTCACTATTATACATATGTGTATTAGTATATAGTCCTGTAAAATCGGTGTTTTTTTCCGATAACTGATTTTCAAGCAGAGTTATGGTTACATGAACCGCCGTGTTCGGCATTGACACCGTACAGAAAGTTTAAAGAGAAGTCTAAACTTGCGATTTGTGCGATTTGCAGCTGCATTTTTTCGGAGCAGTTTTCTCAATTTCAAACCTTAGTTGTGGCAATATGGCAGCACCTACAATTTTCATTCATATCTCAAACGATAGCTATTCACTCCCCCTATTACAGAAAACTAAACCAAAAAATCGCACAATTTTCACACTAAATTTCCCCAGAACCCCATTTTCATATTATATACTTCCTATGTACATACATTTTGAAATGCTTCTTCTACCCTTAACTACTCTGCTTCCTTAGCTATCGGTTGGTGAAAAAATCATTCCAATTCATGCATTTACTTTTCGTCCACAGCCGTTTTAATTTTGTCGGTGCCGACCGAAAAAACTACGTTTTGACGATATTCAATGATTTGCACCAACTTTCACCAACACGGACCATTTTGCCATAGTGATTCTTCTTCCTACCCCTGAGATACATTTCTGGGGGCTGTCACCCCCCCACAGAAAAAACACGTTTTCACCAATAATTCCCACATTTCACACTTTTAACCAACCACTATTTCACCAACACATTCTACACTCCCGCCCCTTTCCAACGATACCTATAACATTACACTTGCCACCCAAAAAACCCCTATATACAAATGTTCAACCAAATCAAACCATAAAAAGTATTTTTGGCCACAAAATCGAGAAAAGGAAACACTGTGCGCTCGGGCAATAATTTAGGTAATAAGGCTGAAGGGTTAATATTAAGCACTTTGGGTTCATTGCTTCTTGAGGGTGTTGGGAAACAAAGAAAACATGAATTGAACTGTCCACCACGCCGAGGTGATTCCTTTTCATTAGGGCAAGCTCCGGTCGACGTATTGCACTGCGGTGATGCCTTTTTGGTGGGGTCGTTGCAGTTGGTGCGTTCAAGGCTTAGTCGACGTTATCACTCCGAGTAAGCAAGCGTTTTATATCATGAGCGATCAAAGATATATCCGCAGACCTCTTCGAAGATGCGGCATGCCAAGAATCCAAATCCGATTTAAATTGCTTAACACCTGAATATTGTTAACAACGGACAACACGGGTCCAAAATTGACGCCAGCCAAGATAAGAGAAAGTTCACAGGGCTCCAAGGATGCTCGAAACTCATCAACAGAATCGGACATTGTCTGGAAACCCCATGCAGCTTGGATGACTACATATACTGAAGATTTCCAATTGATCTCAGCAGAAACATCCAAAAGCTTATCCAACTTTTCTCCAATGGCAATCGTATCCTCGGGGAGTGACTGAACACCAGCGAAGTTTGCAGACATACCATTAAACTTGTCTGCAATAAAGAACTGCTCGCCAGAAATGGTCTTTATGATATTATTTACGAGACTCAGAATGTGGCAAGGCTGGATATCCAAGCAATACACTACATGTAGTGGAGCTATGTAATGTAATCTTAGAAGAATATTTAATTTAAGATCTATCATAATACCTACTACAATGTCTTTTCCAGTAGGGGAAGGGACGGTAAGACGGGGTAGCGGGCAAGACGGTGCAGAGGGTCTCACGTGTCGTACGAACGTCCAATTGCAGCTGCTCTGGCTCGTAATGACGTGACGTTGTATTGTTTCTCAGTCAGCACTGTCACCGGTTTGTGAGTTTACGCGTTTGTGACCTAGCGCCAAAAACCCTGTTTTTGTCAAATTGCTTGTTATTTTCGCGTTGTGCATGGCATGTGTTTTTCACCTCAATATAAACTATCAAGAACTCACTGAAAGTTATTTTTGTTTATCAATAATTATACTAGAAGGTAAGAATATGTTTGTTTCAATATTGTGATTTGTTTTTTTATGGTACGTTATTTTATTCAAAAAAGCATGAAAGGCTAAGATGGGGTAAGGTAAGGTAAGGTACCCCATCTTGCGCTTCGAAAATAAAATATGACTTTATAATGACATAGGTATGTTTTTGATCAACTGTTAATAACTTATTTGATTTTTATCTTTTTTAGGATGGTGAAGAATTATAAAAGAAAGACGGAGAGAGGGAGTTGGAATGAAGATAGTATGAAAATCACCATACCCCATCTTTCCCCATAGGGTACCCCGTCTTACCCTACCTTATGTCAAAATCAGGTGTTGGATGTCTTTGACAAAATTATGTTTTTTTTTTTCTGGCATAAGTAAAGTGGCTTAAATTCCTAATTCCCAAAGATTAATAATGTAAGAGTTATTCTAAATAAATAATCATTCAAAATAATTTAAATTGAGCGTTTTAATGCCCTTCAAACGTTAAGGTCCCGTCATTCCCCCCTTCCCCTACGTTACATAACATATATTATAGTATTTACCTATGCATAGGAAGTTGTTCAGAATGAAGTCCTTTCTGACATATTTATTTCAATTTCATCGAAATCAGGAATTCTTCACAAAAGCATTACACTAATTACGTCATTAACCCAGATCAATGAAATCTCATAACACATACATATATGTATTTTTGAATAACAAAAATATGTATTAATTACCACCGAGAAATGGCATGCTAAAGCTTGGGGCATTAATCATTTTTATGCAACCGGATAACACGTTAAGGACATTAGCAGAAGTTTTGGTAAAATACTCATATTCCACGGAAAATATAATTTTTTCGTGGCATTAATGGAAATGCTGGCGAAACCCTAAGGAAATTAATATTTACAAGAAAAAACAAAGAGATGCATAATGGAGCAAAGAAACCAACTGCAGTGGCAGTGTTCTCATTGAAGACACCCGAGATAGATCCAAAAGGTATGGTATTTTTGTCGCGTAGAACACTTCGTTGCTTGGGGTAATCCACTCAGAAAATATCAAGTTTCCTCCTCAATAATTTCTTAAAGCAAACCAAAAGCGTCTACCCCTCCCGAGTGTATTGAGGTTTGCATACTTGATGGAATGTGAAAAATGCACTTTGAACTAAGGAAGTGCATTCTCTTTTACAGTGTATCTCGGTGGACGTAAATTTTTGAATGAATTCACTTGATGTTAAAAATGCAGAAGAACTTTAGTATAAAATGAGGAAATTGCAGCAGCTCCTTATCGCTTCTTTCTTTCCAGAAACGCTTTAAATTGGCAAAGAGAGGTGAAGGTTAGGTGAAGGAATAAGTTTGCCAGCACAATGAAGGCAAAACGCTCAGAAGGCTTTCATGAATTTTAGAATGGTAGGTTTGCGTTAAATTGTTCACTGCCTTCTTTCGTACTGAACACCCTTACCGACGAAAGGCGTCTTTTTCTTTATACTGAAACTGTTGACTACCGTGTTGCGAAGATTGGATGGCCTTTAAAGATTGCAAAATGTTTCCCAAAGTTTTTTGCAACAGCTGGCGTCCCTTTCACCGAATTAAAAACCATTTAAGGAGTTATTATTTAATTAATGATTGGAAATAGAGCAAGTCAGCGAAGTAAAATGCATACAAGGCAGTATAAGTAGCTTTTCACAGCTCTATCTGGTAGCCAATGGTAATGCTGGTGTATAGTAGTGAGCTGAAGGAGCAAGCGGTTATATGGATACCTACACTGAGAAAAAAGTTTAATATCAGTAACGAAAAACTACAGTCACTGCAACGAAAAACTGTATTCAATACGAGCCTACAAAGTGCATTCTAATCGGTACGAAAATATTTCCATTAAATTAAAGGAAGATTTTTTTGTGGTTTTGACGAAAACATATCGAAGAAATTAAAATGCATTTCGTAAAATTTACCAAATGGAGTTAGTGATTGTGTTGTAGTTTTGACGAAAACATATCGAAAATATTATAATGCATTTCGTGATTTTCCAAAAAGAGTTAGTAAATTTTACAAATTGGGTCGAAATTCAACGAAATTTACATGATTAAATAACGTAACTACTCCATTAATTTAAATCAAATAATTCTTAATAGAATATTAATTTTCCAAACTTACCCCGCGAAACTTGTTTACCCGGCGTTTCGAAAAATTACACTTTTTGTGGTCATGCGTAAACAAATTAGCAATATATCGCGCTGTGAGTTCGGAAAACTAATATTCTATTAAGAATTATTTAATTTAAATTAATGCTGTAGTTACGTTATTTAAGCATGTAAAAATTTAAACAGGGAAATAATAAATAAATACCTGATTTTTTCAAAAGCAATAAAAACTCAGGTATGGAACCGCAATATGAGGCGCTTAATTCAATTCATAAATTCCAAATTGATAGTGAAGCTCAAAACCATCGAATTTAACTTATGGGATTTCATTCAGTAGGAAAAGGATCTTTTAAATCAAACAAAGAAATAGTAGATATTCTTCCTTACGTATGTATTTTAGAAATTATATTACATAATCACTCACAATTTCTTAAAAAATATAATTCATTTACATGTGTATATATGTATGTATTACAGACACTTAAAAATACACCTTTTTTCTTATAAATATTTTTCGTGAAGAAATACGATGACAAGTAGTCGGCGGGATGTTAACATCTGTATTTGTTTCAAAGAGAATTCTTCTAAAGTATTTCCTATTTGATAACTTACTTAATGCGTTTCATTTCCAATGATTTTTACATGTTGACAAAAAATATAAATTTTTAAATCCCCTTAAAAACTGAACTGCAACCAATTTTTTTCTTCCTCAAAATGTGTGTGCAATTCTCACATACCAAATATATTCAACATATATAATTTAAAATATATTTAACAAATATATACCCAAATCTTAATTGTGAGCGTCTGCCTCTAAAGGAATTTTCCTTTCCGCCTTACAATTTTTGTTTTTTACAAGCCCTTCTAAACGTAACTTAGACATAACATTATGATACTTATTATATAAAATACCTCCCGGTCTCTTTTTTGGAATATGTACAAAATAAAACTCCTAAATAATTAATTTGAGAGAAAATTTACAAACAAATAATAACAATTGCCTGATTTTCAGTGGGAAAAAATGTTACAATTTCTTGTGCAATTTTTTTTTAAATTTTAAATGTGCTCTTTTACTATCAGTCCTTGTACAATTATTTCGCTCAAGTCCATCCGGTATTTGTTTTCAAGTCGATTATTCATTTTGTGATGTTGTTGTATTAATTGATCTTTCGCGCTTTTAAGGACATCCCTAAAAAGCTGGAAAACTATTTCCATTAAAAGTGTCGCATGAAGTTTGTTTTCCTTTTATTATGTACCTCATCACAAGAAGTTTCTGCATCCGAAAATGCACTGTTTTCCATCCAATGATTTAGGTACTGAAGAGGTCATAGACTCTGTCGATGCCGACGATGATTTTTGAGGAAAATCATTCGACGTTGTAGGAATCTTTGAAGGCATAGGTTCATACTTAAATATGTAGTCGCCCGTATTTAACAAAGAAAGTTGTTTCAATCCAAAGATAGAAAAGTGTTTATAGAGGTACGGACGTATGGACGGACCGGACTGAGCAAATTTAAACAATGTACTCGGAAAGCTTCCGATAGCCTGTTATTCTCGGAAAATACGAGTCGGAAAAGAATTTCGCAATAAATTAATAAGTTGCACCTAACAAAAAAAATACAAATTACTTAGGCAACTATACAATTCCCGCTCGCTCAAATCGCAACTTCCTTTTTTATTACATATTCTGATTCCAAATTTAAAAGTAAAGAACCTTTGTTTAAAAAACATTTTCTTCGAATCAGGCATTTATCGAAAGACATTATCCCCTGGCCTTTCGGCAATGATAGTTATAATGGTAAACAATAAAAAGAGGTGGCCGGGAACTTTCCGAACATTCTGTGTAAGGGTTCCTGGACTATATACGGAACAATTGTATATTAATAAGTGGTACTTGCAAATTTCCCTTGCCACTGTTCCAGATGATGCTGGAAACTAAGGCTTGCACCGTATTTTGTTGCTGGACAAAGCTTTTCCTGGTCAACTGGCTTAACAAGTTTTAAACTTTCAACAGCAGTTATTCCGTGATCTGCAAGAAAGTACAAATGAAAATATCTACTTTATGATTTGCTATTTTTTACCAAGAAATTCTTTTAAGAATGCTGATCCTTGGAGCGCATCAAAATATTTACTAACTCAGCACATTCCTCCAGACAATTCACTGTTTTTACTGCTACTATATTTTCACTTTTCACAATACGTTCAATATTCACAATGTCACCGCCATTCAATAAAATGTCTTTATTATTAACAGTACAGTTGCCTGTATTTTCATTACAATTGTTCTGATCCCTATCTAGTCTTGCAAGCACTCCCGAATAACTTCTTCCATTATTATGTTATTGTGGTAAATAAAAATATACTAAATGTGCGCACTTGACCTCACAATTATAGCCATTACACAATAAATGCGGACTATTCTGTACATGTTTTTTCAGACAATAATATTTAGTTCTGCCAATCCTCAAAACAATGAAAATTTTGTTAAAAAATTGTATTTCAACGAAAGATTACGTTAATTATTCTTATTAGAACAAAAAAATTAAATTCGTTTCAGTAAATCCAAGAACCAATTTCCATTGATTTTTTAATGAATGAATGAGAAGATTTGGCATGTCTAATTATATTTTCGAAGTGACGCTTAAAAGACAACTAAGGGTCCATAATAATTTCAAGATCAAAAAATTTCTCTCCACCAGACAAGCAAGCTCTATCGATCATATAGTCAAATGTGAAATTAAGTGTTTTGCTGCTAAATGTGATGATTTATTTCAGTTCAGGTCCATATGATTTTTTGAACACCACTGCGGGAATATGTTGAGATCCGATAGGGTGAAGAGTAGAGGACCAATGTGGCTACCTTGTGGTACGCCGGAACAACCATCATCAGTTTTAGATACTTGAATCCGAAGAAAACTTCACCTCAAATGAACGGCCAGAGAGATAGGATTCGATCCAACGAGCTAAATGAGAATAAAAACCAACTATATATAATACTTGAATACCTATTCAAGTTTAAAAGTACCTAAGCACTTTATGTGAAAGTTTGTCAAAAGCTTTACTTAAGTCCGTATAAGTCATCTTGATTTCGTTTTTCAAGCTCATTCAAGCAAACGAGTGTAAATTCCACAAGGTAACTAACAGAAGACCTGCCTTTAACAAACCCATGCTATTTGATTGACAATATCGACCGACACTGGAAAGATAAATAAGCACACATTATAGCTTAGGAATAGGTGAGAGCTTTACAATAGGTCGGTAGTTCTCAATCATGTCCTTTCTGCCCTATTTATGAATCGGTACAACAAAAAAAGAGAGATATAGGGTAAATAAATAAGTTGACGGTCCAACAAGAGACAAAGAACATCTACGAAGAACTATCCTGAGTATTTCATCAGGAGAGTCAGAATAATCATCGTCAATATTATTTAAATAATTCAAAAGAGTGTCAGTGTCAAGAGTTATACTACAAGAGTTATTAGGAAGATAGTTAAAAAACCCTGAACCTATGTCAGAGGAATCATCCCAGAAAGCATTGCCGAAACAGTTCCAGAGGGTCGAGCATACATAGATCTATAGTTATTATTATATATATATACAGTGGGTGATCAACTAATTACGATCACCTTGAACATTTTCACGATTTCAACTTTAATTACTTCGGGAATTTACAAAAATTAAGAAATTGAAACTAATAATTTATTCTTATACTACAGTAAATTTAGTGAAAGAGACATTCTGTTCTAATATTTAGTAAAGCTCCCGTTTGCTTTCAGAAGCTCTTTAATCCTATTTGCCATACTTTTAATATTTTTTATCACTAAGTTCTTAAAATCTAAGTTATTTTCCCATACATCTGTAAAGTTTTCTTTTAAAATATGTATATTGGTATTCTGCACTAGGGTTTCTAGATGTGCCCAACAATTTTCTATGGGATTCATGTCCGGTGAATTGCCTGGCCAAGGTAAAGCCATGATTTCCTCCTCGTCAAAAAAACTTCTAATGAATACCGCTGTATGGCAAGGTGTCTCGTCTTGCATGAACGTGTATTCTGATCTTCCGAGGTGTAAGGAGTCTATAAATGGTATAACTTCATCCTGTAAAAAGGTTTTATACTGATTCTGCCGAAGATTCCCTTCTACAAAATGCAATGGTCCTGGTCCTTCGGATGTTATACAACCCCATATCATCACTGAGGGGGGAAGTTTCACCCTTGTTACCACGCATGCTTGATTGTATATTTCTTGAGGTCGTCTTCTGACAAATTGTGTTGATTCCGTCAAGGCATCTCGACGACACTCCTCGCTAAAGATAACCTGTGAACATTTAAAAAAATCGTACTACCAAAAAGTTAAATATTAAGCAAACTGTTAGTATGAACAAATTTTATTTTTTTATTTACCTTATCGCAATCACTTTCCGCATAGTTCTTATGAAGTTTCGCCCAAATTAACCTTTTCTTCTTCATCGCTTCGGTTATTCTTGGCCTTTTAGCGGGACTTCTACATTTTATATTCGCTTCGTAAAGTCTTCTTCGTACTTAAACTGCAGATAAAGTGATTCCCGCTTCTCGTATTGCTGTATTTAACGCTCTAATGGGTGCATTACGATGTTGTAGAGCGGTACTAATAATTTGTCTGTCCATGCTGTCTTCCGTTTTCCACGGCAGTTTTGCGTTTATTTGTCCTAATTCCAGATTCTTTGCAATTTTCGCTACTGTTCCGTAAGAAATACACTCTTTTCGGGCAATTTCGCGATAGGAATAAATATTTTGTTGCAACTTTTTTTAAATTACTAATGTGTTTTGCACGACCCATTATTAGCACTTTTCAAAAAATCTCTTAATTTAAACTTTAAGATGGTAAGCGTCTAATTTAATCACTTTAAATTTTTTTTTAACAGAACTTTACTTGAACTTATCCACGAGCAATCTCAAAATAGATTTGTTCAGAATATCTCTGTATATTTATCTTATTTAAGGTGACCTTCTCCTAACTGAATTAAAAAAAAAGCAAAAGTTTGGGATTCTGTAACGGTCTCTTTTTTTTATTTTTAAATACCCTTGAGTATGCATATTTAGCAGTAGGCCTGATAATCGCACTCTGCATAGCGGGGGGGACGATATGAACAATATCCTGATTTATAAGATTTCCTTTAATCCGCCGAAAATGTTAATTGCCCATCTACGCCTCTGTGCTAGGCAAAGTAAATTGAAAGCTCTTCCTTCTATGCTTGGGCTCGCTTCGCTCAGGGCCGCGGTCGATGACCGAAGGATCGACGGCTGCAGCTGACCTAGTGCGTGTCGTCATTACTCTTATCTCTGAGAGATCTGGTGATTTGCTGGGCGCTGTACCGATCTGTGGATAAGCATCGATCTCTTTGCCAGTGACCGTGGTCCGGTTCGGACCGAGCCAAAAGTGCTTTGCAAGTACACTTTCAAGTGCGTGAACATACAATCAGTGCACATAAATTTTTTTCCTGGTTATTGGATCTTGGTGAATAATTACCAAAAGGTGGGAAATATGTGAAGTAAAAAGGTGTTACGAAACGAGCTAATTTTTTTTTTATCGCCCATTAGGTAAATTTATACCACATCAAGTGGGGAAGCAGGGTAACGGCACCCTCCCCCCCCGTTACATTTTTTTTTTGGTTTCACCTATACGAGGCCGTGGCTTCGCTGGTGTTTGCGACCGATCTATCCGGACCTCTGGCCACGGAATTCCGCCTTCCAAGAGGAGAATCCCAGAAGAAACGGAAAGGGAAAAATCATCCAGGACCTGTACAAAGGATTTCGTAAATCCCCGCTTCTCCGGACTCCGCCCACGAGCCCAGTCATCCGTTTAGCCCTGGAACTGGAATCGCTTGACCACGTGGTGCTTCATTGCAGTGGCCGTTCCCTAACCTGTTTTTTTTTTTTTTTACAATTTTAATCCGAAAACGCCACCTCTTCGGGTTATTGCTCACCTATCCGTCGGACCTATGTTATACGTCCTTGGAAGGGCAAGGAAAGGAATTATATCAAATAGTGCAAGAGTAATTTTTTTCTATATGAAATTCCATAGAGAATCTGAAGTGATTTTTCTTTTTTGTATTGTTTAAGTTATATTCTTTACTTCCCGGGAATTTGTAGTGTAGTTTACAAGTCGTGTAGAACATTTGCCTCATTGTTAAACGGGTGTTTAGCCAGCCTGAGGTCTGCGTAATTTACGGCACTGTGGCCAAATTGAATTTAGCCTTTCTTTTTTTTTGCTTTTTGGGAAAGGAAAGAAGGGAAGAAACAAAAAAAAAAACAATATTCCTTTTCAGCACATAGACACCGTGGTCGAAGCTTCAACCAGGGAGTGGATTATACACAAGTAAGTGAAAGAAAAAAAAAACAATATCCCACATATATATTTTTTTGTTTTCTCTTTTTCCTCAAAATTTCTCCTGAAATATTTTGAATATATATACATCTGATATCGTATCTTGCTTGGTGAATTCATCCTGGTCCTATTGCCGCGAATTTGGAAAAAAAAAAAAAAAAAATTTTTTTATTAAGTAAATTTTACATTATTTCAAAGTAGGTCTACCTACATATACCTACCTTAGTTTAGACTGTTGGGGAAGCACTCGTTCAGCTAGATTTGCTCGGAGTATTTGAATTTTGCTGAAATTGAATTGAATTGAAAAAAAAATAAAAAAAAAAATATGTTAAACTTAAAGTAACTTTACATAATTGATTTTTTTTTTGTTAAATATACATACAGGTTAGAGTACAATTTGATCCTTTTGTCCTTTTGCGGTAACACCAACACCCACTATACTTATACACTTGTATTAAATTAGACGATTTTCTCCCGGTAACAATGAATTGTTAGGAACCTATTTAAATTTTAAACTCGTTAGCCATAGATAAATACGAAAATGAAGAAATAAACTCAAATATAGTACCAAAAACCAAAAACAAATTGTTGACAGTTTATTATTAATTTTTTTCTTCCTGTTGATTGGTCATGTGTGACCTAATGGCTGAGTAAGCGGATTTAGTTTTGGCAATGGGCGGATACAGCGCGACGTGAGGAGGGCACGGCAACGAAAAATGGGAGACGTTGGGTTCTACGCTTTTCTTTTCTTTTTATTTTTCTTTTCTCTGCATACCTTACATACCTTACTCCAGCACCCTTGAAGTAGAATGCCTAGCTAGGCAAAGAACCCCCCCAACCCTGAGCTCGAGCCGAACGAAAATAGTGCTGGTCCTAGCTCCTTCAAGCATTCTTCTTCTACCTGCCAGACTAGGCTTCGGCTAACCCTGGTAGGTGCAGTAACGTGTTTTGGCACGTTACACAAATGGCGCCCAAACTATAAGGCAGTGAGCTTTTTATGAGCTCATTAATTTCCCCTTCCCCCCTTTAACTTTAAATGATTCTGTTTTTTTTTCTTCTCCTTTTTTTTGCGGCTTCTCCGATCTAGTAATCGAGATTAAGCCTGATCTTCTCGTCGGCTCCTTTCCCGTTTGTTAGAGATTGACGGACAGTTTACTCGCAATTTTCGCAACGGTAATGGAGCTGCAATAACGAAGGTCATTCTACATGTTTTCTATACGTGGGCTCTATTAGTCCTCTCTCCATCCGCGGATTGTAGTAGACGTGGGTAGCATTAAACTCTCTCCTGCACTTCCGGTGGAGATGGACGGGCTACGTATCGAGTCCAAGTTATTAGAAATTATGTCCTATCGATCTAATATTTGTTTTTTTTTTTTTTTTGTTTTTTCGTCTCTCTTCAAATTAATCTTTGGTATATGTAATGCTTTTATTTTTTTTTTTATTCTCACGAAACTTCCAATGCCGGTTGTGATCCTCCGTCGTACTTAAGCCGTCCATAGCCAAAACTTACCTCAGCCTATTGTTGAGTTTAACAAGAAAACTTTAATTTATTTCTTTCTAATTTGAGTATTATTTTTTTTTATTTTTTTTTTTTTCCTCTAACTGCCGGTAATCTGTTAGACATGGATCCGAAATTCCTCACCGAAGAGGAAAGATTAATTGAATTTAAAATTCGCGACCTTGATCCTGCCTTGTCGGATCTTGATAATTTGAGGGAGAGACTAGGGGTTGAAACCCTTTTCCCTAATAAAAAACCAAATAAAACACACGATCCAAAGCAACCAGCAAGAGAACTAGAGGCCTGCACTGCAAAAGTACGCTGGCTGGTGAGCCAAGTTAGTTCCGAGGCTGAGTGGTCCTTTGAGCAATACCAGTCCATTAAGGCAGGGCTGTTCCATTATACCGGCCGCCTTCTAAGATTAATCGCTTCATCACCAACCTATACTGAAAAGGCACAGCAAGAATGTGACCAGCTCGAAAAAGCTGTGACATTATTTGTCCAAATTCAACCCCCTAAACCTCCACATAATAAATCAGACCTTACTGCTACTTCAGAAGCCACGCAAGCCTCGTTGAGTTCTCCATCTCAGCAGCAAACTTCAACTGCTAACACGGGATTTCTTTCACCGACGGTCCCCCCTCCCCTTGAATCTTTTAAATGGCAGCCTAAAACACCAAAATGGCACATCTCCTTTAGTGGTACCGGTGAACATACTGATGTTACGGATTTCGTATTCAGGTTGGAAACGTTAGCCTCGAATGACCTTTTTCCCAGGGATCGATTGATTAACGTAGTTCCTAACTTTTTGACGGGTACGGCTGAAGCCTGGTATTGGGTTCATCGCCGCAAAAATCCAGATTCTTCCTGGACGGAATTTAAATCAGCCCTGATAGGTCGATTCGGGAGTTATATCTCTGAAAGGGAAATACGAAGGGCGATTGAATCGCGGAAACAGGGCCCCAAGGAATCCTTCAACAATTATCTCCTGGAAGTTGAACGACTCAACGGTCGACTCAGTCGTCCGTTCATGGAAAACGAACTCCTAGAGATTCTCCGGGACAATATGGACCCGGCGTTGCAAAGCGCGACCGTTATGTCCCAATTCCATACGACCGAAATGCTTCGTCTTGCTTGTCAACGATTAGAAAAGTTGTGGAGCCTGTCTGGTCACGACCCCAGACAATTTACGACCTTTTCTCGGCCGAAGAATCCAATTATTCACGCTATCGAACCTGATTCTCTGCAATCGGAGTGTGCACCGGAAAATCTCGCCTCAGACGTTGCTGCCTTTGACAGAGAAGCTTCTACAAGCAAAAAGCCAAATCAGTTGATGATTTGCTGGAACTGTCGCGATATCGGGCACCGATACCAAGACTGCCCACGGGGCTACTTGGGGGTATTCTGCTACGGCTGCGGACGTGCCGGTTTTATCAAACCGAATTGTCCAACCTGCTTGGGACAATCGGAAAACCAGCGGCCGAGCGCGACAAAAATTGGGGCTCCGCGTTCGGGTTCCGGTCAGAGGCGCCCCACAATCTCGTCAGAAGAAGCTGCGACCAATACCGAACCACTCCTGCACCGCTAGGGGCGTCAGAATGCTTCTCCCCATCTGAAAAGTCGATTGTTTCTTCAACTTCCCCGGCCAAGACCTCTTCCGAGACACAGACTAGCCATCTTTCAAACCCGATTCTGTCCAACCCACTGCGCAAAAGAACTCAGCGGGCTCTACAATATTTCCGTTGGAGGAAATTAATACGCAAATCCTGCCTTTCTAGCATCGTTTATGAAACCGGGGATCCACGACCACATGCCTTAGTCAATATCGCGGGCAAAGAATTAAGGGGATTGCTGGACAGTGGCGCCACTATTAGCGTCCTTGGAAGCAATTCCTTGACCTTCCTACGTGAATGCGGTATTACCTTAAAGCCTCTCAAGTCTTTTATCCGCACCGCTGACGGTTCAAAAAACCCGATTGTCGGCCATGTCGATGTTCCGGTAAAATACGGCGAACGCACGAAGACGATTAAGCTGCACATCGTTCCTAGTTTAAAACAAGAGCTTTATTTAGGCATCGATTTTTGGTCAGCTTTTGGTCTTGTTCCCAAAGTTATCAGCTCCCTGGACCCCCATACTAGTGATGGCAGCATTAACGCAGCCCACGAACTCCGGGAAGATGAACGAATTCGCTTGGAGGAAGTCAAATTATTGTTTCCCTCTTCTGGCCTGGGGCGTACCAAAATCCTTGTACACCGGATTGATGTAGGCCAAAGTTTACCGATTAAGCAGCGACACTTCCCTGTGTCCCCGGCTGTCCAAGAGCTGCTTTATTCCGAATTAGATCGGATGCTGGAACTGGACGTTATCGAGGAAAGTCAGAGCTCCTGGAGCTCCCCGATCGTTTTGGTTCGAAAATCGAACGGTAAGGCTCGATTATGCTTAGACTCTCGAAAACTCAACTCAGTCACAAAAAAAGATGCATATCCCTTGCCACTGATAGACGGGCTATTAGGCCGTTTGAGTGAGACCCGGTTCATTAGTAGCCTCGATCTCAAAGATGCTTTTTGGCAAATCCCGCTTGCGGAAGATGCTAAAGAAAAAACTGCCTTCACCGTGCCTGGTAGGCCGCTGTACCAGTTCAAAGTCATGCCCTTTGGGCTTTGTAATGCGCCTCAAACAATGTGTCGCCTTATGGACAAAGTCATACCCCACCAACTGCATGACCGGGTATTTGTGTACTTAGACGATTTACTAATTACCTCGGTTACCTTTGAAGAACACCTATGTCTTTTGCGTAAAGTAGCGAAACTACTTACAGAGGCAAATTTGACGATTAATGTCGAGAAGAGTAAATTTGTCTTGAAGCGCATTAAATATCTCGGTTATGTTGTTGGTGAGGGTGGGCTTCGGACCGATCCGGAAAAAGTATCCGCCATAATGGACTTTCCAACGCCCACCACCGTGCGCCAGACAAGGAGGTTGTTGGGCATGGCCGGGTGGTATCGACGTTTTATCCCCAGCTATTCCTGTGTGACTGCCCCTATTAGCGATCTCTTAAAGAAGAGTTCAAAGTTTGTATGGACTCCCGAAGCCGCAAGGGCACTCAATGAGCTTAAATCACGGTTATCTTCCGCTCCCGTGCTGGCAAACCCGGACTATTCAAAACCCTTCTTCATTCGCTGCGATGCCAGCAAACAAGGGGTAGGAGGTGTACTATTTCAAACCACGTCTGAGGGAGATGAGAAGCCGGTGGCGTTCATGTCCCAAAAACTTAATGCTGCCCAAAGGAACTACTCCATAACAGAGCTTGAGTGTCTGGCGGCAGTCCTGAGTGTTAAGAAATTCCGGGCCTACATTGAGGGGTTTGAGTTTACAATCCTCACTGACCACCAAAGCCTGCAATGGCTTATGACCCAGAAGGACCTCACGGGAAGGTTAGCACGTTGGAGTCTAAAATTGCAACCCTTTCCCTTTAAAATCGAGCATGTGAAGGGAACCTCAAACGTAGTACCAGACGCGCTCTCCCGAGCATTTGAAGAAACTCCCGAGGAGACGGTCTCAGAAATCAACAAATTTACTTATAGTCTGGACTTCGAGCCTAAAGACTTTCTCGATCCTAAGTATCTCGAGTGGAAGGATCTTCTTAAAAATAACCCCGAAAATTTCCCCAACATGAAGGTGGTTGAGCCTTATCTATTTATTCGCATCGAGTCCCGCGAAATACCTGAGCTTTCGGATGTACCTTCTTGGAAGCTATGTATCCCAGCCCCTTTGACGGTTGATCTTATCCGTAAGGAACACGAATCCTCGACTGCCGCTCATGGAGGTATTCGGAAAACTCTTGAACGTCTTCGCCGGTACTTCTTTTGGCCGAGAATGCGCCAGCAGGTGCGGGAATACGTCTTAAACTGCGATGTATGTAAACAAACCAAGCCCCCGAACACGTCTCAGCGAGCTTTGATGGGTAAACCGTTCGAAGTTCTTCGGCCATGGCAGCGCATATTCCTCGATTACATTGGGCCACTTCCGCGTTCGAAAAAAGGAAATACCGTGATTCTAGTTGTAGTGGATCAATTTTCCAAATTTCCGCTAATAAAAGCTTTCCCGAGCGCCAAAACTCGAAGCCTCATACCATATCTCGAGGAAATGGTTTTTCACCAATATGGCGTGCCGGAGTTGATCCATTCCGACAATGGTCCCCAATTCATTTCGGCTGATTTTAAAAAGCTCATGCAGCGCTATGATATTAATCACACCCGCACGGCAGTTTATTCGCCTCAGTCAAATGCGTCGGAAAGGGTTAACAGATCTATCATCGCCGCGATTCGCGCCTATGCCAGCTCCGACCACCGTAAGTGGGACGAGCAGCTGAGCGACGTAGCCTGCGCATTACGAAACTCCTTCCATGAGTCTATCCGGAGCACCCCGTATTACATGTTATACGGCTATCATATGATACTGCACGGGGGCACATACTCTTTGCTTCGAAATCTCGACGCTTTGACTGAAGGCGACGTCGAGACTCTTCCAGCTAACTTTAAGATGCCTCTCATTCACGAGTCCGTCAAACAACACTTACAAGAAGCCTATGCGAAGAATGAGCACACCTATAACTTACGAGCCAGGCCCAAAAGCTTTGAGGTGGGTCAGATAGTCTTTATTCGCAATCACGTCCTTAGTAAGGCCGTAAATAAGTTTTCCGCAAAACTCGCCGACAAGTATACCAAAGGCAAGATAAGTCGCAAAATCGGATCTGTAAACTATGGCATCGAAGACCCCGGTGGGAAGTTTTTGGGAGTCTTCCACGCTAATGATATCAGGAGTTAAGCTCTGCGGTCAGTCTATTTAACATTTCCAATTTTTCTCCCTCTCCTTCATTGTCCATGGACTGACCCAATTGTAATCTCGCCCGGCTAGCTCAGTCGGTAGAGCATGAGACTCTCAATCTCAGGGTCATGAGGCGTCCTCACGTTGGGCTATGTGGACCCGCAACACCCAAATTTATTTTTTTTTTCTTTGTCTTCAGCATGAGTTCCCCTCAATTTGAGCATAACTCAAGCTGTGTTGTAACGGTCTCTTTTTTTTATTTTTAAATACCCTTGAGTATGCATATTTAGCAGTAGGCCTGATAATCGCACTCTGCATAGCGGGGGGGACGATATGAACAATATCCTGATTTATAAGATTTCCTTTAATCCGCCGAAAATGTTAATTGCCCATCTACGCCTCTGTGCTAGGCAAAGTAAATTGAAAGCTCTCCCTTCTATGCTTGGGCTCGCTTCGCTCAGGGCCGCGGTCGATGACCGAAGGATCGACGGCTGCAGCTGACCTAGTGCGTGTCGTCATTACTCTTATCTCTGAGAGATCTGATGATTTGCTGGGCGCTGTACCGATCTGTGGATAAGCATCGATCGGCATCGATCTCTTTGCCAGTGACCGTGGTCCGGTTCGGACCGAGCCAAAAGTGCTTTGCAAGTACACTTTCAAGTGCGTGAACATACAATCAGTGCACATAAATTTTTTTCCTGGTTATTGGATCTTGGTGAATAATTACCAAAAGGTGGGAAATATGTGAAGTAAAAAGGTGTTACGAAACGAGCTAATTTTTTTTTTATCGCCCATTAGGTAAATTTATACCACATCAAGTGGGGAAGCAGGGTAACGGCACCCTCCCCCCCCGTTACATTTTTTTTTTGGTTTCACCTATACGAGGCCGTGGCTTCGCTGGTGTTTGCGACCGATCTATCCGGACCTCTGGCCACGGAATTCCGCCTTCCAAGAGGAGAATCCCAGAAGAAACGGAAAGGGAAAAATCATCCAGGACCTGTACAAAGGATTTCGTAAATCCCCGCTTCTCCGGACTCCGCCCACGAGCCCAGTCATCCGTTTAGCCCTGGAACTGGAATCGCTTGACCACGTGGTGCTTCATTGCAGTGGCCGTTCCCTAACCTGGTTTTTTTTTTTTTTACAATTTTAATCCGAAAACGCCACCTCTTCGGGTTATTGCTCACCTATCCGTCGGACCTATGTTATACGTCCTTGGAAGGGCAAGGAAAGGAATTATATCAAATAGTGCAAGAGTAATTTTTTTCTATATGAAATTCCATAGAGAATCTGAAGTGATTTTTCTTTTTTGTATTGTTTAAGTTATATTCTTTACTTCCCGGGAATTTGTAGTGTGGTTTACAAGTCGTGTAGAACATTTGCCTCATTGTTAAACGGGTGTTTAGCCAGCCTGAGGTCTGCGTAATTTACGGCACTGTGGCCAAATTGAATTTAGCCTTTCTTTTTTTTTGCTTTTTGGGAAAGGAAAGAAGGGAAGAAACAAAAAAAAAAAAACAATATTCCTTTTCAGCACATAGACACCGTGGTCGAAGCTTCAACCAGGGGTGGATTATACACAAGTAAGTGAAAGAAAAAAAAAACAATATCCCACATATATATTTTTTTGTTTTCTCTTTTTCCTCAAAATTTCTCCTGAAATATTTTGAATATATATACATCTGATATCGTATCTTGCTTGGTGAATTCATCCTGGTCCTATTGCCGCGAATTTGAAAAAAAAAAAAAAAAAAAATTTTTTTATTAAGTAAATTTTACATTATTTCAAAGTAGGTCTACCTACATATACCTACCTTAGTTTAGACTGTTGGGGAAGCACTCGTTCAGCTAGATTTGCTCGGAGTATTTGAATTTTGCTGAAATTGAATTGAATTGAAAAAAAAATAAAAAAAAAAAATATGTTAAACTTAAAGTAACTTTACATAATTGATTTTTTTTTTGTTAAATATACATACAGGTTAGAGTACAATTTGATCCTTTTGTCCTTTTGCGGTAACACCAACACCCACTATACTTATACACTTGTATTAAATTAGACGATTTTCTCCCGGTAACAATGAATTGTTAGGAACCTATTTAGATTTTAAACTCGTTAGCCATATATAAATACGAAAATGAAGAAATAAACTCAAATATAGTACCAAAACCCAAAAACAAATTGTGGACAGTTTATTATTAATTTTTTTCTTCCTGTTGATTGGTCATGTGTGACCTAATGGCTGAGTAAGCGGATTTAGTTTTGGCAATGGGCGGATACAGCGCGACGTGAGGAGGGCACGGCAACGAAAAATGGGAGACGTTGGGTTCTACGCTTTTCTTTTCTTTTTATTTTTCTTTTCTCTGCATACCTTACATACCTTACTCCAGCACCCTTGAAGTAGAATGCCTAGCTAGGCAAAGAACCCCCCCAACCCTGAGCTCGAGCCGAACGAAAATAGTGCTGGTCCTAGCTCCTTCAAGCATTCTTCTTCTACCTGCCAGACTAGGCTTCGGCTAACCCTGGTAGGTGCAGTAACGTGTTTTGGCACGTTACAATTCTTTCACAAGAAAACAAAACAACATATGACCTTGAATCTTTTTTTATTTGGATGTCTTTAACAAAAACTAGAAATCGTTTTTTTATTTTTCGATCACCCGACGGTGAAAAATCGGCTTTTTTCCGTAATTCCGTGATTGCGGCTCGTCATATCATTTAAAACAAAAAATGAAAAAACAACTGCATTTAGACATAAAAATCTATAGATCTAACTAGGATCTAACCAATCGGTCGATTAGAAAAAAAATGGCAGCAATTTGAAGTCGAAAATCGAAAATTTTTCGAAAATTTTTTTACATAAAGTGCTGTTAAAATAAAACTACTTGGTTTTTGTCTTATATCCTAGTTAGATTTGTGCACAATTGAATTCTGAACAAAATGAACCAAGGTTTATGGAAATCGGTGGAGCGGTTCAAGAGATATCGTGGAATTACGATTGAACAAATGAAGTCGAGAAAAATGCGTTTGATTTTACATCGACTTCACCGGCTGAAAGTGCCGTGTGCCGGTTTCCACGGAATTTTTTTTTTGAGTTTTTGATGTAAAATTTTTTGAGTTTTTGGCATTTTCTCGAAAGTTCTAGAGAAAGACTATCGATACGTTCAAGTGGCGACGTAAAATATAACTGAATTGAATTTCTTCCGGCGGCGGCGGCGTCCCAAACAGCGTGCTCGGGCGACAGCTGCGTCACCGCTTTTTCTCTCAAAATATATAGCACTATAACTCGAAAACCATATTTTTTTTTTTCGTAAAATTATAGGACGTGATTCTAGACATATTAAGGAACATTTTTCCTAAAAAAAAAAATCGATGTTTTTTTTACCCCAGTTAGGAGAAGGTCACCTTGTAGGCGGTATTTCTACCTAAGAAAGTAATTTAGGTGGGATGGGCCTACCTCTTCTTTCTTCGAAAATAGGAGTTTCTACCTGTTGACAAGTCATTAAGGAATATGTGTTTTACCTTCAGAAGTTACCCGGAACCCATTCCAACGAAGTTAACAACTAATTATACTATATTTGCACCATAAAGCAATTACTTTTAATATTTTCTAGAAAATATGTTAGAGATCGTAATTCGTTGTTCACCCACTGTATATGTGTACATAACTTGTATTTTTTAGATTCGCGTAGCTACCCGAAGCGGAAACCCTTCAGTCTGTCTGAGTCATCTAGCTCCAAACCAAAACAAGCACAAAATTTAAATTCACACGGTAATGTCTTGCTTTCCAAAAATCGCTGACCAGTACATTATGCAATGATACCCGAATGACAGCTCATATCTTGTAGATAAACGATAAACAATGTATGAAACATGAAAATTTGTTTGCATTGAAAATGTTTGTGACGTCTTTCCTCCTACTGGTAAAATTTATCATGTGAGTATTTAAACGTATGCTTGATGTTTCAGCTCCCTCCACCACAAATTTAGTGATGGCTATTGGTTAAGATTATGCCACGGAATCTGCGACTTTTATTTGTATCAAATACATAAACTAAAAAATGAAAGCGTTCACATTGTGGCGGCTTAGCAGGAGCCTTATTAAATTCCCCACATTTTAAATAACAAAAAGTAAACCATAAAGGCTATTTAAGTTAATTGCTCAAAAAACATATTTTCAAGGTGAAAAGCCACTTGAATATTTTGCCGTCTAGAAAAGCACTCTATTTATCCGAGTACGCACAGACGAAAACAGCGCACAAATTGCTTTCTTTTTACAATCTTTTTTTCCGTTTTTTCAGTAATCGCCATCAAGGAAGCCAGTCAACGAAAAGCACAGTGACAACAAAAAATCTTCCGGGCAATTCTTGCGGTACGCTAGTTATCCTCGTTCTCTGCCGGGAAAATGTCCTCGCAGAGCAAGTGGAAAATTTATTTCACTTAACCTCGGTAATTATTTTGCTAGCTAGGCCTTACATTTTCTACTTAATCCTCATACAGTTGGAAGGGATAAGTAACCATAGAAATTTTCTGCTAATTGGCCTATTTCCTGGTTTCCTTAACGAATTGTGAACGATTTTTGGCATTTTAGATGCCTTTTGGTTAAGTGTTGAATTTAACGACTTTCATCTCCTTAGCTGTTTACAAAAAGAACTAAAATCAAGGGGATTCATTGATAATAATTGAAGCAGGTCGAAGAAGAAGTTGTTCTAAATACATATGTAATTCACGCCTCTTTTCGAAACTGGCCAGTCTCAGCACGTTGTGCTTGCGTCTATCTAAGTCAACAGATTAAAAGGGTCCGTCGAAGGCAGGCCACCAAAAAAAAAATTTTAAGAACTGGTGGTGCACACATTCGTGTTACCTCAGAAAGATGGTAGAGCAATCAGACCGGCCAAGCATATTTGAGAAAAGATCTTACCAATGCACAATAGATTGATTGCAAATAATGGGATCACAAAAGCCAATGCCGCATTACTATTAAAACAACAGAAGCAATATGATCTGTGCAAATCAGTTGGGAATTGAAGATAACGCCCAAATCCTTGTTATTTATCAAGTTTTGTCAATTAACCTCGTAGACGAAAGACAACCGATTTTTAGCCAACGAAAAAAAAGAGGAGGTTCTCAACTCGACGCGTATGTTCTTTTATGTATGATCACGCATGACTTCTTACGGAGTAGTCCGATTTTGAAGGTTCTATTTTTATTGGATAGGTTATACCTCACAGTTAGTGCCATTTAAATTTGAAGAAAATATTCCACCTCAAAGAAAGGGTGTGGGGTGGGATGCATCTTATGCGATGAATTCGCCGATTGTGAACCGATTTTAATGATTCTTTTTTTTATTGAATGGGCTATATCTAGAGGGTAGTCGCACTTAAATTTGAAGAAAACATGCCACCCCTTAAAGGGGGTGGAGTGTACAAAGAATTGGGGGGGGGGGGGGGGTATATATTACGCGTTGTCTCCGCCGATTGCGAACCGATTTTAATGATTGTTTATTTTATTGAATAGGCTATACCTCGACGGTGGTCCCCTTTAAATTGGAATAAATTATTTTATCCCTAAGAGGCGAAATTTAGGGGATGAATGACTGTGAACGACGCCAGCCCGTTCGATTTGTCCACTCCACCAAGTTCGTCCCTCGCTTCGCGCAAGCTACTCGACACAGCACTGCGCGTAAGCGTATCATACGGTTTGGCACCGACTACAAAAATAATTATTTTAAACTTTTTAGTGCTTTAGTTTATATTTATGACGTCGGTTTTTTTTTTTTTAAGTTTTTTTATTCCTAGGGAACCACATAACCGAGTCTAGATATAATTAACATAACAGTAAGTAATTTCTATGACATCAATTATTATTGAAGGAATTTAATTAATCACAGTCGATGGAGTTATTAAAAACGCAGAACAAATTTAAAAAAATTAATAAATAAAAGCGTTATTGCCCCAACTCATTTAACTACACCGGAAAATAATAATAGTATAATGAAGACATAGAGCGATTATTTTCGTTGTTCGAATTCAGCCGCACTAGCACTAAAATCTTATTTCTGCACAAAAATATTACCAAAATGGTGATAATAATGCGTAGAGCGTTTGAATTCAAACGTACTAAACACTCAAGTAGCACTTGTTTATCTGTCCAAAATGAAGCGTTATACATACCACACTAAAGTGTCATTATTTCCAAAAATCATATGAAACTGTGGAGTAATGACCAGGGAATAGTATTGAATTGGCATAGATTTATGAGATACAATTCATTTCCATGCCAACTCTTTCTGAATAAAGTGAAGTGCAGCTCATTTGAACTAAAATTACTGAGAAAGGTTTTTAGAGCAATTGCAGTCCAAAGTGTTAGTGAAAATTACTAGGGCGGGTTGAATTCGAAAGCGGCCTTAAAAGAAATATTTAAATGCTATACGTTTTACAAATATTAAAAGTAAGCAAAAGAATATGTTAGATTTATCAGTAGGAGTGTTTAATAATAATACTATAACCATGTGTAGGTTGTTCATTAGGCGAAAAATATTTTTCATGTAACGAAAATAAAACTATTCCTTTAAGTTTATAGATAGCTGTTCTCCATTCGTTTTATAAGTTTTTAAATATTTATTTTAATTCAGTCCTCCCTGGCCGTAGTTCTTTGTATAGAATTGGATTCCAGTGAAGGACTTGAAATCAAGCCACAATGAACAGTTATACTCCTTTATTGCTTCCGCAATTAATAAAAATAATAATAATTTATTTCCACAGTACAGAAGACTATAAAATTTTATAAAATACTACAGATGATATGATAACTTCATTTAAAGTAAAATAGATTCATTAGCACTTTCAGGCATAATTATTAAGTAATTCAAGGTATTGAAATCGTACAATTGAAATTATTAAAGTATATGTAAAAAAATTACAAGGGATTAAAGCAAACAAAGATATAGAAAAGAAAATATGAGATAAGAGAAAAAAGCACGAAAAGCATAATACGAAAAAGAAAATGAGAAAATGACATATGCAAGTTACTATCACGAATTCTGCTCTTAGATAAGTCTATGGGAGGCACTTATGGGCCTTACTGTTTGTACAGTTTTAGGGAGAGAATTCAGCTTGCATACAGCCTGAATAAGGAACAAGAATGTTTAGACGTCTACCCAATTGAAAAAATTCCAACTTCTCATAAAGATAGGCAGGCTTTCTTTCATTCAATAATTGTGTTGTACTATAGGGTCTTTTAATAAGGACGCTCAACTTTTAAATATAAATAAAACAAATTTTGTGTGAGATATACACTCCATTTTTTTTATTGGAAAAAATATTTTATGGCGTTAAGTATGGCATATAAGGACGTTCAAATGTCCGCCGCGGCTTTCTTGGTGGCACATATTCGGGAGGTCCAATTTTTGATGACTTTCTCGCATAAATTTGGCTGAATTTGCTAGATGGCGTTCGTTATGTTGACTTTGAGGGCATTAATTGTTTGCGGTTTATTATTATAGCCCCAAAAGAAGAAGTCTAAAGACGTTAAATCGCACGATATCGGTGACTTGACGTCGCTCTCAAATCGCTTGTGCAGAATGTAATAATAAAATATTCTTTCTAATAAAGTATTACTGGAGTGGACATGTCACACACAACTTGGATTATTCACATTTAAAAGTCGAGGGTCTTTATTGAAAGACCCTACAATATATTTTCCGTGAATGTATTTGCATTATTCAATTAAACTATAATTGTAGCGAATTCAATCAGAATAAAACAAACTTGTATTCTGGACAATGGCGTTTTCAATATTTTACGTTTTGATTTCAATAACCATATTTGAGTGTGTATAGTGATACATAATTATGCATTGCTTTCTTTGAACGTTTTTTCATTAGTTCGTGTTAATATTTCATCTGTTTGCAGAGCTTATTCGCATACTCATGATGCTGATGTCGTGTCGCCCTTATGTTTTCTCAAAGGTTTTGTCTGCAAAACGAAATTTCCGTTCTCTAAAGGCGCTGTTCGCATGCTTAACTTCCGCGTTCTTGATATTTATCACAGTGTCGTTATGCATGACTCCCATTGTTTTTATTAAAATGTGAAGCATTTCCCCGGAACTCCTTTTCAAAGGTTCAGACAGATGGGGTTTATTGCTTCTCAATGTTTTCCAATCGAAAGACTATAAAATAGCGAGACAATATGTCGTGGATGAAAAGAAGTATTTAATTTTTTTATTGAATATCGCATACTGATTCTCGTTGAAAGATTTTTGAAAATAAATAAAATAATTTAGAATGCTTCTTTCTTTTCTGTTACAAAGTAAAATCGAACTCTCAAATGCAACGGGAATACGAATTGGATAGGAGTCGATGCATACACTGTTAAAATATTAATAGATTCCCCAGGTGCATATTGAATGTCTGTGAAACTGCCAAATAAACCTTCCGGCGGACTGCCATAAGACCAATTCGCTGCTGGAAAGCCCATCCGTTTTATGAAATTTGCAGATAGATACTCAGGATCAATATTTTTGCCTTCGGACATATAAAAATTTATTTACTGAGCCTTAAACGAGCAGCTAGGAGACAAATTCAAGCCCCTGGTCTCCTCCCCTTTGTGTGTTTGTGCGCACTTTTGTTCTGGTGTCAACACAACTATGTAGAAAGTAGTTCACGTTGCCAGCAGCACAAGCCCAGTCCTTTCTATGTTGACAAAGGCCTTTTTCTCTTGTTAGTATAGCTAGCACATTAATCTTTTTTACAGAAGTTCCGTTTTGTCAGGGTTGCTGGTTGCTGATGCCTCCGGTAAGATTATATGCTGACTTAACATAGCACAAATTCAATGTATCTCAATCAATATAATGCCCCCGGCGATTTTCAGAAATTTATTCTCTGTGTATTCTGCAGACATTCGAAAATATGACTTTTGACCAGCACGTGTTAACTTTAATGGGGGCTCATCTTTTCTGGGGGCGAAATACTAGAAAGCTACGCTATCGGATGCTGGAAATGGCAGGAAAATTGTTGACATAATGATGAGAAAAAACAGGTGTTTGACACGAAAGGGAATTGAGCTGACATAAAATTATTTTCCAACAATTTTGTTGTTGTTATATTTGATAAAGACAATTCTCGGCTTTCCTTGAAATGCTATTAAGTATGTAAGTATATAAAAATATTAACGAACTATATCGCTGGATATTGAATGGACTGTCAACTGGCTGGAAACTGGTGGTGTAAAGGAACGAAATTATTTTGAAAAAAAATTATTTCATGATGGCTGAAAATGCTTGTGGTACTTGATTATGTATACCGATAACAAATCGCTGTTAGCTGGTTCGGTGCTGGTGATGTGTGTCAGCTGACTATGACAAAGAGCAAAAATTTTTTTTTTACAGTTTTTTGATGATGCTTGGAATTCATATACGTTACGGTTATGTCACTACAGTTAACGAAAATAATTGTCAGTTGCTTGTTTGTTGGTGGAATAGTAGTCAACTTGGCGTAGGTTCAACATTAATTGGCTCAGGAGCAGGGGCGCGGTGGTTTTGCGGTCTCAGCTGACAACTATTTCACCAACAATAAAGCAGCTAACTCTAGTTTTCGTTTATTATAATGAAACACCTGTAACGTGTGTCAATTTTAAGTATCATTAAATGTTTTTAAACGAGATTTTGCCGATAAGGCGGAACATGTCAAGAATAGGGGCGTTGGTCCTATTGCAATAAAATCTTGCAGGTGGCTTCCTTTAGTCCTAAATTATTTTGGGCGGTTGGGCTCTAGTTTTCGAAATATTCAACTTTAAATTTTGACGAAACGTCAAAAGTAAAAGTTGAATATTTTTCACAAAACTTTTATCAGATTTTCAGGTAGCCACCTGCACTTGCACTCCCCTATTCTTCACTTTTTCTCACTTCACTGCACTGTAAAGCCTGAAAAAAATAATATTCATTATTAAATCCAAAAATTCTTACCTGTCAAGTGTCCATTGTTTTGATTTGTCTTCAATTTTTTTTTCTTGCAGGTGGCTCCTCTGCAATTTGCAAATTGCTCCCTGGAGTGATGGAGTGATAATAAAGTTAAAATAATGGATGACTGAAATTATCGATTATTTGTAAGGGAAGTGGTTTAAAGAAGACAAATTTATGTAATATAATTAATATAATATGTATTTTGCAAATATTTAACAATAATAAGGAAATATTTGAATAAAAATGTTTCTTAAAAAAACTAAAAGCTTTGTGAGGGATTAGCGAAAATTCCAAAGGGAGCCAACTGCAAGAAAAAAAAATTGAAGACAAATCAAAACAATGGACACTTGACAGGTAAGAGTTTTTGGATTTAATAATGAGTATTATTTTTTTCAGGTTTTGCAGTGCAGTGAAGAGGGAAAAAGTGAAGACTAGGGGAGTGCAAGTGCCTTTTTGGTAGGTGGTGTGTCTGCTCCTCTTCTGGTGCTGCTTTCAGGTGGTGCTATCTGTGATTGATATTGATGGTTTAAATCTGGTACGAATTTGTTATTATAGTTTTATTTATTAATAAGATTTAGGAATCTTATTAGATTACTAAATATGACGTCTGATAAGACAATCAACTTAGTTAAGAGTGGGTTGTGCCTCTGGTTTAGAAGGGCAGATTATATAGTTGCGCGTTGCAGATTAACACTCTGCGAGCTACAGATTAACACTCTGTGAGGTTGCAGATTAACACTCTGCGAGTTACAGATTAACACTCTGTGAGTTGCAGATTAACACTCTACGAGTTACAGATTAACACTCTGCGAGTTGCAGATTAACACTCTGCGAGGTTGCAAATTAGCTCTTTGCTGGGTGAGACCATTAAATGTTCTGAAGATTCCTTGCATTTGCATGGTCTTATATACTCTTTTTCTGGCAATTCTGCCTACTTGGATGTTTGAGCTATGGTGAGTAGGTGAACTATTTGCTCATGCTTGTCAGTAGGCTTTGTCATAATTTCAAAATATGACAGTGGACCGTGGTGGACTTGCTTACTTTTAAATTCAGGATTCTTGACGTTCAATAATGAACCCAGCTGTTCGTTGGCTCGAACACCGATTGAAGAATTTCCCCATCGATTTTCAATAAAATAACTACTTACAATTAAAAGTGGCATTGAACTTTTTAATTTAAAACACTCTTGGTTTTGTCCGCCACTTTTTCCCAACCGGATCGGGATCGGATAATGCCCAATGACTTTTAGTGCAGTTTTTGTATTTATCAAGCGTTTTATATTGTTCGCGTGGTTGCGACACATCGCTCGTGCGTAAAGGTAATACGTACAGTTGAAGAACCGCTCTGCGCTGCTGCATGGAATGGTGCAACTACTCTGGCGATTGCCCATTTATTTCGTACATAAATATCGCAAATTCGGTATTAAGAAATACCTACTTTCCTTTCATAGTTGCATTGTGTGAGACGGTCATTTGGCGTGGCTGCGATGGTAGATAATCCCAGCTTAATAAAAGAACAAACAGCTTCTTGAACAAACAAAGAGATTTATTCTAAATTATAAAAATTCTCTAAGGCAAGATTGGCGTTTGGAGCGTCTTGCGGAACTTTCTTGTCAATTTGTTGGTGATGATAAAAGTTATCAGGGTCGGTGCCTTTGCTGCTCAATTAATACTCGAGACTCGAGGACGAGTATTTTGATGACAGTTTGGTGGATGAAGTGACGAAATCGGTCATCGCTCATTTCCCATCAGCATCAGGGGAGACTGGGGCTGGTTGTTACAGGGATGAAAAGTTATAGTGTAATTTGCGGATCAAAACACCTAGTTACCGTATTTTTCGAAAAAGACGAATGCTCATAGCAGCTTAGCTTGTCACGATATACATGCCAGTGCCGTTAGTATTGTTGACAGAGGAGCCTGTCCGTATAGGTGCAAAAACATGCCAATTTGTAACTTTTTTATGTCTCAGTCTGTTTTGGTCTACACATCTTACTTTTGGATTAATAGTGATAGATTAATGTGAAGTTGGTGCCTTGACGTTTTCTTTTTATGCTATAACCAAGATTTTTTGGTAGAAGTAACTTACAAATTTTTTGTTGAATTTGAATGTTCCAAGTTGATATTGGGGTTAAAAGTTACATATTTTCAGGGTAAATTGTGACATGTCATATATGCCCGCCCCATATTGTATGACTGAAAATATTTAAAATTTTATTTTATTTTGATAGAATGAGAACATATAAAAAAAACACATGGCGTGGGACAACGTCAAAATATATTTACGAAAAAGCTGCTATGATATTGGAGGGAGATAAAACCTAAAAGATCCGTGGTTTGGCAAAAGATTTCGGAATATGACACATATCGTTGACGTGGTATTTGAAAAAAAAAAAGAGTCATAAATAAAGGTGATTCTGTAGCACGAGCATCGCGGTACTGCGGTAGCAATATTGCACCATTAGCTGTAAAAGTTCAGTAGATTTATTATTTTTGTATAACTAGTAAAACATTATAATACCATATTTAATCTTTTTATTTCAATTTACCTATTCCCATCAACTTCTGCCGAAAATTATTTATAGCTAACCTTCACAACTAACATTTGCGCACACCAAGATAGCATAAATCAAATACGAAAATGTTTGAGCAAACCTCGTCATTTCAATTAAAGCAGACGTGGATAAAGGGACAACATGTTTTCCTATTCTTGTGGTTTTAATAAAGTTTCCATATTGTTCTTACGATTACGGAACAGATGAAGTTTGGAACTCCTCTGATCCTCCTCATCACAAGAAGCCCAGAAGTAAATAAGCAGATTGAACCAGAGGAACAAATAAACCCTCTTTTGTGTAGCAAACCCATCCATTGCTCAATGAAAGCTCCTGCCGAAACGTCTCCACAAAACTCCGGAAATCTGCATGTCAGACGAGCTTTTATCCGTTGTTATATGTATCAAAATGTACACACCAAGCATAAACGAGTAAAACAAAGCCGTTCTGAACTTATTTAATGCGGACAATGATAATCCTTGGACGGCAGCCAAACAATAAAAATTCACTGCCAATGTTGATTTTTCTGTCATATTGGCATTTGGGTGGAACTCGGCCAATGATACCTCGCACTCCACCGCCCGCCCGGCCGGTAATACATGAAGTTATTAATTTTCAATTCTGCGGCATTTTACCTATGAATTCACCAGACGTGAAAGTTCCGGATTTTAGTTGTTTATCCGTCATTGAAAACTGTCCTGGAAAGTGACACAACTCAAAAAGAAAATATCTAGTTAAAAACAGTTAACTGAAATAAGAAGAAAAAATCCTTGACTTATTAAAAAGAGATAAACCTTCAGGTATAAAGACCCTACTTAGTGTTTTCCAGGAAAAGCATTAAATATAATAAAATATTGTGATATCACATTTCGGTAGGCTATATATGTATGTAAGCTTGTACGCCCTTTTTTACGTCATCAGTTCCAAATCAGTCTTTAATCTGTTAACAAAGCTTTCCAAAGGCGGATTCACACGTGTCCGTCTCATCTCCTCTCAGTTAGTACGCAAGAAAAGAATACCAGAAATGGACAGGACGCCTGAACAAGCCAAAGTGGGGGTTAAATCAGTGTGCTGCGGCAGCACACCTTAATTTGGGCAGATCAGCAGTGGGACGCTACATTACTAAAGAGTATAGATTCAAAGTGGTAGCATCTGATGTCAGTCGCACTCTGTTTTTGTTAAATGTCGCAATGAGACAATATTTGACGAGTTGCAGAGCCAATTTAAAAACCAGATTAACTGAGCATATTGCGGGAACCCCAAGGACGACGGCACAGTCTGCTATCTCTAAACATTTAAAATAAAATAAACGTAACATAAGGCCATACATACGTCTAGCACTGCCAAAAATGCGCTAAAAAAAATTTTGTTTATTACGGAGAACAATAGAAATTATAAAATTAATAGTATCTACACATTGTTTATTGGTATTTAAACTTCATAAAAAATTGTATTTCACATTATTTTTACAAAAATCACTATATAAAAAATAACGTGATCCACAACAGGAATTTTGAATTGCGAAAAATTTAGCATTTTATGGCAGTTTAAAAAAACGTTGTACGTCATAAATTTCACACTTTAATTATTTTTATAACATTTTTTAATCAAAATATCAAGAATCCGGCTAGACGTACTATAGAGAAAACGATTTCGAAAATTTAAAACAAAATCGCATCCAAAAATATTAAAACTGTGTGAGTTACGACCGTGTCGGAAAAAGTGGTTTCGAGAAAAACGCGCTTAAACTTTTAAGTGCATTTTGCTCGAAGTCGTACGCAGCTGAAGCAAAATATCATGAATTTTTTTATTTGTTTTGCAAACTTACGTTTAATCTCCCATTCCATGTTACAAACGTCCCCATGTATATTTTGCGATAACAATGAACTGACAGACTTGAGCCGCTCCGAAAGTAACGGTCAGCCGTCTCAAACAAAGGGTACCTGCGCGCACCAAACTTTCGTCGGGCAGTCACATTTTCTACTATAACTTTGGATCTATGGGGAAATTTTGCAATCGACTTTCACAGAAATAAGCCTAAAACTATAGAAAACAACAATCTGCAAAAAAAAACAATTGACAATTTGACAATTCTGGACGTATGTAAGGCCATAAGTTCAAACTGCATTCAAATATTGCATATCATAGACGGAGGAGAAAGCTTCAGTACAGCCGAAATTTTCGAAATAATAAAGCCAAATACATTGGGAGAAACATAGTTAATCATTAGTTGAATTTCATTAACATAATCCGTTACCAAATACCGGGGGGAGCAATCAGTCGATAGCCTGATGATGACTTGATAAGGCGGAACGCGTCGCATTCTACAAATTTAAAATAAAGCGTTGCTTATATGATAACAAGTGTTTTAAATTAAACCATGGAAAAATGTATACTAGTGCATTACAACATTATTATTAAATTGAACTATACAGAATCCAGCTACACCACTGACATAAACTAATGCAGAACTTGTTTGGCTATTTCACGTGAAACATTTATTTTGTGCCTTGTTCTTATTGGAAAGTATCCTTAAAGCGGAAACCCGTCATGGTTTGAGACAATGGAAAATCGTTCAAAGCGTTCGATGCGCGAAGTTGGGCAACTTGCAACTTTTGAACGCTTGAAACCACTGACATATAAACTACTGGACTGATTATGTTGCTATCTCACATGGGTCAAGTTATCTCTGCCTTCTTCTTATTGAATTGTGCTTATTGTAATGCCAACATTAAACATTACTTACGTTTTATGTGAAAAATTTCGGAAATCCCAAGCCATATGCATTTTATTTGCACTGTTCGTACTTCACATTTTGTCGCTCGAAATTTACAAAAAATTTAATTGCTTATTTTCATTAAACCAACCTTACCTATAAAGTTGGCTGTTACAAAATCGTCACTAAAATTTGTAAAGTTCAGTGGAAAATTATGCTTATATTGAAAAGAGAAAGATATACGAGGTGGTCCCATTTTTATAAAGTGTATATGTCAATGGCTTTAAACGTTTTGACATTCAATGCATTATATGTTTCGGAAAAGCAAATAATATAAAGATTGTTTTTGTGTTTCAACCGCCGTCACTTAAATGGTTTTTGAAGATAGGTTCATAAACCATAAGTGCTCTCTATTAATTCATAACGATATGTGACCACTCAACATATACATACATATATGAAGCGTGCATTGGGTTATAAACCCTATAAAAAGCGACAAAATCGTGTGACGCTCTTAAAGCTGTCGAATCTTCTGAAGCGCTGACTGGGTTTCCACCTTAATTGTTGTCTTATTGAGTTTAAAATTTAACCTTGAAATGATAAACTTATTTTATGTTTATGTGAATAATTTCTGAAATCCCAACCCAGCTGTATTTTATTTGGGTTGCTCTTACTTCAAAATTTGTCCATAAATAAACCTTACCTTTTAGGTTGGCTGTTGCAAAATAGTCACTGAAATTAGTTAAGTTCAGTGGAAATTATTGCTCAATTGTAAAGAGAGAAATAAACTAAGATGGTCCCACTTTTTTCCTAGCAACTTTGCTAGCGTGAACACTACATAGGATTTATAAATGTCAGTAAGCTACGCCCGCATGTTTATACTACTTAATTTTTGAGGTGTATTAGGAGTTATCAAAACATTTGAAAACTTTTAGTGTTGAGTTTTACTTTTTTTCCTTCATTTCGTTTTCTGGAAGTTCTAGGAACTCAGGGTATTTAGGAGATGGGTGCAAGGCTTTAAGGCGAAGCTGAAAGACTCCATTTAGAACTATTTGAACCATGATTGTTTTAGACGAAGTCTGACTATTTTTATTTTAGTTTTTGGCGAAAAACCAGTTTGAATGAGAAGTGAATTCTTTTTTATTTTATTTAATTAAGGTGTCGTCTAAGCAATCTATAACAATATAACTATAATATAAAATTCACGTAAAAAAATAATCGTCAGACTTCGTCTAAAACAACCATGGCTCAAATGGTTCTAAATGGTCTATTGTAGCTTTGCCTTAAGGCTTTGCACCCATCTCCCAAATACCTTGTATAAGTATTTTTCTATTATGTAGGTTTATGAAAATCTCTTTGCATATGTATATACATACATATGCATATATGTATATCTCTTTTTTGTTTTATTGATTTCGTTAGTCTTCGCGGGGAGAGAAATTTAAACATCCATTTTGGCCAATTTGTAAAGATAAATTAAAAATCTGAAGAGTGTTTACATAATGAATTAGGACTGATTATGAATTCACTCTAGCTAGTTAAATGTCGATCCAAATTTAAAAAACTGCTTAGCCAATTGAAATGTTTGGCAAAGTGTTATTAGCAGTGACACCCAATAAATTTCCCTTCACAGCTGAGTCATGCGCTTGTAACAAATGAGCGAAACCAACTCCTTTCAGAATCTATCTGAAGCATTTTCCATTGCCAGGCGAGCAGAGATGACATACTTCCATCAATTATTTAGCTGCAACTCAAAAACAAAAGGGAGAAAAACTACTCAATTTTCCGTCTGTAATCAATTACAAACCAATTGCAGCGTTTTAGTCAAATACAGGGACAGTGGTAAATTGATGCAATCTCTCCTAAGTATCTGTACAAGTTGACAGAAATCCTCTAAAGCAAGATGAAGTGTTATCTTAAGTTTTAAGACACAATAACAGATGTTGCCTTCGGGACTAAGCTGACTTGACGATATATTGCTAGTACTTACATCAACCCTGTCCACCTGTGTTATATGGAGCAATTCCTAATAGCCGATAACTTGGGTCACGTAAGTGCCGGGGACATTTTTAAAATCTTAGACTATAACACCAAGAAAAGAAAAATAGGACATTTCTGAGCCACAAAAAGGGATCGAAAAGAGATTAATCAAAGCTGTAGCTGCTGGTACTATGTGTTGTGCTACCATTATATCAGATAGTGCACACGGTAGCGGCGCGGCTCCAAACTGAGAACCACTCTTCTTAATTTAAGGAACTCACAGACTTGAGTAATGGAATCTGTAGCGTTTTTCACCCACGATAAAAGGAACGGAAGTACAGTGAAAAAACAATTTCTTCTGTTTTTGATAATAGCGTTACCAGAATAATTTTATTTCATTTTGTTTAATGTATATAAAAAGAGATGAAAAATAGCAGAAAGGGTAAAGCGATTGCTAGGGAACATTTAAATTACAATACGAATCTAACCAAACTAATCAATTCGTCTTATTAAATTCATTAGGTGTAAAATTGCAAACCAATTACCGAATTCAAAATTATGGTTATACAGGTTTCAGTATTAGTGTTACACATACAGATCTCCCCCTTAAAGCCATCACTAGCAGAAGCACAATTTAAACAAGCAACAATCAATGTCAATATAATCATCGTTACTTTTAAAGACGGGTGCATGGCATCAGGTTTATTCACACGAATTCGACAATCAATGCTTGCAGCACAAATCTGTTCCCACAAGGTAGCGTCACCGAGGTTACAAGTTACATTAAGTTTTTAGTCTATTTAGTTCTAGTCTTGTATCCATATCGTAAACACTATTGTAATAAAGTTATATTTCGCTAAAGATAATTTTTTTTACCAACATTCAAGTTGAAAGATATTATTTCCATAATGGTCTTCTCTGTGTTGTTATTGCCAAAGATTGACAGATTTTTTGAAGTTTTTGTGAAAATATGACTTCATTTTATATGTTTCTTATCTCTTTATATAATCGCCATTGTAGTCGAGCTCAGTTTCTTTATAACTTGACTGATTGATTGATGCATAACATATGCCCATTATAGAATAGAATAGAATATTTATTGTGTCTAGGAAAGTACAATTCCATCACAAGGGTTCTATTATTGGTTAATTATAAATGCTCGTATACGTAGACGGTTTGAAACAAAATAATAAATACAATTCATACAATTTTCATCTTTTGACATTAAAAGTTTTTCAGTGTTTGTTGTTTCGTCTAAATTAACATCAATGAATTTTCTAAGTAAAACATCTCTCAAATTTTGGTACATTGGACATTTTAAAAGTACATGCATGCGTTTCATTCTCATTTAAATTACATATCGTACATAATTGCTCCGGGTAAATTTTATAAGTTAGGCCTTTGATAGTTATAATACATATGTATTTCGAGGCGAGCCTCAGTTGGCTCATGAGGCGTTTTTTGGCGAAGGTACAACGGAAGAGAGTGAGAGGAAGAGAAATGTTCCAAGCCTCCTTTCCCCCTCTTCCCCCAGCCAAGGGTAAGAGTCTGCCAGAACAGAAGAAGATTAGCGCACGCAAAAGAAAAAGCGAGGAAGAAGGAAACAGCGCTCAAAAGAAAATCAACACAATGCTCCGTTCAACAAGTCTGCGGTTTCCAGCCGGAACCGCCGACAATACAAATTGACGGCAATGCGAATGCCGTAGTGTCCAGCGGTCCCGTGGCGATGCAGCTGACTTTTTGGAACGTGTGCGGCATCAAAAACTTTGACGTCTCGCAGTTTTCGGAAAGATCGATTTTTTACGGTCTTTCTGAAACCTGGCTCACGGCACCTCTACTGGAACAGTCAGCAGCAATTCGAGACTTCGAGACTTCCTACGTGGTTGCAACCAAGGAGCACTCCAGAGGTCGTGCCAGTGGAGGTCTCGCCGTACTACATCAACTGGACCAGAGAAAGCTGGAGATCCTGGACTCTTGTGTTCACTGGTTATTCGTAAAATTTAAGTATTCAAATTTTTTTGTCATCGTCGGTACTATATATTTTAATGATAAATTTGAGCTAAATTTTATTCTAGACTCGTTGCAAATTTTATTAGATGAATTATGTGATAAATACAAGGATTTTCTACTTATTACGGGCAGCGATTTCAACGCGAGAATCAGCACAAAAAATGAAATACCAGAAGAAGCGCTGGCTGGTACTTGTTTGAGAGGTCAAAGGCGGTCTTTGGATAAGCTTTCTGAGCCAAGAGGATTGCAACTCTTGGATTTCATGGAAAAAAATGGCATGATAGTTTTAAATGGTAGATCTCCTGGCGACCCGAAGGGTATGTTTACTTTTGCAGGTGCCCCGGGAAATAGCACAATAGATCAAGTCTGGGTGAGTCTATCTCACGTAGACTTTGTACTTGACTTTTTTGTCGATTTTAACGTCTCACTCTCCGATCATTTTCCAATTTCTGTTCGACTATGCCCAGACGGAGAAACTAGCGATGGTGGTATGATAATGACAACGGAGAGCGAGACTGATATTCTGAGATGGAAACCGGATAGAACGCTGGACTTTCGGGACGCCATGAGCTGGTCGCCGAGAATCGCCTTTGATCTTGCAAACTCGACCACTGAGAGTCAATTAAAAAATTTTAATGAATCTATTTTCGAGGTTGCTAGGGATTTAGAAATGTTAGGAACTTGCTCACAAGAGAAAAAAACTAAATTTAATTGTAAAAACTCTTGGTTTGATAAAGAATGTATAGCACTCAAAAAAGAAACTAAAAAAGCACTTCATAATTGCAAAAAAAAACAATTTTGAAAAAAAAAGAAAACGAAGAATATTTAGAGAAAAAGAAGCTATTTAAAAAAAACTCTAAATGACAAAAAAGTTATACCTACATAATCAAGAAAAAAAGAAAAAATTTGAAAATATGAAAAATTCTAAAGAATTCTGGAAGGTGTACAACGAATGTAAAATTAGGAAAAAGAATAATGTTAATGTAAATATGCAAGAGTGGCAACAATTTTTTGCGAGCGTTCACCCTCCTAGAATTCCAGATGATAACGATTTTATAGGCGAACTTGATCCCATTATAGTAAAACCTGTGGAATCACAGAGCGATGGAAAGTTGTTCGCAGATAACGCCCCAAGTATCTACCACAACAGAAAACATGGAGTGCTTCTTTGAGTAATTACAACCTGAGTCAGTGTATGTTTACAATATAATAGTGCAGTGACTTCGCTTTTGTGCCAATCGCGGTTTTTATGCTCTATTGACCTGATCCTGCGATTATCTTGTGACAATTGTTCTTGCAATTAAATGCAATTCAGGACGGTTCATCGACCTCGTCTCGCCTTCTGCGGCCTCGCTGGTCTCCTAACGGTCGCTTTTTAGTGGGTACTCTGCTGTCGTCACTCGTATGTGCGTGCTCAATATCAGTTGTGACTGTGTTCCGCGGTTGTTTTTGGAGCTGATGTACTTATCGGTCGTATTGTTGGTGCTCATGTCATGTCTCCGATGCAAGCCACTGCTGCTGACGATGTTGCGACTCAGGATTCGTCGACTAAACGAAGCGCTCTTCGCCGGCGCAAGGACCAAAAACGACAAAAAACGCATCAGCGAGCTCTCGTTCTACTACGCCAACGTAACTGGCCTACGCTCTAAGACGACGCACCTTTACAAAGGATCTGCAGATTTTTCATTCGACGCCATTTGCCTCTCAGAAACGTGGCTATGTAGCAATATATCCGATGCTGAACTTTTTTGTCCAGGGTATTTAGTTTTCCGTCGTGATCGTCATGGCGCTGCTATTGATGCACCGGTTGGCGGGGGAGTTCTTTGCGCTGTTCGGAGTGATATCCCGTGCTGCCTGATCGACGTTGCTCATTTTAACGAGCTTGAACTGCTGTGTGTGGCTTTGGTGCTCCAAAAAAGGAAGATCTACCTTGTTGTAGTATATCTTCCGCCCAGGGCTCCACCTGCAACTTACGAGCACCTGGTTGCTAGTATAGACGGGATTGTTGCGGCTATGGATCCGCATGACGAGCTCTTGGTTTTCGGCGATTTTAACCTACCCACAGTTGGCTGGTCTTTCTCGCCCGATGATGGCTATGTTGTACCTTCCTTTGCCGCCGCCTCTCAACATGCATCCAGCTTCATTGACGGATTGACATCATCTGGTCTGACGCAAACTTGTGGGGTTCCAAACACCAGCGGCCGGTTCCTTGACTTAATTTTTTCAACCGATCCGGAATGCACAACGGTTAAGCATTGCTTGACGTCCCTTGTCACCGAGACTGGACACCATCTTGCTCTCCAGATCATCTTGTCTACGGATCCATTCTTTTTGAGCTGTGAATTTCAGTCCGAGCTTTGTTACAATTTTAGAAAGGCTGATTTTTCCATTCTAAACAAATGGCTCTTGACTTGCGATTGGAATACTGTACTTCAAGAGCGTGATATTGACGTAGCTGTTAATTCTTTTTACACTATACTCGCTAAATGCTTTCAGCATTGTGTTCCAATTACTAAGTCTCGTGGCTCGAAGAATTATTCGCCTTGGCTCAATGACGTTACGAAACATGTCAAGAATAAAAAGAATAAGGCTTGGAAGAAATTCCGTGTTTCAAGGGACGATGCCGATTATGAGTCTTACTGCTCCCTTCGTCGTCAGTACATCACTGAATTGGAGTCCTCTTACAACTCCTTCCTCGACGATGTAAAGCATTCCTTGCGCGAGAATCATAAGCGCTTCTTTAATTTCATCAATTCAAAGTCTGGCTCTGATGGATATCCGTCTTTACTTAGCCTCGGTGATGTCATTAGTGACGATCCTCGGAAGATTTCTAATCTTTTTGGTGATTTTTTTGAAACTGCTTTTTTGGCAGACTGTGATTCCGTTACCTGTGATATTAGTTTTAAGACTTTTTCACATTTGACGACGCTTTCGCCAACTTCTCTAACGGCTGCGGATTTATTTGTGGACGAAGCTAAGATTTTGACTTCAATCTCAAACTTAGCAGATAGTTATTCTAAGGGACCTGATGGCATCTCCGCCTTTTTTATCAAACGTTGTGCCGTGCCTCTTGTTCCTATTTTTTGTTACTTGTTCAATTTGTCCTTCTCCAGCGATATTTTCCCGACATCTTGGAAAATGTCGACTATAATTCCGCTACACAAAAAAGGCTCTAAAGCAAATATATCTAACTATCGTCCTATCGCCAATCTATGTTGTGTAGCTAAAATCTTCGAATCTTTAATTTGCGACACCCTGTATTTTCACTGTAAGCCTTTCTTGCAGTCTTTTCAGCATGGTTTCCTCAACGGGAAATCCACCACAACCAATTTACTAGATTTTTCACATTACTGCATCTCAAATATTGAAAAAGGCAAACAAATTGACTGTATTTTTACAGATTTCAGCAAAGCTTTTGATAGAATCAATCACCGAATTCTGCTCTATAAGCTTATAGGCTAGACGGCGAGGAATTTTGGGTGTATTTTTCGGGCACAGGCGAGATTATTGTTGGAATCGCTTCGTTTTAGGGTGTAGTTCAACCCCCTAAGTTTGCTTACAAATTGTTGGTGTGCTTGATTTTATAATTAACTATTAGTGACGAAAATAGTGCTTTTTTCTCTATTTCCTATAATATCTCCGTTCCTATTGACTTTTAGTATAGCATATGCATTGAGAAAGTTGTTCCTTATGAAATTTCCTAAAATATGAGCCCTGACAGAGGTCGCTAGGTGCAATTGTTAACTTGCAAATAGCCCCGAAAGTTAAAAAAACACGTTTTTTTCACTATTTTTTTACTAAAAAATGACCGCACACAGATGGCTGAAAATTCTGAAATATGATGTGTATGTGGACCCAAACATCCATGAATAGTTTTAACGTCATCGGTCAATTACTTCTCGAGTAATTAACGATCACTTTTTTTTTTTTTCCTTAATTGCAACTTGCGCCATTTTTTTCACAAACGGGTTTCACTGGTCGGACCAAGCCAAAAAAATCACAAATCCATTCAACTTTAGTATCCCGTTGGAATTTTTGGAAAAAATTAATTCTAACCGATTTTTTTTTTTTTAAGGAAAGCTCTGAGCACTCCAAGTGCTCCCAAATACATTGCATGTATATCTAATATACAGAATCGTTATAAAATCGGTTAGAATTAATTTTTTCCAAAAATTCCAACGGGATACTAAAGTTGAATGGATTTGTGATTTTTCTGTCTTGGTCCGACCAGCGAAACCCGTTTGTGGAAAAAATGGCGCAAGTTGCAATTAAGGAAAAAAAAAAAAAGTGATCGTTAATTACTCGAGAAGTAATTGACCGATGACGTTAAAACTATTCATGGATGTTTGGGTCCACATACACATCATATTTCAGAATTTTCAGCCATCTGTGTGCGGTCATTTTTTAGTAAAAAAATAGTGAAAAAAACGTGTTTTTTTAACTTTCGGGGCTATTTGCAAGTTAACAAGTGCACTTAGCGACCTCTGTCAGGGCTCATATTTTAGGAAATTTCATAAGGAACAACTTTCTCAATGCATATGCTATACTAAAAGTCAATAGGAACGGAGATATTATAGGAAATAGAGAAAAAAGCACTATTTTCGTCACTAATAGTTAATTATAAAATCAAGCACACCAACAATTTGTAAGCAAACTAAGGGGGTTGAACTACACCCTAAAATGAAGCAATTCCAACAATATTCTCGCCTGTGCCCGAAAAATACACTTTTTAATGTTTTTACCTCCTCGCCGTCTAGCCTATTAGCCTTCTTGGATTTCCCGCTCTCTTTACCGAATGGCTTGGCTCGTACTTGTCCCAACGTTCGCAGAGAGTGTTATTTCGAGGCGTTCTGTCGAGGGAATTTTCTAATATTTCGGGTGTACCTCAAGGCAGTCATCTTGGCCCACTCTTGTTCATTATATTTATTAATGACGCGTCGATGATCTTATCAAATTCTAGAATTCTCTGTTATACTGATGACGCCAAGATCTTTCGGGCTATAACCAGCGAGCAGGATTGTATTCTTTTAAATTCTGACCTTGATGTTTTTCATAAATGGTGTAGCCTCAACCGCTTGCCATTAAATATTGACAAGTGCACTTATATGTGTTTCTCACGTAAGAAAAGCATCATCATTTAATTATAAGATCGACGAATGCTCGCTGCACAGACTTGACAAAACGAAAGATCTTGGAGTCTGGTTAAACAGCCGTTTTTCATTTGACGATCACATTGATGTCACTGTTCGCAAAGCGGGTGCTACCCTGGGCTTTATCAAGCGGTGGTCTAAGGAGTTCAATGATCCTTATATTACACGAACTCTTTTCTGCACATTTGTTCGACCAATACTTGAATATGCGAGTCCTGGTCTGACCCTCTGATTCTGCCTCCGTACGTGGACCGACTCAAACTTATTTCATTAGATTCTCTTGAGCAACGCCGCAACAACTTTAAGATATTGTTTGCTTTTGATTGTATATCAGGTAACGTCAACTCCCCTGAACTTGTCGGTCTGTTTAACACCTGTGTTCCGGTTCGCCCGACTGGACACTATAATTTCTTCCAAACGCCTCTTCATCATACAAACTACGGATCGAACGAACCTATTACGTCAATGTCACTTTCAATGCTAATTTTCATCTTCTTGATTTTCATGTTTCAAGAGTCATGATTAAAAATCAGCTTCGTTAAAATTGCTGTTCGCTTTCCGTATGTTATGTAGTAATCAGTTCTTTGATGAAATCGAAATAAATAAATAAATAAATAAATAAATAATGATTGTTACGAAGTGATCTCGGGCTTGCCGCGAGTTGGGCTCGCCGGAGTCCGGGGTCGGAGGAAGGAGCACATACGGAAGGAAAACACATGGTTGGTCTTTATAGAGCCATATATTCTCGTATCCTAACAGGTACAAGGCTAGAGGTGCTTAAGTCTATGGCGGGTATTCTGGTCGCTGCTACGACTGGCGGACTCGGCTTAGCTGTGCGGCTACGGTTGCGGCTGTTGTTCCGGCGGCTAGGGCAGCTGTGACGGCGGCTGTTGTGGCGGGCGGAGACGGCTGCTAGCCTGGTTACGGTCTAAAGGCGGCTTCTGGCTGCCGTTACGGCGATGGCTGTGGCGGCTTCTCGTGCTAGTCCCCCTGATCTCGGGGACAGCTGTTGGCCTTCGCAGCTGCTGGTCCGGCTCATGCCGTGTGCTTGTTGCCTGCCGACTGCCTGCCACTGCCTGCCCTGAGGCAAAGGCCTCCCGGGCTTTTATAGGCGGCGGGTCCCGTAATGCGAGCCACGGGGCTCGTAACAACCCCCTGTGTTGGGGAGAGTGGACCCTCACTCTAATCTATATTTATATCCTATGTTACAATTCTTCCTAAACCTTACATTCATTAAATCTTGAATTCATTTTATTATACAACATTAATTCATTGTCTTAAACTAACTCGGGTCAGCAGATTGACCGCGGTATCCAGGTTCTGGCGGTATCCAGTGTCTTCCGGCATCCAGGTTCTGGCGGTGTCCAGGTTCTGGTGGTATCTAGCTTCTGGCGGTATCCAGGCTCGGGCGGTATCCAGGTCTGGCGGTATCCAAATCCTGGCGGTATCCAAATCCTGGCGGTATCCAGGCTCGGGTGGTATCCAGGTCTGGCGGTATCCAAATCCTGGCGGTATCCAAATCCTGGCGGTATCCAGGCTCGGGCGGTATCCAGGTCTGGCGGTATCCAAATCCTGGCGGTATCCAAAACCTGGCGGTATCCAGGCTCGGGCGGTGTCCAGGTCTGGCGGTATCCAAATCCTGGCGGTATTTGGCCGTTGGTGGCCACGGTATGCGGGTTCTTGTTAGGATTGTTTGGAACAATCGCAGTCGCGGGAGTAGATGCCGTCTCTTCCGCAATGGGAGCAGAAGGTTTATCGTTCGTTGCGGCACTCCCCTCTCCGATGTCCGCGCTGCTTGCATCGCCAGCAGTGGGTGGACCGATCGTATTTGGCTGTTGCGACTTGCCTGGGTCGATTCGGGTGGACCGGATTTATGCGCTGGTACCTTGTTCGTTCTTCTACGAGTTCTTCGTAAGCGGTTGCCTCAACCTGTAGGTCGCTAATGCTTGCCACCATGCTCCTCCTTACGTGGAACCTGTACTCTGGGTTCATGTTGGAGTACAGGCGGTGCAACTGCTGGTCTGGGGAGTACTCTCCATGGCGACGAAGCCTTGTCATGAGGTCGGTAGCGTAGCTGGAGAACGGTTCACCCTGGAGTTGTTTACGCTCGGTGATTTCGTTGGCCATTCGCTCCAGGAAGTCCGTCGGGAGGTACGCCCGTTTCAGAGCGCGCTCAAAGTCCTGCCAGGTAGTCCACGACTCTCGCAGGTTCCGGGCCCAGGCCAATGCCTCTCCCTTGAGTAGCTCTGGTAGTCCCTGCAGCAGGTGTCGGTCGGAGAACCCGTAAGCCTCTTTAAGCTCCGTCACTCGCTCCAGGAAGGTAAGCGGATCCTTTCCCTCAAATCGGCAGTTCCATTTCCGGATTTTGTCTAGCGTGTCCCCGGCGTCTGTTCTGGGTTCTCGGGCGGAAGGTCGCAGTAGCCTTTCCAGTAGTGTCGTGATCACTGGGTCGGTGAGAGGGGGCAACGTGGTGACGGGTGGCGCTTCCTCGGGCTGGGCTTTGCGGTCGGGTGCGGTGGCGTCGGGCGGGTTCCTGTCGTAGGATTCCAGTGCGGCGGTCGTGCTCTTCAGCCGGCGGGTGGAGGGTCCTGGTGTCGGCCCCGTCAGCGGGGCCTCGGGGTGGAGGAGCGGTGTCTCGTCGTCGGCTAGGTCGATGTCAGGGAATTGTTCAGGGTAGCGCGTGACAAACCCTCGAAGTCGGGCTCTGAGTTCATGGCCCTTCCCTTTTACGCTGAGGCCCCTGGCCTCCAGGAGCTGGATCAGCGTGTTGTGGTTGAGGCCTTCTATCCATGCGTCCAGCTTCATCGTGGTCAATATCGGCCAATCACTCAGAACCTTGTTGGGTCGAGGAAAACCTCTCAGTGGCGAGGAAAACCTCTCAGGGGCGAGGAAAACCTCTCAGGGGCGAGGAAAACCTCTCAGCGGCGAGGAAAACCTCACAGTGGCGAGGAAAACCTCTCAGGGGCGAGGAAAACCTCTCAGGGCGAGGAAAACCTCTCAGTGCCGAGGAAAACCTCCCAGGGGCGAGGAAAACCTCTCAGCGGCGAGGAAAACCTCTCAGGGGCGAGGAAAACCTCTCACCGGCGAGGAAAACCTCTCAGGGGCGAGGAAAACCTCTCAGCGGCGAGGAAAACCTCTCAGCGGCGAGGAAAACCTCTCAGGGGCGAGGAAAACCTCTCAGGGGCGAGGAAAACCTCTCAGTGGCGAGGAAAACCTCTCAGGGGCGAGGAAAACCTCTCAGTGGCGAGGAAAACCTCTCAGGGGCGAGGAAAACCTCTCAGCGGCGAGGAAAACCTCTCAGGGGCGAGGAAAACCTCTCATGGGCGAGGAAAACCTCTCAGGGGCGAGGAAAACCTCTCAGCGGCGAGGAAAACCTCTCAGTGGCGAGGAAAACCTCTCAGGGGCGAGGAAAACCTCTCAGGGGCGAGAAAAACCTCTCAGTGGCGAGGAAAACCTCTCAAGACTGCGGAACGAGCTCTGATTGCAAGGACCCAAGTCGACTGCCCTCGCTGCTCGACCGGAGTCGACCGACTTCTGGCTCCAGCCGCGGCTCTTTATATACAGACTCGGCCGTCCCCACCCACGAGCTTTTGAACTGGGGAAGTGTCGCATGTGGCCGGTTCGGATCGGTGTGCCACAGGCGACCGGAGTTCCCCAGGCTCGAGCTGCGCGAGTGTGTTCGGCCGAGATCTGTGTTCTGCGTGTTCCCCCCCGCATGTGCTCCACGGTCCCTGCTCGGGCGCCATGTTGCGAAGTGATCTCGGGCTTGCCGCGAGTTGGGCTCGCCGGAGTCCGGGGTCGGAGGAAGGAGCACATACGGAAGGAAAACACATGGTTGGTCTTTATAGAGCCATATATTCTCGTATCCTAACAGGTACAAGGCTAGAGGTGCTTAAGTCTACGGCGGGTATTCTGGTCGCTGCTACGACTGGCGGACTCGGCTTAGCTGTGCGGCTACGGTTGCGGCTGTTGTTCCGGCGGCTAGGGCAGCTGTGACGGCGGCTGTTGTGGCGGGCGGAGACGGCTGCTAGCCTGGTTACGGTCTAAAGGCGGCTTCTGGCTGCCGTTACGGCGATGGCTGTGGCGGCTTCTCGTGCTAGTCCCCCTGATCTCGGGGACAGCTGTTGGCCTTCGCAGCTTCTGGTCCGGCTCATGCCGTGTGCTTGTTGCCTGCCGACTGCCTGCCACTGCCTGCCCTGAGGCAAAGGCCTCCCGGGCTTTTATAGACGGCGGGTCCCGTAATGCGAGCCACGGGGCTCGTAACATGATTAAAATATTGAACTTCTTTCTTTCAATGCAAAGTTTTACAAAATTTATCCACGAGTTAGGAGGGCCACATCCCCCCCCCCCCCCCCCCCCGAGTTCCGCCCCAGAAGATCTGTAACATATACCGCAAAACTATCTATGCAAATATCTATTTAATATAATCTAAAATTTTAAGACCGCCGTTAAAAATTTTTTAATCTGCGCACATTTATGTAAATATCCTACCGAAATTAGTGATCTTACCTTACTTACTTAGGAATGCGATTTTATAACGGTTGCAGTCCTTTTTCTAGAGAGTTTTGTTTGAATAAGTAAAAGGAAAAAAGAAAAATCGTGCATGCATTATGCTCGTATTTGCACCCGACTAGGTACGGCAAATAATTATATAATAGTTTCTTATTAGATTTCTGTATTGTGTCCCCTTCCTCAGTATCATTATTTGTGTCTGTTTGTGTAGATAAAATATCTAGTTGATTGATGTCGGTGTCTGCTTCAAAATCATCCGTATTTACAATACATTGAATACTCGTACTTTTACCCGACTACACCCAGAAGAAAATTAACTATTTTGTGGGTAAAATCAGTCATTTGACCCAATTATTTTTAGGCAATTAGGAAATGATAAATACTTAAGGTTAACACTACTATGGATTATGTCTTTCTAAAATTTACCATGGGTTACAAGTAATTCATAATACCATAAATACTACAATGTCATTTTTTTGAATCATTGTTGATTTTAACATACATATAATAGTGAAATGAACAATGTAATATTGTTGTATTTACATAGGTTATTACTATGAAAATAGTTGAATCAAATATCCAAGTAATTTTAGGTACGTAATTTTAATGAACGAAATATTAAAATTCAAAATAATGTATGTTGCGGAGTCCGGGATAAGGAATACAGGTGTGAAGAAGTATGCGGATTTCTTCAGTTAATCTTTTACCACGACGCCGTCGCCCGTCTTACTTACTTTTCCTTTGTGAGAAACTGCCCACACACCTCCCTTGTTTCCATTGTCAGTGATCCGTCTCTTGTAGCCAATAAAATCAGTAGCTCTGCCCGATGACTTTGATCCCAGCCCCGATGGGATTCCTGCCATAATTTTAAAGGAATTTGCCACCCATTTAATTAATCCACTCACCAATCTGTTCTTACTTTCCCTTTCCGAGGTCATTTTTCCCAACTTTTGGAAAGATTCCCTTATCACCAAAATCCACAAAAAAGGCTGCAAGGGCGAAATAGTTTATACTGTTCCTACTTAGCATCTCTAGTATACATATGTATGTATGTAGAGCTTTTAGAGTGACTGGTTCACACAATATCCTTTTAAAAGAAAATTCTGTTGGAGAAAAATTTTATTTATGATGAAGCCATCAAGTTCAGGTATTTAACCATTTTTAAGAGTATAATTTTATCAGATAGGTCTTATATGGGTATTTCTCTGCTATTTGGAAATTCGTCCATACAAGTCTGTCCTAAGCAAATTTTATCAAATATTAAGAATGTTTTTTATTATAATAAGCTGAAGGACAATAGTTGATTAAACATATATATTAAAAAATCCCATACATTTTCCTCTTAGTTTTTGGTTTATGGATGATTTTATAAAAAACCGTGACAGGGGACTGTGTGCCCATCCAGGGGAATGTTTTTATGGACAAAAACAACTTTTTTATATATAAAAACAAAATGTATTCAATAATAATAATAACTAATAAAAACTATTGTATTAAAAACTTAACAAAATCAACTTCTTAGTTTAATTGCATTACACTTTAGACTTCAGATAATCTTATAATTAACTTATTTCTCAAAGACCGGTACAGATATTGGAAAATTATAAAATAATCTTCGCCCTTTCCCAGTTAAACTTGGATCTCGTAACTTCTCCAGTATTTGTTCAAAATTAACATAAAATAGCTATAAAATGACAGGGGACTGTTCGCCAGGGGACTGTCTTTTTTACATGAATACTTCATAAAACAAAATCGCTTAAATTAGATATGATTAACGGATATGGCTACATACAATATAATCAATTATTTTAAACAAATCTTCGTAATTAAAACTCTTAAAATAGCAAAAAAAAAGCTTACCAGGGGACTGTTTCGCTAACGGCCGAGACGCGTGATTCACCAGCAAACGCAGACGTAGCACTAACAAAATGATGGCGGCTCTCTTTGCTCCACAACTGAACGAACTTCACACCGATTGCGTTCCATTTCACGATCATAATAATTCGCGCCAAAACAAAATTTGACTTGAGGTTTGAGATTTCAGCAGGGGACTGTTTTAATAATTTGAGGACAACATTTGCACATGGTTATTTTGGTTAAATTTCTGTTGTAAAATTTTAATATTGGTAAACAAAGATGCTTAAAGTATTAAGTATGCATTTGGATATTTTTTATTCAGTTATCAACGATCAAAAAATAAATATTGGTGACAACATTTGTAATTCTGGAAAAGGGACGCACAGGGGGCTGTTTTTTGTGATGTTTGAGGTTCATTTATTCAAATATTAGATTATCAAATAACGAAAAAACCTGTGGCCTGCTAAGAATACCTAATACTATGTCGTTAGTGATACAAAAAAACTAGGAATATTAAGATTTATTACATGAAATTGGCTTGGGACAGCGATTTTCCACTTAGTGGAGAAACACCCATATAATAATTTTCAGCCAAAGCTAGAATAATTTAGTGTTTTATGTAAACAGACAAAGATATAGTTGAACTGTATCGTAGATCACTACATCTAATAAAATCTATTGTAATGCGTGACAATCTTTTCATCTTTTTGCCCCATTTTCAATAATAGCACTTTAATGTCAATAAATGTCCCCATCGATAAATAGTTCAATAAAATTATGAAGCGAGGTGGCCAAACTTGATCCAGGTATAATATAGTCATCTTTGGGTAGTTTTTCACGTATAACACGATGCGCAGGGTTCCAGGACGATCCGAGTAACCCTTAACTCCCAAAAAATTCAAAAATCCCTTTTTAGAGAAGAAAAAAATGCGTGAGCAGTCGCAGGTATATTTTTTACGCATGTAAATATTAGTATGGATTATCGTACGAGGTTTCCCAATAGCAGCAACCTCTAGGAGTAAGGGGGGAGGTGATAAAAATACCCTCGGACTGAAAAAATTAAAACAAATTGTTGTGTCTTTTTTCCTGAACATTAGTTTGGGAATTTGTTTGGAGAACAACCTCGAAAACCCCAACGTACTGATTTTGGTGGTAATCTACGAATAATTACATTTTCATTCCCCATATTGAATCCCGCCGTCTTGAATTTTACATTTTTGACAATAGCTGGGTTTGACTCGCCACTGCTCACTGAGCTGCATCGTTTTTCTCACTCCTACTGTACCTCTTTTTCCGGATGGCGTATGGCGTTGCTAGTGTTTTCTGAGCCAGAACTGAGTTATCTATGCCACTTAATTTTGTTGGGTTGTTAGATAATGACATCACATGAGATTAGTACAATAATTCTTATGTGAGGAATCTGTATCAGATTCGTTGTTCAGAATCAACCCTTCTAACCATTTTGATGGTTGCCGAGTACCGCGAAATACTTCGCACATCGGTATAAAAAGGTAAATTTCAGTTGCATTACGTATTGTTTTCTTCCGATGTGCGTATACGATATAAGCTGGTAGGTGTAAACGCAAAATATTCTAGGTATTGACAAAACCGTGTCAGCGGACAAATTTCACAGTACTTTTTTAAAAGTCAGCTGGCAATTCAGCTGACCAAGTCATATAGTGGTAAAATAAAAGCAACTTAAGTTAAAGCTAGAAGACTAATACAAAAAAAAAAGTTTTTCGTTTTCTAACGAATGGATGAGTGGCAAAGGGTTGCATGCGTAAGAACCGGTTTTAAGGTAAAATGATAGGAATACGAAACTACCGCGGCAGGCGACGCATCGCAGAACCTAGAGGCACTGTGCTCAAGAGAATGAAGAGTTCCCTCTATGCGCTTACGATTTGGAGTATCTTAAAAACCTTCGAGGCATCGCACAGATCAGCCTAAAACAAAAGCGTTCACGATTTGTTGTATGGGTTGCACAGTCTTTATGATATTTATTAGTCTATTTTATGGTACTACGCACGATGTAAAATATATTTGCGTGAACGCTGCTCTGAAGGTAAGCATAAAAGTATTTTTTCCTCATTCTCCCCTAACAACAACACCACCAGCTTTCAGAAGTTCTCTTAAAAAGCAGTCTCTTCTTGCCAGGGGAAAAATTCTCTTAAGTGCCTCCTTGAATCCCGCCACAAATTGTTGGCAATTGCATGTAAGGACTTCGTTTCAATTAAGCTTTGTGTCATGCTTTTGCCCGACCCATAGGTAGGTAGAATGCTTGGACCTTCCACCTCATATGGTAATTTAGGCGAATAGTCGAATAATCACTAGAAGCATCATCGATCCGAATTTGGGTCTTCTTGGGATTGGCACGCAGTCATGGTGACTGCTGAGAGCTAATTTATTTGGAAGGGTAGGTATGCGTTATGCTCCCCTGCCTGAATGGTATCATATCGACCATCGAGTTAATGAACTTGAGGGCACTCGATAAGGCAGGAGGATAACACTTGGCATTTTTTAAGGTGGAATTAATGAAGCCTGCTTCGGTTCCAAGAGTCCTGGGCGATGTCTGCAAGTAATAAGTTCGGTAAATAAATTTGTTTGCTTGTGGGTCGTTTTATTGGGCTTAGTTATAGTAGACAAACGTTGCCTGAGGATTAAGCCCAGTGATTGTGTGCGTATCTACGTTTTGTTGGCTGCAGATAAGAAGTAAATTATCGACTGTATCAAATCTGATGTTGGCGCTCTAACAAATATTGAACTTTGCCGCCAGCAACATCACCAGTCGCCTCCACTACTTATTACTTTCGTCGAGTGAATAATGGCCGGACCTAGTTTTCAGGTTTCAGAATAGTGGGTATTGCATTTAAGAATTGCATCGACACGCAAGTTCTCGAACATTAAATGGTTTTTTTCTTGCTCCGCAACATCGAAAGTTTTCAATAAGTATACATATGCTTCACTGGTTCGCATTTCCTTCCATTCTACCCAATTTGAGTGATTTGTTTCAACGGTACACAATCATGCCTGAACGATTTTTTACAAAGGTCTTAGCAAAATTCGCTCCCCTTCTAATTTGTCTTGTTTCTTTTTAGCAAAAGCTACATTGGGCAAAGGGAAGAATTTCGCTTCTTGTAGAAGATGCCGGTCGGTGCAAAATCGCTTAAAGTTTCCATTCCTTAAAGTCACAGGCAAAGTCAGAGCAAGCAGAACAATGAAAATGCTGAGAAATTCCCTTGGGGAAAGGATAACAAATTACGGAATTGTGGATCGGGTTATTTATTCATGAGGCATACATGATATTATGGTGGGGAGCTGTAAGAAACAAATTTCTCACCCCTTAATAAGTAATGGCAACCTATCTACGTATAAGCATTGCGAAATCCTGAGAAACTTCCGAGCAACGCAAAAAATGATGGCAAAAAAGTTGATGATGAATTGTACGTTGATAAAACTGGAAAATGATTTTATTTTTTGGGATGGGTGCCCATTTAAAATGAGGGCAATGAATGCTGAAATAAATGGGTGTGGGAAAATTTGCGTATTTTAATTTTTGGGAAACTTGAATATTTCCACCGAGAGGGAACGTTCAGCTAATTGGTGATAAGCTTGTGAGGAATGTTGATGATACTTTATTCAGCTATTTTATTTCCTTATTTGTTATTATTTATATTATCACTAATCAAATATATTAATAAAATAATTCTTAAGCTAACACTAACAAAACAGAGCTTGTGTGTGAGTGCCGTTGCAGTGTTTAAGCAAAATTTGTTTGTTCATTGTGACAGTGAGCTGTCAACTGGTCAGCTGTGTTTTTAGTTAGTTCCGAGTTTATTTGTCTGTTTTAACTTATTTATATTCTTATTTGTTGCGGTGTTGTGGTTCGATCGAGTTTGCCTTTAGTTTTATTATTGTTTGCTGTTGGAGTTTCGCTTTTCTCCCCGCTCTGGTCGGTAATTGGCCCTCGACGATTCATCTGTTTGCTGACCTGGACGTTGGACCGGCTGGAGGTCCGATTGTTTTCTGCTGGACATTTTGTTTCTTGAGGGTGGGTTCTTTGGTATATGCCTCTGCCGAGGCCCTGATCGCTACCAGTTTTAAATAAATCCCTCTTTTCTGTTTTGATCGCGACCTGGATTGGTTGAGGTTAACTCCCTCCCGCCACCCACATCGTAGTGCAGACAACAACCACCTGAGTTCCATATATTTCTGGGCTTCTCAAACTTCAAACATGGCTACCTGCAAGGTTTGTTCGGAAATTGTTGCTGCGGACAAGGTGGAATGCAGTGGTGTTTGCCGTAACACTTTCCATGCCGCCTGTGTTAGGTGTAATACTGGGATCGGTTTGAATGGTTTTATTACGTGCGAGGAATGCAGCAACATCAAGCCTTGTCATTTACTGAGCTTCATTAGCTCGTTTGCTGACAAAATTTATACCGAGCAGACTCAAATTGCATCAAAAGTCAACTCAATCTCCGCAAACTGTGCTGGCCTTCAGTTATTTTCCGACGATATTACCTCTTTTCATAGCAAGATCGACAAGATTGTGGATGAAATTGCCTACGTCAGAGTGGAAAACTCAGCTATACTATCCAAACTGCATGTTCTATCTAATGAGATCTCTGTCATTTCATCGTCGTTTGATGAGTTGGGTAGCTCTGCTTCAGCGGGCGGTCAGCATTGTATTGGTGGTTCGAGTGTTGTTCAGCCGACGCTTGATGATATTCGTCGTGGTATTAAGCAAATGAAGACTGACTTTAACTCGTGTCAGGCTACAATTTCTGACAATTTAGAGCTTTCCCGCTCCATTGCTTCTGATGTCAAGACTCTGATTCCTTCTCGCGCCAATGTTGCCACGGTGCAGCCGCCCTTACTTGACTGCCAAGGGCCCACCTCGGAGAGCACCTCGGAGAACTGCGCTAATCCGTCGACCTTGCCTCCCGTGAGGCCTGATTGCCCGTCCGTACCTCAACGTCGTCGTCGGGAATGGTGGTCGTGGCGGCGATAAGAAGAGGACTACACCGTCTCCAACTGCCTCACCTTCGCCTTTACTGGTGCAGGTTAATACACCTTCGCCTGCTATTTATGCCTGCAATTTACAGGGGGACAATTCTACCTCACGTAATTCGTCGAATGTCTCTACGCCCATGCCTTCTCGTGAGTCGAATGCTGCTGCTGGTCCTCTTGATCCCCCAACTTTGCGTCCTGCGGTGTTGCCTCGTTCCATTTTCGTGTCCCGTCTGCATCCGGATACGAACGTTGAAGATGTACTGCAAAATATCGTTTTCCATCTGAGGACATCGCCAGACTTGGTTACTTGTAGAAGGATCGACAAATCTCGCAATGGCGAACGCACATCAATATCTTCCTTCAAGGTGGTTGTCCCTGATGTTCTGTTCTCCCAGTGCATTTCTCCTGAGATCTGGCCACCAGGCTCTATTGTACGGGAATTTGTTCCTCGGAGAGGAGCTAAACTGGGAGCGGCTTCTGGTGGATTTGGTACTTCTATGAACGGCTACAGAAGTTCAACGTGTACTACGCAGACGCAGGCTGGGCAGTTCATCTCCAGGGAGGTATCTTCTTCCGAATATAATGCAAAAAACTCATCAGTGAAATCTCCCTCTACTACGCCAACATAACCGGACTTCGTTCCAAGACAACTCGCCTTTTTATCGGTTCGACGAAATCCTGCTTTGACGTGGTCTGTTTGACTGAGACTTGGCTGTGTGGTGGAATCGAGGATGCTGAGCTTTTTGCTTCGGACTACATCGTTTTCCGACGCGACCGACATTCTAATTTGAATGCTCCCGTCGGTGGTGGAGTCTTATGCGCTGTTCGGCACGAGGTTTCGTCTGAGCGGATCGACACGTCTCACCTTGCCGGCTTGGAAATGATTTGTGTGGCTCTACATCTTCCTCACAAGAACATTTTTATTATCACTGTATATATTCCTCCAAATGCTGCATCCGGTGTCTACGAGCTTCTTGCTGCCTATTTGGACGACCTTTCTGATGACATCTTACCTTCTGACGAGCTCATTTTGGTTGGCGATTTCAACATGCCGTCTGTGGAATGGAGTTGCTCTGGGGACGATATTGGGCTCCCTTCGGTGAATGGTGGGCCGCACTTTATTTCCTCCTTTCTTGACAACATTGCCTCCCTTGGCCTATCGCAATGTAATACCGTGACCAACGATCATAATAGATTTCTTGATCTGGTTTTTTCTACTGATCCATCTTCTACATCAGTTAGACACTGTCCTACACCGTTGCTTCAGGAAAGCGCACATCATCCTGCTTTGTGTCTACTCTTTTCATTCGATCCCATATTTGTCGCGTCATCTTTGCCATGCAATCTCTGTTATAATTTTAAAAAAGTCGACTTTTCTACAATGAGTCTCTGGCTCTCTAATTGTGACTGGAGTGGCGTCCTGAATGAACGTGACATTGAAAAAGCTGTTAAGTCATTTTACGATATTATATCGCTCTGTTTTTCGTCTCTTGTCCCTGTTAAGAGGTCTGATAGTAATTCGGTTTGGCAACCCTGGATTAACTCTGAGGTTAAACATTTAAAGAATCTTAAGAGTAAGGCTTGGAAGACGTTCTGTTCCTCTCGGAGTGATCCTGATTTACGCGCATACTGCGACATTCGCAATAAATTTGTCGCAGCTGTTAATGACTCCTATTTTGCCTACATTCGTAATGTAAAAAGTTTACTTCGTGACGATCCGAAGCGGTTCTGGAGATTTGTTAATGCCAAACGTGGTTCTGACGGTTTCCCATCTTCACTTTTTTATGGCCCTATGAGTAGCAGTGATCCTCGGGTGATTTGTAATCTTTTTGCAGATTTTTTTAAAACTGCCTTCTGTGATACTACCTGTGATATTAATCCTAACGATTTTACCAACTTGATGAAGCTTCCGCAGACTTTTATTCTACCTGACGACCTCGTTTTTAATGAGAATATTGTTCTAAACCATATTGCTAATTTAGATGACAATTACTCAATTGGCCCTGATGGCATTCCGGCTTGTTTCTTGCGTAGGTGTGACTCTGTTTTGTCCTCTGTTCTCTGTTATTTATTTAATCTATCTCTTTGTACTGGTGTCTTTCCTAACCCTTGGAAGATCTCTGTGATTTTCCCCCTGCACAAGAAGGGCAACAAAAGTGACATCTCCAATTATAGACCTATTGCCAATTTATCTTCTATTGCTAAACTCTTTGAAGCCTTGGTCTGTGATGTGTTGTATTTTCATTGCAAACCGTTTCTGATGTCATTTCAACATGGCTTTATTAAAGGCAAATCGACTACTACCAATCTGTTAGAATTTTCTAGTCACTGTATTTCTGCTATTGAATCTGGTAATCAAGTCGATTGTATTTTTACCGATTTTAGTAAGGCTTTTGATAAGATTGATCACCGGGTACTTATATATAAATTGACTGCTTTGGGTTTCCCTTCTCGCTTTGTTGGTTGGACTACGTCATATCTGCTTGAGCGTGCCCAACGGGTCTGCTTCCGTGGCGTTCTTTCTGATATACTGATGAACACATCTGGTGTTCCGCAGGGTAGCCACCTTGGTCCTCTTTTATTTACCATCTACATCAACGATGTCTCCCTTATTCCTACTTACTCGAGGATTCTCTGTTATGCCGATGATGCAAAGCTATTTTGTACAGTCTCTGATGCTCGTGACTGTCAGCTGCTGAATTCTGACTTACAGGCTTTTCAGTCGTGGTGCTTAGTCAATCGCCTGCCATTGAATATTTCAAAATGCACCTGTATGATTTTTTCGCGTAGGAAGAGTCCTTTGCTTTATAACTATTCGATAAATGGACGTTCTCTCTCTCGAGTTGTCAAAGTGAAGGATCTTGGTGTTGTGCTCAACTCTCGTTTCTCCTTTGAGGATCACATCGATGCCATTGTGAATCGAGCTAACGCCACTTTTGGGTTTTATCAAAAGATGGTCTAAGGAGTTCGATGATCCTTATATTTTTCGCCTCCTGTACTGCACATTTGTGAGACCAATTCTCGAATATGGTTGCACAGTTTGGTCACCTTTTTATGAAAGCCATATTAACAGGATTGAAGCGATTCAACGCAGATTCTTAAGGTTTGCTCTTCGTGGACTGCCCTGGGAGGACAACCTTCATTTGCCACCATATATTGATAGGCTTGCACTCATTTCCCTTGAATCATTGGAGCAACGGCGGAACAACTCCAAAACCGTTTTGACTTTTGACTGCCTGCAGGGCACGGTTAACTCTCCCGAATTGCTTGCCCTTTTTAATGTCTCTGTTCCGGCTCGCTCTTTGAGGCATCACGACTTCCTGCATGTTAATCATCACCACACTAACTATGGCCTACATGAGCCTATTTCTTCAATGTCACGTTCCTTCAATTCTCGCTATAATATTATAGATTTCCATATTAATCGTCGCCAGTTGAAAGGTCGTCTTCGTTAAACTTTTTATTTAATTTGGCTGTACTGACTTGAAACTCTGTTATAGTAATCAGTAATTTGATGAAGTTGTGACAATAAATAAATATGAAAATTGAGATGGGTATAAAGCCCTTTGTCAAAGTTTCGTGCAGTAATTTTCTTGTGTCCGTTGTAAAGGTGTAAATTTTTAATATAAATTGACAGGGCTGCTACAGCAAGTGTAATGATAAACAAAAATATGTGAGAATTTCGGTATATCCTACTCAACCGAACAATTATCATTGCTGTGATAGGCCTAACGTAAATAATACGTGCGACGACATTCTGGACCTTCAATCTGAAAAATTGAGAATTAGGGCCGAAAAGTGCGAGCTCGAACTACTTTTCGAAGACTTTTCAGCTGGAAAGCTGATAGTGCACGAAACGTCCGTTTAATTTCTAGCTTATTTCAAATTTAAAACTCCTCTCACAAACGATGTTTGGCTATCTGATATACCTTAGCCTTTTCAAATCTTCTAGCTAGCCTACTTTTATAGCTCCAAAATAAGCCAGTGTTATAATACGTTATAATACCCATTCATTACAAACTTACTTCATCCTCCTTACGAGAAAAACAGAAAAAAAGCAAATAATAAGAAGAAAAAGAAGAAAGGCACGTAAAAAAGCTTTAACTGTTAATAATATCATTTAATACGTTGGGTCAATTGGTTCACGAACATATTGCTTGAAAACTTGTTTATAATTCTAGTCACTCAACTGTTGTTTTACATTTATTTGCAATATTTCACTCCAAATGACTTGGTGGCCTGAAAACGCGTATGATAACTTCAAATCTACGGTAAAAAGTTATTAGTGCTTCTATACATAAACTTTAACAAGCAGTCTATACATATTTTCCGTATGATTGAGCCATAAGATTCCTTGAAAGTCTGTGTGGTGGGATCGTAATTTGATTTTTTTAAGCACTTCTGTATAATTTCACTCTGCAAATTGTGTAATTAATTAATTAACTGTGCACTGGAAAATGACGAACCCTATGCCAATATTTCGTACTGCAACACCGACTGCACTATTGCAAAATACACCATTCTGATATGGAAAAACCTTAGAATGTTTGTTATTATTAAGATTTTGAATATAGTTTTCCTAATTTGTTTACAAGCATTTGCTATGTACTTGTTTCACTTGATATTACGAGGCATGCCTAGAAAGTACTAAGGCCCTTACGGGCAGAGGGAATTTGTTTTTGCTATGTTGGTCACACCGCCGTGTAGCTTAGCTCTTCCATTTCCAACAAGCCCAAAACCGCGTCAGTACGAGTAAAACTGTGGTCCGAGCAACGTAACCCGTAAACCATGTCGATAGAATCTGCCGCCAATTGCGAAATTCGCAGCGTTATCCGTTATCTCGTTGTGAAGGGAAAATTTCCGTCTAAAGTTTTTAGCAAAATCAAATCGGTTTATAGCGAAGGAGTGATGAATCATACGAGTGTGTTTAAATTCGTCGTGAATTTAAAAACGGTCGTACTGATGTGCACAAAGAGCAAAGGAGTAGAAGACCGTCCATTTTGACTGATTCACTTGAGGAAAAATTTGAGGAAGCTGTTCATGGCGACTGCAGATTGACGTTGGATGAACTTTCTGTGATGTTTTTACAAGTCTCCAGATCTCTGCTGTACGAAACAATCACAAAAAGACTCGGATTTCTTAAACTGTGTACAAGGTGGGTCCCAAAACAGCTGACAGAGCAGCACAAATTGAATCGAGTGACAACCTCCAAAGAGTTTTTGGAGTAGTGATGATTTTTGAACCGCCCTGCGTATTTCCTGAGCTGGAGCCTTCAGATTATCAGCTGTTCACCTCCCTGAAGATGCACATGGGTAGGAAAAAAACTGACGAAGAAGTGAAGGAGGAGGTGAACAAGTGTGCAAAGGAATTGAGGATAGAGATCTTTGACCAAGGCATACAAAATTGATCCCTCGCCTTACTACGTGCACCGAGAAGGATGGCGACTACGTGGAAAAATAGTTCACATATTTACTGATGTAACCATGTAAAACATTTTTTTAAATATATTGAAACCTACAAAAATCTAGTACACTTACTTTCTGGACGTGCCTCGTATTATCTATGATTATGCCTAGATATTTGGTTTCGTTAGCAGATCTTAGGTCCCCTCCTTCTATATTTATTGTATTACCGTCCTGACTATTATTAACATTAGGTCCAAATATCACACAAATATTTATATTCTAGTTAAGTGCAAGCTCGTGTTTTGACAGATATTTATATCTCGGTTAGCCGATGAGAATAAGGTAGTCAAATTATTATGTTCGAAAAGTAGCACCGCATCCTTAGCGAAAACGACTCTTTACCATCCAATTTTCTAACATAGACATGTCGTTGACAGGCCCATAGCCAGGAATATTTTTCGAAGGGAGCTCGAGAGTTCAATATTAAACAGAAAATTTTATGTATGTTGTTTATTTATGTATGTATGTAGGTGCAGTGGTTCTTAACGCTTATTACGGGCTTTGTGAACAGTAGAGATCGATCCACGGAATTTTTTTTAGTCTCACATGAATTAATAAACAATCCTGTTTAAAAACAATTTCGCTCCGAGCAGATACGCTCTTCTCCGCAAGGGGTTTACGAAAACAGACGAATACCCATGTTCGCAAAACACACTTTTCCAGTGCCGGACAGGATGCAGCAAATTCTAAATATGGCTCCCTTTATATGTACCATATATTAGGTGTTTCGCATAACATTTGGTACGACTTCCACCTTGCACACTCTGAATAAAGCTGTTGAGCGAATAAGTGCGTGTTCTACTTTAAATCCTAACTTCCAGTATTCCTAATTACATTATTGATATGAATATCCAAAAAATATAATATATATATTTAACGTTTCGTTTCATTGTAATTATTCATAAATGTTGGCAAAATAAGATCGTGTATGGAATGTTTTCCATAATACACTAAAGCTGTTCTATTGTATCTATTGTTCAGCCCATCTAAAAAAAAAATTGATCGAATTGGAAAATTTAATCTTTAGGTCATTATGATTCCACCCAACTTCAAGCATGGGAAAATCACACCTAAAATCATGTACTAAAACCCAAGTCGATTAATAAGGGATCCCATGGCGTCCAAGAAGTAATGAAGTAGGCTGCCGAATTTATAAGTAATCAAGTTTGATACCAACATTTAACTCCACTATCTGGATGCCATTTGTATTTACGACTCTTCTTAAATTCTCCATCACTACATCTCAGGTGGTAAATTTTTACGAGTTGTTCAATAAACTGGAATGGAATACAATTCAGCCCACGCGATTCGATTCACTTTTATTCCCCTCAAGACGACTGGTGACTGCTCCCTGCTTATTTCATCGTAGCGTACCGGAATTATTTGAAACGTGAAAGCCGCGAAATTTAAAGCAACCCTCGTAAAAACGTGAAATTTCGACATCCCTTACAACACTTAAAGCTGTTTCACTTAAATTCCCACAATCATAGCACTGCGGAGTTGCGGACCTATAGGCGTGTACGTGTATGTATATGTATATACCGAACATTCAAGCACTAATATTTGTCAGAGAAAATTAAAACAGAAAAATTGCCGGCATCTTAATGGCGGGGCACGAATTCCATTATCAAGTGCTATCAATCACTGTTTAACACAAAGTGTTCCCTTTCCTCCGGTGGCCGAAAATAGAAAACGGATACAAAATGATACTTTCTAATGCGCCAAGAAAAAGGGAACCCTCGGGAAGCAGCACATCAGACATGATTCCGCAAATTAAAGAATAGATTGAAAAAGTTTTGTAGTTAAAGAACTTAAAATCCATAAAGGCTTACTCGCTTCTAGGGAGAAAAATTTCTCGCCCGGATTGTTTCTCAGCCATTAGCTTGGTCTCGTACAAAGAAAGCTCCCCTTTTGAAGTAGGAAACAAAAGGATTTTCTTAAAAGTTTTCAGATAAAAGTTTCCTTAAATGGTTTTCCGCATATGTGAAAAACAGTCTTCCGCTTATGTTTCGTCAAAACAAAAAGCAAGATAGAAGGCAAATAACAAAAGATTTATAAGAAACTAAAGGCACAAAGTAAACATTTTCGAGGTGCAGCAAGAGTAATGAGAAATTTCCCCGGCTGAGCAAAATATGCCTGGCACTAACAAAATACATAAATCATTCAAAGGGCGCCTTTAAACGGGAACTATCATCAAAGATTCAGAAACCTTCGCATGCCTTCGCTGTTTAATATTGTGAGTATATAACATAAATACTAGGAACTAAAGGTTTAAGAAGGTGTGAGAGTAGGTACACATTGCAGCTCGCATTCAGCTCAGCATGTAATTAAAATTATAAGTTACTTATCTATAATATAATATGTGTACCTACACCCTTGGCCAAATGTATTAGGCACCCCCTGAAAATCGTACTATACAGTTTATTTGCGTAAATTAGGGGGAAATAAAATTACAGTTAGGTTTAACTTATTGACCTTTATTCTTACTATTAATACTTTGTCGGTCCGCCCTTAGCTCTTATTACCGCAGCTATTCTTTTAGAAATTGTGCGTACAAGCTTTAGACACTCTTCAGGAGAAATTTCGTTCCAATCTGTTGGATTACTTGTTTGACACAGAAATTCTGTCTCAGATCAAAATGGTGAATCCGGTAGATTTGTGGGTGCTGATTACGAAAAATATATTCGAAAAATTCCATTCCGTATGTTTTCCAAACATAACATTTTATACTGCGATTTCCAAGCTTTGGGATTTTTTCTACTCGTCTTCTGAGTTACTAATATACCGGAGATACCTCCAGCTGCTACTTAAGAGCTTTGTGGTTTATTTGGAAGCTCATACCTTTAGTGGCTTGTATAGGAACTTTATTTTCGGTAAATAAAGATCAGAGCATAGAATCATTGACTCAGAGAGAATTATAATTATGATTGACTCACTGAACTGACTCCGTTATCCTGACCATTAATGCTTAAGTTCCAAAAGCCTTGTTGGGATTTTGAACTTATTCAAAGGGTTTTTGAGACGCTGATTTAAGATGTAAGCTCCATTTGCATCAAGCATATCAAGGGGGTTGTGAAGGAGAATGTAATCCGCCCTTTTGGGACATACGCCATATTTTGTTCAGACTTTATATTTACGTGGCATAGCTTATCGTAATTTACTCGTCAAACCCTTTCATCCGATACCCATATGAATGTTATTTGGTGACATTTTTATTCATTTGTTAGACATTGTAACTTGTATAGCATATCCTACAATACCCGGAGGATTGATACAATTTTAGACAGCTTATTTATCCAAAGTGGAAAATCTAGTGGTGCTCTAAGGTGCAAAAACCGGACAAACATACATACCGTTATAAAATTTGCCAGCCGAACGGCTAGCTGACGAATCTCAGGACAAAAAAAAGTTGCAAAAGTTCAAATCGGGCTCGAACCGCGGACTTAGGCTTGGAAATTCGTGTGTTTCCCGCTGCACTATTACAAGAGCCCGATGGAGAGGAGCAAAACTTTCTAAAGGGCCATAGTTCCGGGCGCATTAAATTAAAACACACTGGCTTGACTAAGTTCAATTTTATTCGTTCGAAAAGCAGGAATCCAAATTTGAGTCAAAAACAACTTAGCCGTACGGTTAACGTACACGCGATACGACTGGTCCATCGCTCTCCTCGGAAAATGCAATCTCATACCGTTTTCGGAAATTCCGGAGGAGTTGATGTTGCGGACTGACTTACACCTAAGCCCACAAATGTTTTGGAAGAACAAGCGATATTTGTAATAATACATATGTATTTTACCTAATTACTAAGGTTGTAGTAAATAATTACTAACTAAAAGTCTGTACTGAGTAAAAAATTTATTCATTGAAACATTAACAAGGGAGTCTAGTTCGCTCGTGCTGGTCTACCCGATTTCCATTGCTGTACTGTATTCAAGTAATGGTCTTTTTGGAGAAGGGAGAGCGTTGGATCTGAGATGAGCTGTTAGTAAAGGCTTTCCCAATAGGGATGACCTGGTTTTGATAGCTCGTGGCGGCCATATTTGATTATGGTTTTTTGACAGGTCTATGCAGTTATGTTCAGTTTGCGATCATCATGACACATTTCACTTTGATCCAACGCTTTGTCCAAATTTATTACGCAAATTCGCATTCTCTTGACGGTATTGTAAGAGCGCTTCGCGCAAAAAACGGTTGTCATATTTTTTTAGAGTATTGGCACAAGAACTCAAGCCAACCGACCAAAACATTCGTCGTCAGTTCGCTGATTGATCACTGGAGTGTTGGAAGCCGATGGCGATTTTCATCGCAAAATTATCTTCTCAGATGAGGCTCATTTCTGGCTCAATGGATTCTTTAACAAGCAAAATTGCCGCTATTGGAGTGAGTCAAATCCACAATTGGTTCATGAGTCACCATTGCATCCAAAATAATTGACCGTTTAGTATAGATTATGGTATGGCGGATTCATCAGACCTTATTTCTTTCGAAATGAGGCAGCAGATTCCGGTACCATTAATAACAACCGCTATAACACGATGTTGACCGATTTTATTTCCAGAATTTGATGAAATTGATGCGGACGATCTTTATTTCCAACAAGACGGTGCACCGCCTCACACTTCCCGACTTATCATGGGCTTATTGCGTGGTAATTTCGGTGAGGCTTTAATTTCCAGGAATGGTCCCATCGCTTTGCCGCCTAGATCGTGTGATCTGACGCCTTTGTATTATTTCCTTTGGGACCACATTAAGTCGAAGGTTTACAGCAACCATCGTACAACTATTGAGGCATTGGAAACCAATATTCGTCAAGCCATAGCTGAGATACCGGCCGAAATGTTGCACAGAGTCATCGAAAATTGCCGTGAGCGGATGAACGTGTGCAAGAGGAGCCGCGGTGGCTATTTGGCCAATATTTGATTCAAAGCATAAATCGGATAAAATTATCTTTCAAATAAAGCAATCAGAACCATTTTTTCTCAAAAATTGTGTACTTTATTCAAATTTAAAGTTCGGACGTTCTTATTGGGAAACCATAAACATATGTGTTATAGATGGATATCACTGCATGTCTCCCCTTCTGTGAAGAAAGAACGCATATCTGAAACGTAAACGTTTGTATCTACCTCTTACGTTGACGACGAAATATTTGTCCCGCTTTTCCAAAACGAGGTATGGTCCATCATAAGGTGTTGCAAATGACTGACGAATGTGATCATTTCTGACAAAAGCTTGAGATGTGTCAGCGAGGTCCTTGAACACAAACGTTGTACGTTGACCATGTCGAGACGTTGGTTTTGGAATTAGCTCATGGAAGTGCTTTCGCAGCATACGTACAAGTTTCCGAGCTGGAGTATCTCTGGTTGATGGTTGCAGAAATTCACCTGGTAAGCGAATTGATTCGCCGTAGACTAGTTCAGCAGGTGTTGCTACAATATCCTCTTTTCATGCTGCGCGCAGACCCAGCAACACGACTGGAAGTGTGCCGTACCATGACTCTCCAGTACATGACAGCGCTGATTTCAACTTCCTGTGAAGACGCTCGACTAGACCATTTGCTTGCGGGCGGTACGCTATTGCCCGAAGGTGCTTACATTCCTATGTTTCTATCAAGCTCTTAAAAAGGTCAGATTCGAAATAGCGACCCAAAGCCGATGTAATTCGTAATGGGACGCCGAACCGTGATATCCATGATGTAAGAAGTGCTCGAGCTGCTGTCACAACAGTACCATTTTCAAGTGCCACTGCCGCAGGAAAACATGTGAAGCGATCAACGATAGTAAGACATTGGCTGTGTCCTCTCGTTGTGGGTAGAGTAACCAAGTCGATATGAATATGTTCAAATCGTTGTGATGACTGATCAATTCTTGCCAAAGGTGAAGTATTATGTCGTGTGACCTTGTTGGCCTGACATGGAATGCAGAATCTAGTCCACTCAGCACAATCTTCGTTCATAGAGGGCCAGACGTAGCATTTCGCAATTAATTTGCGCGTTGCGCGTTGTTCAGTATGTGCGATAGAGTGATGTGACTCAAAAATTCTTCTTCGGAGCTTTCCTGGTACATATGGACGGACTGTACCCGACGAAACATCACAATACAGCGTAACTTCCGGGTTTTGTAGTTGCATGCGTTGAAGCTGCAGCGCCGACGAGGAATTGCGGCAAAGCCCTCGCAGCTCCTCATCGTCCCCTGCTCATGCGCCAACTCCTGTGCAAATACAGCTGTTGCGATCGCATCTACACGCGAGAGTGTGTTAGCAACTATGTTATCAGCCCCTGAAATAAGACGATGTTCAGTAGTAAATTGGCCGGCAAAATCTAACTTGCTGAATTGCCATGGAGATGCACGCTCGAGTGTTTGATCGAAGGCGTGTATGAGTGGCTTGTGGTCCGTGTAGATTACCACGTGTCGTACTTCGAAGATATGTCGAAAGTATTGAACAGCTTCGTATATTGCGTGCAGTTCTCGATCGTAGGTGGAGTGCTTTGAAGCTGATGGTGATAGCTTGCGGCTGAAGAATACTAAGGGTTGCCAGCCAGTTTGACAACGTTGCTGGAGGACGGCTCCAATAGCACTCTCTGAAGCATCTGCAAATATAGCCCTTTGAGCACTGGATTTTGAATTTGAATTCCAGAGTAGCAGAAACTCTCCCTGGGAGAGGCGTAATTCCGCTCTCGGATTGCTTGTGTCCCAGAACTGACACCTCTTCCAAACCGAAAACGGATTTGGCTGCGTTAATTATTAGCCCGTCGGCGCTGAAATAAGGTGTTAAGGTATTCCAGATGCTGCTTTTGATCCTCGGAGGCAATCAAGATGCCATCTATATACGTGAAAATGAAAGGCAATCCTTTGTGCCACAGCCGTGTTTTCCTATCAACACTTCTTCTTAGAAAAACTTTATTTTTATTTTTTGGGATGTCAGTTTTTTTTCGATTTATAGAGTATAACTTGAATTAATTAGTTCAGGACATTTTTTAGCAGGAGCCACTTTTTTCTTAAAAACGTATATGGCGGGCGCGTGCATAGGAGTGGTTTTTAGGTTTGAACCTCCCCCTTCCTCCCTCGCTCCAAAATGTCTACAAAGTTGTTGAGAGCCAATTTGCGGCGGTTTAAATGGCGATTATACCATATAAAGAAAGAAAACGTAAAACTGTCTTAAAATTGCCTTTATTTAAGGTCTTGTCTTTTGAAAAAACCCAAAAATTTGCACAATTCAGCTTGAAAGGCTACTACGCTAAATTGTGCAGTACTACGATATCACTGCGGTTTTGATCTCCGGCTTTATTGTAAGAAAATTTTGTTTTGTTAATCTCCTTAAATTATATACAAAACATGCGATTTGTTTCCGAACATTTGCTGTTTTCTTCTTTTGGACTACTCCCGATTCAGTGTCAAAAAACAAACCTCTCTACTATTTTCTGCATTGAAGAATTATAATCCTTATTTATTCCAAAACTAACAATTTTAATAATTTCGACTATTTCGAGAAATAATTTCAGCAAGTGCTAGTTTAGGTAAACGTAATACTTTAATAAACAGGCATGGGGTGCAGCATCCTTTTGTTGAGTCTAAGCAAATTTCGATCTTCAGCTCTATTCTTGAATCCGATGTCATTCAAATTCGTTCGGTAAGATGAAATGTGTTTTATATGCAAGTGCTTACAGCGACCGTAAGAAAAACAATTGGGTCTGTCTGGGACACAAACTTTAGAATTATTTTTGGCTAAGTGGACTTAAGGTCCTCAGTGTTCCCCGCCGTATTGATTGATCAAAGCCAATCAGAAATGCTTGTCCACTTCTCTTCGATTCCCAATCGAGCTATAGAGAATCTCTTCAATTTACAAATTTACTTAGGAAGCCGGTGCACTTTCATGTTCTTACACGCGCTTGCAGCTCATATGTCATAAGTTGTGAAGCAATAAGTATATCTCCACTAGCTTGCTCGGCCCCGGCGTTTCCCGGGATACTATTAAATTTGTATTCCTTAAATTTACAACGCTTCCCTACTGCACCACCGCCTTTCCTATGTAACCCAGCGTTTTCCTATTTGCGTTTTGCACATGTTTTAGATATTTTCCAACAGTATTATTAAATTTAGTTTTCTTCATTTTACACCACCTCCTTATTGCACCCCTCTCCTATACCTCCCAGCCGCGTGGGGATGATCTCATATTTGGAAATTTGAATAGCAGATTCGAAATCAGTGATCCCGAAAATTTCCTAGTGCGGATTTTCAGGGAAATCCCTTGAAGCTTAACTTTTCGGTCGCCATATTGCATCCGACATCTTGAATTCCAAAATTATGTATGCAAGCTCGAGATCTGCGACCCCGAATACCTCCAATTGCCTTTTTCATAAAGATTCCTTGAAGTTGGCAAATTCGTTTCCTATACAACACGGAAATTTCGATTTTTTGGATTTTCCGGCTTTTCCTTTGGGGTTTCCTGAATTTTCTTTTTTTTAAACCTCCCCTTTATTATAGTGAACAAAACAAAAAAATATATCGAAATCGGTCAAGCCGTTTTTGAGTTTTAGCGAGACGTTCCGCACAGCAATTCATTTTTATATATATAGAAGAAGAAGATGACTTGAGCTCTCTTGCAATAATTACACAGCCACACAAAAAAAAAAAAGTGGGTATTACTTTTGATGCCATATGTCATATCCGTAGTAATTTGGCCTGCTGATCACGAATCCGCGACCAGAGTTGAGCCGTGACGTCCAGATTTTTTTCTAACCTCCAAAAAGTGGGTTAAAAACAGATAAAATCGTGGAGTAAAATTCGGAAAAAATTTATTTTTAACATTTAAACCTATATTCATATGAATTGAGACCTGCTGAGCACGAATCCGTCACCAGAATTGAGCCATCACGTTCTGATTTTTTTCTACAAATAAATAAAAAAAAAATTTAAGAAAAAAATCGGAACGTGATGGCTCAATTCTGGTGACGGATTCGTGCTCAGCAGGTCTCAATTCATATGAATATAGGTTTAAATGTTAAAAATAAATTTTTTCCGAATTTTACGAGTGTGTTTTCCACGATTTTCTTTGTTTTTAACCCATTTTTTGAGGTTAGAAAAAAATCTGGACGTCAAAGCTCAATTCTGGTCGCAGATTCGTGCTCAGCAGGCCAAAATACTACGGATATGACGTATGGCATCAAAAGTAATCCCCGCTTTTGTTTTTTTGTGTGGCTGTGTTATTGTTATTGGCCTAAATATTTTTTTTTTTTTTTTTTTTTTTGGTAAAACGTTTTTGCTTTATTTGTATGAATTAGCTTACATTGCTCTAGCATACATTATTTCAAAATCTTAATCTAGGGTAAAAATAATATATTGCTAGGCTCTTTGCCTAGACAACTGCTTTCTGTAGTTTGTTCGCTATCCACAATGCCCGGTTTTGCCGGTCGTCTCTTGCCTGGGTGGTATAGCTGTTTAAACGTGAGCGGCTTCGCTGGTGTATTTTTTTTTGAGCCCCCTTCTATAGTCTTTGTAGATCTGGTATATGAAGGATAGTCCTACTTCAATGGTCAGTATGATTAGGATGAGTTCTATGTTCTCTGATCTGATATCTTCTGGATTAATGATGATAGTATTTACTATTTCTCCAGCGTTGTCCACCTTTTTTGAATTAGTAGTTCCCATCTTGACTTGGTGTCTGTAGTTGATTACTGCCAGTTTGTTTTCCGTTTTACGTTTATATATGGACGATTTATTATGCATTATGTTTTGCGCAATTTATAGGGTCATTTTTTTTTAGACGAGAAAATCGTTTTGCCGTCAGAATGGCTCTGGCGGTTTTGTTCGGGTGTTGTCTTAACCTACTTAGGTATGTGTTGCTTAGCTTTGCTATTAAGTTTTCGACCTCATTCACTTTTACGTCTCTCAGCAGAAGTTTGTTGCGCATGTAGCGCGGTGCTCCAGTTATCGACCTGATTATTTTTGATTGAAGTCTTTTGATGATGTCGATATTTGATGTTTTTGCTGCTCCCCAGAGTTGGATTCCGTAGGTCCAGATCGGTCTAATGATGCTTTTGTATACTGCTATTTTGGTATCTAGGGTTAGTTTTGACCTTTTATTTAGCAGCCAGTACATTTTTTTGAAGATCAGATTTGCTTGTTCCTTCTTTTTCTGCAGGTGCGTCTTCCATGTTAGCCTGCGGTCCAGGTGCATGCCCAGGTATTTGACTGTGTTGACAAGTTTAACCTTTTTACCATTTATTTCGATAGGTTTGCAGGTCTTTTTCCTAAGGGTAAAAGTTATTTGTTCTGTTTTGTTCTCGTTGAGGGTGATGCCCCATTTGTTGGTCCAGTTTATAATTTTATTCGTATATTCTTGTATAACCCTAGTTGCAGTTGTTGGGTTATTGTGCGCAAATATGAGCGCTGTGTCGTCCGCAAACGTCGTGGTCATGACTTCTTTGTCCACCGGGAGATCTGCTGTGTATAATAAGTAGAGGACAGGTCCCAGAACACTTCCTTGGGGGACTCCTGCCTCTATTTGGCGCGTCCTACTGGTGCAGTTGTTGTAGGATACTTGGAATTTCCTGTTTGTTAGGTAACTATGCAGTATGTTGTGAAATTTTTTCGGCAGAAGACTCTTAATTTTGGTTACTAGGCCGTTGTGGTTTACCTTATCAAATGCTTGGGCGATATCCAGGAATAAGCCTACACAGTATTGTCTGTTCTCCATTGCGTCTTTTATTTTGTTATGTATCTTGTGGATTTGTTCAATAGTGCTGTGCTGTCCCCTAAATCCGAACTGATGAAGGGGGATGATTTTGTTGCTGTCTAGGTGATGTTGAAGCTTGTCTAGGAGCAGCTTTTCGAACAACTTGGAGAGTATTGGGAGTAGACTAATAGGTCTGTAAGATTCCACTTTAAATATGTCTTTTCCTGGTTTCGGTATAAAGAATATTTTTGCTAGCTTCCATTGGGCTGGGAAGTGGTTGAGGCGAAGTATAGCATTGAAGATGTGCAGAATCCCGATGATCCCATTTAGGGGTAAGGCTTTTATTAGCTGCCCGGTGATGCTGTCATGGCCCGGGGCTTTCTTTGGGTTTAGTTCTTGTATCTTGCGTAGGATTGAGGCGAAGCCAAAGCGAATTGGCTTTTCCCCTGCCGTTTGGATTGGGCTGGCTATTGTTATTTTGGGTTTGAACACTTTTTCCAGATGTTCCGCGAATGCTTCTGCTTTGGCTTCGTCCTCGTTAATCCACACATTGTCTTTCCTCAGAATTGGTACGTTCTGCCGCATTGGTTTTTTGATACCTTTGGTTACTTTCCAGATAGCGTAACCTGTATCCTGACAGTGGGTGAGCCCTGCAGTGAATTCGTCGATACTTTGGCTCCTCTCTTGTTCTAAGTGTGTTCTTAGGTTTTTGGTTGCCATGTTTAACTCTGCCTTTGCTTGCGGAGATCTTGTTTGCTGCCAGCGTCTTTTTGCTTTCCTCTTTTTTTTGATAAGCTCCAGAGTGGTGGTGTTATTTGATTCTGGTGTTCTAGCAGTTACTTGGATAGTTGGGGTGGCTGTCTGGGCACAGTCCTTGATTGTGTCGTTAAGGTGTTCCAGGGCGTTTTCGATGTCTTCCTCATTTTTGAGTTTGATTTGTGGGTTGTAGTTTTTTTTAAATAGTTGTTGAAATTTACGCCAATTGGTTTGTTTGCTTGTCAGTCTGTGGGAAGTATCTGTGAGCGTTGGAGTACTTGTTAGTTTAATGATTGTCGGTGCGTGGTCTGAAGAGAGGTCCAAGGTTGTTGTCGCACTGAGTAGATTTTGATTCAGGCCTTTGGAGAGTCCGAAGTCAATGATATCAGGTCTTTTCCTTCTGTCAGATGGCCAGTGTGTTGGCTTTCTGCCAGATATGCAGTTAAGGTTGTTTGCATGTATTGACTTTGCCAGCTGTTTGCCTCTCGACGTTGTTATCCTTGAGCCCCATAGTGGTGATTTTGCATTGTAATCTCCGGCCGCTATGAATCTATTTCCCAATTGTTTGAAAAATTCATCGAATTGCTGTTTTTCCAGATTGTATCTTGGGGGGCAGTAGACCGCAGCTATGTTGATTGGTCCTCCCGTTTCCGTGATGCATATTGCCGTATGTTGGATCTCTTTCGTTTGGGTGGTGCTGATCAGGTGGTGTTTGATCCTGTTTTTGACCAGTATCGCTGTACCCCCACAGGCCTTGTTGTTGGGGTGGTCATTTCTGTACAGTGTATATCCGAAGATTTTGAGGCTATTTTTGTCTGTGAGGTGTGTTTCAGCAATTAGCATTACTTCAATTTGGTTGAAATTTAAAAATTTTTCTATTTCTAGTTTGTGCTTGGTGAGACCGTTGGCATTCCAGTGTGCTATTTTGATTTCTTTCATTTTACTAATTTACTTAATATTTCAGTTTGCCTGTTAAGCATACTCTGCATTTGTTGCATTGTTTGCGTGAGCTGATTTAAGTTGTTAGTCAATGTTATCAGTATTTGCATTATGCCGTCGTTTTGATTATTCACGTTTGCTTGCTCGTTGTTCCTCACTATACTTGCATATGTAGGGCCTTGTCTGTTGTGTCCGTGGGATGTTTGTACTTGTTGGACTGAAGCTACTGGTGGGATGCTAGCTGGGGTATGGGGTACTTGATGTTGCTGGAAATTGAAGTTTGTGGTGTGCTTGTTGCTAGCTGATTGTTGCCTTTGGTTGCTGTGGATAGCCATATAAATTGGGCAGCCCTTGTAGTTGGCTGTGTGGTTTCCATTGCAGTTACTGCACTTTTTGTGTAGGGGGTTATCCTTGCTTTTATTGCAGTGTTCGGTTTTGTGGTCTCCTCCGCAGGCTACACATACGTTTTTAAGTTTGCAATACGTTTTGGTGTGGCCAAATTCCTGGCAATTTTTACATTGTATAGGGGTTTTTCTCTTGAACGGTTCTTTGATCGTTACCTTTCTGTTCAGGATATAACGTGTTTCGTATATCGGGTGTATTTTGCCTTTTGGGGTCTTGCTGCTCTCAGGCGTTAGTTCCACTCGGAACATTGGCTGCGGTTGTTTAAATCGGTTCAGTATGTTATGCACGTATTTTATTTCAAATCCTAAGTCTTTTAGTTCCTGTTCTATTTCTTCTGTTGGGACTGTGTGGTCGATCCCCTTAATTACGACTCTTAGGCCTTTTTCGCTTTTAAGCTGATACGTGTAGAATTGTTGTTGTTTTCTTTCTAGCCAGTTAACGATTTGGCAGTAATCTACTTCTCTTTGTGCTTGGATTTTGGTTTCTCTCAAGCGGCCTCTTTTCATTTCTACTATGTAGAAGCGGTCCTTTTTTATTATTTCTTTAAGGCTTTTTAACAGTTCGTTGTTGTTTTCTGCTCTTACGTAGATTGGGGGCGGTTTGGGTGTGGTTGTCTCATCTGATTCGATGCTTAGGGCTGCGAAACGATTGCTGCTTTCGGTGCCCGAGGGGCCTGCGCTATGGGGGTGGCCTTGTGTCGCATCTTCGGCGTTCGTTTGGTCTCGTTTGCGTTTTCTCGTTACTATTTGAAAGTAACGTTCTATGCCTGCTGGTGTGGCCTCATTTTTACTTTTGCTGTTTGAAGGAATTTCGTCAGTGTCCATGACCCCGTTTGCATTTGACTCTAGGGAGTTCATTTCACTTTGGCTTGAATTTTTCCGCTTGTCAGCGGTATTGCCTCTTCTTTCGTCAGTTGTGAACATGCGCGGGCTGTTCACTTTCACTTTTCTGCATGCACATGCACTTTGATTTTGCACAATTGTTTTCTGGGTTATTGCTTATTAGTCACTATTTTACTGCACTTGCACTCTTGCACTTTGGTTTCGCGGCTTGACAAAAATGCGTCCGTTCGCTTTGGCTGCTTGATTGCAACTGTGGCCTAAATATGCTTAAGCAATATTTGTTCGGTGACAAATTCTTACTTAAGGGCCCGCAGAAGTGCTTAAGGAATTTAAGCATTCTTCATCGAAAGAAGAAGGGCCATACTGTAAAATCTTCATGCTAAAATTTTCACTACATGTTCCTATAAAAGAAACGGAATTTATGTTTTGAAGAAGCAAAAAGAGAATGGCCCCTTAAACCACGCACAATCTGATAATAAATAAATAACCATTGCACTTGCTTTGAATAGACTGCGCCGGTGCATTATATAATTACCCTTTATTAAAATTATGAGAAAACACATTTAATTTTGTTCGGATTGTTACTACAGACGACGGTAAAGGAATTTTCGCGGAAAAGATTTTTGGCTGTCTCATAAAATTTCGGACATGAACACCAGTAGGTACGCCACAAATCAAATACCTGAAGTTTAGGTGTAATATAATCCGGAAATACGTACCCATTTTAAAATTGAGTTTCGATAGACCTTCTTGCTTCACCAAACGCTTACAAGTAACCATATCGGACTGCATACGCTCAGATGTACTGGGATGAATACATGGAACATGTATCCATTTATCCTTCTTAACCACATTGGTTCCACATCATCACGCAATTCCAAAAAATCTGCACACAACCAACTCACGTCCAAGCCAGTTTTTGACTAATGTAAACAACCGTGACAGTAACTGACCATGCGAGTTGGCATAGCAGAAACTATCTACTGACAAGGCAGTTTCTCGCACTGCCTTATACCGGCCATTAGGTACTTTTCTTTAAAATATAAATATGTATAATAAGAAATGCTTTCCTGACACATACAAGGTATATCATACTCGTACGTGCAATTTTGTTAAGGTCGTTCTACAATACAATTAGCACTACAAACTTTCCACACATATTACATGCAATGCATTAGTTAATTTCAAATATTTTGTTTTGGATGTTTAATTCTTTATTGGACCATAGAACCAAATTCCGGTATTTTCTTAATACCACATAATTCTGCTACATATATCGTTAAAATGTAATATATGTTTATCATTCGCACTTTTAAAGCCTCTATTTTTTACACTGAGTGTTTGTGGGCATACAGGTGAATGTATTTTGCGGCTTAATTACAGTCCATTTTTAAAGTGACTTTCACTAAGAGAATTTAAATTTCACTGCCATGTTACTAACATCCATCACACTGTTCTCATTATGGTTAATCCTCCAAGGAGGCATACACCTGCATCATGTGGACTTTCTGTCGGACCAGAATATGAAATTCATCCTGAGTAATGGAAGATTAAGTGCCCAACTGAAAGAATTTTTCCTAGGCTACGGTGCGGTGCACATCTGTCTTCTCTAGAATACCATGACTGAAACCTTTCTAACAAAATTTTACATGAAATGTCCTCTCGCAACTCAATGCAATTTCCGCTTTATATCCTGATGTCTTTGAAAAATCACCTGGCATCCGCCATAGCGGCCTCAAATTGTAGTAGGTACATCCTACGAAGCCGGTATCTAGAAGGGCTGCACATCAATTACAGAATAGGATTTTCTCCTAAAACACTGATGAAAATGCAGGATAAGCTACCCCAGCTGAGGTCATTTGTAATCGAAAGGGTCTGTGCAGGATAAAGTGAAAGAATTTCTAGTTCGTTTTTCCGGAATAGCCCTACTGAAACTGGACGAGTCAGGATTAAGAGTTAAATCCATTTTTCTGGCTATAGCTCGTCTCTCATCCTATGTAAAAAGTCAATTTGATGCAATTGCATTCGGTTACTGATATATCTCTGTTGAAGACTTACCACTCAGCTAAAAGATGACGTCGTGGAATTCCAAGTCAGCAATTCAGCTCGGTACAGGTGAAGCTCCCAACTGGCTTAAAATTTGAAAAGTGTTGTAATTAAAGAGAAAATTCCCGAGAGCGCTTAAATGTATCGGTTATGTTATTCTCAGAAATATTGACATTGTGTATACTAAAATCTTCAGAACCTTTTTTTAGAAAAATAAATTGTGCCTATTTATGTGAGCATAACATCTTACGTTGCATATAAGAATAAACTATTTAGAATTGTTTTGATTATCAAATAAATATATATGCAACTTGTGCTTAATGCACCTAAACTTGCATTATTGTTGTATTTTGGTATAGAACTACAATGAAAGTTTTCTCACCGAATTTTTCGTCATTACGACAAAGAACTTCCATTCTTCAAACACTTATCGCTTACATCTCACAATCTAGTTAATAAACAAAACTGGAGCGAGAAAGCTCAAAGGATTTCCTTAAAAGTAATTTGTAAAACTTCAGCTTGCAAAAAGGCGTTAGCTCTCCTATAAATCAATACATCTATCTAGAAGTTCCTCGTAAGGTTCGTGAAATTGTTGAGCAATTTCGTTACTCCCTGTGAATTTGTATGGAAAACAGTACGAAATATTTTGCCATTAGTTTAACTTTTGTTTTACTTTCTCTTACTTATAATACCGGAAAACTAGCAAATTTCATAATTCACATTCAGGGATTTTCTCAGTAAAATTCGTTAGCAAACGCACAAGCAAAAAGGATGAAAGAACTAGGAAGCATCGCATCGCAGGAGCTCAAGGCAGACTCTGAGAATATTTTGGAGGATATACGAGAGCATTGCATATAAAATGTATGACCAAATAACTGAAGGATGTAATGGAAGCGCTCCTCAGCTACACCTGATGAATATAAGCTTTCAACTTTCCGGGAATATCATGCCCCACTTCTGCTTTAATTACAATAAAAGCAGACATATGTCGTTTAATCGATAATGGCGTTAGCTGCGAGAGTGCTTTGTTTGCACTCTGCCGGTTGCACACCTTTGTTCTTAGAGCATAATTACAAAGGAAATCATCACATTCGTATGAAAAGATATTTTCACCAACCCTTCGTTAGTTAGTAAAGAGATAATTTGAATTTAAGATTTTCTTCCTCCTCTAGTATAATTTAATAATTGAAGAAATTATAAATGGCGAGGTGGCAAGGAATTGCAAGGGCATAGGTATGTGATTTAACTCAATCTCGGGAAGTTTCATGGTGCCGCTAATTGGAGAAAAAACTTACCTATAAAACAACAGATAAATGTATCGTACGCAGAATTTGTCAAATTTACTTTTAATATGATTCATAATGGGATTCCCTTATTAATGTAAAATCGAATTTTCAATGTCATGAAGACAACAGATGTACAGGGTCTTTCAATAATGACACTTGACTTTTAAATGTAAATAAAACAAGTTGTGTGTGAGGTATCCACTCCATTTTGACTTTATTTGAAAGAATATTTTATGGCATTAAGTATGGAATATAACGCCGCAGCGTACGGCTTTGCTTCGTGGCATTTATTCGGTAGGTCCTATTTCCGATAACTTTGTCGCATAAATTGGCTGAATTTGCTGAATGGAGTTCGTTATGTTGACTTTGTGGGCCTCAATTATTTGCGGTTTATTCGCATAGAGCTGTGATTTCAGATAGCTTCAAAGTAAGAAGGCGAGTTACATCGCATGATCTCGATGATCAGTTCACGTCGCCGCCGCGCAACATTACTAAAATCCGCACCAAACAGTGACTTTCTCAGGATGCATTTGGTGCTGGTATAGCTCTTGTGGATTGATATCATCTCAAATCCGACAATTTTGCTTGTTCTCATATCCATTCATCCAAAAAGGGGCTTCACTAAAGAGGATTTTTTAGGCAAAAAAAATTGGGTCAACTTCCGAATACTTGCCACCAAACAAAGTCGCGGCGCACATTTCAACGCCGTTATATTCCATACGTAATGCAATAAAATTTTCTTTCAACTAAATTTAAAATGAAGCATTATCTCAAACACAACTTGCTTTATTCACATTAAAAAATCGAGCGTCGTTATTGAAAGTAGGGCTGTTGAGAAATTCGAAGCAGCGCATTCGAAACTTCGAATTATTCAATTATTATTCGAAGCAGCCAAAAAAGCTTCGAATAATTTGATATTCGAAGCTTCGCCAATTCGAGGCTTCGAATATTTAGAACTTCAAGTATTATAAAGCCAGGTAGGTGACCACCTTTGGAAGGCTAAAAAATGCAACATTTTCAATAAATTTTTTTTCAGGCCCAGTATAAGATATTACAATGATTTTTTTTTAAACTTTTATTTGAGGCTTTTTAAATACAAAACTACTTGATTTTTTTTCAATTTCATTTTGAAACAACTATCCAGGAGGCACCAAAGTCGAGGCCTCAAAATAATGCTGTCGCATGGCGGACAGTTAATCTCAGGATTGGTGAATCTGAAGAATAAAAAAAACACGGTATCTTTAAAAGAAAGGTCCCTTACGAGACAATCTACCACAATTTGCGAAAAAAAGAAAAAGAAAAAAAAATGGCGGATGTTTTAAAAAAATGTTGAAAAAATGCCCGTGTTTTTCACTATTCTCTGCTAAAACAAAAATGTTGTGAATAACTTTTTTTGGCAAAATGTAGTAGATTGGCCTACAAAACATCTCAACGAACAAAATAAAAATAAGCCTTCGCTGAGTCAGCAAGTATATATAGAGTGCTGGAAGCGCGCGCACACTTTCACGAATTTCACTATGTTAGAATTCGAATTTTTGGAAACAAATTTTTGGGGATGATTTTTAAAAGTAATAAGGATTGAAAAAATGTAAAAAAAAACATTGATTTTTTTAAATTTACAAGGTGGTCACCTACCTTAAAATTAGCGAATATTAAAATGCCGCAAAGGTTTTTATTTTTCTGTATAGCCGAAGTATCTTACACAGTACTCACAGTCATACAGCATTTTATACACAAAGAAGCGCACCCTTGTGTTTTAGAATTTGTGCACCGCGACCAATATAAGATAGAATAAACATAAGGTGAGATGAGGGAGTGAACGTAAACACAAAGCACGAGTAGAAAATATGTGGATCGGAACTAATATTTTGAGCATTATCAGGCAAAATCCCGTCGTGTCCTCGAAATATTATTTGAATAAGGCGGTGTCTTCCTACGGTCGTGAGTGAATGTATCCTTATAAAAAGTGCTTCGATATTCGAAGTCTCGAACATTTCTGCGAAGCAGCTTCGAATGCGAATCTTCGAAACCTTCGAAGCTTCGAAAATCAACAGCTCCAATTGAAAGACCCTATAGTAAGACAGAAATGAAACAGGTGAGGCAGAATAATTTTTTAAACGGTTTTATTTACCTTCACGCGGTATATTTGTTTTTTGCGCGTTCGGGTTGCCCATTCCATCAGGCCCGTCCCTCTCATCGGGCAACCTACTCGACACAGCACTGCGCAAACGTGTATCGTACGGCTTTGCAGCGAGTCCAAAAATGATTATTTTCAACTTTTTAGTGCTTTAGTTCATATTTTTTTTATCGGTTTTTATTTTTTTTAAAAAGATTTTCTATAGTTTAAAATTTCAGACAAGGAAGCTGGGTAATAATGGGCACACGGAGCATAACGGACCCCTTTCTTTTTAGGGATGGAGCATGCGGCCATGTTTGAATACATACTCGTTCAGTTTGAGTGCATCGCTAGTGTTTATATTATAAAAGAATGATTGTTGAACTGGTAACGTGGGATCGCGCTTGTATAACAGAAACACGTTAAGTTTTGCTGTTGACAAGTAATTTTCATTAATATTGAGCTCTTGATCACCAGACCAGGGCTATTATCAAAAGGGGATTAAAACACCCATTTGCAGTGGAGGTAACTATACGCCGAATTCAGATAAACATGTCATTTTCCGCCCGGTGTTCTGCAATAATAATTTTTACGTGAGACTTCAAAAGTGGTGTATTCGAGGCATAATGGTTGCCATGCCCATCATAACCCCATCTGTTATGTTATACATATATTTTTGACCTGCTATACAGTAGACCCATGCCCGCCGTAAGCGGGCGTGCAAGGCGTGCACCGCACGCGGGCGGCACGTCCAAGGGGCGGCAAATCGAGCGACTCATCACGTAATATTCAAATTCATTGTCATAATAAATAGCCACCTACCACTTCAGCATAAGAAATGAAATAATTGATATGCTCGGCAAATATATATTGAACAAAGCCAGAGAATCAAAATATTTCTCCATTATATTGGATTGCACACCAGATGTAAGTCACACAGAACAAATTACAGTTGTACTCAGGCATGTTCTTTTAAATAATGAAACCAATAATGTTGAGGTATGTGAAAATTTCGTTGGTTTCTGTCCGATCACCAGCTCCACAGGTGAAGGTCTATTAAATTTTGTGTTGGATTTATTTTCACAATTAAATCTCAACATTCAAAACTTACGCGGTCAAGGTTATGATAATGGTTCTAATATGCGTGGAAAACACAATGGACAACAAAAAAATTTTTGGAAATCAATAACCGCGCATTTTACGTCCCATGCTCGGCTCATAGTTTTAATTTGGTAGTGAACGATGCAGCAAATATTACGCACGAAACTGTGAATTTCTTTAATATAATTCAAGAAATTTACGTTTTTTTTTATCATCTACAAAAAGGTGGTCGATAATTTTCAAATATTTACCAGATTTCAAATTAAAAGCTTTAATTGGCACGCGATGGTCTAGCAGAATCGATGCAGTTAAACCATTACGGTATCACCTCGAAAAAATATTTGATGCTTTGCTGGAAATATCTGGTAATTCGTCGGAATGGGATTGTATTACATCTCACAAACTTCATTCGCTTGCTTTGAACATTCAAAATTATAAATTTATTTGCTCGGTAGTAATTTGGTTCGATATTTTAAACGAAGTTATAATGCTCTGAGCAAAATGATGCAGAGCCCCACAATGAATAAACAAATCTGCATAAATTTATTAAATAATTTGATTGATAAGTTCACAGAATATCGCACGACTGAACACTTTGAAACGGTGTTAGCAGAAGCTTCCAAAGTGGCTCACGAACTCAACGTAGAAACAGATTTCCCACCAATAAGTACAATTCGTCGAAGACGAAAACCAAGACAATTTCAATATGAACACAATGATGAGGTTTTAGTAGACCCCAAAATCAAATATACATATGTAGAGTAGGGTTTTATTTTAGAATCCTAGATCAGACAATAACTTCTTTAAAGGATAGATTCGAGGAGTTAAAAACATTTACCAACGATTTTGCTTTTTCATCGATAATTTATTTAATTACTCCAATGATGAAACATTGTAAAGATTCAAATCTGAAGCTTAAAGATGATTCAAGTAGTGAATCAGACATTGAAGTTGCATTTTGCAGAAAACCAGTCTAATGATCCACAAGCCCTATTACAATATCTTTTTACCAATGACTTAATTTCAACATTTCCGAACACAGCAATAGCGCTAAGAATATTACTTAGACTGCCGGTTTCAGTTCATTCAAATTATTAAAAACTGTTTAGATCAACAATTCTCCAGCAAAGACTAAGTAATTAAGCTATTGTTTGAATTGAACATGAAATTTTAGACAGCTTGGATACAAGAAAGTTGATAGAAGATTTCGCAAATATAAAGGGAAGGAGAGTTAAATTTTTGTAGATAAATATTTAAGTATATGGTTTTATACTTCAGTAAACAAAAATAACGAAGTACCTAATCAAAATAAATGTTTTATTTTCGTTGATTTTTTCTTTTTTCCCGCCATAATGAAAAAAACATTAAATAGTCTTTTTTTAACAAAACTCAGCATATGTAGTCGTAGGGCGGCATAATCGGTATTGCACGCGGGCGATCAAAAGGCTAGCGGCGGGCCTGAGTAGACCTCTCGATATAATCAACATAATCTCATACTTATTTACCTCTCAGTCACCATTTCTTAAAATTCCCTCCAGTTCAAACGTCGGAAAGGAAATATTAATACTATTAAACGAAGGAGACAAAATCACCCCAGAGTAATACTAATTTTTCCCAATCGATCCCGCAAAAAGCAATTTCAAGTCAAAGGCATGCTTGCCGCCGCATATTTCTTGGTTTGTTTATTTTCTAAGCAGAATCGCTTTCCTTTAACTTTGTGATAAGAAACCTTACCTTCTGCCTTGCAGATAAAAAAATCATTTTGCAATAAGGCCATGGCTACCTTACCACTCAAAGGAGGACTTTCAATAAAATGCTAATAGACTTGCATTTTCTCTACAAAACTGAGTTTGCTTTATCCAGACAAAGGAAATCGAACACCCTCACAGATTGTAAGGCGAAAATCAAAATAATTCCCATCGCTAAGCAAAAAGATTTATATAATATTAATATCGGTAGGTTTGAATTGGTCATTTGCCCACACCACTACATCAACTGATTGAAACTCCGTACAAATGCTTTCCGCTCGAAAATCGTTCTTCTAAGTGATTACATCTTTCCTTTAGAACTGCCAAAATATTCAACTTTAGATGTCTTAGGAGAAGTTGCCCTCAGGAGTTTCGTATCTTTTCAGCATATCAAATAGAAGAAGCTGTTGGAAGCAATGCAAGAGACACTTAGGAAGAGCTCTAAAACTCTATGCTATGCCAAGCATTCGCATGGTAGAGAAGGTGTAATTGTACTTGTTAAGTGAGGGGCGTAAGTTCGTACTTCAATTACTGCTGTACAATTATCTGTTAATAATTTCAGGATGGCAGCTTGAAAAATGCATCGCTTTTAGTGTATGTTAGACTTGCATATTTAGCACGTTATCATGATAATTGTGGATGTTGTCGCTAGTATGCATTTTCATGTGTTTGCGATGTGATTTCTTGCAAGAATCTTACACCTTGCGGTTTTTAAAGAAATTAAATACTGCTCCACTCATAATTATACGTCCATCGTCATTAGGATTAAGTAAATATTTTACTATAAGATAGGCTTATAACAAAGGCAGGTACAACATTAATTTCAATAATTGTATTATTAAAAATCTTGGTAAGAGTAAAAACAATAAATTCAAGAAAAATATTTTATATGAAGCAAACCGTTTGAACTATTGAACTAAATAAAATTAAAAGGTATTCAATATTTTTTCATGGTGTTTGCAGATTGGAAAGGATATCGTCGTTTATGCTATTCCAAAGCACCGTTTTAAGATCTGTGCTGAAGGACTTCCTGATACTCCCCACTATTCATGCTATGAAGAGCTGAAGACGAGTTCAAGCTCACAAGTGCGCTGAATCAAACAACTTGCTCCACGAAAATTTCTTATCCTTAAGTAGATATTGCGGTTATTTGCGCAAATCTCTCCAGTATACAGGGTGTTCATCTATAGGGGGGAGGGGAGGGGGGGGGGGCAAAAATGAATGGAATGATAGATCTTACCGAGGCAAACAAAAAATTGTATGACGGGGGAAGGGGGGTAATGTGAACCGTTTGGGAGCTACAGGGTGATTAAAAAATTCGGAATGCACATTATTATTGTATTTTTATCTTCTGATCTAGCAACTACTACATATCTCAATGTGCTTTCCAAAAAATGCCACTGATGTTGATCCACGTCAACCACTACAGCTACAGTCATGCAGCTTGAAATGTGGCAGGGGTTTTACCTAGTGCCTTTGAAATGCGGGACTTAGGGCCATATACGCCCATAGCTTCCCCTTCCTTGTTGTTTGATCCGTCGGTGTACCACACAATCGATCCCTTCGGGGGAACACTTCACTGGTCTGCCATTGTTGGCGGGTTTTAAACACCACGCTGTATGGTTTTACGAAGTCCAGCTTGGTTGTGGTTACGTCGGATATTTCAGTCATCTCTCCTAGTCGAATTTCTTCGAGAATGGCGAAATGGCCCCTCAGGTTTCCTGGTTTAAAGACTTTAATTTTTTGCAGCCTTAGTGCCAGAGAGCTTCTTTCTTAACCTGATGGTGTAAAGGTGTAAGGTTAAGGAGGAATTGTACAGCTGCTGTGGAACAGGTACTCATTGCACCTGTAATTCCCAGGCAGGCGAGTCTTTGTACCGCGCGAGACGATTGATATCACCTTGTGCTCGATTAGTCTCGTCGACCTAATACTTGACTGGAGAGTAACGGACGACATTCTAACCTCCGATCACAGAGCCATCTCGCTGAAGATCGCGGCGGCCTCTCCAGCTCCTCCCAGCTTTAGGAACCCCAGGAAAACCAACTGGGACCTTTACAGATCCGCTCTGGGTCTGAGACTGGAGGAATGGCTGCCACTGGTCAATAACGTCAGTGACCTGGACCTGTCGATCGGGGTAATAGAGAGGGCCATCACCTCTAGCTTCGAAGAGGCATGCCCCCTCACCACCCCCAGTTCTAAGGGCAAATGCCCCTGGTGGAATCGCAGGCTCATGTTGCTTAGAAAAGGAGTCAGAAAGCAACATAACCGTGCTAAAAACCTCAACTCTGAACCCGAATGGGAACTCTTTCGAGTGAAACAGAGGGCGTACAAGAAAGAGGTTAAATCTGCCAAGCTACTTTCTTGGAAAAAATTCTGCTCAGACCTTGAAGGGATGAGAGACTCAACGAGAATCCACAAAATTCTCAAAAAAGACAAGGCTGTCCAGCTGGGTTCACTCCAACTACCCTGTGGTGATTTCATCGATGACGACCCCTCGGTCGCGTCTCATCTGTTGGAAACCCACTTTCCTGGTTGTGAACCGGTACAAGGAGATCACTTAGCGGCTGAACAGCACAATCCGGATGACTCGGACTGGGCTGTCGCCAGGTCTGTTATAGACGGTGATCTCCTTAAATGGGCAGTCTTTTCTTTCTCACCTTATAAGAGCCCGGGCAGAGATGGCATCTCCCCGGTCATGCTGCAAGAGGCATTCTCCGTGATTCAGGACCACCTGACCACAGTTTTTAGAGCTTGTCCTGGTCCTGGCTTTCGGGTATATACCTTGCAGCTGGCGGCTTTCCAGGGTATTGTTCATACCAAAACCTGGGAAGTGCAACTATAAGGCAGCCAAGTCTTTCCGGCCGATTTCACTTACGAGCTTCATGTTGAAATCGTTGGAGAAGATGGTTGACACTTTCATCAGATCGTACAATCTGAAGGCCTTCCCGTTGCATGTAGCGCAGCACGCCTATCAGAGAGGAAAATCTACTGAATCGGCCCTCCATCATGCAATCTCTTTCATAGAAAGGGTTTTTCATGAAAAAGAAGCGGCCCTCGGTGTCTTTTTGGACATTGAGGGAGCGTTTGACAACACCAGCTTCTCTGCAATGGCCTGCGCCTTGCAGGAGCATGGTGTAAACCAAACAGTAACCAGGTGGATTATTAATATGCTGCAGAGCCGTATTGTTTTCACTGAGGTAGGTTCCCACACAGTGGTCAGGAGGGTAGGCAGGGGCTGTCCGCAAGGTGGTATCCTGTCTCCTCTCCTGTGGTGCATGGTGGTTGATGGCCTCATAAGGTTACTGGACAGTAAGGGCCACTTCGCGGTAGCCTATGCGGACAACATAGTGTTACTGTGCAGAGGCAAATTCCTCAGTACTCTCTGCGATCTCCAACAGCAGGCTTTGCGGGTGGTGGAGAGGTGGTGCAGGGACAAGAACTTGTCAGTCAACGCTGACAAGACCTCTGCTCTACTCTTCACAAACAAAAGGAAGCTGGAGGGGCTCAGGCAACTGAGGATTTTCGACAGAGAGATTACCTACGCCAATAGCGTAAAATACCTAGGAGTAATCCTGGACATCAAGCTGGACTGGAAGCTACATCTGAGCTGCAAGACACAAAGGGCTATCTCGACCTTTTGGCAGTGCAGAAGAGCGGTCGGCCGTACTTGGGGCATTAGTCCAAAAATCATCCACTGGATGTATACTGCAGTAATCAGACCGAGTCTCTGTTACGGGGCGTTGGTCTGGTGGGAAAAGACAAACCTGAGCACCATCAAAGGCACATTGTCTAAGTTACAAAGATTGGCCTGCTTAGCAATCACAGGGGCAATGAGATCTTCTCCAACTGCAGCGATTGAGTTGGCTCTCTCCCTGGCTCCGCTCGATATCATCGTGCATAAAGAAGCGATGAAATCGGCCCTGCGCCTTGATCAAAACAATCTATGGCGACCTAACCATCAGCTGATAGGGCACTCCAAGATCTGGGAAAAATTGTTACATACCAACAGTTGCGTCCACATGATCTCGGATTATGTAATGCCCCGTCTTAGCCTATGTAAAAGGTATGTTGTGTCTATTCCCTCCAGAACGGAGTGGGACGAGGACTATCTTGGCAACACAGTATCGGATGCCAGCTCTGCCTGGTTCACGGACGGATCTCTTGCAGAGGGTCTGGCTGGAGTCGGAGTGTACGGGCCGAATGAAGGTGTGTGCATCTCCCGCTCGCTAGGCAGATTCGTCTCCGTTTTCCAGGCGGAAGTTCTTGGTATTTTGATCTGTGCAGAAGAGATATTGAAGAGGAGACTGTGTGGGAAAAACATCTTTATTTTCTCTGACAGTCAAGCTGCTCTTAAAGCACTTGACTCGTACACAGTCTCGTCTAAGCTTCTCAGCGAGTGTCGTCACTCGCTGGACCTAATTGCGACTTCTAATCAAGTCTCAATAACCTGGGTCCCTGGCCACTGTAATATAGCAGGCAATGAGACTGCGGACAGGTTGGCGAAAGAAGGGGCCTGCTCTTCCTTTATAGGACCAGAACCCTACGTGGGTGTTGCACCATCTCTCATTAATCGCTCGGTGGAGGACTGGGTCCGCTCTGAGCACAATGAGAGGTGGTCCGATAGATTGGATTGTCGACAATCTAAGATGTTCTTGCATCGGGTCGACCTAGGCCTCAGCAAACATCTACTCAACCTAAGTAGATGCCAGTTGAGCCTTGCGATGGCCATATTCACTGGCCACTGCACAAGCATATGCACACAATACGAATTGCGGATTCGCCACTTTGCGGATGCGAGTTGGGGGAAGAGACAATTGCTCACCTTTTATGTGCATGTCCTTTCTACAACAGTGCCAGAACCGCTTTATTCGGCAACCCTCATGTGGATCCTAATGATCTACATAAACTCACGCTGCCCACCATCTTGAGCTTGGTTAGAAGAACAGGTCGTCTAACGGCTCAATCTGGGCTCCGAGATTAACTCAGATGTCAGCTTCTCTTCCCGAGGTTTGTACAATGGACCATATGTCTAAGTGCAGGGTGATCTTACCCGCCTCATGATAATCTACATCTACATCTTTGTACCTTTTGTAGCTCGACCTCTGCCTTTTTCTGTTTGATTTTTGGCCATCATGTAAGAGCTGCATACGTGACCATGGATCTTATTACCGTTGTGTATAGCCAGTACGTCATCTTCGGCTTCAGTCCCCAGGTTTTGCCTGCAAAGCTGCGACAGATGTAGAGCGAAGTAATGGCTCTCTTAGTCACTTTAGACAAATGTGGATTCCAGGTGAGTTTACTATCTAGACTATATCGGCAAACGCACATACAGCAATTTCTTTGGCTTGAAAAGTTTTCTCAAGGTCTTTGACTAGTGTGTGAATGGCAGTTTCGGTAGACTTGCCAGCTTGGTAAGCAAATTGCTTGGAATGGAGAGGTGATCTTTTTAGAACACTTTTGTTAAGGAAGGAGTTTGATTACTTCCTCTACGCTCTCGGTATAAGTTCCATCTTTTTTTTCAAGCGAACCTATACCATTTGAGTGATCTCTAGATAAGACCTTATGGAGCCTGGTTGTCGTGGGAATCTGGTCGATTCCTTCGCAAAAAGTTTTCCGAGTCTTTCTCTTTGACCTTCTCAATTCACTATTGTAATCCGTGAGGGCCCGCCTATATTCTGGCTTCTGCTCTGTTCTTGTCCAGTTCCTTGTTCCACCAGGGCACTGTTCACGTGCCCATTTTGTGTTTCACAAGGCAACTGGTTTAGAAGGCCGTCATAATTGCTGTTTGAAGTTGATCAGAGGCCAGGTCCAGTTCGTCAGCAGTACTGATGTGATTGCTGAGGCTGACGTCCTGTAACTTTAGGAGTTCTCGATAGAGCTCCTAGTCAGTCATCTTAGGGATCTAATGTGTCTCATTCTGAACTTATACAGTCTCAATGTCGAATCTTATGTGCATATGGTCCGACATGAAGACTTCTTTGGATACATGCCATCTGTGTATCTTGGTGCCTATGAATGCGGTTGAGCGAGTTAAATCTAAAACCTCCTTCCTAATTGCATTCATAAAGGTGGGTTTGTCGCCTTTGTTGATTATTCCTAAATCATTTCTTAGATTAAAGTCTAAAAGGGACTTGGTGTTCCCCCATATTGGATGGTGCACATTCGGTTCCCATCCCAGCAGCAGTTGCTATCTCCTCTTTTTGCAGTATCTCGCCAGGTGTTGCAGCTCGCTCGGAGGTATTTCCTCGGAGGCCCCGGAAAAGTAGGCTGTGGCTATTATATCCTCTACACTACCTCCCGCGAAGGGGATCTCCACTACTGCTGCCGCCAGATCCCTCGTTATGAATTCTGAAAGTAGAGTAAAGTTTATATTAGCATTGAGCATTATGGCTGCTTTTGGGCTCTCGTGTCCAGTATAATATATTAATTTTTTTAAGTGGGGAGTCCTCGCATTCTTCCTTGGCAGACCGACCGGTTTCTGTATAAGCGCCATGGTAAGGTTTTCCGCAGTTAACCTCCTGCTAAGCAGATCAGACGCCGCTTTTGCGTAATGGAGGTTCACTTGGACGCCTCTTAGATGGACGCTAGCTAGGGTTTTTTCGTGTGTGGGAAAGTCTTCGCCCCTACCTTGGTCCTAGGACTAGGCACACATTTAGCTTCCGCCTTTGGCTCCTGCTGAAGGTGTTGACCCTCTACCAGGTCACTACATGAGCGCCCTTTGCAGGACCCTCAGTCCTGGCGCCCGGGCCGGGCCTGAGGGCCTGGCCACACGTCGAGGTTTGGGGGTCCCTTGCAGGATTGGCGTGGGGTGGCCCTCCTTCGCCCGCTCTTGACCGGTACTGGTCGAAGATTTAGCGGTTAGGCGGGCATTTCCCGCAGATTTCACCAGGTGAGGCTCGGCGCTCTCGTCTACTGGTGATTTCTTGGGGTTGTAGGTTGGGGGCTCGGTGGCAGTCTTAGAACCGAGATTTCCATAGAGTCGGCGGTACCTGTGGGACTTAGGTCTACCACTTTCCCTGGTGCAGGGATGTTATCTTTGCAAAGTTGGAGCATTTAGAGATGCGCCTCCCTCATCGGATTTGGTCAGGTCTTCAATGTTGATCCCACGAGTAGCTATGGAAAGGGTGGTCACCTGCAGCAGAGCCCCGCTTTCTACAGGAAGGCTAAATTGAAACTGAAGGTCGCCAGGGAGTCAGAGTCCATCGTTAAAGTCACATTAACGCAGTGCCATTCATCCTATAGGCACGAAAGTTTACACTTAGGCATTGCGGGTTTTATCGAGCGTGTCCCCTCTAGATCCGTGTCATTTAGTTCATCTTATCCATTAGGATGGCAGAGGCACCTCAAGCAGGATGTGATTTATATCACCTGTGACGGTCTTGGGACCATGAAAACATATGAATGTTGTCCCCTGGTGCTATTTAGATATTACCACCTCACCACCATCAAGTTTACTCAAAATGTAAATAAAACAATGACTCGTCAAATTTCAATTAGTAGTTCGATATTCTCTAATTGGGCCACGTCTGAGAATTGTGATAAAAACCTTCACCTTACAAGACCGCTACTACAAATTGAAGTGCTCACCTTCAAACATTAAACGAAACAACAATATCTAATGTACTAATATCGTTCAACAAATACAATGAAACCGCATCAAGAACAACACCCGGCGGCCAATGTCTTATTAACAAACTAGCTGCCTAATAAACGACCACTCTTTAACAACTGAACTTCATTTGTTTCTTTCTCCTTTTTTCTCCTAAACAATCTCACAGCAACTAAATCAAGTAGATGGCGACCGGAGCCAACTCACTACCCCCATAATATAAAATCTCTTTCACAAATTATCCGAAAGGTTCGATGCTTCCTTCCGCAGAGGACTTCTAAAGGGAGTTAATAATGTGTACGGGGCATTCCAAAATGGTCGCAGTTAAAAAAAAATTGCGTTAAAAAGTTCACTTCCGGTTTTCTATTATATAAAAAAAAATTTTTTTTTTCTTGTTATTATCCCATACCACGTATTTTCCTGGATAAGTCACTACATAAAATATTTTTTCATTTACTTAGTAATCCCAGCAGCACTGTCTCAAAAATGTGTACTTCATAGTTGGTGCAATCTTTCGTAGTCCATAACTTCACAACCGAGTCTCATACAAGAAAAAAAATGAATGTGTACATTCATGTCCTCGAGGACTATAATTAACCTGACTATGAGCGAAATTCAAGATGTCACTTTTTTTCTTATGTCCGCTTCACGTGGAATGAATATGTATGTATATCTAATAATAATCTGCATTAGAGCCATTCTGTATTTTTTTGGTGTTAAGTCATTCCAACGGAAGCCTTGTGGAGCAAAGAAAACCTTTCACTATAAATTCCAGGTTAGTTGCATGGAAACTAGACGGAGGCACAAACGCGAACAAAAGAACCTTGCATATTTTCTTCTCACTCACGTGCTTTCCTGTCGAGCTCTTCGTCGACGCAATTCGTGGATGCCGCTTGAAAATGATTTTTACTGCTTCCTCCTAATGACATGCAATGTTAAAATAAAATGAAGTGTCCAACAAAGAGTCATGGATCCATACCTGCTAAAGGAGAGGTCCCGCTTGCATCTAGGATTGCTTCTTTTCCCGCTGTGGCCTAAGTATTTTCGAAGCTTAGTGGAAACAGACAGGCAAGCAGCAACACGCGAATTCAAAACTCGATCGCAGCTTTCAACTAGAATGATTGTAACATTATTACTGGTTCTCCACGACGATCCCCAACCAACAAATATGTTTTTCCCCCACTTAGATTTGCTTCTATTTCAGAAAACACCAGAGCCTAGAAAGTGAATATGTCCAAATTTTTCGTCTTTTTGACGTACATAAGCGTACTATAAATAATAAAACTCTGGTTCACACATAAGGTCAGTAACTAGCCTTCGTGAAGAGCAGACGTGTTTTGTTTTTCTCGTCAATTAAATCTAGTGTAACTTGATACTTTTCCGAAATTCATTAATTACCTCATATTACCATTTAACTTAATGTTAATTTGTGTAACTTGATACTTTATTGTTCGTGACTACTTTTCCAAAATACAATGGATAACTGTGCCAAGTGCAATAAATCTGTTGTGGTGAAAAATAAAAGCAATGAGGCTGATTTTGTCGAGTGTGACACTTGCAACACAAAGTTCCAACCGAGCTGCACATCACTCTCAGCATCTGAGATTCGGGTATTCGCACTCAAGGTCACTAAACGGCAAATGAGATTCTCTTGCTCCTCATGTCTCGATGGCGATCCACTAACTATTATAAAAAATACACTATCTACGCTTTCGACCAAAATTGATGAACTGCAGAAACAAAACGCCGACAAAAAGTGCAAAAAGTTGATGGTTTGAAGGAATCGAACGATCGCACTCGTGTTTCCCAATCTGGATTGGATTGTGAATCCATGTATGCTGAGATCGTCGAACGACAGTGGCGTTCTAAAAATATCCTCATTTATGATGTCCCGGAGGACCTTAAACAACCCATCCAACAGCGCTTCGAGGAGGATAAAAAGGCCGTGATTTCCATCCTGGATGCGGTTTCGGACTTATGTTAAATGCAACCAGCAGCTCGTCCCATCAGGGTTCAATTCAGGAACTCTGACATTGCTATGGAATATGTATATCCGTAACAAAAAGAAGTTCAAGGGATCGGCGCGCATACTTTCTGATCGTACCAAACGCCAACGTTAACACCTCTCGTCCTTGTTCAATCAACTCAAGGACCTGGAGGCAGAGGGCATCACCAACAAGCATCTCAAATACATCAACGGCGTTCCCAGGATGATGGATAAGCTGTTATCTTCGTCTACCAAACGCTCGGAAAACTGATAGACAGGCAATCCTCACCAAAGTTATCGATATATTATCAGAATGTACGCGAACTCAGGACCAAGCAACAACTGTTGTAAACTCTAGACAGGACATTGTTAATTTTAGTTTTTAAAAACAGTTTATGCAACAGATGTTGGTCATGACTTACCTCCTACAACCGAATCCTTATCTAGCTTTAATCTCGGCCAGATCTCTCTATCTCAAACAGAAGTGTTTCATAAAATAGCAAAACTGAATCCGAGAAAGGGCGCTGGACGTGACGGTATTCCGCCCTCCTTTCTGATAAATTGTAATTCTAACATAACACCAATGCTTCGTACCTTATTCAATCAGTCGCTGAGCGAAGGAACTTTTCCTGAGATCTGGAAAAGTAGCTTTATAACACCGATTCACAAATCAGGCTCGCGTTCTGACGTCAAAAATTACAGACCTATTTCTATTATGAGTACTATTCCAAAATTATTCGAAAGTATTGTGACACCAATAATTTACAACTTTGTTAATCCTAATCTAATCGAAGAACAATATGGTTTTCGACAACACCGATCAACAGTGTCTAACTTATTACTGTTTCAGCATTTCACATTGGAAAAACTTAGTCAAGGTTTGCAAGTCGACACTGTTTACACTGATTTCTCAAAAGCCTTTGACTCTGTAAATCACGCAATTTTGTTAGAGAAATTAACATCATCATAACATCTACCTATCTCATAGAATTCAGAATGTTAAGTTCAAATCTTTTATATCACGAGACATTGTTGTTACGTCAGGTGTACCTCAGGGCTCGCATCTTGGCCCTTTATTGTTCCTTATCTTTATAAATGATATAAAGCTTTCATTAACAGGATGCAAATTTTTGTTATTCGCTGATGATCTTAAAATTTTTCATCCTATTAAGAGCGCCCTAGACTGTGAAGTGTTCCGTCACGACCTCTTAGCTTTATCGAATTGGTGTCACACGAATCACTTAAGGGGACCTATGTTATATGGCTAAATTTTCGATTTTTTTTTATTGGCTTTTCCTTTTGTTCAACTATTTCCGAGTAAAACGCTGTAAACTAAACTCAAATCAAATCCGTAAGAAAATAACGAAGTTATGCCTTTTTTTACTTTTAGACTTTAGTCGTTAAAAAAAGTACTTCAAATACTCTGTAATAACGGAAGCCTAATTGACGCGCTAAATCCGCGCTATTTTTGGTTCACAGCAGAGCAACTACGTTCCCTGTGATTCTCTGTTGTCTTTGTTGTGTAAACAAACCTTAATCAGTGCGTTTCTAAGTAGCATTTTCGTTGATAAACTTTGTGTTTTTTCTGTAAAATCAAACTTTAATTCGATTTTGCTCGGAATTCTGTGTTTTGACCGTTGCCGTAGAAAATTCCAAAAACCCGTTGGCTCAAATTGTTTGAAATTTGGTGGGCTGGTTTATTATACATCTGGTCATGGAATGAATTAAAAAATATTTGAATATTTAAATTATAATTATTTTTTAAAATATTTATTACCACAGTAAGTAATGAAAAATTTCAAAAATTGAACTCTAAACTGCACAAAATCAAAAATAATTGCAGGAAAGCAAAACTAATTAATTCATTCTGTGCAGCCAAGTATTATCTAACAGAAAATGGCTTGTTTATGTGTTTCAGATCAGGGGTTCTGGAAAAAAGCTACGGCAACGGTGAAATTCCACCATTGCAAGAGACACTCAACCCATAAGAGACCATGGGTATTTTTGTGATTTTTATAGGCCAAAAACAATCTTAAAGTATTCAGTAATGAACTAGTTTCCTCATTTTCTAGATTTTATGTGGTTTTTTTCTTGAAAAAAAAAAAAATCTTTTGACTCCGCAAAACCCCATTTAAGCCATATAGGTCCCCTTAATGCTAAATATATCTAAATGTAAAATCATGAGATTCTCGAACTCCAAAAATCAAATATCGGAACTTTATCACATTGACAATGTACTACTTGAAACTGTAACGGAATTCAAAGATCTAGGAGTCACATTTGACAACAAGCTTAAATTTGATAAACATGTTGATCGCATTACTAATAAGTCACTACAATTACTGGGTTTTATAAGACGTATGACTATTGATTTTTCTGATCCTTACATTCTACGCACTCTCTATTTAACTCTAATCAGATCGCTCTTGCTCTATGCATCTCCGGTTTGGTCTCCGCATTATAATTGTCTTGATAGACGCCTTGAAACGGTCCAACACAAATTTTTAAACTTGGTCACTTGGAAACTTCATTGGCCTGTGCCTACCTATTTTCATGATTATTATCAGATCGCCTGTTTTTTAAATCGAAACTCACTACATTCTGTCAGAAATCTTAACGATCTGCAATATTTTTATAATTTAATAAATAACATAAATAGCTGTCTAGAGTTACTGTCATATGTAAACTGGAGAGTCTCACCTCGTAGAATGCGCCAACGTGGTGAATTATTTCATGTACCGGTAGCCAGAACCAACTGCTGGTACCACGTTCCATTATGGAGAATGAGTAGATTAGCCAACAAACTACAATTTGATATGTTATTTTCACTGCCGACAGAATTTACACGCGAATGTAAAAAAATCACTCTTGTTGATTTGTCATAGTCTTGCTTTCCTGCTGTAATTATTTTATTTTACTTTATTTCATCTATGTAAAAATTATTTTTTTTTGTAACCCTATGTAAATTTATTGCTATGTAACAACTCACTATATATACTTTGTTAACTAATTGTAATTGGGCGATTGCCTGTAAATAAATGAATAAATAAATAAATAAATAAATAAGGACGACGCAGAGTGAGTATTTAGGTCTCCTAATTAAGCGATAATTAATATAGAATCTTTTCAAAGTCAAATTATAACAACATAGAGTGCGTTCACACAACTACTACCAAATCAATAAAATTATAGATAAGAATACTGTGAATAAACCCTCCGAAGGTCTTACTGAAACGGATAAAGTACAATCGATTTGTTTCTTACATAATACGTATAAAGAAGCATGAGCTTCACATTAATAAAATTTGTTTAGTATATGCATACATGTCCTTTAACCTGATAATCTATGGTATGCCGGAATTTCAAAATTATCGGCTCTTAAGGAATAATCTGAACCTTCTTCAAACCAATTATGATTGTAAAGTGCAGAAATTTTAATATTAGTTTAACTAATGCGCAAAACTACTTGCCAATGGGCTCACATTACATGTAGAACTAAACCAGAATCGAATATTTTCAAAATTTCCGTCACAGGTTGTTAATAATTAATTAGTCCACTTAAACTTTTCTCTCAGGTCAAACGTGGCCCGACTTGCTGGGAAGTGCAATTCTGCGCAGCTTTTATGGAAACTTTCTTCGGACTTATTCACTGTGCCGTGACAATTAATGAGACGTAACGCTATTTTCAACTTTTCACGAATAATTAAGGAAGTTTCCAGCTGAAGGAACTAACTTTCTCAAAAATAAGGTGGGATTGAACTGTTTTTCCTGCGACCTAATGGTTCCCCAGTCTCAAACATCTAACTCGAGCGAAGGCTATGCAGCTAAGCAAGTATACGCTAAATGTGTGTGGGTTGGCCCGTGTTCCTTAAATTGTCTGAAGTCTCTGTGCCTTATTCCATGAACTTTAACGTACTCCCACCTCAGCGAATAGACTTTAAAGAATTATTGACTACAGGCGATGCTTCCACAATCACACGATGAAGGCTCTCATAATTGCTCATTGTGCTTTCAGATTAATCCTGCTGTCTGAGACGTGTTCATTGAAGGACTCTAATTAAAAGTGAGAAATACCTTTGAGGTTAATTGCACCATTTTTGAGTATAGCGCCCAGGGACAGTACTGTTTGCAGGTTAAATATGTCGCTGAAAAGGGGGTGAAACTAAATCCATTAAAACGTTGAATTACTTGTGTTAGCACAATCCTTGACGCCTGTAATTGTTTTAAATTTTATGAGAACGCCTATTTAAAAGCAACAAAAGCAATGGAGCTTTAGATCACGATTTTTTTTTAATTTGGTAGGTATGTAGTTAGGCACCCAGGGCAAAATGCTTGTTGTTTGTGAAATGTGATTGCGTTCCGAAATCATTACTCGAACAAAGGGGTTTTATATTGATAATTGTCACCAGTAAAGCAAAAGCACTGGCATTGTTTGTGTGGAAAAGCAATTAGTAAATTACGTGTAAAGGAGTGTAATTGATGTCATTGAAACTCTTTCAGCACATCAGATAAAACTTTCATTCATACCCAGAGTAGTTTGGAGTGCAAATCGGAAATTTTAGCGTTAAAACACGTCGGAATTTATAGTCCGGGAGGCGACTGCAAAAGCCCATAAGAATACAGGCTGGAACATATCGTAACAAAACTTTAAGGTGAGCATAGTAAAATACCGTAGGGGTGCCTGGGCGCTATAGGACCAATTCCGCGTAAACTGCCCATTTCTAATACGTTTTAGGGGTGCAAAAGCGCCCATAAGCCTACAGACTGAAAGTAGTACCAAATGAAAGCTTACTTATTCCGCTATCGAAATGTCGACGGGCGCCTGGTCGGGATTGGACCAATTACGAAGCAGTCTCAATCTTATGATTTAACTGCCAAGGGCTGATTTTACTTATTTTAAGGATTTCTCCCACACCATTAGAGCTATTGCCTTCAAATTTTGTTTGTAGCCTCCTTTCCGTTATATCTAACAACAAATTACTACTCAAAGGGGGTGAAATAAATTTATTGAAATTCAACTGTTTTTCAACTTTTTTATTTTTCTAGGTAAATGGGTAAATCTTAGGAAAAATGCTACCCATCGATTTAACAATACTTCTAATTACTTCTAAATAACAAATAGCAACCGAATGGGCTCAACACTGCTATAAAACCTAATTTTCATTTATCACTATTTTATTTATAGAAAAATAAGTATTTGAAATTTGACATCATTTTTATTTTTTTTAAATACATATGAATAGGATATTTCAAATATTGTTAAATAGATTTGTTCTGCGTATCGAAGCACCATTTTTTGTAGTTCAATATGGTCTTCATTCATATTGTCCAAGAGGCGACTGTAAAAATTAGAGTCCGCAACATTTTCAGGAAAGGTTTGTTATGCTAGGAGAAACCTAACTGACATTGGTTTTCTCCCTTCCCCCTGTTCAGTCCTACACCCTCCCCCATTTCCGGCGTTCTGAGGTGGTTGGTTACATATAACATATTTTTTTCTGAATGCAGAGCACTACAGCTTTAATTTGCAATAAGTGTCATGTTTCTACTCCAAGCGTTTTTTTTCAATACAAGAAACAAACTATAAGTTGGAGTGGGGCCTTAAAAATCATAGTTTTCTTTGATTTAAAAGAAACTTCTTTGAGTAGAAGCATACAACTTGGTTCTAATGAAACCTGAAGTCATTTACTTTGAGAAAAATAAAATATTGTTTTTCATCACCCTCTCAGAACGCCGGAAATGGGAGAGGGGGTGGGTGGATGAGAAACTTAAATTTAATTTGGAGAGGAAGAAATAAAAATCAGATGTGGAGAACCAAAATTAAAATTCCTGTTGGCCGGGGTTCTCAATATAAAATTACAATTGTTTTATTTTAAAACAAATTTGAAATTCTTTATTATTATACTCATAGTATTCCTACAAATATACTTAAAAAGCATATTGATGATGTTAAAATGTAAACACTTGGGGTTTTCTATAAATAAAATATTGATTATTAGATTTTTACATCAGCATTGTGCCCGTCCGGTAGTAATTGTTGTTTAAAAATAATTAGAGGTACTGTTAAATGGACTGGTAGCTTTTGTCAAAAATTCATCCATTAACTTACAAAAATAACGGATAAAAGGAGAGAAACCGGTAAATTTCCTAAAATTTAATTTCGTTCCCTTAGGGGAGGAATTTGGGAATATGTTTGAAACAGTTGTTGGATATTATTGAAAGAAGGGTGGTAGAAATCCTTAAAATAAGTCCAATCAGCCGTTGGCAATTAAATCATAAAATTGAGGCTGCCTCGTAATTGGTCCAGCCCCAATCAGGCACCTGTCGACATTTCAATAGAGGAATAAGTAAGCTTTCATTTGGTACCATTTTCAGCCTGTATGCCTATCCGCTTCTTTTCTTGCAGTCGCTTCCCCGACTATAATACAAATCCAAAATTTAATCGCCAGAGTTGCTGCAAGCGAGCGTACAAACTGTGACCGCACCATCAAGGGGACGGCAAATATAGCGATATCGTCGGATTCAAACTCATAGGTACTATATATGGGGCATTCCATGCCAAATCACTGAGGTTTTGACCCGACCCTCGAAGACCAAACCAAACTAATTAGGGCAATAGTAGGTGCTCCAAGGCACGTTCGCAACGATATCTTACTTAGAGATACTGACCTAAATACCGTTGAGCAAGAAGCAGAAAAACTCAGCAAGAATTATGCAAACCGCCTGGGTTTTCACTCAAACAGGTCAGCAAGTAAATTACTAAATTACTAACAGCAAAAAAATATCGCCGCCGGCTCAAACGAAAAGACTCACTTGACCTGATATAAATACAACGAAGTACCAAACAATCAGGCAATCATCGAATTGAACCTCCATGCGATCTCCACGGAACACAAACAGACGAAGCAGGTAGCTAACACGGGGGAGGTTATAAACTCCACCATTGTGAAGCCGTCAACCCTGCGAACATATACAGTTGTTGCTACTCATCTGAACAACCCTGATAGCGGTGAACTTTGCGTACCAACTCTATAAAGACTACCGGCGGCGCTCCCTCAAGAGAAAGTGCATAAACAACGGAAACAACAATACAATAAATAAGGTATAACTGCAGCGGACCCAAATACACTGCCTACGCAAGGTAGCTACCCAATATTTAGTCTTAAGAATTGTTGTATATTATGCTAGCTAGAGACCCCTTAAGGTCTAATACGTAAAACCAAAAATAAAGCTGAAATAAAAAAAAATCACTGCTATAATAGAAATTACATATTTCATATCGTAAAAATCATACACGCTGCCATTGGAAGCTATCTCAATTTATTACAAGGTAAATCTCACTTCACTGAGACGTGTTAGATTTTCCGCATGCGAAAAATGAAAAAATTACTAGAAATCTTTGAAATTTGTTTCATTTTATACTGTATATGAAACTGAGCGAATAAAAAAAAGATTTCAGACTGAGATAATTCTTTTCGCATGTTCCCCAATGTCTTAACTTAAACTGTTTAGATATAAATCTTAATAAACTGAATTGCAAATGTATCACTGAAACTCTAAATGTGCTATTTATTCACCTCCAGGAATTACCTCAAGTGAGGTAATGTCCAGGGGTCCAGCATAAATTTTGACTATCAGAAAGTCCGTCAGAAGAGCAGTGTTTGTGTGAAAGCACCGGCAGTTACAAGTCAAACGTTGTGACGAATATATCATTTTGCTAAATGCCGTCACGATTTTTGTTTTTTTCGACTTCACAACAATTATTCATTCATAACAGAATTTTCTCATGATGAATAGCCCAAAACGTCTAGAGCTAAAATATTTTTGGTCGTTAATTTTACGTTTCTTTTGTTGTTTCCTCTTTCGCCGGAAATGTCCTGTCCATCAATCTGCACGCTGTGCAAACGAAATAAAAATACACAATGTGTCTAATAGGCAAAATAAAATACATATCGCAGAGTGTGTCGCTTTAAACAACACTCTCTCATTGCAGTCGATGGGGGCATTCAGAATTGGATTAGGCGTTTTAAAATGCACACTTTTTGGAGGAACGTTTCCAATTATTCTGGAATAAAAATAGTGCGAAACACAACTGGTACTTGCCTCTGTATCCCAATTTATCCGAGCAGGGTGGAAAACAAAAATTTAAATTGTTGTTTCCCAGCTTTGTTGTCCGTCCGTACAGTTTTTCGTTTATTTAAAATACATATTTCGATTTTTTATGGAGCTTGGAGCAGTTTGGTATTCGCCAGTTTACATGACTTACACCAGTCTATTATACAAAGAGTTATACACTTTATCGTCCGCGCCGTTTCCATTTTTTACTGAATGAAAGGCAGATTAAACTTGAATTGGGTTAGAATTTAATACGGACAATCTGAATCAAGGAAGAAAATTACCTATATGCTCTATTCCGGTTATTTATTACAAAGTAAACTTACAAAATATTAATGTTTTCTTGGCATGCTAAAGTCAGTTAAGTCCGGTCTGGTCTGGAGTTGGAGCGCTGAATCGATTTGGATGGGTTCCACCCCCCTACACACAGGTCTAGTTCCATCCCTATTGGCCAAAACCCACCCCCAACTACAACCGCGTTATCCGCGAATAACCGAGTTAAATAATGCACAAAATAATTTTTTACATGGAAAATTCCTTGTAAACGTATGTCAGTGGGGATGATGTGTCCATGCACAAAAGGGCACATATTTATTGCTTACGACGCACAGTGGGCCAAAACGACTTGGTCGCTATCAAAAATCTGTAACTTTTGTTGTGTTAAAGATATCATAATGGAATTTAGGCTAATTAATTTTGACATTATTACCCCTTAACTGCCAACAAAAAATATTTAATTGGTTTACAGGGTGCCGCTAACTAAATCAAAGAAATTTGAAGTACTCCATAAATGAATTATTAATGTTATTTAAAAAGTTTTCACAACATTTTTAATTTATTCTTTAATTATTTTGTCATCTGCATGATCAATATTTAATAAAAAAAAAAAGAAATTACAAATTTATGCAAAACAATAAAAATTTTATATTGGTATTTTCGACGAAAAATTTTTTTTTCAATTTTCGCAAATCTTTTCCCATTTTCGTTTTCATTATTTTTAACAATATTTTTCTGTGTATTTGAAAAAAAAAAAAAAATTATTTCACACCCCGTCTCCTATAAATCCCCTCCCCCATATTCCCCACCGGGGTGCGGGTAGTCTCATATAATCAGGCATCCATTTATAAACCCAACCCCAAAATATCTTTGACCAATTCCTAACACTTTTCCCACAATAAATAAATTATTTCTTCATTTTCCGTGTCATGGAGCAACATGTCACCTTTATTCACTCTTTTCTTCGAATTTCTTTTCCCACATTCGTTTTTCTAATTTCAATGGCTTTTTGTTTATGCTATTGTACGTATCATTTTATAACCTCTCCCCACTGCACCATACATATGTATATCTTACAAAAATTCGAATAGTCTCACACAACTTTCTAATGCATCATTCTTTCATTTATTCCTAAAATCCTTTTTTATAATGGCTTATAACTTTTTTCCTGATATACAATCGTGTGTACTTCTATAGATAATTTAATAATAAAGGTCCAGTTAAAATTTGAAGTCAATCGGATGAAAACTGTTCGAGTTCTACTGCTGGCAGATTTTTAAAAGTGGTTCCGAGAAAAACGCGTTAAAAAAAAATATTGAAAGAGTAGCTTCGGACAAATTGGTTTAGAGACATTACAACATTTAAGTACACCTTTCTACAAAGTTTCTTTTGATTCGAGAGATGTTTAGCCATTATTTAAGCCAATAGAAAAAAAAATTGAAAACCCAAAATTAAGCTGGTAATAACCTCTTAAGTAGCTAAGATTTCCGTTACTTTCACCTACCTGCAACTGATGTTTTTAAACACACACACAATTACAGTTCTCCCTTATGTCAGGCAATTATAATAAAACAAATTAGGTGTCATAAAAATCAAAGTCAATAATCATCGTACGTATTTACCTGGATTTTATAAAGAACTAAGCCCATACTTAATAGGGCGCATACGCAGAGTAAGTCAAAGTCAGTTAAAAATGTCATAAAACGTAATAATATAACTTCTTTAAATACAAATGATGTCGTTAATCCTAAACGTGCATTAGGAAAACTGTAATTTATTTCCCAAACAAACATTATGCAGCCTTAAAAGTCATAAAATGCCTGCATAAATGGGAACATTGTGTGGAAATATGCACGTGAAAGCAAGGTAGACTTTACTTCAAATGCAATTTTCTCCCAAGTTCGCAGGTAGACGCAGCCAATTTTTGTTTTAAATGATAAAGGAGGGTTTATAGTTTCGTCGGTATTAAGGAGAGCGTGGCAGTCTGTGGCCATTTTTATTAAAGTCAAAAAGAAATAAAAATTTCAACGAAAAATCGCCCTTTTCAACTAAAAAGCTATTGTTAAAAAAACTGTTTGACTTTTATCATAAGTTATTGGCCTAATAAGACCTCCTCCTATGTGGTAAGTGATTTCATTAACAACAATTCAACCTCCCCATACAAACATTTTCACAATATAACTTTGAAATCATAGAAAACTCGAACATTTTATAAGGAAAATGAGCTGTTCAGATTTTTCTCTGACTTTAGCCATTCCAAACACATAGAGGGGGGGTGAATATTAAAAAAAAATTTTGCCATAAGGTGATACATTTAGTTTGCTATCGAATGGCATTAAAATTTTTAAAATCTATGACATGACGAAAATTCATTCACAATTATTCTGGTTTATATTCTCATTTCCACCCTCACTCAACATAAATACATATGTTATAAATAATAATAAATTTGAGGCTGGTAGTTCAATTCAGAATATGAAAAGAAAATTTGTTGAAAATATTACAGTCACCCAAATATTCTATTGTTCCAAAGTGGCCGACACTTCACCCCCTAGCATCAGTGCTATTGCCAAATTATTGCATAGCCAAGTGGTGAAGACACTCGACTCTGGTGAAAGGAGACGTGAGTTCGAATTCGATCCGATCCAATTTTTCATATTTTCGGTATAAATTCGTCAGTTAGCCGCTCACAAATAGTGTTACAATATGTTGAAATAAAAGCATTTTCATAGTTCAAATGAATGCGTCAGTCAATGGTGAGCAAGTGAAAGTAGAAGTGCTCGGTCCATCGCTGGGTAAAAAAATTCAGGTTCTTTCACCAATGCTGCTTTACCATCTCTTTGAGTAATTTGTTTCCCATGCTTTTAATCGTCTATAAGCTATACTATAATTCGGCAACCTGAAACAATTGTTTGAATTATAATAATTGGAAAAACGTTCTGGCCTTTTAATAAAGTGTTGAACAGTCATGTCCGGCATAATATAGGGAATAATATATACGTAGGAAAGTACATAAGTTTTCATCGGAAAATCTCTACCCTAATGACACTTTTCCAGAATTCGTCATGAGTTTGCGCTAAAAGTTTCGATGCTCTTGTTGTTTTACGGTCCTTGAAATAACAATTGTGCAATTTTTTAATAATTTTATTATTTCTGTGTAATGCAGAAAGTTTATAACTTGTTCACTTAGTCTTTCCTATACCAGAGGTGGAAGTGTACCGTGTCAAGGAAGTTGTGAAAAAAGAGGTAGTCCGTCATCTTACGCTTCCTCCATATTGCGATTAGAATGACGTTACAAATCTTGTCGTATTTTACTCGTCAAACCCTTTCATTTGATATCCATATTAATGATATTTGGTGTATTTTTTTTATTGTCCGGCATTTTGACTTCTAGTGGCTGCTATTTATTTTTTGGCAGTGTCTATTTGCACTCTCCGTGTACAGGGAAGTACAAGGAGTACACGGAATCAATTCACGGTACAAACAGACAAATTTCAGTCCATACATATTTTGTAAAAGGAAAATATTTAGTCAGCAGACATTTTGTAAAAGGCAAATTTTCCTTTTACGAATTGTTATGTGCCGATGTGCGTTTACTTACGTGTAACTCCGTTTAAGTCCGTGTACACAGATATTACTTGGACACGAAGAGTGCAAATAGAGACTTCCCTTTTTTTGTTGGGCGTCATTTAGTTTAACCTATGATATCCGAAGGATTTAAAGGATTCTAACAGAAGCTCATTTATCCAAGCCGTTAAGTTCAACGGGGTCTAGGGCGTAACATCAGGACAAACAAACATATATACATACATAGCCTGATGAACATACAACCATTTATCACCAAAAATAATCATGGACAAATCTTACATATAAAAACTCTGGTTGTAATATAATCTGAAGCCTAGCATAATGCTTTCAAGTGCGAAAACACGCTGCGAGGCTTTTCTTTGAATAATGTCTCCTCCAATAAATAGGTCCAAGGCCGTAATTACCATTTATTATATAAGTTTTACAGGATAAAGTACAACCGAATGTAGTAGTAATTGTCTAAACGTGAATTTGTATTTTCACCATTTTCCACTACTTTATAATGCAATTTCCAAAAGCTCACAACAGAAAACTTTTCCAACCTAAATTGGATTTTTTTATCACTTTTGAAATTGCAGTTGGAAAGTTTTTCAGCCAGCTTTCCCTTTCCAATCTGTTATTCTGTTATTTATAGGTGTACTTAGCTTTCCACGGCAGGAGGACCGCCAGTACCACAGAATAGCGCTTTCCTTGTTGCATGCAAATCTGCATCAACGGGATGCTGGTGCAGGTGGAATGGTATTTCGCTATAAAACTCCTAAATTATTTTCATCTTCTGTGAAACATGCAATTACACACGTCATACATATAGAAAAAACATAAAAATGCTAAACAGGTCTCCACAAAAATATTTGTATTTGTACTTTGCCTAATTTAATAAAACGAATACACTACACGCTGAGGTATTCCACCAATTACGCTTAAATTTATTGTGACTAGCTAGCTTTATTGGAGTTTGCTGCTTTCAAATTTATGAGCAAATATCAATTCAATAATCCTCTGGTTTATATTTGCATTTGTATTCTCTCATTTTTTATTGCCTGAAAAATCGCTCTTTATTTGTTGCTAACTTTCACTTTTCAGAGCACAAAGTCTAACGAAGGCACCTAACTGAATGCTACATATCCTAATCATAACTTGTTTATAAAAGGGTACCATGACAGAAACTTGGAACGTAACGTAAATGTAGATATGAGTGAGGTATCCGTTTTTAGCAAATCCGGTGGGCTTGCTAATATGACCTTTATTTAGTTTGCGTCGCGGAATAATGGGGCGGCTGGATTGGCCCATCGCTAATTTAACAAAACACATGGCTCAGACGTACCAGCGAGATGATTCAGGCCTTTTATTTTGGTGCGGAAGTGGTACCTATTAACTGTAATTAACCTACTGGAAAGTGTTTTCACATAGTGAAATGTTAGAGGGTTTGGCTTCTTATGGAAAAGAAATATCGATGCATTCTTAGCAAATTTACAGTGATTTTGTAATTTGTTCTGGAAGCAAGCTGTGCAGTACTGGAAATTCCGGCCATTAAAACCATATGCTGTCAGTTTTCTATTGAGTTAAGGTTAAAATTGAAAATCTTTATATATTTCGTTAGAAAAGGTCTTCGAATGTTGAGTTGCTTGGGAAAATAACCTCGTAAGGCTAGCATTCACCAGAAGATGACTTTTCGATTCAAGCTATAATTTGGAGGCAGCTATACGTACCGTAAAATGTTTGTGAACTTTGCTTGTTTCGCCATAAGAGCTAATCCATTAGTAAAAGTAGTAGACAAAGGACCGGCGGCGGACTATTCAGCAGAGTAGTCAACACTGAGTCGGTTCCCCGTTTATCAATTTTTACTAAGTGCTAATGTTCTGAATGAAAATCCTTCAGAAATTGCAAAAACTTGTTGAAGTCAATCGAAGAACCAGGAAGTTGGCCGAGGTCATAAAAAAATAGCATTGATGGCAAATTATGCTCTAGAAAAGTCGTGAGTTCTCTTGTAGAGCCAAGTCTGTTCCTAATACGAACTGCAACATTAGTTCACATATCACTCCAAATCTCTACATATTAGTTTAGAAAAATTCGCGACTTGGCCATTACGCAGCATGAAAGTTATTAAATCCCACGAACTTAAGTAAACGTAAGTCCATAATAGGCATACTCATATACTTATACCAGGGGGGCTCCATAAGTTCAAACTTGTTATTATATAACGACACCTGATTGTTAGAAAATATTCACCCCTTCCAGCATCCTCGTGTATTCAAAATCTGGACACAATAAACGAATAGAAACAATTTTTACGAGGCTGGCTTACAGCTACTGACCGATGATACGAATGGCTTAAACGGAAAAATTAATAAACTCCTCGATTTTTCGGATGTCTTTTATAATAACTTGTTAATGCTTGCTAAATGTCACGATCTGTCTACAAAATTCCTTTTACTGACGCATAAGGTTGATGACCTCTGCTAGACACTCGATACTGTTGATTCTTTATCGTCGCCTTGCGCTGGCTGTGGTAGGGTTATAACAATCCAGGATGATAGACATAGAGGTATTACACAGGTCAAGGGGGATCTCGGACCTGTGACATCTTCCGTTTCCGGCAGTTCCGTGGTTATCGGCTCACTCACTCAGCAGCAGCCAGCACCGCGACACTTCTGCGAGTCGGGTTCTGTCGCGACGCTATTGAGAGGGGCTGTTTTTCCCCGTTGCGTTTTTGTTTCACGTCAGCATCCTGCTACCCCTCCCAATGATGTCCTACATGATCTTCCTGCTAAAGGAGTCCCATGGAATGACATCTCAACGCATCGACAAGCCGCGCAACGGATCGGAGTCGTGCTCTGCTTCCTTTAGGATCGTTGTCCCGGAATCTCTATTTGATGTAGTCACGTCCTAGTGGCCTAGTGGAAACGTGGCAAGGGAGTTGATTCCAAAGCGCCAGCCGGGATCTAGGAGTACTACAAATTTCTCATCGGCGAGGTCAAGTGCCTCCAATTCGGCAAGCTACAAAAATTCATCTGTGAGGTCTCCTTCTTCTAAGCAAACTTAACTGGCGTACGTTCCAAAAGATCTCGCCTAGCTCAAGTGATTCCAGCTTTGACGTGGTTTGCTTAACTGAAACATCGTTACATGGTGGAATTAATGACGCGGAACTACTCGATTCCAGTTACATATATTGTGTTTCGCCGGGATCGCAACTAACTCTTCATTGAACGCTCCGGTTGGTGACGGAATTTTATGCGCTGTCCGTCGGAGCTTACCCTGTGAGGCCATCAACTTGTGTCCTTATGATTACTTGGAGTTCTCTGCATAACTCTGCGATTTCTCAAAACGAATATACATATACGTCGCCACCACTTATATTCCTCCAGGATCGGCTGCTGTAATATGTAAACGGACCTCCTCCTTTATCGATCGACTCTCCAATGATATTTTAATTTCTGACGAGCTCTTCCTATTTGGTGATGTTAGCATGGCTTCTCTGCACTGGGTGAATTCGGACGACGAATTTTGGCTTGCTTCCATCGGTATCCAATGCTCCTCTACATTTTACAACCTTCACTGATAGCATTGCCTCTTCCGGTCTTGTGTAGTGTTGCGGCGTTAGAAATTGTTGGCGTTGCCTGGGAGAATTCTGGATCTTGTTTTTCTACCGATGCGGCGGCCACCCTGGTCAAACGTTGCCTTTCTCCATTGATACCTGAATCAAGTCGTCATCCTGCACTTTATGCAGTATTTTGCTTTGATCCACCAGCTGTTACTTCTTCTACTTTGCATAATAATTATTGTCATAGCTTTAATAAAGCCGATTTTTCTAAAGCTAACTCTAAAGCTAAAGCACCGGCTTTCTAACTTTCAACGTTCAACGGGTTTTCAGAAGAAAACTGGATAGACTTCTAAGTCTGAAGGGTGAGATTGTCATATCCTTGCCCCTATTTTGGGGAACGGGGTTCGAAACACTTTGCTGTGCTAATTAACGGAAAAATAATGCAAAAATTCTATCTCGATCCGTTTTCGAGATAGATAGATAGATATTTGGATAGTGAATTAGGAAAGTATTGTTGTCGGAAAACAACACTTTCCCAAAAATTAGCTTGTTTTAACACCAAAAATTTAAAAAATCTAAGTCAATAATAATAAAATAATTCAGAGTGGCTATTCGCATCGTTCTTGCTTTCTACAATCGAAATTTATAATATAAATAATAATAAATAATTTTTTAAATAATTCGTACATCGGCACAAAATAATTCGTAAGAAAAATTTGCCTTTCTTAAAAAATATCTTCTGACTGAATATTTTCCTTTTACAAAATTTTCGGGGAGATTGTTATATCCTTGGCCCCAATTTTTGGGAACGGGGTTCGAAACATTTTGCTGTGCTAATTAACGGAAAAATAATAAAAAATTTTCGAGAAATAGGGCAAAATAGTTAACCGGTGGAGTTAATTTTCCTTTTACAAACTACCGGTGGAGTTAATTTTCCTTTTACAAACTACCGGTGGAGTTAATTTTCCTTTTACAAACTACCGATGGAGTTAATTTGTCCGCTCCCAAAAGGGGCCTAGAATATATATTAATCGTGCCAAATTTTCAATTTTTGGGGTTAAAACAAGCTAAAACAAGCTAATTTTTGGGAAAGTATTGTTTTCTGACAACAATACTTTCCTAATTCACTCGTTCCGACCATAAATGGAACATTTCCACAAAGGTTTAGGCCAATTCCAAAAGCAGTCTTCGTGAACTTCAGCCAACTATTTTGCCCTATATCTCGAAAACGGGTCGAGATAGAATTTTTTCATTATTTTTCCGTTAATTAGTACAGCAAAGTGTTTCGAACCCCGTTCCCAAAAATTGGGGCCAAGGATATAACAATCGTGCCGTCTTAAGTGCTTGGGTTTGATATACGATTCCTTACCACCCTTAGCAATGAAGATCACTTTGACCTCCATCCACGATTTCGGTATGTAGGTGAAGTTTAGCCATAATTAAATGTAAAAAACGTTCCTAAAACGTATACAACTTTACGCTTTTTTTACCGTGTTGATAATATACATTAAATTGGTGTAAACATGCACATGAATATAAAAGTACATACATACATCAAACTGACGTTAATCGATTAAATCAAATCAATAAAATCGTTTTGCGAAGCAATTTCGTTAAGCCAAGACATGGGGTTGTGTTATACTACTATTTTTATGTCGGAAAAGTATTACTGAAATTTTCGATCATATAAAACATTACATTACTTGCCTTTCAGTTCGCTTTTTTTTGCGAAAACTATTAAAGTGACTTAGTAAATAGAGTCGCATGATTGAAGTTTACGCTACATACTTCCGATATGATACAAACTATTTTTCCACTTATTCCGCTCTGCAGGGCTATGTTATTATCGTTACTTCCAAAAGAAATCAATGAGTATCACATGAACTTAACGGTTAGAGGAAACATTTTACTTTTAGCGAGCTTTGCCATCTTGATGTAAAAATACTATTTACATTCAAAGGAGTATTCAATGACCAATATTTACATCTGCAATACGTAAATTTAGATACTTAAAAGAAGTAAATAATACACATTTATTATGCAAACTTCGTATATTTCATGGCTAATTTTCCACATCGAGGAAAGCTTTATACAACGAAAATGGATTTCTGCATAGAAATTTATACATTTTCATTCTATAATGAGGGTAAAATTACACGAAAATTTATTACAGTGTAGTTATTTATAAATGTTTAAACTTTAGTGCAGATGTTTATTAAAGCGTATCGGAAATTACTAATTAACCACTAAACCATGCAATCAATAACAAAATGGATTTGCAGTAGAATAAATTGGTTCATCTTCCGTCGCGTAATTACGGCGCAATCAGAATATAATTAACACACTTCCTCAGTAAATTAGTTTCCTTCTGGCTTGAACTGTTTAAATGAATCTTATGCAGCCACAGGTAATATTCCGCTCAACCAAAGTTATGTGATTGATTGTACCAAAATCAGATAAGGCCATAAATTTACCGAGAAAGCCTGATTGATAGTCAATTGAACATGCAACGAATCCATCACGGTAGTCATAGGCAGGCGAGCACAATTTGCAATTATACCTCCTATTATGAACAATGAGTCCATGGAATCAGCTGCTCGGAATTATTACGCAGTCTTTAGAGGGAATAACCACCTACATGTTGAGCATGACTAGAACTTGTAAGGAATTATTCATTTGTGGCCTTCCTCAAGTATGACAAAGTGCCCTCCCAGTTTCACACTTTGTAAAGCATGCGTCCAATATGTGGCCAGACCCAGATGCGTGTATGAAGGTGGTGTGTGTGTATAGAAAGTTTGAATCCTTTGGAATAATTACCTAAAATATCCAACTTGATACCAGATTTCAAAATAACAAGCAACATTCCCACTGAGTTTCTATTTTTAAATAGAATATGGGTTGTTCCACAAGAATTGGGTAACCTTTTAGGGGAAATTGCCTCAATAATTTATTAAGTTTAAATAATATTACTTAACATTTAATTTAATGTGAAATGATGTCGTTTATCCAGAAAGGGTTAGTCACTTTTTTTAGTATTTATGTATTTATCTTTTTATAATTGCCTCACGAAGTCTAATAGTGATAGAGAGACCAAGGAAGATATCTAGCAGTTAAAATACCTTTTCTTTTCTCTTTCTGACGAATGCTGTTCGACAGCAGACACATTATCAATGAACTTCAGAATAATTGAATGGATACAAACACAAGATAAGTCATCCTCGTCATCATTACAATCAATTAGCCCACAGTGTTCCTTACCAGGCATTCAACACTTCTTAAAAACCAGTGTAAAAGGTCAACTGGTACAGTCGTTTTTTGAAGAGCATGGATTTTTGGATAAAACTTCGCAAACAAATTTAGTACATACAATAATTAATTGATAGCATCGTATTAAGTAAAAGAAGGTTAATGCCAAACGATTTTACCGATTATTCAAAAGCAATTGGGTCTTTGTTCCCCAGCGAAAAAGCCGTATGTATCATTTATATCTCTTTTGGTTTATATTAGGGGTATTCACGCTGTATTTCCTAGTTGCCTTGTATTTCCTATTGTATGGTTGAATGAATGCAAAATTTGAAATTGTCATAGTTGGTACTATAGCACACCTTTTTCAGCTCCGCTTTCAATGATACAATAGTAAATACAACAAAGCGTGAATAGGGAAATTATTATTCTTTGCATTCTATATATATTAAATGTAAACTTATCACAGCTTCTTGTAGCAAAATATTTAATTATGGGAATATATGTACATAGATAAAATCATAATATTTTAAGGTGAATACAATCAAATCCAAGTCATGGCATGTAGTAGGCAGTCTATTTTTAAATATGTCGGTGGCGAATACTTATATTCATCGAATATTATTTTAGGAGTCATATTACAAACCACATAGAAGTAACAGGAATCCATGCGGGAACTGTGTGATAGGTATTGTAATTTGAGTTTCAAAACAAAATTGCCGCGAAAAATTTTGGAAAATAAAGATAATTGTTCCCTTTACAACTCCGAGTCAGAAACTCAAGTGGATCAAATTATGAGCTGCATTATTTTTGCTTTTATGTTAGTAATAGGTTGCTTTTCCAGATTTATTACAAGATTATAAACCGTGGCTTGCGAAAAACTGTGCACCGTGGGAAAACATTTTGGATCAATGGAAACTTACATTCAATTTGCGATATAATTAATTGAAGCGAAGCAAAAATATAGAAGAATTTTTAAATAGTTGGCCACGTTTAATGACTGCATTGGACACCAATTGGTATTGAAAAAAAAGACAAATTCTTACAACTATTCATATTTTTTATTTAGATTGATATCGATTTTTCAATAATATTTTTTGGAAAAGGAGATCTGCTACTTTCGAAATATGATGATTTCAGTACTTCAATTGGTGCGTTATTTGAAAGCGAAATCAAAGATAAATACAGCAGAGAACTATATGAAGCTTATAAGATAGGGCCTATTACTAAAGGTAATGAAATATAATTAACTTTGATATAGGTTTCAGTTTTATGGTTTTCTAGATTCTAAGGATTGTATAACTTCAGTTCTGCTGCATTCACTACTCCAACCACCACGCTTGGGACGCAAATTTAAACCCACAATTGTCGACGCACAGGAAGACTTTATTATCCATGTGCGAACCATAAACGATGAGCAACCTAAATTAGAAAAGTTGAAAGAGTAATATTTTAAAAGGAAATTGACGGTGCAACCACGTATAGTTGTAGTTGGTGAGAATTTGCATAAATTGGAGCATCTTTACGTTTTTTTCGATACCATTAAATACAGACTGACTGCATTCATAAAGTGCCTTGCTATAACAATAAAACTTATGTATGTGTTCAGCATAAGTTATTCTCCAAACAGTAAAGTAGTTTGGATATTTCTTCAAGAGTATTTCTATAATATCGAATCAGACAGAATTAATCCAAGCGTTGCCAATTTAATACATAAATCAACCCAAAAATTTGTTCACAGTGATTTAGTACAAAATGCTGACTTGTCTTTCATGTAATTTAAGTTTTCGTAATTCCAATGAACTAATACAGCATCTCAAAATAGAATATGGATTTTCTTCAATACATAAATTTAGATGTGCTTTTCCAAAACATATATTTAAAAAAAGCTCATTTAAAAAATCATGAGGATAATCTCCAAAAACTAGACATGATTTCATATCAAAAAAATTTTAGGAAAACTTGATGAAAACGTCCATAAAGCATACAGTAATGCTGAAACATATCCAGCAGAAAATAAAAATATCTGTCAAACTGTATCTCAAAATGTCAAATTCAAAACTCTTACCGAAAAATTATCTGAAGTAGAATAATCCATGCTAAAATTTTGTCTAGAGTTATACGGAGATGGTTCTTTATCCAGCATAAGAGTACTTAGCTTACTAAACTCTATTGTAGACCTGATATGTACTCCCATTACTATCTTATCTTATTCGTCGGGAACTGACATAGGAGGCAAAAGCTTTAAGATCGTCAGATACTTTATTAGGTGGGATGTCGAATGCTTCATGGATCTTGAAGAAAAGCTGCCGTAGTGTAGAGAGGTCGGTGGGAAGACCTTGATGAATTGAGACTAGAACATTAGTTTAAGTCTTACCGTCAATACAAACACAGTCTGATTTATCGTTGAGGTAAGCTAAAAGTAAACGTACCTTTCCATAAACTATGTGGTCATGTAGACGCGATAAAAGATAAAGTCCATCGCTGGAGTCCGCAGACTTGTTAAGGAATACATCAGGTGTCCAGATATTTCTCTTATATCCATTCGAGAATTCTATGTCATGCTAAGGACGCGAAACTATTTCGTACAATATCTAGCGAGCGTCGCTGCCATCTTTTAAATACTGACTTACATAGATGTATTCCACAAATGGTGCTCTCTTTGACTAGACAAAGTGAGAGACTTAGGTGTTATAATAAACTCACGATTCTCTTTTGAGGATCATATTGACTCCATTACGAACCAAGGTAACGCAACTTTAGGCTTTGTAAAGTGTTGGTCAAAGGAATTGAATGAGCCGTACAATTCTAGACTTCTATATAGCATTTTGGTTAGACCGATCCTTGAATATGCTAGCCCTATTTGGTCTCCATTTTATGAGTGCCACATTAAACGCATTGAAGCTGCTCAACGTAGGTTTCTACGGATTGTTCTCAGAGGTCTTCCTTGGGATAATAATCTTTACTGCCTTCTTACTCCGATAGGTTCAAACTTATTTCCCTCCAAATCTTGGAACTCAGATGAAACAACCACTCCCACTCCCTGAGGAACTATGACTTTCTTCACTTAACAACCCATTGCTCAAACTCTGGCTTCAATGAGCCGATATTGTCGATGTCCTGTTCTTTTAAAGCTTCTTTCCCCGTTATTGATTTTCATGTTTCTAGAGGCCAATTGAAAATTCGTCTTTGTCAGTAGGCTTGTTATTGACCTTATATATAATAGTAATCAGCACTTAGATGAAGCTGTGATAAATAAATTAATGGAACATGAAACGTGTACAAAGCAATTTTCTAACGAAAATGGTACAATTATACTTTTTTTGAGATTTTTTATGTTTATTGACTTATTGATTTATTTATTTTTCTGAGCGTGTCAATTCGATAATAAATTTAAATAGACATATTAAAACTATTGGGAAACTTGTCAGTTACAAACTCATATAAGCTGAATGAATGTTTTTTATAGTGATTCGTTAAATCTTTATCATAGAATCAATATTGGCATCCGCATCGCCTCTTTCCTTTTAATAGTAAGTCTAAATCAACAGCTTCAGATTAACCAGACCTTAAAACAGCAGAACTCTGAACTAATTTGCGGATAAAAAACTTGGCCACTTTTCCTTTACCAGGTAAATGACTTTAGAAACTTAACCTTCCCAAATATGCAGCATAAAAAAAAAAAGCGGCTTTGTCCGATTCATCTACGTAGCAATTGCGGCTGCGATAACTCAATAATTTTTGACTAGACCGTGTTTCCATTTAAGCCCTCAATAAATAAAGTCAGCAATGCATACCCAGCAAAAAAGCCTTATGAATCAAACTGACAATGTTTAAAATTTCAAATGCTGCAACTTTGTTAATTTATTTGCTGCCGCGCCATGCCGCAAACGCGTTGATCACAATAATGTCCATGGGAGTGCAATTAGTCCTTAACAAACCGTAGTGTGAAATGTTTGAGCTGCGAAAACACTTGGAATTTAAAACAGCATCGTTTCCCTCCCCGATCGTTGCTGTCCTGTTACCCTTTGCACGACGCCGGTCGTAACTAATAACAACTTATAAAAAAATTGCATATATTAAATTCACGTGTTTACACTGCTCTGTTTGCCTGGTATTGACTGCTGATGATGATGACGACGTGGACAGGCCCAGGCTTGGTGGTATGCACTATGCACTAGTTAAACCTACCATTTCGAGTTACTTCGATTGAGTTATGTTTGTGCGAAATCCATTGGGAATATGTCATCGGAGAAACCTTTGGTCATGATTAATTTGCATGAATGATTGGCGTTAATTGGATCAGTCTTGAAATTTGGCTTATTTAATTCTGAACCTGGTTATCTCCAAAGAATTTACTAAGTCGAGGGCATAGTAGGACAACTTAGACGTGAAGTAATGTCTTATTGCCGCCCGATTGAATGATAATATTATTCCTCTAATCTATACTGGATCCACACGTGTAATTGAATCAGGATTACCTGGAGGACGGAATATTAATTCATCGTTCCCTCTTTATGTAGTCAGGCATTTGTTGTAAATAGAACTGCAAAACTTGCAGCTGAATATACATTATATACAAGATGGACAGAAAGTTTCATTCCATTTATATAATACTATATATGTTTGTAATATAAATTTTTATTATAGTGAATAACATTATTTTATTTTAAAGTATAGATGTGAAATAAAATTTTTAGTTACATCTTATGCGAATTAAATACAATATGGGTATATTCACGCTTTGATGAAACTTTGCATTATATGTATTATATTGTGTTATACTTTTCCTACGATTTTTTGCAATGGAAAGTGAACGCACCCAATCTTGATGCATTGTAGAATAAAGAACATTATGTCACAAAATCAGCTGCCTGATTATTGCATAGTCTCAACAAATAAAGGGTGAATAAAGTGCAAAATACACTTGTGTTTCACGCTATTCACGCACCAAGAGTTCAAAAAGCTATTCCTTTTGGAAACTTTCTACCTTATAACGGTGTTTGCCAAACAAGGCCTTTAATGAAGCTAAAAAATAATAGATTGTCTTCATTATAATTCGCATTTAAAATATTTACCAAGTCAGTTAGAGGCACTGGGTTCCGATCCTACTCATGAGTGTTCATGGAAGAGGAACAAAGCGCCATGCATACCTACCCCTCTCGAAATACCCCTGAAAGTGAAAAACTACCCTGATATCGCCTACTTTAATGTCAGACATGCGAGAGCTTTTTGAATCGGAATTTTTTTCGAGGAGCCTCAATATGTTGGGTAGAGTTTAGCTATGGGTGACCCCACCAACCCCCCAGAATTAAAACTACCCCCTCCCCTTCCTCACTGTAACCTACATTATATTAAAAAAAATTGTGTGTGCTTAAGACCACACGACAGAAGTGAAACTTCAAAAGGTGAAATTAATAATACCAAATACAATTTTTTTTGCGTTGTATATTGACAAAGTAATAACATTTATAATGTCCTTAATTATAATTGTGTATAAATTACCCTAGTGATTTTTGTCCTGAGTGGCCTTCATCTGCATCATCATACTCTAAAAATGAAACTATAGGTTTATGGCCGACAAAGCGGCTGGCGCTTTCAAAGCGCCGAAAGCGTACATTGTCGACTCGAGCCGACTTCACCACGAACCGTTGCGGTTTCATCGTCAGCCCCCATGTAAAGTATCATCGATGCATCGTTGCTACTCCAGCAGCAACCGATCGTCTGCTGCGAGCCTAAAACATACTTTTTATATAAAAATGTATAAGATTTACACATGCATCTATGTATTATATGGTAGGTATAGGTATTAAACATTTATGCAAATTTCGGTATTGAGGGAGGGGAGGTACCAACCCCCTGGGTTTGGTGGGGTCTCCCGTAGCTAAACTCTATTCAAAATATCAAGATTCCTCGAAAAAAAACCCCGATTCAAAAAAAGGGAAATAAGGGTGGTTTTTCGCGTTTAGGGGTATTTCAAGCAGGTAAAAAAATACTATATTAGCACCATCGTGTTCTCCGCTCCCGAAAGCGAAGGGGTGGGGGAGGGGTATATTTCGTAGCCACTCCCGAACGAACTTTCGCGTTTTAAACCTCTTTGTGAAACTTTGGCATGAACTAATCAGCTTAGATCGAATCATTCATCAATTTTTAAACACTTTTGCTCACGAGAAACATCTCTAAAAATATTTTAGTCGTGCCCTAGGTACTTATGAGATTTAACAAAACTAACAGGTGTATTGTTATCCGTCTCAAGAGCATATGAACTGCTGAACATCTAAGCGCAGAATGTGGAAATCACCTGTTTCAGATTATGAGCCCACGGCCAGCAATCCATATATACGGCCAGCAATCCATATATAGAACACCTATCGGCGGAAACCACCCAGACAAGCTGATGTTAGCTTTAAGTCGACAAGAAAAGTCAATAAATATTTGTACTCATTAGTAAGTAGTTTAAGTCTGCTTTTGGTGTTCAAATAAAGTCATAATCAGTCCGATCTGACTGTAAGAAAATAAATTTTTTTTTTATAGTAAAAAATCCATGAAAGTTTAACTGGCGCCCGGGGCTATAAGCTAGTAGTACACGCAGAAGAAAAGGAACTCCAGTTTTCGCAAAAGTCCTAAAGTAGTAAAGTAGTTCAAAATGCAATAGACCCTCAAGAAGCGTCGTCGCACCAAAAGAACCCCAGGAAAGCGCAATCACATCAGCTCAAACCAGCAAAAGAAGGCCCTCAAGCAGTACCACATCAACTGGAAAAGCGTAGAACACCCGTGTTCTGAACCACTACCGCCTGGAGGAAAGAAGGCCTCTCAGTAGCCGTGTTTACGAAGGAACAGGAGTTAACAGCAGTTAACAGCCCTCTTCGCGGGATATACCATCCAGACTTCAACTAGGTTTGTAAGTCATGAATATCATTTTTATGATTTAAGTAAAATTGTGAAATTACCAGAAAAATTGCTAAAGAAATTGATGAAAGAAATCTAAGTGAATAAGAAATCAAAAAATAAAAATTGAATCTTAAATTGCAAAAGGAAAAGCAATAGTAAACTAAGGAAAGTTAAAGAAAAAAAAATAGCTAAGAAATTACTTATAATTTGTGCAATCAAAGTGAAAGAAATCAATAATATTGTGAACTACTTCCATAAATCTCTCTTTCAAATATCGAAATTTAACAAAAATTCAACAAATCCCATAAAATCAAAAATTGTTTTTTTGGTTTACAACTATTTTGTCGCGTTGAGTAATCCCCATAATATAATCAGCCCCGCCGCGGTACTAAACACGTTTGAGCAGAGTACCCCTGCCCAGCTACAGGCCTCGACTTCATAATACTCGTCACATAATATCACTCCAGAACCCCTTGACAGGCTCGTGACCAGTACAATCAATCGCATCCTCTAAAGCGAAGGGCGACAAATTGTCAACTGTATAATAAACCCCAATTCTGATCATTTAATTGGAACAGATTAGGTTATCCACCCGCAATACCGAGATAACTTAGGCGAGTTAGATAAAATACCCAATGTGGTAAGATGCATAAAAGAATTCACTGGTCAGCCAGGAGAATTCAATTCGTGGAAAAAAAAGCGTAGACCGGATTCTACGGCTCTATGACAACATTAAAGGAACGCCCAAAATACTACAGTATCTTCAATGTCATTCGAAATAAAATCTCCGGACAAGCAGACGTGGTGCTAGAATCGTATAACACCCGTCTCCATTGAAAGTGCATAACCCGATGCTTAACAATGCACTATGCTAATAAGCGCGATCTGTTCCCACTAGAATATCAAATAACTTCTCTAATGCAAGAATTCTACCACTCCGTTTACTCCCACTGATCTCTTATCCTAAATAAGATCGGTTGTATGGAGATACACAATGAATCTCTGACTCTCTTAACACAGATTTATAGGGGAAAAGCACTTGACACTTCCATTAGAAGTTTAAGAGGCGATCTGCCAAGACTTACTTCCAGGCATACGAGAACCAGCAAATCTGCCGCAGGTATTACATTTTTGTCTAAAATTGAAAAACCAAAATTACAGAACCCAGTACGCATTCTCATACCACGGACAATCACGTATGATTGCAAAGCAGAATACACCCCTTATACTTCCTCATATAAATGTAATAGACCATGACAAATCTAGTCCGCACGAATGCATACCACCCTTCTATCCACAATTAGCACACTTACCACAACCTCCATTTAATCCACATTTCCAGAATCGCTACAGACTTCCCCAATTTAAAGCAAATAACCAACCGAATCAATTCCAATCAGGCGCGGCGGAAGACCTGTTGTGTGTGTTGAGCATTCAACACATGAGCTCGTTCATGTGTTGAAAAACAACACATGGGATCCACTGTTCTTATTTCAGGTCTTCAATACAGTTATTCCGCTACATCTCCGTTTTGAGTTTGAAAAAGTATCGGTTGAAGTTATTTGAATGCAACGATTGAAATTATTTACAGAATCGAAACTCTCAACACTGAGCTTCAATTTAACACAGATTTAAACGTTCTCGATTCATACAGAAAAGTAGATGGCGTACTTTACTCTTTGTCTGTTTCTTGTGATTCGAAATTTCGAACAGTTTGGGAGAAATCTCTCGAAGATGTAGAAAAACTTGATTTAGATCAGCCCTCTCTTCCTCGACGCAGAAAAATTCCGAAGCGTTTCAATTCCGGCTCCAGTACTGAACTTGAGAATTTCGAAACTCCTGAAGATATGTACCGTCAAGGTTTTTTTGCTATTTTTGATCAAGTTATCGAATCGCTGCATCAAAGATTCGAAACTGAAAGTGCGAAATTTTTCAAATCGTTAGAGGCTTTTGCTGTTGGCAAAGAAGACAACGCGATCCATATTGCGAACTTTTACAAAAATGATTTTTCAGAAGAGGGTCTTGTCAGTGATCGTGATATGTTTCTATGTTTAGCCAAAAAAGTTGGAACAGAAATAAAAAAACTGAAAGATGTGGTAGATTTCATGCGAGAAAATGACTGGTCCATCAATATTGTGCCGGAATTCGTGAAATTCGTTCGCCTTCACATGACCATTCCCGGATCGTCATGCACAAATGAAAGGAGTTTTTCAACTCTAAAACGATTGAAAAGCCACATTCGTGCAACAATGGGTCAATCAAGGTTGAACAGCCTAGCTATGCTTTACATATACCACGATGAAGTTAGCAATATCAACATTCATCATTTCTCGCAATTCTAAAAGAGCTTCTGTTTTCGCAAAAAGCGGGTGAATATATTTTTTCATTATAATGTATATATAATTCTTTGTATAAACTAGTAGATATTCATCTATATTAAAATAACATATTTTTATACATATGTTTAAAAATATATTTTTGTATACCCAAGAAAAATTAAAATTTTTTTAAATGCAAGAAATCCATCCCTCCATCCCCCCTCCCCCTTCCAAAATTTCCCGGCTCAACACATGGGCTGAAGCTGTTCCACCGCGCCTGATTCCAACCACCCCGTCCGGTTGCACCCAAACCTCAACCAAGGCCGGAACCGATGGATGTTGACCAAAGCTACATGAACAAGCCACCCCAAAATCCGATGTACGGGAAAATGCCCCCACAAAATCCAATAGGACCATCCGTGCCTAACAAAACTCAACCTAACTTCCGCATGGAGACCCAAGAGATCAACCACGACGAGATCGAGTACACCTACGAACAAGAACAGAAATCCGAATATGAAAAATATGAGCAATCATTGACCGAATATGTAGAGCAGTACGAAGATAACACCACAGAGATGCAGCCCAATGATTTCGCGGATATACATTTTTGAGAACTTGAGAATATTTCGTTCAGGGGAGCTGTGGCTAATGCTAAGGATCTTGAGAGTTCCCCCTGGTCCGCTGGTGTTTAAACAAGGTGGTGTAGTATTACTTTAATTTATTCACTTCGTAAATACACAAGTCCAGAGTTATACTTAACGGGTTACACCAATTATTCTAAGTCGTTAATCAAAACTCGCCCGCGGCTCAACGTACACTTTACCTTTTAGGTCTTTCCGCGACCTCTTGTTTTCGCGTCCAGATTACAACTCAATTAATTCTTGACCGAATTCAAGGTCCGGCCAGAATTTAGAAATCGGGGTGAAACCAAATGTTCCCCCTGCCAGTTTGATCGTTCGAAACTCAATCAGCTCCTGTTAAAATTTCTCTCATCTCTTTCCGCGATCATTTTCGCCCATGCTGCATTTTCCGCCCTTCACGACAGCAAGCAATGACGCCCTCATTTCGAGTCACTCATCTTGCTGCGCAATAATTTCTGGGCGAAATTGCGCTTGAGCAATAATCGACTATTTGTCAGTTTGTCATTTGTTCATCATGTAAATTGATTTTGTTCCCATTCTGTTGTGTGAACATGAGAGGCGTGAACGCTTAAATTATAAATATTTGATCTGTTTTTGTAAAATCAAACCCAAAGGTAGTGCACACATGTGAGTTTCCTCAGCTCATTAAAAAAGGTGCAATTCGAAAGAACAGAACTCCTAGGTAAAGCGACATGAAAGAAAACGTTTTACCGCAGGAGACTGTTTAAACTTCAAAGTTAAAGTATGTATTTATTCTTATTGGCTCACAGGCGCATAAATAGTTGTGGGTTTTTTTTCGCTACTTGAACGAAGCAGGGCAGATAATTTCAAGTGCTGCACGCATCTCGTCTGTACCTAAGGCGCCCACAGCTATCCCTAAGCATTTTGCGCAGGGGCTGATGTGAAATGAGTCACCGCCTTTGTTTAGTTTATGACAAGTTCCCTGGATGGGGATGCATTGTAATGTCCTTTTGGGGCATTCGTAGTTGAATTTTCGTTCGAGAAAGTGGTTTTTAAAATAGAGTGGTGAATTTAAAAAAAAGTCAAAATTTGGAGGTGTGTTTTTTAAGGGACAACACCACTGTGACGGTTTCAAAAAATCGATTTTTTGAAAACCATCTAGAAAAATCTAAAATACATTTAAGAATAGAATGCCGTTGGTCCCAGGTCGAAAAAATAATTATTTTCTGAGATATTGAATATTTTGTGGAGCGGTGCAGCTCGGGGTCCACTCATAAATTAACAAACTACAAACTTTGAACGCGTTTTTCTCAAAACCACTTCTTTGAGTGCGGCCTGCAGCATAACTCGAGCAATTTTTATCCGATCAACTTCAAATTTGGACTGCATCAATAAAACTAGATTATCTAAAGAAGTACATAGGATCTTTTCGATATCTTAATAAAAAAAAAAATTATAGCATTTTTCGACGAGAAATTGTGCTCGAAAATCGACCTTAAATTTCAAAAGCGTGCCTATTTTTTAAAAATCAATATTTTTTCAAATCCCTATGTACTTCTCTTAAAAATATCATCTTATTAACGAAAAAAATCAGTATTTTTTTTCCGATCGACTTTGAAGACAGTTCTGCTGCAGGCCGCGGATCACTGCAGAGCCAACAGCACCTAACGCGGGAGCTTCCCCAGCGCTACCATGGGGCGATAAATTTTTTTTTTTTTTTTTTATGTATCTTTAATAAAGAACAAACAAAACAAACAAAAAATAGTTGGAATATGTCTTTTTTTTCCCACAAAAAAAAATTCTTGAAAATCGGCAAAAAAACAGGGGGTCACAGTGGTGTTGTCCCTTAAGGACTAAAGAGAAATCAAAGATTTGGGAGACTGCGATTGTCTGGTGAGTGATCACTGAGCTTCTCTATTATGTGAGAAATTATTTTAATTTTGTGTAAAGGCAAGCCCCCATAGAATCTGGCAACGACAAACGAAGCGTCGCGAGCCTGAGATCTTAAAGCATTTTGAGTCCGGCTCTCTCTCTCACGCCGGATTGCCGCATTCCCCCTAAACCTAAATTTTAGTTTTTATTATACTCTGAGCACTGAAATCCGTTCCGGGATTCTAATACTCCCAGACACTTTTCAATTTCTTCGGCATGTAGCTTAAATCTTGAGATAAGTCACATGCCGGTATGTAACATTGGTATTCAAATAAAGTAGACCAGTCCGATCTGACTGTAAGAAAATAAATTTGTTTTTTTATCGTAAAAAGCTTTAATTTATATCACCAACATAAAATTATGCAAATTAGTTCACACAGGCATCACTTCTTTACCATGCTCAAGCAATGGAGCAGGTTAGCACAACGATCGCAGGAAACAAAGCCTCAGTTGCCTTTATTTTTGGTCTTCTTTCGTCTTGCACACAGCAAGCACATACCACTGATCTATATATTTTAACTGGATGGTGCAAAGCGACCAGCGCGTACGGCGTAGAGTCACTTTGACTAGTGGAACTTTGGACTATTGTCGGCAAAGAAAGTGCGTTTTCTATGCATTATAACGTCACACGTGTGGTAGTTTACCTCACTAAAAATACTTGTATTTGGGAATTTAATTCGTGGAAATGAAAAGTGGATATTATCCATTAATATATAATTAACATTAATGTTAATGAAATAGCGGAATCTGAGCTTTATGAGAAAATGTTGAAAACTTGTGTTTATAGTGGAATCCACTGGAATTCAAAGAGTGGCAGAAGTTTTCATTCGTAAGTTTCTCAGTTTCTTTAATATCAACTAATTGGAATGTTTTTTTGTAAATTGTATTCAATAAATTTTTGCTCAGTCAGAAAGTAAGCTTGACCACTTGTAAAAAATATCTTTGCTAAGATCTACGATGAAACACATTCGAAGAGTTTATTTCATGTCATATCGATCAAAGTGTATTTATACAAGACAGGCAAAAAATACTGGAAGGATTTCTATGTAATTCGAGATTGATTAATGCGGATTTAGAAAAAAAGAATTGGTTAGTCAAAGTAACTGTTTGATTTTTTTAATCTAAAATCAATTTTCCAAGTGTACATTTCTGACAATACTATTTTGTCAGAAAAATTAATCCCACTGCAATTGTAAAATAAATTTTTAATTAAGAGAAAAAGGACCAAACAAAATTTCAAAGACAAAAAAATTATTTCCATTTCAAAAATATTTCTACATTTGTAAAAACTTTCACAAAGTAATTAAAAATGCAACTGGGAATTATACTTAGATATTCTACCTACATGTAATTTTGCAACAGCGTTTGAATATAATTAAAGAATAAAATTCCGACATCGGAAATGTACGGGTCTTTATCGACGATAGCCCAAAGTTCCGCGCCTTCTTTATCGACGATGGGCCAAAGTTCCACCACACAAAAAGGCCCAATGCGGTACGCGGCCACCTTTAGCTCGAGGAGCCTATACACCATCCCGTTATATGAGGATAAGTGACACATGCCCACACGAATATCAGTGAGCGTCACTGATATGTATTATACACTGGATAGCGGATAAACCTGTTTCCCAATGTTCCGCCGCGTACCGTATTGAAGCCGCTGCGATGGGCTCTTGCAGACAGACGTGTCGATAAAACATGGTACAGAAAAGTCAATGGAGTTAATCTAATAGAGATTGATTAATTTAGGAGTTTAGGACCCTGAATCTTGCAATTCTTGGCGAAAGGAAACTATACAGTCAGTAGACATTTTGTACAAGGAAAATGTTCAGTCAGTACAATCTAAATTATACAGTTGTTGGCTCTTTGAATCTTTGACAAGCAATGAATTCCAACTTCATAAAAGTCTGAAAAAGCCCACTGAAAAAGTTTCTATGCGGAACACCCCCACCAACATTTCCACTATCCAGTGTATAATACATATCAGCGGGGCGCGTCGACTACTACTTCTCCTGCGTCGAGGTCGCCGCGGTTGCCGACGTATGTTACATGTGGAGGTATCGCTGTAGAGCTCTCAGAAATGGTGGTCGGATTTTGGTTGTTCGTTTTATTTGTATATGCTTATATATACTTACAAAGGTGACGGTGGCAGCAGTATATTTGGTGGCATTAATATATTTACCGAATTATTTTTTCCGCTGCGACCGGACTTCTCCCAAACTTTGATTGACATAACAAAGAAAACTTCTTCCTCATTCCTGTTTGGGTTTTTGTAGCGTGAGATCGTGTTCTCTAAAGTGAGCTTTAAGTTCTTTCATAATTCAAAGTCACTGCTGCGATTAAGTACAATCGCTTTGAATAGAAATACAATATGTAATTTCCTTTACCAAAGGAGCAAAGCAAATAAAAATTCATAGTCAAAGATTCCTCATGTATAAGCATGTCATTCATCGAGTATTACTTCCAGATTAACAAATCTGGAGCAGTATGAAAGTCTTTCGTAAGTTTCCACAGGGCTCCCAGAGAAGCTAGGTAGATGCAGTAAAAAAGCGTTTTAATTGCTTCCTCCTACGGACATACAATGTTAAAACGAAATGAAGTCCAAGGAAGGATCATGCATTGATGCCTTCCAAAGAATTGATTCCCCTTGCATCTAGGATTGCTTCTTTTCCCACTGGAATATTTTCTGCTGAATACATATGTACACACACACACAATGTAAATATATATTTTCAGTCAATTAGTGTTGAGACGTTTTCGGAACTCCGACTTGTTCTTTCCTAGAAAGTTATGGGAAATTGGTGTTGGGACGTTTTCGGAACTCCAACTTGTTCTTTCCTAGAGAGTTATGGGAAATTGGTAAACAATTATAGAGCTGTGGAGGAATTAATAATTTACTTATCCAACATTTTCAAATAATATCCCTTTCAATTAAATTAATTAATTGATGTCACTCTAAGTACCCTGAGTACCCATTCAAGTTCTGAAGTTCCTTATCAGAAAAGAGCTTGCCCATGTTACTCATTTTGTCACTTCCCATACTCACATAAATTTGAGCCTCAATAAAGCTGGTACAATCAAATTAAGGCTAAGAACCCTAAATCTCCTTCGCGACTATCATTTGCGAAAATGGCAATTTGATAAAGACAAGAAAGTGTCTACTTCTGGCTAGATGACCTTCATAAAACGGTTAACGATTATTTTACGCGGCATTATTTAGTGAGTTCTTCCGCTGTGACCTGATAGCCGGCATGACCCAACCGACAATCCGGCAGCAACGCACCGAAAATAGCGAATTAATTGGTTTTGTTTATCTGATTACACGGCGTTTACACACCATTGCTACTTTCCGCCTTTTTTTTTTGAAAATCCAATTCAGTGAACTTCTCGAGTGCTCCTCATAAATACGAGAGTCCATAAAAAGCTTTAAATGTGAGGCATTAAACCAGGCGGGCACTAGCCGTATCACAGTGGCGATTCTAGAAACGGATGAACGGAAGCAATAAATTTGCTCCACAGCACCACCATTGGTCGCAATAAAGTGTTTACAGGACTCCACCGTTTGAATGTGATCCCTGGAAGTAGCAAATTTCCTTAAGTGTGACATCCATGAAATTTTAACAACCGGCTACGCCTGGTATAGAGCCTGGCAAAGTGGATATATTTTACTTCGCAGCCTTCTCTGCGGCAGCACTATGGTTTTAAGTGCGCCGCTCCCGCACTCTAACTCGGCGACTTTCGCTTTTATTGCGCTCCACGGCGGCGTGCAAGAAGTCGTCAGCCGACGCTCCGACTGCTTGGCCTGCAGTTGTATCATAAACTGTTTTATTTATTTAAACAACAAATATGTTCCGGAAGGTGTGCGCTATCGATTTTCAGCTGTGGCCCTTGCACTTTGCGGAAATTTCGAGATGGAGCTGCAAATTATCGCGCACCTTCGCAGCCAAGCATACGTACATTGTATGTACATATATGTACGTACAAGTGTGGCACAATTGTAGCCGCCCTGCTGCTGTAGCTGCAGAATCACCGCTTCCTCTGGATATATGTATGTACATACATGTACGTGCATTATTTTCAGCGGGAATCTCGGCGTATGTAGCAAATAAGACCATTTGTCACAACAAACAGGAGTTGATTAATTCATTAGAAATATTTTTGAGTCTTTTTTCATCATCTGATGAATTTAAGTCATAAAAATCTTTGAAGAATTTGATTTATTGAGGTGAGCGCTATTAATCCCAGGTCCCCCGTCGCCGTTCTAGACGAGACTTCATCTATCAAAAGATTATCAACACCGAACTTATTTCTTGGAATTTTTTCATCAATCATAGACTTTCGAGGGTTCAGTAGATTACAGGATCGAGCGAATTACGGATTTACGCTCTAATCCAGGCAATTTTTCGAATTTTTATGATTAGGTCGTGTCGAGCGGGGTAATTAATCGGCCACCGACATTTATTGGGGGTAGTGTAGATTAGTTTGTTAAAATTGTTATTAAATGTCGATAATACCCTCGAGATAATTATATCATAATTGGTGCAGTTCACCTGCTTATCTTATGGCATAATCTTCTAAATTAGGGCATATTAATTAATAAAAGCTTAACAGTGTAGCTGCTAACAAACATAGTATGACATGATTATAATATTCTTCTGTAATATCTTTCGATACATATAATCTCACAGCCACTTGAACATTTTACTTATACTCCTTTCACATAGTGAATTGCAAATTATTAATAAATTTGTGATTTTACTAGTTAAACTTCTTAAAAAATAAATTAAGCAGATTTCTCCACTAACGCGAAGAATGACATAAAAATGTGTAGGAGAAATTTAAATATTAGGTCTGTTTGCGTACCCAAATGCATACGGAAACGTTGGAAAGTTTTTACCAGAACAACTGGTCTCTATAAATAATTGGTTAGTGGGTAGCGGAGGTAAGGATGGGCCGCTTTAAAAGAATCGGCGGCCATGTTGTGTAGGTGCACTTGCGTGATTTTTATTTCTGTGGGCGATGCATTTCGCGGATTTCGGTCGTACGAATACAGCACACATGGACACAATTCGGTGCGAATAAGCATTTCCAAGTCAGACAAGCAGGCGCCATACCGATTAGATCAACCGGCTTCTCACAACGATACACTCATCATTTTCTGTACGTCGTTATTACAACAAGCAACATCTACATAAACTCTTACATTTCCTTTAAAAGTGTAAAAGGTCTTACAATCTGTTTACCAAACACTACTTGTTTACTGGTTTCTTCGATTTGCACAACATTTTAATGTGTAAACATCTTAGCCCTCAGTCTTGCAATAGCCCCGGTACTACCGCGTACGTACGAAATTTACGTGCATTGCCACGGCCAATCGACAGGCTGAGAGAGCACGACCGTGTATTCTGCAGGGACCCTGCCGTTCATCCCTGCAGATTGCCAGTAAAATTGGGACGTGAATAGCCGGCTTAAAGCTACAAGTTGGCTGAAAAATCTGGAAGTGTGTTCCTGCCTGTATGCTACGAACCTTATCTTACTGATGTCAGTAATCAGAAAACCTATTATCGAAATGGAAATAAAAGATGGTGAATCCAATATGGCAGCCGAAGATCCCTAACTTCGCTGATCTCGAATTCACTATCGAAAAGGAAATTAAAGATGGCGCATTCAATATGGTGGCCGAAAACTCCTAACTTCGAAGAATTGCTCCTCAATTCAAATGGTCCGCAGAAATCTACTAGCGCGTTGACAAATGGTCGGCCTGGTTGGACCCGCCTTGGTGACAAGTTTACTGGCTTAACAACTGTGGTCTTGATCTGCAGCACCGGACAAATTTATGGACAATGTTTCTTGCCAGGGTCTTTCCTTAGATTGGCCAAAATCTTTGACTGGTAATTGACAATAAGGCCTGAGGTCCAGCATGTGCATGTGTATGGTGAATCTGGGTCATCAGCAGCTTGGTAACGGATGCATATAGGGCAGCAACATTGGATGGTTTGGCATCGAAAGGTAATGTGGATGCCTCTAGTCGACCCTTACTCGGATGTTCCCCTCCTTATCGATAAATGGAGTGAGACTTCGAAGTACACTTTGGTTATGCACCTGCTGCGTTTTCCTCAGAGACCGCAGGTCTTCTAAAAAACGTTGGCTTTCTCACATCACTGATTTCTGGCGGATGTTTTTGACAAAGCGAAGTACGTATGGCATTACACGTTGCAAATGGTTGAATGAATTTTTGGCATTGATTTGGTCAATTGGATGGTCTGACTTGCAGATCGTGGTAAGCGTAATCTTTGGGTTGCGCCTCTTTAGCTGCACTTCGTTATCAGTATGTAGACCTGATTGCCCAAGCCGCTTTCTTTTTCATCCTCTTTTAGTGCATGCCTTTAGATACTAAATTTTCTGGATTTTCCTTGGATAGAACATGTCTCCAATTGTTGGCTGGTGTGAGTTCCTGGATGGTGGCAACTCTGTGGGCTACAAAAGTGTGGTAAATTGCTGACTGAGTTCAGCCATACCAACACAATCTCGGAGTCTGTCCACATAAAATATGGAATTTGGTTCTCCCTGTACTCGATGTAACAGTTCTTTGGATATGAAGTTCCATGGGTACCACTGCATCGCAATCCAATTTTAAATTCCATAATTCTTGTAGGAATATCTTGGCCTTCGCGACAACGGGGCTCATGATGCTCAGTTGGTTAAACAGATCGGAATCTCAGGCCTCCTTTTGGTTACTGGATCCCTGGGGTCTTCTCCGCATTTGATTTTTATGGTGAATTCATCGTTCTTTGCTAATCCGGTTACTCCCAGGATTTTGATATGACAGTCATTCTCATCAAGGGTATCTAGCTGAATGGATCTGTCTTCTGGATTGAGTTGGTTCAATAATCGTGGGTGATTGACACCCCGCTTCCTGAGGGTGAAGCCTGCAATCTGGAGAACAGACTTAATCTGTTGCTGGAGTTGCTGAGCTCTCGTTAACTTGTTTGCTCTTCTCATTACATCATGTACATAAAAGTTGCGTCTAATGGCTTCTACGGCCAGCAGTTGCTGACTTGATTTGGCCGCTACCTGATGCAGGCACTTAATGGCCAGGTAAGGTGTTGTTCTTACACCATAGGTCACTGTGCGTAACTGGTAACACTGGATTGGTTAATAAGGCTAGTCTCTGCACAAGATCATCTGGTTTTTCCTGTTTTCGCTGTTCATCAGAATTTGGCGGTACATCTTCTCCGTGAAGACCAACCTTGGGGTCCGGAAACGAAGTAATACGGAAAACAATTCTTCCTGGATTGCTGGGCCAGTATAGAGGACATCAATGAGTGATGTATTTGTATGTTGTGTTTTTGCAGAGGCATCGAATACAACTTGAATTTGGTTGTGGTACTATCAGGCTTCATTACGCAATGGTGTGGGATAAAATAATTTGGAACTGCTATGCTCTCCTATAGTCCGCATATGGCCCAGGTCTCTCGCATAAACTGTTGATATTGTTTCTTCAACTCAGAGTTCTTGGCGAGTTATCGTTCCAAGGAGTAAAACCTCAGTGGCGCTATGTCCCTGGATTCTCCCAGCAACGATGGATCTTTGGACCGCATGGTTCGATTGAAATGTGCTTCACATTCCAATTCATCTGAAATCATTCTTGATGATGTTGATGAATATTTCGATCTGCTCTTCTAGTTTAGCTTCATCGTGGGTGTGGACGCCACAATATGGTGTGCTCTTGTGAGAATGCTCAACCTTCTCCGCTATCACCCATCCGAGTATGGTGTTTTGGAGTATGGGAAGGTTTTTTTCCAGCTTTATTTGGCCGATGGTTAACAGTTGAAAGTATAATTCTGCTCCAATGAGCATGTCAATCTTGTCGACCGATTGAATTCTGTTGAGATCTGGAATCAAGGATAGCTCGACAGGGAATTTCCACTCCATTACTGGTTATGACGTTGAGAAAAACAATATTCAACAGAACATAGGTGTCTTGAGGGCTGGTTTGAGTACTCAACATGGTTTGTTGAAACAAACACAGAAACAAGAAATCCAGCTGTAAAGAAAATGGTATCTTGTTTTGAGCAGAATTGAGTTCGCAGCGATAGGTCGAGGGTATTATAGGCGATATTAAAAGAAGGATATAGAGATAAACGTTTATACTAGCTCGAACGTAATTTGAGAAGTGAAAAAATTCTCAATAGAATACAATAATCGAGTCGTCAACCTTCAGAGTAAGTAGTCAAAAGTGGATATCAAGGATACCGGCGAATTAGTTGGCGTGTACCCTTGAATCTTTAACAGCTTGTTTAGTCACAACTTTTTAATAAGTGTCTGATTGAAAAGGCTATTTGTGTCCGCTAGCGACTCCATCTAACGAAATAGTTATGATGATTTTAGGTCGCCAAGTTGAATTTTATGAAGGAGAGCTTCTAATCTCTTTTCTTCGGTGTCCTAACTACTTAAAGGTAATGTACTTTTTAAGGATTCGTACTTATTTTATGTTTAGGTTTGTAGAAGTGAAGTGTGTCTGCGACTAGCTGTAACGTTTCAGGAGTTAATGACGAAAAGAGGTAGTCATACTTCGTATTTGAAGCCGTGATGTTTTTGATCCTGAACTGAGTTTCTACTTGTAAAACCATAGTTCAGGTCGGTAATTCCAAAAAGGTGGAATCTTCACAGAGACAAATGAGGCTTCTGCAATTCATGGTGGAAATTGTGAGGTGGATGGAATAGGAGCTGAGTTAGCAGGATTTTTCATTTTGGGATATTTCTTCAATGTCTTTATTATTCATTTTGTTGTTTTGTTTTTAAGGTATCAAAAAGATTCTTGTCATACAAAAATAAACGGGAAAACTGTTATTCCAGTACTGGAAAAGAATCGGAAAATCAAGTGATTGATCAAAGTAGTAAAGATCAAATCTTAATAATAAAATAGAAGCTCCTTTTGTGGCTTAACACATTAACGATAAATTTTATTCCAAAATCTAGACGCTAGTAGCTCAACTAAAATTAAATTCATGAATATTGAATGCATTCAGACTGTTTGCATGTTTTTTGCAGGCTCTACATTAGGGTGGTCCTTATTTTTCGACTTTTTGAATTTGAATTATTATTAACAAATAAACACAATACCACAAAATGTGATAACATGAGAAACATCCGAAGCAGCTGTGGTAGTCGCAATCGTGCAATTGTTCAATTCAAGTCTTCATAAAACTCGAGCGAAAATTTATATGCGCTCATTTCCAATTTAACCAAATAATTAAGAGAAGAAATTTTCCTCCTTTCCTTTCATCGTATATCCTTTTGCAAGAAACAGTCTCGCTGCAGTCGGATGCCGGTCTGAACAGCTTGGTACTCCAATAAACTTTTATTCAGCATGCATATCCCCCGAATATGAACGGATATACGCTGAGATACTTATAGAACCAGCAAGAAATTCTCGCCTGCATTTACTTGATTTTACTTTGTGTTTTCCGTCCGTCCATCCCGAATGTAACAGTTTTAGTGAAATCGTTAGTGCAAAGGAAATTAGGATATCTGCTCGAGCAACAACTTGCTTTTTGCAGAATGTGTTCGGTGCTTATCTTATTGCACTTTATACGCAGAACTTCTGGTCGGGATGAACCCTGGATCTGGATGAACGTAACCTGCAACCATATCAGTTGCATAAGTATGAACGGCTTTCAGTTTGTTTGCCGGTATATGGTTTTACGATGTGGAATCCTTAGATAAGGTCGGAAGCAGAAAATTCACACCTGTCTTTGATAAATGATAATGATGCAGAGATGAAACAAATTCCAACAACTAAGCAGATATTCAGAACCATACGGAAGCAGTTAGACACAGTTCTGCCATTTGAGTTTGGCCCCAAACTAGCCCATTCTCACCCATTCCCACCATTCAGAACAATCGGCTCACTAAAGGCGCTTTTAGCAGTGGATGGCGGCTCTACGTAAGTAGCTAGTTTTATAGATTTTCTTTAAACAAATATTTGTTTAAATATTTTCCCATAATACATTTAAACCATTTTATCTCATAGTTCTTTATTACGGCATGCCACCACGGCTATACTCTGAGCATCACCGTACCGACATATGTATGTGTCGAATTTAATTAAGTAAAAAAAGAATGAATATTTTCTTGTTTCAGACTTTTCGTTTGTTCCATTGTCGGGTTGTTTTAATAATAATTTTTTTTTATAACCTTTCTTGTTCCAGTGAACCCTGGTCATATGATATGACTGAAAAATTCACTGGAACTCATATGGTTTGCCTACCGAGACAATATAAGTCACCGCCATGTGTGATGTATGTACTTAAAATACCATAAATGGGAATGGACATATTCAATGAATAAAGTTATGAAAAGGGCCTTAGTAACGAAGAATAAATATAACGCAAGTTCAAGTTCATGTTTTCGTTACCAAGTAATAAGCCATAGGAACGCAAGCTCAAGCCTATGAACAAAAGTTTTGTGACGGGCACGATGCTAATTCATAAATAACAAGAAAGTGCCCCATATTAATTATGCACCGGCGCACAGTGGGCTAAAACGCCAAAAAGCTGGCCAAAACTCATTAATCGAAGATTTTTTTAACGTTTCAACGTTGTAGTAGTACCCCTAGTATACGAAACGACCGTCGCGTCGGTAAGGGCCTGAGGACGCAACCTGCGTCAGGAATTCATTTGTAATGTGAGTGTGGAGCACGCCGCCGCGCCGCGTCAAATAGCTGTTCTGTGAATAAAGTGAGCGCGCTTCGTTTGTAACAGAGCTTCTTCACAGATTAAAATTTTTCAATTCTGCAAAATGGTATGTGCTCTAGCAAGTAAGTGAAATGAAGAAATTTGAGTAACATAGTCATTTCTTAATATGCAGATTGACCCCGAGCCAAAAAACATTAGAGATTTTTTATTTTTCAGTAATAAAAATTATGCGTTTCAAAAGCAGTAAGTTACTTCCTTCGCGTTCCGCCGCGCCAAATTCATCCAGAAGTTGTTTATTGGATCCATTTTAGTAAACACATAAAAATTTAGCTGCTACTTTTTGCTACTTTGGCGTTGATCATATAATATAGGCGCGAATGTAAGAATCTTAATAAATAAATGCACTGTGAAGTTAACTAATTACCTTTTTAACATGAATTTCACTCAATGATAGAGTTTGATAACTTAAAAACAATGTTTTCTTTATTAACCTAAGCTCACTTTTTTCAATAAAAAATAAATAAAAAATATTGTGGATTTTTGTCTTTTGTTAGAATTTCAAGGTAACCATTAAGTTTTTTTGACAAAAAATTTCGTAATCTGCGACACAAAAATCCCCCATATACGACATTTCGCGAAAATCCAATGAAAATTGTCGATTTTCGGTATTTGTTTTGGAAATTCAAGGTCACCATTTGGATTTGTGTTGTAAGATTCGTAATCAGCGACCCAAAAAATCCCTATATACGATATTTTGCGAAAATTGATTGATGATTTCATATTTTGGCCCACTGTGCGGGCGGCGGTACGAGTTCATTACACCCTACGCCAATTACTAAGCGCCAGCTCAGTGAGTCAAGCAATAAAAACGCAAGCTAAGGGATTCACGACGTGCGATCGACTAAGCGGCGCACGTAAAAGCGAACTAGCCGTACCGAAAGAGGGGAATAAGCTGACTAAGGGATTATTAGGTCTTCGTGGTGAAGAAATATTGATTTAGGTTATTGATTTTTGTTAATGTAGAGATAAGCTTAGAACTGCATAAATAGGCTGAAAATATTAATAAATCAAGATTGACCATTAGAACCTCTTTACGTTGAAATGGAAAACGTACTTTCAGCAAGCTGCCCGAATCGATCAAGAGTTCTATAGCTATCTGGTAATAGCTGCTCACCTCCTCAGGAGTTCTCAAGCTGGAAATAGTTGCTTGGCTACAATGAAAATCAGCTAAGAAGGAAGTTATTAATTGAAGAAGGCTGGCTACTACATGGCAACCGTGCCATTGAGACTACTACATATGACTCCTTTTGCGGAAATAAAAATAAAAACAATAGCAACAACAACAGCCCCACCCGATTTTTTTAATACAGAGTTAACTATTTGAGACTACGCAATGCGAAACACAATGATGTTTGTTTGGACAGTGTGATGTCTTTGCAGTACCTCAGTGCTGTCTGATCGAGAATACAAAAATTCTTATTAATAAATTGTATATTAATTCAGTACGTCTTCAAACGTACTTTTGATATGGTCCATGATACTACAAGAGGTCGTTATATTCATTTAAAAAAATCGGTTAAAATTTATTTTAATGGTTCAAACCGTTTTTTGTAGTGGTATCCACTTTTTCTTAATTACAATCTGCCATACAAATATTACCACTTACAGCATACTCTTAGATATTGTGTCACATAGCATATTATATACCATTTTGTATGACCACTTAAAGAACAATAGTATAGCTCCACTTCTTCTGCATCCAAATGAAATATTAGATTGTATTGTGAAAATTTATTCGACTGAGTTTCAAAAGAAATCAAGCCAGCCGTTATTTTCTGTTCCACATTTGGTTATTTGTTTTCGTTATATGAAAATAAAGCTCCAGTTCAACGGTTTCTGTCTTTTTTTGATTTATTTATTTATTCATTCGCTTAATACAAGCTACAAACAAATAAAAATATACAAAAGATAACTTAAATTAAACTACAAACTAAGTAAAGGGGAAGAAGCCAAAGAATTAGAAAAAGATAACAGGAGGGACGCAATATTTATTAAATTTAATGTAAACGACAACAAGAAAAAGGGGCAACATACGTGTAAAATTTAAGAGGTGCGGTGCAGGATACTCCTTGGTCAGGTGGAAGTCAAAGGAAGGGAGGGAGTTGGCTTTCCGAAGCATACGGGTGAGAGGTTCAGAAATGCCATAGTAATTGCGGCGGTAAACAGGGCGGAAGAGAGGGGCCGATCTAAGGTTACGGGGATTCGTATAGAGAGAACTCCGCTGAAGCAGTGAAGCGCAGTCAATGTCGCCAGAAAGTAGCTGATGGATGAAGGTTATATCTGCAGAATCGAGTCGCTTCCATAGGGGCTCCAAGTCGATCGCCATCAGGCGATTTTCGGCCCAGGAAAGCTCTCGTAAAGCAAATCGAAGGAATCTTTACTGCACTGCTTCAATTCTGTTGATGTTGGTAGATTAAGAGGGAGACCAGACTTGGCAAGCGTATTCAAGGAGAGGCCTGACGAACGATACGTATAATGATTTAGCAACGTAGCGGTTACGGAACTCTTTAGACCAACGCTTCACAAAGCCGAGCTACCCTGAGTGACCCATGAAAGAGTTGGAAGAAGCAGAAGAGGACCTTATACTAGCGTTGATCAAGATAAGACTTAATCCAAGAAAGGAAAAGCTGATTGAAGCCAAGGGAGCACAGTTTGAAGAGAATTAATTTGTGTGAGATTTTATCGAACGCTTTACTGAAGTCGGTAGCAACAACGTCGACCTCGTCACCATTCTCCAAGGCGCTAGGTGTTCTAGAGACGAAGTCGGTTAGGTTGGTGGTGGTTGACCTACCTTTTGGGAAATCATGCTGTGAAGGGGAAAAAATTGGTTTTGTAATGGAAGAGTATACAATCGTAAACAATGCGTTCGAAACGTTTGGGTATACTGGAGAGTTTGGTAATAGGACGGTAGTTGGAAATGTCGCTCTTGCAGCCTTTTTTATGAATGGGGATGATGAATGGGTATTTCCACCTAGCAGGGAAGATTCCTTGGGTCATGGAAAGTTGAAAAATGGAGGAAAGGGGTCCGATCAAGTGTTGAACGCACTTTTTCAGAACAATAGCGGCAATGCCGTCAGGGCCTGGACTGAAATCATCAGCAAGTGCGAAAATGGCGGAGGCGACCATTGCTGGGTTGATGTTGATGAAGACAAGGGAAGTCTGGGCACAGGAGCGCATGAAATGGAAATAGCATCGAGCACGGAAGAATTCTCACTGAAAGATTGGCTGAAGTAGTGAAAGAAGAGGTTAGCTATCGCACGAGGGTCGGAGGAAGAAGTGTCACCAAGTTTAAGTGTTGAGGGGTAGCCACTCGATTTTCTTTTGATGTTGATGAATTGGTAGAAGCGTTTAGGATTAGATATGAGGACGGATTGCATGCATTCAATCCAAGCTGCTACAATTTGTTTCGCCTGTTCCGAAGGGACGAAAGTTCTTTATTATATCATGGGGGGGATGAGGTATGGTCTCTCCGAGGTTGATAGGGAATTAGGTTAGGCAGGCGAAAAGTTCAGTATAGAAAAGGTCTAGGGCATCCACTACAGAAGGTAGAGAGTCGGCTGTGTCTCAAAGTCGCTTATTCGGAAGTTGAAGTAGTAAAACGATTCTGAATTCGTAAGGAGAGGGGGGTTCGAGAGAAAAAGTGAGGAATAGAGGAGGATGATACTGGCCGAGAGTGAAAAATAGATGGGTACTCTCAGTGACAACCGAGTTAACGGGGTCGGAGGAAAAGATCAAGCCAAGTTGTCTACCGAGGTTGCTGGTTATGCCACTAATTTGGCAGAGACCACAGTCGGAGAGACGGTCGATGAGTTAGGTCTCTTTATCGGAGAGGGCGTTAGAAGGGACATAATGGGCATCATAAGACGAACCCATAGGAGGCGAGGATGATTAAAACCGCCAAGCACGATGTCTTCATCATTAGGCCCGAGAATATTAAAGAGGGAATCAATAACAACAGTGGCAAATTTGTAGGCCTCAAGTGGTTGGGAGGGACGAATGTACACACAGAGAATGGATAGAAAAATATTGATACAGACGAAGTTGCAGCTTTGGGAGTTAGAGGAAGTGAAAAGGCTAGCGGCAAAACGATTATGTACAACAAGAAGTACACCGCGGTTTGTATAGGGATTAAGTCATTCAAAATAGCGTGTCAAGCGACCGAAATGGTTCATCTTCAAGGAATAAAGGAAAGGAAAATTAGTGGAAAGAAATAACAAAAGTCACTGATTTCACATCTAACAAAATTTCAATATTCATGATGTGGGAAAAGATAATGACAATCCAAAATTTTAAGCTTCGTAGGAATACCACGAAAATTAATACTTAAGGGGTTAGATGTCAGAGAAATAAAAAATGACAATTTCAAATAACTTTTTTTGCCAGTAAATTATTTTATTTTATAAAAGTAAAAACATAGCATCATTAAATAAGGTGTTGACTTGACTTGACAGAAATTTTAGAAAAAAAAATTTATAATTTTAAAAGTAATGGCTTTTCTTCCAAACCATGTGTTTTTAACTGGTGACCACTGTAGCTCGAAAATCGCACGGTAGATTTTAATGAAATTTATACAGCTTATTGAAAACATGAAAAGCTAGTGCATGGTCGAAGCTTTTAGATTTTGTTTTTAAATTAACAAAATGGCGGCCTAAGGAAAAATGTTTTCCAGATTTTCGGGAAAACACCAACAGTTAATTGTTTATAAAAAATCGAAAATAAAAACGAAACCAAAAAGCTTCGATCAGGCACTAGCTTTTCATGTTTTCAATTTTCGGATGAATAAGACGTACACAGATCACAAAACTTCTGTACAAATATCGATTGCAATAATTTAAATATGAATGCGGAAATAGGATCATTGAAGTAAGATCCAACTCAATACAGTCATGCGCCGTCATATGCGAAGCCGGGTAACTCAGCTAGTCTTACTATGCAATAGATCAAGGATGTGATGATAGAAAAAATCTGACTATGAACTCAAATTTTATTAAATTATTTTGTATTGGTTTCTTCTCTGTTGTCCTCAAAAATTTAAACCAATCTTATCAATAGCTACAATAAACGATAAGATGGTTTCTGATAGGTATCTACTTACAACTAATTTCTATACGTATAATGTCAAATAAATTGTCCAATTGGGTTTTCCACGGTGGAAACGGAAAGAAAATATTATCTAACAAATACGCACGCGTGCTCCACTTAGTAAGTGCACATGATAAGCCTCTAAAAATGTATAAAAGCACCTGCAGAAAACTTCCGAAACTAGTGATTGTTGAAAATGTCGCCCTTCAATGTGCTATCAATTTGTGTGCTTCTAAGTGCTTCCTTCCTCGGTAATTAATCTTTCAAAATCTTTCGTGTGCCTATTGAGTGCTTCTTATGTTATCACAAGAAATTGTTTCTCCAAATCAGTATCTTTCGGAATTTCAGAATTACAATTAATTCAATATCGTTGTTTGCATCTCACGTTGACACGATCCCACTTGATAGAGTCACTTTAATTTTCTGCTTGTTCTTGTGATATTGAAAATGTTGTCCACGATTTAAAAGTAAACTTATTGAATGTTTTTCGTTTCGATTGGCAGCAGAGGGAAGAAAGGGTTTCGGCCCAGGCGAACAAGACTGGGGCCATGTCACTGTTCGAAAGGGAGCACATATATTTTACTGGCTTTACTATACAACCGCCCAAGTGGCTAACTACACTGAGAGACCCATTGCAATTTGGTTGCAAGGTGGACCAGGGGCATCTTCAACAGGTTATGGCAACTTCGAGGAGCTGGGACCATGGACTTTAGATTTGACGTACCGCAATCACACCTGGGTCAAGGATATGAATGTTATCTTCGTTGACAATCCTGTTGGAACTGGTTTCAGTTACGTGGATAACGCGCAATTTCTCACAACGGATAACAAAATGATTGCCCAGGATTTTGTAGAGTTCCTGAAACAGTTTTACATAAGGCATCCAGAATTTAGAAAAACTCCGCTTCACATCTTCTCAGAAAGCTACGGCGGCAAAATGGCTGCAGAAATTGCTCTAGAGCTGCATAACGCAATTAAAGCAAAGAAACTCTATTGCAACTTCCAGTCTGTTGCATTGGGAGACGCCTGGGTTTCGCCTATGGACTCTGTCAACTCCTGGGCTCCTCTGTTGCTGCAAATGGTATGTTAACATTTTTAGAAGAGGGTCATGTTGTGTATATGTATGTATGGATGTATGTATGTATGTATATTTTTTTGTCACGCTCTGTAGCCTAAAAGGCTTGATGGATTTTAACTTGAGAGGTGTCGTTAGATTCGTCTTAATTGTGAAAGTGACACTGGAGATATCAAAATTATAAAAATTAAGTTGGCCGATTTTTGGCGCCATATTATATCTTCAAAAATTTGTTTTCCCTCAAAACCTATCGAGTGGGTTATCAACATAACGGGTTTTTTAAATGGCTTACAAAATATATACAAATTACTTGTTTAACTGTAATTTGAAATAAGAAATGCTAAAAAAAAAATTTCAAAAAAAACCTGACTGCGTGAAAAATTGTATATTTAAAATTGTAATTTAAAGTTAATTTACAAAGCCAAAAAACTCGACTGACTGTACAGGCTACAATAAACACAAAAATATGCGTAGCCTCCGACTGCCAATTAGTTATACTTTGTCAGTTTATTACAAATATTGACCAGTTAAAAACCTAGGTACATCAGTACTTATATTAGCAACATGATATACCTTTAGGTGCACTCACTATCAGCATACAACTAGAACGACAAAAGTACAATTTTAATAGTGATGATTTTGTGGGGGTCTTCTCATGAGGTTTAAGAAACCTTCCTCTGCTTGCGGCTAATCAACACAATTCCAGCAATTCGGTAACAAGCACTTCTCGGAAGCAATAAGCCTCGTCCCTTTAATAAATCCAACAAGGGGTTCCAAAGGCTGTTCTCCCAAAATTAATTTGGCATTTTTCAAAAGTTTTCTATGTTTTATTTTATTTAAACTGGACCGATTCTATAACCCCACTCCTAACGATTGCACAATTTAATATTCGACTGACTTTTTCATCAAAAAAAAAACAATCACTACTTCTCACTCGAAAACTACTTGATTTTCCCCGTACAACTCTACACCGATTTCAAGGTGCGAAAACGACAAAGTTCAAAATCTGGTTTTACCTAACGCTACTGATAATTTGTTACCCTCTTCCTTCACACTCGGAATCATTTGAAGGTAAAAGATAAGACATCCGCGATTTAAATCAAATTGTGGTGACTACCACCAAAGCCGGGAAAACCACCTAACAGTACTCTCAAAGTTCACAATCCAACCAAGGTGAAAAGAACCGCAACGGCCGCCACAATTTATTTATAAATTTAATTATGAATGTGTCTTGTTTCCATCTTCTTAGTTCTTATTTACAGTCAGTCGGGTTTTTTGGTTTTTTTTAAAATTAACTCTCTTTTATACAAGGTTTATTGGGAACGTGTCTACCGTCTAAGAATATAATTGGGTGTATTTAAGTAGGAAAATAATAGTGAAAGTATTTATTAACAAGAGATGAAAAACCAACATCTTTTTATGTGAAACTAAGACCGGGTGTGAAGTTCAATAAAAACACAATTTGTAATTCTGTTTCTATATTTTAGAAATAGTTCAAATTTTGGTTCAGAACTCTATTTATAACATTTGTAGGTATGTTTAAGATTTTAGCCGACTTAAGTAAGTATTCTTTTTATTTTAAATCGAAGTGAAAACATCACGTGTATTGATATCATCATAAACTGATGTCAACACATTATGAATATTAAATAATTTAATTTTAATCGAAATTGGTGTTTTTTGAAACAATTTCTTTTAGTTATACGAGTACATATAAAATTTACTGACTCTTGTTATTCATTTTGTTTCTAATTATTTAAGGACAAGCGACAATGAACCCTACTAATATTTAAAAACTTTAATTCATATGGTTTAACTTACATGTATATTTGTCCAAGTACCAAACTTTACTACTACTAATATTGATACAATATGAGTTCCCACTCTATCGCAGAAATAGTAGTAGTATGGTGTATGTAGTATATATTTATATAGATTATCATTTACCACTGAAGATCTGTTCAGATTTAAAGCACGGATTTTAATTTTAGGGTATTATAGATCATCCCGCACACAATAAAATTATGAAAGCAGCTAATAGGGTGGAAATCGCCCTATAAAACGGCAGATTCGTAGAAGCTACAAGCGAATGGGGCATGACCCAGCGAGTGTTGCTTGCTGAATCATCAGGTGTGGACTTCTATAATATATTGAAAAAAACGGCCGCATATAACATGCAGTACTATTCAGCTAAAAATCTTGATGGTATAGTATACAGTTATATATAATTTTATTAAGAAATCAGAGCTCATTTACTTCCAAACTGTAGTTACAATGTATAATACTCTTGTACACTTCGATCGACCGATTAATCGCCGACAGTCGCTAGATCAGCTCATGAAGGGACCTGTCAGCAAAGTTTTAAACATATCCGAGCTCGTTACCTGGGGTTCCCAGAGTAATCGAGTTTTCAACTCTCTGTCTGGAGATTTTATGAAACCTGTTGTTCATATTGGTGAGTCTACTACGATTACGCATAACGCCTTAAATAGGTACAACATATTTGTTTTTAAAAGTGGAGGAGCTGCTTAATAAAACTGATGTAAACGTCAATGTGTTTTCTGGACATTTGGACTTAATCTGCGCTACTCCAGGAACAGTAAACTGGGTGGACCGATTGAGATGGCATTCCTGGCAGGAATATAATATTGCACCTAGGCAAGCAATGGGTGTGAATGGAGTTCTGGAGGGATACGTTAAAAAAGGTGGAAGGTTTGCTATGTATTGGGTAAACAGAGCCGGTCATATGGTCCCAAACGATAATCCAGCTGCTATGAGTTTCATTTTGCGAAGAACAACGAATTTTGGTTAGATGGTAGGAAACGATGAATTAAATGCTTATAATGTTGGAAATAAAATGTTTTTAGCTCACCTCAGTTTTTCTTTATTAAATAATACCTTCACCCAGCAAAAACAAAACTTTGAAGAAAACTATTTATCGAAATTGCATTACGATGCAAATGAGTTCGGCAAGGCAAGTTTTACGGACATATTTAATTCAAAAATTATTTCAAATACGTATTAATTTTGTATAGCACATTTGTTTCACCAAATTTAATTGAAAGTCGAAATCAGCGATCTCGATAATTATATTGCGATGTCTCGTCCTCGAGATCAAAATTACTACTAGTAACGTTAGTCATAAGATCTTCTTATAACGATAAGATATAATTAAGGAAACGAAAATTTCCTCCCCTCCCGGATCTGCCTTACCTCCCCCCCACCAATCGCCATTGCCGACGTTCTGAAGAGACTGGTAAAAACACAGAATACACAGCCACAAAAAAAATATTTCGGGCCCGGGGATCGGACTATGTGTACCATATGTTTTTCGGGTCGCTGAAACCGAATCCGATGTCGATTTAACCCCATCACGTCAGGTTTCAGCCACCCCGAAAACATATAAAAGACATCCCCAGATTGAAAAATTTTTATTTTTTCTCTCGTTTTTGTTGAGGTTTTTTGCAGTTATGTCAAAAACCTGACGTGATGGGGTTGAACTGACATCAGATTCAGTTTCAGCGACCCGAAAAACATATGAAAGACATAGTCCGATCCCCGGGCCCGAAATTTTTTTTTTTGTGGCTGTGATATCTATCAATTTATTGTTAGATATTCTTTGGTAAAAGTCAAGCTATTTTTGTACTTTAAGTAGCTACGCTACACAAACAATATACGAACACGACATGGTGCCATATCAATTGTTTCGTGGAGAGCGTGATCGACGTCGAGCCATTCGTAACGCAGTTGGCTGGACGCAGAAATCCATGTAAATATCTTCAAGCAATTTTGATCTCGAGGACTAAATAGCGCGATATAATTATTCAGCTATAAGATGTCACCTCACGAAAAGTGAGATGACAGCCAGAATCAACCCCAATATAAAATTCACTGTGGAATTAGATAACAAAAAACTTAACTTTTAAGACTTGAGACTTACAATAGGCAATAATAATAATAATAATAATAATAATAGCCTTTATTCAGATATATAAATGTTCACAACGAATTGTGTAGCTTATTTTAATAAACTTATTTGATCCTACTCCTACTGTTATCTGTTTGCTAAACAGCATAGGCCTCCTCCAACCCCTTCCAGGTTACTCGATCTGTTGCTGATCTAGTCCATGTGGCTCCTGCAATTTTTTTGATGTCGTCTATCCATCGTCTGAATGGACGTCCCCGTTTCCTTCTCAAGTGACCCAAGAACCAAAACAATATTGATTTGCTCCATTTATCTTTGCCTCGTACTGTGTGACCTGCCCATTTCCATTTTAACTTTTTGATGGTAACTATTACATCCCTAGTTTTTGTATGGTTTCTTATTGTCTCTATTCTAATCTTATCAGAGCGCTTCTTTCCCATCATGCTTCTGTTCATGGCGTTTTGACATGTTGTTAATTTTCTTATTTGAGATTTGTTTAAGGCCCAAGTCTGACAGCCATATGTAAGAACTGGTAGGATACATGTATCAAAGAGCTTTCTTTTAATGTCCATACTAATTTGCTTATCTTTCAGTATTGCTCTTAATCTCCAGTATTGTTTCCAAGCGTTAGCAATGCGTCGGTCTATTTCTTTAGACATAAGGTCACTTGTCGATATTAGGTGGCCCAGATAAATATATTCACTGACATATTCTATAACGCTGTCTCCGACCACTATAGGTTCTTCAGTACCATTGGTCATAATTTTTGTTTTTGATGTGTTCATTATCAATCCTGCTTTCCGACTCTCTGTGTCTAGGTCGCTTAACATTTCCTGTAGTCCTTCCTTTGTTGGTGAAAACACTACCAAATCGTCAGCGAATCTAAGGTGTGTTAGTTTTTCGCCATTTATAGATAAACCTTTTCCTTTCCAGTCCATTCTACGGAATATTTCTTCCAGAACGGCACTGAATAATTTGGGAGAGATAGGGTCACCCTGTCGAACACCTCTTTTAATTTTTATTTCTTTTCCTTCAGTTTCTAGCTTTACCTTTGCTGTGCTGTTCGCATATATATTTCTCAGTATTCTAATGTATTTATTTTGTATCCCTTGGTTATACATGGCTCCCCATATCATCTCGTGTTCAAGTGAGTCGAAAGCTTTACAATAATCAACGAAGCAGCAGTATAATGTAAATTTATATTCCCTGCTTTTCTCGAAAATTTGTTTTACGACATGGATATGGTCTATGGTTGAATAATCATTCCTAAATCCAGCCTGTTCACGAGGCTGGTTTTCGTCCAGTGCCTTGCTTATTCGATTTAATACTACTTTGGAAAAAACTTTATAAATGTTTGACATAAGGCTAATTGGTCTGTAGTTGTTTATGTCATCTTTAGCGCCTTTCTTATGTAGCAGTATGATGGTAGAAGATGTCCACTGTTCTGGTATTTTCTCAGTTCTTAAAACTTTATTAAATATAAGTGTGAGTATGGGGGCAAGGTGTTCTACATTTTCAATCAGTTGTTCATTAGTAATATTGTCTGCTCCCGGAGCTTTGTCCTTCTTTTGTGATTTAATAGCCCTTTCAACTTCGGATACCATAATTTCTGGTGCGGGTTCTTCGTTAGACAGATTTGTTTTTTCCAAGGTATTTTTACTCGAGTACAGGTCTTTGAAAAAGTTTGTTGCCATTGTTAATATTTCAGGTCTCTTGGTCTTGGATTCACCTTTTGTATTTTTCATTTTGGGTATCCATACTTTTTTGTAATTTAACTCTTTAGTTGCTTTCTTTATTCCGCCTGTCTTTTGGATGCATTTTTCTATTATTTCTATTCTATATGAACTTCTATCGGTTCTCATGTTTTGTTTAATTTCTTTACTGACCTGAGCTATATTCTGTCTAATTGCTTTTGTCTTGTTAGGTATTCCTATTCATTTCCCTCTATCCTCTATTAGTCTTTTTGTTGATTCTGATAGCCATTCCTTGAACTGTTCTTTCTTGGTCTTTTTATTTGTGGCGCTTCTTCTAGTGAGTATTTGCTGTAAGGTATTATATTTATCTTGTAAATTAAGATGTTCTGCGTTTATTTTAAAGTTCCTTAACTCTTCCTGAAGATTTTCTGCGTTCATTTTGGCCATTGGGCTTGTTGATTTTATTTTAAATGGTCTGGTTTTCTTGCTATCTGGGTCTTTTATCTTTGCTCTAATCATTCTGTGGTTGCTGTTAAAGTTGAGCTTATTGAGCACTCTGCAGTCTTGGAAGATGTTGCTTCTGCTGCTAAGGATGTAATCTATTTCGTTCTTAATGCGACCATCAGGTGAATGCCATGTCCATCTATTACTTTTTCGGTTTTTGTAGAAGCTGTTCATAATTTTTAAATTATTTTCACAGGCCAGTTGTATTAATTTTTCTCCATTTCTCGATCGCTTTCCGGAGCAAAAGGGACCCACAAATATTTCTTCCCCGTCAATTCGGTTTCCTATTTTTGCATTAAAGTCTCCCATAATTATGCAATTTTTGTACGTATATTCTTTAATTGTTTCCGACAGCACTGAGTAAAAACGGTCAATTTCTTCGACACTATATTGTTCTGTAGGAGAGTAGACTTGGACTATGGACCATGGTTCTCTGCTTGAAGGTAGTTTAAGGTTAAGTATCGCAATACGTTCAGAAATACCGATAAATTCTATAATAGCTTCTTTCAATTCTTTCTTGACCAGGAAACCCACTCCATATTGGCCTGGTGTTTCACCTATGTAGTAGAGAATAAACTGGCCATGATCTTCTATTCCCTCTCCTAGGCGTCGAACTTCACTCATTCCTAATATTGTCCAGTTAACTGTCTCTAGTGCTAATAGTAATTCACTTAGGCTTTCATCTGTCCTTAACGAGAGAGTGTTATATGTAGCTATATAAATGGATTCTTCATTTCTTTTGATTATCTTGGGTATGTTTGTTGGAGGGTAACAGTCTTTTTCCCCCACGGTGACTAGCCGGCTTGGGGTACATTCTTCTATTGTTATGTTGGATGGTCTAGTTAGGTTTAATTTGTTTTGGTTCCCGGTGTTGTCGGAGGCCCTTAAATGTTTTTTGAAATTTCTGACGTTGAGGCTGATCTCTCGCGAGATACATAATTAAACAGGTTATGTTTTGTTATTTCTTTTGTTGATGCAGGCGTAGCTTTACGATTTTGAGAATTAGTTGTAGTATTTGATTTTTTCAAGTATGATGATGGTTGTTTGGGAGATTGGGTCTCGTCTCTTTTCCTTTTTTCACGACCACTATCTTTTGGTTTTTTAACAATCAGTTTATCATACTTTATGAAAGCAATATTTCCCTTTTTCTTTTCTTCTTCTAGCTTCGGTTGTAATTGCTTTCTTATTTCGATAACTTCCTTAGGATAGTCTTCTTTGAAGTATATACCTGATGGGAAACTGGTCTTATTTTTTAACAGTAGATGTTTTTTCCATATTGTTGTAAGCGAGACAACCACGGGCCGGTTTTCCTCCGAGTAGGTACCAATTCTTCGTACGTTACTTATTTCCTGGCTATCGAGAGCTATACCCGCCCCTATCACAATTTCTCTTATGTAATCCACCAACTCCTTTTCGTTTTTGCCTTTTTCGTCGATTCCAAAAAATATGAGGTTTGATTTGCGTTTATCTCTCTCCATTAAATTCACTTTATTCTCGAGTTTTGTGACTTGCGTTTTGAGGGTTTTATTTTCTTCTATCAAGGACTTCATTTTTTCATCAAGTGCCTGCATAACGTTTTTCGTTACTTCGGTGGTTATAGTTGCTGTTTGCTGTTTTAGCTTTATATCTAGTTGTTGCAACAATAATTCTGTGTTTTTGTCCATTTTGTAGGTTATGTTTATTTCTTAACTGACGCTGTCACTATCGTGAATGTTTTAGAGCGCACTCTATTGTTTGAAGTTGATATCTTTAACAAGTCTACGCTGCCGTTGACTTATTGGGAGAGTTTTGAGGTTATGTTTATCCGCCTGGATATTACCGCTTTTACGTCTATTAATGGTGTTTTTTACTGATATTATATTTTGTACTTCACCATTCCGGATTCCAGCCAGCTTTTAATCACTATTTATTATTGGTACTAGCGTACTTCACCGTTTATTAAGCTTTTAATCACGGAGCTAATTGACATACGTGTTGACATTTACTACACCGGTAACCTCCTCCTGGCAATAATAAATTTGACTATATTAGATAATAGAAAACCTGCCTTTTGTGACGCGGTAATGCAGAAAAAACCGTGCCATTCTTGAAACATAAAAATGGCGGCAATCCACAGTATGATTAACAGATTATTAAACGTTCCCTTAAGGGGGGCAATACATGTAACGCTTGAATTTTGACCGTTTTTCAGAGGCTTATTTAAAAGGGAAGGAATAAATGAATCGTTTTTAAATTCAGTATGTTTATTCATTATATATGAAAATACAAAAAACCGATATTTTTTTCAAAATGGCCGCCGTAGTAACTAATCTCTTGAGACCCTCGCGGCGAAAGGCATCAATCGGATTTTTAGCTTCTGTTACGGCAATCGGAAATCAAAAGTTTTGGTTTGAGCGTGTTCACAAAACATGTATCTTCTAGTTGAACCAATAAAAAAACAAAAAAGTCATAAAATCATAAATTGGCACGCTTCAGAAAAAAAGGCCGATTTTTCACCCTTTTTTTCGATGGTTTTTGGGTCAAAAATGGTAATTTTTGAATTTTTTTTGCATTTTTGAGGTTCAACTAGAAGCTAATACTATTGAGAAAACATGTGCCAAATTTCATAAGAAGCGGTTGAGAACTTTTTGAGTTATCTTGCCCGCCAATTTATAAAAAAGTAGTTTCAAGAGAAACGCGTGTAAAGTTTTGACACACAGAGACTCTATGATTGCAGCGACTTACCAACTAGTCAGCGATTCCAGGGCCATACAGAAGTCCTTCGGTGCGTTCGTAGTACTCATTTTTCTTTTGAAGTTCTTGACATGCTTGACGAACATCTGCTTACCCGGGTCGTCAATACAAAAGACCCCAAGGTCAGGAATTTGAAACACAGGTACCGAGAGTCGAACGCTCCGGTACAGGCAATAGCGCCGAGATGATTCGGAGAATTTAAATGAGTTTTTAATCGATAAATAATGCGAATGTCATTCTAAAAATTTACAGGCATATTTGTGAGATGTTATTTTAACTATTTATGCAAACGAAAAAAATTCGATTTTTTTTTTACATGTATGGCCCCCCTCAATGAAGAAAATTACAAGACAGAATTTCAAACCATCCGACCAATCAGACAAAATAACGTTTATACGGAAGGAATTAAATTTAAAATTATTACAAAAGAAAAACCTTTCTCATGTGTTAAGTTCAATTCATACTCCGGGGAGTTTAAATGAAAGACAAAATGCATACAAAGAAATATCGTTTATAAATGGCCTCTCAGACAAAACTTCTTTAATTTTCGAAAAAAGATGATATTTTACCCGCCCTTTTTAAAAGATATCATCTAAAAGATTTATAATAACAAAATAGACGACGTTGAAAAAAGCGGGGTATACAAAGTAAGCTGTGATAATTGTGACTCAGTTTATGTACGCGAAACCAAGAGATCAACAACTAAGCTATTTTGGAAATATCAGTCATTTCATCCAACTAAATTATAAACTTTTGGCTTTATTTAATTTAAAGAGCACTTGTTAAGTCCAACAAGGGACAATATATATTTTTTCGGATGGAACTCGATCACTAGTAGTGAAGGAGTTGAAAAATTATGTGTTTCGGTCCGAGAAGCCAGTCGATCTCGTCGGTATGGGGCTTGCTTCTCTGCCATAAACACTCACGGGCCAAGGCACGGGGAAGGATCGAAACCCAATCACAGTTATTTACTTGGTTAAGATTCCAAGTATAACGAAGACATATTTTTATTTGATCGCTTCATTATGCGAGCCTTGTCAGCAAATAGCCATAGGTCAAACAAAAATTCAAAAGCAAAATAGCCTTTGAAAACTATTGTTTCAGATTTTTTCAGTGTCTTCTTAAATCCAAGAAGACCATATATATGTTTTTTTTCCTTTAAAGTTATTTAATATATTTATTTCATAAGTTGCTCGAATTGGTCTTGCTAATTTCAAAAATTCTATTGGCTTCTGTGTCGTTGAACAAAAGAATTTCCCAATTTCATCACCATCTGTGTGAAGTATTTCTACTTTTTTAACAGCAGCAGGTAAAACAAAATCTTTTACAATGGTGTGTGGCTTTATATTTTTTTGACAAATTGACCGATATTTTCTTTTACGTCATAAAAAAAGATTCCACTTTCTTTTGATTTTCTTGATTTTTTTATGTGTTTTCATAACGATAATCTTTTTTCAGTTTGAATCTTTGACAAGCCAACTAATATGAATTTAAAGAAAATCAGATCGTCAATCAATAGATTTTTATGTTCTCTGTTCATAGTTAAAATTTCAACCAAACCAGTTAACTACTTTTCGCGTAATAATGGGCACATCAAACGGATGTATGTATTTAAATAACAGAACGTCACCAAAGTGGCGTCACAAAAACTTTTGCATGGAAATGCTTAGCATAGACTATGCTATCATGCTATCATCATTTCCTTTCGCCAAGATTCCTGCTTCTGAAGTCCTAAATTTACCAATCATTGATATGAATCGTATATCGAAATTTTACCGTAGTCTTTTACAAGCTGTTGAAATAAAAGTTTCATTTTGCAAAAGAATTTTATTGACGATAAGTAATCAAGCTGTATTAATATCCCTCAATCATTGTTGCCAGTTCCCAGTTTTGTCCGACGTCAATAGGCCCCTGGACGACTGATCCGTCCTTTGTGCACACCGCTACACTGTATTTTGATAGAGCACGACAGTCTCTATAGTACAAGACCTCCATGCATTTCCTTATCTGCAGAAAAGAAAACAAGAATCAATTACATTCTGTCAGGAAAACTCCCACTACATAATTACCAATTGGGAAGCTTCTTCTTGAGACACTGCACCTTTTTTGCCTTCTAATTTTTCTCTAAGCAGAGGAAGGGCCAGATGCTTACCAAAACCAGTTGCAATTACATCGTCCGTATAGGATCTTCCGCGCAAGTCGATATGACCCAAAAAAGGAATTCCTTCTTCCAATCCGCCCACAACCATGTCAATCCAGAGTGGCTCAAACCTACTGCGCTTGTTGTATAAAATCCTGGTAAGCCAATTGTATAGGGACTTCGGCTTCATAATTATGCTATCGTCGTAACATATGTCCTCGACAATCTTTTGGTCAATATACCGCTTGATGCATTGGAAGTCTGCAAAGTCACCCCCAGCCCCAATAATTGTTCGATTGTTTATAGGAAAAACGCGCTGAATGTCTTGGAATCTGGCGAGAGACCCATACGAAACGAGGTTGTCGGCAGCGATCATAACTCCTCCATCGAATTTGATTCCAATTACCGAAGTGCCGGTTGTTATTGGCTGCCTGTAGATGAATAATTAATGAACAAATAAGGGCACTTCTCATAATTATATTACGAAGATCTTTGAGTTCCGTATGCCCCGACAGTGGAAAATTCCTTTGATGAGCTGCTTATCCCAGGGAAATTGTATAAATCCCCTGGCGTTGGACCATTGTGCCACAAAGGCAGAGAAAAACCATTATTTCCACCCAACATATTAGCAAATCACTTTTGTTCAACTCTAACCAAACGTTTGAAACTGCAAGTTGTCATGTATGACAGCGATATTAGTACTTCTTCGCGACTTCGTGTTGGTACATTTTCGATTCGCTGGCATTTGTAATAGAATGTTTGAAGGTGAAATCGGAAGGATTCTCACAATTATTGTGGCAAAGTTATTAAAAGCATAAACGGTAAGCTTTGAATATGCAAACTTGTCAAATGTCAGTCTGCATAAATATCTTGTAAAAGACAAATGTTTAGCCATTAAACATTTTTTAAAAGGTAAGAAAAGTTCTGGTTGTGAATTATACTTTAACAGCTTTCAGGGGGGAGTAACGTTAATGCGACACAAAAAAAGAGCATATTTTCGGTGATTGTTTTAAACGACACAGTTAATATATATATTTCTTTAATTACTACATAATAAAGTCACAGTTTGAGTATATTCTTATATATTATATATTTTCATTAATATTTATGAAGAAATTAACCATTGACAGCGCATCTCCGGGGACGTCTAAAAACAATTGTTATTGCGGTGCCCCTCAGAACTCATCATTGGATCATCTGAAATCAAAACACAAAAATGATTTTATTAGTTGATAAGTTTCTTCAGGTAGCAACGTCGAGTTTTTTGGGGAGGTTCTTGTTACTCAGGCCCCAATTTGTGGGAACGGGGTTCGAAACATTTAGCTGTGCTAATTAACGGAAAAATAATTAAAAAATTCTATATCGACCCGTTTTCGAGATATAGGGCAATTCCCGAGCCACCTAACGTTCGTAACTTTTAGGAAAATTCTATTATATATTATAATTTTCCTTTTATAAACTGCCGGTGGAGTTAATTTTCCTTTTACAAACTACCGGTGGAGTTAATTAGCACAGCAAAATGTTTCGAACCTCGTTCCCAAAAACTGGGGCCTGAGTAACAAGACTCGTGCCAGTTTTTTTTTAATTTGAACGTATTTTAAAAAAATTAAATGTTGACTTCTAAATGCTATAAAAAGATTATAAATCCATATTCTCTCTTGAAAAACCGGCAACTTTTGTCCCCTAAAGGTAGTGACACAACCAACGAGTGCGTGCGTTGACATTTATGAAGCGACGCATACGACGCTAGGTAAGTTATAGCAGGATATTGAACGCGGCAACTGACAAGCAAGTGACACAGGCAATTTCAGTTATATTATGATATATATAATTATATTCCTAAATAACTTCATGCGTTTGTTATAAATAAACTCGCGTTTGCGCACTCTTCTATGAGTCGCTAATCGAATTCCATTTTGCCACACGAGTGACACTTAAAAGTAAGGTTAAGTTGAATGCGCCGAAATTTAGAAATTTGTGTAAACGATGCGACGCGTCGCATAGCGGCGCGTCGGATGCGAATTCGTCGTAACGCGAAGTACAGGACTGTATAAGCGCTTTAAATTCTGTCATCGCACGCATCGCTCGCGACGCGTTCAAAATTTGGTTGTGTCACCAGCTTTAGTGTGATGTCACTAATGAGAGCTGACGGCCTGGTAGTATAGAGACAACTGACATATAAATTAATGGACTGCTCATGACAGTCAAATGGCTATGAAAAATGTGGGACCACCTGGAATTTGTTTCTCTTTTTCAATATAAGCATAATTATTCAGTGAACTTTACAAATTTCAGTGACAATTTTGTAACCGCCAACTTAATAGGTGAGGTAGGGTTAATGGAAATAAGTAAATAATCTTGTGGAATATATGAAACGACAAATTTTAAGGTACAAGCAGCGCAAATAAAGTGCATCTGGCTTGAGATTTCTGAAATTGTTCACATAAAACGTAAAACAAAATTATAACTTCAAGTGGAATTTTTAATAGGGCCTTTCGGCAACCACGTTCTCAGTGAGACAAGTGAGATATTCTCACTTGGCTCACTGAGACGGCGTGTTTTCGCACATCGTCTCACTTTCACATTGAGCAACAAAAATGAACGCAGCCTTTGAGCAACTGAGCCATCTGAGATGGATTTTCTGTGTCTCACTTGTCTCAGTTATATGTTGTTTGTTGTGATAGCCCTTGAGTAGTCCTCAGAATAAACTTTTACTTTACTATAATTGTTTTCCAAGCGAAAGTGCCTCTTCAAATCGGCATAATCATATATAAAGGGTCTTATTCTGGTAAACACGACACGACTAGCCAAGACACTTTCTAAACCAAGGATTTTAGCATTGAAAGTGTGCCTTGGCTAGTCGTGCCGTGTGGAAACGACCACCAGAAAAATTCCATGCCAAAATCAGCTGATTAATCCAATTATCCTACCCAACTGAGACAGTGCTCAATATCTTGTCTCAGTTGTCTCAGTGAGAACGTACTGCCGAAAGGCCCTATGGTCAAGAAAAGACAGCCAATGCTGCTGCTGTCAATCGTTGCGGAAATGCATCCAAAACGATTGATATCACCAGCATGGAGCTTGTCTAAACATTAAAATCAAACCCACCTCGCCCCTTCGAGAAACCCCTCAGCAAATTGCCCCACGGTACAGGTGTCTCTGAGACACAAACCAAATCCACTGAAAATAAAAGTTAATTTGGGCAAGCCCCGAAATCGCATTGAATTGCACGAAGAACGCAATTCCCTGATCCCTTCATCATACAAAAAAATTCATACGCAGAGCCCAAAATAAATTTGAGCAAAGCACGGTAAAATCTGGCCTGGGAAGAATTTTCATCTTCCGCCACGAACAAATATACTTCGGTCGCAAAATGCACAAAATATTATCTGCGACAGAAAATGTTCAAACGGAATCCCTCGCATACCGTTCGTTCTCGGTGACTCGGCTCGAGGAGACGATGGCCCGGCTACTAGGTAGTGGATAACCAAAACTGCTTCGCTGGGATTGCAACGAGAAGGAATAACGGCTCCTCCAATCGGCCGGTCGTGGCACGTGTGTGGCGAGGACGGGGGTTTTTTTTTTTTAGTGGAAAGGAAAGAAAATTTAGGTACAGTCGGGCAGTTTTTCGACTTTCCCGGTGGAACAAAATCGGTTTTGAGCCTTGCGGGAGAATGTTATGGAGAGATGGTGTAGAGTGCTTGGACCGATAGCAAAAAAACAAGTTGTGTTCCGCGGTAAATATGGTAGACTAGATTCTTCTGAAAAAATAAAGTTCTTCCTTGAAAAAAAAACACGATTTTGTGCAGATTTCAAGTGAATTATCCCCTCGTCTGTGAAAGTAGAGCCGTAGCAGCGATAAAGAGAATACAACGGTGCGCTGTGATATGATCTGCTCTTTGCATGGAATGTGTATGCGTGCAGTGATATGTTTTGATTAAAACTCATCGATTGAAACTAAAGCTGGTGACACAACCAAATTTTGAACGCGTCGCGAGCGATGCGTGCGATGACAGGCTTTAAAGCACTTATGCAGTTCTGTACTTCGAGTTACAACGAATTCGCATCCGACGCGCCGCTATGCGACGCGTCGCATCCTTTGCGCAAATTTCTAAATTTTAACGCGGCGCATTCAACTTAACCTTACTTTTAAGTATCACTCGTGTGGCAAAATGGAATTCGATGAATTCGCAAACGCGAGTTTATTTATTACAAATGCATGAAGTTATATAAGAATATAATTATATATATCATAATATAACTGAAATTGCCTGTGTCACTTGCTTGTCAGTTGCCGCGTTCAATATTCTGTTGTAACTTACCTAGCGTCGCGTACGTCGCGTCATATATGTCAACGCACGCAATGCCGCGACGAACGCGTTGGTTGTGTCACTACCTTAATGATTGGCAAATTGATGATGAGAATTGCATAAGTCACGGAGATTACTGTAGACCTCTCCTCGGGCTGGGGGCAAGCCTATTTCTTACCCGACAGGTCCTGGCACTCGGGCAGCAGTGATCTATCCCTTTGTCTATGTACCTATCTAAAGTGGTCTAACCCGTAAGGCTTTCCTTTTGTGGCAAGTAGTAAAAATTGCTTCAATCAAGCAAGACTATGTGCCGAAGGCTACATCTGCAGTGGACAGTTTTCAAGGTTTTCCCGGGCATTTTTGTAGCTTAATTAAATTTTCCGTGATCTTCCACTTTAGTGACGGCGATATTTTTAAAAATATTTCATATCTATCTATATATATAGAAATGAATTAGAATCGTAAACTATGCATTTGATAATGTGATGATCTTTAGCAAAGTTGTTGTGCGTGAGCCCACGAAGGTTTCTGAGTTGTTACGACAACAGGCGTCATTGTCAGGAAGAAGAAGAGGAAATTTGGTGTAATGCGTGTGCCATGTTATGGGTATCGTTAGAAAGGGGAGGTACTGTCGAATGTGTTGGTGAAAGAAAGGTTAGTGAAAAGTGTGAAATGTGGGAATTATTGGTGAAAACGTGTTTTTGTTGTGGGGGACGGGTGGGGGGTAACACCCCTCAGATGTATATCTCAGGGGTAGGAAGAAGAGGCACTATAGGAAATTGAGCCGGGTTGGTGAAAGTTGGTGAAAATAGTGAAAACTTGGTTTTTTCGGTGGGTGCCGACAAAATTGAAACGGCTGTGGAAGAAAAGTGTATGCATGAATTGTAATAATTTTTTCACCAATCGATAGCTAAGGAAGCAGGGTAATCTATATACATATATAAATATGAATCCCTGTTTCCCTTGGTCACGCCATCACGCGTGAACTTCTGGACCGATTTCGCTAATTCAAGGGATTTCCCTGAAAATCCGTACTAGGGAATTTTCGGGATCACTGATTTCGAATCTGTTATTCAAATTTCCAAATATGAGACCACCCCCAACCCCGCTGGGAGATATAGGAGAGGGGGTGCAATAAGGAGGTGGTGTAAAATGAGGAAAACTAAATTTAATAATACTTTACAGTTTACAGTCAAAAAAGTATTAGGAATAGGTGAAAGTGATGTATGGGGTGTATTGTGTACGAATTTATGGTTGATTTAATGAGACCACCCCCACCCCGCTGGCTCACATAGAAGAGGCGGTTGTGCAGTAGGGAGGCGTTGTGAAATTAAAGAATACAAATTTAATAGTATCCCTGGAAACGCCGCGCCGCCGGGTCTAGGCAAGCTAGTTGTTTATAAAATCGCGATCAATTTGCAATCAGTTTTATTTATTTATTTATCACAGCTTCATCAAGATTCTGATTACTATGTACAATATAATAAAACAGTATAATACAATAACAAGGCTGCTAAAGTCGACTTTTCAGCTGGCTTCTGGAAATGTTAAAGCCAATAACGGAGAAAAAAGCATTAAAAGAACGGGACATCGACGATATAGGCTCATTGAAGCCGTAGTTAGAGCGATGTTGTGGTAAGTAAAAGAAGTCATAGTTCCTCAAGGAGCGGGTCGGTACAGAAATTTTAAAAGCGGCAAGCAATTCCGGAGAGTTGATAACGCCTTGCTCTGTTCTGGAGGTTTTTCGCCTGTGTTCCAGGGTTTCGAGGGAAATAAGTTTGAGCCTATCGGAGTAGGGAGGCAAAACAAGATCATTATCCCAAGGAACACTTCTGAGAGCAAACAGTAGAAACCTGCGTTGAACAGATTCAATTCGTTTAATATGGCTCTCATAAAAGGGGGACCAGACAGGACTCGCATATTCGAGGATAGGTCTAACAAAAGTGCAATAAAGAAGTCTAGAAATGTAAGGTTCGTTGAATTCCTTTGACCAACGCTTTACAAAGCCCAGAGTCGCGCTCTTCAAAAGAGAACCGTGAGTTGATAATGACACCTAGATCTCTCGCTTTGTCAAGCCTAGTAAGCGAGAAGCCGCCAATAATGAAATTATAAAGCACTGGAATCTTTTTACGAGTGAAGGACATGCAAGTGCATTTACCGATGTTTAAAGGTAAGTGATTAATGGAGCACCAATTATGGAATGCGTCCAAGTCAGAATTTAAAAGATGGCAGTCACGCTCACTATATATTGTGCGAAATAGTTTCGCGTCGTCCGCATAGCATAGAATTTTCGAATGGACAGGTATAAGAGAAACATCATTGACATAAATAATAAATAACAGTGGACCAAGGTGGCTACCTTGTAGGACACCTGATGTATTTCTTAACAAATCAGAAAAAACACCACGAAAGCAAACAAACTGAGTACGATCAAATAAGTACGAGGTGACCCAACTAACAAAGCATTTGGGGAAACCAAGAACAGATAATTTATAAATAAGAATTTTGTGATTGTTCCTGTCAAAGGCCTTGCTAAAATCAGTGAAAATGCAATCGACTTGTTTTCCAGATTCAATAGCCGGCGTACAGTGATTGGAAAATTCCAAAAGGTTAGTTGTAGTAGATTTACCTTTCATGAACCCATATTGAAATGGCATCAAGAAACGCTTACAGTGGAAATAAAGTACTTCACAAATCATTACCTCGAAGAGCTTAGCAATAGGACATAAATTAGCAATTGGCCTATAATTTGAAATATCCAATCTGTTTCCTTTTTTATGCATAGGAAGAATCACAGAAATTTTCCAGGGCCCCGGAAAGACACCAACAGAGAGAGATAAATTGCACAAATAACGTAGAATAGGGGTCAAGACAAGGTCACACCTTTTCAAAAAACCGGACGGAATTCCGTCAGAGCCACACGAAAAATTGTCAACTAAATTAGCAATGTGCCGAAGTACAATTTTGTCATCAAAGATAAGATCCTTAGGTTGAAGAGTAGTCGGCGGAAGCCTCGTCAGGTGGTTAAAATCATTTAAGTTAATATCTCAGGTACTATCACAGAAAGCATATTTAAAGAAATCGGCGAAGAGATTAGATAAAACTAGGGGGTCGGTGCTCTTCTCAGTCCCGAAGAACAGTGACGATGGGTAACCATCGGAGCCCCGCTTGCAGTTAACAAACCTCCAGAACTGCCTAGGATCAGCGCGGAGAGAAGATTTAACGTTGCCAAGATATTCCGAGTAAGAATCATTGACTGCAGTCACGAATTGATTACGGAGATCCACATAACAAAGATAATCCGAATCGCTCCGAGAGGAACAATACTTCTTCTTGCTCTTAACGTTCTTAAGATGCTTGACCATGGAATTGAGCCAGGGTTGCAACCAAGTATTGTTGTTGGCTCTTTTTACAGGAACATAAAGTGTGAAGCAAAGAGAAATAATATCGTAAAAATATTTAACCGCTTTATCGATGTCGCGCTCATTCAAGACTCCGCTCCAATCGCAAGAGGAGAGCCAGCTGCAAAGTTTGGAAAAGTCGGCTTTTTTAAAATTATAGTTAAGATTACATAAGGCAGATGAAGCAACAGATGCCGGATCAAAAGAGAACAGTACAAGTAGGGCCGGATGATGACCGCACTCCGGCAGAAGTGGGGAAGAGCATTTTCTAACATAAGTACCAGCAGGATCAGATGAAAAAACAAGATCAAGGTACCTTCCATGACTATTAGTCACCGTGCTGCGTTGCGAAAGTCCCGAAGCGCCAATGCAGTCCAGAAAAGATGAAACAAATGGCGGTCCAGCTAGTGTAGATGGCAGAACAGAGGTAGCATCCTCCGAGAGACTCCAGTCAACAGAGGGCAAGTTGAAATCGCCAACCAGCAGAAGTTCGTCAGAGATGGAAATATCACTCAGAAGATCGTCGATAAAAGTAGAGAGTAATTAGTAGACTGTAGGAGCCATGTTAGAAGGAATATACGCAGTCACGACATAGATATTTTTGTGTGGGAGACGCAAAACCACGCAGAGCACTTCCAGACCGTGCAGGAGAGAAGTATCTACCAATTCGCAGGGTAATTCACGACGTACGGCGCATAAAACTCCACCGCCAACCGGAGCATTTAAGGTACAGTGGCGATCACGACGAAAGACCATGTAGTCAGAGTTAAAAAACTCGGCATCCTCAATCTCACCACAGAGCCAGGTTTCTGTCAGACAGACAACGCCATAACACGATTTTGTCGAGCCAGTGAAGAGGCGAGTCGTTTTCGTACGCAGTCTACTTACGTTAGCGTAATAATTGCTGAGGTCACTGATGAGTTTTTTGGATGGGATTTGCGAGTGGCCGAGCGTTCCTTAGCAATGAACTCACGAACAATAGATCCCGTAGGCCAGATGTTCGAAGTAACAATGGCGTCAAATGCGGTGTCGGGAGCGAAGACCTTGAAGGACGCAGTGTGAGAGCGGGGTCCACGTGAATTCATCAGCTTTTTGCAGGAGAGCAAGTCAGCCACAATGTCCAAGCGCGATGAAATGAGCCGGATAATATCCTCCTCCGTTATATCGGGGTCAACGCGAGATATAAATATAGATCGGGGACATTTTGCCGGCTTCAAAGAAAAAAGCTTAGCTGATCCTGGTGGTATTTGATCAGTCTCGCAATTGGGCAGCAGAGCTGAGTGCGCAGTGGGGGAAGCCAATTGCGGAGTGTCAGGAATGTCCGTAGAAGATCCATCCAACACACCAGAAGCAATCATGGGAGGGGAGGATGGCTTCGTAGGGGTACGCTGATTACCTCGACGCGACGGTTTCCGTTTGGAGATCTGAGCATTGTTGCCCCCCTCCACGAGAGGCGGACCAGACTCCAGCTGATGAGGGAGAGGCTTCTCCTGAATTGCATTCTCGCGGCTCACAATAGGGACATCGGCAGCCGGCGGAGAAACCGCGATCTCAGAACCGCGAGAAGCGACAGACTTGACATCCGACGCGATGATGTTAACAAGCTCAGCCTGTTTCGCAAACGATGAAAGACACGATCCTACATCGCTCTTAATCTGTTTGAGACCACGGCGAATATCCTCAATCGCAGGCAAAACAGGGCCAGATCCAGCAACAGCAGGCTGACCACCCTCAGCAAACGAGGTGCGAATGTCGTCAATACCAAATGTAGCATCGGAAATCTTCCTATTGATGACGTGAAGTTTAGCGAGCATTTCAGACGAATTCGCGTTTATAATGGCAGTAGTGTCCAGCAACCTGTCAAGCTTATCGTTGAAAGAAGTCAAGTCATCCGCAAATACCTGAAGGGCGGCACAATTGGCTGAGATGGAGTTGACCTTAGCGCCGATGAGTACCTGCTCCGAATATATTTTGTCGGCGAAAGAATTGATGAACCTTAAGATATGGCAAGGCTTGATGTTGGCACAATCGTTGCAGGTGAAATACCCATCAGTGCTGATCCCACCAGTGGCACCAACGCAAGCAGCGTGAAAAGCCGAATTACAGACGCCCATGCAGTCGACCTTGCCGTGGGTGATGGAATTGGAGCAAACCTTGCGCTTGCAGAGATCCATAGCCGAGATGGAGCAAACATCAAATGTGCAGGCGACATAAATGTTGGGAAGCACTGATCAGCCGAGACCACAGCGAAAAGCGATGCGGTGCAAATCTTGTGTGCCGATCTAAAATGAAGTGAATGGTGTATTCGATGCGAAGAGGGTTGCGTCCTTGATGACGATGTCAAATTTCGAATTGGCGGGAACCAAATTAACCTCTTTCAGCGGATGAAACCAAAAATAATAGAAAAATAAGGCTAGGTAGTAAGCAATGCCTCGACAGAGACATATACATACATAAGGAAATACCCTTGAAAAGCAAATATAGGGGCCCCCAGAAGTATACGATAGAATACAGCCTCCAGCAGGGTAACTCCAGTCTGAAAGCGCCCAAACTAAGCCGTAGCGCCAGTAAACTCCAGAACTTCAATCACAGGTGCAAATAACAATAAAAGGCTTCCAAATACACCACAGAGTAGCACAACCAATAAATTAAAATAAGCAAAAGAGACAAAAAAAGACTCAGGCGAACCAAGAAAATATTCACGATCGGTGACAGTTGACAGCTGTTTTCCGATTAAATTTCCGATTTTAATTGAACTTACAAAGGGAGTTTTGTGCCGCGGGACAATGTTTTTTTCTCCTGCTGTTTTCTTGTGAAATCATCAATCTGACGTGTGCAGAGTAGGAAAAAAAGGACGAAAAGAAGACCTCTGAAAAGTGTGCGTAAAATTACGGTGTTCAGTTTGAGTCTCTAATTTGGGGGAGTTTCTTTTTAAATTTGTTTCCATAGAATAAGTATAAGTAGTAGTATAAGTATATATAATATCGGCACATAAGGTAATTGTGACTTTCGAGCAGTGCAGCCCTGCTTTCTTTAACCTCCTGCATTTTAACTTCTCATTCCTTCGTTCTTGTGCTCTATCTTGGCTGTTATCACCCCCTTTTCGGTTCCATCCCACTGTGACACTGTGCACTGTATGATTCGTGTTGTAACTTTATTGCGTAACCGAAATCGGATCGTTGTATCTTCCTAGCGAACTCATTACTGTTAGCTGTGTTTCGTGAATTTTTCTGATCTAGTTACTCAGAATCTCGCCTGTATCGTCACCTGCCCAGCTGTGTGATTTGCTGTTTTGGTGCCGTTCTACCTACCGTCTTCGTTGCTTCACCTGTGTCGTCACTTTATACTCATTACCAACGATAAGCGCTTACAAGGTAATAATTGTAATTGTAAGAAAAAGGGGGGGGGGGGGGGGAGCGAAGCCCCGAGCACTCAGACGAATAGTCCATTGTATTCTGCCCCCACCCTAATCGAAATTCTTCGTTGCTCTGATGAACCGAAGAACCTCGGATAAGGGTCGAGGACAGATCTCTTCCATCCTCAATACGTCAGCGCCGAATACAGCGCGCCGCGCTTGGGAGAACGCAAGACACTCGCAGAGAAAGTGTTCTATGCTGTCCTCATCCTCCCCGCACGACGCGCATGTAGGGTCACTGACGATTCCCAGGGTATGTAAATGTTTGCCACAAGTACTTGCCCTACAAGATTCCTGCATTCTTTCCTGTTTAGTTTCAGGAGAGTTTCTGCAGTGCACTTATCGGGACGACCTATAAAGAGTTTGGTGTGTCTGCAGGTTTGTAACATGGACCATCTCTTCGCATGGATTTTCTCCATGTGTCGAGTTATCCAGTCTTTCACTATTGCAGGATTCACGCTAATCTGTGGTTCCGGTCCAAAGGGGCTGCATTTCGCGCCTTCCTTTGGTAGGCTATCAGAGTTTTCGTTACCCTCGATGCCTTGATGACTAGGAACCCATATAAGAGAGACTTCATTGTAGCGAGCTACCGACTGCAGTCGTCTCTTACATTCCAGGACAATTTTCGAGCGGGTAATTGGATTTCGTAGTGCTGCGAGCGCAGCTTTGCTGTCGCAGCAAACACCGATCTTCCTTTCACGCCATCTCTGATCAATTATCCAGTTTGTCGCACTCAGAATAGCGCTGATTTCCGCTTGGAAAACTGACGCAAAATCTCCGAGAGGATATGAGTATTTGATTTCTGTGCTCAAACACCATCCAGCGCCCGTTTTCCGAGACCCGTTTTCGAGCCGTCTCGTCTGTATGGGAAAAACTCTCCAGTAGATGGTGTGGGTTTTCCCAGTCCTCTCTATTCGGGATTTCAACGTGATATCCCCTATCGAACAGTGTTACCGGTGGCATGTCATCCGTTGGCATACTGTACGAGTCACAGTTTTCTTGGAGCCTTCGTGATAGATCACCATAGCCGCTTCTGTGGTTGTCGTGCCAGAGTCCTTGTCTCTTTAAACGACAGACTGCCTTCATTGCTTCTTTCTGGATTGTGATGTCCAATGGTCGCAAGTTGAGCATTGCGTTGAGAGCTGCACCAGGCGTGGAGCTGAAGGCCCCAGTGATCCCTATGCATACCTCTCTCTGTAGTCTGTTTAGGATCGTACAGGTAGATGTTTTTCCTGTTCTGATCCACCAGACCACAGACGCATAAGTTATTATGGGTCTAATAACAGCGGTATATAGACAGTAGACCACCGCTGGTCTCAGACCCCATGTCTTCCCAAAGGCCCGCCTGCATTGCCAGAAGGCATTTAATGCTCGGGCGGATTTTAGTTCGACATGTGGTCTCCACGGGAGCTCGCTGTCTAGGATTACTCCCAGATACTTGACCTCAGTGGAGAGTTGGATTGTAACACCCTTTAATGTTGGAAGTTTAAGGTTATTCAGTTTTCTTTTCCTAGTAAACAATATAAGTGTCGTTTTACTAGGGTTCATTGATAACCCGTGCTTCTCACACCAGTTCTGGATACTATCCAAAGTCCTCTGCACTTTATGGCAAATTATCTTTAGTAAGTAGCCACAAACCAGTGCACATACGTCATCGGCATATGCCTGCGCGTGTACGTTGTGAGTCTGTAACTCATCCAACAGCGAGTCTACTAGAAAGCACCATAGCAGGGGCGACAGTACGCCTCCCTGGGGGCATCATCTGCCTACCTCAGCCCTAGTATCGTCCGCACCGTCCGCGATTAGTAGTCTCTGTGTCAGCATGGATTGTATCCAACGTACTAGTACGTTGTCCACCCCATGCGCTTTGGCTGCGGTACACAGGGAGGAGAACGTGGCATTGTCAAAGGCCCCCTCAATATCGACGAACACGTCCAGAGCAAAAGCACCCTGCTCCATCGCACCCTCGATTCTTCGGACTAAATCCTGCAAGGTGTGCAAGGACCGAATGCGATGGCGTTTGCGGTCAACTTTTTCATGTAGCTTGCCTAAAGCGCGGCGCTCGGTCACTCACCTCTGCTGCGATTTCGACATGCAGCGAGTACTCGGGTATTAAGCCGTGCCATGTAATCCGTGCGCTTACTACTGCTTCGGAATCCATCGTCAATGAGCAGTCTCTCCTAGCTGCCAAGATGCAGTCTTTTATCACTAACTGTTCCTGCTTGTTGTCTATCTCCGAGGAGCTTTGTTCAGTCAATAACAAGCTGGACAAAATTTTTAATTCTGCCGCAGCCGCGGAGTCTAATACTGAACTTCTCCTTGCCTCTCTCACCAACTCTCTTCGAAACTATCAACTGCGGCGCACACTTTGGACGAACTCTACAGTAGATAGGCTATGCCGATTCTGGACCATTTTTCCCATAAGAAATGTACAGGGCCCAAAAATTCTCATTTTTGCTTCAAAAGCTCTCGAGCTGTCCGTGAACGGGCATTTGAAAGCTTTTCTTGGGCTTGCACGAGCAGTTTTAAGGTGAGTGCCGTCATGAAAGCTCTTGTGTGGGCGTGGTTGTGTGTGTGTGCCTATGTTTGGATTATATATCGCTGAATCAAAATGAGAGTGCAATACTACTCAACGCAGGCCGGTCGCCTGAAAACGTAATTAGAACACCCCAAAGGATTTTTCAGCTTTTGTGTACCATTGAAATTATTACTTGGCTTTGCTGAGGACTACAAGAAAATTATTACAAACGTTATGCATGAGCTGATATTAATACGAAGCCGTACAGATGACAATGCAGCTGTATCACCAACTGATGCAATAAGCATAACCATTTTTAAACTCCAATGGCGTGTTCCTGATATCAACGCTGCTGACGATCACAAGTTGGTCCTGCTAAAACTATTGAAAGTGGCAGTCAGATACAAATACCATTCAAGAGCTGTAGATACATGGACTGTAAAAAAAACATCACAATTGGAAAAGCCTAGATATGTCATTGTGGCTCTACAAACTAATCGGAGAAATGATAATGAAGAGGGATGTCGCAAGCTAACGACGCTGGAAACAAGTGAACCATCTTGCATTACACACCAAGGACAATGTGCTCTGAAAAATGTGTTTATATTAAGGAATTTGTTGAATAAAACAGTTTATTAAAGCGTTGTAAATATTCTTTTATTCCACATTCATTATACTGTAATGACCCCATGGTAGAGTGTCATACCTACTATTAATTAAATGTCTCTTATTGTCAAATGGGCTTAAAGTTATTTTAGTTTGCTTAGTGCTATACAATGTGTGGTTCTGGGAAACAATGCTATTTTGTGTATGCGTTAACTCCAGGTTTTCCTCAAGGCATCTCACATAGTCTTCGAAGGTTACCTCCGTCTTAACCACAGCGTTTTTAACGCCCTTTGCCTTCTTTGTTGTTTGCTGTTGGTCGTCTTCTTTTTGCACTCGCAATGCGTACAATTTAGCGCGCAGCCCGACAAACTCCAGCATTACATCACCGTTCATCCTTCATAAGACCAGGTACCTAAATGTAAAATATTGCATAAGTATTTATGTTTCTTCATTATTTGTAATTATGTATGTGTGTGTGTGTATCACCTTCTTATTGACTTGTAGTATGCCATATGGATTATTTTGGGGGTAGTCGAAAGTATCAAATCGACGAAGATGTTGCTTCATGTCTTCATAAATGTCGTCAGTCTGTACTTCATATATAAGAGAATCGGTGTCGGTGTAGCAGAGGTTGCAGTTGTCGCCATATATCTTTTTCATGTAATTGTAGTGGAACTCGTACAGCAAAGTTTTGGATATGTTCAATATTGACATCCCAACGTAGATGGGCTTATTGAAAATTACTTCTGTTTTAAGTAATTCCACAGCTACCAAGTGGTCGTCAAAAATTGAGCGGAAGTAGAAATGAGGCTTTGATATTAGTGCTTCGGCTCCGTACCGCCCATTCCACGCTGTTACAAGCTTAATGTCTCGGCGCAGATGAACATTCTCCATCGTTTTACCAAATACGGCATTGCACAATAATTTGAACAGATTCTTTTCGAAATCGTTCGTGGCGTTCTTTCTCAAGTTGGCGTTTAGTTCTATGTAAGGCCTCATCCATGCAGCCTGAGAGAACTGCAAGGCGCGATGAATTTTTGTAACCTTGAGACCTGCAGCTAAGTACTGCTTCAAATTTCTGTAGTGGACGACGTACTTTGTCTTGTTGCATAATGTAGCCAACATCTTTTCCTCCTTGAAACCTGGCGGAGCACACTTTTCTGGAGCCATGGGTAGATCTTTTTGTCTGTCATGAATATCCGTTGGATATTCTAAGTCGACTTCTAATATGTACCCAGTTGGTGAGTCGTCAGGAATGTCAAAGTTTAATGTGCTCGCATCATCTACCCATTGGATATGCTTGTACGGTAAATGTTGCGTCATAGCCCAAGAGTACATTGCGTTTATGTCGTAGTACATGACGTATGATGGTGCTTGGCTGCTATCATAGTTCGCCATATGTTTGTTGTTCGCTCTCGCACGCCTTTTGGAGCACTGAGTCAGACCGCCGCGAATTCCTTTTTCCACAAAGTGAAGAATATTCACATCGTGCAAAAGTTCAATCTCTACGCCTGTATATTTTAACATCGCATCCCATACAAGCCCGGGTGCGGTATAATAATGCGCTGCGTCTAATCCGTAGTTGTTGATGCATCCCTCCCTGAAGTTCTCAAAGACGTCAGCGAGTAGCAGCACGTCGGTTTTCAAGTAGAGATCATTATATTCTCCAAGGGTTTGCAGTTCAAACTCTGCCCACACCTTCTTTGCATGTTCGTAATCCTCATTGCTAATGTCGCGTTTTTCCAGAGAGTTGTAGAAAGATTTGCGGTCCGGTAATTGCGTTTCCTCAAGATTGGCCCAGTCTTTGATGTGCTCGTATGGAAAGACACCTTTCCTTGTCAGCAGGTGGAACTTATCATGGCTTATATGTGGAAGTTCAGAGCGCACAATTTTCTTTTCAGCTAGATAAGATGACAGTTTATCCAGCGATGATGGCATAAAGCGAAAAGAATCGATAAATTTGTATCTGATTTCGCTCCCTTCCATGTACTTGATAATCGCAATATAAGTTTCCGTATTATTGGGTATTATTTGTATACGCCCTTGGGTGCTGTTTGCTACATCTCTAATGAGCAGATGAGCATCGTACTTGCTAAGATTGTGGAAGACTATAGGTATTGTTCTAGTGTCCTTGTAATTAATATTGCAATCCTGATGTGCAGCTCCTCTGTATTTTCCTGTGAGGTGACAATGGTCTCTCACCTTAATGTCTGTGGGAGTGAATCCTTTTCCGCATATATGGCACGTTGTAGCAGACGCAAAATTCTCAAGTTTTAGGGGTGTAAGAACGTCCATTGTTTGAGGATTTTTAAGAATATCCTGAGCTCGGGCCGCGATACTCCCCAGTTCCTTTGCGAACCATTCTGCGCAGTTTGAACCTCTATAGCTCTCGTAATATGAAAGTTGATCATCATATGAACATTTGAAGTAGTATCCCGCGCTGTGCGGCTCATGCTTCTGGTATTGCTCCGTCTTTCCAATTTTTTTATAAATCGGTTTCAGTATGCATTCAAAATCTGCATACACTATGAACGGAACTCGTTCTTTATTATTAAAGTTCTTAAATTTGACGCTTTTCTCAGATGGGAAAGTAACTCTGTACCCGTTGAGTTTCTCACAGTCTTCCAAGTGTTGGCCGAGCTTTTCTTGCGTGTGAAAGTAATGAAGGCACCGATCGCAAAAGTATTTTGCATGCCCGTTCCTAGATAGTTGCGATGAAAGGAGCCGCGATAAATTCTTTATCCATACATAGTGATAGCGGATGGGCTCATTGTTTATACTAGAGGCATTTTCCTCTTCCTCCTCGTCCTCATATCGGTCTTGTATTAACAACAGGTTGACATGTTTTTCTTGCCGATTTTTCGTTAACCGTGATGGTTCTACCTTGTACTTCTGCTTATTCTTTTTCAATATATAGACATTTACGCTGATGTTATTCATTTTCTCAATTCTCGCAATATCTTGTCTGGTGATTGGGAACGTTGTTCCGTCTAGTTTCAGGACTTTGGAATAGTGAAGGTACTTTGTTACACGGTTAGGATGATCGTTAGCTGGATGTAGCGCAGAGACCACTGCCCAGGCGAAGCAAGCCTCGTCATCATTTTGAACGTTGATGCAGGCTTTTCTATCTTCAATTTGCTTAGGAAGCTCAATATAGGACGATCCCAGCTGTGGTGTATACTTATTGATGTTAATCATCAAATGATTGACTTTTTTCAGTGTCCAGCCGGAATCTCTTTCTTGGAATTCTTCTAATTCCGACGTAATTTTGTTGAATACGTTTTCTGCAAACCATTCTGCTACGTTTGTATCCCCCGATATAACCACATTTTTTGTGTTTATATATTTTATGTCTTCCAATTCCTCCTTCCTTGAAGTCTTCACAAATAGGCCGCAAAATATGGTATTAACCTTTAAAAACGCTTCCTTTTTCAAAGCGTTATTGATCCTTGGAACAAATAATTTACCGCAATCCTCCAAGAATTCGAGAGGATCTTTGTGGGCAAGATTAATTATTGCCCCCGTTCGTATGCTATAACAAAAAAGGGAAATTATATAAAACACTACAATACCTACGCAGAATAATTATTTATTAAAATATAACCTGAAAGACAAACAAAATTAGAACAAAGAAAAATTACTTACCGATTATTAAAGGCTGCTTCCATATCCTCCCATTTGACACGGCTTGACGGCCAAGAAGAGCGGTTGGAATTGTGCCCTGCACCAGCCCTCTTTTTCAATACTTTTAATTTCGCTTTATGACCTGATATGGTGGCAATAGCTGCTAGGATTTTATTTTTTATCCCAATTTTGGTCGTCCTACTTAGATTCTGTTTCAGAGCTCTCAACTGCCTGGAGCACACTTTCACACTTTGATTCACTTGTCTATGATTAGCTTTAGCGTCCTCAAGGGCTGACTTGGACCTTTGCACACAATCACTTACTTGCACCATTTTGTTTGAATAATTGTTACCCTGTACTTTGCACTTTGCACTTTTACCACTGTGTGTCCTTTTTCGTCCTTTTGAAACTTGATAATTCACACTCTTTTCACTTTTATACACACTTCAAACTTTTCCCACAACTATTTAATTTTCAGGGTTGGTGTCGAACCAACAGCAAATTACTGAATGGAAAAGGTTTGCTAAAACCGTCTATTTATACGCAGCAAGTGTGACATATTTATATCGAAAGAAAATTTTTCCAAGCTGGAATCTCTAGATAAAATAAGTTGAATCTGGACTCAATTCCAGGAAATAAAACCACGTGACCGCGAATGCACCAATCAGAGACTTGGCTGCTGATAAGACCTACACCTACCACACGTACAATCATGTCTCGATCAAACATGAATCAATGTGATTGGTTGGCTAAAACAAAAATGCTAATATCTCGGAAACCGTTGCTCGTCGACGATTTTTGATGAAAATTTTATCCTCCACCGGTACCAACACCCTAACCGGGGACAGCATATAGGATCCACTGGCATTTAAAAAAATTTAATATTACTAACTGTAATTATTGACAACATTCGCAACTAACCCAAGCTCAAGGTCTCGGTATGTCCATCGTATGCGGTCAAAGATAAGCATACACAAAAAGTCGCGCCCAGCTAGAGATAAGGAAAAAAAAACATGCGTTATCAGGAACTGCTGATAAGAACTCGCGCCTGCATGGACTGCTGATAAGAACTCGCGTTTAATTTAAACAAAGCCACCTGCTTATTTTGCAATATGATGACACAGATCGCAGCGGAGGAGGGGGTCGCTCCTCCAGATTCCACTCGAAACACGTCCACTTGACACACACACACACACATCAACGCCCACACAAGAGCTTTCATGACGTCATTCACCTTAAAAATGCTCATGCAAGACCAAGAAAAGCTTTCAAATGCCCGTTCACGGACAGCCCGAGAGCTTTTGAAGCAAAAATGAGAATTTTTGGGCCCTGTACATTTCTTATGGGAAAAATGGTCCAGAATCGGCATAGCTTATCTACTATCGCCTTCTTCACAGTCGCCTGCTGCCGTGCCGCCCTCATCTCCTCAGCCCGCTGCTGCCCCAGCCGCCTACCCAGCTATCTTCGACCTCACCCTGCCAGTGCCACGCCCTCTTCCTCCTACTTCATCGGTCTCCGTCCAGACTTCCGACCTGGACCTTGCCTCGCCCATACACAAATTTGGCACTTTCTGGTCTGAAAGCGAATGGTAACTAAGATTAGAGAAATTGGATCGAGTCAACGCTGCCGTACCCGCAACGCCCTCAGCGCTCCTCGTGGAAGGTGCTCCTCGACAAGCTGCTGAAGTCTGGATCCGGGAGTTTGTCTCCAAACGCTTCTCCTTCACACCCATCGCCTGCGTAAAGCTCCGCTCCTTCAGCCGCGACAGCCCACTTAAATTTAAAGTATCTACACACTCGAAATATGCGTGGCTCTTTTCTAACCCCATCAGTTGCCAATCATCCAATGGGATCGTCAGGATCTCGCAATGGGTCTCGCCGTAAGCTTTACGTCTAATCTTAGCCATTTGATTTCTAAGCCATTTAAAGCTAAAACGTATAACACTCATAAACTGAAATCTCGCCTGAACAGACCTACTATTAGTGTTAATCCCCCACCCAATCAATTGAAATCCGCTTCTTTCACAATTGTCCCCAATCCTTCTTATTCCGTTAACGTTCCCTCTAACAGACCCAGTAAAAATACTAATCCCCCCTCATCCCTTAAACCGAAATCTGCTATCGATAAAACTCTCTCCAACTCTCCTAATTCCGTTGCTGCTCCGGTTTCTTCTTTAATTTCCAATTGGCAAATTTAAGGCAGGTGTTCCTTAATTTCAATTTCTGCACCCCAATTAAATATCTTAACTTTGTGAAATCTCATACACTCAATCCTCCTATTCCTGATCGATCTGCAGGCTCTATTCCTTCCTCCGCTTCCATTCCTTCTTCCTCTTCCTCCTCGGACCAACAACCATCCGGCTCATCTGCTCCGCCCCCTCAACTCACTAATTGTTCTGCTCCCTCCACTCCCGCCAGTACGTCTATACCAAAACCTTCTTTTATTGACCCTCTTATAGCACCCATTGTGAAGCTCACAATGCTATCTGCTGGGTCTACTGAAGGACGTTACCTTCTTTCCCGTCTGCGCGATCGTAGAATCTACGATTATGTCCGCCCTCTCTTGGCCTACCTCCACAATAAACCTGACTCTGTCTGTATCGATGGTAAAACCAAGCCTAATGTACTGGTTTCTATTCACCAGAAAGGCCTCCCTACTGACCTTGCTTCCATGCATTTTGCGAATTCTTAAATTGACGCGGCCGTCTGGGTCTGGCACGTGTAGAAGTTGCTGAGTCGGCTCGCTTTTCCGTGGGAACTGGAATTTGTCGGCTGGCGTTCCTTTGGGAACTTTGATGGGAAGGAAAAATGTGGGAAAAAAATGGGTTGAAGAATTTGGGAGGAATTTAGGGTTCATGTGTTAACTTATAGTACAAAGCTCCTCATGTGCTTTATTATATCTCTTCCCAGTAGCTTTCCAATAATTGTTTTCTTGAATGGTTTCATTCTGTTTCTCTTTGCCCGTTTTTGATGTGTGCAGCCTTACCTTTCAATTTCGTGAAATCACCCGCCAACTTATTAAGTTGTCACATATCCGAAATGTAAGTCTGATTTAACACTTTCAAAGAAAGACACTCTAAGTTTAATTGAGTTTTCTGAGATGTACTCGAAAACATGTTGTAAATTGTAAGTTGTCCTATTAATTCTATAATTTCCACACTACTGACATGGTTTCATGTAGTAGTCCGACAAAATAATCATATTACATATTAAAATGTTCAATATAAATCTCACCGTGTTTTCTTATAGAAATCTAAGGTATTGAATTTTAATTTTGAATAGTCCGAGAGTCCAGTTTTTTCTTTTGCACTTTTCTATCGCAAAGAATTTGAGAACTCAGTTTGCTTTTATTATTATTTAAACAAATTTGTTTTCTATTTTATAAAATTATGTAGCTCAGAAATGATCAATGAGTAAAAGATAGAACGAGCTCACCAAATTAGTTAACTGCAATAATCCGTCTGCAATATCAGCAGCCATGTACGTCTCAGCAACTAATGTTCCTAAAACCTAGAGCAATGTTTATAAACGACTTGATGCACAAAGAGTCACAAGCGTGCGAATCACAAGAATCACAGCGGCACCACCTTGTGTTTGCGAATATCGTTACTGGATTACTTTTCAAGTAATAATGAGTGGAACTGCCTAGGAAAAACTTAGCAAAAACACCGCGGTTTAGCCTACCACTCCAGTCCTTTGTTTGAGTATTAAATTACTCTATTCACCTGAGTTCGAATGTAAATTTTCACGACAACAGCACTCCATAATTCCCACACATGTCCCTTTTTGTTCACAGATTTTATGTTTATAAGCGCGTATTTTACCAGCTCACTTTGAGCTTTTAGAATCTTCCTTAGATAGGGTGATTTAAAGATAATGTTGAGCACTACACTTTCCTAATAGCCCGTTTATGATTACATATGTATGTAGGTACACCGCGAAGTCGCGAAGTTTACTTTCGATAGCCGATCCGGTTCGAAGGACCAAAATTGATGTGCAAAAGTATACCAGGTTATGTCGGGGTTTAGTTCAACTAAAAGACTGATTAGTTCACCCACGTTATAATGTTATTATTTTAATTTTTTAGAGTGTCTCAAACGAGCAGGCACAGAAGTAGAACTGAAACTGTACAACTGAACGAGTACATACAATAGAATAATAAGCTTCTGAGTTTATATAATATATAATACAATACATAGTAGTAAGGAGTAGTCAAGTTGACCAGTAATGTTGTTCTTTCATCTTTAACGGAGTCATATTTAACAATATTTCTTTCTTCGTAGTTCAGCGAACCCATATTATAAAGATCCATTTTTTGAAGTGAAAACTTCTTTAGGCGCGTTTAGCAGTTTTTATGGGCACTGAATTAAACTGAGCCGTCACGCTCGGCTGATTAACGCTCATTCGGGTGAAGTCGGCTCGAGTCGACTAAAGGTAGAACCCCAATGTGCGCTTTTGGCGCTTTGAAAGCGCCAGCCGCTTTGTCGGCTTTTGTCGCTTTATGTCATATTGAACGCTTTATCTGCGGCAAGACCCAGTGTAAGCTTTGCTTGCTTTACCCAATGTACGCTTTCGGCGTTTTGAAAGCGCCAGCCGCTTTGTCGGCCATATAGTCACCTATAGTTTCATTTTTAGAGTATGATGATGCAGATGAAGGCCACTCAGGACAAAAATCACTAGAGTAATTTATACAGAATTATAATTAAGGACATTATAAATGTTATTACTTTGTCAATATACAACGCAAAAAAAATTGTATTTGGTATTATTAATTTCACCTTTTGAAGTTTTCACTTCTGTCGTGTCCGTGTGGTCTTAAGCACACACAATTTTTTGAATGCGGAATTGCTGAATGCTGACAAAGTCTTTGAATTTAAATATTTGTGGAACAAAATTTGCTTTAAATTCATATTTTTTAAACTCCCTTAAATTTTCCTAACCACTCCACTATCCTTTCACAAACGACCCAAACCATACATTACATGGACAGATTTTAGATGTTTAGAAATTTAGACAAAAAAAAACACACTTATTTGAATTTTTATAAATTTTATTAGCTGCATTGGTAACTTATAAACAAAATAACTAAAATAAAACATTTGTTTAAAATATATAAACTATCACATTTATGGAACAGGTGGTGATTTTCCAATAACAAACTTTGCAATGGTATCAAATAAAAAAACAATAACATAAAACTTAAGAACAATTTCAACATCAACAACAAACCGACATAATATGCAATACAAGTTTTACTACATCCATTCAATGCCAATGATTACCGAATTCTGTTGTACTATTTACGCCTTAAGCTATAAAATATTTACAAAATTTAAGCATTAGTCAAATTCGCTAGCTGATTGCGATGCTTAACAAATGCGACTGATATGAAAGTATGAAAGATATGAAGTTTAGAGATTATTAATGCACAATTTAAGCGTTGAATTTCAAAAGGGTCTAAGTACCCAAAGTTTCATTCCCAGAAAATTGATAATATTCATAAGGGCCTTTCAAAAAGGAAGCTCGATTTTGAAATGTAAAGCAAACAAGTTATGTATGTGATATCCACTCCATTTTTATGTTATTTGAGAGAATATTTTATGGAAATAAGGATGGAATATAACGTTGTTCAAATGTCCGCCGCGGTTTTGCTTGGTGGCAGGTATTCGGAAGTTCCAATTTTCGATGACTTTGTCGCATAAATATGGCTAAATTTGCTGGATGGAGTTCGTTATGTGGACTTTGAGGGCATCAATTATTTGCGGTTTATTCGCATAGACCTGTGATTTAAGATAGCCCCAAAGGGTGGCATGTCCTTCGTGGCATGCGCTGTGTGGAACGAAGCCAGTTGGAAGGACATGTCGTCGGTGTCCATATCATCCAGTTTAGGCCACAAGAAGTTTCTTATTATCGATCTGTAACGCTCGCCATTGACGTCACCACAGATGATTTTTTTGTGAAATTTGGGTCCACTTCCGAATACGTACCACCAAGCAGAGTAGCGGCGGATATCTAAAAGACGTTATTATATTGAAGCGCTGGAAAGTAATTCTAGAGGAATTCAATTATGAACTACAATACAAACCCGGAAGAAGCAACGTCGTGGCCGATGCTCTGTCCCGAATAACCCAGGTAAATTCAATGACTCCTACAGAACATAGCGATGACAGCTCATCGCATGAATTGGTCCCCGCCGTAGCAACACCTATTAATGTCTTTAAAAATCAAATTATGTTGTCATTAAGAAACGAAGACAGTTACAAATTTTAAATACCCTTTCCCACATACCATAGGCTTATCATTATAAAAAAAGAGTACACAGACGATATTTTAGTAGAAATACTCAGGAGATATCTGAATCCTAGTGTCATCAACGGTCTGTACACTTCGGAACCCGTAATGGCCAAAATTCAAACAGTTTACCCCCTCCATTTCAGATCCTATAAGGCAAGATCTACACAAACACGCGTAAAAGACGTACCAAACCCCTCAGAACAAGAAGAGGAAATCCTTAAAGAACATAAAAGAGCTCACAGAAACGGCGAGGAGAATAAAATTCAATTACTTCAGCGTATTTATTTTCCACAAATGAAAGCCGAAATTTATAGAATAGTCAGCCAGTGTACAGTCTGCAAACAAAACAAATACGACCGTCACCCAACAAAATTACAGCCCACACCTATACCGCAATACCCCGGTCACATCCTGCATTTAGACATCTATTCCACGGAAAAGCACCTCGTTCTTACCGCGCTAGACAAGTTTTCTAAGTACGCCCAGGTACGAATTCTAAAATCAAAAGCAGTCGAGGACATAAAAGAACAGACAGATCCTTTTCGCCTTTGGAGTCCCGAAACTCGTTGTCTTTGATAACGAAAAATCCTTCAACTCCGCATCTATCTGTTTCCTACTTGAAGACATACTCAACATCCAAATTTACAAAATTCCCCCTTACGCCAGTACGGTCAACGGACAGGTGGAAAGATTTCACTCCACTCTCTCCGAAATCATGCGCTGCATGAAGGCCAAGCGCACCCACAACTCATTTGAAGAGCTGCTCGATCATTCAGTTTACGAGTATAATTATTCAATCCATTCCACCACAAAACAACGACCCATAGAAACCTTCTTTGGCAGAATCATCAGCACAAATCCCGACGACTTCGAGAAAGCTAGGCAGTCTAACATAGAAAGATTAAAAGAAAAACAAACCCAGGATTTGAATTACCACAATAAGAAAAAACAACCTCTAAAGAAATATAGCCCCGATGACACCATTTATGTTAAAATCAATAAACGGTCAGGATCAAAATTATCTCCCAGATTTAAAAAAGAAACGGTCAAGGAAGACAGAACTAGCACAGTTCTAACGCAATCAGGCAAAGTTGTTCACAAGAATAACATCAAAAGCTAACGTTTATCCCTTTTTAGATTTTTTTTGGTACCTTGTTTTGCAAGTATCCAAATCTTGGATTATTCCAACTTCCAAGTTGTAACTCTGAACCAAGGAACGGCCAAGCTGCAAACCGGAATATTTAGATTTGTTCACGTCATAGACCTCGAAGCCTACGAGAAAAAGATCCAGGAAATAAAAGCAATAGTAACCTCCAAGGTAGACAAAAATAACCCTATCCATCCCTTCCTGACCCACGAAATTTCCCAAGTAGAAACCCATTTAGACCAAAAATTAAAGTAAGAAGATCACTAGATTTTATAGGAAAAACATGGAAATGGATCGCGGGAAACCCCGACCATGATGACTTAATTATTTTAACGGATAAAATAAATAATGTTTTAGATAATAATAATAAACAAGTTATATTGAATAAAGTAACTTTAGAAAGAATAAAAAAGCTATCGAACGTAACAACCGAAATTATAAAACTGGTGAAAAATGATAATGAATTAAGAAATGAATTTACGCTAAGCATTAAATTTCAATTAGAAATACTTAAGGAAGAATTAATTAATATAGAATACGCTTTCCACTGGGCCAAAGCAGGCCTAGTAAACTCTTTTATACTAGATGATAAGGAACTAAATGTAATAAGACAGTCATATGAAGACAATAACATTCCATTTATAAACATAGAGGAAGCGATAGAATTCGCCACTATAAAGATAGCTACTAGCAATTCATCTATTATTTACATTGTAGGTATTCCAATTACAGATAAGGACTCATGTAATATGCTTTTAATAAAACCGGCTAAAGTCAAGGATATTGTTAACAAAATTACCTATGAGAATGTATTGAAATGTCAAGATAGAATATATGGAATAAAAGTAAAATGTATTAGGTCCGCAACTAAGTTCTCGCTGTTTTTTTTTATGAATATAAAACTTTATTATGAAAAAATGGTTACAAATGAGTTATTCAAAGTACTGCCCATCGCTAGCGACAACCTTTTCCCATCTTTCTGGCAGAGCTCGAATACCGTCACGGTAGAAGTGTTCGTCTTTTGAGGTTATCCATGAATCAAGCCAATTTACGATGTCGTCATATGAACGGAACTCCTGATTAGTCAGAGCATGTGCCATCGAACGGAATAAGTGATAATCGGACGGCGCAATATCTGGGGAATATAGCGGGTGGGGTTGGACTTCCCATTTGAGTGTTTCTAAGTAGGTTTTGACGGGTTTGGCAACGTGAGGCCGATCGTTGTCGTGCTGTAAAATCACTTTTTCGTGCCCTGATCGTATTGTGGCCGCTTTTCGCGCAGTGCTCGGCTCAATCGCATCAATTGAGTTCGATACCATTCCCCAGTGATCGTTTCGTTCGGTTTCAACGTCTTTTCAGCGTTTTCGAAGATTTTCGGCCTTCCTTCACGTGAACGGTCGTCAACATCAAAATCACCGTCTTTGAAGCGACGGAACCAATCACGGCACGTTGTTTCACTTAGAGCAGCATCTCCGTAAACTTTTTGGAGTTCTCGATGCGCTTGAGCCGCCGTTTTCTTCGAATGAAAAACGAAAAGCAACACTTCCCCGCAAATGACGATTATTTGGCACATAATCAGACATTTTCACACAACCAAAAGTATATGTTCCAAAAACAAAATCACAAATGTATCAAAGCGGCTTGCTTACCATATGTCTAAGCTTGGTTGATGACGTTTTAGTAATGCTATAATCGACCAACTCTTACTACTGGAGCCATCTATTGAAAAACAGCGGGAACTTAGTTGCGACCTAATAATAATATTAATAATCTAAATATATGTAATAGAAATAGTATAGTAGAATTAAACGAAGCGGATTGTATACCTAAACAGCCAACGACCATCCTGCACCAAGACGACTGGCCTACACATACCCACAGTAGAGGAAATAACACCTGGACTCCTGTTCCTAAACCAGTTTAATGGATCTATTCTAATCAACAAAGAGGCAACAAATATAACGGGAACATTCATCATTCGCTTCATCAACGAAACGATCACCATTGGCAAGAAGAACTTTACGGCAAAAGAGTTCTCTGGTTTTAAACCCCTACCCGCTATACTACAGCTGACTTCTGCCCAGAACACCTACGAAGAGATTCTTACTCTAGAATCCATGAAGGAGCTGCACGTAAATAACACGCGAAGGATAGAGCTCCTGAAGACCGAAAGTAAACTAGGCCTCATAAGCAACTTCAGCCTATCTACGCTAGCCATCTTGGTAATCGTCATCATCGCCATACAGATGCGCTGTTCCGTGAGGACAAACTTACACGTACCACCCATCTCCATCCAGACTCCAGCATCTTCACCTGAAAAAACATTAGAAGAAGCAGAGATCCCGGAGCCACCGAAAATTACAAGCGTCAACCAAATCCCATATTTTTGAGGTTTGACGAGGACGTCGAAATTTAAGGTGGGAGGAGTTAACGATACTTATGTTAAACTCAGCATTTTCCCATAATTCATCGCCCCGTGAAGCGCCTCGTGACATCGGTCGCCGACACTACCGACGCCTGCCCAGCCAGACACCTTGCCCAGACGCTTGGTCAGCAACAATTTAGGTATTTAAGCCAGTAGTTCTAAGTATGTGAAGCTTTTTTGTAATTCAGTTGCCAGCGGAAGCGCTGGAGGAATACATTTTTTTTATGAAAACTTAGTAAAAGTAATTTTAATTTGTATAAGCCAAAAGTGGCTGCTGATGTGTGCTCCGTGTAAGAATAAAGAATATTCTACTTTAACTAATTCAGTGTTTATTATTCTGCTACTCCACGCTTTTCTTGAAAGTTAACAGTTCATGCTTGGCTGTTCGTTCGCCCAGGAGCATTCAGTATGGTAGTTTGCCATCATATCGCCATGCGCTTGGAGCATCAAAGTGTGTGTTTCACTCGCTGTCGTACAGTTGTGTGTGGTTACTCTTACTGTGGTTGTCGTAGTGGGTTCTCTATAGGGTTTCTTCTAGTTTGTCCTCACTGAGTATTGTAAATACTCATACTCTCTTATTTCGCTTTAATTCCAGGAGGGACGGAAATGAATTCACACGGCCGGCCCGGAGAATACCCGTAACGCATTTATTCGTTCAACAATAATGTATTTTAAAACAATAATAAAAGCTATAACTACAGTTGTGTTTATTAACCTCAGAAGTGGGATAGACTCTGGCCAGCCGTGTGTTGTCTCTTTCTGTTCTTCGGCAAGTGCAAGCCACCAAGCGACTCAGGTCTTGCGCAGCAGTTTTTTTTGGTTTGATTGCGAAGCGAGTCACTTTACTTTTGAGTTACACAATTGAATTGTGCAAGATTTGTAGAAGGTTTCATTTAGTGGTTTTATGTTTAGCATGGGTACACCTAACAATAGGCTTGTTGAAGCCATTCAACCTCTCGCAGCACGACCAGGCGAAAACTCTAATATTCCTGAAGAATATTCCGGAATGTCCAAATTCTTCAATAGATTTAGCTGCGAATTCGACTCTGTCCAACATGGCGGAGTTCATGAAAACTTTGGCTGCAAACATGCAGGCGATGGATAATGCAAATCACCAGAGGAGAGCGGGCTCCGATGCAATTCCATCATTTTATCCAGACGATAAAAATATCGACATGCAAAGATGGTTAGCCAAAATTGAGGAGCTGAAGCAGATCCACAACTGGGATGACGTCACCACAGCATATTACGCAACAAGCCAGCTTAAGGGCTACGCCCTTACGTGGTACAAAAGCCTACCAAGCATTAAATTTTCATTGAACGAGTGGAAGGAGAAACTTCTTAAGGCATTTCCTGTGGAACGTGATTACGCTAAATTACTTCAAGAAATGATTAAAAGATGCAAACAGGAAAATGAATCCCCCCTCGCTTATTATTACGACAAATTATCTATGCTAACCGCATGTGAAATTTATGGACGAAAGGCAGTATCGTGCTTAATTTCAGGTATACCTGATTCTAGCATTCAGGCCGCAGCAAAGCCAGGCGAACATGACGACACCGACCATTTGCTATGATTTTTAAAAGTTTTGAACGATGGACGACGGGATGAGCGCACTGAAAAACACTTCAAGAGGCCAAGATACAAGTTCTCCCAACGACAAAAAAAATTTTCCGACAAATCATCAATGAAAACAACTAATGTTAACTATACTCGAAAATGTTACAATTGTGGAGATCGTGGACATATGTCATTTTCTTGCCCTAGGAGGAACAACACCTCCAATTCTAACGAACGGGATAGAAGTTCATCATCAAGGAGTCGAAACACCAAGCAGGTTCCGACAACTAAAGAAGATGGAAATTCAAGTGAGAAATATTTTATGAACATAAAATTAAACAACATTCCTTTTCCTGCTTTTGTTGATTTGGGAACCAATTGCAATATTATTACTTAAAACATTTTAAATAAACTCAAATGCGAATTAAGTAAAGGGCACAAAATCATAAAAGGTTTTGGAGGGGGATCATTACGAACATTAGGAGTAATAAAGAATATTAGAACCCAACTAGATCAAGCGTCAGCTCTCTGCGATTTCGACGTGGTGGCAAACAGCTTTCAGTATATCCCTGTTATAATTGGGCAACCATTTATGGAACAGCAACACATACGAATATTCAAAGACCGCCAATTATTACGAATTTATGAGCAGTTTGACTCAGTTCTACCACAAACTGTAATGGATTTGCCACCAATTTCAATACCTATATGGGCAAACAAGGCTGTAGTTATCCCAGCAAAGCATACTGTCCATATTGTTTGCATAACAGATTACCAGGGCGATATTTACGTAGATTCCAATATACGGCTAAAACATAATTCAGAATATTGCATTCCCCGATGTATAGTCACCAGCGATAACACACACAAATGCATTCTCCCTATAATTAACACTGCAAATTTAGATCTTATTATTAAACCTAAGTTTCCTGTAGCTAGAGGACGCGTATGTTGGGCAGAAAGTAATGATTTCGCCATTGTTTTAAAGACTGGTCCCAAAAATAATTTACTTCCTCTTGACCCGAAAATATTCAACATCGGCTCATCGTTAACAGGAGAAGAAAACGAACAACTAATCTCTCTACTGATCAAAAATCGCAATTGCTTTTCAACTACCATGGAGGAAATTGGTTCTACTTCGACCGCTGAGCTGGAAATTACGCTTCTTGATGAAAAACCTATTACCTATCGGCCTCACCGGATGAGTGTAGAGTACAAAAAAAAAATCGAATCCATTGTAGCCAACCTACTTCAAAATAATATAATTAGAGAATCAGTTTCCCCATTCACATCACCAGTTTTGCTTGTCAAGAAGAAGAATGGCGAAGAGCGATTATGCATCGACTACAGAAGACTGAATGCTCAAATTAAACAAGACCGATTTCCTCTTTCTAGAATAGATGACCAATTAGATCAATTACAAGGCTATAGATATTTCACTATCTAAGATATGGCATCCGGCTACTATCAGATTCCTCTTAAGGAAGAATCGAAAGCCAAGACTTCATTTATCACTCCCGATGGTCAATAGGAGTTTAATCGTATGCCTTTCGGTATTAGTACCGCGCCCGGAGTTTTCCAAAGAATGATTAACAAAATACTGGGACCTCTTAGAAACACTGTCGCTCTGGCCTATTTAGATGATATCCTTATCCCTTCAATCGATTTTATTGATGGTTTACAACGTCTCCAAGAAGTTCTTAAGGGGCTACACCAGTGTAGATTCTTCAAAATTTTCAAATATTTTTTTTTTCAATATTTCGTAAGAGTAATCGGTCAAGAATATATCCTCAAAATTTCAGACCGATATTTCAAAAAATAGTGGAGTTACAAAGAATTTTGTCGCGCATGGCATGCGCTACACATGTGACCTTCTCCTAACTGAATTAAAAAAAAAGCAAAAGTTTGGGATTTTTTTACAAGAAAACAAAACAACATATGACCTTGAATCTTTTTTTATTTGGAAGTCTTTAACAAAAACTAGAAATTTTTTTTTTATTTTTTCATTTCTCGCTCACCCGTCGCCGCCAGAGGGCGCCAAAAAAAATCAGCCTTTTTCACCTTTTTCCGTAATTCCGTGATTGCGGCTCGCCAAATTATCTGACACAGAAAAATCAAAAAACCACCTAAATAAGACATTTGAATGTATAAATCTAACTAGGATCTAACGAATCGCTCGACTAAAAAAAAAATAGCAGCCTTTTGAAGTCAAAAATCGAGAATTTTTCGATAAATTTTTTACAAAAAGTGCTGTAAAAAAAAACTACTTGGGTTTTGTCTTATATCCTAGTTAGATTTGTGAACAATTGAATTCTGAACAAAATGAACCAAGGTTTATGGAAATCGGTGGAGCGGTTCAAGAGATATCGTGGAATTACGATTGAAAAAATGAAGGTGAGAAAAATGCGTTTAAAGAAGAAAAGAGTTTTTGAGTGGAATATTTCGCACAATAATGAGGAAATGAGCAGACTTACAGTATTAATTAATAGCACTTTAACTCGAAAACCATATTTTTATTTTTCGTGAAATTTTAGGACATGATTCTAGTCATATTAACGAACATTTTTCCGTAAAAAAAAATAAAAAAAAAATCGATTCTTTTTGACCCCAGTTAGGAGAAAGTCACCAAATATATATCACTATAACTCGAAAACCATATTTTTTTTTTTCGTGAAATTTTGGGACATGATTCTAGACATATTAAGGTATGTTTTTCCGTAAAAAAAAAAAAATCGTTTTTTTTTGCCCCAGTTAGGAGGTCACCAAATATATAGCACTATAACTCGAAAACCATATTTTTTTTTTCCGTGAAATTTTGGGACATGATTATAGACATATTAAGGTATATTTTTCCGTGGAAAAAAAAATCGATTTTTTTGTACCCCAGTTAGGAGAAGGTCACCTCAAACTTTGAAGCCGTTTTTCTCGAAACACAATTTTTGAAATCCGTTCCCACGATATCTCAAAAACTGATCGACAGAATTGCATGAAAGTTCACATAGTTGCTCAGGACACTTTTATCAACCGAGTGACGATCCCACTTTTTTTAAAAAAATTCGTAGTTTTCAATAAATTACCAAAAACTATCCAATTTTTAGGCAAAATTACAGTATATTCGAATAGAGCGCCACAAACTTTTTTGTAGTTACAATTTTACAAATTGGCCATCGTCACTCGGTTGTACAAACACTCTACTTTTAATAGCAATTTAATTTTTTTTTTTTAGATAAGCAGTTGTGACAGAGGGGTGGGAACCGACGGCGATGTCATGGATTCCATGCTCCATTTTGACCCTACATAGTCGACTCGGCTATCTTTATTTTGTAAAACACTAAAAGTGAATAAACAGCATAAAACAAGCACTTTCAAATAAAAAAAACAGACCTTAATTATCATGTATAGTTTCCGAGAAAACGAGTCCTAAATCTGGACACATTTTTCCGCCGTCTACACTGGTGTAGCCCCTTAACGTCATGAGCAATGCTAATTTAACACTGAATCCTAGTAAATGCCATTTCTTTAAAACCAGTATTTCTTATTTGGGCTCTGAAATAACAATGAATGGGATACAACCCGGATTAGCAAAAATTAAGAGTGTGTCACAGTTCCCAATTCCGAAGAATGTTCACCAAGTCCGCCAATTTACCGGTTTAACTGGATTTTTCCGGCACTTCATAAAGGATTATGCCACGCTGAGCAAACCCCTTACAAAGTTGACCACAAAAGATTCGAAATGGTATTGGGGTGAAGAACAGACACAAGCATTTGAACTTTTAAAACAACTTTTAACTGCAAGACCAATATTAGCTATTTTCACCCCTAATGCATCAACTGAGGTACACACCGATGCGAGCCAGATTGGCTTGGCTGGTATTCTTTTGCAGAAACAAAACAACAATACAGTCAAACCTGTTTTTGTGTGGTCTTTTTTTATGCGTTTTTTTGTGCGATTTCTTTTGTGCGATTCTTTTTTTTTGTGTGATTTTTTTTGTGTGATTTTGTTTGTGCGATTCGTTTTTTGTGCGGTATATGAATATCGACACATTGAATTTCGCCGTGAGGTTAGATGAATTTAAACTGTGTTGGCATCACTTTTTTTGCTATCAGTATGTATGTACATATTGCGTCAGCCCATTTCATAAGCATGCTCAATGTTCTTATGCATGCTCAATGTTCATTGCATCAGCCAATTTCAATACATACTGCGCCATCTAATAACTTTCAATGTCAATTGCCGCCGACCTTTTATTTTATTTTTAGACATAAGTACATACACCCTTAAAATGAACCAACAAAAAGTGAAAAGAAAGACTATAACATTAGAAACTAAAATTGCAATATTGAATAGACTAGCAGATGGTGAAGGATCCACAGCTCTTGGTAAAGATTATAAATTAGGTGAATCCACTATAAGAGGCATACAAAAACGTGCAAGTAGACTAAATGAATCTAAAAATTGTGCAACAAACGAATGTGGTAAAAGAGCATCATATTCTAGAAATATTTTAAAAGAGAACGGAACAGGGCGCTTGAGCCGCCGTTTTCTTCGAATGAAAAACGAAAAACAACACTTCCCCGCAAATGACGATTATTTGGCACATAATCAGACATTTTCACACAACCAAAAGTATATGTTCCAAAAACAAAATCACAAATGTATCAAAGCGGCTTGCTTACCATATGTCTAAGCTTGGTTGATGACGTTTTAGTAATGCTATAATCGACCAACTCTTACTACTGGAGCCATCTATTGAAAAACAGCGGGAACTTAGTTGCGGACCTAATAATAATATTAATAATCTAAATATATGTAATAGAAATAGTATAGTAGAATTAAACGAAGCGGATTGTATACCTAAACAGCCAACGACCATCCTGCACCAAGACGACTGGCCTACACATACCCACAGTAGAGGAAATAACACCTGGACTCCTGTTCCTAAACCAGTTTAATGGATCTATTCTAATCAACAAAGAGGCAACAAATATAACGGGAACATTCATCATTCGCTTCATCAACGAAACGATCACCATTGGCAAGAAGAACTTTACGGCAAAAGAGTTCTCTGGTTTTAAACCCCTACCCGCTATACTACAGCTGACTTCTGCCCAGAACACCTACGAAGAGATTCTTACTCTAGAATCCATGAAGGAGCTGCACGTAAATAACACGCGAAGGATAGAGCTCCTGAAGACCGAAAGTAAACTAGGCCTCATAAGCAACTTCAGCCTATCTACGCTAGCCATCTTGGTAATCGTCATCATCGCCATACAGATGCGCTGTTCCGTGAGGACAAACTTACACGTACCACCCATCTCCATCCAGACTCCAGCATCTTCACCTGAAAAAACATTAGAAGAAGCAGAGATCCCGGAGCCACCGAAAATTACAAGCGTCAACCAAATCCCATATTTTTGAGGTTTGACGAGGACGTCGAAATTTAAGGTGGGAGGAGTTAACGATACTTATGTTAAACTCAGCATTTTCCCATAATTCATCGCCCCGTGAAGCGCCTCGTGACATCGGTCGCCGACACTACCGACGCCTGCCCAGCCAGACACCTTGCCCAGACGCTTGGTCAGCAACAATTTAGGTATTTAAGCCAGTAGTTCTAAGTATGTGAAGCTTTTTTGTAATTCAGTTGCCAGCGGAAGCGCTGGAGGAATACATTTTTTTTATGAAAACTTAGTAAAAGTAATTTTAATTTGTATAAGCCAAAAGTGGCTGCTGATGTGTGCTCCGTGTAAGAATAAAGAATATTCTACTTTAACTAATTCAGTGTTTATTATTCTGCTACTCCACGCTTTTCTTGAAAGTTAACAGTTCATGCTTGGCTGTTCGTTCGCCCAGGAGCATTCAGTATGGTAGTTTGCCATCATATCGCCATGCGCTTGGAGCATCAAAGTGTGTGTTTCACTCGCTGTCGTACAGTTGTGTGTGGTTACTCTTACTGTGGTTGTCGTAGTGGGTTCTCTATAGGGTTTCTTCTAGTTTGTCCTCACTGAGTATTGTAAATACTCATACTCTCTTATTTCGCTTTAATTCCAGGAGGGACGGAAATGAATTCACACGGCCGGCCCGGAGAATACCCGTAACGCATTTATTCGTTCAACAATAATGTATTTTAAAACAATAATAAAAGCTATAACTACAGTTGTGTTTATTAACCTCAGAAGTGGGATAGACTCTGGCCAGCCGTGTGTTGTCTCTTTCTGTTCTTCGGCAAGTGCAAGCCACCAAACGACTCAGGTCTTGCGCAGCAGTTTTTTTTGGTTTGATTGCGAAGCGAGTCACTTTACTTTTGAGTTACACAATTGAATTGTGCAAGATTTGTAGAAGGTTTCATTTAGTGGTTTTATGTTTAGCATGGGTACACCTAACAATAGGCTTGTTGAAGCCATTCAACCTCTCGCAGCACGACCAGGCGAAAACTCTAATATTCCTGAAGAATATTCCGGAATGTCCAAATTCTTCAATAGATTTAGCTGCGAATTCGACTCTGTCCAACATGGCGGAGTTCATGAAAACTTTGGCTGCAAACATGCAGGCGATGGATAATGCAAATCACCAGAGGAGAGCGGGCTCCGATGCAATTCCATCATTTTATCCAGACGATAAAAATATCGACATGCAAAGATGGTTAGCCAAAATTGAGGAGCTGAAGCAGATCCACAACTGGGATGACGTCACCACAGCATATTACGCAACAAGCCAGCTTAAGGGCTACGCCCTTACGTGGTACAAAAGCCTACCAAGCATTAAATTTTCATTGAACGAGTGGAAGGAGAAACTTCTTAAGGCATTTCCTGTGGAACGTGATTACGCTAAATTACTTCAAGAAATGATTAAAAGATGCAAACAGGAAAATGAATCCCCCCTCGCTTATTATTACGACAAATTATCTATGCTAACCGCATGTGAAATTTATGGACGAAAGGCAGTATCGTGCTTAATTTCAGGTATACCTGATTCTAGCATTCAGGCCGCAGCAAAGCCAGGCGAACATGACGACACCGACCATTTGCTATGATTTTTAAAAGTTTTGAACGATGGACGACGGGATGAGCGCACTGAAAAACACTTCAAGAGGCCAAGATACAAGTTCTCCCAACGACAAAAAAAATTTTCCGACAAATCATCAATGAAAACAACTAATGTTAACTATACTCGAAAATGTTACAATTGTGGAGATCGTGGACATATGTCATTTTCTTGCCCTAGGAGGAACAACACCTCCAATTCTAACGAACGGGATAGAAGTTCATCATCAAGGAGTCGAAACACCAAGCAGGTTCCGACAACTAAAGAAGATGGAAATTCAAGTGAGAAATATTTTATGAACATAAAATTAAACAACATTCCTTTTCCTGCTTTTGTTGATTTGGGAACCAATTGCAATATTATTACTTAAAACATTTTAAATAAACTCAAATGCGAATTAAGTAAAGGGCACAAAATCATAAAAGGTTTTGGAGGGGGATCATTACGAACATTAGGAGTAATAAAGAATATTAGAACCCAACTAGATCAAGCGTCAGCTCTCTGCGATTTCGACGTGGTGGCAAACAGCTTTCAGTATATCCCTGTTATAATTGGGCAACCATTTATGGAACAGCAACACATACGAATATTCAAAGACCGCCAATTATTACGAATTTATGAGCAGTTTGGCTCAGTTCTACCACAAACTGTAATGGATTTGCCACCAATTTCAATACCTATATGGGCAAACAAGGCTGTAGTTATCCCAGCAAAGCATACTGTCCATATTGTTTGCATAACAGATTACCAGGGCGATATTTACGTAGATTCCAATATACGGCTAAAACATAATTCAGAATATTGCATTCCCCGATGTATAGTCACCAGCGATAACACACACAAATGCATTCTCCCTATAATTAACACTGCAAATTTAGATCTTATTATTAAACCTAAGTTTCCTGTAGCTAGAGGACGCGTATGTTGGGCAGAAAGTAATGATTTCGCCATTGTTTTAAAGACTGGTCCCAAAAATAATTTACTTCCTCTTGACCCGAAAATATTCAACATCGGCTCATCGTTAACAGGAGAAGAAAACGAACAACTAATCTCTCTACTGATCAAAAATCGCAATTGCTTTTCAACTACCATGGAGGAAATTGGTTCTACTTCGACCGCTGAGCTGGAAATTACGCTTCTTGATGAAAAACCTATTACCTATCGGCCTCACCGGATGAGTGTAGAGTACAAAAAAAAATCGAATCCATTGTAGCCAACCTACTTCAAAATAATATAATTAGAGAATCAGTTTCCCCATTCACATCACCAGTTTTGCTTGTCAAGAAGAAGAATGGCGAAGAGCGATTATGCATCGACTACAGAAGACTGAATGCTCAAATTAAACAAGACCGATTTCCTCTTTCTAGAATAGATGACCAATTAGATCAATTACAAGGCTATAGATATTTCACTATCTAAGATATGGCATCCGGCTACTATCAGATTCCTCTTAAGGAAGAATCGAAAGCCAAGACTTCATTTATCACTCCCGATGGTCAATAGGAGTTTAATCGTATGCCTTTCGGTATTAGTACCGCGCCCGGAGTTTTCCAAAGAATGATTAACAAAATACTGGGACCTCTTAGAAACACTGTCGCTCTGGCCTATTTAGATGATATCCTTATCCCTTCAATCGATTTTATTGATGGTTTACAACGTCTCCAAGAAGTTCTTAACGTCATGAGCAATGCTAATTTAACACTGAATCCTAGTAAATGCCATTTCTTTAAAACCAGTATTTCTTATTTGGGCTCTGAAATAACAATGAATGGGATACAACCCGGATTAGCAAAAATTAAGAGTGTGTCACAGTTCCCAGTTCCGAAGAATGTTCACCAAGTCCGCCAATTTACCGGTTTAACTGGATTTTTCCGGCACTTCATAAAGGATTATGCCACGCTGAGCAAACCCCTTACAAAGTTGACCACAAAAGATTCGAAATGGTATTGGGGTGAAGAACAGACACAAGCATTTGAACTTTTAAAACAACTTTTAACTGCAAGACCAATATTAGCTATTTTCACCCCTAATGCATCAACTGAGGTACACACCGATGCGAGCCAGATTGGCTTGGCTGGTATTCTTTTGCAGAAACAAAACAACAATACAGTCAAACCTGTTTTTGTGTGGTCTTTTTTTATGCGTTTTTTTGTGCGATTTCTTTTGTGCGATTCTTTTTTTTTGTGTGATTTTTTTTGTGTGATTTTGTTTGTGCGATTCGTTTTTTGTGCGGTATATGAATATCGACACATTGAATTTCGCCGTGAGGTTAGATGAATTTAAACTGTGTTGGCATCACTTTTTTTGCTATCAGTATGTATGTACATATTGCGTCAGCCCATTTCATAAGCATGCTCAATGTTCTTATGCATGCTCAATGTTCATTGCATCAGCCAATTTCAATACATACTGCGCCATCTAATAACTTTCAATGTCAATTGCCGCCGACCTTTTATTTTATTTTTAGACATAAGTACATACACCCTTAAAATGAACCAACAAAAAGTGAAAAGAAAGACTATAACATTAGAAACTAAAATTGCAATATTGAATAGACTAGCAGATGGTGAAGGATCCACAGCTCTTGGTAAAGATTATAAATTAGGTGAATCCACTATAAGAGGCATACAAAAACGTGCAAGTAGACTAAATGAATCTAAAAATTGTGCAACAAACGAATGTGGTAAAAGAGCATCATATTCTAGAAATATTTTAAAAGAGAACGGAACGGAAAAGGCCCTCATATTTTGGATTAACGACTCAACTCGAAAACGAATCCCCATCGACGGAGATTTAATTAAGGAGAAAGTTAAACAATATTTCAATCAGCTGAAGGATTTCGTCCCACTTTCAAAACCTGAACCTTTAGCCACGGCATTTTTGAAGTGCATAAACTTAAATCGGGGGTCGAGAGTACTTGAAATGGCAAGAATTGAGCAATGTTCTATATTATCAAACCTTCTTGCTAGTTGTTTTCTTATTTCTTCTTTAAATTCTAAAATAATTTCATTTTTAGATTTCATATTTTCTACTACATCTCGAACGCAGCTAACTAATGGAATAACTTTGCTCACCGTTACGTAACTATCTCCAGAAATTTCTCTTGTTAATTTATCAAATGGACATAGTAATTCTACCATTTCTTTTACGCAATCTATTTCACTTCTTGAGATCATTGGGGGGGGCTTCCGGTCTAGTCAAAAGTATGGCTCCTACAATGGACACTAATTCCATGAACCGTTGTAGCATGTAAAAGCACGAATTCCATCTTGTGCGTACATCAAGAATCATTTTTTTATTTGGCCTTCTTTTAATCCTGTTTCTATTTGTCTTTTCCTTAACTCATCACTTGCATTAACACTCCTTTTAATAAATTTTACTATATCTCGAACCTTACCTATTAATTCACTCAAGCGAGCGTTTGTTTTCCGAGGCTGGGGCAACCATCATTCAGGACAGAAATAGGCTTCTGGGGACTAGATTATCCAAACTTCTGTTCTTAAACTCTATTTCAAAATTGTTAAGTTCAAACAATAGTTCGGTCCATTTAGACAAAAAAACAAGAGTGAGGGTACATAAATTCCCAACAAGCTGAAAGTTGGTGAAATCGTTCAAAACATAATTATAAATAAAATTTGAAAGTTCCCCATAATTCCCGTGTTTGGAAAAAATTTTACTCAAGGTCAAAGGTCACAAAAATGAGTTTTTCGCAATTTTAAGCAATTCGGTAAGTTTTATCATAAATTACCCCAGACAAAAATTGTAGACCATAAAATTATCTATAAAATATGTATCAATACTTTTTTTCCTAAGAGCCACCGTTTCTGAGATATAACGATTTAAGGGGGGAAAAGGGTCACAGAGACCAAAAAAGTAGCGTATTTTTGTGATTTTTTTTTCACAGTACCTTCTTTATTAAATTTCTTAAAATTTGTAGCATTATTAAGCATCATTCCAAGAATATTCTGTTAAATTTTCATTAACAAATATTGAAAAATAAACCAGTGGTAGTGGGGAGAACGAAGTAACCTCAAAAAAAAAGTCGACATGCGGTAGGCAGGATAATTCATGACTGCTTCATCAGAAATCAAAATACCAAAAAGATGTCTTTAGTATATAAGTTCATCTTGGATTTGAACGAAGGAATAAACAAAATATTCATTTTTGATTTTTTGGTACAGGTTTAATCAAAAAACTCTGATTTTTACCAAAAATGCCTCTTTTGTTTAATTAAAAAGTAAGTAGTAATTGAAAAAAAAAACACATCCTTCGTTCAGATCCGAGTATTTAGTATCAAAAACAAGTGTTTAAAATTTTGGCGAAATCGGTCCACAAGTTTTCGAGAAATTTTGCCTTGAAAAAAAAGTTTTGAGAAAAACGCGATTGAAGTTGCCACGCCGAGAGTAATGACGTACAAGGAAGACCGAGCGCTCGGACTCTATGGTCTGTAACTCGAATATCTCAGAAACGGTGGCTCTTAGGAAAAAAAGTATTGATACATATTTCATAGATAATTTTATGGTCTACAATTTTTGTCTGGGGTAATTTATGATAAAACTTCCCGAATTGCTTAAAATTGCGAAAAACTCATTTTTGTGACCTTTGACCTTGAATAAATTTTTTTCCAAACACGGGAATTATGGGGAACTTTCAAATTTTATTTATAATTATGTTTTGAACGATTTCACCAACTTTCAGCTTGCTGGGAATTTATGTAACCTTGAATGTCTAAATTGACCGGACTACAAATAAATCTGTTCAATTGAGAAATTGTATTTTATTTTTAAGACAATGTTATTGTTTTGTTTTCTAGTTGAAGTAAGTTAAGAGTTAAAACTGGAGAGACTAGTATATATTGTTATAGTTATAGCTAACAATTTGTGTGATGTGATGTAATAGATGAGATGATTAAAACATCGGAAAAACATCGATGTATCGTTTTTATTACCGATGTGTTTTAACATCGATGTTTACCGTGGGAATATCGATGTTTTCAAACATCGATTTTTTTAAGAACGATGTTGCATCCCTAATTATGTGCGCAATAGCTAAGGATGTTGAAGAGCTCGGATTGGTGTCCCGTATATGTGCTTGGCCAACCTGATTCATAGGTTTTCATTGCTGGATAAAGGTGTGCGCGTACGAGCTGGCGCTGTTCGAGCACGATACATCCTGTTTCGAGGCGTGGTGAATTGCTGTGCATTCATTACGGTTCAGAAGCAAGAAACAAATTTTCATATAGCCTGGTATTAGATGACACTTGTTTTAGAGATTTAATATATAGAGTCAAGAGAATTTAATGCATGCTAAAGACCTGCATATCCTATAGGTGCGCAACTAAGTTCTCGCTGTTTTTCTTGATGAATATGCAACTTTATTGTGAAAAAATGTTTACAAATGAATCATTCAAAGTACTGCCCATCGCTAGCGACAACTTTTTCCCATATTTCTGGCAGAGCTCGAATACCGTCACGGTAGAAGTGTTCGTCTTTTGAGGCTATCCACGAATCAAGCCATTTTGAGATGTCTTCATGAGCGGAACTGCTGATTAGCCAGACCATATGCCACCGAACGGAACAAGTAATAATCGGACGGCGCAATATCTGGGGAATATAGCAGGTGGGGTAGGACTTCCAATTTGAGCGTTTCTAAGTAGGTTTTAACGGGTTTGGCAACGTGAGGTCGAGCGTTGACGTGCTGTAAAATCACTTTTCGTGCCCTGATCGTATTGTGGCCGCTTTTCGCGCAGTGCTCGGCTCAATCGCATCAATTGAGTTCGATACCGTTCCCCAGTGATCGTTTCGTTCGGTTTCAACGTCTTTTCAGCGTCTTCGAAGATTTTCGGCCTTCTTTCACGCGAACGGTCGTCAACATCAAAATCACCGTCTTTGAAGCGACGGAACCAATCACGGCACGTTGTTTCACTTAGAGAAGCATCTCCGTATACTTTTTGGAGTTCTCGATGCGCTTCAGCCGCCGTTTTCTTCGAACGAAAAAAGAAAAGCAACACTTCCCCGCAAATGACGATTATTTGGCACATAATCAGACATTTTCACACAACCAAAAGTATATGATGCAAAAACAAAATTACTAATGTGTCAAAGCGGTTTGTGTACCATATGTCTAAGCTTGGTTCATGACGTTTTAGTTATGTCACAATCGACCAACACTCACTACTGGAGCCATTTCTTGAAAAACAGCGGGAACTTAGTTGCGCACCTAATATATATATATAGGTAAAATAAAAATTAATTTATTTCAAAATCCCGAAATAGATGGAAAATAAAGAGCATAATACAGAAGTGGATGACCATCCATCCGAATTAGAGTTGGACGAAGAGAACTACGAAGAATATACACTGGCTATAAATACCAGTGAGAGTGAAGAGGAATTAATTAGAGAAAATAAAAACAATAAGGAGCCAAAAATTAAAGAAGACAAGAAAAATGAAGATGAGAAATTATTTAGAGGTTATTAAATTTTTTATTCATGCATGCTTAATTTTCTTACCCGCTAAAGGAATAGAAATATTTTTTTGAGAATAGAAGAACTGTAAAATTAATAAGAAATTAGAAGATAGAGTAAATCTAGAGTAGTAGAGTTCAAGAAAAAAGGCCTAACAAAATAGAGCGAGAGGAATTCCAGGTTAATAAAATAAATTTTATTTTTACAAAAAAGTCGACAAATAAATCGACAAGTCCAATAAGAATTTTAGAGGAGAGAGTATCACCGGCGATGAACCGGAATGAATTTCTCAATATAATGAGAAATCAAAGATTGATGAAACATCAATTCGAGCTCTTCGTTGAAAGAAACGAAGCAGCAGTAAGTCAATTGAGTAGTGTGATGAACTCAATTAAAGAAGTTATGGAGCTCGCCAAGGAAATGGCTCAAACTTTGGCGAAGGTATCCAGGGACAATGTAGAAGTGGAGAAAACCAGATTGAGAACATTAGAGGTTAGAAATCAAACACTGGTTAATTCTGATTCTAAGGCTGATGGAGACTTGACTAAAATTAAAAAATCTAAAACGAGTAAAATAGATAACAGACCTAAAGACAATAATAACTTAAATAAAGAAGTAGAGACACTTAAGAAAGTTGTTTCACAGGAATTAATAAATTTAAAAAATAACATTAAAAGAGATTATATGTTGAAGAGAAATTCAAATTTTGAAATATGGTTAGATTATTTGAAGTCAGAATTAGAGAGCAATGAATTATTAGATGTAATTAAACCAAATAATGAGAATAATCAAAATTGTTCAGATGCAGCAATTGTTAAAAAAAAAATTTTGGTTAGAGACATAATTATTAACCATTTAGATGAAAAATATCACAAAGTAATATGAAATGTTAGAGAACCGGTAGAAATTTTAAAGAAATTAAGAAATTCAAGAAAGACTGAAGCGAATGTAACGCATACTTCATATGCGAATGTAACGGTTATATGCAATTAGAATGAATAAAAATGAGACAGTTAATAATTTTTGTGATAGGTTTGATACAATTGTTAGAGAATATGAGACATGTGTGCAAATATGCACATCTTCTCCCGAATTGTTGGTCTGGGCAATTATCGGAAAATAATTGCCGAGACTAATAATTCATAAGTAAGGGAAAGATAAAATTTCAATAATCATTGAAAAATTCTTTCAATGATTATTGACACCAAAAGAACTCAACTCGAGTTGCGCCACTTGAGAGTTTTGTTTGTCCGAGAACTGCGTTGACAAATTCCAATGTACACGCGCAGCCGTTGAGAAGTAATCGAAAAACATTTCGCTCAGGTTACCGCCGAAGCATGGGAAATGCAACGGAAGCATTTTGCATCGCTGTTATGCGGCGACAAAGTAAGTCGTTTGCGCCGGCACGTGTGGAGAGCTTTAGCGCAAAAAAGCTCCCCTGGGGTCTAGCTGGCGGCAGCTAGCACCCCTGATAAGCGAGTCGTTAATTAGCCGGATCGGAGGACAGTTGTCTTATGTAAATAATAGTGTAGTACGAGTTCGTTGAATTTTAAAGTACAAAAGCCGTAAAGAACCATTAAAACTAGTGTGCGAATAAATAGATTCCAAGTTAAGTCCGGCTTAAAGAACTGTTTTATGATTGCTTAATGTATATAGTGTAAGTTCATTGAGTTTTAAAGTACAAAAGCCGTAAAGAACTATTAAAACTAGTGTGCGAATAAATAGATTTCAACTAGAGTCCGGCTTAAAGAATTGTTTTATATTCGAAAGACCCCCCCTGAATAAAGCGAAGTGAGTTGCTTCCGGAGAAACGGAAGTAAGGACTATTTAACGTGGAACCGGGCGTAAAAAGAAAATAAAGGCTTCTCTTGCACCTGGTATCACTGGGTTGACTGCCAGGACACACAACACATGTGAAGATATGATAGAATTGACAGCTCAAGAAATCCGGTCGGCCTTTTATCAAGCAGTATCCTCAAATATCCCTCAGTTACGAAACGCAGATATACTTAGAAGACAAACTATTGGTCAAGAAATGACATTAGAGGAAATAAAATATTTTATTTCACAGTTAGAGGCAGAGAAGAAAATAGATAATAAAGAGGAAAAGCCAAAGGTCCAGAGAGCTAACAGCTACGAAAATAAAGAGGATAGATGCTATAAATGCAATCGAGAGGGACATTGGTTACAGGATTGCCCATTTAAGTCACAGAACAAATGGTTTTGTTATCTGTGTTAGGGTATTGAAAACCACAAGGCCACCGAATGCCCAAGCTTGGCTTTTGCAAGCACCAGTAAGAGGTATATAGAGCAAAATTTTAGAAAGAAAAATTTTAAGAGGAAAGAGAATAATAATGAGAAAAGTAAATTTCACTACAAAGTGAATTACAAAAATAAGAGGATCAAGAATTGCAAAAATTATAAAATGCCATATAACACAAATAACAATTTTAGATATAGAGATGATAAGAGGAAAATGGAAAAAGGAAACATTCCAAGAGTCCAAAGAGCCAATAAAGAGGATAGAGAAGAGAGAGAGCAATATGAATCAGGTAAGAGTTATTCAGAGAAATATGTAAGTTTCATTGCTGATTCGGACGCGACTGATCATATTATTAATGACAGTTTGATTTTGAGCAATTTTGAAAAATGTGAAAACAAAGTAATAAAGAGCGCAAACAAAAATGAAATTGCGGATATAGAGATAGATGGTAAAGGGGATTTACTCTTATACACAGTATAATATATTAACATATGAAGTTCATTACTGTAAAGCGTTCATGTGTAAAGATGATGAGATTCCTGAACAATCGCAGACAGATAATCGAGAAAAAATGTTGTTAGATTGGGAGGGAGAGATGAAAAATAAAGAGATTACAGAATCTGCGATTGGGAGGGAGGAAGAAAAGAATCTCATGACTCCGTTGGATGAAAAAGATCATGATTCAACAAATAAAGATGTAGGAGAAAAACAACATGAACAGAAAACTGAAAATTGGGATTGCAGCCTGATCCATTCACCGTTCAAGAATGGCAAGAGCATTTTCAATAAAAACCAAGGACAAGTCAGGAGAATCGTTAGAGAAGTTTCTAGTGTCTACTCGAAACTTATTAGGACGAAATGAGAAAGTATGCTATATTAGAGCAGATCAAGGAACAGAGTTCACTGGAGAGACATTTTTAGAGGTACTAAAGAAAGAAAATATAGAGACAGACTACACTTCACCTTATACGCCAGAACACAATGGCGTAGCTCAAATATTTAACGCAACTATTCAGAGAAAGGTGAGAGCATATATGTATGTTTGATTTCGGATTACCTAAGAGTATGTGGGAATTAGCTGTTGATGCAGCTGTGCATGCATACAACAGGACACCACACAAATCAATTAATTATTAGACACCTCTGACAAAGTTTGCATCCAATGCAAGTTGTCATTTTGATCAAATAAAGAGATTTGGATGTATAGGATACATCAAAATACCTAAACCAAGCCTGAAGTTTGGAGAACGAGCATAAAAAGCAGTACTAGTAGGTTATACGTCTACTGGATACTTGTTATGGCACCCAAGCTCAGGAAAGTTTTTTTGAATCAAAACATGTTAGATTCAATAAAAAAATGTATATAAAGATGTTTATAAGAAAAATCAATTAGAAGAAATTAGAAATATAGAAAACACTAAAGAAGAGAAAATTGATTGGAACTGGATGAAAGAATTTAAAGAAGAGGAACAAGAGAAAACCGATCTAGAGAACATTTGACAAAGGAAAAGAGGAAGACCACGCGAGAAAACTAAAGAGGCAGTAACACCAAGAGAAAATAAAACAGAGAATGTAGTAAGAAAACATAATACTAGAAACCAAGGCAAAAGAAAACTAGAAGTTGATGAATCTAATAGAATACGGTATATCAAGAAGCCGATAGAGGACATAAGTTTTATCAGAAACATAAAAACTTTAGAGAAAACATCAAAAGCTGATTTTGAAAATAGAATAATTGAATAAGAATTGAGACAATGTTTGATAGTCTCAATAAATAGTGAACCTATAATTTTTAAAGAAGCTATGAGATCTAAAGAGTGTATACAATGGAAGAGAGCAGTCAAAGAAGAAATTGATTCCATGATTAAAAATAATGTATGGAACTTAATAGATAAGAAGAAAATAAAATTAGACGGTAACAGAGCAAATATCATAGATTCAAGATGAGTATTCAAGAGGAAAATAGAAGCGGATGGAACTACAAGATATAAGGCACGACTAGTGATTAGAGGTTTTAAAGACAAAAATAATTACAATCTAAAAGAGACATATGCACCTGTCTCTAGACTTCCAGTTATTAGAACTGTACTTGCAATAATTAACAAATACGACTTGCATGCATGCCAATTAGATGTCAAGACTGCGTTCTTGAATGGAATACTATATGAAGAGATCTACATGGAAATTCCAGATGGTTTAGAGATAGATGAACAAACTAGAGAACTCAAAGCATGCAAATTAGAGAGAGCGTTGTATGGTCTAAAAATTAGCTCAAAGAAATGGAATAAGAGGTTTACAGAAGAAACTAGGAAACTAGGGTTAGAGAATGATTTACATGAACCATGCTTATATATTTGGAGAAAAAATGGTAAAATGGCTATATTAATAATATATGTAGATGATATTTTGTTAGCCAGTAATGATGCAATAAAGCTAAATGAAATTAAGAGTCACCTCAGTGATGCATTCGAAATGAAAGATCTTGGAGAACCTAAGTGTTTTTTAGGTATGAATATTAGAAGAAATAGAGAAGAAAAATATATTGTTATAAACCAATCAATATATACTGAAAGTATTTTGGAAAGATTCAATATGAAGGAATGCAAGCAACAAAGTACTCCCATGGTGACTAGACAAGTAGAAAATAGAAATAAGAGAAAGAGACTAGAAGAACTAGAAACTAATGATGAATCAGAGAATATGCAAATTAAGAAGATTCCATAAAGAGAGGCGATAGGTAGCCTGATGTATTTAGCAAATGCCACAAGACCAGATATTGCATTTGCAGTTAATTATCTTGCCAGACGACAATTAGAACCCACCGAAGATGATTGGAAAGAAGTTAAGAGAATATTTAGATATTTAAGAGGAACAGTCGATTCTGGGTTAAAATATATAACGGAAACAAATAGTCTAAAAGCATATTGCAGATGCAAGTTTTAGAGATCATGGAGACTCTACTTCAACCGGAGGATATATGATAAAATTGTTCGGAGATGCGATTGCTTGGAGAAGTCATAAGCAATGTTATGTTACTTTATCCACTTGTCAAGCAGAATACCTGGCTATGAGTGATGCTTGTCAAGAAATAATTTCTTTAGATAAAGCTGTAAGGTTTATGATAGGAAAGACTTTGTTTCCTGTTACCATCTGGTGTGACAATAAATCAGCAAGAGATTGTACACAAAAAGATGGAAGTCACAAACTTAAAATGTTTGATGACAATTTAGAAGAAATAAATAAGAGTTTATTAGAAAGGGAAAAGAGTGGAACTAGAAGACATATGGCTGAAACACATGGAGATTTCATTAAGCAATGTGTAGAGGAAAATAGAGTTAGAGGTGAGTGGGTTGCAACCAAAGAGAACATTGCAGACATAATGACAAAACCACTACCATTAGAAGTGCATAAATATCTTAGAGATAAGATATTAAATTAAGAGACAATTAATGATTTTAATTTGATTTTAGATTAATCATCAGTTCAAGCTCACAAAGGGAGGGAGTGTTAGAATAAAGAGCTTTGCCAGTTTTGAACAAATATGTTGTGACGGTCGCCTGCGAACAAGCAAACACCGCCAACCGACAAACATCAATTTCCTTACGCCGTCCCTGACCTGAGGACAGCAGCTCCAGATCTTTACAGCGATCCGGAGAGCCCTAGCAGTGAAACTCAGAACTAGCGGCCCCGGCACGGCAAGGCGAAAGTCAAGAAGGCAAAGATCGGCCATTTTGTGTGAAACCACGGAGCCCACAAGTCACTGTGTGAAAGTGGTGCCCGTAATTGAGAAAAATAAGAGCGGCAGATTATAGCGCACATCTTAGCCTGAGTGGATTGCGGTGAGCCAGCAGCAAACAGTTAGCAGCAAGCGACGGTGGGCGGCCCCGTAAAGAACAAGGAAAGAGGGAGGCGTCCGCTATCTATAAATTTTCACATTAATTTGTGGAGGCGGCATCAGTTTAACGGCTTCGTGGGAGTACGAGGTCCAGCTATACCTTCAGAACCGGCCCCACCCCGCATCGGTAGTCACATTGGCCCGATCGAGTCGCCTCCCTCCCGGAACGCAGACGAGGCTCCCCATCCAGCCCGGATTGTATTGCCCCCCCCCCCCAAGAGCGGGTGTGGAAAGTTGGGCACTCCACTCGACAAGGCGGTCGCTTCTCCTCCCCACGTGGGATTCCTAAGCTGTGCAGACGGTGGTCCTTTAACAAGAGGGCCATTCCGCCAGATTTCACCAGTCCGCATTGAGCAGGCGGCCGATACTTCAACGGGTCCTCACGCAGGCCCCTTGGCAAGGATTATCTGTTCCGCCCCCGTACGGCATCATCACCCCCCCGGACCGCGGAATTCGTGCATCTAGGCTAAGTTGAGAGTAGCATTTTTTTTTGTTTGTGGTAAAATTAATTTACAGAGCAGTCACGGAGTAGAAAAAAAAAAAAAAACTTATCGTGTGGAGAAGGGAGAAAGGAGGCGGCCCCGTAGGAACCTCTGTCGGGGGATACCATAAGAAGAATTTTTTTTTTCCCCTTCTTGTTACTGACGTGACCTTAACTGTCCTTTCTCTCCTGTCGCGGAGCAACGTTATATACCTTATTGCAGAGATACTCTACGGTACGGGAACTGCAGAGTCGACTCCAGCAGGGATTCCCAGGTGAGTACTTATCTTTTTCCTTTTTTTTTCATATATATATGTATGCTCCATCCTGCGTTTCTTCTCACCGGAAGGCAAGAAGGGAGAATACTTCGACATCTCTGAATCGGAAAAAGCAAAACAAAAACAAACAAAAAAAAAAATTTATACTTGTTGGAAAATACTAGCTGGAAGGGAGAAGAAAATTTTTTTTATTAACAAACTTCGACTCGTGACGTTAGCAACGGTCGAGAACCCCTTCGCGTTGTGTTACCTGTTCGCTGGTATGATTTTTTTATCTCGATGTCGAACGAGCAAATAGATGCTGTCTAGTATACGACTCGATAACCGCGTTGCCGTGTTCCTCTCCCCCTTTTTGACCACCGAGCAGACTCTATTCTCTTGCTAAAGCAGTAATATTGATTTGCATATTCTTTTGAATTATCCGTATATGTCAAGGAGATAGTCGTGGTTACCTCACTTATATATTTTTATTATATATTTTTTTTTGAATTTGGTTGATCTTAGTCGATGCTAAATAGTTCGAATTACATAACGTAGATTTAGTGGAATATTCCAGTACGGAGTGTCGGATCTCAGTTTGTATTACGGAGATAGCAATATTTACATTCCGTGTAAAAATTTTTGTTGAATTCACTTTAAGATCTAGGCTATGTACAATATTTATATTATAGTTATTTGGCAATTATCTAAATGTCGCGCAAGGTCTCAGGAGATATTATATTGAAGTGATTAAAGTAAATAACATGCACTAATCGCCTTTTTGCTTTTCGCACCCCGGGCGTGAATCCGCCACGTCTCTGTAGCTAGATTTTTATTGGATGGGATATCTCGGCCTGTGGGGGGGCCCGAGAGATCAACGAGGTGGGTTAGATGGGTGGTGGCTCTCTGGGAGGCAGGGCCAACTACCCCCCCCCCCATACCGGACTAGGCGGAGTCCGTGTTTTCTGTGATACCCGTATTGAATTCCTACCTTTTTCATGTACTGCATTGTGGGGCAAGAAAAAAAAAATATTTGAGGAGGGACGTCGCAACCCTCCTTTTTCGGAGCGCAAAAAAAAAATTCCCGCCAAGTGTTCCAGCACGAGGCAGTGCCCACGAACCCCACCCCATCCGGCGAGCTAGTCCGTGCCGTCGGCAAGGCGCTCCCGGGTCCTGCTTCAGAACACTTCCCTCTTCCGGACTTTACGTCACTACCCTTCAGCTCTGCGGAGACACATATCTATCGACCTCTTCCTCGCTGCCTCGGTCCTTAGGACCGACCATAGGACATTGTGTCGCCGTGGGGTTGTAATCCTAACAATGTACCCGATATTAGATGTTGAGAAGTTGTGCGTGGACAGATGATTTAGAAGAAGAAGAGAAGACTGACTGAGAAGAAAAGGATGGAGAACTTCACTTGAGTTTTAATGGCTGCATGAAGTGGTTTAAGAGTTCAAGGAGTTCCAATTATATAGATGAAAATCACCAGTTTTGTTTTTGATAAATAAAGACAACAATATAGAATAATAAGTGTATTATTCAATACAGAGTGTATCTTGCCCGAAAAGTGCAAATAAGGTGGAGTAAAATATACTAAAATCCAATATTTTATAAAACGCAAATCATTATCAAACAAGGAAAGGAAAATAAAGTCATAAAAGAAAAACATTTTGGAAGGATAAGGAAAACCTTCGTTTCACAAAATATTGATAATAACTATCTAAATTACATTTTGAAAAATCATTTACCCACTAAAGGGTTCATCGGAATTTATGTTTCGGATGACAGAATATTTTACAGATTTCAAAACAAATATATAAAATGGAAATCCACTCATAATCCGGTTAAATTAGTAAAATGTTCATACATTCTATTCGATTGTGACGATAAAGCAACTTTGCACGAAGAAATATGATATCGAAGAAATATATGCAAATATCCACCTAAAATATTACTACCCAAACCTATAGGAAGAAATAACAAAAATTATTAATAATTGCTCAGGTTGCAACATTGCGAAATACGATAGAAATCTACCCAAAATCCCATTTAAAAAATCTAAAATTTCGGAAAATCCAAACGAAATAGTTCATATGGATATATGGTTCAAAGACAAACAAGAAATGTACGTAACATTCATAGACAAATTCACAAAATTTGCTCAAGTTATTCCAATTAAAACAAGAAATTGGATAGACATTCGCACAGTTTTGAGCCAATACTTCAATTCGAATGGAAGATCCTAACCAAATATAGTGTTACGTCCCATGGAGACAGCACTTCTCCATTTTCCTAAACAGAATCATCTTATTACGTCCCATGCAGACAGCATTCTCATACCTTCCTAGAATCGTCTAGGAATCATCAAATTACAATTATCTTATGCGCCACAAAAATGCACCGTTGCATTCCCACGGGAAGCAACGTTCTCAAGTAAGTCACGCGGCTGTAGCATGTGTCGTGAAGAAGCGCACTATTGTTTTAGCTTCTAGGCAGTCTGTAGCAAGAAGCCGATGTTACAATTCAAATTGTAACAATATTAAATTGTTACAATTCAATTCAATTGTAACATTATCGCTAGTTAACCTCCCGCAACTCGTTCCAGCAGGGATATAACAAAATGCACGTCAGCATTTTGCACCCACGGCAGCCGGACATCATACACCACCGGTATGCAGCGCCCCAGACGCCAGGTCAGCGGTTCCGCCGGCGATAAGCCGAGCGCAAGGCAAAGCTGCTACAAAGTAGCAACTTGAACCGTGGGAAGAATGCGCTGGGAAGAATGCAATGCAGAAGTGCATTGTGAGTGCAAGCCAATTTGGCACAGAGAAAATTGGCAGTTGCACCGAGACCCGCAACCGACACGGTTGTCCCCTTTTACAAACCTTTAAGTTCCCAGTTTTAAAACCTTTTGTCTTCCACATTAAAACCTTTCCCAATTTAAGCATTCCCTTCGAAGTTTTCGTCCGACTTTACTGTGTCCAGCATAGAAGTTTTTTCATCCGATTTTACTGTGATCAACATCGAAGTTTTCATCCAACTTTACCGTGTTCAGCATAGAAGTTTTTTCATTCGATTTTACTGTGATCAACATCGAAGTTTTCATCCGACTTTACTTTGTCCAGCATAGAAGTTTTTTCATCCGATTTTACTGTGATCAACATCGAAGTTTTCATCCGACTTTACCGTGTTCAGCATAGAAGTTTTTTCATCCGATTTTACTGTGATCAACATCGAAGTTTTCATCCAACTTTACCGTGTTCAGCATAGAAGTTTTTTCATTCGATTTTACTGTGATCAACATCGAAGTTTTCATCCGACTTTACTTTGTCCAGCATAGAAGTTTTTTCATCCGATTTTACTGTGATCAACATCGAAGTTTTCATCCGACTTTACCGTGTTCAGCATAGAAGTTTTTTCATTCGATTTTACTGTGATCAACATCGAAGTTTTCATCCGACTTTACTGTGTCCAGCATAGAAGTTTTTTCATCCGATTTTACTGTGATCAACATCGAAGTTTTCATCCGACTTTACCGTGTCCAGCATAGAAGTTTTTTCATCCGGAATTTGCCGTGATCAACACAGTAGAGTTTCGTCGTGATCGACATCAACTCTCCCGTGGAGCCACCCTATACATGCATCGATGAAGGACGCCGGAAGCAGCCCCCCTCAATTTTTCCCAGCTCCTCCATCAGTCAATCCTTCCGCCCTGTGGCCCAGGGTACATTAAGTAGAAACTTTTTGACTTTTTATTCAACCCAAACCTTTCTCCCGAATATCCCTCCAATTAATTGTTTAGTACACCCTCAAATACCCAGAGTGTACATAACACCGAGGTGGAGAAACTAAAGCAGGAAATAAAGCAGTTCTTTAATCATAAATCGTTGTGTTTTAATTAATTTTATAAAGCGCGTTCTGACCCGCAAATAACTATGGACATTTCTTCCATAACCCGCCCTCTCCAATTAAGATTTCCTGATAACGCATTCTAACAAAATATATTTTCTGTTGAAAGTACTGGATAAGTCGTTTTAAAGTTCGACATAAGATTGTGGCGGGAAAAATCGTCGGTGAATCTTCGTCTGTTGATCAAAATTCAACAACAAACTGGTTGACGTCTGTGTGGCCGAATCTACGAAGACAATTTTTTTATGATGAGATATTTAATGCAGATTAAACTGGACTGTTTTACAAATTAATGCCGGACAGAACGTTAAAATTTGAAGGTGAGAATTGTAGTGGAGGCAAGTTGTCGAAAGATAGAATAACTGTCATGGTAACAGCAAATATGAGCGGCACAGAGAAAAAGAAATTGGAATGTGGGAAGATTATGTTAACATCGATAGCGTTCTCCTCACATCCGAAGAACCCGCAGATGAAAATATCGTACAGAACATTAAAGCTAATGGGCAACCCGAAAGTGATGGGGAAGAGGAAGTCGAGGAAGAACCATTACCTACCGCAGAAAAGGCATTAAAGGCTGCAGACTTATTATCACGATTTGATCATAGTAATATTGAAAATGACAATTTGGCCATGGTGATGTCTTCTGTACACAATAGTATTAGGACTGTTATTACAATTTGTATGACGTCCGCTTAGTATGACGTTTCAGATCATTAAAACCTTATCTTATGTATCCATCTACTTAAGGATACCGTAATAAATCAACACCACCTGCGCGTCTTGCTTGATCACGCTTTACGAAAAAGCAGTATAAAAGGAGCCAGGATCAGTCTCAATCTGAGTCTCTGTTCAGAAGTTCTAGGTATAGTGCTCGGTTGTCTTCACATCCTTGTAACAATATACATATATATTAAAGTAAAATCTGACCCTTGCATACCAAAAGAAGTCGTTTTATTGCAAAATTGTAATTGGTGCAGTCGGTAGGATCTGCGCAACACCGCAAGTTCGCGAAATAAAGTGTGACAAAAGTGCTTCTAGTTCACAGGAAGGCGCAGTTTAAGCGTGCAGTGAAAGCAGTAACAAAGTGCTTGAAGAAAGATATACATACAAAAGTGCTTAAAACTGTTTTAAGGAAATAAAAACTCTTTTTGATTCGTTAAGTGCGTGCTCAAAAGTACTTAATTATTTAAAAAAAAAGAGTTATATTAAATAGTGACAGTCATAGCAAAAGTCGCACAAAAGAACGGTGGTGAATAGTGCCCAGATCCATAAAAGGAAGTCGAAACTACGTTCCGATAAAAAATGGCTTTACAGAACAACATTTTGAAAGCCTCAATACTTGGAGAACAAGAACAGTCCCAGCCCCAGCAAAACCTTCGCACCATAAGCATAGACCCGATGAAATATGCACATAAGCTACCAACCTTCGATGGAACATCCACGAACCTAAAATCTTTCACCGACGCAGTAGACACCCTCATTCCTGTACTTAGGCAGTATGACAACCCATCACAACGCCTGATCGCCAACATAATCAAAACTAAGATAATCGGTAAGGCACAAATAATACTTAATATCGAGAGTAACGCCTACGTGTGGACTGACATAAGAGAAGTCCTGATATCAAATTTTAGTGATAAGAAAAGCTCATATCAATTGTTAGATGAGTTAAAAAGTGTAACATTTCGTAACACCGTATTGGAATTTTTTAATGAAATTCTGGAAAAGTTACAAAATTTAAACACAAAATGTGAATTAGAACAGCAAAATGTAGACCAAGAATAAACAAAAAGAATAGCTTTAGACGTACTTAAACACAAAATGATCGAACCAGTAAGACGCGTACTATTTAGTAGAAACCCCCAGTCATTAGAAGAAGCACTTAAAATTCTAACTGAAGGCAACTAATTGGATTATAGGAATAGAAATTTCAATAATAAGAATGACAATAGAAAACCCCAAAAATCACATCCCCAACACACCATGGAAGAACCAAAGTAGTAACCGGAATAATTTCCAAAACAATTCCCAAAATTACAATAATAATTACCACCGAACATGGAATAACCAAAGTAATAATCAGAATAATTTCGTAAAGAGATCCCAAGGTAATCAAAACTCGGTCCAATCAAGAATTCGTAGGTTTGGTCAACTCGAACCTATGGATGTCGACAATAATAATGAACAATTTGTCCAAACAAATGTAAATTTTCGAACCACAGCCTCGGAAAACAACCCACATTGCCTTATATCCGAATAGACTCTTACGGTACCATTTTAAGATTTTTAATAGATACCGGCGCTAGTATGAGTATAATAAAACCTGATATTTGCCAAGCTCATTTAAGAGTTAAGACAAAACCAACCAAAATCAACACAATAAATTCTCAATTAGAAATAAAACATGTAGTAAGCATAAAACCGTTTAAGGAATTCGGTTGCAACAATGAAATCCATCGGTTTGAATTTATTGAAAAAAATTTCTCCGTCTTTTTCCACGGGTTGATTGGCAACGATATATTTTCGATGTATAATGTAAAAATCGATTATGTACGTAAAGAATTGTCCATCATTGACAAAATATTGCCAATATTCTTCAACGAAAATGAAGAAAAAGGCTATTATTCGTACCCGCATATGCATAACGAATTAGTCTGCTTTAATCATGAAAGAATTCCCTCTAAAAGTATATTAGAAGAAATTCGCACCGATCATTTGAATCCCGAGGATTATAAAACAATTTAAAAACATATTTTACCAAGAAGGTACCGATCTGAGATTCATTCATGAGATAAAACACCAGATCAAAACAAAACACAACGAACCTATTTATACAAAAACATATCGATATCCCGAAGTACACAGAAAAGAAGTCGAAAAACAAATTAGGGAAATGCTGAACCAAGGCATTATTAGACCTAGTGATTCACCATATTCGTCACCTATATGGGTCGTCCCCAAAAAAATGGACGCCTCTGGAACGAAAAAATGGAGAATTGTTGTGGATTATAGGAAACTAAACGAAATAACTATTAATGATAAATTTCCGATCCCCAATATATATGACATCCTCGATAAACTGGGAAGAGCGATGTACTTCACAACATTAGATCTAGCAAAAGGATTTCATCAAATTGAAATCCACCCAAATGATATTGCTAAAACCGCAGATGATTGAAACCCTTATTGACGAATTCACAGATACAATAAATTCTGGTATTGAAAAATCTGTCCCCAAAATAACATCGCAAAATCTACGTCAACCAAAAAAATTACCTGATGAAATCAAATTCCTTTTAAATATGCGTAACTTTTTCCGTCGGAAGTGGATAAGGACAAGAGACATTTTTTTTAAACATCAAATGAAACAAATGAACAATAAAATAACAAATGCAATACTAGCCCTACGGAACTCAAACTGGAATACACTCCTCTCAAGTTTCAGTAAGTACTCAAAACCTTTCTGGAATGTCGTAAAGGTAATTAAAAATAAAAACAGAAATATTCCGACCTTAAAATTTGGGAATGCGTCTTTCACTACAAGGAAGGAAAAAGCTAATCTTCTTGCAGAAGTTTTTGTACAAAATCACGGGATTACTATAAATAATAAGAGCGATAACGCTACTGAAAAGCAAGTATCAGAAACAATATCTCAAATTTCGCTGATACCTTCTTCTCATCAGTTTGACCTCACAAAGCCAAGGGACATTGTGAATGAAATTAAACTTTTGAAAAATAACAAAGCTCCTGGTAATGATGCTATCCCAAATATTTTGCTTAAGTGGCTTCCGAGGAAAAGTATAGTGTTCCTGACATTTATAATTAATTCATGTTTAAGATTACACGTTTTCCCCGACGCCTGGAAAACTGCAAAAATTGTTCCTATCCACAAATATGGTAAACCAGCCGACTGTCCGACGAGCTATAGGCCCATAAGTCTGCTTAACTCAATTAGCAAAATTTATGAGAAAATCATAAAACACAGGCTTATGAAGCATATTGATGAAAATAATATTTTTCCTAATGAGCAATTCGGTTTCCGCCCAGGCCATTCGACTATTCATCAGGCCTATAGAATCAAAAAATTTGTCAAGGACAGTATGCAAAGCAAAAATTCTATCGGCTTCTTTACTCTAGACATAGAAAAGGCGTTCGGTACAGTGTGGCATAATGGGTTAATTTATAAACTCCGTAAATTCAATTTCCCAATTTACCTCATTAAAATTGTGAAAAGTTTTTTAACCGGCAGATGTTTTAGAGTATCCGTGGGTAGTGAAATGTCTTCCCTCCGTAACATTCCGGCTGGAGTTCCGCAAGGATCTGTTTTGGGTCCTCTACTTTATAATATTTACACATCGGATTTTCCACATCTCCCAAATTGCCACTTTTCTATGTATGCGGACGACACAGGAATTTTCTCCTCTGACCAATATGCATCAAAAATTGTTACCGATCTCCAAAATGCATCTAATATAGCGTCTAAATACTTTGAGAGGTGGAAAATAAAAATAAATTCCAGTAAAACACAAGCCATTTTCTTTACCCGCAGAAGAAAACAGATATTTTTACCTCAGCAAAGCCTTATAATTAACTCGTCGCGCATTGAATGGTGCAATGAAATAAAATACCTCGGAATTACTTTCGATAAAAAACTATTATTCGATAAGCATATTCAAGCTACACTTCACAAAGTTGCAAATTTGATTAAATCCTTGTATCCCTTTATTAATCGGAATTCGGACCTAAGTGTGGAAAATAAATTAATTATATATAAAGTTATTTTTAGAGCCGTTTTACTTTATGGCGCCCCTGTTTGGGCTGATTGCGCTAAAACCCACACTAATAAGCTTCATAGGATGCAAAATAAAATATTAAAGATGATATTTAATCTGCCATGGTTTTTCTCTACACGTAAGTTACATGATAAAGCTAACATCGATCTTGTTTCAAATGAAGTTTCTAACTTGCTAAAACAGTTTGTACGAAGCACTATGTATCATAAAAATCAATACATCTCAAAATTGTTTTCATAAAACAGTACATAGCGTTAATTTAGTGCAATAATTAGGTTTAGTTAAAATAGGTATAAGACTTGGTAAGGGTTTTTGCAATCATTAAATTTTCCCTTCACTTATTATTATAATATTCTATAAATTAACTCTTTATTAGTCATGTCATTAGATCTCAGATTGTAAAGTACAAAGATTCTAATCACTGTAAAGTCATATGAATTCTCGTTACTCATTGTAGATTATGTTAATAAATAAATATCTTATCTTTCTTTCTTTCTGTTTCCAAAATGCCTTTATTTTGGTTTGGGTTAAGGTGCTTGGTACCTTTACTCTAATGGCGTGATCGTGGTGCAATGTACCACTTCACAACAATTCCCAAAATGAGGTGAGGTTGAGACGTAACGACGTATACTAGCTGCTGGCGAAAGTTTAGCTCTTCACTGAGCTAAGAGTCTGAAAAGGTAATTAGTTAATTCAAACACACGGTGACAATACTAACGACAACTGACGATTTTATTTCCAAGCGGCTTTTTAAATATACATCACAATGATGACTTAGTTAAATTATAATGCTTGTTAATTGATTGCATTCGTGCGCAACGAATTATTGATTGCATCGGCGGCAAGTGCTAGCTATGCCGAAATTGCATGAGCCGTTGACCTGCAACTGGGCGAGCGTTTGACTCATGCGGCTCATATCATATTACGAGTTCAAGAATTTGTTGCGTATGAATGCTGACAATGATTTACAAATTGAGAAATTTATTGTTCCACATTCTGACTGATCTTAACTTCTAAGCTTAAATTATTTTAGAATAAACATTCTCCCCCGCGTTGAATGGCAATTCAACAAATCCTAGACGTCGAATCGGATGTTAAAGGCTGGTTCTACATTGGGTGCTGAATTGTTCTGTTGCCGTGGTGCTGGGGCTGGTTTCCATACCCTTTGTACTGGGCAAATCTTGGTTTGATATTTCCATAGCAGAGTGACTCCTATTACAACTATTAGTACGAGGCTTACGTATCCTATTGAAAATTGGTGTATCTCATGTGCAGGTAATTGCACTGACGTACTCGTGTGCATCCTTAGCTGTTGGACCTCCTGCTTTAGAGTTTCTATTTCCGCTACATACGACTGGTATTCAACGGTGTGATTAAGGGTAAAATCCGACCTATTTGCGATGTTCATGTCTGTGAGGTTGCTTAGTGGGATGTAAGATGCTCTCATAATAGATGGATAGATGTTGTGTCCTTGTATGGTTACCAAGGGTTGTCGAATTATGCAACGATCTCGAATTTTTAGGATTCCTGTTCCCTGTATCACCTGCTGAGAAATCTTGTCACCGCATACTACATTTATCGTCGTCTCATTGCTTAGTACGTATATCCACTCATTTGCAGTATATAGTTGAATCCAATGAGGTCCATCTTCAACTCTGATAATCTGGCAAGTGGATGAGGGAGGTGCATGATTCATATAATTGATCTCGCATTCGCTGACTGAAGATCCCTTTCTATAGATAGGATGGTTTTGGTTGCAAAGGTGTTTGCCTTCTTCGATTATGATGCATGCTTGAAGTTCTTGCTCTGTTACCGGATAGTATTGGTCTCGATGTAAGTTGATCATCAGGAAGGGAGATGACGGTTTAATTGCCACATAGCTATCATTGAGCCTCACTGGCACAGGAGTGACTTTGAATAGCTCGAATTCTTCTGTTGATAGTAAAGGTATTATCAATTTGAAGATTGCGTATCTGTTTGTAATTCTTCCTTGAACTCTCATTAATGAGTAATATTTAATTGGCTCGTTTCGTTGTAGCGGCAACTGCAAAGATGATGGAAGATGAGTCTTAATTTTCACAAGTTCTTCCTTTAGTTGTTGCGGAGCAACAAGTAGTGGGCTAATTCTTCCGTGATGAATGTCAGCAATCACGTCTAAAATTGAGGTCTGAATTCGAAGAAAGTTGGTTGCTGTGAGAATTACTGACAGGGTAGCCGTGATAAATGTTTGGGCCAGTTTTTCTTGGTAGAGTTCTGCCATTATACCATTTATTTGTTTGGTTACTTGGTCAATGTTGGCCTGTAGCTGATGGAACTGGTGACTAATTGCCTCTTCTTCTCTTTGCATGATGTTTAAGGTGGCGTCTAAAACCGATGTTTGGTTTTTCATCAGCTCTAGTGCGTGATTCTCATTTCCCTTGATCTCGGCTATTGTTTGGGTCATTTTTTCAGCATATTCTGAATCTAGAACCCCGAATAATGCGTTTGCGACATTTCCGACGAAGTTTAAGGCTCCTCTCTTCCTCCGCTTTTGATTATTACTTGATGACAGTAATATGTTGTTCGTGGTTAATTCAGATAGCAGATGTGCTAAATGGCTGACAATTCCTCTGCAGGCCTGATTATCTTCGATTTTTCTACACAACATTTTGAGAGACGTAGTATAATTTTGTAGAAATTCGTACTCTTTCCAATAAGGTGCCAAATCATAATAAACTACTAGGTCCCATTCGTTTGAAATGATGTTGGCTGCTCCTAGATTCTCAAAGTAGATTCCTGGTTGATGACTGAATGGTGTTATTTCTATTTCTGCGGCCTTTGCTACTGGCATAACTAAACAGGTAAGTAATAGCGATACCATGGCGGCGCCTAGTGATATTCGTTGTACCTTTCTAGGGCTGTGCTTACGGCTGTTGCCTTCAATGCTTTCTGTGGCATTTCTGTCGGTAGTTATCGAGTTGACAGACTCTTCCGGTGATTCTTCCCTTGGACGCTTATATTCATTGTCTGAACGTTCCGGATTCACAGGAAGTGGTGCTAGTTTATGAATTGGTCGACGACTAATTCCATTTGCTGTTCTTACATCAACCACACGGACCAAATCATCTTCTCCTTTAATGACGTTGATTATTCGACCAAGCATCCATTTCAACGGTGGTAAATTGTCCTCCTTTATTAATACCATAGTGCCTGGCATAACATTTTCCTGTCGTTGCAAGTATGCTAAGTCGTCCTTGAAGTCTTCTTGTTGCATCAGCCTGACGATGACTACTTGAGCTTCCTTAAGTTCATGTGTATTTACAACGAGAGTGTCTGGACTGCGTGAGCTCTGTTTTCTGGACCCTTTAATGAATCGTAGTGCATAGGCTATAATGCGCTGCACTTTGCGGAATGAATTTTTATGATCTATGCCTTCCAACAACGTTTTTGCTTCTGCATTGACTGAAGCTCCGGCTACGGCTTTTCGCCTTCTTTCTGTATCATTCTCAATGCTCTTCTTTGCATATGCTGGTGGCCATAAATCTTCTGAACCATGCAAAAAGGTGGGTCCATAAAGCCACAGATTGCATTTGCCTAGCTTTTCGGGCATTAATCCTCTTGACAATACGTCTGCTGGGTTCTCCTTGGATCGCACATGTCTCCATTGTTCAGGGATAGACAGTTGTTGAATTGAAGAAATACGATTTGCCACGAACGTTTGATATGACGACGATGATGCATTTATCCATGACAGAACTATTTCAGAATCTGTCCACAGATATGTTGGAGAATTCTTGATGTTAAGATCCTTCTTGAGGCGATGTGCAAGCTCTGCTGCTAGTTTCGCCGCGCATAATTCTAATCGAGGCAGAGTGGTTTGCTTAAAAGGTGCTACTCTGGATTTCGCACAGAGTAAGCGTACTGCTATAATATGATCATTGTCTATTGATCTTACATAAGCTGCAGCTCCGTATGCCCTTTCTGAGGCATCTGCGAAAACATGGATTTGAGTAAGCCTTGGGATCTTGTGAGCGAACACATGTCTTGGTATTTTAACATTATTTAGTTCCTTTAGACCTTCACGGAAATTCAACCAGAAGGACTGCAGTTCCTGAGGCAGAGCAGCATCCCAGTCACATTTTAACAGCCACAATTTCTGCAGGAAGATTTTTGCTGTAACCACAACCGGTCCTATGATGCCAAGCGGATCAAAGAGTTGCGCTATTTCCGAGTAAGCTGTGCGCTTTGTGACTCGATGATTGAAAATTCCTGCTGCCTTTATGCATAGATCGTCATTCTTAGGCCGCCATATTAATCCCATTGTTTTAATGTGCTCGTCTGATTTGCTACCGACATCCAGTTGTAGCTCTTGGTCCTCCCTTGGAATGTTTTTCAACAAGCTGGGGTGGTTAGCGCACCACTTCCTTAGCTTAAATCCGGCAGACTGTAGCAGAGATTGCAGCTGAGCTTGTTGTTCTATTGCTACAGTGAGCTTGTCTGCCCCAGTGAGGACATCGTCTACATAAAAGTCTTGTTTAAGTACTTCTGTCCCCAGAGGGTATTGATCAGCCTGCTGTTCGGCTAGCATTTTCAGACATCTGACTGCTAGGTATGGAGCACTTGTAGTTCCATACGTTACCGTGCATAGCTCATAGCAACGTAATCGATCGCTAGGACTGTTTCGCCACCAGATAAGCTGATATTTTCTGTCATCCGGATGCACTTCTATCTGCCGGTACATCTTTTCGATATCCGCAGTAAAGACGAATCTGGGCATGCGGAAACGTAATAGAATTGCAAACACATCATCCTGTATAGTAGGTCCAGTATACAGTAAATCATTTACGGATATATTGCTGGAAGTTTTGGCTGATGCATCAAAGACTACGCGTAATTTTGTAGTTGTACTTTCAGGCTTGATGACGCAATGATGTGGTAGGAAACTATAGGGTGCCTGGACTTTATTAAAATTGATTTCTCTCATGTGTCCCAATTTACTATATTCTTCCATGAAGCTGATATATTGATTTCTTAAATCTTCTCGTATGCTGAGTTTCCTTTCGATAGCCAATAGTCGATGATATGCGATGTTCTTCGAATCTCCTAATTTGTTAGGGTCATCCTTGAATGGAAGTCTTACTACAAAACGCCCAGTATCTGTTCTTCGTGTGGTCTGCACAAAGTGCTGTTCACATCGTCTCTCAGCAGCTGTGAACGCTCTTGATGCTGTTTCTGCGTCATCTAATGCCCAAAATTTTTCAATTTGTAGCTTGAAATCTTCCTCCTCAGAGCATATTCCACAACTTGCTTGTGATTCTTGTGCATGGTGCACTGTTCCTGCTGCTGTCCATCCAAAGACAGTATTTTGTAAAATTGGTAATGAATCTCCCAATTTGATTTGGCCTACAGACAGAGTTGAGTAGTATAAGCCTGCTCCAATCAACAGGTCAATGTTGTCTGGCTGATTGAACCTTGGATCTGCTAATTGTACATTAGCCGGTATTTCCCATGTTGAAGTGTCTATTTCCTGTGAAGGCTGTGGTGAAATGATGCGAGGCAGCACATGAGCCTCCAGTCTAGTGCTGAATCCATTGATTCGTGACTCTAGCAGAATGTTTACTCGCTTCTGAGCCTTTTGTTTACCAGAGCCGATGCCTTCTATGTTTAGGATTTCAGGAGTTCCCGTTAATCCGAGTTTCTTGACGAGCCTTTCGCTTATGAAATTTAACTGTGAGCCACAATCTAGAATAGCTCTGCATTCAATACTAGTCCCATGTTTGTTGGTCACTTTTACGCTGACTGTACTCAATAAGACGTAATTTCTAGTTGCTGAGGCCTTTGTGGTAAGTGAAATACCTTGATCAGTGTCCGTTGTCGATTGCGGAGGTTGTGCTTGTGTTGTTTTTGGGTCTAGGGGTTGTGTTTGGCTGCGAGATGTAGTTTCTATATGCAATAATGTATTATGCCTTTTTCCGCATTTAGAGCAACCTCTGGATGTGCAATTGCTCAGATTGTGTCCCATTTTCAAGCAGTTGAAACAAGCCTTAGTGTTCTTGATTAATGATACTCGTTTACTTGGGGACAGCTGTAGTAGTTTTTTGCAAGCGAACAGTGGATGATTGCCATTGCATGATGGACATCCTGAATTGACTGTACTCGCTAAGGCCCTTTGCGTGGGCAGCCTTTTGTTATCGACCTTGTTCCCGAGTGCTTCTAATGATTGGAAACGATTCTCTAAGAATTCCAGACATTCCTGGAGGGATTGTAGTGATCGAGGTTGACTAAGAGATTGTTCCCATAGGGTGTGTGTAGTCCTATCCAATTTCCTTATCAAAATGTGAAGAATAATTGGATCCCAATTCGTGATATCGATCCCAAGATTGCTTAGCGCCAGTAGACATTCTTGAGTAGTGTCGTGAAGTATCTTTATAGCTGATGCGCTTTCTGTTGTCACTGCTGGCTGTGCTAATAATTTACTTAGTAGTGCAGTGACTAGTAATCGCTTATTTTCATAGCGATCACAGATCAATTTCCATGCCGTAGCGTAATTGGCGTCTGACACGGTTAGATGTCTGATTAATTTTTCGGCTTCGCCTGATAGACTGCCTTTCAGATACCATAATTTCTGACCGGCGGATATTGATTGGTTATGTACTAATTCGGTATACAGGTCGTAAAATTGCCTCCACTTGAGGTAATCGCCATCAAATTTAGGTAACTCGATTTTCGGGAGCTTGATGGCGGACCTAACACCTTCTGTGGGAATGCTAACTGTAGTAGCTGATGATTGACGCTGACACTGACTCAAGCCTTCGTGGAGGAGTAATAATTTGTCCCGTGTTTGATCTTCAAGCTGTGAGTAGTCTTCCATATGTTCGAGAAGATAAGCTTCGCCAGCTTGATCTACTAATTTTCTGTGCAGATCTTGAATTTGTTCCCACTGAGCATTTATCGCTTTTATCATCAATTCATATGAATTGACTGACTGCAATGTTGTACTCAGGGAATGCTTTGTGAGTAGCCTTCGCAAACCTTGCATTACATATGCTTTGTGACGGATATTGCCGTCTTGTTGATGCTCTGATCCTCTTGCACTGGTGGACGCATCGTTATTGCCGGAGTTTCGAGATTCCTGAATCTGATCCTGCTGCGGCTGCTTTTGATTGGGCTGATTGCCCTCTATAACTCCGACATTCTTCATTCGCTGCAGAATGTCTTCTCGGACCTCGTAATACCCGGCTCGGATACCCTCATAGTACCCTTTTACAAAGTAATCGTGGTCCAGTTGTTGTCCATGACTGATCCGGATTTTGTTATCTGTGGCCTCAAAGTCATCCCATAGTTGTTCCAAAGATTTAAGGCGTGCTGCAAGATATTGCTCTGTCTTGCGTGTTACACTATCCTTCTTGTAGTTGATCGCCAATCGCTGGATCTCCTGTCCGGTGATCTCTTGTTGGGCAGCAAGTTCGTTGAGACTCATTTTGGGAGTACGTGAAAAGTAATCACGTCGGGGTCACCAATGTTTCCAAAATGCCTTTATTTTGGTTTGAGTTAAGGTGCTTGGTACCTTTACTCTAATGGCGTGATCGTGGTGCAATGTACCACTTCACAACAATTCCCAAAATGAGGTGAGGTTGAGACGTAACGACGTATACTAGCTGCTGGCGAAAGTTTAGCTCTTCACTGAGCTAAGAGTCTGAAAAGGTAATTAGTTAATTCAAACACACGGTGACAATACTAACGACAACTGACGATTTTATTTCCAAGCGGCTTTTTAAATATACATCACAATGATGACTTAGTTAAATTATAATGCTTGTTAATTGATTGCATTCGTGCGCAACGAATTATTGATTGCATCGGCGGCAAGTGCTAGCTATGCCGAAATTGCATGAGCCGTTGACCTGCAACTGGGCGAGCGTTTGACTCATGCGGCTCATATCATATTACGAGTTCAAGAATTTGTTGCGTATGAATGCTGACAATGATTTACAAATTGAGAAATTTATTGTTCCACATTCTGACTGATCTTAACTTCTAAGCTTAAATTATTTTAGAATAAACACTTTCTATATTGCTAAAACAGCATTCTCTACGAACTTGGGACATTATGAATTTGTGAGGATGCCATTCGGTTTAAAGAATGTCCCTGCAACTTTTCAACGGCTTATGAACAACATTCTGCGAGATTATATTGGCAAAATATGTTTCGTATATCTTGATAATATAATAATATTCAGTACAACTTTAGAAGAACATTTGAGCTCTCTAGAAAAGATATTCAAAGCATTAAGAAATGCTAATCTCGAAGTGCAACTCGACAAAAGCGAATTTATGAAACGCGAAACGGAATTTTTGGGACACATAGTGACAACCGAAGGGATTAAGCCAAACCCAAATAAAATTGAAGCAATAAAGAATTTTCAAATTCCTAAGAGTCAAAAAGAAATAAAATCATTTTTTTTTTACGGAAAAAGCTCCCCTGGGGTCTAGCTGGCGGCAGCTGGAGCCCTTGTGGAGTGAGTCGTTAATTAACCGGGCAAAGAAACAGCCGATCTGTTGGTAAAAAATTAATTAGTCGCGCCGGGAGAGAAGATCTTATTGATATTGTTAACTGTTGGAGTCCATTCAATCAAGTGTTGAAAATTATATTATTAAATATCGGAAAAAAGTTTGTTAACTGTTGGAGTCTGTTCAATCAAGTGTTGAAAATTATATTATTAAATATCGGAAAAAAGTCTGTTAACTGTTGGAGTCTGTTCAATCAAGCGTTGAAAATTATATTATTAAATATCGGAAAAAAGTTTGTTAACTGTTGGAGTCTGTTCAATCAAGTGTTGAAAATTATATTATTAAATATCGGAAAAAAGTTTGTTAACTGTTGGAGTCTGTTCAATCAAGCGTTGAAAATTATATTATTAAATATCGGAAAAAACTTTGTTAACTGTTGGAGTCTGTTCAATCAAGTGTTGAAAATTATATTATTAAATATCGGAAAAAAGTTTGTTAACTGTTGGAGTCTGTTCAATCAAGTGTTGAAAATTATATTATTAAATATCGGAAAAAAGTTTGTTAACTGTTGGAGTCTGTTCAATCAAGTGTTGAAAATTATATTATTAAATATCGGAACAAAGTTTGTTAACTGTTGGAGTCTGTTCAATCAAGTGTTGAAAATTATATTATTAAATATCGGAACAAAGTTTGTTAACTGTTGGAGTCTGTTCAATCAAGTGTTGAAAATTATATTATTAAATATCGGAAACAAGTTTGTTAACTGTTGGAGTCCATTCAATCAAGTGTTGAAAATTATATAGTTAAATACTAGAAAAAAGTTTGTTAACTATTAGAGTCCATTCAATCAAGTGTTGAAAATTATATAAGTAAATATTGGAAACGAATTAAAATAAAAAAAATTTTTATTGCAACATATTTCAAAATAAAACGGGTAACAAAGAGTATAGAACGGGTTTATTTAAGAGACCCCCTGAACCCCGTGGCGAAAGTTTGTCACGCAATACATAACAAAATTAGCGCAGCCGGTAGGATCGGGAAAGCCTGGTACGTTTCTAAACCATAAGCGCTCGAAAACCCCCGATCTTTAACGAACCGAGGCCTGAGTAAGTTTCTGTGCTGGGCAAGACACCTTTCCCTGAAACCCGAGGCTGAGTCTGGCTTCGTGAGCACAATATAATTTGCAAGGACCTCGCAACGCTCCATATAATTTGCAAGGACCTCGCAACGCTCCTGGGTAACCAACTCTAGTTGCCTCTGCCAAGAGCAAGCAATACCCAGTAAGGAAGAGCAACTTTAGTCGCCTCTGTTCCAGGTGAGCATGCGATCTTCCTGAATAATTCTAGTGCTAGTTTGCACCTACGAGGGAAATTGGGTTCAACCTCCGCCCAATACTGAAGTGAATGCCGGACCGGCAGAAGAGCCCGAAGAAGACAACCAGGATTTCTACGAGGGAAGGAGACGAGCCCCTGAGGACTTCACCTCCATCATCGAGGGATCCACAGAGGGACACCCCTACATTATACCTTCCCCATTCATCGAGGGACAATCAGCAGAGGATCGAGGCCCAGCCCGATCTCACACCCCCTGCAATTTCATCCCAGATGCCGCTGGAGGAAAACCACGCTCCCGCAACCAGGGACGACTCCACCCCGGAACGCCCACAAGGAGCATCTCATCAAGAGCATCATCTACAATCAACCCCACAGCCACCCCCGACTGGGCTACGATTACGTAGTGGAACAGTCCTTCCTCGAGGCTCAGCCGAAGTAGTTCCGGTAAGTCTAGAGGAACATTTATCTAATCTCCTTGAAAAAGCGCGAGTATCCGATCTTTCTATTCTAGAGTGCGACGAGCTTAACATGCATATCGCTAAATCCCGAATCGAAAGGGAAGCGAAAGTCGCCAAATTCAGAGAGGACACTCTAAAATTTCGAGAACAAATCCTCGAATTCGAAGGATACTCGCGCTCTTTCCATAATACTGCTCCTGAAACACAGGACTTAGAATTAAGTACGGATAGTGTAGAATCCAAAACCGGTAGTGGATTATCTACAGCGGCGGTAGTGTTGAATTGGCTGAGTGAGTCTTTCCTCTCCAATTCTTATCAGTCTCAGGACTCTTTCGCATCCCCTACGAATTTCAAAGCAGGAGAATCCAACGTGAAGATGACTGACTTTGTGAAAATTGCCGACTTGGTTACACGCACGGTACCTATTTTCTCGGGTGCCCCAGGCCCCAAACTGAGTCAAGAACTTAGAACGTTTCTAAGGGGCCCTCTACACTATCAAGTAACTTTGACAAAGAACCATGACAGCAACTTTGTCAAGTAACTTGAACAGGAATTTAGCTCCTACACGATCAAATAACACTGTCAAGTAATACTGTCAAGTGATATTGTGTGGCTGTCAGTGGCTTCTCCGTATTTCTGAATCTGAATCTCCGTATTTCGCTTTTTTTTTGTATTTCGTTTGCAAAAATGGATATTAGTTTACTTGCAACAATTGCTGCTACAAGTTTACTAATATCTAGAAAGCCAAGACGAAAAAAGAGGACAATTTGGACAAAGAAATGGCTCCAAGAGAGAGAAAGCTACGGAGATATGGTGCTTCTCCGGCATGTTAAAAATGCGCCAGACGATTGGAGGAATTATCTCAGGATGGATGAATCCACGTTTCAACATCTGTTAAACATGGTTAAACCATTTATTGCTAAGCAGGATACACATATGAGGACGAGTATTTCACCAGAGGAAAGGTTATCAGCAACACTTCGGTACTTGGCAACAGGACGGTCTTATGAAGATTTAAAGTTTTCTACTAGAATATCATCGAAATCTCTAAGCAGAATAATTCCTGAGACGTGCCGAGCTATTTCTCATGTTTTAAGGGGACAGTACATTAATGTAAAGAAATCATACTCTTTAATTTTGGTATTTTAGCATAACGATTTTCTATAGTTTCCAGATTCAACAGATAAGTGGCTTCACATTGCACGGAACTTCTATTCTAGATGGGATTTTCCCAACTGTCTCGGAGCCGTCGACGGCAAGCATATTGCTATTGTTCAGCCCCCTCATAGTGGGTCCTATTTTTATAATTATAAAGGCTACCATAGTACTGTTTTAATGGCAATAGCGGACGCCAATTACAACTTTATTTATTGTAACGTTGGTACAAATGGTCGTGTTTCAGATGGAGGAGTTATTGAGAATACAGATTTTTATCAAGATCTTATTCAAGGAAAATTGTATATACCTTCTCCTGCTACACCTGAGAATTCAGATATAAGCTTACCATTTGTGTTTATAGGAGATGAAGCGTTCAAGCTTCGATCTGAGTTTTTGAAACCATTTCCTCAAAGTACCCTTAATGACCAACGAGTAATTTTTAATAGGCAGTTATCAAGGGCGCGACATTGTATAGAAAGTACATTCGGAATTCTAGCATCGCGTTTCCGAATTTTCCATACTACTATTAACCTAAAGTTGGAACACATTGAGGACGTAGTGCTTGCATGTTGTTGCCTTCATAATTATCTGCATTGTAAGAGTCCGAATTACATTGTGGCGAGTGAACCGGAAAGCAGCCAGCAAGATATTGTAACATTTTGTAATTTAAGAGCTACATATGAACGAAATGCTCAAAATGAAGCAAAGCAAGTCAGAGAAAAATTTGTTCAGTATTTTTGTGAAACAAATTAATACATTTGCAGAATTAATTTAATAGGGCCTATTGCCGAATTCGTCGGCGGGAATGCGAATGCGGATTTCATACATTCGAAAATTGGGAACATAGAGATTTTTTTTTATTATTGTTTACAATAAAAAGAACACGTTAATAATACAAAATAGCTTTTATTGCACTACATGTATGTTTACATATGTAAAACTTAAAAATATATTCTCTAAATAATAAGAGTTCAGTCAGGAAAATTTGTACTTCATATATTTTATGTACTCGTATATGTACAGCTTACAATAACTAATAAAATCACAGTCAATTCAAAGTGAATTACTTTGTAATTTGTCTTTCATTCAAAGGAATTGTCGCAGGTTCTTCTTCAATTCTGCTAAGTTTTCTGTTATACTGCATAAACGGAAAAAGCAGCTATTATTGCAATATCTAAAACGACGTAGTCATATAGCTACAAAACTAATTATAAATAAATAAATAAATTTGCTCCTTGCATTTCAAAATGACTATTAAAATAACTCAACATCATTTATACCCCGCGCACCTCCTTCGCCCAGTAATTTTTGTGCTCGCCGAGCAAAAACTCGCTCGTGTAAAAGGGGTCAAAGCATTAATTTTGGAAATGTCATCACAATAGGAAGTTAACCATGTTCGGAATTCAATGTAACCAAAACTGCGTTGTTGAAATTTAGATATTTAGGAATTACTTAGATGAATTCGCACACAACCTTAAATTGACCCACCTTTTCCAAAATTACTTCTGCTGGATGGCCAGATTTTGGTTGCTTTTTAATATTCCTACGATTAGTAGGCCGAACGGAATCCAAATTTTGTGCAGGCGAAGAAGTGCTGAATGTGGAGATTGAAACCTCTTCAAATAAGTCCTGGTAGTAGAAAATAATTAGTTTAATTTAAAGCGTTTTATTTATTTTGAATATACATACATCTTCGCTATAAAGGATAAAATCTGTATTGTCCCTGCTGCTCTGTCCACCCCTCGGCATTTCGTGGTCACGAAGAAAGCTGAGTAAGTCATAATACCACAAATTCGGCTTATATATATTGTCACTACTAGCACCAGATTTCAAAGAGTTTTCCACTTTTTTGCACTCGGCACGGAAAGTAGTACGCAAAGAATTAATTTTCTTTTTAACAGTTTCTGCAGTAGCAGTCGTATCTATCTCTAACAACTTTTCTCTGAGGATTTCGTAAGCTTTTCTTTTTAATTCTTTATTCATATATTCTTTGCTCTTCACTTTCCATAAGCAAGAGTTTTCCCTATAAATTTCTATAAAATCTATAAGAAATTCTCGGGTGCACATACGTAAATCGCTCATGTTAACTATTTCTGTTTGTTCTCTCCAAAAATAATCCTTTCCTTCCGATGAGCACGTTGGGGTCGGTGAGGCAGTCAGCTGGGGGTGGGCGGGACACCACGTATACTAAAATTAATAAAACGTATATAACATAACACCTAGTCGCTACTCACAAACAGACGAGAGTAAAGGCACACCGCAATTTAACCATTTCAAAACTTCAAATGAACTCATGACAGTAATGACATTGACAACTTGACAAGTAAAAAGGATGTTGCGGATACACTGTCAAAGTTGCCACCAGGTTACTTGCGAGAAATCAAAACCAAACAGGAAAGTGAACAGGTGACCAGGTTACTTGAATTGGACAAGTTTTGTCGCGGAAAACTATCCATTTTATTTGATGACAAGTAACTTTGTCAAAGTTACTTGATAGTGTAGAGGGCCCCTAAGTTGTTGCAAACAACTACAACTCTGCCTCACTTCAGAGGAAGAAAAATCTATCTTTTTACGGCTAATCCCTACTCGTTTCAGGGGAGATGCACATGATTTAATTTCCAATGAGCCTCCATCTACTTTTCAGGCCCTGGAAAATACATTAAATCGCGCATATTTGCCGCGAGAAACGTACGAGGAGTTGGTTGATCGATTGATCACCTCCCGTCAAAATTCTCGCGAGACATTAGCCGTTTTTATCGAACGGCTTAAACAACTATTAAATCAGTGTAAGGAGGCAGTAGAGTCCAAATATACCAAGGTCGAGGCCCGATCTATGAAAACTCAGCTCGGGGACTTCGCCAAAACAGCACTCAGAAAAGGGGTAAGCAATCCCCATTTGTGTCAATACCTGCTGCAGCAAACAGAGGGTACTTTTGAAAACCTCGCCACACAAGCCCTCGACATGGAGAGGCTACAACAATCCGCTTTCGGATATGCTCCAGCGACATCTGCGTCCCCCTATCCTGCCCTATCATCCTATCCGGTGAACACAAATTTTTTACCCCCAGACCAGACTGCGAACGACCGAATTAGGAACCCTAACTTTCGCTCGGAGTCTCGTCTATATCATCCCCAACCAAATGCAGACACAGAGGTACTGACACAACATCCCTCGAATACATTACAAAGATTACAAGGACAGGATCGAACGAAAGATCTCCTTAATAAAATTATATGCAGGTTTTGTGGCAATCGGGGTCATACCTACACCGACTGCCTCAAACGTAAAAACACCCCCCTTTGCGAAAAATGCAAAGTATATGGCCACGTGGCCCGACAGTGTCGTCAAGGACGCACTCTACAAAATTTTACTCAGGGGAACAACCCCTCCTATCCAAACGTATTACATGCAGGTTCAGGTCCGGGAAATAACTCCAGCTCGTCACATTATCGGTCGAGTGGAAATTCTCCGCCACAATTCACGAACCGTCAGGGGTATACTCCCCAAAACACCCCCAATTATCGACAAGGGGTCAACTCCCAGAATTTTCGTCCGGGATATAACTCCCAAAACAACGCTCATAATTTTCGTCCGGGATATAACTCCCAAAACAACGCTCCGGATTATCGACGGAGCCTCTCCACCTCTCCGTAACGATCCACCAACCAGACCCCCCAGCAGCCCTCAACCACATTATTCGCCAAATAACGGGAATCGTCCCCGCGTTAATACCGTCCGAATAAAATGTGTATTTTGCGGACGTACTACACATACAGAAAATGAGTGTGAATACAAACAAAGTTGGCAAAATCGGAACCGGGGAAACGACCAGCAGTCAGCCCCAAAAACCCAGGCCCGACTTTAAATAATAACGAAATTAACGGGTCCCCTCAGTCGCCTGAGCCTTGGGTCCCTACCATAAAAATTCCTCTTGACATAGGCCTACACGGCCAAACTGAACTAATAGTAGACACTGGCGCTGAGGTAAGTCTTATAAAAAATAAATCTTTAAAACACCCCGACAAGGTTAACTCTGAGGAAATACTCACATTGGAGACACCATTTGGATCTGGAAAGACCTTAGGGGCATGCAAGGGAAATTTTGTGATTAACGACCACAAGATCCCCTGTAAGTTTCAGGTTACTCAAAACCTGCCCGGTCTAACCAGCGACGGACTTCTAGGAAATGATTTCCTATCGAAGAATTGTAATATTGAAGGCCCGAATAAGGAATTGAGATTTCCTCGCACGGAAATCAACCAGAAGGAGTTTTCATTGCCTTTGATCTACTCATCGGAAGATTTGCACTCCGAAAAAGCAACTAAAGTGGGTACACTAGAACACAGGACAGATACCCGTTGCAGGAAATTGTTAGCCTGTAGTGCTCCTACTGCATACCCAAGGGAAAATGCAAGTTGTCAAGACCCTGAGGGGTCACGGAAGAGCTATGAACCCGTTGAGGGATCCGGGACAGAGAAATATCGGTGCTACCAGGTTCCCCTAGAGGACCCAATCTGTGTACCCGCTCGAGTCCAAACGATAATAAAAATTCCTTTAAAATTACAAGAAGAAATGCTCTGCTTCTCGCAAGAAATAAGTACCGGAGTCTTCTTGGCCAACACCTTATTACCAGCCTCTAATAATGAAACAATTATTAGTATACTCAATTCAAACAATTCACCAGTAGCCCTCACCAATTTGTCGTTGAAATTGGCTCCCGTGAGTAACTACTGTACCATTCCGTTGTCTCAAGGTGCTGACTCCAATGATATATCGAATCCTATTGAGAATGGGTCAAGTAACACTCCTTTTGTAACTACTAATCAAACTAATGAACAAACGTCGCATGAAGATAAATTACAAATCCACAATGGGTCCATTAAGGACACCGTAACATCTATTATTGATAACATTATTATGTTAATATTAATGGTTCTTGTCTTTATTATAAATAAAATACGGCCAGGCAGCCGCGAACGCCTAACTTCTAATTTGATAAAAAAACCGGAAATAAAATGATTCCAGCCCCTCCGTCATCTACGGAACCTAGTTTTAAGTATAAATCTCGGCCAAAGAGCCAACAAGCATCGGTTGATCACGGCACCCTCAAAGGCACCCCGATGTCCCAAAATAATTCCCGCAGACGTACTAGCAAAGGCCAAACACCAACAAAGAAAAAAGTTTGTTAACTGTTGGAGTCTGTTCAATCAAGTGTTGAAAATTATATTATTAAATATAGGAAAAAAGTTTGTTAAATGTTGGAGTCTGTTCAATCAAGTGTTGAAAATTATATTATTAAATATCGGACCAAAGTTTGTTAACTGTTGGAGTCTGTTCAATCAAGTGTTGAAAATTATATTATTAAATATCGGAAACAAGTTTGTTAACTGTTGGAGTCCATTCAATCAAGTATTGAAAATTATATTATTAAATATCGGAAAAAAGTTTGTTAACTGTTGGAGTCTGTTCAATCAAGTGTTGAAAATTATATTATTAAATATCGGAAAAAAGTTTGATAACTGTTGGAGACTGTTCAATCAAGCGTTGAAAATTATATTATTAAATATCGGAAAAAAGTTTGTTAACTGTTGGAGTCTTTTCAATCAAGTGTTGAAAATTATATTATTAAATATCGGAAAAAAGTTTGTTAACTGTTGGAGTCTGTTCAATCAAGTATTGAAAATTATATCATTAAATATCGGAAAAAAGTTTGTTAACTGTTGGAGTCCATTCAATCAAGTGTTGAAAATTATATAGTTAAATACTGGAAAAAAGTTTGTTAACTATTAGAGTCCATTCAATCAAGTGTTGAAAATTATATTATTAAATATCGGAACAAAGTTTGTTAACTGTTGGAGTCTGTTCAATCAAGTGTTGAAAATTATATTATTAAATATCGGACCAAAGTTTGTTAACTGTTGGAGTCTGTTCAATCAAGTGTTGAAAATTATATTATTAAATATCGGAAACAAGTTTGTTAACTGTTGGAGTCCATTCAATCAAGTATTGAAAATTATATTATTAAATATCGGAAAAAAGTTTGTTAACTGTTGGAGTCTGTTCAATCAAGTGTTGAAAATTATATTATTAAATATCGGAAACAAATTTGTTAACTGTTGGAGTCCATTCAATCAAGTATTGAAAATTATATTATTAAATATCGGAAAAAAGTTTGTTAACTGTTGGAGTCTGTTCAATCAAGTGTTGAAAATTATATTATTAAATATCGGAAAAAAGTTTGATAACTGTTGGAGACTGTTCAATCAAGCGTTGAAAATTATATTATTAAATATCGGAAAAAAGTTTGTTAACTGTTGGAGTCTTTTCAATCAAGTGTTGAAAATTATATTATTAAATATCGGAAAAAAGTTTGTTAACTGTTGGAGTCTGTTCAATCAAGTATTGAAAATTATATTATTAAATATCGGAAAAAAGTTTGTTAACTGTTGGAGTCTGTTCAATCAAGTGTTGAAAATTATATTATTAAATATCGGAACAAAGTTTGTTAACTGTTGGAGTCTGTTCAATCAAGTGTTGAAAATTATATTATTAAATATCGGACCAAAGTTTGTTAACTGTTTGAGTCTGTTCAATCAAGTGTTGAAAATTATATTATTAAATATCGGAAAAAAGTTTGTTAACTGTTGGAGTCTGTTCAATCAAGTATTGAAAATTATATTATTAAATATCGGAAAAAAGTTTGTTAACTGTTGGAGTCTGTTCAATCAAGTGTTGAAAATTATATTATTAAATATCGGACCAAAGTTTGTTAACTGTTGGAGTCTGTTCAATCAAGTGTTGAAAATTATATTAGTAAATATTGGAAACGAATTAAAATACAAAAAATTGTTATTGCAACATATTTCAAAATAAAACGGGTAACAAAGAGGATAGAACGGGTTTATTTAAGAGACCCCCTGAACCCCGTGGCGAAAGTTTGTCACGCAATACATAACAAAGTATTAAAATCAAGAAATGTGTTAGAATCAAGAAATCCACAGTGGTATGTTACGAGCCCCGTGGCTCGTAATACCGGAGAACAGCTATAAAAGCCCGGGAGGCTCTGCCTCAGGGCGCTCAGTCGGTCAGCAGAGACCAGGCCATCAGCTGCGGAGGCCAAACAGCTGCCCCGAGGCCAGTGGATCAGCCAACGGTAGCCGCAACACAGCAGCCGTCCCCGCGTGCCGCCACGACCACCGCAGTGATCGCCTTAGCAGTCACCGCACAGACGAACACAGCAGCAGCCGTCCTAACAGCCGCCGCAACAGCCCAGCTACACAGCCGCCACGACCGCCGCAGGGATCGCCGTAACAATCACCGCACAGACGTACATAACCGCAGCCGTCCTAACAGCCGCCGCAACAGCCCAGCTACACAGCAGCCGTAAGCAGCCGCCGCCGTACCGGCACCGTAACACCCCGCCTAGCCGACGTAGCATTAAGCCGTAGAGATGTACATGGTAGGATACAGAAATAAATAGCTCTTAGTCAAACCACTGTGTTTTCCTCTGCTGGTGCTCCGTCCCAAACCCCGGACTCCGGCGAGCCCAACTCGCGGCAAGCTAGATTCACTTCGTAACAGGTATATCAGATAAGTGGTTAATAATAAAAGTTGTGTTTGAAACAAAGTGTTTTTCATTCATATTTTTTTTATATAAATGATTAAGTACATTTTTAAGTGACGCAGTTGGTAGGATGCGCGTAGTGTCGAACTGTTAATTAAATCTGATTTTATGCGAAGACGCGTAATTAAGAACTAATAAATTCGACGCGTGTATTATAATATTTAAACGCGCATCCGAACTTTAACGTTCTACGAAAAGATTCGTGCAACAAAGACCTCTTCACGAGAAGATTCGTGGAAGAATTATTAACCGCTAACGATTACCGATTTTTCTCTCAGTGTACATATATACTGTTAAAAGTGTTAAAAATGAGTTTAACCGAAAATGAAAATATTAGCGAGTTTATTGATAATATGAGAAGTAGAATAAGCGCAATGACTACCACAGACCCACCTAGTCAAATACCCGCTCAAACACAACCCCCTATTGTACTTCCTTCAATAACCATAGACCCAATGAAGTACCTAACAAAACTTCCAGAATTCGACGGTAACCAAAATTATTTGCAAAACCTTATAGATTTGGTTGATAGGATACATCCATTACTTCAACAATATGATGAAATTTCACCACTAGCTTTTTCTGATTTAATAAGGGAAAAACTAAAAGGAAAAGCCCGGGAAGTGATTGCGATTAATTACCATATAAAGTCATGGAATGAAATGAAGTCACTTCTCAGTAAAAATTTCGGGGATAGAAAATCATCGGAACAACTTTTCGATGATCTTAGAAGTATTACCTTTAAAACTAATAGCCAAGAATTTTACAATGAGATCAAGACCATATTGAGAAGATTAAATTTAAAAACAATTCACGAAAATAATACCGCAGGACAGAACCCAAATCGTACCCTTAAAGATAATATCGACTCAGCTCTAAAAGAATTCAAAAATAAAATACCAGAGCCAATGAAATCAATCTTATATTGCAGAGCCCCAAAAGACTTGGAAACAGCGATGAATATTTTGTATGATTCCGGGCATGCATTTTACAACCCATTGTTATGGTCAACTTAATCAGCCTATGTTGCTGACATCAATTGCAGCGGTAACCCAACCAAAGCAATGGATTTCACCAACATAGAGCTTGCAAAACAATTAAATTTTCCTCCAGCCGTACTCGCTGTAAAATGGTACAGGTAAAGGAACATCAAATGCGGCATTGAATCTTCTAGCATAATGCTCGCTAAAGATAAATCCCTAATACCCGCCATGCCCACAGAATTTGTACCTGAAAAGGGAAACGCTAACATGCTGCATTAAATTGCCCATGCACACGCGAGCAAAAAAGCATAACATTCGCCGTGCGTTCCAAAGGCCGGAAAAACCATTTGAATTGGGTTTCATGCAAGTCAAATGGCTTGCATGCAAAAATCTCCCAAACCAAATGGTTAACTGCGAGTGCCCTTACAAGGTAACAAAATCAGAAAATTAAGCTGTTCCTAAGTTGCTCTGTGAGTAAAATTTCAGCCAAAACCTATAGCTTGGGACAGGCTGTACCGCGGCAACAGGCTCAATATAGACTCGCCTAGCGGAAAACAGTCTCGGGTGACCCGAATCTACCAATCGGGAAAATCTCACCATGCATCCTAGCAGTATTAGCAGTATCGCACACACACAATGTTCGGAAAACAAAAAGCTGTTAGCGTCGGTGAGTGGTACCACGAGAAGCGACTCGGCAGTTGGAAATGAGCACACTTTCAGAGCGGTCGGTCGCAGGTTTTGGTCTCGATAGACGGTGGGTCGGTAATTTCAGGAGACAGGGCGAACGGCGTTAAAAAAGTTACAAGCCCTCGCGGAAAGGGCCGCGTTATTCGTGAGATCGTGGGCTAGTTATCAGTGCACGCAGCCGTTGTTTAAATCGCATAATTTTTATTGAAGAAACTGTTAGAGTGACATCTCAAGCCTCTGTAGGGCAATACAGGTTGCGTGATGCACTGAACTTATATTTTCATCATTCTTGTTCTTGCTTGCTGAGATCATCTTGCATTCATTCATTCTTTTGCAATAAAGCTGTGTTCTAGTAAAGTAAAGCGTGCAAATATATAAATCGTACATATATTATTTGTGTTTCATTTATCGTTGCTGTCTCGCCACTGGGAAGCGCCTCGTTTCTTAGCAACAGGTTATGGGCCCAGGAAACTACTTCCTGGAGCACAAAAACGTACTGTAAGTACATTGAGGTTAGCGTCGGTTGAAAAGAGTTTAGCGTCGGTCCAGAAGATGAATTCAGGCAGCACGATTCGACTCGAGGCACTCCACAAGGAGAATTACGACACATGGAGGATCCAGGTCGAGGCTTTATTAGTAAAGAACGACGCATGGAGTTACGTAAACGGTACCACCGTGAAACCCGAACTAATTTCGGACGCCCCAACTTCGGAAAGTGCCGTGAAGGCCTGGATCAGTGCCGACAGTAAGACAAAATCAGACTTAATACTTTCCATCAGCCCCTCCGAACTTAAGCAGGTAAAGGGCTGCGTAACGTATCGAGAAGTGTGGCTCAGGTAAGAAGGCATCTACTAGTCAAAAGGCCCCGCGCGGAAGGCGACACTACTCAAGCAACTCACACTGCAGAAGATGCAGGAAGGAGAGGACGTCCGGGAACACACAAGAAGGTTCTTCGATGCAGTCGACAAACTGCGTGATATGGAAATCGCAATCAACAACGATCTACTCTCCATTATGTTGATGTACAGTCTGCCGGAGAGCTTCGAAAATTTTCGATGCGCTATCGAGTCCCGCGACGAATTGCCGCCTCCTGAGACGTTGCGCATAAAAATCAAAGACGAAAGCGATGCACGCAAGGGCACCAAAACACAGAATTCAAACGCTATGGTAGCCCACAGGTTCCGGAGCGGAAGGAACAAGGGAAATCACAAGAAGAACTACTATCAAGGGGATGATAAAGGTGAGCCCTTCAAGTACCAGTGCCACAAATGCCGTAAATTTGGTCATATGGCCAAGGACTGCAGAAGCAAGCGACCTGTCGCGAATAAATCCGAAGGTATTAGTCTCCTCGCGTCTCCAAAAACCGGTACAGTCGAAGCATTCTCGGGCAGCACTGATAACACCAAAAAATGGTGTATCGACAGCGGCTGCACATCCCATCTATGTCGAGATCTTGACGATTTCGTCGAAGTGAAGGCGAACGAGCGCGGAATGCTGAATCTCGCAAGCAACACTAGCACGGAAATAAAGGCCAGAGGAGTCGCAACGTTGTCAATCAACGTGAACGGAACTGATCGGACTGTGCGGCTGAATGAGGTTTTCCACGCCCCGGATCTGCGGACAAATCTAATTTCTGTCGGAAAAATCACAGGCAAAGGTTTTACCGTGATCTTCAAGCAGCATACGGCCGAGGTTTCGGATCCCAAATGCAACGTAATCCTGAATGCCGAACGCATAGATAGTCTTTACTACGGTCAAGAATGGAAGAGAAGCCGACTGCAGGAACATTATCGAGGACAACAACCCGAGAAACCACCGCAGAAGAAAACTCTGAGAGAGTGGCACAACATCCTGGGACACCCAAATGTGAAGGATTTACGTGAAGCGGCTAAAAGCGGATCGATAAGGGGGCTGAATTTTGAGGACGTCAACGCTAATTTCGATTGCAAAGTCTGTTTGCAGGGGAAGATGACACGACCTCCCTTCCCAAAGAAGTCCAGCAGGAAAACAGAAGCCGGCGATATAATTCACTCGGACATTTGCGGGCCAATGAAAGTAATTTCCAACGGAGGAGCGCGTTATTTTGTGACCTTCGTCGATGATTCAACCCGATGGTGTGAGGTAAGATTCCTTAAACAGAAAAGCGATGTTCGCAAGGAATTTGAAAATTTCAGAGCAAATCTGGAAACACAGCGGGGAACACGAGTGAAATGTGTTCAATCAGACAACGGAAAGGAGTACGTTAACAACCTTTTTGATGAGCATCTGAAGAAAAATGGAATCCAGAGGCGTTTAACCGCAGCATATAATCCAGAGCAAAATGGGGTTGCGGAACGCAAGAATCGTTGCCTTGTGGAAACAGCGCGCTCATCCAGTCTGGTTTGCCTCCATCATTTTGGGCGGAAGCAGTTAGCACCGCAAACTACCTCAGAAATCGCTGTCCCACAAGCAAACTGGAAGGGAAAACTCCGTTTGAGGCCTGGTTCGGAATACCACCAGATATTACAAACTTGAAAGAATTCAGGCATGAGGTTTATTGTCTGGACAGATCTCCAAATAAGGGGAAGTTCGAGCCCCGATCTCGCAGAGGAATTTTTCTGGGACATTCCGAGGAATCCAAGGCATTCAGAGTATGGATCCCGGGGGAACACAGAGTCGAGGTCACCAGAGACGTGAAGTTCATGAGACATCCGAAATCCGAAGAAACAAGTGACTTCAGGGAATTCTGCACCGACGAAATTTTCTTCGAGAACAGCCCTCCGGTTTCCACCGACACGGCTGAAGAGCCTGCTGACGATGGTTCTTATCGAGATGTCAACTTGCATCGAAATCATTCTCCAGAGGAAATTCAAGAAAACTCGGACGAAAATGCTGGGGAGGAACAGGAAAACGAACAGTGTCGGAATCACTTGAAAGGGGAACGCGGCGAAGCCAAAGAAGAGACCCTCAGGATGCGTCGTCGCGGGAGGCCTAGAAGACTACTGACTGGACGACCAGGAAGACCGCGAAAGACATTCGCCTCAGCAAATCAGGTACATGAAATCACAGAATGAACTTTTCTAGCTGAGGTTCCAATCGGAGAAGCTATGTCAAGCCCAGAATCATCGGAATGGATGGACGCCATAGCAAGTGAAATGAAATCTATCATAAAAAATAATACTTGGGAACTCGTAAATAGACCGAAGAATCGTGAAGTCATCGGAAGTCGCATCGTCTTGCGAAACAAGTACGGGCCAGAAGAAAGTATCGAAAAGCGGAAAGCTAGAATCGTGGCACGGGGCTTTGCACAAAGACCTGGAATGGACTTCAATGAAACTTATGCTCCTGTCGCGCGGCTGAAGTCAATTCGATTGGCTACAGCATTGGCATCTCGTCAAAACATGCATATTCGGCAATACGACATCACGACAGCTTATCTGAATGCTTCTCTAGAAGAGGAAGTCTTCATGGAGGCACCGGATTACCTGGAGGACACGCTGAAATATATCATCGAACACAAGCCAGACAGTCGAAATCTTGCTGAAAAGGCAAAATTTATGCTGAAAGAATTTTCCAGCGGCGACAAGGTGTGCTTGATGAAAAAGGCCTTATATGGACTTCGCCAGGCGGGAAGAGCTTGGCACAAGCGGCTTGACCGGGAGATTCGAGATTTTGGGGCAATCCCAGCGGAATCAGATCCCTGCGTTTACCTAAAGAACGAAAAGGATAAGCTAATTATAATTATAATTTATGTGGATGACATTTTGGTGTTTTCACAGAGGCCGGACGAAATTTCCAAATTCGGAGAACACCTGGAGAGGCACTTTGAACTGAAGAGCATGGGGGAGCTGAAACACTGTCTTGGAATGAACTTCGAGAGAACAAAGGAGGGTATCTGAATAAGCCAAGAGACATACATCAGGGATATTCTTCGACGATTCGGTATGTCGGATTGCAACCCTGTTTCAACACCCATGCAGGCTGGGGTAAGGCTGACAAAAACAGAACCCCTCCTTGAGTTGCCTGAAAAGAGACCACCGTATCGCGATCTCGTCGGTGCGCTCATGTATCTGAGCATCGCCTCTCGCCCTAACATTTCGCACGCTGCAGGGTTTCTGAGTTAATTTAATAATTGTTTTGGTGACGAGCACTGGAAGGCAGCAAAGCACGTTTTGAGGTACCTAAAGGGCAGTATCCATCTCAGTATCACTTTCTACAAGGAACCCAGCGAGCTGAAGGGCTATGTGGATGCAGATTGGGCTCGAAGCTTGGACGACAGACGTTCATTCACGGGATACGCCTTCGCCTGGTGCGGAGGGATTGTCTCGTGGGAATCGAGGAAGCAGAGGACGGTCGCCATGTCATCTACGGAGTCTGAGTATATGGCATTGGGGGAGGCTGCTAAGGAGGCGATCTATCTCCAATATTTTTTGGAGGAGTTTGGCGTCGGAGAGTCTGGAGCAGTAAAGCTGTTCAACGACAACATGGGAGCACAGAGACTCGCCGAGAACCCCATCTTCCACGGACGCACCAAACACATCGATGTTCGCCACCATTTTGTGCGCGAGCTGTTGGATGCTGGATGAGTGGCTCTGGATCATCTGTCGACTGAGGAGATGCCCGCAGACGTTTTTACGAAGCCCAAACACTGGAAATGTTTAAATCTATTGCGATTTGCCTGACAGTCATGGTTTGAGTTGAGGGGAAGTGTTAGAGTGACATCTCAAGCCTCTGTAGGGCAATACAGGTTGCGTGATGCACTGAACTTATATTTTCATCATTCTTGTTCTTGCTTGCTGAGATCATCTCGCATTCATTCATCCTTTTGCAATAAAGCTGTGTTCTAGTAAAGTAAAACGTGCAAATATATAAATCGTACATATATTATTTGTGTTTCATTTATCGTTCCTGTCTCGCCACTGGGAAGCGCCTCGTTTCATTAGCAACAGGAACAAACTGATTTCGGAAACAAAAGACCCATAAAAGAGTGTATTCGTGATCTCTGTCGTAAAAATTACACGTGCGGCAAACTGATTATTTATTGCGAAGTGGAGTTCGGTCCTTATAAAATATTCAGCTTGTAACTATCGCGCGCCAATCATTTCGAGAATTTCACAGAGTAATTGAATTACCCCGCAAAGTGCCCAATTCAAGCATAAACCTGTATTCAATCGGTGACATAAAGGATAACGGAACGAGACCGCTGAGTAATTCCGCAGGGTGCAGTTTTAGCCGGGCTGCATAGAGCTCGTTCCCGTTCACCTTTTTCAAATAGTTACAATAGATCAAATGCGCTTAGTTCATCAAACCCAAATAGATCAGGAAGTAGACACGATCAACGAGACAGACGAAATAATAACAATAGTAGTAACAACTACAGGGGTAGATATAACTATAATCGTAATCAAGGAAATTCGTCACCGAGTAACCACAGAAATTCGAATTCCAATCAAGGGAGACCCCAATCGAATAATCAAACTAATCCCAATCAACCTCAAACTAATAGTAGTCCCCAAAATACAAACACGAATTATAACAATAGATCTAACTCGTATAACCACCCGCGGTACAACCAAACTCCCGGCTATAATTCCAACTGGAATTCTAGACCACACCAAAGTAGTAACAATACAACTAACAGACCCAATCAAACTAATCATAATAATAGTAACAACAATAGACCGGAACCTATGGAAGTGGACTTAGCATACGCTTCAGGAAGAGAAAACACAACTCCACCGGCAGAAAATTTTCATTTAGACGCCTCAGAAACAACCTACCCTATATAATTGTTCGATCAAAAGCAGCGCCGCTCAAATTCATTATCAATACAGGCGCAACCCACTCCATCATTAATCCAAACCTATGCCACCCTAAATGGAAAGCCGAACTAACGGAATTAAAATAATAACTCTAAACCACGTTGTAGAAATAAACGAGAAAGTAAATGTTTAGTCGAAGGCGACTAAAATTGAGGACCGCCACGAGGGCGTAGGAGAACGAAGGCTCGCAGCATATCATCGTTCGAGGAGAAGTCGCAGCACGTCGAGCCGGTTTTTTTAAAATATCGTGCGTGTGAGATATACGCGTTTTTAGTCCGAAGTCAGAATTTGCGCAGAACGGTCTCCTATTGTTTTAAGCTGCGATCGAGAATATTGTCTTTTTTTTTGGATTTTTGCATTAATTATTTCTTTCTTAGCGTCATCGTTTATTTTTGTATATGTGTACAATCACTCGTTATATTTCTTTCTTGTTTTCATTCGAAACGACATCTTCTCTTCGACGTGCTGCGAGCGAACACGGCGAAAATCCGCTTTCGCGGAACCGTGTGACGAAGTACGTGATCGAGAGGAGTGCGGACGCGCACTCGGATACACATACACATACACACTACACCCATTCACCAAGGAAGTTTGTTCCCCTTTAATTTCTAGACTTTGTACTGGTCCTTTTGAGGGGGTTTTTCTCGCAAGAATTTCCTCCTTTGAGTCACGAAATATATTTCGTTCGTGACTCATAATCATTGCGTTTTATTAATACCTAGACCCTGTTCCTATCCTCCCTCAGGTAAATATTTTTTTGTAAGTTTTCCCCTAGGATAGTAAAAACCAGTTGACTTCGTCGTGAGATCGCTGCAGCGTGGTGACGCAGTCAACATAGTGGCAGAGGAATCACTTTGCCACAGAACATTGGTGCCTCCTGTGAGGAACAGCTCTTCCTTGTCGTCGCACGTATTTTTAAGTGAACGCTTTTCTTGTGTTTCGTTACCTGCTTGGTTATCGTGTTCTTGGAGATTAGGACATTGCTACAAGGGCCCCGAAGACAAGGATCGTGAGAGCAGCAGGTGGAACGGGAGGAAAACGGTGTCGTCGCCATCGGCGCCGTCGTCAGCGGATGATCTCGCCTTCAGCCGCCTAGTGCATCTTCCCGTCGAAGAGATAAGTGCTACGAATTTGCGTTTTTATGGAAAAGTTTCTATCATTTAAGATTTAGATTTCTTTGTATCGTGCGCTCTTTCCTTTTAGTATTTTTGAACAATTGTTATTCTTTCGATTTTTTTCTTCCTGTTTAATTAATAGTCGTTTGTAATTGCGTCCACGTGTTTACATATATTGTTTTATCTTTTTATATAATATAATATATACTTTATTAATCGTTGAAGTTCGCTTGCTTCCTTAGTGTTATCAAAATAATAACTAAATACAAAAATATAGATAGTTGATAAGAAGTGCGCGAGGGTAGTTTTTCAGGTTTGTTGGATTTGTATGACTCATTAGTTGCAGGCGCTGATATTAGTGCGGGTGATCGAAATTCCACGAATTGCGTCGAGGAAGGACAATTTAGAGAGACAACTCGCATACATGCGCGGCGACGAGCCGTGTTCACGCATCGCCTTCGTGACGATCGGTCGAGAGTAACCAGCGAAAACGAGGGGGAGGTAAGACGCATCCGTGCAGGCTTGCGAACGGGGCGTCGTAGTTTCGTGCCTTTTGTTTTTCCCTTATCTATCGGATTGAGCATTTACATACGACGTACGCGGACTTTCGTAGTGCTTGTGTTTTCTTTCATTTTCTTTTGTTTATTGGCATTCGGTTGGTGTTTAAGGTTTAGTGTGTCAATACACGAGTGCAATCACTTAAATTATTTTATTTTGTCTCTATTGCGTTCTGAAAATTAATCACGTTTGTTTGTTCAAGGAGTAGGTTTTAAATCGTTTAAGGTTGTATCGAGACTAATCTCTTAATTTTTTCTCGTTTTTGCTATTTTTGATTACGTATTAAATTGTTATTTGTGAGTTAAAATTAGTGAGAGTTATTTATTGTACGGGAGTAATTTAATTTTTGGTTTTCCTTTACTTAGAATTGAGTTTAATTTTTTTCCCTCTTTTCTTATCATCTCAATAAGTTTTGGCTTTCGGTCTTTGGGTTACCAAGTTTTGGTTCATTGATTCTTTGCCAACTAGTCGAAAATGTCACGAGGAAGGATTATCGTGCAGAAACGAGCGACGTTAAAGGGTCAACTCACGTCGCTCGACAGCTCTCTCGAGCGGGGCACGATCGACAAGACTAATGCAACGTTGAGAATGAGTCGGTTAAGGGAGTTGTTCGTTGCGTACGAAGAGCTTAACGACGAGCTCGCGATCACAGATCCGAATGATGAGGCATTATATTTAATGGATGATATTCGGGATCGATATTACGAACTCGTGGCTCGCGTTACGTCCATGCCGGGAGGATTGCCGACCGATACATCGCTCGGCGGTCCGCCTATAGTTTCCTCATCGTTCATCGAGAAGCAAAAGCTTCTGAAGCTGCCGGTGGCCGAACTTCCGAAATTTAATGGTCAGTACGATAAATGGATCACTTTCAAAAACGATTACGGAACGATGGTCAACGCACGTACGGATATCGACGACCTGGTGAAATTCTTTTATTTACAAAACGCCTTACAGGGTGAGGCACTGAATAAAATTTCGATTTTTGATGCGACCGCGGAGAATTATCAAAGCGCATGGAAGTTGCTCATTGACGCGTATGATCGAAAAAGAATTCTTGTGGCGAAACATTTGGATGCTCTGATTGATATCAAGCCGTTGGACGCTGCGAACGCACAAGGGCTATCAAAGCTAGTGGACGACACCCGTCAGCATCTAAACATTTTAAGCTCACTAGGCGTGAATTTAGATGACACCATAAGGCGTTTTTCTTTATTCGTTCAGAGCAGAGCACGAACTGTCAAAAAAAAGTTCGTGTTTCTTTTTTAGCTCAGAGTCGTCAGAGCTTCAAAGTTGTGTTTCTTTTTGAGCTCAGAGCATGTTCAGAACGCGCTCTACGTGCTCAGTAAAATTTGACCGAGCATTTGGAGTAGCAAACCGAGCATGAAGCTGTCATTTGACTGTGAAGGAAATAAATGCAATGGACGAGACTTGTGGTTCTAGTGTAGAAGGTAAATAAACGCAAAATAACTCATTACATTTGATAAATTGCATAATCTTTATTTTAGCTTTTAAATGGACAAGGGATTTGGTGATTCTCTTAATCGACCAAATTAAAGAGAACTATGAGTGCCTTCAAAGCGGAGTTAAGAAAACCGCGTATCAGAACATTGCAAATGTTCTGAATAATCGTTTTAAATTAAATATTTCATATGAGCAGGTTGACTCAAAATGGAAAGGACTGAAAAGAACTTATAAGAAAATTAAGGAGGACAACAATACCACCGGACAGTCCAGAAAAACTTGGGAATACTACGATTTAATCGATAGTATTCTTTTTAGAGCCCCGGAGATTAATCCTTCAGCTGTCCTTTCAACTGAAGACATGGAAGTGTTTTGTACGCCAGCTAAGTTTCCAAATAGCACGGAAATTGATAGTTCTCCAAGTTCGGCATATCGAACAAATTTAAGCAGAAAGCGCAAAGTGGACGATCAAGAAGGAGTTGAACGGCGTCACAAAGAGCGAATGGAAGCAACCAACAAATTTTTACAGATATTCCAGCAGATGGTGGACAAGATGTGAACTGAATATTATTTAACACATGTGATATATGTAATTTGTTTCTGTTTTTATTTTTTTATAATGAAATAGTTTAGTTTAATGAAATAAATATTTATTTTCTTAAAATAATCCGTTTAACAACCTTTCTCTTTTGGATTGGGCGGATTGCATATTAGTGGATGTGGAATCTGCATCGCTATCGTCATCATCCTCAATCTCCTCAACTATGACAGGGTCTTCGTCCATCAAATCATCGTTTTGTAAACATATATTGTGCAAAATGCACGAAGCAATAATATACTTCACAATGGAAGTAGGTTTCAGGGAATCGATATAAAATAATCGCCGAAATCTACATTTGAGCAAACCGAAAGCACGCTCAATTGTCACTCTACATTTGGAGTGAACTCTATTAAAAATTTTTCGCTCTTCGGTTAGCTGGCCATTATCCTTGTACGGAGGTATTAGCCACTGTTTAAGTGGATAGGCGGAATCCCCCAATAAATGCTGATCATCATTTATTCTGAATTCACCTAAAACAAATGTTGGGACCACATTATTCAATATGTTTTTGTTTATGAATGACTAACCTGAACTGATTTTATTTATTAATCCAGACCTTCGTAAGAGTAATGCGTCGTGGATAGAACCTACCTCACCAGCATAACAGTACAAAAATTCCATTTTGTGGTTGCATATTCCTTGCATTAGAATGGAATGAAATCCCTTACGATTAATATATGAATTGTGAGAGATTTTTGGGGCTCGTATTGGTACATGTGTGCCATCAACTGATCCTATAACTCCTGAAATTTATAAATAATATATTTCAAGAAGCAATAATGAATCAATGTTCATACCTCGGAGGCGAGTTTTCCTAAAATAATGGGCAGATGTTTCAGCAGCTTCTTCTGAAGTGGGCCATTTGACGTACCTATTGGCTCTATTTAAACTAAGCAAAATGTCGCAGTTCCTCAAAATAATTCTCCAAATATTCACAATGCTCACACCAAATCTATCTGCAATTGATCTAAAACATTTGTATGTAAGTTAATATGGGTTTACAAAAAATAAGTCTTTATGTACATACCGCATGCATTCTGGGTTTCCTAGATACCACAAAGTTATCATCAATTGTTTTTCGATTATTGTTGAATTTCTGCCAGGTCCATATCTGTGTTCTTCAAGTGCATGTATTTCACTGCACAAAATTTCAAATACATGCCTTGATAAACGAAAATGTTGTTTGAAAGTTTGATCAGAAAACCTTGGAACAACATCTTCGGCATAGTTTTCGTTTTTTACGATTTTGACGTTACCATTATTTTCATTGTCCTCATCGTCACTTCCACCGAAGAATAAATTAAATGCTTCCCTCACAACAATTAGTTTATCCATTTTTAAACCAGTCACTCACTCAATTATAAGTTTGACAACTAAATATTTCTTCCAAATTGACTTTTCTGATTGACATGACAGGAAGCGCTCAAAAGTGTTTCTTTATTACATCTGAGCGTTCTGAGTACGCTCTGAACTGAGCGTGCTCGATGTGCCCGAGCCCTGTTCAGAGCGCAGTTCTGAACGAATAAAGAAAAACGCCGATAGTCGTGCGTTTGTTAGAGCGAGCTTTACCGATCGGTATCCGTCAGAAGTGGGAGGAATCATTAGATTTAGACGCGCTTCCGAAACTTGATCAGTTTTATAAATTTATTAACGCAACGACGTTTCCACTTTCTACGATGGAAAGTGAGATGATTCGCGTAAAGGGAGAGAAAGGCAACAAGCGTCAAGGAGATCAGGAATCGGAAGCAGCCAAGAGGGCGAAATATCAATCATCTGCGCGTGCGGTGACTACTAGCGTGGCTGTGATAAAATGCGGGCGTTGTGGGGAAGCCCATCGAATTTATGCGTGCTCAGAATACGGCAATTTAAACGTGAAGGAGCGTTGGAAATTCGTTCAGTCCAAAGGGTTGTGCCAGAATTGCTTGGGTGGTCATTCGGGGACCTGCAAGTCGGGGTCATGCAATAAATGCGGCGATCAACATCATACGTCTTTACATCGCGAGTCGAAGAACGAGAAGTCTAGCATTTGACTCGGGGCGGGCGCGCTCGGAGCGATCACCCGAGCGCCTCCGTCCTAAATAATGATGAGCGCTATAATTAAAGTAAAAAATCCGCTGGGCAATTTCGTGGAAGCGCGCGCGCTCCTGGATACATGTGCTACGGCACATCTCGTGACGGAGAAATTCGCGCGCGGATTAAAGTTACCGTCACATACTTGTTCGATTCCCGTGGGTGCGATTGATTCATTGAATACAACGACAAAGCATAGCGTAAAAATTAATTTTAGATCGCGTAGGAGCGGTTTTGCAAAAACTTTAACCTTTCTCACAATTCCAAGGATTGCAGATTTTATACCAAACGAACCGTTCCCACGCGAATCTATTCGTATACCACCTAATTTAAAGTTAGCAGACCAGCAATTTCATATTCCGCGCTCAATAGATATGTTGATCGGGTCGGGAGCCACGTTGTCACTGTTGTCTGTCGGCCAAATAAATGTTTCGCGTGACGGCGGAGATTTGGTTTTGCAAAATACTGTTGTGGTCAAGCATAACCAGCCCATGCTACTGATGTCGACCGCTACGGAAATACAGCCAATGCGATCGATATCACCAGCATGGAGCGGGATTAAAAATTTCTATAAACCCGCCGTACATTTCCCATGCAATCCATAACGGGCCGGTACCCGAAAATTTAACAAAATGATTTGCCTCTAATAAATCTGAAAATGCACATCACATTTTGCCGGCACTGTACCACGACCCGGCTAACGAAATAAATTTACCTAACGGCTACAGCGAATCATACGACCCCTCTCGACCAACCAGAAGCGAGTGAATGATTATCCCGTTGGCCATGAACTGCCGGCTGCAGTAGAGAACAGGTCAGCGGCAGGCAGTTTTGAGTGGAACACACAGCGAGAAGGTCGAGTGGAGAGCTTGAGTAGGACGCGGTGCGAACAGTTTTTTTAAAAAAACAAATTTACCAGTCTCCTCGAAAGGTCGCGTAATTCCGTGAGGCATTTTCTTTACGCGTAGTTTTTCTTTGTTTTGGATAAAAAGTCGACCGGCAAAATCTGATTAACAAAAATTCCCAGTACAGGGCTTGACTGGTGGCTAAAAGTGCTAAGTGGGTGGCGGTGGTGATACACGGACTCAATCCAGTGCTACCTGCTGGGGTTCGCCCAACGATTAACACAAAACTCTCGCCGTTGTGAATTTTTTGTTCCCAAGTGCACGTTTCGATATTTCGGTTTTTTTAGGATAAATCGACTAAAGACACGAAAAGTGCTTAAGTACTTTCAGTGAAGTTTCCAGCAAACCAAATTTTTCTCTCGACTCTACCAAATTTCTCGCGATTTTAATTGCAAAATTCTCCCCATTTATGTTTAATCTCAGCTGGGATAAGGAGACAGTCGCGAAATTTATGACGAAATTGCAGGACAGTTTTCATTCGGAGCTTCGCCCGCGCTTAACCTGGAATTTACTGTTAGTGTGAGTGCAATGCAGGTAACGGAGTCTGGGGGATGACAACCCGAAAACAATGAACGCCTTTTTTTAGTTAGCGATATCTAAATGACCCGGGCCGAGACAAACCGCCGAAACAGGTACGGGTGTGCATTTTTGTTTTAAAAAGTTACTGTGGAATGTTAGCGAGCGAGGATGACTTTTCTAGTCCCTATATACTTCGAAGAAACTCGCTGAGATAAAAACGGAATAACTGACCTTTGTTTTCGTCGGCGGATGAGTGTGTGAGATCTGCAACATTGATAGATTAATGATCGGATTACCATTTTAATAAACTCCGGCGACGGCGGCCGATGTTTATAATGAACCATTAAAGTTTTCTTCGCCGACCTCGAGTGATCGAGGGTCGGGCACTCGTTCCCTGTTGGGTTTTCCTTTTTGTGCTTGCATGGCAAGGACCAAAATTAACCGTGTGGGAGGTAGTTACACGATAGCTACTATACGTCATTTTAATTGCGGCTCGGTTTTTAAGCTATAAGTTTTGCTGCGTTTTTGTCTTGAGCGAGAACCAATATAAAGTGAATGCTGAGTTACAAAGATTTTGTTGTTTTTTTTTAAATTTTGCCTAAATAAAAGAAAGGAACATAGAAACCCTTCACTTCCTGTCTGCGCGAGATTTCGTGTTGCGGGCAGCTCGACTCAATGGCAAAGAGCGACTTTTTTTGAAGCAACCCCCTCCCCCCCCCCCCCCCCCCCACGCTACCGTGAAGCTAGCCTTCAAGCTCGCGCGGTCGCACACCATCGAGGGGACAGCATAGCCGGGCTGTCCTAGAGCTCGCACCCACAACAAGACTCAGTTAGGTTGGGTGATCGCTGGAGGACTGTGTAAAGGTCTAGAAAAACCTATAGTATCGTGTAATTTGATTAGCTTGACCGAGCAGTTTTGCGAAATTTTGGACGATCGAAGAGGTGGGAGGCGAAACTCCGATCGCCAACAAAGAATCAGCTTGCGAACGCCATTATATCAATACAACGCGCAATCGAACTGGAAGATATATCGTACGACTTCCATTTATCGAAGAAGCGCCAGACTTAGGGAATTCTCGTTCGCAGGCTCTTCGTCGTTTCCACGCGATGCGGCGAAAACTACAGGCCGATCCAGAACTTGATCGCAAGTACAGTAAAGCACTCCAAGAATACGCATCGCTTGGACACATGGCGTTAGTTCAAAACGAGAATTCAGACGGATATTACTTACCACATCATGCGGTCGTGAAAGCATCTAGTACAACGACTAAAATACGCGTAGTGTTCGACGCATCCGCGAAAACGGACAAGGGCGTTTCACTAAATGAGAAACTTCCTGGTGGGGCCCACGATTCAGCCCAAATTATTCGACCACTTAATGCGGTTTCGCTCCTACGCATACGTTTTGACAGCAGACATCGAGAAAATGTACCGGCAGGTATTGGTACATCCCGACGATAGACGGTATCAGCGGATTTTTTGGTATCATGGAAAGGACATCGCGGTATATGAATTAAATACGGTTACGTTCGGAGTCGCGTCCGCTCCATATCTGGCAATACACACACTCCACAAATTAGCTGATGACGAGAAAGATGATTTTCCGCGAGCATCTCAAGTTTTAAAAAACGATCTATATGTAGATGATTTATTAACGGGCGCAAATTCAATCGAAGAAATTTTACAGATTCGCGATGAATTGATAAGACTTTTAAAACGTGGTGGATTTAACATTCGTCTGTGGGCGTCCAATCATCAGCCGGGTTTTTTAGGGTCTATTGTTTTGTATGCGAAGGGCATTATTCAGGACTATTGGAGGGTAAAATGCGATTGAGACGAGTCGGTACCGCAGGAGCTCCACACTCGTTGGGTTGAGTTCGCGCACCAACTTACTCTTATTCGTGATTTTACGATAGATCGGAAGCTTGTAATCGTTGAAGCAACGACAATAGAATTGCATGGATTTTGCGACGCGAGTCAGTCGGGGTACGGTGCGTGCATTTATTTGCGTTCGATAGATCGGCAGGGGAATTGCGTCGTGCGACTTGCGTGCGCAAAGTCTCGAGTAACACCAGTTAAACCGAAAACGATCCCACAACTCGAATTATGCGGCGCAATGCTTCTCGTGCGTTTGATCAAAGAAATACGTACAGCGTTTGATCTCGAAATTAATAACGTAATATTCTGGTCGGATTCAGCGATCGTTTTACATTGGCTCAAAAAATCCCCGGAAGCTCTTAAAGTTTTTGAAGCGAATCGAGTTAACGAAATTCAGGCGCTGGACGTGACACACGAGTGGAGGCATGTGCGAACGAAGGACAACCCGGCCGATGCACTCTCTCGAGGTCAACTGCCGACCGAATTTCTGAAAAATAGGGCGTCGCTGAGTGGCCCTGAGTGGCTTCAGAGATCCAAGGATATGTGGCCGGAACCTGTCTTAACAACACCTAGCGAATTACCATGGCTTAAGAGCAAGGCGTGTTTCTTATTGAATTCGGGGGGAGAAATTTTTTCTCGATTCTCTTCGTATTCAAGGTTGCTTCAGGTAGTTGCTTATTGTTTGCGCGCACGGCCATCAAATAAGTACAAGGGAAAGCTAGTCAGCGTAGAAGAAAGGGGCGAAGCTGAGCGTGTAGTGTTACGGGCGATTCAAAGAGAGCAGTTTTCAGACGAAATCACACGCCTTTCAGCATTAAAACAAGCGAAGAGTTCGCGGTTAGCAGCATTCAACCCGTTAATAGACGAGAATGGAATTTTACGGGTAGGCGGAAGATTAAAAAATGCGTCAAATTCTCTTAATCGAAAACACCCGATGTTACTACCATCACACCATCATGTGTCCGATTTAATTATTCGCGACGCGCACCACCGAACGTTGCATGCAGGGATTCAAGCCACACTTCATACGATAAGGCATCGTTTCTGGCTATTCGACGGGAAACAACAGGTCAGAAAAATTATAAGAAAATGCGTTGAATGCATACGAAATCGTCCAAATCCGATTCAGAGCAAAATGGGGGATTTACCGTCGGCTCGCGTCACGGAGACAGCGGCATTCTCGCACGTGGGTATCGATTTTTTTGGGCCGTTATACATTAAAGAAAAGAAACTACGTAATCGCAATCGAGTCCAGATGTACGGATGTGTGTTCGTTTGCATGGCGTCCAAGGCGGTACACATCGAAATAGTAGGTGACTTGACCACAGAAGGATTTCTAGGCGCGTTTAAACGATTTTGCGGCCGGAGAGGTATTCCTAGTCATGTATACTCAGACAACGGTACGAATTTCGTCGGAGCAAATAATCAGTTACAAGAAATGTATGCTTTGCTCAACTCCGACCAATTTCGTGACGAAGTCAATCATGTTGCCGTAATATAATTTGGCACTTTAATCCGCCTCTCTCGCCACATTTCGGTGGATTATGGGAGTCAGCGCTAAAGTCGTTTAAACATCATTTTAAAAGGGTGGTCGGTGAACAGCTTTTAGCTTTTGAAGTACTAAACACTCTCGCTATAGAAATCGAAGCTATTTTGAATTCGAGACCTCTTTATGCTATATTCAACGATCCTAACGATTTAACGGCCATCACGCCGGCACATCTCTTGATTGGTAGACCTATGAATTTTTTGCCTAAAGCTGACATTTCTTGTGTTCCAGGTAATAGACTCTCGACATGGCGCTTCATTACCCGAGCACGGCAAGATTTTTGGAAGCGGTGGAATTTGGAGTATCTCGGAGAATTACAACGTCGACAAAAATGGCATAACTCCAATCACAAAATCGGAATCAACTCAGTCGTCCTGCTCATTGAAAAAAATCAACCATGCATGCGCTGGCGATTGGGAATTGTTGTCGAAATCCATCCAGGCGCCGATGGCATCGTACGAGTCGTCACGATCAAGACAGCTCAAGGACTTTTCAAACGCAACATCACTCAACTGTGTCCCCTACCAATTTCAGCATCTCAAGAAATTTAAGTCTTGATATCAAATTCACTCTGTTATATTTAGTTGTATTTCGTATATAAATTTCATGTTTGTCAACACATACAACACACTCACACGAACACATACGAGTTACGAAGAACGATACGAACGAATGTATCATTATGCGAGTTTACCGGTGTACGGAGTTAACGATTAACGATTTTGCTCACTTCATTCGCAACGGGGGGAGCACGTTTAGTCGAAGGCGACTAAAATCGAGGACCGCCACGAGGGCGCAGGAGAACGAAGGCTCGCAGCATATCATCGTTCGAGGAGAAGTCGTCGAGCCGGTTTTTTAAAATATCGTGCGTGTGAGATATACGCGTTTTTAGTCCGAAGTCAGAATCTGCGCAGAACGGTCTCCTATTGTTTTAAGCTGCGATCGAGAATATTGTCTTTTTTTTTGGATTTTTGCATTAATTATTTCTTTCTTAGCGTCATCGTTTATTTTTGTATATGTGTACAATCACTCGTTATATTTCTTTCTTGTTTTCATTCGAAACGACATCTTCTCTTCGACGTGCTGCGAGCGAACACGGCGAAAATCCGCTTTCGCGGAACCGTGTGACGAAGTACGTGATCGAGAGGAGTGCGGACGCGCACTCGGATACACATACACATACACACTACACCCATTCACCAAGGAAGTTTGTTCCCCTTTAATTTCTAGACTTTGTACTGGTCCTTTTGAGGGGGTTTTTCTCGCAAGAGTTTCCTCCTTTGAGTCACGAAATATATTTCGTTCGTGACTCATAATCGTTGCGTTTTATTAATACCTAGACCCTGTTCCTATCCTCCCTCAGGTAAATATTTTTTTGTAAGTTTTCCCCTAGGATAGTAAGAACCAGTTGACTTCGTCGTGAGATCGCTGCAGCGTGGTGACGCAGTCAACATAGTGGCAGAGGACTCACTTTGCCACAGAACAGTAAAATTTCCTATTTTTGAAGAATTAAGCAATCTCGATAAGAAAATAGAAATGTACGTCTGCCAATTCCATACAGAATATGACGGAATAATTGGTAATAATATCCTAACAGAACTTGCAGTCAATATAGATTATAAGGAGAAATGTTTGCGTGTAGGAACAAACAAACTAAAACTCCACTTCGAGCCACCGGAAGATTCAAAAGGAAAAAGTCAACAGACCATCCACATGATCCCTGTCACTCAGAAGAACGGCTTAGGATATTTGAAAGAACAATATTCGAAAAATAATTCATTTCTCGTTAAAGAAGGCATTTACAACATAGAGAATAATAAAATTCTTGCAGAAATAGAAATTCTTGATATAGATATCGAGACAATAGGACCTGAGCCTTTAGACGTACAAAGGGTAGATGAACAGAACTTTAGCGTTATCGAGGAAAAAGAATACCAACCCTTCAAGACCAATTAAGAATTAAACATTTAAATTCGGAAGAGGAGGCTTTCTTGTCTAAATTAACAAATAAATATTCTGACATTTTCTACCAAGAAAACTCGAACCTCTCTTTTACCAATGCCATAAAGCACCGGATTCGTACGATAAACGAGAACCCAATTCAAAGCAAGAGTTATCGATACCCTTATATACACAAAGGGGAAGTAGAAAATCAAATTCAGGAAATGCTCCAAAATAATATAATACGTCCAAGCAGCTCGCCATATTCCGCACCCATCTGGATCGTTCCAAAGAAGGTCGATGCCAGTGGGAAAGCCAAATGGAGACTTGTCATCGACTACCGTAAGTTAAACAAAGTTACAGTAGATGACAAGTACCCAATCCCTAACATCGATGAAATCTTCGATAAGTTGGGAAAATGTCAATATTTTTTCACACTCGACCTGGCGAAAGGATTTCATCAAATTGAAATCCACGAAGATGATATCCATAAAACAGCGTTCAGCGTTGAGGATGGGCATTACGAATTCGTTCGCATGCCGTTTGGACTGAAGACAGCTCCGCCCACATTCCAACGACTGATGAACAATGTTCTAAAGGAATATATCAACAAAATTTGTTTGGTGTACATGGACGATATTATAATATTTTCTACGTCACTCCAAGAGCATATAGACTACTTGGATAAAATCTTCAAGAGGCTACGGGAGGTAAACTTGAAGGTACAGTTAGACAAGTCTGAATTCCTCAAGAAGGAAACCGAATTCTTGGGACATGTAGTCACCCAACATGGTATAAAACCAAACCCCAAAAATATCGAATGTGTGGTCAAATTTCCGATCCCAAAAACGTGTAAACAGATAAAACAGTTTCTGGGACTTACCGGATATTACAGAAAGTTTATCCGCGATTATTCTAAAATAGCTAAGCCTATGACAAATTTCTTAAAAAAGGATGCTAAGATTAATATTAACGATCCGGACTATCAAAACAGCTTTAATACTCTGAAAATTTTATTAAGTAACGACCCCATTTTGCACTATCCCGACTTTAATAAAACTTTTACGCTGACAACGGACGCCATCAACTACGCCCTCGGCGCAATCCTATCTCGCAAGTCGAACTTTAAACGAGCACGAAATAAACTATTCAACTATAGAAAAGGAGTGCCTAGCAATTGTATGGGCTACAAAATATTTCCGCTCATACCTGTTCGGTCGGACCTTTCTAATTGAAACTGACCACAAACCCCTAAGATGGCTTTTTTCTGTAAAAGACCCTAAATCTAGACTTGTCCGTTGGGGATTTAAACTATCGGAATATACCTACGACATCAAATACAAAAAAGGGACAAAAAATAGCAACGCAGATGCATTATCCAGAATGCCCCATGAGGAAATGAATTTAGTAGAAGAAGGTTCTCCGATACCAAACACTACCTCTTGCATTAACGTATTCAAAAACCAAATAATAATTAATAAAACAAACTTTTTCTCAATTCTAGAAGAAAGTTATTATATATACGAAACTTTTCGAATAATAATAAATTCAAAATATTACGCTGCCCCATGTTACTTGAAGACATTGCAGACGAAGAGAAACTAGCTGAACTAATCCAAAAAGAACATCTCCGAAATAACCACCGTGGAATCGAAGAAGTTTTTAAAGAATTAAAACTTTCGATCTACCATCCCAAATTAAAATTGCGAGTGACGCAATTTGTGAACAATTGTGAAATATGTTCATTGGAAAAGTACGAGCGTAGACCTCCCAAAATAAAATATAAAATTACGGAAACTCCCTCCGAGCCACACGAAATAATACACGTAGATGTATTTTACACACTCAAGGGACAATTATTTCTAACAATAATCGATAAATTCACAAAATTAGCACATGCCATCAAAATAAACGCCCGAAGTTGGACAGAATGCAAAAGATGTTTACTTCAATACTTCAGTATCCACGGCAACGTTTCTAAACTAATCGTTGATAGTCATAGGTGGGCATTAACTCGTTAATCCGTTAATCGTTAATTAACGAAAATAACAAAGTGCTTAACGATTTAACTGTTCAGTTAACTTTAAAAAATTTTAACGAGCTCATTAACTTCCGTTAACTTGCCATAAGTCCGTTAAATCGTTAAATAAGTACCTACGATTCACAAGGACACCGTGCGGACCGTGCTGCGCCGCGAAAAACACGTTCAGACATGTACATGTACGGTTTTGCCGGTCGGCGCAGGTCGGCCGGCGGTCATTGCGAGCGAGCAGGCGCAAGCTAATTAGGCACAGATCTGACACTACGCGGGCGGCATCGGCTGATCGATTCGATCGTATGTAAAAAGAAAGAGAGCGCAAACAGTTCCGACCCGAAATTGAAACAACAGCGCGGACTGCGGTGCGGCGAGAGTGCACGAGTGAAACGAAACTATGTGTTATCGGCGCGTGAGTGAGTGAGAACTTGAGAACACTGCGACGAATTTAGTAACAACAATTAAATGTTTGTTATGATTCCTTTCATTTCTTACCGACGCTTGTGAAAGTGAGATTATTATTAATCTTATTAATTAATTATGATTATTAATAATCTAACTATTCAATTCAGTGCTTTTTGGATTTGTTGTGCTGTGAGTGGTAGTAAGTAGGTAATAAATAGTTCATGTGTGTTTGGACTGTTCGGCGTAGTGTGTGTTTATAAACAAACAGTGTAAATAAACTAAATTCGGAATCGGATTCTAGTTCCACTACGGATGAAAATCCGTGGCCACATTTGAGTGACTATGTGAATTTTCTATCTCGATCGGGAGAACAAATAATTTTTGAATGTAAACGGTGATTACCTAAAAAAACAACAATAAAGGCTCACACATCGAGCCTTAACAATTTAAAACAACATATGAGGAGATTACATGAGTCGCAATATATACAGTTTGAAGAAACAGTCAAGGCAGGGTGCAATCGAGGAAAGCCCAAACGTAAAATCAGTGTTTTGCATTCCGATAATAATGATACCGATAGCGGCGGCGCCAGTAGCAGTAAAAAAGTACGACAGACTCGGCAGATAAGCATTGGAGAATCTTTTGGCATTGCAGCAACAGGCAGCGGTGTATCTCAAGCTAGTGTGGACCAATGCATAGTAAACTTTTTTGTTACAAACATGATTCCTTTACATGTCGTCGAATCTAAGTCATTTGAAAAATTGATAAAAACACTAAACCCCAGCAAAAGTTCAGTATCTAGGAGAACATTGGGTAGACGTATCATTGACGAACATATTCGGTTAAACCAACACCTGATTAGGCAAGTAAGTAAAATAGGTACTTTTTATTTGTAATTTAAACTGAATGTTATGCTTTTCAGAAAATAGGTATGCTTCTTTATTTCAACACTTGCTGTGCCCGCGACTTTGTTCGCGTATAGTATAGTTCGGTTATCGTTATTCGGTTATTCCCTCGGGAACTTTCCAATTTTCCGGGATAAAAAGTAGCCTAAATATATAATTATATATGTTAATCCAGGATATAAGTTATCTCCATTTCAAATTTCATCCAAATCCGTCTAGCCGTTTCAGCGTGAAGAAGTGACAAACATAGACAACACGAACTTTCGCATTTATAATATTACTGTGATGATTTGACGTGATGTTAAGTGATATCGATGTAAATTTTATTTCAGTTTACTTGGAAAAATTGATTGGGTGGCAACAACGGCTGACTGTTGGACAGCCCACAACAAAAGTTATTTGGGCATGACTGTTCACTGGCTAGATCCTATCACAAGAGCCAGAATGCGTGCAGTATTGGCGTGCATACGCATAAAAGGTCATCATTCATACGATGTCCTGGCGCAGGCAATGATCGATATTCATTATGAATTTCACATAGATAAAAAAATTACAAGGTTAGTAAAGAAAATAAGATATTAAATTTAATTCAAATTTAAACATTTTTTTAACACGCTTTTATTAGCTTACTTGTATTGTAACGAACTAAACTAACTATGTAGGTAGTAGGTACTAACTTTAACTATGTAATTAAATCTTCTACTTTTCGTTCTAATTTTCGTATCGAAAAGAAACCTTGTAGGTATGTAATTACTTACATGTGATTTGGATGCTAAAACAATATTATAATTTGACAAATTGTCAAAAAATGACAAAAGGGTCTATGTTCAAAAAAAAATTATGTTTTTTAGTTTAATAAGTTTTTTTTTTCATAAAGGACTACCACGGATAATGGCAGTAACTTTGTTAAGGCATTTGTGCAATTTGGTACGGAGAGCGACATACTTCCAGACCCGCCATCGCTTGATTTAGAGTCTGAATCTGATGATGCTGTTGCCAACCTTTTGAATCAAAACTCAGAAGAAGATGACATAGAGTTTATTTCAGTGGAAAACCTACTGACTGACCGCTGCCAGCGCAATGAAAACGATGAAGATATAGATCTTTTAGAAAAATTTAATACTTTGCCAGTTCACATGAGATGTGCTGCCCATACATTTAATTTGATTGCAAGTAAAGATTCAGATGCTGCTCTACAAGTAACTGTTTTCAAAACTCCCTACAGAAGTGCTTTAGCCAAAGCACGTGCTCTTTGGAATCAGCAATCACGTAGTTCGGTAGCAGCAGATAGCATTCACGCTGAAATAGGCAGACGACTGGTACTTCCAAATACAACGAGGTGGAACTCTACCTATGATGCTATTGTTGTTCTCAACGCGATATTGGAAACACAAAGGCCTTCACTTCACAGAGTTATGACTCAGCTGCAAATTCCAGCTTTCAATGATCAAGATGTGACTGTAATGAAGGAGTATGTGAAGGTAAATTTGTTAATATAAATGTACATTTTAATTTAAATATTTTTTTATATTTGTATAAGTAACATAACCTCATAAGTTCATAACATTATCATAAAAATAGTTAATAGTTATTTTTATTTACAGGTTATGGCACCGGTCGCTAACGCCCTCGATCGGATTCAAGGAGAAGCTCAAGCATATCTCGGGTCACTCCTACCGACAATTGCAGCAACTGTCTTTAAATTAAAAGACATTAAATCTAAAGGTCTGGTGCATTGCACAGCCTTGGCTAATGCACTATTAAATGGAATTGAAAAGAGGTTTCAGCCTCTTCTAGATGACGAACAATGTCAACTTGCGGCGGCGTTCCATCCAAAGTTTAGGCTAATTTGGCTAGAAAACTATGATAGCAGCCGAGTGAATGCAGTCAAAAAATCCATGGAGCGAAATGTGGAAGATGCATTAAGAAGACAAGAAACCGTCGAATCTTCGAAAGACAAAGATACTTTAAGTATCGGTGGTGGAAGCAGCAACGCCAGCAACAACGAAGAAGATGAAGAATATTTTTTTATTTCGGTCACTCAAAGTAAAGAAAAGTCTAAAAGTCACAAATCTTTAAGAAATAAAGTTCAAAGTCTCGTCAAAATGTAGCTAGACATGAAGTCAAAAGACTCTTTTAACGATGCGGCATTCCTCGGAGAACAGATAATAATAAATCTGTTTATTGAATATAATACCGCTATACCGTCAAGTGCTGCAGTCGAACGCCCTTTTTCTACGGGAAAAGACATTTTAACGCCTAAAAGAGCCTCACTTTCCGACGAAAACTTCAATATATTGTTGTTTATGAAGGGGAATATGCACCTTATGTCAGACTAGCTGTATTTTGAGTTGAACATTTATTATTAAAAACTCTAATGATACACCCTTCTTTTACTAATATTTCATGACCTGCCTAAACTTCCATAGCCCGTATTAACATTAAATATAAAATAGAATTTCTATCGCGAGTTAACGATTAACGATTCGTTAATCGTTAACCTGCAAGATTAACGGCTTAACGATTAACGAAGTTAACTTTTTTAGTAACGGATTAACGATTAACGAAGTTAAGTATTTGATTAACGGTGCCCAGCTATGACAATTGGCCTACGCGGGCTAATAGATATAGCAGTCACGAAAAACTCCCTAGACATGAGCAGCCGACCAGACATGATATCCAACAGATTATTGGAATCGATTCTATAGGACTAACAACGGACAAATCCACGGAGAAGATAAAAAACAACGTAGACCCAACCAAGGTAGGTCATAGCAAAACAGTTAACGCCAACAGCAGGTCTATATCAGACGAAGACGAAAATTGGATCTGCCCCTCGGGGAAGCGCAGAAGTAAAAGTAGCAATGCCCCTGCCAAGCGACAACAACGAACGACCTTAAGCCAGCAGAAACAACAAACGGACGAGAACCGCTTCAGCCCACTGATAGTGAGCTTGGTTTTAAAGCGGTCCCCATCCGAGAATTTCTCAATAACCGCAATATAGAAATCCACTATGCTTCAAACAGCAATCATACGTCAAACTCAGACATAGAGAGATTGCACAACACCATAAATGAACATCTCCGTCTACTTAAACACGACGAAAGTAACGAATCTGATACAGTTGAAGAAAAAATCTTGAAAATAATAGGATTTTACAACAACACCATACATAGCACAACCAACAGAAAACCACTAGACTTCGCCAATGGCAAAATAAAGGAAGAGGAATACAATAAAATAAAAGAAACAATCATGAAAAAAAATGAAAAAAGTATCAATAGGGCAAACACCAATACAACGGACGTAGGTGTAGAACGAGGACCAAACTCAATAAAGGAAATTAGAGGCGGTAAGAACCACTCTAAGTACAGAAAGATCGAAGCAGAAAAACTGGACGATGAGCATTTAATAGACACAAAAAACAATCTAAAATACTATAAAACTCACGTCCACAAACCTAAAAGGTATCAGGATAAAAGAAATCCCAAGATCAAAGCAAAGAAGAAATAACTAACAATAATATAATAAAAATTAACTACAAATAAATAAAACAAGTTACCTAACACTACCTAATAATTACGATACTCACTAGCGAACTTAATAAAATAATTAACAAAAGACATAATAAATAAATAGATAACAAATAAACAACATAAACCATTTTCAGGAATACGATGGAGGCGAAACCATTTCTCATGGGCCTAATTCTAATAACCATAGGAACCTATATAAGAGCACAAGAGATAGAAATACATAATTTAAATGCTTATAACGGATATATCACGATGAAACTCGGGAACATAAAAGTAATCAGAAATTTTAATAAAATACTTCACATAGTAAATGTAACAGAATTTGAAATAAGAAAAGACCACTTAAGAAATAATCTATACGCGATGAAACCCAAACTTGAGTTAATAGGGCCAATGTTCAGTAGTGTCAATCAAAGCTTAATACTCCTCGAGGCCAAAATAAAAAATCTTAAGCCACATTCGGTACAAAAAAGGGGCCTCCTTGACATAGTAGGATTAGGACTAAAATACCTTGCTAGTACAATGGATCAATCAGACGAAGTAGAAATAAAACAAAAACTATATCAACTATTTGAAAACAACGGAAAATTAATTGAAGGAAATAACAAACAAATCCAGATAAACGAAGAACTTTCGGACCAAATTAAAAATATAACTTCACATATACGAAAACAACAACTATCCATAGAACAATTTCTCAATAATAGAAATAATAGTGTAGTTCAAAAGCTAACAACCATCGATGACGAGATGAAATTAATGCAACACCTTTATCATATAAATCACGATATTCTCTTACTTAGGAATCATGTTGACGATATCGAACAGGTCTTGTTCACCAGTAAATTAGGGATTCTTTCGAGAAACATTCTAACTGCCGAAGAATTAGACTTCATTTCGGACCTTAAAGCCTACGAAAATATTAAAGTAACGGTAACATTTTATAGAGACCAAATAATAATCATCCTCCTAATCCCTCGATATTCCGACCTTACCTATTCTAATATCCTTATAGAACCCATCCCTGATAAGGACCAAAAATCCTTGCTCTTGAATCACGATAACATCTTAGTAGACGAGAACAACACAGTCTACGAATTCCCGATAAAAGATAATATGAAAAAGAATTTAGTTCAAATAACAGATAACTGTATCAAAGATATTATAAACACCAAATAAACTTATTGTACCAAGCAAATATCAACTGAAGAAGAAATTAAAGAAATAACAGAAGGCATTATCCTTACAAAAAATATTAAAGAAACCGCAATAGAACAAAACTGTAATAGACTTAAGATTAAAATAAAAGGAAATTACTTAATAAAATTCAAAAACTGAAAAATAGACATAAATAACCAAACATTTGTAAATTTCGAGACAAAAATATATGATAAAGTCATTATACCGAACTTCCTGACAAAAGTTAAAGAAACCAAAATTGTAAGCAATATCAAACTAGAAGAATTGTACCTTAAACATATAAGTAGTAGAGAAAAGATAGAAGAAATTTCAAACAAAAACACGAAGTTTAGAACTCTTTCAATAGGCACTGATATTTTAATCACCCTAGGCATCATCTCTGCCACAGTTTTCACTGTAATATTAAAAATTAAGAAAAAAGATAAAAACAATATAAAGATAAATGTAACTTCGTCGGAGCCTCAGTCTAACGGTGGGGGTGTTATAACTCCCGGTATTATAACCGGCAATCCAAATCCCAATAATCCCAATAATCTCGGTAATCGCAACATAATTTAAAATCCTTAAAGACAAATTCCCAAATCTATTCCATCTTCCCGCAAATTCCTAAAATGTATCAAATATCCTTTCATGCCCTCGCACATGCGGCGGCTACACGTGACCGTCTTACCCGACAATGTCTACACGCGCGTCCGCTCCAGTTTCCTAAAATGCAGAATGCGCGTCTTGCACTGCAAACTCCTAATATCCTACTCAGCGTTTTCTCACGCTGCGCGTCCGACTAAGGCACCGGCAAAGATAAGGAAAGTCCGTTCAAGTTTGGAGTCGATTTAGAGAACACGAAGTGTTAAAATCAAGAAATGTGTTAGAATCAAGAAATCCACAGTGGTATATCAGATAAGTGGTTAATACATAATAAAAGTTGTGTTTGAAACAAAGTATTTTTCATTTATATTTTTTTCATATAAATGATTAAGTACATTTTCAAGTTGTAATCTCAACACTCTTCATTCCATGTCGGAGTCTCTCCGGTTCCTGGATCTGTTGGCGAGGAGGCATGACATTATGGTTTTCGGTATCCCTGCTACTGAGGATCCTAGGAAATGTCTGCCTCGTGTATTTGTGGCGTTTGGAGTGACGATTGGCTTTGACGATGTTTCCCACTGTATTCGGCTGAAGGGTAGCAGCGGTCTGGTTTGGATCAAGTTCACTTCTATCCCTGTTAGGGACCGTGTGATGAGGGCGTACTTCTCGAAGGAAGCACTGCGGTTATCTGATATATGCGCGGCGGGAGTGGAGTCCCGCATCTATCTCAACGACAACCTTCCGCGGGCGGTTGCCCAGTTGAAAAAGCAGTGCCTTATTCTTAAGAAAGGTAATAAGGTGTCCGGCGTCTCTGTTATAAATGGTAACTTGGTCGTGAGGAAATTGGATGGAACCACTGTGAGAATTTCCTCTTCCGATGAGCTGGCTGCGTTGACCACGTAGATTATTAGTATTCTTTTATATGTTATCATCATACTCTTTGAATTAATTAACCTGAATTGCTTCATTCACATTTTGCCACTATGAATTATAGGGCTGTAAATGCTAAATGTTTATGTTTCATTTGTAATTGCACTTCATCCAAGTTTCTTTACTCTGTACATATGTATATTGAATTACCTAGTCTTTTGTTACTAGTCTAATATCTCTTTTTACTACCAGTTACTAGCTAATTTCATTTTCTCTCATTCTATTTACTGATTTCTTTTTTGTGAGTCCTGCCTGCGAGCGGATGCTACTCTCTATTATTAACTGTTTCTTCTAACATTTGCTAATTATTATTATCCCCACAGTTTCACTAGTTGCGACAGCTATGACTGTTCCCCCTGCGCTCCCTATGATGGTGCACCGGTCCACCCTAACCGCCCGCTCTTCTCCTTTTACCTCATTGCGTCATGTTGGCTGACTGTGATGTGGAGGTGGTGTCGGACAACTCAGTGCTCCGGCGTAGTTTGCGGGCTAGGCGTAAGTACCTTAATGTGGGGCATTTCAATGGACAGAGCATTAAACCCTCAAGCCGGTCCTCCAAGTTTGATGAGATAAAATCTGTCCTCGCTGATTCCTTGTTGGACATTGTTGGTGTTTCTGAGACCTGGCTAAAGTCATACGTATTGAACAAGGCGGTGGCCATTCCTGGTTATAAGATTTTTCGCAACGATCGCCCTCTTTTGAGGGGGGGTGATGTGGCCCTCTATATTTCCACTCGCCTGGCGGCTAAGGTTTTGGTCAGGTCCGTTGATTCGGATCTGGAGTATTTGTTTGTTCAGGTCGGTGTTGGTTCCTCCAGAACACTCGTTGGTGTAGTCTATCGACCTCGTGGCCCACTACAGTATTTGGATAGTGTTCTTGGAGAGCTGCTCCCGAAATATAACAATATTATTCTCATGGGCGACTTCAATCTCAACCTCATTGACCCTCACATACTGAGGTCGACTAATCTTTAATTTGATAACCATGGAACGTACCCCATTAATAATGGTGTGCCGACCCATTTTGATGTTTCTAACTGTAGCTCATCTCTTCTTGATTTCTTCTTAGTGGGAGATAAATCATCTGTAGTGTACAGTAATCAAGTTTGGGTCCCGGGTATCTCCAAACACGCCTTCATCTACTTGTTGCTTGATGTTCAGCATCGTCGGGTGCCGGTCGCCTTCTCTTATCATAACTAGAACGCAGTAAACTTAAATAATCTCTTATCTGATACCTCCGAGCTAGATTTCAGTGCAATCTACGGCACTGGCGATGTTAATACCCAGCTTAATATTCTGAACTCTTTGATATTACAGCTCTTCAACAAGCATGTGCCGGTTCAGTCCTGGGTCGCAAGTCGTGCTGAGAATCCTTGGTACAATGCTGATATTCGGAATGCTGCGTTTTTACGTGACTGTGCGTTTCGAGCTTATATGGAGTCCAGAACTGCCAACCGCTGGAAATCCTATTGTGTACTGACAAATCGAGCGACGAGAATGATTAGGGATGCAAAAAGGGACTACGGTGTGAGATATTTTAGCCGTGACCTGCCTGTTAAGCAATTGTGGCGGAAGGTTAATGACCTTGGAGTAAATGGCGTGGATGATATTGACTGCTGTTGCCTGTGCCCGGATGATTTTAATGCCTTTTTTGCGTCTATTCAGTCCAGACCTACTGATAATCGGACCGACACTGAATGGCCGGAATCGGAGAACTCTTTTTCGTTTAATAACTTTTCTGAGGAAGAACTCGGCTTGGCGCTGTTCTCTATTAGGTCTAATGCTGTCGGTCATGACAAAATCCCGATTAAGTTTCTAAAGCTCTTCTGGCTTATTAGTTCCCATCTTCTCCACGTCTTTAATACCATTATCACTGCCTCCACTTATCCTTTGGCTTAGAAATGCTCCAAAATTTGTCCTATGTATAGCTAAGAAGAGTGAGGCCAGAGATGTGAGTGATTATCGCCCCATTAGTGTTTTGCCGGCCCTGTCTAAGGTCTGGCAGGTTTTAGTTAGGAGGCAGGTTTCTGATTACTTGGCGGGTAGCTCTTTGCTTTACGAGCGACAGTCAGGTTTTCGGGAGTCTCATAGTACTGCTACGGCACTTCTTGATGTTACTGAATCTATTCGTGCTAATATTGATGGAAAAATGGTTTCAACGTTGCTCCTACTGGACTTTAGTAAGGCATTTGAGAGCATTGATTATTCCATTCTATGTCTAAAGCTCAAAAGACGCTTTGCTTTCTCGTCTTCTGCTTGTAACTTGATTTTTTCCTATTTAACTGGCAGATCACAATTTGTCACCTTGCGTGGTCAGTCCTCGGGAATATGCTCACTTAGCTGCGGGGTCCCCCAGGGGTCTGTGCTCGAACCGCTACTCTTCAGCCTTTATATCAATTACCTGCCTAGTAGTATTAGTGCCGGAGTTGTCCATATGTACGCTGATGACGTTCAGATCTTGTACTCTTCACGTCTGGACCTGCTAAACAATGCTGTCTCCTTAATAAACCGGGACCTTGCTGCCTTATCCTGTTGGGCTGCCTTAAACAAGTTGACGCTAAACCCTGACAAGTCCCAGGCATTGGCTATCTACAGGACCCCGGTAAAACATCTCATGGGCGACATCATCCTTGATAACAGGGTCGTTCCGTTAGTGCAGCTAAGAGTCTTGGAGTGGTGATCAACGAAACGCTAAGCTGGAGTGATCATTTTTCCTTTGTGAGACAGCGAGTATTCTTAGCTATGCGGAGGCTTTACTCTGTTAAAAATTTTCTCCCGTTAGCACTGAGGGTTACGCTCATCCGGACTCTTATTCTACCTCTCTTTATGTATGGTTGTGAAATTTTTACTGGGTGCACTGGAGTGGAGTTGAACTGTATTAGGGTTTGCTTTAATACCTCCATTAGGTTTATTTATAATCTGAAAGCTCGGGCTCATGTCTCTCCCTATGTTCACCGTTTTCTGGGTTGTTCGCTGGATGTCTTCTTTAGTCTAAGGGTTCTACACTTGACTCGTAAGATTCTCGTGCAGTGTGCCCCTGTTTATCTGTATCAACGGTTTATTTTTCTCCACTCGCCTCGTGTTAGATGCCTTCTGATTCCTTCCCATACATCGAAGCACATGGAGCTTTCCTTCGTCGTGAGAGCTGCCCGTTTATGGAACAGCTTGCCTTGCCTGCTGTTTCTTCTGGGGTCTTTAAAAAAAACCGCTTAAGCCATTTAGCTGATTAGCTCCGTTGGTTCACCGGTTGTTTATTTGAATCGCCTACTTGCTTGCCTGGGTGTCCCTCTCTATTTCCACCTCAGAAAGTTACCTTTCTATCTGTTTTCTTTTTAGTGGGCTGTTGGGTTTGGGCGGCATCATCATGTGGGAATGCGACTTGCAAATTAAAACGCAACTTTAAATTTTAACCTTATTTTGTTTTTTTTTTATTTTTTAATTTTACATTTATTCGTCTAGCTTAATCTACCTTCATTACATTATCATAGCTTATCTCAATCTGATTTAATTTAACTTAATCGAATATCATTCTGTCCAACTGATTTAATATTAATTTTAGGTACTTTTAGTCATAGTGTTAGCTGCAGTTGTTTGTTGCTTAAAAAAAATTAAATAAATTCATCAAAGACTTTGCGAAAATAGCAAAACCACTCACATTGGGATTAAAAAAAGATATAAAATTAATATACATGATCTAGACTATAAAGATAGTTTCGAAAAACTCAAATTGTTAATAATGACAGAACCAATATTAAGATACCCCGATTTTAACAAAAGATTTGTCGTAACAACCGATACATCTAATTACGCAATCGGAGCTGTTCTATCTTAAGAGGGTCGTCCTACTTGTCACGCAAGTAGAACGTTGAATACCCACGAAGTCAACTACTCAACAATAGAAAAGGAACTCTTAGCTTTTGTATGGGCATTGAAATACTTCAGACCCTATATTTATGGTTACAACTTCACTATAAGGACGGACCATAAACCACTAACTTGGATTGCTAACCTCAATTAACCAAACCCGAAATTGCAAAGATGGAAAATACAACTCGAAGAATATGATTACGATATAGAAAGATTCCACTCCACATTAAATGAACATTTACGTCTAATAAAAGAAGAACAGAAACGCAATCCAACAAAAGTTATATGCGTACAGGAAGCTGTAAAATATTATAACCATTCAATTCATTCAACAAAAGAAAGACCAATCGATTTTAAAAACGGAACGATACCACCAGAGGAGTATGAAGATATAAAAACCCTTGTTCAATCTTTGATGGCATATCTTACGCAAAATTAATTTCTGAATTTTTTGATACTCTGAATATGCATCATGGATTGAATATTCTCCAGTGTAAGGTTGCATCTCAGCAGACACGCGCAAATTCTGCTATAAACAAGTTGCACTCAGTGCAACATGAGACCTGCACGCGCAAATTCCGCGATAACCAAGTTACACTCAGTGCAACATGAGACCTGCACATGGATCCCTGGGAACTTGCTGCGTGCTGGCTACTCATCAGGTGAGCCACGCTGCCATGCAGCGCTAAATGCAATATAAGCACATTTGCTGGTCACCGGCAAATGCGCAAGAATTTTATGTGTAGTGAGTAAGTTTACTGTAAATAAGCTTTCATGTATTGTTTTAGATTTAAGCAAAGTAATTCCTAATTAAAGTCTCAGTCAATCACAGTCTTGCGTGTTTGAATCTAACCAAGTTCCCTTTCAGGAGAAATTAGCTTAAGGTGAAACACCCTAAGCTAAGTTCAAAATCATTCAACTCTTCATTGGACTTAAGGTGAAACACCTTAAGGTCTACAGTAAGACAAATCAGTTCTTACTCACCATTATTCCGGCTCTTGAATTCTTCATTGGACTTAAGGTGAAACACCTTAAGCCCACAGTAAGAGCAAAATAGTTCTTACTTCAACATTGGTGACCCCGACGTGATTCTGGTGAAACACTTGAATCACTACAACCTCATTATCATCGTACCTTCCTCTGCTTTGCCCTATAGTCATGGGTTTGGACGAGCTAGGCTCTCGGCAGCAAGAGACCGGAGAAGCCATACGCACGCTATGGATAAATTACAACAAAGATTCAAATAGCAGGAAAACATCTGAAAGGCTTCAAAGGAAGCTTATAACACTGGATGATCTTTGGACGGAGTTTGAAGCTACTGACAATGACATTCGAGAAAACTTTGGTGATCGAGTCGATCACTCATATTTTGCAAAGGATTATTACAACAGCATTCAAGCTGGCTATAGGCGAATGAGAGCAGATATTGTGTCTCGATTGCAGAAACTTATAATATGCCCAGCTGGAAATGCGTCAAATCCCCAAGAATCAGAGGGCGAAAGAGGCGTATACCATGCAACTGCTGGCCAAAAGCACGTTGAGCCAAACATGGCCGATCAGCAACCTGGCCCTGCCGCATCATGCCCAGCGACACATGAAAACCAATCCGATTACTCAGAAGGCGCAACAGCGGCTTTCTCCGAAGCATCTCGATCAACTGGGGCCATTCCCAAAATGAAAAATTCGATAAAGTCAATATCGAATCAAACCCCACGTAATGAAAGCGGAATCATTCGCAAACATAAGGCACTCATACAAGGCTTCCAACGGCTGCTATCAGGCTTGCGAGCCGGACATTCAGTAGATCAAACCATTCACTACTACAAAATAACCATAAAGACGATTGAAGAACATTGGAGCGAAATTCGAGCGCTTCATCGTGAAATTTGGGAGCAAGTCCATGATCCAGTCGGGCTTGGTTATGATCAAGAACTTTATTTTAATTTGGAAGAGCAGACTCAAGCCCAGATCATTCAAATACATGAAAGGATGAGCCTAATTGGCTGCAATCAGCCACAGAGTACCCCACCATTCACAGGTGTGAACAATAATACTAATAATATGGTAAAGCTCCCTAAAATTGTATTGCCAAAATTTGACGGGGATTACCTAAAATGGAGACAATTTCGCGATCTCTTTATAGAACTGGTCCACAACCAACCCATCGCTGAATGCCAAAGGCTATGGTACCTCAATACAAGCCTTTCCGGTGAGGCCGAGAGGCTTATTCGTCACTTCACTACTTCTGAAGGAAGTTACGCATCGGCATGGAAAATAATCAACGACCGGTACGAAAATGCAAGACTCCTTGTTGGAGCGCTTCTCCACAAGCTTCTTTCACAATCAGCTGCAGCAAATGAAAGCTCTGCAGCACTGAAGGCCTTGCATGACACAACACAGGAATGCTTGCTAGCATTGGAAAATCTGGGAGTGCCCACAAATCAATGGGATCCTCTCCTAATTCATATCCTAATTAAGAAGTTGGACAAAACCACTCACACTCTGTGGGAGCAATCTCTCACACACCCAAGGAATCTGCCACCATTGAAAGGGTTCCTGGAGTTCTTAGAGACCCGTTTCCAGTCTCTTGAGGCACTTGGCACCAAAGGAAAAACAGGTAGTGACAATAGACCGCACTCGTTGAAGTCACTGGCCTCCACAGTTAATACAGGAGCGAATTGTCCATCATGCAACGGAAACCACAAATTATTCAGTTGTCCAGGATTCCTGCAGCTATCACCATCCGAAAGATCGGATGTAGTAAGGAAGGCCAATATTTGCTTTAACTGCTTAAGCTCTGGGCACCACTCAGCTTCCTGTTCTGCAGGTAATTGCACCAAATGCTCTCGCAAGCACAATACTCTACTTCATCTCGAAAAGGATTCTCGGGTGCCAACAAAACATAATACAAGGTCTAAAGAAAAGACGTCTGGCGATAAGCCCTCTTCCTCAAATGCAAAGGATAAGAAGAATGCCTCCTCGAGTTCAACAGACTCATCAACAGCTCTGACGGCCAAGGCCATCCCAGCACCAAGAGACTATGTGCTGCTTAGTACAGTCCTAGTCAACCTTGTAAATGATGATGGACACAGCATACAATGCCGGGCAATTCTTGATTCTGGCTCTCAAATAAACTTAATCACAGAAAGGATGGTCAAACAGCTGGGACTAAGGCAAGCCCACCAGCTAATGTCAATAGAAGGAATTGGTCGGCTCAAACAACAAGCCCAACGCAGGGTCAATGTGAAGGTTCAATCCATGAACAACAATTACAATGTTCGGTTAGAAGCACATGTTCTACCGCGCATAATTTCCCCACAGCCTACCCAGGCTATAGACATCTCTAAATGGTATATTCCCAACAACCTGAAATTAGCTGACCCGCAATTCAATCAGCCGGATTCAATAGATCTTCTGATTGGTGCAGAACTCTATCACTCGGTCCTTTCCATAGGACAAATAAAATTGGGAAATTCCTTGCCAGTCATGCAGAATACAGTTTTTGGTTGGACTATAGCGGGCAAGATCTGCAGCATTCCCCAATCACACGCCGCATGTGGTGTATGCACCGAGGACGAGCTTGATCAACAACTAGAAAGGTTCTGGAAATTGGAAGATACAACACCCCCCAACAGTAGCCTCACATTGGCAGAAAGGCATTGTGAAAATTATTACAATCAAACAACTATGCGAGACAATCATGGACGCTTCATAGTAAGATTACCTTTCAAGGATGACCCAACAAAATTGGGACAGTCCCATGACATTGCACTGCAAAGATTTCACTCTTTGGAAAGAAGGCTTGGTAGACAACCAGAGCTACAGGCACAATACATACAATTCATGGAAGAATACATAATTTTAGGGCATATGAAGAAGGTCGACCTCAAGGACATTGTACAGCCATATTATTTTTTACCACATCATTGCGTTGTCAAGCCAGATAGTAGCACAACCAAGGTCCGAGTGGTATTCGATGGCTCAGCCAAAACTTCATCTAATGTCTCCTTGAACGACATACTAGCAGCAGGCCCAACCACTCACGACGATGTATTCTCCATCCTATTGCGTTTTCGACTGCCCAGATTCGTTTTCACAGCTGATATAGCCAAAATGTATCGGCAGGTAAGGCTGCATCAAGATGATCAAAAATATCAGCTAATATGGTGGAGAAGTGAACCAAGCCAAAAGATTAATTGTTATCAGTTACAACCAGTGACATATGGCACCACCAGCGCCTCATACCTGGCCACAAAGTGTCTTCAAGTCCTGGCGGAAAAGGAAGCAACGAATCGCCCTCTTGGAGCTGAAGTATTGGCGCGCGACTTTTACGTCGATGACGTCCTCACTGGCTCAAATAGTCTGGCGATAGCAATGTTAATACAATCTCAATTACAACAAATTTTGGAGTCAGCCGGCTTTCAGTTAAGAAAATGGTGCGCTAATCACCCTTGATTGCTACAAGGCATTCAGCCGCAGGACCAGGAATTACAATTAGACTTCACTGATAAGGCCGAAGACAACATTAAGACAATTGGGCTCACCTGGCTTCCAAAGTCTGATGAATTAACAATAAAAACCTCATGGACGGATAATAAACGTGTAACAAAGCGTACAGCCTTATCTGACATCGCTCATGTATTTGATCCTTTGGGACTCCTCGCTCCAGTAACCGTGGTCGCCAAGATATTTCTGCAGAAATTGTGGGAGCTAAAAATAGATTGGGATGCGGCTCTACCTCAAGAACTACATACGTCCTGGATTCAATATCGGGAAGGATTAAAATCATTAAGTAAAATCAGAATTCCCAGACACGTTTTCTCCCACCAGATCCCAAAGACCACACAGTATCATATCTTTGCAGACGCCTCGGAAAGGGCATATGGAGCTGCTGCATATGTACGGTCTGTACAAGATAGTGGGACTATAGTAGCACGGCTATTATGCGCTAAGTCCAGGGTAGCGCCTAGGAAAACAATTTCCCTACCCAGGCTTGAATTGTGCGCAGCAAAAATGGCAGCAGATCTGGCAACAAGAATCAAAAAGGACCTCAGGCTCACGGCCGAACCAATTTATCTATGGAGTGATTCTGAAATCGTACTATCCTGGATCAACTCACCCTCATCCTCTTATCAAACATTTGTGGCAAATCGGGTATCGGCTATACAAGAGCATACCACGCCCGTGCAATGGCGTCACGTCCCTTCAAAGGACAATCCCGCTGATGTCCTGTCTAGAGGATTACCCCCAGAAAAACTGCATAACGCAACATTATGGTTCTATGGACCGCTGTTTCTTCATGGAGCAGAAGAATTATGGCCTGAACCGTTCAAACAACCTAAAACAGAAATTGATTCGGAACGTAAGAAACAGGCAACCACCGCAATCACTCTCACAACAGGCCCTCCATCCGGGCTGATTAATGATATGGACCAGAAATATCCTTTCCAAAGGTTACAACGAACCATGGGCTATGTCTTGCGATTCATAAATCATACCAGAGACTCGGAATCAAGGAAACAAACAAAGACCCTGTCATTGACGTCAAAGGAACTTGATGACGCAGAGGTGCTGATCCTTCGGGTCATGCAAGAACGAGAGTTCAAACAAGAACTTAGTGAATTGAGACGGGAAGGAAGGGTAGCAAAGGCCAGCCCTATCAGCAGCCTCACGCCATTCTTAGACAAGACAGGTTTGATACGAGTAGGAGGACGCTTGGAGGCATCCAACTTATCATACAACGCCAAGCATCCCGTGCTACTCCCACACTCACACCCCTTAACCAAGGATCTCATGAATAACATTCATAAGAAGAACCGGCATGTGGCACCACAGGCCTTACTGGCCATCACCAGACAGAAATTTTGGCCATTGAAAGGAAAAATCATCGCCCGATCAGTGCACCACTGTGTACCATGCTTCAAGGCTAAGCCTAAATTTTTGGCCCAACTCATGGGTAACCTACCTTCAGACAGAGTGCAACCAGCCCGGCCTTTCGTAAATGTCGGCATAGACTTCTGTGGACCATGCTACACCCATTTTAAAATAAGAGGAAAAAGGCCCCAGAAGTCGTACATTGCAGTATTCGTTTGCTTTGCTACTAAGGCGGTTCATCTGGAATTAGTCACAGACTTAACAACACAAGGTTTTCTGGGTGCCCTCAAAAGATTCATGGGAAGACGAGGCCACTGTAAAAACATATATTGTGACAACGCCACTAATTTTGTAGGCGCCAAGAACTGTCTGGAAGAGCTAAAAAACATAATTGCGTCCGAAGAGTCAATGAAGAAAATAGCTTTCTCATGCAACACGAGGGGAATTGACTTTCATTTCATTCCCCCAAGAACACCACATTTTGGTGGCCTCTGGGAAGCTGCGGTGAAATCTGCTAAGAATCTCCTTTATAAAACATTATCAAACTTTTCCCTAACATACGAAGAGTTGGAGACTTCTATCGTTGAGATTGAGGCCATACTAAATTCAAGGCCGATAACCCCACTATCAACGGACCCCAACGATCTCACGGCTCTAACCCCAGGGCATTTTCTAATTGGCGAACCGTTAACAAGTCCGATAGACTCAAGAGCAGAAGCTCAGCGAATGAGTATAGCAGAGCGCTGGAAAAGCGTATCCGATATCAAAACCGAATTTTGGCGCAGGTGGTCAAACGAGTACCTAAGCCAATTGCAGAGCAGACACAAATGGAAGGAACAGTGCCACAACCTCAGCCCAGGAAACATGGTCATCATTAAAGACGATAATACTACCGCTCTCAATTGGCCTCTTGGGCGGGTAGTCAATGTCATCACAGGACCTGATGGCTTAGTGCGGGTAGTAGATGTTCGAACTCCGACCAATACAAAGAGGGTAGCAATACACAATCTGGCACCACTGCCCATTGATGATGAGATAGCGCACCCTGCCGATCTCATGGATAAAACTAATGCAACCACCCATTCTGAGCCCGAAGGAAGACCGCATAGCCAGGAGGTCGATTCAAAGAAGAAGAACGAAGGTAGCAGCGGTAAGGATTCACATCCACGGAAAAGGCAGCGGCTGTCTCTTGGGTCCGTAATAGTTGCCGCACTGGCATGCATGATTCTACCACAATCCAGTGCCTTGCCAGTCTCAATCAGCCCATTCCAGTCCCAGCCAGGCATCTACTTCGAAAACCTGGGATCAGCAAACATCATAACAAGCGAATGGCATATTATCGCTTTCTATGATATGATGCCATACTGGAAGGAATTCTCCTCTCTGGCTAATTGCACCTCCCAGTTGGAAAAACTCTGTGCCCTATTGACAGATAAGAAATCTTGTTCCCAAATCATACATCAGTTTAAACATCTCATTGAAGAAATATCTCAAAACAATGAGATACTAGTACCACATACGGTTACTGTAAGAAGCAAACGAGGAGCCATAAACATAATAGGCAATATAGCCAATTCTCTGTTTGGCGTATTGGATTCCAATTACGCTGAGGAAATGGCGAAAACCATCGATGATATCAATCAAAATGAAGACTTTCTCATGAAGCTTATCAAGAATCAAACCACCGTGATAGAATCAACAACAAATATTATCACCAAGGAAGTCGCGGCCATATCAAATCACTTCCATGAGCTTGAGGCCTTTTTTAATGAGCGGATTCATCGCATCAGCGAAGAATTATTCGAGGAAAATTTAGCCCAACAGTTCATCTCACTAGGACTACAAGCTATGCTGATAGCTTCCAACTTCAGAAGAGCGCAAGATGCCATAATAGATGTGGTCGTCGATACACATCATGGGAGGGTCAATCCAAATCTTCTATCACCGTCTCAATTAAAGGCGGAATTGACAAAGATAAAGAACAACCTGCCATCTACATTGCGACTTCCAGCTATGCAAGATGGCATTCTGAAGTACTACAGCATCATGTCCATTGAAGGACGCTCAGTCGGAAAGCGCATAATCTTCAGAATCAAGATGCCATTAATAACACTTGAGAACTTTGAACTATATAAGATAACGCCGGTTCCTGTGCCAGTTAACGACACTTGGATAAGTATAAACCCATCAACTCCCTATCTCATTATTAGCCTGCATCGGGATATGTATTATCCTATCACAGAGCAGGACTTGCGTGCATGCATTACCATCGAAACAGAGAAGCATCTGTGTCAGCAAACGCATCCCATTTACCACAAGGGTTCTAGCATCAGCGCATGTGAGGTTGAATTCATTAATCACCAGCAACAGTCAGACTCTTGCCAAATTATGACAACAAATGAAGGTCCCCACTGGATCCAGCTGTACAATCCTAACCAATGGATCTATGTATTAAAGCGAAGGACAGTAATCAACGCTGTCTGTGGTGATAATGTGACTGAAGCACACCTCCAAGGAGCCGGAATAATCACCATCCAAGAAGACTGTGTCATCAAGCAGCCCCTAATCACAATAAGGGGACACAGCATTTTTCCATCTATCTCCAAGATGTCGTACATACCATCGACAAATCTAATAGACTCAGTAAAACCAGGGAAATTGACTGCGGTTCTGTACCGCCCTCCTCATTATCAGTCGCACCTAGAAGAGCTAGAAGCCATCAAAACCCAGCTGTCCCAGTTTCCCGAGGATCTTCCAACCAAAATCCATGGGCATAATGTCCATCAGCTCTCAATTGGATACAGCGCCACCCTGCTCACGCTGGCCGTCATTGTGTACCTCATCGCACGAAGACTTCAAATTTGCGACCGTCCCAAGGTCGTCAATGAAGAAACCACGACGTCTAAATTACCCTCACTCAGTCAAGGGGATGCAGCAGATGCCGACAGCTATAGTGCAGATTTTAACTTGTAAACATAGATAATCTTATTGTTAGTATTTCATTGTTCCAGTCTTTTTGTTTATGTGTAAAACGCAAACCGGTATTCAATGTAACATGTTTTTCACAGTTCCTCCTAAGGGACAATAAATATTTTGTTGAACTATCATTCAACGGGGGGAGGATGTTCAATCTTTGATGGCATATCTTACGCAAAATTAATTTCTGAATTTTTTGATACTCTGAATATGCATCATGGATTGAATATTCTCCAGTGTAAGGTTGCATCTCAGCAGCCACGCGCAAATTCTGCGATAAACAAGTTGCACTCAGTGCAACATGAGACCTGCACGCGCAAATTCCGCGATAACCAAGTTACACTCAGTGCAACATGAGACCTGCACATGGATCCCTGGGAACTTGCTGCGTGCTGGCTACTCATCAGGTGAGCCACGCTGCCATGCAGCGCTAAATGCAATATAAGCACATTTGCTGGTCACCGGCAAATGCGCAAGAATTTTATGTGTAGTGAGTAAGTTTACTGTAAATAAGCTTTCATGTATTGTTTTAGATTTAAGCAAAGTAATTCCTAATTAAAGTCTCAGTCAATCACAGTCTTGCGTGTTTGAATCTAACCAAGTTCCCTTTCAGGAGAAATTAGCTTAAGGTGAAACACCCTAAGCTAAGTTCAAAATCATTCAACTCTTCATTGGACTTAAGGTGAAACACCTTAAGGTCTGCAGTAAGACAAATCAGTTCTTACTCACCATTATTCCGGCTCTTGAATTCTTCATTGGACTTAAGGTGAAACACCTTAAGCCCACAGTAAGAGCAAAATAGTTCTTACTTCAACAACCCTATTGAATAAAAAACAAGAACAACGGCTTGAATACCATAACAAAAAACGTAGGAATCAAGAACTAAGTAAGGAACACGTACAAAATTACACAAGAGGAAATAAACTGGAACCACACTTTAGAAAACCCAATAAAACTAAATATCATAAACAAACTATGAAGAGAGCAAAAAAATACCAAACTAATAGAATATCATTGCAGGAACAATCCTCATCCTCTCCATATGTCTCATTGGAACCTCAGGCCAAAGCATCGACATCCAACAAATCCCTTACAGGAATGGATACACATTGATTCACCTCAAGCAAATCCCAATGATTGAACAATTCGATAAAACCGTTCACATAATAGATATGATTAAAATTATCCAAGAAACTACTCATCCTAAACTAATTGATAGTTTTAGTAAACATTTAATGCAGTGAATAGAAAATAAACTCTTTATTTTAGAACCGCATAACACATTTAATGACATACAGAAAAGAAAAAGAAGAGGTTTAATTAACGGATTTGGAACCATACTAAAATGGATAGCAGGAACTATGGATGACAACGATAAAGTAAATATTGAAGAAAAATTTAAAACAACAGACAAAAACCTTGAGATAGTGGCTAACAATATAAATGATCAAATCAGAATTAATACTAAAATTGACGAATCCCTTCAAAATCTAACCCAACATATTAATAAAACACAAACAGAAATACTCAACGAAATAAATGTTTTTGCTTCTAAACTCAATAATATTAGCAGAGAGTTATACGAGCTTAAACAAAGAATTCAAGTTAAAGAAAATTTACATCAATTCTTCATTCCTGTCGGGACTTCCGACACCATTCACGGCAACATTTGACCACCACGCACAGGTCGCCCCTCCCAGCGAGGTATACGACCTGAAATAATTAAAAAAAAACTAATTATTTAATCAACATAAACAAATCAGATGGCTTACATGGGACACTTCGTGATGACACAGAAATTGTTTTGACAGCCCATCTGACACGACCAAAACAATGTCAGAGTGTGGTGTCTAAGGGGTGTTAGACACACGAAATACACGAATGAGTTCAAAATAAAAGACGTTTATTAGTCACTCGAATCGTTTACAAAAAGTAATCTTAATCTCTAGCCTGTAGATTGTCTCCGAGTCGTCCTACCGCTGTGGCTACCTCGATGCAAGAGACCACAAAATTGGTGACCCCGACGTGATCACCGAATCGTGTAATTTCCGAGGTAAAACTTGTAATTTTGTGCGTAAAAGGACAGCCGCCATTATTTTTAGGGACATAGACTCGGCGTCATATCACAGCTCTACGAACGGTTTTGTGCTTCAGGGCAGTGCGTCGCGGCCTTTTCTCGACAACTTTACAAATTAAAATGCTAAGTGAAGATGTCCACGAACAACCAACAGGCGGACAGCTCCACACCTCAGTCGAATTTCACGCCTTCCCCATCACGTGCTCAGGCTCCATCCCCAACGAGGGAAAACGGATTTCGTCCTGCAGCGTGGGAGAATCGGGCACTCAGGCTCCACACCTTTGATCCCATGGACCCTGATTTGTGGTTCAGGCCACAGAAGATGACGCAAGATATTTAGCTGTGCTGCGTGCGCTGGATAATGCAACAACCAGAGAGATCATACACATTTTGGACCACCCGCCAACTAAAGATAAGTATACCTCACTTAAAGAACTTATTTTAATAAGAGCGGGGTGTCGAAAAAATAGAATCTGAGACAGGTTTTACTGGGCATTCCATTAAATAATCGAAAATCATCTCAACTCTTACGCGAGATGAAACATTTGTCAGCCGCCGCATTACCCGGCGAAGTTCTTCACGGTCTCTGGGTAGAAAGACTGCCGCATTCTGTCAAGCTATTCCTAGAGTTGTCCGACGACATGGAGTTGGATCAACTCAGCAAAACGGCTGACCGCATATGCCACGACAATGTTATTCAGGCAGTATCACATAGTTCGCCTAGTCCACAAAAATACTCCACAAAACACCTGCTAACAAGGGTACTGGAGAGGTTAGAAATTCTCGAAAGGAAAGTCAAGTCCCTTGGAAATCACGTCGGGATCACCAATTTTGTGGTCTCTATGGGGTGTTAGACACACTAAATACACGAATGTGTTCAAAATAAAATACGTTTATTAGTCACTCGAATCGTTTACAAGAAGTAATCTTAATCTCTAGCCTGTAGATTGTCTCCGAGTCGTCCTACCGCTCGCTGTGGCTACCTCGATGCAAGAGAAAGATGACGTTTTCATCTTCCTGGAATCTCGTTTCGTCTGCCAGATTTGAAATGCTCACTTCTCTGTGAGCCGTCTGAATGGTTGTCATCTACTGGCGCTAGTTTCGCCTTGTGCAACTGGGTTGCCACAAGAGATTCCAACTGACGCCATCTGGGATTTCAAGCATAAAGCTTAATTTCCTAAATGGAAATTGTTTTGCCGCCATCAAACATATGGTGAAAGAGGAAGCTCCATATAGCTCCATGTAAACTGGGGCTATAAAAGGAGCTCCTCGAGCAGAACGAATCATTCAAGTTTTGCAACTGAATCGATCAGCATACACTTTTATTCCGACTGAGTCACGATATATCAGGTTTTATCCGACCAAAGAATTATTATTCAAAAGGAAAAAATAGGTATTCCACCCTTTTTTATTTTGAATATATTATTCAGAAAAAAACTAAGGGCTACAATTTCTCTTAGTTCAAATAAGGTGTTACACTATTTGAACGCGAGAAATAGTAACTTAGAAAAATTAAGGGCACAAATTCTTTAGGATATCCGCCGGGGAATTTGTGCTTGAAATTCTTCTAAGAATATAGCAGAATTTTTGACTTCACATTTTTACTATTTATTCTGTATATTTTCCAAAAAAAACTAAATTGACATTTTCTACTCTCGTTTCAGAAATTAGATTAAGTAGTTTTAAAAATACAAGAAAAACTCATTTTTGCTTATTTTTCATTTTCATTTTGTTTTGCTCATTTATCATTTGAATTGTTATTTGGATTGTTATTATTTAGTTATAGATCATAAAAGGTATTTATTTTTGAATAAAATTCATTATTTAAACATTAAAAATATTTAGTGTGTTTCAAATTATAAATCTCGACCTAGAGTTTTGTACATCCACATTTTTATTCCTACAAATTCACTAGGCTACGAGCTATAAGAGGCTATAGCTTAGTGAATTCTTTCTTTATTACGGTCACTAGAGGCCGTAACAATTCCCTTGAAAATATCGAGGAAATAATTTTACTTTCACGACTTGAAATATTACCAAAAGATATCCTAACCTCGTCTGAGATAGCTGAATACAAAATTAACTCGGAAAAACTCAGAAATATAAGAATTGCTGTCGCGCAACACGAGAAAAATATTCTGATAGTCCTACAAATCCCAAATTTCACCCAAGAAAATTATTACCAGAGATCAATTGTCCCTATCCCAAACCGAGATAACCTAGAATTAAAAACCGAACTTAGCCTTGTAATTTTTGTAACCATACCTGCACTTGATCTTGACGCCAACAATGCACCGGCTGCACGGAGTGATTTGTTTATCCCCACGACCTGCCCTAAGTACGGTCGGTGATTTCTCACTCCGTTTAATGCGAAGCACATGCGGACTTCACTGGGTTCTATGCACCCACGGGCCGACTGAGTAATTATACTCATTCGCTCGGCCCAAATGCTATGTAAACAAAAACCACATGAAGAAACCGAAACGCAAGCGCCGTGTGAAATGTATTGGGCGAGCTCAAGTTATGTAAGACCAATGGGTCAATCAATTAGTGCAATGCGTGCAATACGACACCCTCTTTGCATTCGGGTGAATACACACACCGAGTAAGAGAAACGAAAGATCGAAGAAAGTGCTAAAGTGCTAGGAGTGTGGCCATCGTTCAGTGTTTAGCACAGCTGAACAATTTGTATAAATAGGGTAAGCTGAAAAGAATAAACAGGGATTTTTGACTTAACATTCGGTGGTTGTTGTTGCTCTAGTGGCGGCAACATTTGAATACTTTGAGCAACGCGAGCTTTATTGCGGCAATACGTCGAGTTTCCCTGAGGAGCGCTGTCTGGCGGCTTATCTATCTCCTCGGCTTATCCTATCTACCAAGAAGGAAGACTTTTGGGCACCCGACCGTGACTTTGGATCTGGAAATCTTCGGAGAAGAGGCCTAGAGAAGGAAGAATAAATTAAACCATTGGCAAGCGGAGAGAACTATGTACATATAATATGAGCGGTAGCGAGCTGGATGACAAATTCAACGGCCTGTTCGAGCTGGCAAGAAAATATCTACCTGAGAGACGGATCGAGAAGCTGACTCTATACCCGGGCGGACGTCAACCAGAACCTTACATCCCCAAGCCGGTACAGCAAGCAGCGGAGGAACCGCCAGCATATACCCCAGGGCCAAGAAAGATCACCATTGAAGAATACATCCAGAGGGTAATAAAGAAGCCGACGCGAGGAGGTAAGCGAGCCCGCTTATCCAGAGATATCAAGGGATACGAGGAGCTGATCAAGGTAGCCGCAACACAGGCGGAACGAGAGAAGTACCATATACTATTGGCGAACTCCAAGCGGGACCTTAACAGACTAAAGAAGGGAAAAAAAGATCAATGAATAAGTAGATAAACGTAAGTGTTACAAATTCCAATAATCGATCTCCAATGATAATGAGGAGGTCGGCACTCTCGCCGGACGCTGTCCAGACGACACCTAAGAACTTCGGCCGGAAACAGCCCAGACGACATCGGAACCCGCCAGAGACCCGAAAGCTACAAATTCAATGCACGCGCAATTCAATGCACGCGCGATTGACCTGCTGCCGAATTTTCAATTTACAAAAGGTATCGACGGACGACGAAAATCCATGGGTCTACAACCGGCAGTCTCCAGGAGGTCATCGAAGTCGTTAGATTAAACGAGTTTGAGTTATAGAAAATTCTAAGAGTTTTTTTTTTATATTGTTTATCGTAGTTGTAGTGTTTAAAGTCTTGTTACATTTATTAAATATAAATTAATTGAAAGGTTAAAGAGTTTTAATTTACATGGTCCTTCGAGCCGGATATTTTGTAGTAACAAGTGGATTAGTGGAGACATCCCGAGCTGGAAGAAAACATCCCTAGCCGGAAGAAGACGTCCCCAGATCACCGCCTCACATCAGCCGATTCCGTTCAGACGATCATCAGCATCAGACGCACCAGGAAAAAACACGAAACTTTCTCACCCCTTCCCGATACCTCCAGTAAGTACCTTCTCTTATCTCTTAGTGTATTTCGGTGTTCGATTAATATTCTACACATAAGTTCATAATGGGAGCTACAGTGGGAGACTCTCCATCTACCATGGAAAACTCTCCATCCCTCGAGGCTCTTATAAGCGATCAGAAATCGCTCACGGAGCAAATGAATCGGTTTGTGGTAAACACGAGAAAAACCGCCGTGGCTAAACGCACTCATGGCTACTATCTTGGCCGAGTCAATGGTTGGCATGAGTTCTGGCAGAAATTTTCTGCAAACGACAGAAACCTGTCCGCAATAGCTACCACATCAGCTCGAAAGGAGCATCCGTACTTCACCGAAGATCACTACTCCACTTGTGAGGAGTTACTTTATGACTTCAAAGGTGAACTAGTTGACAAATTGAGTTCCCTCGATAAATCACAAGGGCAATCCAGGCATCAATCAACTAGTAGCCCCCCTAAAGAATTTAACACGCAAAGACTTGCAGCCGCGTCCCCAATGCAATTACCTTCCATAACACGGTCGTGGTCGCGTGCGGACGTGCTCGTGTCTTGTTCCTGCAAAAATTGAATTTACTTCCATATTTGTCTAACTTCCAGTGTTAATTTACATAATTTTGATTGTTAATACACTGTGATATTATTATCGGACTCATATCATGATATATCGAAATTCAATTGCTGTGATATCTCTTGATAGACTGTGATATTTTAGCCTGCGTGTTTTTCGGTGTTGTGTTATCCGTGAACTCTTTCTGATTTATTTATCATACTGTGAGCTGAATCTTTTCTTTGACTTTTTAATTTGTCGCTCCGTGTTATTTGCAATAATTTATTGACTTTACTGTTTTATTATGGCTAATCGTGTAACCAGGAACAATTCTAAAGTTCAAAATCGCTCAACTTCACAACCGAGCCTAACTAATTCCGCTATACTATCGCCTAAACCACCGGCGACCTTATCTGATTTGAATGCATCAATAAGGAATATGGAGGCAAATATGCTGTCGCAGATCATGGACTTGAGAGCATCCTTGCAATCGGAGATCAATTGATTAAAAGTACAGATCGTGTCTTTAGAATGCAAGTTGAATGATCTCAATCCATTAATTGCTAATTTGAGTGACCCGGAATTATTGCCGAGAAGTGGCGGCCCAGCCCATCCGCCACCAGCTGACTTGGATGTTCATCGACAATCCCGAGGCAAATGAATTTTGGGTGAAAGCTATTAGTGATTATTATGAACCCCACACAACCAATCACTCCAGGGCCTGAGATGGAAGTAGATCCCTCACCACCCGCTCTCCCCCTTCAGCTCGCCACTCATAAAGATTGTGTAGGATCTAAATTCCAGCACCTTGCTGATGTTAGGGATTGCTGAAAGATCGGATGACCCGGAACCCGGTGAGGAATTTCTTCCGCTTAAGCGGAAGAACAATGTTCTCATTTCAAAACACCGCTGGAAGTCGGCCATCCGATCGGCCATCCGATCGGCCACCGCACGCGCCAATGTCGAAAAGACCTAATTGCAGCGGCCCGTTTGTGCACTGGGTCTCGTTACACAACAACGTACCCAGTTGAGTGATTAAACGAGGCCGCCGACTGCGACCAGGTGCATTTTGGCCGAATCAGCAACCCTGACCTAGGTGACAAGGTGAGCGCTGAAGAAGCTCGAGTTGAGTTGGATCTAAACGTTAGTCGGGAGAAGTGTAATTGTACACTACAAGAGATTACGGCGTTTCTAAGTTGCACGCGGATTCGGAAAAGAAAGCAATAAAGTGATTCCGAGTGAAAAGAAAAGGGTGTTTGTCTGAAGATTCCCACCGTTCCTGTGGAAGTGGAGTGTCCGTGTTCCCACTGGGTGTTGAGGAGAACAGTTTTCAGAAGAAATCCGTTTCAACGGAGAGGTTCTTCACACTGAGAAAATGATAGGTTTCGGCATAGGACTTGGAGGAGTTGTTAATTATAAATTCTTTATACAAGACATGGAAGCAAGCAAACGGTCAGAGGAAATACTCACGGAGCCAACAGAAAGTGCTAAAATCAAGTTAGCTGATGAGATACTCAAGGATGAGCTGACACGAGTTATGAGCCATTTCGAATGTCCCCGATTCGACATGCAATCTGTTGGGGATTACGAAGAATCTTTAATTATCATAAGTTAGCAGTGTATTCCCAATAATGTTTATTTGAATTTAGCAGTGTATCAGCAAGAATGTTTATTTGAATTTAGCAGTGTATCTGCAAGAATGTTTAATTTAATTTAGCAGTGTAGTGGGTGGCTGCATCATCCTAGCAAAAAAAGTAGTGTGTACGCATGTTGTGGCCTGTGAAGAAGGCATTGCGTGTTCAGTTGGAACAATAAAGACTTTGATTATTAAGTGCTGGTTTTAGTCAATTTCCGAAAACACAAACGGGCAATCGGTGGATTGCGAACAATTTGGCGCCCGAGCAGGGACCGTAATTAGCTCCAGTCGGTTGGGAGAGTTAGTTCTCGGTCGATAAAAGGAAAGTGCTCATTGTGCGAGCTAATATTCATATTTCGCATCGGAAAGTCACGGGTTTAGAGACTGAAGCGGTTCCGAAGCTAACATGGGCAGGATATGCTAAAGGTTGGCAGTGGCGAAATTGGGAAAAGTAATAGATTTTCGGTGCAGGTGCGCATTAAAAAATAAAAAGGTGCTCCGTGCGGTTAACGGTTGTATTTAAACGCCCAGCAGCCGGCAAGTGTGGTGGTGTGCGAAGCTCATCATGCAACCGAAGTGCTAATAAAGTTGTGTGTAGGGAAAAGAGCGCATCGGAGGAGCACACACAGGCGGTGTGCGGGACGCTTCATGCAACGGAAGTGCTGATAAAGTTGTGTGGACAGAATAATAGAGCAGTGGAATAACTCACAGCCACGGGCGGGTCGCGGGGAGCAAATTATCAGTGACATTGGGTAGGGATATTTCGGGTCGAATAGCTACGAACAGTGTACACTCTATTCTGGTTTATAAGCATTAGTTGCACACGGTGGTGAAAGCGGTGCGCGGCGCGAGTGCTTTGGGTTCTCGGAACTGTGACATTTCCACAGTGGTGTGCAGTGACGATATTTGTATCTTCGCTTCCAGCAGAGGTACATAAATCGGTACGCTTGGGGACATTTCGTGGCTGGGAGCGGATTATTTGAGGACATTCTAGTGGATGGTTGGGCTCCTGTTCGTTGGCATATTCTCAATCACACTCAGGGAAATTTATTGTAAGTACAGTTTTTGTTTAACAGAGGCATGGAAAATCCGAAGAGGAAGCGGGCCACCGTTAAGGGCCAGATGAGTCGGTTGGAGGATTATCTCCGCAGGCTACCGGCGCAGCCAGATGACGCGGAGAAGGAAAATATTCGCGTTCGTTTGGAAAAGCTGGAAAATTATTTTGTTGAATTCGAGGGTGTCCAGTTGGAAATTGAAGCTGAATTGGAGGACGGCGATTTAGAAGCGGAAGCTCAGGAGAGATTGCAATTTGAAAATCGTTATTATGGGGCGAAAGCTACTTGTCGTCAGCGGTTGCGAGGCACGGTTGCCGGTGAGAGTGGTCCAGGGCCGCAAGAAAGGCGAGCTTTGGAGGATTCGGTTCGGGTGTTGGCAGATCATCAGGCCAATTTGAGCGCTTTGGTGGAACGCTTGGCATCCAATTCAATAGGAAGCACTACGGCAAGCACATCGGGTTCTCCGCGGCCTTCGGCGGCGGTCGATGTTAAATTGCCCACCATTAGTATTCCAAGCTTTAGTGGCAATTTTCAGGACTGGTTATCCTTTCGGGATCTTTTTGTGTCTTTGGTACACAGGAACAGTTGTTTGCAACCGGTGCAACGATTTCAATATTTAAAAATGGCATTGAAAGGCGAAGCAGCGTCGATCATTAAGCACTTAGCAATTAGTGATGCCAATTATGAAGCGGCGTGGAAGGAACTGAATGAGCGCTATCATCAGGAAAAGTTTATTGTCGAAGCACATATTAAGGCTTTGATGGAGCAGCCTAGTTTAGGTCAACCTAATTTAGCGGGGTTGAAAAGATTATTTAATACAGCAACGGAGTCTATTCATGCTCTTCGTGCATTGACGGTGCCTGTGGATCATTGGGACCATTGGTTAGTTTTCGTGATAGCAGCAAAACTGGATTATGAATCGAGGCAGCTGTGGGCAAGGCAGTCAGCAAGAGATGCAAAGCCAACCATCAAGAGTCTGGTGGATTTTATCCAACAACGGCTGTATGAATTAGAAACACTTAAACCTGTTGTCAAGAAGTGTTCAAGGACTCAGGAGGGAATCAAATTGGTTCACTCATTGGAAATCAGAACCTGCCCAAAGTGTTCACGGGAACATGATTTGCCTTTTTGCCCGGTATTCAAGAACATGAATGTAGCTACTAGAAAGGAGTTGGTGGTGGCACAGAAATTGTGTTTCAAGTGCTTGAAACCCTCTCACTCAGCCAATAGATGCAAGGCGGCAGAGTGTCAAGTCTGTAGTAGGAAGCATCACACTCTTCTCCATGACTCGAGCGCTGCTTTACCGGGAGCTAGAGAATCAGCGCAGGTGGGCCAGGCGGAGGGGCCTACCAGAGAACAACCCAGTCCTTCGACTGATCATCAGAGTGAAGTATTGCGGAATCACTTCGCCTCATATACCTGCGCTGCTGCCAACAGCTTTGGTCGAGGTGGCGGATGCATCGAAAGCGCCAGTGGTGTGTCGGGCTCTGTTAGACTCTGGATCGTAGGTCACTCTTATCTCAGAAACTTGTGTGCAGCGTTTGAGATTAAGAAGGAAATATTCCAAGATGTCAATTAGTGGCTTAGGTGGAAAAGAGTCTCAGCAGACCAGGGGAACGGTTGATATAGAGTTGAGGTCAAGATTGAACGGGCAACTGATCAGGACTTCGGCGCTTATACTGAGTCAGATTACGAGCAAGTTGCCTCCAAGTCAAATCACTATAGGAGGTGCCTACTTCGAGGGTTTGACACTGGCGGATCCGGATTTCGGAGTACCGGGTGCGGTGGATATCTTGATGGGTTGTGATGTTTTCTTCGATTGTCTTCGGGACGGTCGAGTCATGGGAGAGGCTGAAGCCTTGGTGGCTCAAAACACTATGTTCGGATGGGTCATTGGCGGGAGATTCAGCGAGGATGTGACGGAGGTGTCAAGCCTACATTTGATGATCAACACGGATCAGCTCTTACGAAATTTTTGGGAATTGGAGGAGGTGTCAGCGCCTAAGTATTTGTCGGAGGAGGAGCAAAAAATTGAGGAACACTTTCTGAAGACTCACCGGCGGTTATCCGATGGAAGATATGTAGTGCGACTTCCATTTGTCGAGGAGTCACGCACATTCGGAAATTCCAGAGAAATGGCGAGACGCCGACTTGAAGCTATGGAACGAAGGCTTCTAAGGGATTCTGATTTACAAAGGAAATATCATGGTTTTCTTGAGGAGTACTTGAGCTTGGGCCATATGAAGGAGATTCGTTCTGAGATGGATAAAGAATATAAATTTTACTTGCCGCACCACGCGGTGCTAAGACCTGAGAGTAGTACCACAAAGTTAAGGGTCGTGTTCGATGCTTCGGCCAAAAGTTCAAACGGCCTCGCACTAAACGATAGCTTGATGGTGGGTCCAATCATCCAGCCTGATTTGTTTACACTGCTGGTGAGGTTTCGGATGCACAGGATTGCTTTAATGGCCAACATAGCCAAGATGTATCGGCAGATTCTGGTGGATGACCGGGATCTCAAGTTTCAGCGGATCTTATGGCGGCCAGCGAGAGATGGGCCGATTAAGGAATTTGAACTCCAAACATTGACCTATGGAACATCTTGTGCGCCTTTTCTGGCAACTAGAACTTTGATGCAATTGATGCTGGATGATGGGCGGAAGTATCCGGCCGCGGCGCGCTTATTAACTGAAAATTTCTATATGGACGATTTTATCGGCGGTGCGGAAAGTTTCGAGCAGGCCAAGGAGGTAATGACACAGTTAACTGCATTGCTTCAGGGAGGCGGGTTCGAGCTCAGGAAATGGCAGTCTAACTGTGAGGAGCTATTGAGTACTACATGCGATGAACCCTTTCAGGGCTTGGTGGCATTCGACGAGGACCAGGAGCAGCCCGCAGGAGCGTTGGGGTTGCGATGGCAACCGAAGAATGATTGTTTCGTGTTCAGGGTAGCGTTGGATTCCCAGGTAAGTGACACGAAGCGGAAAGTATTATCGGAAATTGCGAGAATCTTCGATCCTTTGGGCCTATTGGCGCCATGCATCGTGAGGGCGAAGATGATTCTTCAGGAACTGTGGTTGACTAAGTTGGAATGGGACGATTTCTTGCCTCCTGCACTGCTTTCCAGTTGGCAGGCTTTTCGGGACCATTTTCTAGATTGGAGAGTGTAAAGGTTCCAAGATGCGTCTGTTCAGTGGGTGAGGACATGCAGCTGGTGGGATTTGCGGATGCTTCAGAGAAGGCTTATGCGGCACTGCTGTATCTTCGAAAAAGGAACAGTGACGGGAAGTTCACCATGAGCCTTTTAACAGCAAAAACAAGGGTTGCGCCCATAAAGCAGGTCAGCGTGCCGCGGTTGGAGCTTTGTGCGGCTCATTTGTTGGCGAAACTCTTTACTAGGGTCAAGGACGTCTTAGGAGTGGATACAAAAAATTGCTACGCTTATACAGATTCGACCATAGTGCTGGCGTGGCTAGCGGCGGCTCCTCGGGCTTGGAAAACATTTGTTGCGAACCGTACCTCTGATATTTTGACTCGTTTGCCAGATATGAGATGGAGTCATATACGTTCGGCGGAAAACCCCGCAGATTGTGCCTCTCGCGGCCTGGATCCACTGGAATTGATTGAGCACAGGTTATGGTGGCATGGACCTGAATTACTGCATGGATGGTCGGAACCAGAGGGGGATGTTGCCTTGTCTACAGAGGACCTTCCAGAAAAACGGAACCCAAGTGTTCTTGTAGCGCAAGTTCTTGACGACCTTGAATTGCCTAAAAGATATTCATCGATGGGGAGACTACTGCGGGTCACGGCGTATGTTCTGAGATTTGGGAGGAACCTGAAAAAACAAAAAATCGAGCGAGCTACAGGAGCTATTACAGCGGGAGAGATGAAGGAAGCCTTAAACATATGGATCCGAAAGGACCAATCGGCAGCGTTCAAGGAAGAATTGGCGGCATGTCGGAGTGGTAAGCAGATTCCGCTTAAAAGCAAAATTTCTGCGTTCTGTCCCTTCATTGATGAGGAGGGGCTGTTGCGAGTGGGAGGACGTTTGCAGAATTCCGATTTGTCGTTTGAGAAGAAGCATCCGGTTCTACTTAGCGGCGATCATCGGCTTGCGGAACTAGTGGTTACGGAGTTGCACGGAAAGTACTTGCATGCGGGTGCTCAGTTGTTGCAGAGTCTTCTCCAGCAGCGATATTTTGTGGTGGGCTCGCGCATCCTGATAAAGAAAATAGTAAAACGCTGTGTTACATGCGTAAGATACCGGGTGGAGAAAGGCGATCAATAGATGGGAAATCTCCCCTCGTACCGAGTTCAACCTAGCCGTCCCTTTCTCCATACGGGAGTGGATTACGCCGGTCCCATTGCGGTGCGGCCATATAAGGGACGAGGATCTAAGGTTCTCAAGAGCTATATTGTGTTGTTCGTGTGCATGGTTACTAAGGCCATTCATTTGGAGGTGGCCTTCGATTTGTCAGCAGAGGCGTTTTTGGCGGCTCTTAAAAGATTTTGCTCGCGCCGAGGGGTATGCGCAAACCTCTATAGCGACAATGGAACGAATTTCGTCGGGGCCAGACGCTTGCTGTCAGAGTTGGATCAATTTCTCCGATCTAAGCAGCATGCTGAAAGAGTTGGCGGTTTTCTCGCTGAAAGCGGTATCCAGTGGCACTTCTCACCGCCTTCAGCGCCTCATTTCGGAAGCATTTGGGAAGCGGGGGTTAAACAGGTAAAGTTTCATCTCAAACGTGTGGTCGGCAATGCAATGTTGACTGTGGAGGAGCTACAAACGCTACTTTGTCAAATAGAGGCCTGTTTAAACTCTCGCCCATTGTGCGCTAAATCAATGGACGAGGACGGCATCGAGATGCTCACCCCTGCCCACTTTCTGGTGGGAGGGACTTTGACCAGCATACCGGAGTGGAGTTGGGCAGATGCCAAACTGCCGCATGGGTCGAGGTGGCAGTTCATTCAGACCCTTCATCGATCCTTCTGGGATAGGTGGGCCCAAGAGTACTTATCTAATTTGCATTCCAGAACTAAATGGAGAAGAAAAAGCCCTAATCAGAGGGGGAAATCTACTGAATCGGCCCTCCATCACTCAATCTCTTTCATTGAAAGAGCTTTTTATGATAAAGAAGCGGCCCTTGGTGTCTTTTTGGACATCGAAGGAGCTTTTGACAACACCAGTTTTTCTGCTATGGCTGGCGCCTTGCAGGAGCATGGGGTTAACCAAACTGTAACCAGGTGGATAATCAATATGCTGGAAAGCAGAATTGTCTCCACTGAGGTAGGTTCCCACACAGCTGTCAGAAGGGTGGGCAGGGGCTGCCCGCAAGGTGGTATTCTGTCCCCCCTCCTGTGGTGCTTGGTGGTTGACGGCCTCATCAGGTTACTGGTCAGTAAGGGCCACTTCACGGTAGCCTATGCGGATGGTTGAAGGGTGGTGCAGGGACAGGAACTTGTCAGTTAACGCTGACAAGACCTCTGCTCTGCTCTTCACCAACAGGAGGAAGTTGGAGGGTCTCAGACAAATGAGTATATTCGGAAGAGAGATATTCTACGCAAAAAGCGTAAAATACCTAGGAGTGATCCTGGACATCAGGCTGGACTGGAAGCTACATCTGGACCGCAAGATACAAAGGGCCATCTCGACCTTTTGGCAGTGCAGAAGAGCGTTCGGTCGAACCTGGGGCATTAGTCCTAAAATCATCCACTGGATGTACCATATACTGCCGTCATCAGACCGAGTCTCTGCTACGGGGCGCTGGTCTGGTGGGCTAGAACAAATCTAAGCACCGTCAAAAGTACACTCTCTACGGTACAAAGACTGGCCTGCTTAGCCATCACAGGGGCAATAAGATCTTCACCAACTGCAGCGATGGAGTTGGCTCTCTCCCTGGCTCCGCTCGATATCATCGTGCATAAAGTAGCGATGAAATCGGCCCTGCGCCTAGTTCAAAACAATCTCTGGCGACCCAATCATCGGCTGGTAGGGCACTCCACGATCTGGGACAATCTGCTTCATACCAACAGGTGCGTCCAAATGATCTCGGACTATGTAATGCCCCGTCTCAGCCTACGTAAAAGGTATGTTGTATCTATTCCCTCCAGAAAGGAGTGGGATGAGGACTATCTCGGAAACACAATGCCGGACGCCGACTCTGTGTGGTTCACGGACGGATCCCTCGCTGAGGGCCTGGCTGGAGTTGGAGTGTACGGCCTCGGTGAAGATTTGTGCATCTCTCGCTCGCTAGGCAGATTCGTCTCCGTTTTCCAGGCGGAAGTACTCGGCATCCTAATCTGTGCACAAGAGATCCTGGAGAGGAAACTGAGTGGGAAAAACATTTTTATTTTCTCTGACAGCCAAGCTGCTCTTAAAGCACTTGACTCGTACACAGTTTCATCTAAGCTTCTCAGTGAGTGCGTCACTCGCTTGATCTCATTGCGACTTCTAATAATGTCTCAATAATCTGGGTCCCTGGCCACTGTAACATTGCAGGCAATGAGACTGCAGACAAGCTGGCGAAAAAAGGGGGCTGCTCTTCCTTTATAGGTCCACAACCCTACGTGGGCATTGCACCATCTCTCATCAGTCGCTCAATGGAGGATTGGATCCTCTCTGAGCACAATGAGAGGTGGTCCGCAAGTATGGATTGTAGACAGTCAAAGATGTTCTTACATCGGGGCGACCCTGGCCTCAGTAGACGTCTACTAACCCTTAGTAGAGGCCAGTTGAGCCTAGCAATGGCTATATTTACTGGCCATTGCAGGTTGAACAGGCATCTTCATACTATGCGAATAGCGGACTCGCCGCTTTGCGGTTGCGAGTTGGAGGACGAGACTATCGCTCACCTTTTGTGTGTGTGTCCGCTCTACAATAGCGCCAGAGCCGCTTTATTCGGAGACTACCAAGTAGATCCTAGCGATCTGCACAAACTTACGCTGCCCACCATCTTGAGCTTTGTTAGAAGAACAGGTCGTCTAACGGCTCAACAAGGGCACCGAGATTAACTCTGATGACAGTCTCTCTTCTCGAGGTTAGTACAATGGACCTCTGGTCTAAGTGCAGGGTGTATCTACCCGCCTCATGACAATCTACATCTACATCTACATCTAAGACGGGCATCCTGAAGAGATCCATCACAAAATTGGTGTATCTGCCGGTGGACGAGCAGACAGTTTGAAAGAGGCTTTCAACGGCGGCGGCATGTTGGGGATTACGAAGAATCTTTAATTATCATAAGTTAGCAGTGTATTCCCAATAATGTTTAATTTAATTTAGCAGTGTAGTGGCGAGGCTGCATCATCCTAGCAAAAAAAAGTAGTGTGTACGCATGTTTTGGCCTGTGAAGAAGGCATTGCGTGTTCAGTTGGAACAATAAAGATTTTGATTATTAAGTGCTGGTTTTAGTCAATTTCCGAAAACACAAACGGGCAATCGGTGGATTGCGAACACATGTAAAGATAAATACGAACAGTTTAATGTTGTCACAGAATTAGCCTTGAAATATTTAAGCGATAATCCATAAAAATACTACAATTATTACTTGGAATGCTAGAGGTATTAGATCCAAGACTATTGAATTTTTTAATTTCATGAATACTAATAATATTGACATAGCCCTAATTACTGAAACTGGCCTAAATTCTAGCATAAAATTTCATAATGACAATTATAACTGCTTCAGATTAGATAGGGAACATTCCAGAGGATGAGGAGTTGCAATCGCTGTAAACAAAAAGTTGAAAGTCAACCTATTGCAAATAATTAAGTGCAAAGTTATTGAAACCATAGGGGTGGAAATCACAGATAACATGGATGAGCCAATAAAAATCATTTGCGCGTATTTCCCAGGAGGTTCATCTAACAATCATATCAGAGGACTACTACGATCGGATTTGTTAAAATTGACACGCCTACGGGGAAATTTCATTATAGGTGGAGATTTTAATTGCAGACACCGATCGTGGGGTTGTCTTAGAGCAAACTCTTGGGGAAACGTACTACATGAATTAAATTCTAACTACCCGTTTACAATGTTATACCCTCCGGATCCTACTTATATTCCTAGCTGTACTAAAGCAAACCCCTCAGTATTAGATCTTTTCCTTACAAATTGCCCTGAACTTTTCTCCCAACCAGTTGTCATTAATGATTTAACTTCGGATCATCTACCGGTAATTCTTCTCATGAACAAAGACCCCTCCTTGCAAGACCAAAACAGACTTAACCTAAAGTTAATAAATTGGCTACGTTTTCGTAACCTTATTAAACAGAAATTGCCTAGACTATCACAACTGTCTCTTGCTACTATTATAAATTGCAGCCAAATTGATGATATGGTCACATCTTTTACTAATATTATCAATGATTGTATTAAAGCGTCTACCCCATGTCTTCCTAAACATGACAAACAACAAAAACTGCCGCAATTTATACTCGATGCAATCAACCAAAGGAACATTGCCAGGAGAAAGTGGATACGATATAGATTACCATCTTTTAAATTTGAATTAGTACGGCTTAATAATTTAGTCAAACACTTAATTACCCAGCACAGAAATAAGAAATGGAGTACATTATTACAAGGCCAAGAGAAATGTTCCAAGCCGTTTTGGAAAATAACAAAAATAATAAAGAAAAAGCGGAATCCTCTACCTACATTAAAGTTGCAAGGAAACAGATATGTTACGTGCAAAGAAAAAGCAAAACTACTCTCAAATCACTTTGCATCAAACTTCAACATAACTGCGAACCTCAGTGATACTTCGACAGTTGGAAAAGTAGAAAACTCTCTATCTCAGCTCGAAAGAATTCAATCTTGTGACGAGGCTGGCTGGTACGTCCGTCCAAAAATAATAAGAAATATATTAAAAAGAACGCGGAACAATAAAACACCCGGATACGACGGTATACCTAATTTGGCCTTAAAATTACTTCCTAAGGGCGGACTTGTATATATTACTTTTATAATTAACTCTTGCCTCAAACTAAAGTATTTTCCGAAAACATGGAAAATTGCAAAAATAATTCCAATTCTGAAACCTGGAAGCCTGCAGATGATCCAGCTAGTTATCGTCCCATCAGTTTGCTTAGCAATTTTGCCAAAATATTAGAAAAGGTAATCAAAATCAAAATATCTGAATTTAATGAAATAAATAAATTGATACCCAATGAACAGTTTGGATTTCGAGCTGAGCATAATACTACCCAACCAGTTCTAAGGATAACTAGACATATTAAGGAAAACTTTTTCATGAAAAAATCGACCGGTCTTGTTCTCCTTGATATAAAATCAGCTTTCGACACTGTAGGCATGATGCCCTAGTACATAAAATGATGGCCTTTGGTTTTCCTTCTAATATAACACGTTTAATTCAGCTTTTTATATAACTGCATTATTAAGTGCATATTTCCCCTGAATCTTCAGCTGCCAATAATATTACAGCAAGCGTTCCTCAAGCCTCTGTTTTGGGCCCAAATTTATATAATATATACACAGCAGATTTTCCAAGCATCCCACAGTGTCTCTCATCTATCTTTGGGGCCGTTCAAGTATTACGTAAGCACCAAGGGGGGGTGGGGGGTCTCTGTTTTGCTTATTTTGGAAGACCTCGCTTTGAGAACTGATTAGGGGAATTACCGCGCATTAGGGAAATTACCGTGCGCTATTCACTTGTCTAATAATTCACTCTCGTGCCGGCCGGCTGCAAGTGCGCATCTATCAGTATTGTTTTGTTTGGATTCTAAACGTATTGTAAGCATTGAAAGTTATCATTTGTGTTTATGTTGATGCAATTAGCCAAAGTTTAACGTTTTAATTATTTAAATTTAAATATCTTATTAGAATGTCATATCATATAGACAAATCCAAGTTATACCAAAAACTGTTCGAAAGTTTTAAAAAATCTCATACTGGGACGAAAGTGCAAAATGTACAAAAGTTAGTTAACGAAGTTTGGCGAAATTATAAATTACAAGCAAAGTCAGATAAGGAACTAGATATTATTGTATCTAAGAGAATTGAAGAAGAATTGCAAGCGGCGACTAAAAATAAATCCAATCTGCTTCATTTTTTTCCAAGGTGAGTAAATATAAGTACAAAGTTTCTCTTTACGTTCTGTAACAATTAAAACGATTTATGAGTAAAAAATATGATGGCCTATCTCAAAGTAAAAAGGTAAATGATTGATATTTTATTTCTTAAGATCGACTCCGGCAATTGGTCACAAAATACACGGTGTTTTCAATATCTGTATGTGAAGGGTTTCTGTGGGGAAAAGCTTTCAATAATATTTAAACGCTGGTTTTATTAAATACGGTGAATTTATGTAGCTTAATAAGAGAATATCCAGCAGAACTCTTAGAAATTTTTCATTTTTAGGCAACGTCTTCTACCAGTAAACCTGCAGAAAAAACACAAATTATACAGCCATTTTCTAACATTGAAAAACAGAAAGAAGATAAAATTAAAACCGGCAATGAATCACAAGAGCAATGCGAAAATAATAATAATGCAGATAAACAAAGAGCAAAACCTTCTCAAGAAGCTTTGAAAAATAAGATTACTCTACTCGAAAAAAATCTGAACGCTTTGTATTCTGCCAGAGATACTATGCCAAATTGCGCTGAAGTTGATAAAGAGATCATTAAGTTGCGCGAGGAACTAAAAACAGCAAAAAATACTTTAAACAGGAAGATTCAAAACGCAGTTGCCCAGAAGAAACACAGGGATGGTATGAAAAGAAAGTTAGAAGATATTTGTCAGGAAAATCCTGAAATAAAAAGAAGACTATCTCTGAGGGATTCAGTAGGACATCCTAAACTTGAAAGCGATCAACCATTACTATTGAAAACAATTGCGGATATAGCTTTATTTGGGAGTGCATGTGATGACAGGAGACGAACGGAATCTATTCGCAGCGTAAAAACTCTTGACGAACTCACACAAGAACTGCGTAAACTAGGATTTGACATTAGTCGCAGTGCGACATATCTTCGTTTGATTCCCAGAAAATCGAATTCTACAGAGGAACGAAGACATGTATCGACAGTCCCTGTTAGGCTCATTCGTGCTCAAACTGATCACCACAAGAGCCACTTAGATAGCAAGTTCGCTGAAACATCAATCCATTATTTAGAGAACATAGCATCCATACTTGGACCAGATCAAGTATTTTTCTTATCTCAAGATGACAAAGCTCGAGTCCCTATTGGCGTCACTGCGGCAAATAAGCAAGCACCTCTTTTAATGCATATTGTAACGCCGTCTCCTTATTCTAACGCCGCCACTGGAGACTGCCCCACCACAAATTGACGATTTGCCAACTATAAAAGAGCAGCCGTAAGCAAGCCTCGAGAGAGATCTTACACAGCTCTGCACTTAAGCGCACCCTAGTGGTCGCAGCGGTCCCAGCACACAAAGAAATCTAAACCATAACAAATAAAGGAAAAGAATTATTTATCGTTTATTTTACTCCTTACATAATTGGCGCCCAACTCGTGGCCCGTACCACGACACCCGATATTACGATTCTCCGCAGAAGCCCTCGACTAAACCCAGGCATGGCTGTGCAGATGACAACAGAGCAGTTTGAGCAACTCATCACTGCTATTCGGCTATCGGCGCCGCCGCCGCCGCCGCCATCGACGCCGCTACCCCTGGCACAGAATGGAAACTTCGCCAACTGTACTGCACGATACAATGGTCTCCGCTCCAGGCCGGCAGTGGATGAATTTGTTTCTTCGGCAACAATATACAAAAAAGTCACAAATATGACTGACGAAAATGCACTTGCTGGACTACCACTGCTACTACAAGAGACAGCATCAGCATGATGGCAGGGTGTACAGTCACAAGCGACAACATGGGACAATGCTATGACTTTGCTTCGAGATTCGTTCGCTCCATCACGACCAGCGCACCAGATCTATTGCGAGATCTTTAAAACAAAACAGGACGTAAACACCCCAACCGATTTGTTTATTTGCAATAAGCGGGCCCTGCTCGCTGAACTGCCAGAGGACACACACACAGAGGAACAGCAACTGAATCTTGTTTTTGGTCTGCTGCACATTGGTATTCGCGCCCATTTGCGAAGGGAAAAGATATCAACTTTTCAGGTACTGCTTAAGCAAGCGCGCGAAATCGAAGCGACTTTTAAGGAGAGCTCATCTCAGGTCAAAGGTCAGGTTCAGCAGGAGGTTGCACAGCGAAAGCGAGTGAAATGTGAATTTTGCAGAAATTTTGGCCATTCAGAGGAGGAGTGCAGGAAAAAGAAGAACACGCACAAAGATCCCCCAAAACAATCTATCTCAAGTGTCCCCAGTGTGATTCCACTAAAACCAGTGATCAACTGTTATGGTTGCGGAAAGCCAGGTTATGTGAGAAGCCAATGTCCTGATTGCAGTAGACCGAAGAACCTGGATAACATAAGCTTTTGCTCCATTGATGTTTCCCCGAAGAAGGCAGTGCTTCCTCTTCGTCAGCGCCCCTCAGTAGAGATTGAAATTAATGATAAAGTGGGAATCGCTTTTGTTGACACTGGAGCCAGAATGAGTGTTGCAAGTCAGCAGCTGTACACACAGTTGTTGCACAGTGGATATGTTTTTCATAAACAGAACGTATGTGTTGTTTTGGCCGACGGTATAAGACGGCTACAGGAAGTGCTGCTTACAAGGGTGAATGTGGGTTTACAAGGCAGAATCATCCCAACAATTTTCATGGTTTTGATCAATGCCAATGACAACAGAACTCTTTTGGGCGTGGACTTCATCGAAGATGCCAGAATTATTTTGGATTTGCCACAGGGAACATGGCATTTTGCTGATTGTCCACAGAGAAGATTCGACCTGATTCAACAAGAATCTAAGCCGATGTTGCAGGAATTGGCCACCATCGAAACGGCACCACAACTGGTTACCCCACCAAGAGATGCAGAACCTCATGAGCCAGAACTATTAACACCTCCAGTGTTAAAACAGGGTTTCAGTATTCCAGATTTAATCAGTCCCATAGCTACTACACCAGGTTTTGTTCCACCTGTACAATTATCTTCATTTCAGGATTACTCACCAACATCAATCAACAGAATTTTCGAGGACAGCATTCCTGCATCATCAACCGTTTCTAGGGCAAAAATAACTATAGATGACCCAGACTTCATTTGCATTGAATCCATTGCCATCGAGGAGGTTGTCCTGAGGGCTGATGAGGCTAGCTGTCTGGACATTTCCCAGAAAAAACAAATAAATAACCTCTTGTATGAATTCAAGAAGGTATTCAAAACCAATGGGGAGCCCGCAGCACAGGTCGAACACCGCATTCCTACTGGAAGCCATCCACCCATAGCATCACCACCCTACCGAATATCTGAAAATCAGAGGAAGATTTTGGAAACCGAAATCAACAGCATGCTTGCGCAAAATATAATTGAAGAATGTGAATCATCATGGGCTTCACCAGTGGTCATGGTTCCAAAGAAGGACGGAAAAGTCAGAATTTGTATTGACTACCGAAAGATCAATGCAATAACAGCACCGGATATGTATCCCCTTCCCAGATTGGACGATTTGCTTCACTCCACAAAGCAAGCAGCATTCATGTCAACAATCGATTTGTTAGCGGGATACTGGCAAATAAGAATGAGCAACGAGGACAAGGACAAGACTGCATTTATAACTCCGTTCGGGATCTATAGGTTCAATAGAATGCCTTTTGGTCTACGAAACGCCCCTGCTACGTTCCAGAGGCTTATGGACAGGATAAAGACAAAGCTGACGGATGTGCGAGTTTTGGCTTATCTGGACGATATCCTTGTTCTGTCTTCCACTTTCGAGCAGCACAAGCGAGATCTGATAAAGGTTTTTGAGGTTTTGGGAGCGTTTCACTTGAGGATAAACCGGAAGAAAAGTGATTTTTTCTGTAGGGAAATAAGGTATTTGGGACATGTGCTCACGAGTGATGGAATCAGCCCGGACCCTAACAAAATTTCAGCCATTAAAGATCGAGCAGCACCTAAAAATATAAAACAGCTCATCTCATTCCTTCAGACATGTTCTTGGTTCAGAAGATTTGTCCCGGATTTTGCAGAAGTGGCTCGCCCACTTACTGATTTAACCAAAAAGTCTTCTAAGTGGACCTGGGAGTCATCACAACGGGAAGCTTTTGACGAATTAAAGAGAAGATTGACTACCGCTCCCATTCTCAGGCAGGCAGATGGGACAAAGCTATATATGATTCGCACGGATGCCAGTAGTTACGCCATCGGAGCAGCTCTACTGCAAGGGGAGGGGACCGATGAACGACCTGTCGAGTATATAAGCCGGCTCTTAACATCTGCAGAGCGAAATTATAATACTACGGAGAGGGAGGCCCTCGCAGTTGTCTGGGCAGTATCGAAGTTTCGAGGCTATATTGAGGGAAACGAGGTTACAGTGGCTACTGATCATCAGGCATTGCGATGGTTGATGTCCTTGAAGTCTCCAAATGGACGTCTATCCCGCTGGTGTTTGCAGTTGCAGCCATATAACATTAGGATCCAGTACACGCCAGGCAAAGTTAATGTAGTTGCTGATACTCTCTCGAGACCCCCATATGATGACGAAGATGGATTGGAGGTACACACTTGCATAATTTCCGTTGATTTTCCGCACCAAAGCGCCAAAGAAATTCGTGAGAAACAGCTGAGCGACACGGGGCTCGAAGCAATCATTAAGAGCTTGGAATCGGACGCCGCCGAGGATTATACTCGATTTACATCCCGTGGCTATGTCCTGAATGAGGGTGTATTGTACCGGTACTCATCGGACGAGGAAACTGACGAGGCTCAAATGGTCATACCTGAACAAGAAAGGAGTCGAATCTTGACTGCATATCATGATGAACCCACTGCTGGACATTATGGTGTCGAGCGAACTATACAAAGAATCACATCTCGATACTTTTGGCCAGGAATGAGACAAGATGTTGCGACCTATGTTAAAAACTGCCGCCAATGTCAACGTTACAAGGTTACGAATATGAAACCAGCAGGACTTCTTCAGACCCCTGTGTATAACCAGCGTTTCGAAACAGTGGCTATGGATCTCTTCGGTCCACTGCCCGCCTCCAATGATGGCTTGAGGTGGATTTTTGTGGTCGAAGATGTTGCAACGAGATGGGTTGAATTGTTTGCGCTACGGGATGCCACAGCTACCAACTGCGGTAAAATATTGATCGAGGAAGTATTCCTTAGATATGGAATACCAAGACGATTGCTGAGTGACAACGGTACTCAGTTTGTGAGCGCAGTCATGCAGCAAATTTCGCATTGTGTAAATATAAAACAAGTCTTTACTCCTGTTTACCATCCACAGGCTAACCCTGTAGAGAGGAAGAATCGCGACTTAAAAACCCAACTTGCCATTTTAGTTGGAAATGATCATAACACCTGGCCCGATAAGTTATCATCCATTCGTTTTGCCATCAACAGTGTCAGATGCCAGAGTACGGGACAAAGTCCGGCTTTTCTTACTTTCGGTAGAGAACTAAGGACTCCGGATGATGTAAGTCACGACCTTCGAAGGATAATTCAGTCCGAAAATTTCATCGCTGAGATGACACCGTACCTAACAAACATGGCCTCGACTCTGAAGGATGCTCAAGAGATACAAGAGGGAAGGTAGGATCATCAGAAACAATACGCTGATCACCGAAGACGTGCAGACCCGACTTATCAGCCGGGAGACCTTGTTTGGGTTAATACCCATAGCCGAAGTAAAACGACCACTAGACATAGCTCTAAATTAGCGCCGAGACGAGATGGACCTTATGTGATACTGAGCCCTAAGGGAGCCACCAGTTATGAGATCGCTGATCCCAATCAACCCCAGGAGGTACTCGGAACATATCACACATCACTGCTGACGAGGTGCAGTCTGAGAGAGGAAGTTGATAAGGCCGCTCCAATTGTGCCTATCCGTAAAAGAGGACGACCCCGAAAGACCACATAAACAGAAGACGACGTCTATTGTATTGTGTCTTCACCGTTACCACGCTTTCATCTACAAAAGGGGAGAATGTAACGCCGTCTCCTTATTCTAACGCCGCCACTGGAGACTGCCCCACCACAAATTGACGATTTGCCAACTATAAAAGAGCAGCCGTAAGCAAGCCTCGAGAGAGATCTTACACAGCTCTGCACTTAAGCGCACCCTAGTGGTCGCAGCGGTCCCAGCACACAAAGAAATCTAAACCATAACAAATAAAGGAAAAGAATTATTTATCGTTTATTTTACTCCTTAAAATATGGAATATAGAATCAAATTACCTGACCACGATTGGGTAATCGCTGAGCGTCATAAATTAATACCATCTGTTTATGCTGGTATCAAAGTTACTTCCAATATGCTAGGACAACCGCAAGCCGTCGGATATTCTGGGCCAACATTCATCGCTATTCGAAGTGGAAAGCATAGTTCATCTACTGCTAATACTCATGCTCAGGATTTCGAGACGCTTCTCGAACTTGAAGAGTTTCGACCATTAGCAAAAACTGACCATGGACTAGTAAAACCAGTAGTAATTATGACGGTTGATGGAGGGCCAGATGAAAATCCGCGTTATCAAAAAGTCATAGGGTTTGCTATACAACATTTTAAACGACATAATCTATAGCTACCAATGCTCCTGGAAGGAGTGCGTATAACAGAGTAGAGCGAAGAATGGCTCCTCTGAGTCGGGAACTGGCTGGTTTAATACTGCCTCATGACCATTTTGGGTCTCATTTGGATGAACGTGGCATTACAATTGATGAACAATTAGAAAGATATAATTTCGAATTTGCAGGAAATGTATTAGCTGAAGTATGGAGTTCAATGGAAATTGATGGCTATAATGTTACTGCAAAATATGTTGAGGCTGATGAACAAGATGTTCCTGAATTTCCAGACATTAAATGGTACTCAGAACATGTGCGTGAAAGCCAATACTTGGCCTGTATTGTATAGTGGCCTATTCAGATTACTAGACAACAGGTTTCTTCCACCACCTGCAAAAGTAAAACAAACAGTTGATGACTTGGTTTTGGATGAAGGAGGACAATTTCTTGATCTTCCAGTCAATTTAGCTCTACGCTTGAGTACTACCCTCAAAGATTTTTTGCAAATGCCCTACGATTATTTTTGTCCGACGACGGTAAAATTGAGGCTCTCAAGCCGAACATGCAAAACGTGTGGTCTTTATCATGCTTCCGTCAAATCATTAAATCGTCACATCGAGAAGATCCATAAAAAAGTAAACACGCCCACAGAGGGAAAAGTTAGACCTGTAAGAGTCGCTGCTCGTCGTGCTAATGAACTGATGTGCATTATTCAAAATTTAGAGCACCAAGATGTTGAATGGCTCGATGAGAGTGACGTAGACATTCCAAAATCGGATGAAAGTGAGCAGACTCACAACACTGAGCAGCAATCCAATGTCATCGATAACTTAGAATCATGGATTCAGGTTTCATGGACTGAAGACTGTTAATGTGTTCCGAAAATATTCTTTATGTTAGTTATGTTCTTTATTTCTGATTATATTTTTTTGTCATTTACTCTATGTGTATCAGTTAAACCTAATATTTTCATGAATTTTCCTATTTTAAAAATAACAATATAAAAAAACATTTATTACTAAAAATGTTTACGTAAGCATAGGGGGAGGGGGTAAGTGCTTTGCTTACTTTTGATGACAAGGGGGGCGGGGGGGTAAAAAATGGTAAGAAATCTGCTCACGTAATACTTGAACGGCCCCTTTGCTGATGATACTGCTATTTTCAGCTCGCAGGAAGACGCTGCTCACATTGGCCATTATCTGCAGAAAGGGCTTGAGGTTCTTTATAAATATTTTCATAAGTGGAAGATAAAAATTAATTTGGATAAAACACAAGCAATGTTCTTCACTCGAAGAAGACATCCACGTTTTTTGCCTAGCTGCAATATTAATATAAACGGTTGTGATATTCCTTGGACAGATACTGCAAAATATCTAGGTATTGTATTAGATAAAACTCTCACTTTTTCAAAGCACATAAATTATGTTATACAAAAAGCCAATATTCTAATTAAAATATTGTATCCATTCATAAATAGAAACTCAACCCTCAACTTAGAAAACAAGCTTGTAATTTATAAAGTGATATTTCAAGCCTTTATGTTATATGGAGTACCAATATGGTTTCAATGTGCACGTTGTCATATTAAAAAGTTGCAAACTAAACAAAACAAAATACTCAAGATGTTATTTAATTTGCCATGGCACTTCTCCACCTCGGAATTGCACAATTTAGCAGAAGTAGAACTTATAGCTGCAAAGTGTAAAGCAATTGCTAAAAATTTTTTCGAAAAGTGCTCCTCTTCAGAAAATCCTTTAATTGTAGAACTGCGTCCAATTGGATTGTAGTAGTAGTAGTCTTAAGTAGTTTTAAGTTTTAAAGTAATGGATTTTTCTCTTATTTTTATAGTAGTTAAGTAAGGTACTTTTCACTGGGTTTTTCTTCAACTGTATTTCATTTTCCCCAAGTATCACAATGTTAAAATCAAAACCTCTTTTGCTAGCCTATATTAAAAACTTTATAGATGAATGAACATGGATTCTAGCTCTAAAATTAAGTTTCTTATTGTATAAATAATCTGTACGTCATCTTGAAATATATATCTATCTATCTATCTATCTTCCTAATATTTCCAGACAAATGGATAAGTTTTTGATAGGATATAAGCGAAAATCCACTAATAATGAAGATTCTGATGTTGGCACAAGTAGTGGGAATACAAGCCACAAGGAACAGGAAGGAAGAACTCCCAAGACACGGAAATACGACTTATCCTATTTATCGTTCAAATTTACTAATATTATTAACGATAATGTGGAAAAACCAATGTGTTTGTTGTGTTCAAAAGTTTTGGCTGCTGATAGTATGAGACGCGGCAAATTGAAACGGCACCTTGAAACTATTCATTCTGAATACGATGGTAAGCCCGAAGAATTTTTTCAAAGAAAATTGGATGAGTTATCTAAACACAAGCAAAATTTCAAAAAAATTGTTCATATTCCATCAAATGCATTACTAGCATCATACCTAGTGTCGTACAGAATCGCGCAATGTAAAAAACCCCACACAATAGCAGAAACCTTAGTTTTGCCAGCAGCTATTGATATGGTAAAAACAATGTTTGGCCAATCTTATGCGAATCGGCTGCGACAAATACCTCTTGCTGATAATACAATTGGCAGAAGAATTGATGATATATCTGAAGATCTTTGTGACCAATTAGTTTCTCAAATGCGTACTTCAAAATTCGCCATACAAGTAGATGAAGCTACTGATGTAGCTAAAGACGCACATTTAATTGCATATGTTCGATATGTTGACGATACTAATATAATTGAAGATATCTTATTCTGCAAACCAATTCCTGACAGAGCCACATCCAATGAAATTTTCAAAATAATAGACAGATTTTTTAATGAGAACGCAATAATGTGGAATAATTGCATTTGGCTCTGTACTGACGGTGCGGGACACAAAACTGGTCTTCAAACACTAGTTAAAATGAAAACACCTGAGGTTCTCTGGACGCACTGCATGCTCCACAGAGCAGCTCTCGTATCAAAAACTATAAGCGAGGAACTTAACAATGTTTTTGCAAAAGTAACGAAAGTTATAAATTACATAAAAAACAGTCCATTGAAAGCAAGGTTGTTCGCAAAACTGTGTGAAGATATGCGAGCTAATTACACGTCACTTCTGTACTATTGTGAAGTGCGCTGGCTATCTCGTGCAAAAGTGATTCAAAGAACTTGAACTCAAAGAAGAAATTGCTATGTTTCTCGAGGAAAATCATAATGAAGACGGCAATATGTTTAGGGATGATAATTCTATTGTTAAACTTATTAGGTGCGCAACTAAGTTCCCGCTGTTTTTCAAGAAATGGCTCCAGTAGTAAGTGTTGGTCGATTGTGAAATAACTAAAACGTCATGAACCAAGCTTAGACATATGATAAACAAACCGCTTTGACACATTAGTGATTTTGTTTTTGCAACATATACTTTTGGTTGTGTGAATATGTCTGATTATGTGCCAAATAATCGTCATTTGCGGGAAGTGTTGCTTTTCTTCTTTCGTTCGAAGAAACGCCGGCTGAAGCGCATCGAGAACTCCAAAAAGTTTACGGAGATGCTGCTCTAAGTGAAACAACGTGCCGTGATTGGTTCCGTCGCTTCAAAGACGGTATCGAACTCAATTGATGCGATTGAGCCGAGCACTGCGCGAAAAGCGGCCACAATACGATCAGGGCACGAAAAAGTGATTTTACAGCACGTCAACGCTCGGCCTCACGTTGCCAAACCCGTTAAAACCTACTTGGAAACGCTCAAATGGGAAGTCCTACTCATAGGTGGGCATTAAGGGGTTATATACAAAGTTGGGGCGAAAAAATGAGCTAAGTTCGTGATTTTTTAAAAGGGTTTTATGCGAATTTTATTGGGAAAAGCCAAACACAATGTTTTAGCAGTACTATCAAAGAAATAAAAACACATCAAATTTCGAAAAAATTTTGAAAATTGTCGGAGTTATGGCCCCTCCCCCGCAGCGCTTTTTTTTTGCGGAGGCTTGCGGTGATCAATCCCCAAGGCAAACCGATCAACTGAATTCAAAAAAGTAAAAAAATGTTTCAAGAAAAATGTATTCTGGTGTACTTGTTCGAATTGGTTTCCCAAAAAAAATTTTTTTTTAATAAAAAAAACCACGTTGACAGAAAAAATCAATTTTTTGTTGATAAAAATTTCAAAAAAAATTCATTGCAAAAAAATAAAAATTTCCGGATGAAAAATGAATCGAACAAGTACACGAGATCTTAAATACGAATATTTGAAAAAAAGAATTTTGAGAATCAGTTGAAAAGTTTTTGAGATATCATGATCACCGCAACAGTACTTTTGAAAAAAACCCATTCCGAGATAATCGCGTTTAAAGTTTTGTAAAGCCGCGCGCCAAGTGCCTATGGATTGGACCAGCGCGCTGCAAACGGCTGTAATTTAAAAACCAGGGATCCGATCTGTATGAAATTTTGCACCGATATTTTCGAAAGTATGTACTTTCAGAATATGCACAAAAAAAAATTTCGATTTTTCGAGCCCCAACTTTGTATATAACCCCTTAATCGTTAATTAACGAAGATAACAAAGTGCTTAACGATTTAACTGTTCAGTTAACTTTAAAAAATTTTAACGAGCTCATTAACTTCCGTTAACTTGCCATAAGTCCGTTAAATCGTTAATTAAGTACCTACAATTCACAAGGACACCGTGCGGACCGTGCCGCGCCGCGAAAAACACGTTCAGACATGTACATGTACGGTTTTGCCGGTCGGCGCAGGTCGGCCGGCGGTCATTGCGAGCGAGCAGGCGCATGCTAATTAGGCACAGATCTGACACTACGCGGGCGGCATCGGCTGATCGATTCGATCGTATGTAAAAAGAAAGAGAGCGCAAACAGTTCCGACCCGAAATTGAAACAACAGCGCGGACTGCGGTGCGGCGAAAGTGCACGAGTGAAACGAAACTATGTGTTATCGGCGCGTGAGTGAGTGAGACCTTGAGAACACTGCGACGAATTTAGTAACAACAATTAAATGTTTGTTATGATTCCTTTCATTTCTTACCGACGCTTGTGAAAGTGAGTGACAATTTGACGAATGTTTTGTTTATTATTAATAATCTAACTATTCAATTCAGTGCTTTTTGGATTTGTTGTGCTGTGAGTGGTAGTAAGTAGGTAATAAATAGTTCATGTGTGTTTGGACTGTTCGGCGTGGTGTGTGTATATAAACAAACAGTGTAAATAAACTAAATTATGGAATCGGATTCTAGTTCCACTACGGATGAAAATCCGTGGCCACATTTGAGTGACTATGTGAATTTTCTATCTCGATCGGGAGAACAAATAACTTTTGAATGTAAACGGTGCTTACCTAAAAAAACAACAATAAAGGCTCACACATCGAGCCTTAACAATTTAAAACAACATATGAGGAGATTACATGAGTCGCAATATATACAGTTTGAAGAAACAGTCAAGGCAGGGTGCAATCGAGGAAAGCCCAAACGTAAAATCAGTGTTTTGCATTCCGATAATAATGATACCGATAGCGGCGGCGCCAGTAGCAGTAAAAAAGTACGACAGACTCGGCAGATAAGCATTGGAGAATCTTTTGGCATTGCAGCAACAGGTAGCGGTGTATCTCAAGCTAGTGTGGACCAATGCATAGTAAACTTTTTTGTTACAAACATGATTCCTTTACATGTCGTCGAAACTAAGTCATTTGAAAAATTGATAAAAACACTAAACCCCAGCAAAAGTTCAGTATCTAGGAGAACATTGGGTAGACGTATCATTGACGAACATATTCGGTTAAAGCAACACCTGATTAGGTAAGTAAGTAAAATAGGTACTTTTTATTTGTAATTTAAACTGAATGTTATGCTTTTCAGAAAATAGGTATGCTTCTTTATTTCAACACTTGCTGTGCCCGCGACTTTGTTCGCGTATAGTATAGTTCGATTATCGTTATTCGGTTATTCCCTCGGGAACTTTCCAATTTTCCGGGATAAAAAGTAGCCTAAATATATAATTATATATGTTAATCCAGGATATAAGTTATCTCCATTTCAAATTTCATCCAAATCCGTCTAGCCGTTTCAGCGTGAAGAAAGGACAAACATAGACAACACGAACTTTCGCATTTATAATATTACTGTGATGATTTGACGTGATGTTAAGTGATATCGATGTAAATTTTATTTCAGTTTACTTGGAAAAATTGATTGGGTGGCAACAACGGCTGACTGTTGGACAGCCCACAACAAAAGTTATTTGGGCATGACTGTTCACTGGCTAGATCCTATCACAAGAGCCAGAATGCGTGCAGTATTGGCGTGCATACGCATAAAAGGTCATCATTCATACGATGTCCTGGCGCAGGCAATGATCGATATTCATTATGAATTTCACATAGATAAAAAAATTACAAGGTTAGTAAAGAAAATAAGATATTAAATTTAATTCAAATTTAAACATTTTTTTAACACGCTTTTATTAGCTTACTTGTATTGTAACGAACTAAACTAACTAGGTAGGTAGTAGGTACTAACTTTAACTATGTAATTAAATCTTCTACTTTTCGTTCTAATTTTCGTATCGAAAAGAAACCTTGTAGGTATGTAATTACTTACATGTGATTTGGATGCCAAAACAATAATTTGACAAATTGTCAAAAAATGACAAAAGGGTCTATGTTCAAAAAAAAAGTATGTTTTTTAGTTTAATAAGTTTTTTTTTCATAAAGGACTACCACGGATAATGGCAGTAACTTTGTTAAGGCATTTGTGCAATTTGGTACGGAGAGCGACATACTTCCAGACCCGCCATCACTTGATTTAGAGTCTGAATCTGATGATGCTGTTGCCAACCTTTTGAATCAAAACTCAGAAGAAGATGACATAGAGTTTATTTCAGTGGAAAACCTACTGACTGACCGCTGCCAGCGCAATGAAAACGATGAAGATATAGATCTTTTAGAAAAATTTAATACTTTGCCAGTTCACATGAGATGTGCTGCCCATACATTTAATTTGATTGCAAGTAAAGATTCAGATGCTGCTCTACAAGTAACTGTTTTCAAAACTCCCTACAGAAGTGCTTTAGCCAAAGCACGTGCTCTTTGGAATCAGCAATCACGTAGTTCGGTAGCAGCAGATAGCATTCACGCTGAAATAGGCAGACGACTGGTACTTCGAACTGTCTTTAAATTAAAAGACATTAAATCTAAAGGTCTGGTGCATTGCACAGCCTTGGCTAATGCACTATTAAATGGAATTGAAAAGAGGTTTCAGCCTCTTCTAGATGACGAACAATGTCAACTTGCGACGGCGTTCCATCCAAAGTTTAGGCTAATTTGGCTAGAAAACTATGATAGCAGCCGAGTGAATGCAGTCAAAAAATCCATGGAGCGAAATGTGGAAGATGCATTAAGAAGACAAGAAACCGTCGAATCTTCGAAAGACAAAGATACTTTAAGTATCGGTGGTGGAAGCAACAACGAAGAAGATGAAGAAGACTTTTTTATTTCGGTCACTCAAAGTAAAGAAAAGTCTAAAAGTCACAAATCTTTAAGAACTAAAGCTCAAAGTCTCGTCAAAATGTGGCTAGACATGAAGTCAAAAGACTCTTTTAACGATGCGGCATTCCTCGGAGAACAGATAATAATAAATCTGTTTATTGAATATAATACCGCTATACCGTCAAGTGCTGCAGTCGAACGCCTTTTTTCTACGGGAAAAGACATACGGGTCATTTTAACGCCTAAAAGAGCCTCACTTTCCGACGAAAACTTCAATATATTGTTGTTTATGAAGGGGAATATGCACCTTATCATGCGCCTTATGTCAGACTAGCTGTATTTTGAGTTGAACATTTATTATTAAAAACTCTAACGATACACCCTTCTTTTACTAATATTTCATGACCTGCCTAAACTTCCATAGCCCGTATTAACATTAAATATAAAATAGAATTTCTATCGCGAGTTAACGATTAACGATTTGTTAATCGTTAACCTGCAAGTTTAACGGCTTAACGATTAACGAAGTTAACTTTTTTAGTAACGGATTAACGATTAACGAAGTTAAGTATTTGATTAACGGTGCCCAGCTATGGTCCTACTCCACCCGCTATATTCCCCAGATATTGCGCCGTCCGATTATTATATTCTATACTTGTTATTATATTATACTTGTTCCGTTCGGTGGCACATGGTCTGGCTAATCAGCAGTTCCGCTCATATGAAGACATCTCAAAATGGCTTGATTCGTGGATAGCTTTAAAAGACGAACACTTTTACCGTGACGGTATTCGAGCTCTGCCAGAAGTATGGGAAAAAGTTGTCGCTAGCGATGGGCAGTACTTTGAATGATTCATTTGTAAACATTTTTTCACAATAAAGTTGCATATTCATCAAGAAAAACAGCGAGAACTTAGTTGCGCACCTAATACATATTTGGTTGACATTTTTGAAAAATTGAGTGTTCTTAATAAATCAACGCAAGGACCGCAAATGCATTTGCTTATACAAAAAGACAAAGTGAAAGCATTTATTAAGAAAGTGGAGCTATGGAAATCAAATTTGCAAAAAATAAGATTGACATGTTTCCACGTTTAAATTTATGCGCCCGAGATAACATAGAAGTAAACAAAAATCTCTTTGTGGAACACTTGAATGGTTTGTTGCTTCAATTTCCGAATTATTTTGGTGATCTTGATTTTACAAAGTTTGCGTGGATACAGAATCCATTTATCGACGAAGAAGATGATGAATTTGGATTGACAAGTATTGAAAAAGAAAAACGAATTGAATTATCTTGTGATACTACATTAAAACATAAATTTCAGACTGTATCTCTGGTTCAATTCTGGTTGAATCTTCATACAGAATATAACACTTTGTCAAACAAAGCTTTGAAAGTACTGCTGCCGTTCGCAATATCATATTTATGCGAAACGGGATTTTCTGCCTTGGCTGCAATGAAATCCAAATATCGAGCTCGTTTAGTTGTAGAAAAAGAGCTACGAGTAGCTATATCGTCACAAACACCAAGATTTGATAAACTTTGTGCTAATAGACAAGCACATCCATCTCATTAAAAACAATAATAAAATATCGTTTTCCATTAGTTTGTATGCATAAATTTTATAAGAGTAAAAATGTTTGTGTTTTTATTTTATGAAATCTTCAGGGCGGGGGGGGGGGGGGGCGCCAAATGATTAAATATTTATAAGGGAGGCGTAGTAACATCAAGTTTGGAAACCACTGGACTAGATACATCAAAAAAACGGACCCTAGGAGCTCTAATCCGAAAAAAATCGATAAAAAAGCCAAAAAGTACAGGATTTTTTAAAAAATCTTTAAAATTCAATATCTACATAACGTTTAAGTTTCGGACATCATATTACAGAATTAAATCCATCAGAAATGAACTGAATAATAATGTCCTTTAATATTCAGTACGATTTTCCCTGTAACCCTGTCGGGGTTTACTGTTTCTGGCTTTAGGCGGCACTAAACAGTAAACACATTGTAACGTGTTTTACCATGAACTTCAGTGCCAGTGCTGACACACAACACAAATAAAAAAGGTAGCATTGGGTTGGGTGCCTACATTTTATAAATCTAATTTACAAAATGTGTGACTTGCTTTCGAAATAAGAAGAAACATAATATGTATGTATTATTTGCTAAGCTCTTTAAAATATTCGCTAGCGCCATTTTCGGTATTCTTATAGGAATTCGAAGGCTAAAAAAACTTCATGAACATTTTCGACGATTTCTGATAATTTTATTCTTTTTTATGTATCGATACTGTACTCTCGATATTTTGCCATTCCTACCGCACACAAAACTTTATATCTTCATAATATTGACGACTGCACTGCGCGACCAATGCGACCACAGCCAATTCTAACCCATCACGGAATGTGGAGCGCTAAACCTGGCTCGCAACGGTTCCGTTTATATTTCTTTAATTTTTATTTCCTTGCTGCGAAATTCACAGGAAGTTCTTTAACCAATCGCGTACGTATTCATCAACTCTGTGTGCGCACCCAACCGAAAATGCATATGGGTTAGGGATTTGCAAACGGATAAGAGTGCGCCTCTTCTTGTTGACATATTTTCTTTGATAGACTCGTTACTCGATACGACGATTGTCGTTTATATTTCTGTGCCGTGCCGTTTTAACATTCATCTCACATACCAAGATTTCTGATATAACAATCATTAGAGCTTATAGTAAAGTTGTAGTACGTTGTATGATATTTAAGCTTTCCCATAATCCACTTAGAAAAGAAAGTTTTAATAGCTTTTTTAAGAACATAAGACTGTGTGTGACGGTGAAATAACTGGTCGTACGGATTGAGAAATAGCTCAGTGATATACATAATTCTATTTTCTTTATATGCGTAGTACTGGAAATTTTCGTGAATGCAAACAAATTTCTCATGGGGCTATTCTCAGTGGAATGGAATAACTGTCATGCTGTTCTGTTCAAAGAAATCCCAGAATCTCACAACATCTAAGAACTTCTTCGATTTTCTGAATTTATTAAACAACGTTGCGTTTACTCGGTTTGGAATTAGGATGATAATTTTACTTAGCTGATATTTGATATGTGTAAGTTCACTTAATACTTACAATAAGGCCAATTGATGTTATAAATATTTTATAATATGTGCTTTTGAAATATTTTGTAATGGAATTCGGCTTTAGTTGAGATAATTTTCTTTTGTAATCGTATGTAATGTAAATGTAATAAAAGAAAATTGTTTCTCATGATAAGAAGTACAAATGGAAATTTCAGATAAGTTCTTCATGACATGGCTTCCTCAAATTCAGTTTCTGCAGATGTTTTGAGTTTGCAAATAAAAAATTTATTGATGTCTGTAACAAGATCCAAATCCCACAAACAGAAAATTTTACACCAAAGACGTATTTTTTAAACGACAAAATATGTGTTTGAAACCATAGAATCATGAGTTTTTGAGAAAAAAGTTCCAATACATGCTTTGTTTTTTCAAATACATACTCTTTTCCACACCACCACTAATCTACACCAATCCAATCGAAATTTAATAATCACCTTATTTTAAACAATGCTTTCTTAAGAAAACTAAAATCAAAAAGTCCAAGATCAGATTTTGGAGTGAGCTGCAGACATTGTTGTGTTTTGTTTTGCAGGAATTCCATTTAATCTTGTCCGGGTTTTGTACCTGTGCACATTTCAGCATTTGTGCGGTCCAAGTACCCACATCAAAATCTGCAACGATCAGCTCTTCGATTGTGATCGTCTTCGCAGGAGCGGCCAATAAACTAATTGTTCGCGATATAAACATTCTGGTGACCCCGACGTGATTCGTTTTAGTGACAAGTAGAAGCATTTCTCTGTTGGTGAATTAACGCGAGACCATATCTCAAAACAATGGACGAGGCGGCTGTCAACAATTGATCATCGGAGGAGAAATTGAGCGGATTATCACCAATTATAAGAAGGATCCATCATCCAGGAAGGATTTGCGGTACTATCAAGACAAGCTTCGTAAGTTGCAAGACAATTGGACCAATTTTGAAGAACAGGACAACCAAATTCGGCTTGAATATGACTAGAAGAGCAACCACGCGTACTTCACAAAGGAATATTATGACCAAATTCGTGAAGTATACCGTAAATACCACGAAATATTCAGCGAAAGGATTACCACTCTGCAGGCAGCAGCGGAGACCATCGGAAAGAATCAGTTCAACCCAGAGCACCCAACCAAGCCAAAAACAGGAGCCATACCAAAAGCCAACCCAAGGAAAATCGCTGAACCCGAAGCCGATCCAGAAACACTAACCAGCCTACCGCAGACTGATACAATCCAGGCCTCAGGAACCAGCGGCAAAACCAGCCCCACCGAATTAAATAATAAAAACCCAGTGTCAGTCAGTGCTGCCGGAATTGTACGAAGGCAATTAGGGGCAATGGAGTCCCTTCACCTAAATCTAACTAGGATTTCCCATGTACCAAGACCATTTACCAAACCATGTTGTGAGGTCCAAAGGCAAGTAATTAATCAGAAGTGGAACGCAATTGTGAACCAGCACCACCAAATATTGGAATTCGTCACTGATCCAGCTCAACAAGGCTACAATTTGGAAACGTTTTACGAATTAGAGGAATTCCAGCTCGCTACACTGATAGAACTATCAGAGGCAATTCACGATTTTCCAAGGGAGGCCACCCAAACCAGCACCACGGCAAGCATGAAATTGCCAAAAGTAACGCTACCAAAATTCGATGGAGATTATTTACAGTGGCGCCAATTCCACGATTTATTCACACAGATGATCCATACTCAATCGATGGGAGCCTCGCAAAAAATGTGGTTCCTGAAGACAAATCTCACGGGCGAAGCAGAAAGGCTAATACGCCACTTGCCATTAACATATGACAATTACGCCATGGCCTGGAAAACATTAGTGGATCGATACGAGAACACCAGATTGCTAGTGACAGATTCCCTCAATAAAATATTGAGCCAGCCAAAATTAGTTGTAGGAAGTTTTGCAGGGCTGAAGGCACTTCATGATACCACCCAAGAATGTTTGCTGGGATTACAGAATCTTGGCATAGTCACCACCAGTTGGAGCCCACTCGTGGTCCATATCCTGTTAAAGAAATTGGACAAAAATACACACAGTCTGTACGAGCAATTCCTTGCACGACCCAGGGAAATCCAATCGATCAAGGATTTTCTTCACTTCATAGAGATTCGATTCCAAGCCCTTGAATCACTCGGCATTAAGGGCAAACCCAGTGAAGGCACCAGAAACGATCACACCAAACCTGCATCATTCGTATCTACCACAAAGGCACTTCCTTGCATCTTATGCAACCAAAACCATCAATTGTTCTCGTGTAAAAGCTTCATAGCGAAAGCTCCAACCCAAAGGTTCAAAATCCTCAAGGATAAGAATTTATGTCTCAATTGCATGAGACCAGGCCACTCAGCGTCGAAATGCACATTGCGAGGATGCAATAAATGTTCGAAGAAACATAACACATTGGTGCACTTTGGAGACTTGATACCCAATGCAGGTCAATTTCTTCAGCCTGCATACGCCAATACAACCGCTCCAATAAAACAAGAACCATCAAATAATGCAAATCTGGAAATCGTCCCGGCCTCCAGTAATCAACCAGATCCAGCCGCATTATCGGCCCAATCCGACCAGCAGGCAACATATGTGTTGCTGAGTACTGTAATCGTCTATGTGATGGATAGTAAAGGCAATACAGCCACCGGTAGAGCAGTCCTTGATTCCGGATCCCAATTAAACTTCATCAGCGAGCAGTTCGCAAGGCGAATTGGTTTCCGCCCAGCAGCCACTTCCCTGTCCGTGGAAGGAATCGGAAAAAGGAAACTAAGAACACAACAGCGCATGAACATTACCATCAAATCCAGAATAGATCATTTTGTGACCAATTTAGAGGCATTTGTTCTCCCACAAATTACAGCTGATCAGCCCGCATACCATCTCGATACATCATCATGGAATATACCGAAAAATATCACCTTGGCTGACCCAGGTTTCAACCAACCCGGCAAAATAGATTTGCTAATTGGCGCTGAGCTTTTCCTCCAACTAATGCTAGTGGGTCAAATTAAACTTGGTAATAATTTCCCCAGTTTGCAGCACACATTGCTTTGATGGATAGTCACCGGAAAGGTGGGCTGCACTCAGCAATACAGCGCTGTTTGTGGAATTTGTACTCACAATGATTCCCAATTGAGTGAAAGTGTGGAGCGATTTTGGAGGCTCAAAGAAAAGGAACCATGCGCAGCCAGCAAAACTCCTGCAGATTTGGAATGTGAAGCCCATTTCAGTGAAACCATGCGGAGACACGATAATGGTCGATTCGTAGTTCGATTACCATTCGCCCATGATCCTAGTAATCTGGGAGATTCCAAGACGGTCGCCCTGACCCGATTTAAATCATTGGAGCGTAAATTCGCAAAAAACCCAGATCTTCATCGACAGTATCAAGAATTCATGAAGGAGTACCTCGATTTGGGTCACATGAAGCAAATTGATATAAATAATGTATCCCAGCTTTGCTATTTCATACCGCACCATTGTCTAGTGAAACCGGAAAGCACCACCACTAAACTCCGAGTTGTTTTCGATGCATCCAGCAAGACAACTACCAATCTGGCGCTTAACGACATTCTCCTTACTGATCCATCCATCCAAGAGGAACTTTTCTCCATTTTACTTCGGTTTCGTACGCCACGCTTTGTTTTTACGGGAGACATTACGAAAATGTATCGCCAGGTTCTAATTCACGAAGATGACCAGAAATACCAATTAATCATCTGGAGGGACAACCCTGACCTACCCATACAGTACTTCCAATTATGTACTGTTACATATGGTGTAACTACAGCACCTTACTTGGCCATAAGATGTCTTCACCAGCTAGCAGCGCAATCAAATCAATGCCCTTTGGGAGCGCACGCGCTCAAGCATAATTTTTATGTCGATGATGTCATGACAGGTGCAGATAATTTGCAAGAAGCCTTGGCCATCCAAAAACAATTGACGAAAATTCTCAGTCCTGCCGGTTTTGAGCTTAGGAAGTGGTGTGCCAATCACTCAGCACTGCTGGAACACCTTAAGCCAGAGGATAGAGCCATACAACTGGATCTCCAGAAGGATGATGATTGTCACATCAAAACCTTGGGGTCACATGGTTACCAAACTCGGATGAGTTCGCCATCAGAACCACCTGGCTGGAGGAAACTGAACCAGTAACCAAGAGAAAGGTGCTGTCTGACATCGCCCATCTTTTCGACCCATTGGGAATAATGAGCCCAGTGATTGTCAGTGCCAAGATATTCCTCCAAAGGCTCTGGGAACTCAAATTGGATTGGGATGCCGCAGTTCCACTAGAATTTCATTCCCAATGGACACGATTCCGACAGAACCTCAAGGAATTGAACCACATCACGTTTCCAAGGCACGTCTTTTCACATAAAATACCACAAGTGATCCAATTGCATGCATTCGCAGTTGCCTCTGAAAAGGCTTATGGTGCTGCAATATATGTGAGATCAGTAATTACAAATGAATCAGTGATTGTGCGATTATTGTGCGCCAAGTCAAAAGTAGCACCACTCAAGGCTACAACTTTACCACGATTAGAGCTCTGTGCCGCCAAGCTTGCAGCCGAACTGCTGCATCGAGTAAAAAAGGATTTACAGTGGAGCCAGATTCCATATTTCATATGGTCAGACTCAGAAATAGTCTTGGCTTGGTTGAATTCTACATCAACTTCCTTCCACACCTTCGTTGCCAACAGAGTGTCCTCTATTCAAGAACTGACCCCTGCTATTCATTGGAGGCACGTGGCTTCCAACGATAATCCAGCCGATATAGTTTCCAGAGGTATGAATCCCGAGAAATTAAAGGCAAGCACACAATGGTTCTATGGGCCTCTATTTCTACATGGTCCTGAAACCCAATGGCCCCCAAAAAGATCTCGTCCGATTGTGATATAACTCGATAATAACACGATAACACATTGCAATTGCCCGAGTACAAGAGCCAAGTACAAAAGTGCTTACATGCAACTAGAGCCGAGTAAAACACTAACCTATCCCACATTACGGAAAGCCACACAACATGTGTGATGCATGGGCACCAAGGTCAAGCGAGCTCTAGCTGCATGTGCGCGCCTCAATATAAACAATTGCTGAGTGCAATACGAGGCGCGGGGGAAGCCCAGCAATTAGCCGTATGCGCGGGCCTCGAGGTAAATGATCGCGGATCGGCATCGCCGGCAATAAATGCTCAGCGTGGTGCAATGTGTTGCGAAAGATAAGAAATCATTCGAAACACCGAATGACCCACAAAGGGAAAGCAGTGCCATTTGACACTGCACTTTCCCTTGGGGTAAGGCATGAGTTGGGGGAAAGTGTTCAGCCAATCAGAACGCTCGCACTAGGTTAAGAATTTGTATAAATAGACTACCAGAACAATAAAGAACCAATTCTCTCAACTTGCACTGAACATTGGTGTTTCTTTACTTCCACTGGTTATTGCTCGAAAGAGCAACTAGTTGTAAAAACACCCTGCAACCCTGGAAAGCGCTCTAGCGAGCCTCTAGGAGTATCTAAGTGAATCGGTCGCGATTCACTCGAGAATTTATCATCGCCCATCCGCGAACATCACATGGCGACCGTGACGTTGTAGGGAGCCCCTACGAAGAGAAGAAAGTACCAGCAGTCTTTTGGACAAAGAACCCATAGAAACAGCCAAGGACTGGGATGTCTGAAATCGACCAGCGTTTCGAGAGACTTTTCCAGCTAGCTAGAAAGATCATCCCCGAGAAGCAGACCGAGAAACTCACTCTATATCCAGCAGGACGGCAGGTGGAACCATACGTCCCAAGGCCGGTGGGACCTACACTCAAGGAGGCGCCAAAATACATAGCAGGCCCCAAGAAGCTGAGTATTGCAGAATACAAGAGGAGAAACAACAAAACGCATCAGGAAGCCCCGAAGAAGAAGAAGAACCGCGGCGGAAAACAAAAACAATTAGCGAAGCAGGCCAGTTACTTCAGGCTGAGGGCGACGTTGGCGGAAACCGAAAATGAGAGGAAGACATTTCTGAAATTAGCAGAGGAAAACAAAAGGGAGGCCAGCAAGTTAAAACACAAGGGCCAAAAGCTAAAACGTAGTGGACAAACAAAATAGGGTTTTATAGGATAGAAGAATCATTTTTTTTACATAATGAAGTACGTAGCATAATTAATTGTAAATTTTTATAAAATATTCATGAAATAGCCTACTATAATAAAAATATAAATCAAAACTTTTCTCTCTTATAACATTGTTCATGGTACAAACGGTATAATGGGAAAAACACAATCGAAAAACGCGGATAACAACGGGGAAATTGTCAATAATGTATTCATTGACGACACCGTTAAAATCGAGAACAGTCAAATACTGACGTTAATATTGATAATCGCGATATTAAAACTCGTACAAATTATGTACCAATTATACAAAGATCACAAGAAGAGTTTGAAACTGAAATACTCGAACGGTGTAATCCAAGTTTAAGCGGTAACCATGAACAAAACATTAATCGCAATAATAGGCGGTCTAATATTGACAATAGCGGTGTAGCAGCAATAGTTGTAGTATGGTATATGGAATACCTAAGACACGCATATAGAGATTTCGCAGCCGGGGTTCAAGCAGTTCAGAGCGGGTACACTTGGCACCAGTTGGATGAGAGCACAAACGAATGGACACACTACAAGGTGTACTAAGCGAGCTGCAAAGGATAGAAAACAATTTCAACAAAAGCAAAAATAGGCCATACTCGGCAAAGACCCTTCAAGATAAGGAAGAAAGGGTAAAGCAGCTATTAGTAGAAGCAAATGAATGCGCGGGTACACCAGCAAGCTTAGAAACAGTGCTGAACTACAAGAGAATATATGTGGAGATAAAGCAACTAACGGAGAGAATACTTAAACAGATAAAAGCCCAAAGGCAAGAAGACAAAATGCCTTTCGATATGAAATCCGCCACCGCACTCGTGCAAAACTTCAGTGGGAGTCACGAGGATGCCGAAGCATTCATAGAGTCAGTGGAATTACTGGACGAGTTAACGCCAGCTGACCAGAAGACAATAATGATCAAATTCATAAAAACACGCATTACGGGTAAAGCGAAACAAACGCTACCCAGCGAGGTCTCCACAGCAGAACAAATAGTGGCAAAAATAAGAGAAAAATTCTCAGCAAAGCCATCCAAGGTGATACTTGCTAAGCTAAAGGCGTGCAAGCAAGGAAACAGAAAGCTGGAGGACTTCACCAACCAGCTAGAAGAACTGGCTAGGCAGCTTTCAAAGGCTTTTATCGCAGAAAAGCTAGCAACAAGCACAACCGCAGACAAGTTAGCGGAGAACTTCGCCATTGACACATTGATTGAGAACATAGCAAATCCTGATACACAGATCGTGCTAAAATCCAGTGAGCTTCAGACACTGGCCGAGCTCACTACAAAAGCACTGACTGTGGATAAGCCCCAGACAAGTAATGTTCTGCATTACAGGGCAAATCAAGCAGCCAGGTTGGGGGAAGAAGAACAAATGGACCCAAGGTCTACACGTTAAATTTGACATTGACTAATTTCGTAAATGCATATGCAGACATGTGTGGCTCAACGTGCACATTTATCATAGACACGGGAGCAGAAATTTCAATTTTTAGAAGGGCTAAAATTAGCAGCGAGCAATTATATGATCCAAAAAATACTTGTCTAATACAAGGCGTCACTAACAGGAGAATTCAATCAATGGGATCAACAACTACTAAACTTCGCTTTAATGAGCAATGCACATTACAGCACACTTTCCAAATAGTGAGCAGCGATTTCGCTCTGGAAGCCGACGCAATATTGGGATTAGACTTCCTTACTAAGTTCAAGGCAGCCATTGACTACGATACGTGGACATTGGCACTAAATTCAAATAACGGTACGGTAGTTTTACCAATTTTGAGTGGACCAGCCCTCAACACCTTCTCGATACCTCCCCGATGCGAAATTATAAGGCAAGTAAGCATTGCCCACAACAGCAATTCCAGCGAGTTAGTTGTTCATAGCAAAGAGATTCTAGATGGAATTTTCGTAGCAGGAACGGTAATTTCAAGGGAAAAACCGCTAGTGAAAATTCTAAACACTACCAATAAAGCGGTCACTATAAGAAATCTGCAAATAGAGACAGAACCCCTCGAAAATTACCAAGTTATAAAGAATCTATCAGGAACAACTGGGAGAGCTGTTAAAGTAATGGAAAAGCTTAATTTTGATAAAATTCCAAGCTATGCTATCGCACCATTCAAAGAAGCTTGCAAACATTTTCAAGATGTGTTCGCTCTAGAAGAGGAACGCCTATCCACAAACAACTTTTACAAGCAGCAACTGGAATTATCGGACAATAGACCGGTTTATACTAAAGACTACCGGATTCCAGATGTACACAAAGAAGAAATCAATAGGCAAGTGGAAAAAATGCTGGAAGATGGTATCATCGAGAACTCCGTATCCCAATTTAATTCACCAATATTATTGGTACCTAAGAAATCCACAGGCGAGGGAAAGAAGTGGAGGCTAGTAGTCGACTTTAGAAGTCTTAACAAAAAAGTACTAGCTGACAAATTCCCACTCCCAAGGCTAGAGGATATACTCGACCAAATGGGTTGAGCCAAATATTTTTCAACTCTGGATCTTATGTCAGGATTTCACCAGATCCCTTTGGAGGAAAACTCACGAAAATTCACTGCTTTTTCGACCAATCAAGGTCATTACCAATATACGCGTCTTCCCTTTGGACTAAACGTAAGTCCCAACAGTTTCCAAAGAATGATGGCAATTGCCATGGCGGGATTAACCCCAGAAATTGCATTCTTATACATTGACGACATTATTGTCATTGGTTGTTCCCTTTCCCATCATCTGAAAAATTTAGTGACAGTTTTTAAACGACTCAGGGAAAGGAATTTAAAACTTAACCCTGACAAATGTAAATTCTTTCAAACAGAAGTTACATATCTGGGACACCAAATTTCAGAACATGGTATTAAACCAGATAGCTCAAAATATGACGCTATCAAGTTCTACCCTATTCCAAAAAATACGGACGACGTGCGACGTTTCGTGGCTTTCTGTAATTACTACAGGCGTTTTGTTCCAAATTTTGCGGATATAGCAACACCTCTAAACAGATTGCTCCGAAAGAATACCAAATTTGAATGGTTAGACATTCACCAGAATGCATTTAGCACATTAATAAATATACTCCTATCACCTACAATATTGAAGCACCCAGACTTCACAAAAAAATTTCTAATTTCAACCGATGCATCAAATGATGCATGCGGGGCGATTTTATCACAAACTGTAGATGGTAAAGAGCTACCTGTCGCATATGCAAGCAAGTCATTTACGCCCGGAGAACGAAATAAGTCAACCATAGAGAAAGAACTAGCTGCCATACATTGGGCGATAACATACTTTAAACCATACGTGTATGGAAGAAAATTCACAGTGAAATCAGACCATAGACCGTTAGCGTATCTATTCGGCATGAAAAACCCCACGTCGAAGCTAACCAGGATGAGACTGGATCTAGAAGAGTATGATTTCGAGATCCAATACGTTAAAGGAAAAGAAAACGTCGGACCTGACGCATTGTCAAGAATAAAGATAGACATAAATGACCTGAAGGAAATTAAAATCCTGCAAGTACAGACACGTGCTATGCAGAAGAAGAATAACAAAAGTACAAGGGACCAAACCCAAGAAGAAAGGCCCGTAACGCAGCAGTCTGATCAACTGCGAGTTACAGAGGAACTTTCACCTACCAGAATTGAGCACGTACCGGAGATACAATTCAAGACTGACAGCTGCAGTCCAATTGTCGAAATGAATATATTGCGCAACAAGAAAATAAATTTATATAAGCGTTCCATAATAATAAAAGATAACCAATCAGTAGAACTCGCACTAGAGCGAGCATTTGAAGAATTGGAATCTAATATTTATGACAAACTTCAGACTTCGACTCTGAAACTTTCTGCAGAAAGTCAAATATTTAAGCTATTGAGCATGGACGCATTTAAAACCATAGGTAACAAAAGGCTAAGGAAAATAGAAATCCTAATATATAAGCCTCAGCGGTACGTTGCAGATAAAGACACAATTCAGAAAATAATTTTTAAGAACCACACAACCCCGACAGGAGGTCATATCGGACAAACAAGGTTGTACGACAAACTGAAAGACATCTACAAATGGAGTAAGATGAGGAAGTCTATAGCCAAGTATGTGAAGAACTGTGAGCTATGTGCAAAGAACAAATACCAGAAGCACAATAAGGAAAGATTGGAAATTACCACCACCCCAGCGCAAACTTTCGACGTGATATCCATCGATACGGTAGGACCATTCACGAAAACTATCAACAATAACAGGTATGCAGTGACAATACAATGCGATCTAAGCAAATATGTTGTCATAATTCCCACCGAAGATAAGGAAGCCAACACCATTGCGAGAGCAATCATTAACGGCTTCATACTGATCTATGGACCAGTAAACAAAATAAAAACTGATCTCGGAACAGAATACAAAAACCAAATATTCTCGGAAATATGCAACATATTACAAATAGAGCAATTATTCGCAACCGCTGCACACCCTGAAACGATAGGTGCACTCGAAAGGAACCATAAATGCTTAAATGAGTATTTAAGAAGCTATGTCAATGAAAACAATGACGATTGGGATCAGTGGATACCTTACTACACGTTCTGCTACAATACGACACCAAATACTGCTCATGGGTACACGCCGTTCGAGCTAATATTCGCGAAAAAAGTACATTTACCAGCGGAACTTACAACCAATAAAATCGAACCCGTGTATAACCATGAACAAAATAGTAAAGAGCTAAAGTATAGGCTGCAAAAGACACTCCACCGAGCAAAAGAGCTCCTAATAAAAACAAAAGACATAAGAAAACGTAAAATAGACCCACAATGTAAACCTCTCACTGTTGAGATTGGCGATAGGGTACTATTAGAAGTCACAAACAGAAGGAAGTTAGACCCATTGTACAGTGGTCCCTTCACAATAATAGGTATAGATAATGTAAATTGTAGCATTAAAGACAGTAATAACAAAACACTTACAGTACATAAGAACAGATTACGGAAAATATAGCTAGAAAACACAATATAATTATCCACGTAACCTAAGAACTGCAATATTATGTAATTATTAACTGTTGTAGTAACTGAAGTAAAGATCCGCATCTCCCCATACCTCAGTATATGTAGATGAATTCTCAATAAATCAGTCTTAAGCTCACAGCCACAGTGTTCACTTCATTGTCTCCACACACTAAATACAACATGGTGCCAGGTGCTCAGTAGTTTTCGGGCAAATCGAAAATCGGACTGTGGTTTCATTTTCGATGAGTGAGTTAGACTCAAAGAATTCTCCAGTGAAAAAAGAAAAGGAAGAAGAGTTTGAGGACTGCTGGGAGGAATTTAGGGAAAGCCTGAAAGAAGCTGAGGAAGGAACGTTAGATACCACGCTGGTTACGGAAGGTTCTAGAGAATCCGGGAAAATGAACATACCGGCCCCGCATCCAATGAACAGTAAGGGCGACCTAGCTGAGAACTGGACAATATTCAGGAAACAATGGGAGAACTACGTGATTGCATCCGAGTTAAATAAGAAGTCGGAACCGGTGCAGGCAGCTGTACTAAAAGCATGTTTAGGTGATGAATGCTTCGCAATATTAACCAAGCTGAAAATCTCACAGGCGGAAGAACAAACAACAGTAGGAATCTTGCAGGCCCTGGAAAAATATTTCAAACCAACGGCTAATAAGAGGTATGAGAGATATGTCTTTAATACCGCTAGGCAAAAGGAAGACGAAACGGTAGATTCATATGTGTGTCGTCTGCGAAAATTAATAAAAAGTTGTGAATATTCCGAAGACTCGGTGGATGATTTCATATGTGATCGGCTTATACCAGGAATTTGGTGTAATGAAATGAGGAAAAGCTTGTTATTAGAGAAAAGCTTAACTTTAGAAAAAGCCTTAGAAATTTGCAAGTTAATGGAGCAAACGAAGAGACACATGAAAAATATTACAGTGGAGGAAAACAAAGAAGAAAAGGAGATAAACAAGATGTTGAAGGTGAGAAAAGGAAAGAAAAGTCAAAACGTGAAGGACAAAAGTAAGAGCAATAGTGAAGAAAAAAAGTGCCAGTACTGCGGTAAGCGACGCGCAAACGGGAATTGTGCTGCATATGGAAAGCGCTGCACCAAATGCAAACGAATGAATCATTTTGCAGCGGTGTGCAAAAGTAAGAAGGACGCGCTGAACAGCCTTTGCCAAGAAGAAGACAGTGACAGTTCAGGCGAGTCAATTCTAGTAGTGGAGAATATCGGAATGGTGAAGGATAAAACTAAGGGCATTTTGATAAGGAAAGTGAACTTTGGTTTGAAAAATAAGAGCCAAGATTTTGACTGTTTAATTGACACGGGTGCTTCTACTAATATTTTGAGCTATCGCGATTTTAAGAAATTCAGTGGCTCCGGACACGTAAGTGTGAAGAAAAGCACGACCACGTTGAAAAGCTTTGGAGGTTACATAACCAATTCAGTGGGAGTGGTGGATATCAGCTGCAGAAAAAACGACATTTCGGCTTGTTTACAATTCGAGCTTGTCAGACATGCGTGCAGACCTATTTTATGATTTTCGGCATCACAGAAGCTAAGAATCATTCAAGTCAACGAGGTAATGTCGTTGCGAGAAACTACGCAGATTCAAAATGTATTTACGGAGTTCCAAGATGTATTTGAAGGTGATGGCAAATTGGCTAATAAACTTCACTTACAGATAGACGCTAAGGTTACACCAGTACAACAGCAACCTAGGCGCATACCAGTTGGAATGCGAGCAGAATTAAAAGCTAAGCTGGAAGAGCTGCAGAGGCGTAAAATTATTGAAAAAGTCGAAGAACACACACCGTGGATAAGCAATTTAATTTTAGTGAGAAAGGGTTCAAAAATGAGAATCTGTTTGGATCCGATAAACTTAAACAAAGCTCTCAAACGCAGCCACTATCAAATACCAACAGTAGATGAAATTTTGCCCAGATTGTCGCAAGCAAAAGTATTCTCCACGCTAGATGCAAAAAATGGATTTTGGCAAATAGAATTGGACGAAAGCAGTAAATTTCTTACTACTTTCTGGACTCCATATGGACGATTCTGTTGGAAGCGAATGCCCTTTGGGATAGCGTCGGCGCCAGAAATTTGGCAAATGAGACAACACGAAATTTTAGAGGGGCTGGATGGTGTAGAGGTGATAGCTGACGACATCTTAGTCTATGGAAGAGGAAACACAATGGAGATAGCTATAGAAGATCATAATCGGAATTTGAAGAATGTATTGAAAAGATTGCAAGAAAAAAATTTAAAACTAAACAAGTCAAAGTGCAAAATAGGAGTCCAAGAAGTGTCATTCTATGGACATAAACTGACTAATAAGGGACTCAAAATAGATGATGCAAAGATAGAAGCGTTGTTGAAAATGCCTAGGCCCCAAGATGTGGCTGACACACAAAGATTTGTTGGATTGTGTACGTATCTTTCCAGATTTTTACCACGGCTGTCTGAGGTGGCTGAACCGTTGAGGAGAGTATGCAGGAAAGACAGAAAATGGGAATGGAAGATAGACCAAGAAAAGGCATATACAACACTAAAGCAATTGATTTCGGGAGCCCCAATCCTACAATATTTTGACATACATAAGCAGGTCAAAATACAATGCGATGCTAGCAGCATGGGATTAGGAGCGGTGTTACTACAAGACGAGCATCCGGTGGCATTTGCATCCCGAGTACTAACCAAAACGGAACAACAGTACGCACAAATTGAAAAAGAAGCGCTAGCGATAGTTTTTGCGTGTAAAAGATTTGACCAATATATCAGCGGTTTAAGAAACATAATTATAGAAAGCGATCATTTACCACTGCAGGCAATATTCAGAAAATCTATTTTAGAATCCCCTAAACGTCTTCAACGTATGAGATTATCCCTTCAAAGATACGATGTAGTCGTGGTTTATAAGAAAGGACAAGAGATGTACTTGGCCGACACGTTATCGAGGGCATGCGTGAATAAGACACCGGATAAGCTCACTGAGAAAGAAGAAGTCTTTAATTGCGAGAAAATAGAAAAGATATTTACCGAAGTGGAAAAGATCGATAGCATTGGAGACATTGGAATAAAAGACAAACTCTTGGACAAAATACGGGATAAAACAAAGGAAGATGTTATCTTGCAAAAGGTATTAGGGTACACTGTTAAAGGCTGGCCGAACAGCAGGAAAAGCTTACCGAACGAAGTCGTCTGTTACTGGAACTACCGAGAGGAGTTATCTACGCAGGAAGGATTGCTTTTGAAAAGGGATCGTATTGTCATACCTACAGCTTTGCGATCAGAGATACTGCAACGCTTGCATTATAGCCACCAAGGGATGGAATCGTGTATGAGAAGAGCCCGTGACAGCATTTTCTGGCCTGGAATTACCTGTGATGTCAGACGAACATGCACCAACTGCAATACATGCATGGAAAATGCAGCGAGTCAGTCTAAACTGCCATTACAGAGCACTTCCTTACCGGAATACCCTTTTCAGCGAATCGGAATGGATATGTGTGAAATCGAAGGGGGAGGTAAAAAACATAAATTTCTGGTAACCGTTGACTATTACTCCGATTTTTTCGAAGTGGATGAGCTAAAGGATGCCAATGCAGAACAGGTAATAAAATGTTGTAAAAGAAACTTCTGTCGATATTTCATACCGCAGGTAGTAGTAACAGATGGAGGGACACCATTTGTTAACCAAAAATTCTACGAGTTTGCACAACAGTGGGAATTTTATCATACCCGAAGTTCACCAAATCACCAGCAAGGAAATGGAAAAGCGGAATCAGCCGTTAAAATTATGAAAAACATCTATAAAAAAGCTTTGAAAAGCGGACGGTGTTTTTGGAAAGCCTTGTTAGAATGGCGCAATACCGCTAATGCAATTGGATCTAGTCCAGCACTGAGAGCAATGTCCAGACGTACTCGAAACATGATGCCAACACAAAAGAAGAAAATGTATCCAGAAGTGCCTGAAGGCGTAAAGGAGAAAATCAAGCAACAACGAAGGAAAACTAAAGGATTTTACGACAAACACACGAGAAACTTACCAGAGCTGGAATACGGACAAGACGTATGGGTTCAGTTAAAGAACAAAACAGGAGATAAAGAGTGGAAAAAGGGGGTGGTAGTGGAACCAACATCCAATCGGCAAGCAGTAGTCAGAGTTGATAGCAGCGAATACGTGCGTAATAGGGAGCATATTCGTCCAAGAAACTCGTTTTCAAGCGATCTGGCGGCGCAAGAAACAAACACATCAAATCAGGAAACGTCTAGACCATCAAGCAGCACTACTGAAGATGCTAGTCAGGAGAGCATAGCAGCACCGCAACAATCGCAAGGAGATGAGTCAGGAGGACTACGTTGCCAGCAAGCCACTACGTCAACAGACTCGTTAAGAAGATCCAAACGTATCATGGAAAAAAATAAAACAACAGTCCACGCCCAGGAAGTACAAGACTAAGTAGGCATATCCTATCTTATCTTAGTATCGAATTTGAAATTATATTTTTTATATCTGCTTGTAAAGAAAGGGGGATGTTGTAGTAACTGAAGTAAAGATCCGCATCTCCCCATACCTCAGTATATGTAGATGAATTCTCAATAAATCAGTCTTAAGCTCACAGCCACAGTGTTCACTTCATTGTCTCCACACACTAAATACAACAATACATAATAGTATAAGAATTTCAAGGTTATGTAATTATCAATATACAGATAACATAGTAACATAAGAATTTCGATATTATGTAATTCAATATTGGCAAAAACAATGTAATTAGCAATGTACAAAAATTTAAATGTAAATATCGATGTAAGCAGATTGCGCTGAGCGGCTGACACCCCACTGATTTAAAAAAAAAAAAAAAAAAAAATTTTTAATGTACATGAACTCATGCCCATTCAAAATTTTTTTTTCCCAAGAATTTGTATAAATAGACTACCAGAACAATAAAGAACCAATTCTCTCTACTTGCACTGAACATTGGTGTTTCTTTACTTCCACTGGTTATTGCTCGAAAGAGCAACTAGTTGTAAAAACACCCTGCAACCCTGGAAAGCGCTCTAGCGAGCCTCTAGGAGCATCTAAGTGAATCGGTCGCGATTCACTCGAGAATTTATCATCGCCCATCCGCGAACATCACAACTGGAAAAGAAGCCACCAAAAGCCATCTTGTCAGCCACAATAGACCCAGGTCATCCCGTCAATCAAATTGACCATCGAAATTCATTTCTGCATCTTCAGCGTGTGTTGGCATACGTCTTGCGCTTCATAAACAATATTCGTGAACGGAATCCTACCAATAGAAAACACTCATCACTGACTGTGAACGAATTGGAAGACGCATTATTAGTCATCATAAAGGAAGTTCAGGGACAAGGATTTCCAGAGGATCTGAAATCATTGGACCGATCCAAATACGTGCATCCAAGAAGCAGTTAGAGCAGCCTCGCCCCCTTTCTCGATAACTCCAAAATCATTAGAGTTGGTGGAAGGTTAGATGCGTCATCCTTGTCATACGATGCCAAACACCCAATGCTGTTACCGTATGCTCATCCCATTACTCGGCTGCTGATGACACATTGCCATGTCACCAACTCGCTTGCAGGACCTCAAGCATTATTATCCATAATGCGCCAACGATTCTGGCCCGTTAAAGGAAAAACCACAGCACGGTCCATTGTCCAAAATTGCGTCCGTTGCGCCAGAGCCAAACCAAGATTACTCACACAGTTAATGGGAAACTTGCCTACAACCAGAGTTCAGCCATCACGACCATTCATCAACTCAGGAGTCGATATTTGCAGCCCATTTTGGATCCATTTCAAGCTTCGAGGGAAGAGACCACAAAAATGTTATGTCGCGATATTTTGCTGTTTTGCCACCAAGGCAACACATATCGAAGTAGTGAGCGACCTAACAACCGAGGCCTTTATCGGCGCTCTCAAACGGTTTGTCAGCAGAAGAGGCAATTGCCGGAACATTTACTGCGACAACGCCACCAACTTTGTCGGCGCACGGAACCAATTACAAGAACTAAAAGAGTCCATTTACGGTAAAAGTGCAGAAGAAAAGATTACTAAAACCTCTACCATGAAAGGCATTGATTTTCACTTTATACCACCCCGTGCACCACATTTTGGTGGATTGTGGGAGGCAGCAGTTAAATCGGCAGAACATTGAAGCGCAGCATCGCCAATGCCTCTCTGACTCATGAAGAGCTTGAAACCATCACGGTGGAAATAGAAGCAATTCTGAATTCGAGACCATTAACTCCAATGTCATCCGATCCAAATGACTTATCCGCATTGACACCAGGTCATTTCTTGATTGGCGAACCACTCACCGCAATAGTGGATCCACAGGCCAGTGCGGGAAAGACTAATTTGACCCAAAGATGGCAAATAGTTTTTCGATTAAAACAGGAATTTTGGGACCGGTGGACCAGAGAATATCTACATGAACTTCAACACCGGTACAAGTGGCAACAACCATGTAAGAATCTGGAACCAGGCACCATGGTGTTAGTCAAAGACGGAAACTTGCCAGTGTTAAAATGGCCCTTGGGAAGAGTTCTGCGAGTCAACCGGGGCGAAGACGGTTTTGTCCGAACAGTTCACGTCCAAACCAGTTCCGGAGTATTGCGCAGGACAATACATTACTTGGCACTTCTACCAATAAATCATGACAGCCCAGATTCCGATAATCAAGAATCAATTACTGCCGAAAATGAACCACCAGATGCTGCCGAGGGACCAGCCCCGCACCAACCAACACCGTCAACCAGTCGCCAAGGACAGCCACGGACCCGAAGTAGACCCGACAATGACAATCGAGTCAGCACTGCCGGATCTTCCAGTTCAAAAAGACGCCTCAGTCTGAATCTAACCAGTTTGCTGTTGCTCGCTTGCTTGATATTACCAGCATTTGCAAATCCAGTGGAAATTCAACCATTTACAGACCAACTAGGGCTATATTTCGAGGGAATGGATCCTGTGGAATTATTCTCGAATGAATGGAGCGTGATTATATTCTATAACATGACTACGTACAGACAAGAATATTATACCCTCCATGAAGGGTTGAAGAGTCTAACACATGTATGCTCTTTCTTAAAACTCAACCAGTCATGTACGCAAATCGTATCACACTTTAAAACCACTCTATCCGAAATCCAAGGAAACGTTCAGTTGTTCTCATACCAACCACAGACTAGACACAAGCGAGCACCACTCAACATCATAGGGAACATTGCCAGCTCACTATTCGGTGTATTAGACTCCGAATATGCAGACCACATGAGCCAAATAATAAACAATTTGGAGAACAACGACCACCATTTGTTGGCCCTGCTAAAAAACCAGACTTCCATAGTAGATTCCACCATCAATTTATTCAAGACATCCCAGGAATCAACAACCGTCCAATTCAACCTGATACACACCCACATAAACCAGACCATCGTGAAAATAAATACCATAAAACAAGAGTTGCGACAACAGCGCTACAGTGAGATCTTCAATACGTTGTGTATTCATCTCCTTTAGCGATTTTCAGAGTATCAGAGAATCCAAGCAACATTGCTCGATGTGATAATAGATACTCATCATGGGAAGTTCAACCCCCAGTTCTTATCACCAAGACAGCTCCAGGCCCAAATAGGACTCATCAAGGAAAACCTACCATCAACGTTACGTTTGCCAGCCAGCCAAACTAATATGATACAAGTGTATCAATTGATGACAGTAGAAGGCAGCATTAAACCACACCAATTCATTTTTAGAATGAAACTTCCACTTTTTACGAACGAGTCCTTCGAAATGCTTCGGTTTGTGCCTATACCGGTGCAAGTGAATAACACTTTTTTAGTCATTCAACTATCCACCCGATACTTGATCATCAATCTTCATCGTGACATGTACTATCCAGTTCCAGAAGACGAACTCAGTCTCTGCACCATCATCGGGCAGTCCAGCTACATGTGTAGACAACATCACCCTTTGTATAGAAAGGGATCGAATATCAGTTCATGTGAAATTGGGTTCCTGACTCAAACCGCTTCACCCGCCGGTTGCCAGATTGTCAAGGTCAACCAGGTACCACGATGGGTCCAGCTGTTGAATCCAAATCAGTGGATATACACGACCAAAACCGAGTTCACTGTGAATATTGCCTGTGACAACACCGTCACTCAACGAACAATCAAGGGTTCGGGATTGTTAAAATTAACCAATGGATGTACACTCAAAGAAGAACAAGCCGCCATCACATCGTATAAGGTATATACCACGGTGATGAGAACATCATTTTTGCCATCACGAAACCTAACGGACCTTCTACAACCATCAGAGTTATCACATCTCATGTATCTACCACTACCTCGTGAGACCATCGATGCAAATGTCCTATCGCTGAAGAGGAATTTGTCACGCCTTCAGGCAGCAGAAGAGCTTCCCAAGAAGACTACCAGGAACGAGATCCACAACTTTAGCGTGGGATACACCAGTATCATCTTAATCGTTGTTACCATTGCGTACCTCATATACCGATATGTCAGCACGGACAATCGCAGAAAATCACCATGAGCGCCAGTACCATTGCCAAGACGACGCTCAACAGCCTTCACCCTAACCTGCAGGTTGAGCTGCAAGCTCAACGGGGGGAGGATGTTTAATCTTGGAATCGGCCCCATTCAATGTAACCAATTTGTAACCAATATTTGTTTGGTTTTTAAAAAATAAGAATAGTCTCATTGTAATAATCATTGTACACATTCTTCAGCATGGGGTTCCATCGCATAAACAGTTTCGAGAATTCGTTTATTTCACTGCCATAAGCACTTTTCATTAGCTCACTGCGTATCGCATATCATTGCGCTGCCACTTATGCAGTGTTCACAAATTTGCTGCCACAGGAATTTTTCGTTATCATCCCGCGGCTCTCAAGTTTATCCAAGAGAGAACCGTGCAATGGAATTTTATGCTGATGCGACTGTTTTCTCCCTCCATGGAATATTGTTTACAGAACCAATTGTTAGATGCTAAGTAGGGATTGAGTTGAATAAAGTTTTACTCACTTACTATCAAGAACTAGTGCGTTTCACTTCGATTTGACAACAGCAACCATCAACCAGAACTTAGGTTCATCTTGACCAGAGCAACCAGTAGTCGAGACGTAGGATCATCAGTGATCAGCCACCAGGACTTAGAATCACCAGCGTCCAGATCGACCAAACCAGTGCAGTGAGCTGCAGACATTGTTGTGTTTTGTTTTGCAGGAATTCCATTTAATCTTGTCCGGGTTTTGTACCTGTGCACATTTCAGCATTTGTGCGGTCCAAGTACCCACATCAAAATCTGCAACGATCAACTCTTCGATTGTGATCGTCTTCGCAGGAGCGGCCAATAAACTAATTGTTCGCGATATAAACAGTAGTTTTAACGGTATAATATAAGTATGTCATTTTTTACTTTGTGCTTTTCAGTGATCTCCGTGTATTTTCAAGCAATCCCGTTTTTTACGCAAAATGAGTGGTAAGCATCCTCTTTTACACCAAAAATTGGAGCATTTTTCAATTTTTAGTCCCCTGGGTGAGTTGGTTAAATCCAATGAGGCTGCAATCACTTTTTTAGAAGAGATTGGTCTCATACCCGCACGCTCTTCAATTTCACCACAATGCTGTGGTATCCCGATGCGTGTGGAGGAGGATTCCAGCTATAAGCTTGGGTGGAAGTGGAGATGTGCTACCCAAAAGGGGAAGAAAAAGAAAGGTGCAAAATTTTGCCGCAAAATTATAAATCCGACCCAAGGCACTTTTTTCGATGAGACTACATGTCGCATCGATGTCCGGGAAGTCCTTGCAATAATTGTTTGTTTCGTGATTGGCATGAAACTTACCGATGTTCATGCGCATATGGTTGAATGGCGTAATGAACAGAATGTTACAGGGATAAGCATTCAAACAATAACTGATTACTTTAGCTATTGTTGGGAGATAGCTGAAGTAATAGCTTCTCACGCCGATATTGTACTCGGTGGTGAAGGTAAGACGGTCCAGGTTGATAAAACGTTTTTAACATAACGGAAATACAACCGGGCCGAATTACTGAACAGATGACCATTACGGTCCTTGGAATTTATTGCAAGGAGGATCAAACAGGGCAAATTCGAAAAAGAAAATTGATTTGTGGCCTTATTTAAAAAAATACATCCACCACGATACCTCCCGAATTTGCACAGACAGTGCCAAGCAGTATCATGGAGTAGAGAAAATATGCTCGCCAGATACTGTTCACTTAACAACAAATCATTCGAAGGGAGAGTATGTCGACAAAAATGATTCTACTAACACCATAAATGATTTGGAGAATCAGAATAAATTGCTAAAAAAAAACATTTTGTGTCGGAGAACCGCGAAACTCCTTCACCAATATATGGCTCTGTATTTTTACAGAAAACATATTCTTCGTCGTGAGTATGGGAAACATTTTGGTTCTCAAATCATGCAATTTTTGTTAGACATCAAGAAATTTATCCTGGGTTTGTCGACGGAGTGTATTGTCGTAATCATACACTGCAAGCCATACGCCTGCACTTGAACTTGACGCCAACAATGCACCGGCTGCACGGAGTGATTTGCTTATCACCATGACCTGCCCTAAGCATGGTCGGTGATTACTCACTCCGTTTAATGCGAAGCACATGCGGACTTCATTGGGTTCTATGCATCCACGGGCCGGTTGAGTAATCGTACTCATTTGCTCGGCCCAAATGCTATGTAAACATAAAACACATGAAGAAACCGAAACGCAGGCGCCAGTGAAATGCATTGGGCGAGCTCAGGTTGCGTAAGACCAATGGGTCAAGCAATCAGTGCAATGCGTGTAATACGACACCCCTTTTGCATTCGGGTGAATACGTACGCCAAGAGAAAGAAAGAAGTATCGAAGAAAGTGCTAAAGTGCTAGGAGTGTGGCCATCGTTCAATGTTTAGCACAGCTGAACAGTTTGTATAAATAGGGTAAGCAAATATGAATAAACAGGGATTTCTGACTTTACTTTCGGTGGTTTCACTTGGAGCGTGCTCTCGAGCTTGCTACAAATGTTAAACTTCTAGTAGTGCCTTGCAATATTGCGGCAATACCCCGAAGCATCCCTGAGGAGATAGTCTCCTCTACCTTTCCTGCCTTTTTACCCGGAGAAGAACATCACCACAGTATAAAACTGGATTGATTTTGAAAGACTTGGACCCGCCAACTCCAGAGTCTGAGGGCATTGAAGATATGTTGTCTTCTAAGTGTCCTCGTCTCGAAGATGAGGCTGGTCCTTCACGGAATATTGAAGAGGACATTGACAAAGATTCGTCTGAGCCTGAAAAAAGGCCTGACGATTTCTTTTGAACATAAATTTATGTTCACGTACCAGGGGGGGTTTGGAGTCTTTAAATACTTCGGGAGTGACGAACCGAGGGGTCCCCCCTGTGTACATATGGAATGCTAAGCAGACTTTACCTCCACGTGGTGCATTCCGGGTAACGCGAAAATTGTCTGCATTTGTTTGAGGGGTTATTCCCAGCATAATTTTTTCTTTTCAATTTTTTTTCTATTGGCTTAAATAATGCCTAAACATCCCTCGAATCAAACCAAACTTTGCAGAAAGGTGTATTTAAATGATAAAATGTCTCTAAACTAATTTTTCCGAAGCCACTTTTTCAAATTTTTTTTTAACGCGTTTTTCTCGGAACTATGTTTTAAAAATCGGGCGGCAGTAGAACTCGAACAGTTTTCATCGGATTGACTTCAAATTTTAACTGGATCTATATCATTAAATTATCTAACGAAGTACACACGATTATAGCGATTCTATATTCGGAAAAAAGTTATAAGCAATTTAGTTCGTCGAAAAAAACGGTTTTTTTTTCAAACAACTGCCATTTTACGAAAAAAAATGATAAAAATATAATCATGTGTACTTCGGTAGCAAAACTCATGTAGATAATGAAAAAATTTTAGGTTTTTTTAAAGTTACTTTGGGCGCGACTTCTACTGCCGGCCGTGGAAGGACCTTTGTTAAATCGGCTACTTACCGCCCAGTGGTTAAGTCCGCATGGAAACCCGTGCGGTGAAGTAACACTTACCCCGCACTCGTGGTAAAAAATTTATTTTAAATGTATTTATGAAAAATCATTAAAATCAACCCTCATTTTTGGGCTATAAGCTGGTAATAACCCCTTAGCGCTACATAATGCAAACAAATTTCCTTTTTTATAAACTACCGCTGGAGTTAATTTTCCTTTTACAAACTACCGCTGGAGTTTATTTTCCTTTTACAAACTACCGCTGGAGTTTATTTTCCTTTTACAAACTACAAAGAAGTAGTTAGTTTAAATACAAAAAATAAAAATAATCGGGACGAATGTAAATTGATCCAGGGTAAAGTTACGGACGAGACCCAATTCATGTGGCTCGCGAATTGCCATCGAATGAAGCCAACTTTAAGTGCATATTGACAGTTCTCGTTTGAATGTTGTAATTTTGGGAGCAAATTTCTCATAATTGCATAATTTTAATGCAATTATGGAAATTTGCTTCCATCAAACGTACAGTAAATACGCGCGCGAGTGTGTGCAAGAAGTGGAAGTGCAGTGAAAGTGTTTTGGGCGGTTTTGAAACATTTTGCTGTGCAATAGTTAATACTTCTCAAGTAGAGAAAACATAGTACAAATGCTCGAAATGGAGAATTCCAAGGAAGCGCAACTAGAGCAAGACATCCGGGCCTTGGGCCTAGAAGTGTCGGAAGGCGAAGAGATGGAGGGCGAATCAGCTGCCGAATTGATCAGGCAGATTGAGACGTCGTTGGGCTTGATGACGCCCACCACCCCCGCTACCGAAGGCGCCGAGGGACCACCCCAGGACGCCGCGACCGAGTGTCCACCAGCAGGACGTAGACGCGACCACCCGACGACCCACTCAGTCCCGTCCAATACAGCACCCGCCAAGGGCCCCCTTGGACACGAGCCGCCAGATGCCCACCCGCGGAAGCGGGCCGTGGGAGGCACGCCAACGACGAGCAGCGACACCAGAACCGGCGGCCAAATTCCTGGCGAGCCCAGGCCCACCAACCGACGCCCGACGGAACCCCAGGAGGACGATCACCCCGCCGCAGACCCAGGGGACGCGCCAGCCGAAAGGGAGCGGCATGCTACCCAGGCTCAGGAGGGAGGCAGCCAGGGGCCAGCCGGCCGAACGAGGGACACGGCTTGTCGTGGCCGTTACCAAGGCATCCACCCGCCCGAGTGAAGGATCCGGGCACCAACGGGAGCCACGGCCAACGAGGGTCCCGGCAACCACCACGACCCGACCGATTGCGACCGCCAGGGTCCAGCCACCCCCTGCCCACGAAGTGCCCAACGACATACCACCAGCTGGACCCCCTGCATCCCCGGCAGGACAGGTATGGGAGCGACTGGGTCCCAGCTCCCGGAAGACGACGATTCCGCTGCCCGATGGGAAACTCATCAAGGTACCAGTCGCCTCGATCCAGGCACGAAGGTGGCGACACAATCCCGCCACAGGGGACCGCTGGTCTCTAAGGTTCCGGGACGGCGTTCCACACTTTGTACGGAACCTCCGCACCGGAGCAACGTTTGTCGGAATACGCTACCAGGGGACCGTCCTATACCGCTCCTTCAACGAGGTACCCCAACGCCAGGCGGCGCGACGATAAGGACGCTACACTTCTCACGGCACAGCAGCCTTTCTTTTTTTGGATTAAGGAAGTTATTTTAGAACAAAATGAATTGCTAGGGAAGTTATTTTAGAACCTACTGAATTGTTAGGATTAGGGAAGTTAGTTTCGAACAAAATGAATTGTTAGGATTAAGGAAGTTGTTGTAAAGCAAAATGAATGGTTAGGATTAAGGAAGTTGTTAGGAATCCTGTTCTTTCTCTTTTTTACTATTGTTTAGTGGTAAGACCATGAGTGAACTGTTATGAATAAAGTGAATTTTGGAATGAGGGTGTCGTTAAATTAAAGTAGTTAGAGTGAGGGACCACTCTCCCCAACACAGGGGGTTGTTACGAGCCCCGTGGCTCGTACACCGCGGCCGCCATACCAGCCTCCGTAACAGCCCGGCCGCCGAACCAGCAGCCACGCAAAGCAGCCACCGTATACAGCAGCCACCGTATACAACAGCCGCTGCCGTAGCCTTAAGTCCTAGAATTGTACCTGTTAGGATATAGAAATATATAGCTCTTAGTCAAACCGCCGTGTTTTCCTCTGCGGGTGCTCCTTCACAAACCCCGGACTCCGGCGAGCCCAACTCGCGGCAAGCCAGAATCACCTCGTAACAAATACGCGCGCGAGTGTGTGCAAGAAGTGGAAGTGCAGTGAAAGTGCAGCGAAAGTGTTTGGGTGGTTTTTGAAACATTTTGCTGTGCAATGGTTAATACTTCTCAAGTATTAACTATTTTACCCTATATCTCGAAAACGGGTCGAGATAGAATTTTTTCATTATTTTTCCGTTAATCACAACAGCAAAATGTTTCGAACCCCGTTCCCAAAAATTGGGGCCCGAATAACGGGAAACGTGCCCAATTATGGAAATTTGCTTCCATCAAACGTACAGTAAATACGCGCGCGAGTGTGTGCAAGAAGTGGAAGTGCAGTGAAAGTGTTTTGGGCGGTTTTTGAAACATTTTGCTGTGCAATAGTTAATACTTCTCAAGTATTAACTATTTTGCCCTATATCTCGAAAACGGGTCGAGATAGAATTTTTTCATTATTTTTCCGTTAATCACCACAGCAAAATGTTTCGAACCCCGTTCCCAAAAATTGGGGCCCGAATAACAAGAAACGTGCCCAATTATGGAAATTTGCTTCCATCAAACGTACAGTAAATACGCGCGAGTTATACACACAGCTGTACCGATTAGAGAAACATCCCTCAGTGAATCAACAACGCCCAAGAAGATATCGGTTTGGTAAATAATGACAAATGCAGCCGGACCAAAATACCAATAATGATAAATGCAGCCAGACCAAAATACCAATAATGATAAATGCAGCCGGACCAAAGTACCAACGATAATGCAGCAGAACAATGAATATAAAAGAAGAGGTGCATGAGCACAAGGGGTCTTCTCCGTTGATCAGCTAAAGTGAACTCTGTATTGCTAAGACGTTTATATATGTATATAAATAAAATCCTTTTAATGAAAAAAAGTGAAGTGTTAATTATTTAAATGGCGCAGTCGGTAGGATTCTTCTCAGTGAAAGTAAGAATCCAGTGAAACGAACTAAACTCACCTATTAAAAACCGGAGACGAAGTGTCGCGAAGCAAAATTTACCGAGACACAAAGAAACTAAGGTTAATTTAGGGTGTGAAGTAAAAAAGTGTTGAGTGTATTAATCCTCCATAAAACTGGAACGAAAAAACCGAAGAAATCAGGTAGTTGACCAGCATGGGGTAATACAACAAAGCAACATGGAGGAGTGCATACAGATGTTAACGCAAATCATAGCACAGCAGAATCAACAATCATTTAAAGAAAATGTGGAGAAGGACATTAAATATTTGCCTCCATTCGAAGGACGATCAGGGAGTCTCTCGTCATTCCTGGAAATGATAGACAAGCAGTTAACTGGATACAAGACCCAAAAAGAAATAACTGAAGCATATGAAATCATCTATAATACAAAAATAACCGGAGATGCAAAGAATTATCTAAGAGTAACAGCACCTGCTACGTGGGAAGAATGTAGAAGCAGACTCATCACGCAGTGTCAACCCACAAAGGATAAGGAACACATTTTACGGGACATATATAATTTAAGGGTAAGTTCTGTTAGAGAATTATGTTATAAAATTCAAGAAATAATTAAGTATATTTCTGAATATTCAATATACAATAAAAATAGTCAAGAAATCAATAATACTCTGGGTAGTATTCTAATTGAAAAAATAAAAGAATTAGTGTCAGGAACGTTAGAAGATAAACTGTATGATAAATTTACTTTACCGGAAGTAAGAAATGTTTTACAGACATATATTGGTAGAGATTACGGAAACCTTAAAAATCAAATGTTTAATGCAAGTAGAACTAAAAATATAAAACCTGTTTACCAAGAAAAAATCGAAAAAATCAATAATCAAAACAATGCAAGAAATTACGTAAACCCAACATTTCGTAGTAATTTATCAGGACAATACAGACAAAATAATAATACAGAACAATACAGACAAAATAATAATAACAATACAGAACAATACAGACCAAATAATTATAATAATTCAGAACAGTATAGACAAAATAATTCAGCACAATATAGACGAACTTTTAATCAGAATAATGGACAATACAGACCCATAAATCGCAATCAACAAAGAAAGCAAGTGCAACCAATGGAAGTAGACGCTGCAAGTATTAGAAATGAAGTAAATCAGATGTCCGACGAGTTTTTTATAAACTAGCCTCGGACCAACGTAAAATTTATATATTATTAACTATCGAAAAACAAGAATTGATTGCTTTACTCGACACAGGATCCACAATTAGTTTATTAAACTCAAGAAATGTGAAACCAGATTTATATCAGACAATATCAAAGGAACAAGTTAATATAAATACAATAACTGGTCAAGTACAACAAAGCACAGAGTATGTAAAAACAAAATACCCTAAAGAATTTTATGAAAATGAAAATGCACGTATGAAATGGATAAAAATTGATCTTGATAAGCCCTATGACCTTCTAATAGGTATGGATTGGGTTGAAAGAAATGTGAAAGAGATCAATATAGAAAAAGGACAAATAGTACTAAACAACTCTAAAGTACTATGGTTCTTGAATAAAAAATTTTATGAAGAAGTAAACATGTTAGAGGAAAGTAACCTAAGAAGTATTAAAACTGAGCATCTCAATGAAGAAGAAAAAGATGGTATTCTAAGACTATTGAATAAATATAAAAAGTTGATGTTCAGAGAAGGAGATCAACTCACTAATACAAATTGCACTGTACATGAAATAAAAACAGTTACAAACGAACAAATCAACGCTAAATTGTATAGATACCCATCGCAGCATGAGGAAGAAGTCAGGAGACAAATGAAGGAAATGGAAGACCAAGGAATTATCAGAAAAAGTAGAAGTAGGTACAGTTCACCAATTGTTGTGATATCAAAGAAAAAAGATAATTCAGGAAAGCAAAAATTTAGGATCGTAGTAGACTACAGGAGACTCAATCAAATAACAGTAGATGACAAATATCCTTTACCTAATATTGACAATACTAGACAAGTTAGGAAAAGCACAGTATTTTAGTACAATCGACCTAGCAAAAGGTTACCATCAAATTTTAATGAAAAAAGAAGATATAGATAAGACAGCTTTTGTAACACCTGCTGGATTATACGAATTTGTGAGAATGCCATTCGGACTCAAGAATGCCCCCGCAACTTTTCAAAGGATGATGAATGAAATTCTTAGAGAATATATCAACAAAATATGTGTAGTTTACTTGGATGATATATTAGTATTTTCAACAACACTGGAAGAACATTTGAGTTCACTTGAAAAAATATTTAAGAGATTAGCAGATCACCAGCTCAAACTACAAGCTGATAAGTGCTCATTTATGAAGAAAGAAACTGAATTTTTAGGACATGTTCTAACCAATGAAGGAATAAAACCAAACCCTTATAAAATAGAAGACATAAAAAATTTAGAACTTCCGAAGACTGAAAAACAGTTAAGAGGATTTTTAGGCATGACAGGGTATTATAGGAAATTTATAAAGAATTATGCTAAAGTTGCACATCCAATGATTAAGCATTTGAAAAAAGGTCAGAAAATTAACACAAATGATCCACAATATATTAATGCATTTGAAACTTTAAAAATATTGATAGTATCACATCCTATACCAAGGTCGTACCCAGGTAGGGGCAGGGGGGCAGCTGCCCCCCCCCCCCCCCCCCCCCCTAGAAGATAAAAAAAAACGTCAATTTTCCTGGCAAGTGGGAATTAAAAACGTGTAACCTACTTTGCGCAAAATGAAGTGTTGGAAACAAAATATCTTTTCAGTCAGATATTTTGATTTAATATTTTTTTATCTATGTATAATTAAATATTCTATAACATTCGATATAGTATACTGTTAGCGACGCAATATAATTTAAATCTCCCGCGAAACCGTCGCATCTCGTAGTTTCCGCTCCCGACGAGACAATAGAGCCATCTAGGATTAAAGCCGAATATAATTTGGAGAAAACAACATCTAGCGCTATCTAGTTACGGACGACTACTTTTTCCAGTAAAGAGAAATAGAATCAATTTATACGGTCAATAGCGACATCTTGTATTGAAAAGCAATACCACGAAGAACGTTCTAGCATGGACTATTCTGGAAAGGAAAGACAGTGATAGCAAGTATGAGACAAGGATGGAAATAGAGTCGAGTATTTTCTACGTATTTCGGGAGCTCTTCTAATATTTGAATATATAAGCAGGATCGTGAGGCAGAGCAAGGCAATTCAGTTCGAATACAATTCAATTCAGTTCGGAGTTTAATACGAGCGAATATTTCATGCGCCATAGTGTCTTATAGTTTTGTTGTATTGCGGCGACACGAGATTTACGTTTACTGCGCAACAACTGGAAATATTTGTAATTGTATTGTAATATACACATGACCCCGTGTTGGGAAACGTATAAGTATATCTCTTATAACTGGAAATATTACTCCGTCAAATCAGGAAATTCTTTGAAAGAGGTGAGTCAAAACAAAACACATATGTACCTAATATGATTATTTGATTTGTTTAAGGGGGGGCTCTCTTGTAAGTGTATATTACCGTAAGAGTAATTTTGTGTATCCATTTTTTTAGGGACAACACGCGAAAAAAGAAAAAAAGGTCGGGAAAGTAGCAGTGGAAGCGATGAAAATGACAACCATGATAAAACTACTCATGTAATGCCAAGATCATTGCATGCTATCATTGGACAAGCGTCACATTCTCCAGCAGAACCTGTAAATATATCTGTTGCCGACTATTCTTCTCGATCGACATCCCAACAAACTTATGACGTCAACGTCGATCCTGAAATTATAGTGGACGATGGCTATCATGAAAATGATCTGGGTCGTTATGTTGGGTTGGCTACCCAGCTATCGACGGAAAAGAAGAGGGAGTTGTTACAAAATCCTTGGATCCCGCCCAGAAATTACGATTTTGCAAGTGATGCAAGCCATTTGAAAAGAAAATTTAATCATGCTTGGTTGGATCAATATGCACCATGGCTAGTATATTCCAAGCGACTAAAAGGCGCTCTTTGTAAGCATTGTGTTTTGTTCCCTCCGCCCATCAGCAATGTGAGAGGAATTTTGGGATCATTTATGGTCAGGCCATATATAAAGTTCAAAAATATGCATGAAGACTGCCGAAAGCACGCAACGACCAACCTTCACCTAACAGCGACAAACGCTGCAAAAAAATTTCTTGAAAATGTTCCTGTAGACATCCAACTGCAAAGTGGACACCAAAAAGCAATCGATGAAAACAGATAAATATTGTCATCAATTATTTCTTGTATAGTATTTTGCGGTACACATGATATGCCTCTTAGGGGAAAACAAGCAGATGAGGGTGTTTTATTAGATTTATTGAAGTTGAGAATCAATTCAGGGGACGACAAATTAAAGAGTCACCTGGAAAAGTGCCGTCGCAATGCAGTTTACACATCGCCAAAAATACAAAACGAATTGATAAATTTATGTGGCGAAGTTATTAAGGAGAATATAATAAGTGAGGTTCAGAAGACCATGGCTTACGCAGTCTTAGCTGATGAAACAGCAGACGTAGCTGGGAAAGAACAGCTGTCAATAGGCGTGCGGTTCTACGACGAAAGCAAAAGGAAAATCAGAGAAGAATTTGTAGGGTTCCAATTCCAATTCAATTCATTTATTACACGACTTCGTTACAATTGACAGCTTTCTTATGGAACTATGTACACATGCAAAGTGGCGGGATATAAAACAGCCTCGCCTAAAAAAAAAAAGTGTGTGTCTTTAGGTGACATACCCATTTCTACATACATTTGCAAATTCAATGGCTGTGTGTTCATGCAACATCATTGTGTATATTTAGTTATGCTTGCAAAGCAGTATCTACATTGGTGTGCCTCTCAGGGCCCTACACTACCCAGTAGGAAAAGTGAGAATCGATTCCATGCTACTTCGAGGTATTCTTGCAGGAAATTATTCACAATAGGAATAGATGAAAATTTGAGTCTCTTTTCATGCGTAAAGTCAGCGATATAACAAATGGAGCGAGCGCTTGACTCTGTTGCATAATAAATATGCACATCTTTCCCCGAATCATTGGTTTGGGCAATTATCGGAAAATGATTGCCGAAACTAATGATTTCTAAGTAAAGGGAAAGATAAAATTTCAATAATCATTTAAAAATTCCTTCAATGATTATTGTCACCAAAAGAACTCAACTCGAGTTACGCCACTTGAGAGTTTTGTTTGTCTGAGAACTTAAGGGCTGCGTTGACAAATTCCAATGTACACGCGCAGCCGTTAAGAAGTCAACGAAAAACAATTCTCTCAAGTTACCGCCAAAGCATGGGAAATGCAACGGAAGCATTTTCCATCGCTGTTGTGCGGCAACAAAGTAAGCCGTTTGCGCCGGCACGTGTGGAGAGCTTCACCGGGAAAAGCTCCCCTGGGGTCTAGCTGGCGGCAGTTAGAGCCACCGATCAGCGAGTCGTTAATTAGCCGGAGAGTCGGCAAGTCGCCGTAGACGTCATTCAATAAATTTGAAAATTAAACCATTTTATAAATATATAAATTAGTTCGGACTTTGTCGAAAAACTCAAGAGGAGTTTATTTCTAGTGTAACAGTATTTCGCTGATAAATTAGTTCGGACTTTGCCGAAAAACTCAAGAGGAGTTTATATCTAGTGTAACAGTGTTTCGCTGATAAATTAGTTCGGGCTTTGTCGAAAAACTCAAGAAGAGTTTATATCTAGTGTAACAGTGTTTCGCTGATAAATTAGTTCGGACTTTGTCGAAAAACTCAAGAGGAGTTTATATCTAGTGTAACAGTATTTCGCTGATAAATTAGTTCGGACTTTGTCGAAAAACCCAAGACGAGTTTATATCTAGTGTAACAGTATTTCGCTGATAAATTAGTTCGGACTTTGCCGAAAAACTCAAGAGGAGTTTATATCTAGTGTAACAGTGTTTCGCTGATAAATTAGTTCGGACTTTGTCGAAAAACTCAAGAAGAGTTTATATCTAGTGTAACAGTGTTTCGCTGATAAATTAGTTCGGACTTTGTCGAAAAACTCAAGAGGAGTTTATATCTAGTGTAACAGTATTTCGCTGATAAATTAGTTCGGACTTTGCCGAAAAACTCAAGAGGAGTTTATATCTAGTGTAACAGTATTTCGCTGATAAATTAGTTCGGACTTTGTCGAAAAACTCAAGAGGTGTTTATATCTAGTGTAACAGTATTTCGCTGATAAATTAGTTCGGACTTTGTCGAAAAACTCAAGAGGAGTTTATATCTAGTGTAACAGTGTTTCGCTGATAAATTAGTTCGGACTTTGCCGAAAAACTCAAGAGGAGTTTATACCCATTGTAACAGTAATCTTCTGGTCAATAAATTAATCAATTAGTTCGCACTTTGCCGAAAAACTCAAGAGGAGTTCATATCTAGTGTAATACGCCATTGTAATCCGCTGTTTAATAAATTATAATAAAAAAAAAAAGAAAAATAAATGAATATTACCACAACACACTAATTGAATATCTCCGTAACAACTCTTTATAGCGAGAGCAAGCGAAGCGAAGCCACACTCCGTAGTATGTTTTCACGCGAGAGAACCTAGAATTTGTTTTTTTTCCATTGCTTACAGCAATACGGCGTTAGTCACACTCACGATGAGGTTTATTCTCGGCGGGAACGGGATAACTTGATTGAAGGAGGTGAGAGACAGATGTTCCTCTCTGTCTCTCACCTCCCTCATCATAGTTCTCTCGTTCCTAACGAGAACAAACCTCACCGTGAAAACACGCGGTCAAGTCAAGTGCAGTGCATCATTCAGTGAGTGACTTTTGCTTAGCTTCGACGCAATTATTCGGCGCAATTATTCAGATTGTGATTTGTTCAAAGTGTGTCCTGCAGTTTTTCCTTTAATACGGTGAGTAATTATGACAAATTATTGTTTAAAATTATATTAGAATTAGCCTAGTAAAAAAATTTCTCCAAAGCATATATGAGAGTCTGTTTAAACTTGCAAAAAATATTTGCAACAGTTTCGTCATATTTACAAGTCTAAACAAGCTCTATCGCGATTAAAGGATTAATTGAATAATTTTTTTTTAATTTCAACAATATCGAGATCGTGTCACTCGCATTTCATGATAGAAAGGCTATGAATTTACTATGTCGTAATTCGTGATTCAGAAAAAATAATGTTTGTTGTTTTAAAATTAAATAAATTAAATTAGGGCGAAATGAATAAAATTCGTATAAGTATACGTCATTTCCGACGACTGGTGAAAAAAGAAAGAGAAAGACAGTTTGAAAGACTTGAAAAGAGTTCAGTTGCCCCGGGTGGTAGCAGAGAAAATTATTGCACAGCAAACCCCGAAATTGATGCGGAAAAAAATAAGCGGAGAAATTTCAAATTCCATTGCAGTAGAAAACAAAAATAATACCTTAACTGATAATTTGAGAGAGTGGTACATCCGGTATAATCCGTCAAGGGAGTCTTTTGAATCCCTTTTAAAAGTTTTGCAGGCAGAAAATTTAAATGTTCCAGGTTCACTGCAAGGCATTCTAAAAATTACAAAAACTATTCAAACAAGGTCTGTGGCACCCGGTGAATATTTTCACTATGGAATTCAAAAACAATTAGAAAAAGTTTCTAAGCTCTTAAGTAATTCCAATGAGGTTATGCTTAATATCGGTATCGATGGTTTACCTGTCTACAAAAGTTCCAGTTTGAATTTATGGCCAATATTAGGAAATGTAGTTAACGAAACAAATATTAAAGTTTTTTTGATCGGAGCTTATGTTGGACCGAAAAAACCATCAAACGTTGACATATATCTTCACGATTTCGTTAATGAGGTACAAAATTTACAAAGTTACGGTTTAATAGTGGAAGGAAAGAGAATTCCATTTAAAATAAAGGCTTTCATATGCGATGCACCTGCTAAGTCATTTGTAAGTGGAATTTTGGGCCATAATGCATTGAATGGTTCAGCAAATGTAAGCAGGTTGGGAGAAGTATTGACAACGTCATCACATATCGAACATCGATTGATACTCTACGAACCGATACTGATTTTAAAAACAGGGTTGATAAAAGTCACCATAGCATATATTTCCGGAATAGACCAAGTTTACTGGAATCTTTAGGAATAGGAATGGTTTCGCAATTCCCTCTGGATCCCATGCATCTGGTAGATTTAGGTATAACCAGAAAAAGCTTTTATCCCTAATTAACGGTACAGCCATGCGTGGTAAAATGACTACCGATAATAAAATGATAATATCGACACGTTTGACATCACTTGGACCATACATTCCAAAAGAATTTGCTCGAAAACCCCGAAGTTTGGATGAAGTTTTGAGGTGGAAAGCCACTGAGTTTAGACAATTCATCCTCTACACTGGTATTGTAGTTTTAAAAGGCCTTGTGGATGAAGGAGTCTACTATTATTTCCTTCTACTCCACTGTGCTTACAGACTATTGTCCTGTCCTAGAAGCTACGAAGCAAAGCTAGATGTAACCGTACAATTAATAAATTCATTTGTTGAAAATTTTCCCATTATCTACGGGGAGAAATCAGTAACTTACAATGTACATAATTTGCTGCATCTACCACAATGTGTGAAGGAGATGGGGTTCATTCATAATTTTAGCGCTTATAAAAATAAAAAAACCATCAAAAATTTTACAGCAACTAAACAACAAAACCAACATTGAGAGTCTATTGCATGAAGAAGGAAAATTTGGATTAAAAAGAAACAGGAACGGAAAAATCTTAAGCCATACATCTTCTTTGCACTTTTTAAATCTTTCAGAGCCCGATTGTTATTGTTGCATATTCCCCAACATACCGATTAAAATAACTCGATTCCAAGAATCAAATGAGAGAAAATTATTAATTGTTGGTAAAAGATTTTTAAATCCCCGAAATTTCTTTGAAGAACCCCTAGAATCGATATCTGGTCTTGGTATTTTGATAACAGATAAAAAGTTATCAAATGAAGAGGAAATTTTCGAAATGGAAAATCTGGCTTATAAATTAATGTGTCTGCCTTTTGAAAACGATTTTTTATTATTACCTCTATTGCACGAATGTATAACTTAAATGTTCACAGAAAAATGCATTCAAACGAAAACTGCAACCCAATTAATATTGGAGGAATTCAAAAAACAAAATTTAAAAAACCTGCTAAACTCCCGGGACTGCTTAAAAAGTGCAATGCATTCCTCGTTCCACCATTGAAAACGGAACAATTCTTCTCTGAAGGTAAATTGAATAATTTTTAATTAAAAGAAATATCTTGCCAAATACAACGTTTACATAGGCGGCGGCGATGGTGGAGGTATAGAAAAATCCTTTGTAGAATCTACTGGAAATCCCACTTCACCGTCTTCAGATGTGTTCAACAAAATGTGGAAAACGGAAAATTGTCTACAAGAACTAAAAAGTAAGTATATATTTTTGTTAAGTAAAAACACAAAAATGTAAACAAATATGCACTTAATTTTCAGCATTTTTTCTAAGAGAAATAAACAATTTGAAGGAAACGTTGGAGAAACAACACAGAGAGTTAATAGACTCTACGGCCGTTAACACCGCCATGCTAAAAAAAATGTTCGAGTCCGAAACTGTTCAGAATGAGATTAACAGTAGATTTCCCATAAACTCAACTGAAGAGCTAAAAGAGTTCGACAAAGAGGTAGAAGACAATGAGGATGACTTTGTAAGTATTGACAATTGAAATGCACAACTTAAAAATTATAATATATTTTTGTCAGATTTCTACAATCAAACGTGTACTTCAGCCGGGAGGATTGAAGAAAAATCTTTCAAAGCTATTTGGAACAGATATAATTCTAGGATATAACTACCATGGAACGAAGGGGAAGCAGGCACTCAAAGAGGTCAAGAACGCTAACAATATTTTATTTAGTGAGTATTTTATATATAATAATACTTTAAAAAAAAATAGTTTTGCTTCCTTTTCTTGTATTTTAGAATCTCTGAAGAAAGAAGGATATATGGAGTCAGACTTCTGCAGGGAAATTCGTGAAAGCTTCCGTCTTCACAAAAATCGCCATTTCAAACGAGTAAGCCTAAATAGGCAAAAGACCAATATTGGAAATTAAATTTTTATATTAACGTTTGTTATTAGAGCAGGGATTGTTCTGATTGTCGTTGTCACGCAAAGTAAGTGTCGAGATAAACTTTTTGTTAGCAGTTGTTGTTTTCAGCTTTACAAATGTGTCTCCACTTGTCACTTCGCGAGGAAACGACAATCATAATATAAACTCTTGAGGAATGATTTTTTTTTTTTTTGTTGCTGTTTTTTTTAATTAAAATGAAATCTATGTATATGCTAATTAATTAATAAATATGAAATCTATGTATATGCAAAGTTTTAATTATATTTTCATATCTGTTTTTCTTCAAATAAGCAAATTTATGTGTAGCCGCAATATCGCAAAGGTATGCCGTATAGATCTACTATATATAGATATATAGATAGTCAAGGCAATACGATGTTCTTTTTGCAAAATAAGAAAAAATTGCTTTGGTTAACCATTCGTAAAATTCAAGTCAATACAAAATTTATTTTTTTGCTCATGATTGTGAAAAATAACAGGTACTAATGCTAAATTTATGGAACGTTTCATGAAGAAAGTAGGCTTAATGATTTCTCTTCATTGATGACAGTTTCGATGTGGTATTAATTATTTTCATCCGTAATTTCCTCGATTCACTTTCATAGCTGAATTCGTTGATGAATAGGTAAGTGAGAGAGTAGGCATTAAAGATCTCTCCTAGGACATCGCAATGTTAAATTCATCGAAACTTTCATGCAGAAAGTAAGCATTATGAGTTCCCTTCATCGATGAAAGTTTCGATGAGGTATTGCTTACAGTTCCTACTGGGTACTTAATTACTACTACAACTCTTACTACTAGATAACTGTTAGCGAGCTGTAGGGTGTACCCTTTTGGGCAAGGCGGATGGACGTAATTTAAAAACACATAATATCGCGAACGAATTCTATGGTAGAAAATGTCGCCATTACGCAGTCGTGAAAATTTTTAGTTTCGTGCTTCATTCGCTTTTGACGGAGTGTGCGCGTGCAACTACAAGATGGCACAAGTCAATTCATATAATGCTATGAGAATCGAACTTCTCGCGAAGGACAATTACGACACCTGGAAAATTCAGGTAGAAGCCCTATTAACCAAAAATGGGTCATGGCCATTTGTGTGTGGTAAAAAAGTGAAACCGGATTTGGGCGCACCAGCGAATGCTGATACGGGGGCTACAATTGAACAATCAATTGAAAAGTGGTCACAAGAGGATTGCATGGCCAAATCCGACCTCATACTCGCTATAAGTGCTCCTCAATTGAAACATATACGAAATTGTGAAACATCTCATGAAATTTGGTGCAAATTGAAAACGATATACGCGTCAGAGGGCCCCACACGGAAAGCAACTCTCCTGGAACAATTATTGTCTCTGAAAATACATGACGGCGACGATGTGCGGGAATTCTTGTCGCAGTTTTTGGAAGTTGTCGATAAGCTGCAGCAAATGTCAATCGACATCAACGGCGACCTCTTAACAATAATGTTACTGCACAGTTTGCCGGGTAGCTTCGCTAAATTTTGTTGCGCCATTAAGTCCCGCGATTCCTTACCAAACGTCGAAAATTTGATCGGGAAGATTATCGAGGAAAGTTGCGCCAAAAACCACAAAAATAATGACGATTACTCAGGCGCCATGTTTGCAAAACAACGTGATTCATATGCTAGGGCGCCAGCTGAAAAATACGCCAAAAAGTACACGCTTAATAAAAGCAACACTTCGACTCAACGAAGGTTCATTAAGTGTGGTTTCTGCGGGAAAGGGGGTCATGAAACCTCCAGAAGCAAAAAGTCGAGTCTCAAAGTGTCAATATCGCGAACAATCTCTTCTTCGCCACGGACGGCGCGAGCCAGGTGAGCAATTTTTCGGGAGGCGCCGTCAGTGATTCCAGATGGTGCCTCGACAGTGGCGCCACATCGCATTTGTGTCGGGACTCCCAATGTATCGAGAAACCAAACAAGGTTCCAGCTGACTGTGGGGTAAGATTGGCCAGTGACGCGACCGCTCAAGTTATTGCAAAAGGTAACGTTCGCGTGGTTACCTCTGACGGGCAGCAAGACAGACCGATCACATTGTAGGGCGTTCTGCTACATGTGCCAAGTTTACGTACAAATTTAATGTCCGTTGCCAAAATTGTAGACAATAATCACACCATAATATTCACCAAAAAACGCGCGTACATAAAGGACCAATCCGGTGGTGTTAAATTCGTGGCGGATCGCGAGGGCGATTTGTTTTTCGTGCGCCAGTCATCCAGCGCGCGTATAACGTCGGGAATAATTCCGAAAGTGATGCGAGCGAATGGCACAAACGATTAGGTCACTTAAATTGGAGAGACATGACGCTCATGATTCGTAGTGGGTCCGCGACGGGTTTGAACTTTAACGACAGTGTGGGTTCCTTATCATGTGAGGCTTGCGCTGCCGGGAAACTCACAAGCATCCCATTTCCAAGGAGGAGTCATGGAGCATCAAGACTGCTGGAGGTTGTACATGGCGATGTCTGTGGGCCAATGAGAACGCAGTCCCAGGGTTCTTCACGATAATTCTTGACATTCACAGACGAATTCAGCCGATGGACTGAGGTCTACTTCCTTCGTGAAAAATCACAGGTAATAACAAAGTTTCAGGAATACAAACAATTTGCCGAAACCCAAACAGGAATGAAGATGAGAGCACTGCAATCCCATAACGGAAAGGAGTTTTGTAACGCGTGTAGCATGCATACGCAAGCCCCAGCACACGACGGGTCAAGTGCATCAAGCACATAATGCATAACAGCACATAACATTGCACAACAAGACCTACCTCAAAGCGTCGGTCATTAATCATACTCGTAATGGGAAACAAATGTGATCCCCGAGTAAGGCCGCGCGCCAAGAACATGCTTTACGCCTTTGTTTAAACGTAAACATCGGAGCATATGAGGCACAGTGCATCGGCCGCTGATCAAAGGTGCCTAGCTAGCACTTACCCATTGAGCGCCCGATCACTTGAAGCACAGTGCATCGGCCGCTGACCAAATGTGACTAGCTAGCACTTACCCCATAAGCGCCCGCTGCGCTAAGTAAATGAGTCAAACAATTGCCCATACGAAATGCATGAAACCCGACACCCTTATTGCGAGACGGCAACCTCGTTAAAGAAAGTGCCAAAGAACGGGAAGTGTGGCCATGAAGAAAGTGCCAAAGAATTGGGAGTGTGGCCGTTGTGAAACACTTAACAGGTCAAGTAATTTTATGTATAAATAGGGTAAGCATTTTCAATAAAGCAAGGATTCGTAACTTAGACATTGCAGTAATCACTTCGTTACCATTCCTTGGGCAAGCACGGCTAACTTAGCCGACAACCCTCCTAGCTCTGCCTTAGGGCCGACTACCAAACAACACCCAGCAAACCTCTTGGAGAAAGCTCTGCTAGATTAGCCGACTTCTCCAGAGGCATTCATCCAACACAACCTATGAAGACAACCCCGCTGATATCACATGGCGACCGTGACCAAAGAAGCACCTGGAATCTTTGGAAAATAGTAGACCACATCTAAGAAGGCATCCGGACGGCATCGCAGGAAAATTGTCATGAGCGAGCTGGACGACAGGTTCAACAGGCTCTTCAAGCTAGTGGAAAAAAACACTGGAAGCAAGCAACAAGAGGGAGCAAGGAAGCCAACGCGAGGAGGCAAGCGATCCCGCGCCTTCAAGGAAGTACATAGATACAAGGAGCTAAGCCAGATAGCCAGCACCCAGGAGGAAAGAAGCAAATATAATATCCTGCTAACACGGGCAAAGCGGGAACTTAATAAGTTAAAGAATAAAAAGAAGAATAATAATAATAAAAGCATTAAGAAATAGGACGTAGCAGTTTAAGTAGGTTATATAAAGACGATGAATAAAATCAATTAAGAATAGGAACTATTGTCATTTTAAAACTTATAATGGGCAAGACCCAATCGAAAAACTCCGACAACAACGGAGAGATAGTAAACAACGTCATAGTTGAAGATACGGTGAATATCGAAAACAAGCAGCTGTTGATTCTATTAACAATCATCGCAATTGTTAAAGTTTTGGAATTTATATATGTTATATATAAAGACCATAAACAAAGTCTTAAGAAGAAATACATGAACTCACCAGCGGTACTACACGTCTAAACGAGCGAGTTCATTGCACAAAAATCTGAATTTTAGCTGGAATATATTTTTTCTCACTCTCGTTTCGCAATGCGTGACATTGCAATAATAGTCTTCACACTGCTAGTCTTCATCCCGTTAGTGAGTTATATAACGGTTATTGGGCTAGAAAAACTAGTTGAATATTGCCAAAAGCACCCTCTCCAATTATATGATAGAAATTATTGGATCGGTTACAAAAGGTCTGAATGGACAGACTAAAAGAAATAAAAGAGGAACTCCAAAATATATTAACAAACTTTAATAAAGGTAAGAATCGGGGTTACACTGAGAAAACGTTGAAAGTAAAACAAGAACGGGTAGCCAGGCTATACGAAGAAGCAGTTGAGCATACCAAGGTGATAGCTACAGCAGAGGTAGTTATCCAAATCAGAACCGTATACATACAAATAAAAGAATTAGTAGATAAAATTCTTACGGCATTTAAAACGCAGGAACAAACAAACTTGGCCTTTGATATAAGGACTGCGACGGCATTGCTCCAGCCATACGATGGCAAGGAAGATGAAACCACGGCTTTTATAGAATCAATGGAGCTACTGGAAGAATTAACTCCAGCAGAACATAACAGCGTGATGGTAAAATTCATCAAAACACGTATATCTGGGAAGGCCAAATATGCAATCAACGACGACACAAACACTGTAGCCTTGATTAAGGAGAGAATCCAGCAAAAATTTGCACCGAAACTCTCCTCCGATGCCATTTCGACACAACTGCGAAATTGTCAACAAGGCGGGAAGAAGCTAACAGATTTCTACAATCAAGTAGATAATCTTTCCAGACAATTGACAAGAGCATTCATAGCAGAGAAAATAGCATCGGGAGACGCAGCCGAGAAAATAGCTGAGAAATTCTCGGTACAAGCGTTCATAAACAACATAGCGAACCAGGAAACAGCTATCATACTGAAGGCTAGTAACCTAGCCTCGTTGTCAGACATAGCCGCAAAAGCAATTACAGTAGATAACCCGCAAACAAGCCAAGTAGCGCACTACAGAAGCAACCAAAATGGTAGATCAGGAAACTACCCAAATAATAGAAACAATAATAACGGGTACAACAACAATAGAAACAATAGTAGCGGATACAACAATAGATACAATGGCAACGGGTATAACAACAATAATAGAAATAATAACAACGGTTATAACAACAACAGGAATAATAACAGCGGTTATAATAACAATCGCAGGCAGAATAATAATGGTTACAATAATAACCAAAACAACCAGAGCTATAATGGTAACAATAACAGAAACTACCAGCAATCTGCAAACAGGAACCAAGGTAGTAGTAACCAGGGAAACATGCAGAATAGGAGAGTAAATCACTACGAGGCGGGGGAAGCCCAGAACCCTCAACCAAACGCAGAAACAGCTCGGTTGGGGGAAACGCAGCAATCGAACTCCGAGTACATCAACTAAATTTGACGCTCACAAATTATATACGAGCATATGTCGAAATGTGCAACACAACATGCACATTTATAATAGACACTGGCGCTGACATATCAATATTCAAACGGGAAAAGATTAGCAATGACCAAGTGTATTACCCCAAAAGGAACTGCATAATACAAGGATTGCAGCATCCAGATTTTAACAAAACATTCATAATTTCAACCGATGCATCAAACGAAGCACGCGGAGCCATATTATCGCAAACCACAGAGGGTCAAGAACTACCAATTGCATTTGCTAGTAAAACTTTCACGCCCGGAGAGAAAAACAAGTCCACAATAGAAAAAGAACTTGCAGCTATTCACTGGGCTATAACTTATTTCAAACCCTATGTCTATGGTAGAAAATTCTTGGTAAAAACAGACCATCGACCCCTGGCCTACTTGTTCTAACTAATCTTAACATATAATGTAACTAAAGAATTTGACATTCTGCACAATAGAAGAATAATTTATTTAAATCCTTTAGACGAAGAAAGTAAATTACAAGACGTCCTAAGAAAACACATAAAGTCAGGCACAATAGGTATATATTCGGAAGTCCAAGACCATGAATATAAATAAATTCAACAAATATTAATAGACATGTATGACGGAAACAAGAAGATAAAATTTATCAAAGCTACAATACGAGCAAGAGACATTGATACAGAAGAAGAATGCCATAAAGAAATTTCAATTTACCACTACAAGGAATCACTACATAGTGAAATTAACGAAACTTATAACACCCTCAAAGATAAAATTTACTATCCGAAATTGATGGAACATATATCATTAATAATAGGTAATTGTGAAGATTGTCAAGGTATCAAATACGATAGAAATCCAATCAAACCTAAGTTTCATATTACACAAACTCCAACCAATAAAAATGAGGTAATACATTTAGATGTATTTCATTATTTAAAACAAACATTTGTGCCTATTATAGATAAATTAACTAAATCCGTAGTAGCATATCCATTAACAGATAAAAATTGGACAAAGAAAATTGCAGTATTAGAAATGTATTTCGCAAGTTTTGGCAAACCAATTGGAAATTTGCTTCCATCAAACGTACAGTAAATACGCGCGCGAGTGTGTGCAAGAAGTGGAAGTGCAGTGAAAGTGTTTTGGGCGGTTTTTGAAACATTTTGCTGTGCAATAGTTAATACTTCTCAAGTATTAACTATTATGCCCTATATCTCGAAAACGGGTCGAGATAGAATTTTTTCATTATTTTTCCGTTAATCACCACAGCAAAATGTTTCGAACCCCGTTCCCAAAAATTGGGGCCCGAATAACGAGAAACGTGCCCATTTTTCCATAATGTAGGTTTTTATCCCTTTTTTCCGGTTGAGTTAAATGGTTTTACGTGCTTCTTACATATTTCATAAAAACATCTGTTGGTGGAATAGGGCTACCAAAATCGGAATTTTTAGAATAAAATTTGGAAAAAAAAATAACTTTTATGAGCCTTCCATTCTTAGAAATTTGTCAGTTTCTTTCAATACTTGGGAACAAACTTCACAATTAATTTTTGGTAACACTTTCAATAAAATATACCCTATAAAATATCGTATTGATGGACCTTTTCAAATTCTGGAATTCGTCGGAAAATATACCAATATCTTCTGTTAGATATAGTCAAATTGACGTTCTATATTATACCGCGAAATAAACACGAAATATCTTATTATTGTAAGTGCGCTATGTGAGAGTGTATTGGTGTTCAATGTGTTGACCAAAATTATTTGTGAGGCTCAAGTCAGTCAGTCGATAGACATTGTACGAGCAACTGTTCACAAAAACCATTATATACATATCCATTAATTTACATATTAATATTAATAATGATTTCTTTTCACTTCTTTCGTATAAATCGTGTATTATAATTATTTGCGAATCCTAACAGGTTATGGGCCCAGGTGCGCGGTAAATCTTTTACGCGATGAATACAGTACGCGAAAAGTGAAAGAATCGGAAAAACGGAAAGCGCGGTAAAAAGTCTCGAGTGTCGAGTGAGAAAGCGCGGGATAGTTGTGTAACAAGGCACAAGAAGATTCCAAGATGACGTCGACAACGTTCAAAATAAATCCGCTAACAAATGACAACTATGATAGTTGGTCTGTGCAAATCGAAGCGGTTGCAATTAAAAATGGTGTTCGAGCCAACGAACAGCTGGGTTCATTATTGAACGTCAAGAATCCTGAATTTAAAAGTAAACAAGTCCACCACGGCCCACTGTCATAATTTGAAATTTGACAAAGCCTACTGACAAGCATGAGCAAATAGTTCACCTATTCACCATAGCTGAAACATCCAAGTAGGCGGAATTGCCAGAAAAACAGTATATAAGACCATGCAAATGCAAGGAATCTTCAGAACATTTAATGGTCTCACCCAGCAAAGAGCTAATTTGCAACCTCGCAGAGTGTTAATCTGCAACCTCACAGAGTGTCAATCTGTAGGTACCTCGCAGTGTTAATCTGCAACTCACAGAGTGTTAATCTGGACCTCATCGAGTGTTAATCTGCAACTCACAGAGTGTTAATCTGTACCTCGCAGAGTGTTAATCTGCAACTCACAGAGTGTTAATCTGTACCTCGCAGAGTATTAATCTGCAACTCACAGAGTGTTAATCTGTACCTCGCAGAGTGTTAATCTGCAACGCGCAACTATATAATCTGCCCTTCTAAACCAGAGGCACAACCCACTCATAACTAAGTTGATTGTCTTATCAGACGTCATATTTAGTAATCTAATAAGATTCCTAAATCTTATTAACAAATAAAACCAACAAATTCGTACCAGATCTAAACCATCAATATCAATCACAGATAGCACCACCTGAAGGCAGCACCAGAAGAGGAGCAGACACACCACCTACCAAAAAGGGACCTAAGAAGAAGAGGGACCCAAAGAAAAATAATGAATTATATACTTATAGTAATACTACATATATCTTATACTAAGAATCTTTGAATCGTATAAATATAAAGTTGAACTATTTATTATTCCGGCATTTATCTTTGTTAGTGCATAGCTCGCACAAATGGTACTTGGAAGCATGTGTGCGGCAAGATACCGAGGCCGAAGCTGGAAGCAGGAGCGGAACAAGAGCAATCTAGAGTATCGCAAGAAAAATGGGACGATGAAGACCCCAAAGCTAGGGCAGACTTGATAATTGCAATTGATCGTAGTTTATTGCGATTAGTAAGAGGGTTGGATACGGCGACGCAAGTGTGGTGCAGGTTAAAATCGGAATTTGCATCTACAGGTCCTGTTAAGAAGGCGAGCTTTCTAAAGCGCATTTCAACGTTCAAAATGTCCGAGGGCGAGGATTTCCGAACACAGCTAATGGAGTTCTTTGACGTCACAGCGAAGTTGGAGTCGATGGACATATCTACAAACCCAGAGTTGCTCTCTTATATGTTACTGAACAATTTACCACCGAGTTTCAATATATTAAAATATTCAATAGAGTCGCAAGATACTGTACCGAGTCCAGATATCATTCGGGAGAAAGTTCTGAAAGAATATGACTCGAGAAAACAGCAGAAAAGTGACGAAGCAGCAGAAGCAATGTGGGCGCAGAGAGGCAGAGGAAAATTCCAAAATGACCGAAGCGGTAGAACGAATGGAGGTTCCCGCCAAGTGGCAGAAAATAAAGAGGGAAAATACAAATTTTCGATTTAAGTGCATTAGGTGTCACGGTATGGGTCATAAAGCTGCCGAATGTCCGGAAAAAGGTTCACATGATGATTCAAAGCGCGAATCATCGTCGAAAGCCGAAGTGGTTGGAAGCGCATTTCAAAGCGTAACGCTAGAACAGTTGCTAGGTGTAAAAGACAGTGCCTGTGTAAGACGCTGGTGTTTGGATAGTGGCTGTATGTCGCACATGTGTAACGACGAGAGTGCTATTCAAAAATGTGTGAGTGGGAGAAACGGAAAATTGTTGTTAGCCAGTGATATCCAAATTGACATTGACGCGCGGGTAACGGGAAGCATTATGACAGCAAACGGTAAACAGAGAGAAATCGTAAAACTCAACGATGTGTTGTTAGTGAAAGAGTTACGGACAAATCTACTATCAGTGGCGAAAATTACGGATCACGGACACACACGGACGGAAGTCGCAAACCCAATAGAAAATTTAGTCCCAGACCAAATCGACTCCCAGGAGACCACGAGTTCCTCCACGCGAGGATCGACCTCAGGCCAGGATGGATGAGGTGCCTACTCCCAAGTACCTAAGTAAGACATCGTCGAAAGAAACCAACGACCCACTATATTGTGAGGCGTGGTACCCCGACCCCGGCGAAGATTTCGCCCCAGAGCCAGATCTACCCATAATTCACTCCATATGTGAACCACTCCCAGTGATTACAGATGTAATCCATAAAACGGCAGTTTCCACATCGAGTGGGTATGCACGAAGAGTACCTCATGCGGCTCTATCATACTATTGTGCCACATTAACAGTTGCTAGATTACTCGATATCCATACTCAAAACAATTATGGAATAACTCCCGAGAAGCAACGTTTCATTCAAACCGTGAAGCAAGGCCAATTCAATGTACCTAGTATACTTACAAAATATTTAAACGGTTTCAGTAATACTAACCTACCATCTGGACGTGATCTAAAATTTAAATTTCCAGTCCAAAAATGGAGTAACCATGCCGACTTACCAGGTTGGTTTGGCAGAGTCAGTAGTACTACTCACTTTCTATAGAAGTCTTATCCCTGTTTACCAGTTTATGCCTATCGCATTTTAAAAGACTTAGAATATAGACCGACACAACAGCGTCCTTCAGTACATATCGTCAATGACGAACCTGATGCAGCGTCAGATGCTGAAGAAGATGAAGAAGAAGAAGAGGCAGCTGCAGAGGAGCCCCCTGCTCCTAATCAGCCTGCTGCTCCTCCCAACGAGGCAGCACAACCAATAAAAGATTTGCGAATATGCTCGAATGGTGTGATTAAAAGATTTTCAATTGATTTCAAAACTTTATAATTTTAATTCAAATTTGTACAATGATTTCAACTTGCAACGATTTCAAGCTCTCGGACTGGGATTTGAAAACGAAGTGAAGTTCCTAATCCCGGTTCAAACTCATTCTCCCCTTAATCGAACCTTCTAGCAATAATTCCATATTTGGTTACATTTCTGCGTACCATAACTGCTTTCCCTACACAAAGAAATATGAAATCGGTACTTTCCCCTGATTACAATCATTTGTCTCGTCTGCTTTCTATTCTTTGCTTTTCTATATGTTCTAGTACAATTTAGCAACAAATCGAGAATCGAGCTAACTTGACAAGTTTACTGACAAATGTGAAGTGCTAGAGTGTAAACAAATAGTGTGATGGTAAGTATTCTTGATTTACGTAAAAGTGACTAGTCTTAAACATTTGAGAATGTTTCACATGGTATCGTGATGTCTATTGTTTGTTTGTCTAATTGTGCTATGGTGTTTTACATGTTTTTTATGTGAGTTTTTGTCCTTTATAGTCGATGGTGTGAAGTAGTATTTCTGAGAAATAAAAGTGACGTATTACAGGCATTTAAAGAGTACAAAGTGCGAGTTGAAAATCAGACGGGTAAGCGGATAAAATGTCTGATGACTGATGGGCGAGAGTATTGTAATCGCGAATTTGATAGTTATTTAAAACAAAACAGTATTTCTCGACGGTTAACAGTGGCTCACACACCGCAGCAAAATGGTGTGGCGGAGCGCATGAATAGGACTCTTGTGGAGATGGCACGGTGTTTGTTAGTGCAAACAGGACTAAGTTGCAGTTTTTGGGCTGAAGCGGTATACGCGTCGAATTATTTACGACAACGGAGTCCAACAGCGAGTTTGGGAGAACATACTCCGTATGAGTATTGGTATACCGAACCTGAGCAATCTCAGAGCGTACGGAGCAAAGGCGTACGTACGTGCTGCGGAAGGAGCCTGGAAAAGGTAAATTTGAACCCAAGGTGAAAGAAGGTGTCCTGGTGGGATATTCCGATGAATCGAAGGGGTAGAAGAGTTGGCAGAGCGCGAAAAGGTGTCAACGAGTCAGCGAAAAGGCTCGACGAAGAAGATGAAGTTGAGATTCAAATGAAATCCAACGAAAAATGTGAACAACCTGCGAGGCGGGACAGACCGTCGGTGCCGGTAGTTAACTCACCAGCGAGATCATCAGTGAGGTCGAACAGTGCGCGAGGGGTCGGCAGGCCGAAAATTGTGCGTTCAGGCAGAAGAGTAAGACCGAGAAAAATTTATCAAACGAGATCGGTTTGATTCGAGCGGGAATGAATAATGTATGTATATATATATATGTTTAATATGTATATATGTATAATATATACATGTATATACATATATTAATTTTCTACAAATATCTCTGGCTTGCTCCTACAGTGTGATACAGACAATAGGCCTGCACTGTGTCTTCTCTCAACTTCCGTTCGCCTCGCCCGATCACACTTTTCGTAACGCTCTCGTCACGCATTCACCAGCTTACTCCCCAAGTCAAGCGTTCGCCTCGCCCGATCACACTTTTTGTAACGCTCTCATCACACATTCACCAGCTTACTCCCCAAGTCAAGCGTGCGTAAAGAAGTTTTACTTCAAAAGAATGTTGCAAACTGCACGTTTTACACAAAAACGATGAAAAAGTGTGAGGACCTTTTTGTGCAGAACTGCATAGGCCACAATTTTCTCATAACTAGTTTCCTCGACAAATTTATATTTTACGAGATATTTACAAAAAAAATTAAATTAAGCCCCTTTCACCCCAAAAGAAAAGAAGAACCCCTGGCTCAAATTTATGCAACTTTTCAGGATATGCTTAAGCCATCGAAGTAAAGGGACTCCACAAAAAACCAGCTTGTTCAGGCTTCAAACTCTAATTTTACTGGGCTATTCCTCACTCGATTAAATATGATTCTCGAATTGCCAAATAATAGCTGTGCGGTAACGGATAACGCCCACGGATTCTATGGGTTCGCCATATCTCCGTACGCGTGCTAAAAACTTGAAGCTTTAAGTCCACGTATCAACGTGCACGCGGGCGCGGTTCTTTATCGCTGTTGCCACACTCAAAAAGCTTTATGTTCTTAAGCTCTGCCTCGCCCGATCACACTTTTCGTAACGCATTCAGCAGCTTACTCACCAAGTCAAGCGTGCGTAAAGAAGTTTTACTTCAATAAAGATTTCTTTTTACTTCTTTCGTATAAATCGTGTATTATAATTATTTGCGAATCCTAACATCTTCGTTAATATCAAACAGTTTCACCACCTGTATGCAACCATTTTCTGGTTGATTAATAATGTTGACTTCAGTTTCAAAATTGTGCATATATATTTCAGAAAAGAATGTGTTGCAATTACTTGAATCAGAAATAAAGGTCATAAGTTTATTTGTTATTATTTTTCCCAGAAGAAAAAAAAGTTAAAAAGAAAATTGTCGGCATTACTTGGTTTTGAACCACGGACCCACTATCCCATTGTTGCATATGTTTACCACTGAGCTACCGCTGCTGTTAGAATCGTTCAAAGTTTGTGCCTCATAAATGGCATAGGAAAAGTGGGTTATCCAAAGTTTCAAGTAAATTGGTTCAAAAACATATTCTTCCTAATTCCAAGACTTACCCCTTTGAATTTTGAGAAATTCTGAAATGCGTGTTCCATTATTTGCATTATAGAGTGCTTATGGAAAGTTTCAACTAAATCGAATCAAAACAATTTTTGCCCCATCCAAAGATTTATACTCCCTTGGGGGTTGAATTTTGAGAAATGTGGGAAATGATAAAATACGTGTTCCATTATTTGTGTTGTAGAGTGTTTATGCAATTTCATTTCAAGTAAATGGGATCAAAGAAAATATTTTTCCTCATACAAATATTTATACCCCCTTTTCAACAAGGTGTCTAATGCTTTAATAAAATTAGATTGTTGTGAGAATTAAAGTATTTCAATATTACCGGAGTTAGTCCTGACACTTTAGCTGTCACTTACGAGAACTTTAATTCAACAAGTTGGTGACCCCGACGTCGAATCAAGAGATTCATCAAATTCCACAAGTTGGCCGTGCGCGTGGTTATTATTAACATTTAACCACATAAAAAGCTACCATCAACGAAAGGGGAAAATTAAGCAGCGTGAATTTACAAAAAGCCGCTTCGAAAAAAACTGCAGAATTTTGGAGTTAACAAGATTCTAGAAATGTTCGATAAAAAGGACGCTACCAATTACGCTACGTCATCAAAAAAGGCGCAATAAAAATTCATCCACGTCTCTCAGCAAACAAAAAAAAGGTGCCATGTTCAAACTTGAACAACAAGCTAAGACTGGGGACAAGGTCCAATAATACGCTTCGCTGCTACGGCAGGAACAAGCAAGAGCGCACAGCCAATTCACGGACGCAGAAGCCTTGTTTTCAACTGATCAGCTAACTTCAGGCGAAGCACAAGCTTATGGAACTGGCAGAAATGGCGGACCGAATAATTAAGCATGCATCGGTGTTAGGGATTGCTGAAAGATCGGATGGCCCAGAACCCGGTGAAGAATTTCTTCCGCGGAAGAACATATGTACGCTTTACAAAACACCGCTGGAAGTCGGTCATCCGAGCAGCCACCCACGCGCCTATGTCGCAAAGACCTCATTGCAGCGGCCCGTTTGTGCGCTGGATCTCGTAACACAACAACGTACCAGCTGAATAATTAAACGAGGCCGCCGACTGCAATCGGGTGCATTTTGGCCGAATCAGTAACCCTGACCTAGGTGAGCGCTGAAGAAGCTCAAGTTGAGTTGTAGCTAGACGTTGGACGAAGAAAGTAATTGGAGACGGAAAAGTTACGGCATTTTGAGTGTTGCGCGCGGTGACGAGAAATAAAATAAAAGTTAATTAAGTGAAATAAGGTGTTTGTAGATTTCACCCCGCAACTCGCCCCGATCTTGTTGGTCCCGAGTACCTTTGTTGTGTGAGCCGTTCTTTGGAAAGTGGAGATACAGTGACATCAACATCGGCACCACTACAAATTCTGGCTGTCTCAGCAAAGCGGAACTCGACTGCAAGACCTTCAAAAGATCATTTCGAAGACCGAATTGAGTGTCTCGAGCAGCTTTTGAAACAACTGGCATCGGCAATTGACCTAATGCACACAGGAAGGACAGCAATAAGTCCTCGTCAAAATACAAGCCGATTGTCATCTACCCATTCTTCAAATTCCAAGTCACAGGCGCAGCGAAGTAACAACATTTGTTTTTTCCATAAAAAATTCGGGAATAAGGCGCGCAAATGCGTCAATCTCTGCCAATTCCGATGACGAGGATCAACAAGAAAACTAACAGACCTACCGTCGCTAGGAGCAACATACAGCAGTTCTCACAAACAAAGCCTCACTACTGAATCTCGTTTACATGTCAAAGATGTTAAAACCCAGTATCTTTTCCTCGTTGATTCAGGATCTGTCATTTCAGTTGTTCCAATAACGTTCGCTAAATATAAGTTGCAACCTGAAGCATTTTGCAGTAAACTCAATGGAAATTGCTACATATTGTGAAATTGACCTGGTATTGAATCTGGGTATTGAGAGATAGGTAAAATGGATATTCACCATAACCAACGTCGACACATCCAACATAGGAGAAGACTTGCTCGCTCATTACGGGCTAATTGATTTAAAAGGAAAACAACTAATCGACTCCCAGAATAGACTGTCAACACGAGGATAGATTTATCAAGCTCCACAGTTCGAAATCTTTACCGTAAGCACACAGAGGCCTTTCGCTGATATCCTACATGTTTCCGAATGTCACCACGTCGACGCGACCAAAGAGGAAAGCTACAACTTCCATAACACACCATATCTCGACAACAGGACCTCCTCTTGCTGAACGGTTCCGCGTATTAACGGGAAAAAATCTCAAGGCAGCCAAAAAGGATATTCAGGGGATCATTCACAACAACAACGAAACCAGCACCTTTTGCAGTAATAACAAAATGTTTTCTTCCTCAAAGGATATTCATGGAATGTCACATCCGGGTGGAAAAGCAACATTGCAGCAGGCCAAACAAAAACTAATATGGCCAAACATACGTAGAGACATGCTACGACAATCTGCACATCACATCAAACCGAACGTTTTTATACTTAAGGTTCGTTTCATATGTTCACATGTTTTTGTCAGGACAGATGCAGTTAATCAGCCACTAGAAGCGCCTTACTTTGGACCACACGAATAATCAGAAGAGTCGACGACTACACTTTCTTATCCGATGTTAAAGGAAAACAATCATCAATATCGACAGAACGATTGAAGCCAGAATATATTTCCCGGGAACAGACAGAAAAAGATGATCTACAACTAATAACGCAACCAATGAGACCATATTCTGACCCAACATTAAATCCACACTCATTGGAAGCATCGACTACTGTACTAGGAGGGGGTGGATGTGGGGGTTAAAGCCCAGACAACTTGCGACAACGCGCCTCTTGCGTTTCAAGAGAGAACCTTCGAAGAAGCCAGTAGCCGAGCAAATAACGTCCTAGCTAACAGACAATATTTTGTTAAAGGTTTCTAATGCCTCAATAAAATAAGATTGTTCTGAGTCTTTTAATACAGTGCTTTTCATAACTATATCACCACCCATATATTTGCATATTTTTTAGAAATCTAACAAAAAAGTTTTGACGTTATTGTTATAAGTTAGACAGTAAATTAAAAATACATCAAAAGATATAAGAAAATAATCAATGTTTTAAGGGCAGGGTAAGGTATTATAATTTTTTTTTTCGAATTTTTTTTTTATTCGATTTTCTAAATGAAGAACCTTTCAAAAATATTGTGTGAAAATTTGAGATGGGTTGTAGCTAAACTAACGAAGATACAGCAGTTTAAGCAACTCACTTATGAACGTTTTACTCTAAATTTTTTAGTGTTTAAAACTTCAAGGCGTTTTTCCCACAACTCATGTTTTCAAAGTCGGTGCCCCTCATAAGTTCAAAACTACTACACCGATTCTTTTGAAATTTTGAACACTATTGCTGTACATAATTTACGAGGTAACACGGGAGAGTTTTTTTCAAATTTGTTAATATTTTTTATGTTATAATAACAATTTATCCGATTTTTTTGACAAAAATCGCGTTTTTCACTTCAAAGTGTTCCCAAAAATTTAAAAATTTAAATTTCGAAAAACCCCTCCCGCGTTACCTGGGGAAAACGATTATCTAACGACAAAAAATTTCCTTTTTGATTTGAGATGATCCAGCACCGAGTTATGAGGGGCACCGCAATTCTATTTTTTTCTGAGACGCTTCCAAATAATGGCTGCCATTGCCTTATTTTTCAATATTTCTACATGAAAATTTTACAAAATATTCTTCAAATGTTCTACTTTGATGTACCATTAGCTTAAATGAATAGATTTTAACTGAGTTGTCGAAAAAAAAATCACAAAAATGTGCCTTTTTTTGTACGAATTAACCTTACCCTCCCCTTAATTCATGTTGGAAAAAAAATTAAAAGTTATTATTGCACACATTTCATAACTATATCACCATCTGGCAAGTATGGCATTCTAAGGCAAAGATCATCAACCGAGTAAACAGCGAGGACACAAGTTAGGCAAATTAGTGTGTTACAGACAGTGTAGAAGTAAGTAACGCAAAATGCCGCGAGCAAAGTACTTATCCGAAGAAGAGAGAGGCAAAATCCTTGCTTTTTCTGAACAAGGAATTTCTTTGCGTGAAATTGGGAGAAAATCGGGCGCGATCAGATAACAGTATCTAATTTTTTAAAAAATAGGGACCGGGTGGACCAAAAGAAAAACTATCTCTACGGCTTAAGCGTCAGATAATTAAGGCCGCGAGTGATTCTACGAAAAGTTTGAAACAATTGAAAAGTGATCTAAATTTCAATGTATCCTGTTCGACGATTTATCAGGTAATTAAGAGCTGTGGGCATTTAAAATATAAAAAATTAAAATCAGTACCCAGGTTAACGTCGCTTCATAAAGCTGCTCGGCGAGAGAAAAAATTTAACCTTGACGGCCCAGACGGTTTCCAGTATTATTGGAGGGATATTCGGAAGGAAACTATGTATCTTTCAAAAGAAATTTTGGTGGAGGAAGCTTAATGGTTTGGGGCGCATTTTCGTCCTACGGAACCCTTCCGTTGGCCTTGCCTTCCACTAAAATGAACAGTGCTGAATACATCAGTGTTTTGGAAGCCAAACTGTTACCGTTTTTTGCAACTCATCAAGAAGAAGACATAACATTCCAGCAAGACAACGCTGCCGTTCATACAAGTAGGGCAACAAGGGCGTTTGAGCGCCACAACATCGATGTTTTGAATTGGCCTTCTTGCTCGCCAGACCAAAACCCCATAGAGAATCTATGGGGCATACTGGTGCGGCGAGTTTACGCCAATGATAGGCAATACAGTAGCTTAAAATCTCCAAACATCAGTAGAAAGAGCCTGGTCAGAAATTACGGAAGAGACATTAAAGAAGCTTGTCGAAAGTATGCCAGACTTTTTTCATCAGCAGAGAGTCGAGGGGGGGCAACTAAATATTAAACTTAAAAATTTTTTCACAATAAAAGGCGATTTTTATTATTTTGCCGAATGGTGATATATGTAGATATGAAATCTGTGCAATAATATTTTTTTTTTATTTTTTCCAGCATGAATTAAAACATTGATTAATTTCTTTTACCTTTTGATGTATTTTTAATTTACTGTCTAACTTATAACAATATCTTCAAAATTTTTTCGTTTGATTTCTAAAAATATGCAAATATATGGGTGGTGATATAGTTATGAAAAGTACTGTATTAATGGAGTTACTCGTGACACTTTAGCTGTCACTTACGAGAACTTTAATTCCACAGAAGTTATATTGCGGCGCCATCTACCGGAACCACACTCAACTATAAACCATTCTCGCAATCTAACTAACATGTAGGTCGTGAATATGAAATCAATCGGTCAAGTAGTTTGGCTGTTTCCCGTGTAGCTCAGAATTACACTATCCTTGCAAACGAATCTCTGTCTCGTTACGAAAAATAAATATCAAAACAAAACTAAGGCTGAAATAACATATAATAGAGCAAATACATCTATCATCTTTAAATATTACGCGTATTAGCCAAAATTAAAAATTAAGTGTTTCTTTGCTAAAAATATTAAAATGAACGTTTTCTTATCAAATAAAAAATCTAATCAAATGATAATGTTATCACTTTCGCATGCAACAATGCTACTTGGACTAAGCCGAGAGTTCATTAAAAAGTCGCATAGGGGTCAATTGACTGAGCAGTCTAATAAAATCATTGCGTCTACTATGGATATAATTTTGCTAATTAAAAGTATTGGAAGAACTTCGTTCCTTAGCGTAAAATTGCAATAAGTACAAATAGACAGTTAAACTAAGTTGTTATTATTAGTAACATGACGCGCGACGCACTAATGAAAATATAGTTTTAGCAAGCTTAAATAAAACAACGTGTAAATTGACTAATATTTCTAGGAGCATGCATAAATTTCCGGAATGCACAATTTTTCTATCTTACCTTTTTAACTGAAGCATTCTTGTGTGTCGAAACCTTAAAGTTTTTTCTTACTTTAGTAAGTACAACACAAGAAAACTCAACAAATTTTCTACGAAACAAAAAAATTCGAAAATCTTGGCAAATACATTTTGTTAATGACTTATACAAATTTTACTTAAACAACCAATCATCAAATGGCACAAATATACTTTTGAGTTATATTAAAATTAATTTATAGTGGAAATGTCACAATAAAAAATGTCATCCTAGATTTGGGCGCAATTCTTTTAAATATATGATATTCAGCCTTTTCCAAGCATTCCCTTATTGATCAATGTTTGCATAGTTTAAGTTAAATATACTTACATATATATATATATTCCAAATTTAAAATCTGAATAAATATATTATAAATTAAGTACTTTAAAGCCTTTGTTAAGTATTTGGTCCTGGCGTTGGTGGGGCGGATTGTGGTCTATTCATGGCTATATCCAAAATACATCTGTTCCGCTCGTTCATTTCAAAGCGTTCCATTATTTTGGCTACGATCCTTGATGGGGGAATGTCAGGATTTCCTGCAAATAACAGTTAATTCATTATTATAAAAGAATATTTACTAGTAACTAGATTTATTTCCATCATGCGAACAATAAGTAACATAGTGCAAATTTAAACTTGTCCGAACGTAAATAAACAAATTGTGTGCAACAATCAACCGAACGATAATACGTATATATACAATAAAATATAAAATATTCTTAAGAAAACAATTCAGCATGCGATAACTTCTTAAATTATTCTCTTCAAAAGTAATTTCAAAATTTTCCAATTCAATAAGTACGTTAGAAATGTGCCTATTACGATTTTCCCCATTGCGCTTATTCACACTTCGGAGTTCATCGGAGTTTTTGGGTTCAGGAATGTAAAGCACCGCATTTAAAAACCGCGGTTAAAACCCTACCTAGGCTGCGAAGGCTTATCCAAATATGTTAATAGTTTTGTATTTATTTAGTCTTCGTCCCTCGGGCAGTATATATGGGTTATTGATAAGTGTTTGAAAATATGTTTATTATTATTATCCATTATACTTATGTGCAGATAAAGTTGAAGGAACATTGAAGATTTATGATACTTCAAATTCTTTGCTCATTGGATGGTATGGTATGGAGAGTTCGATCGTCTTGCACATTTTATGCCAAAAATATTACATACAACTTTATTTTATAATGCTTTTATTTAAAATTCACTAAAAAGGCACACATTTTTTTTGTAATTTTTGCAGACAATAAAAACCAAATATTTTTTTATCAAGCATCTTAAACCTTTTAAATTCATACATACACAACTAAAAAATTAGAAGTTTGAGGTGGTTACTTAAGCATAGGCACTAATACTTCACGTACATTTGGAACTATGCAATAGTCTTATTACCCCAAAGTTTTAATTTTTTTGTCGTATGAAATTATTGTATGTATATTATTTTATGCTTTTTTAGCATGTACTCATTAGTCACCCTTTATACAGGGTGTATCAGTTAACGCATACCAAAGTGATAAGGGTGATAGATTTCAATTAGCCAAACAAAAAATCGTATGGCAGGGTAGAGGTAAATCTCAACCGTTTTCGAGATGCAAGGTGATTCATAAATTCTGAATTTTCATGGTATGCATATTGTTATTGTATTTTTATCTTTTGATCTATTTAACGCAGTGACATCAAACTCATGCCAAACAACTACCATCTCAATGTCCTTTCCAAAAATCTCAACAATGTTCATCTACTTCTACCACTACAGGTAGTCAATTTCTTGCAATTTCATAAAATTCACAAATTCACGGTTACCCCAATTTTTTCCGAAATTCACGTCATTAACCTTTTTTTTTATTAATGCCCATCTTATTACCTTTCCAAGAAGGTACCTCTTGCCCAGGTAGAGCAAGGATATGCAAATTTATACGTACGAAAACTTTGGCGGAACATTATAAAAATCTGAATTTTAAGGAAATTAAACTCAAATTAAACCCAAAATGCCATTTATTACATACAAAACTATATAATAGGTTGCAAAAGCTGCTCGAAATATCCCCCGCCAATTCCAATAATCTCCTTCTAATTCCCTGTTAAAGGTGTATTGTATTCAGCCTTGCTCGTATTCCCGTCGCTGAGGTCACAATTCTGGCCTTTAATTCCTTCAACTGTTAACAGGCCTTGAATAAACTTCATCCTTCTTTATTCCCCATTAAAAAAAAAAAATTCCAATGGAGTAAGGTTTGGGGATCTAGCAGGCCAAGGAATCGGTCCACCTCCTCCAATCCAAGGGTCATGAAATTTTTCATTTAATTTTTGTTTCACAATGATTCCAGGTGCTCCATCATGTTGGTAATTCATTGCCTTTCGATTATGCAGAGGGATGTCCTCTAATAGTTCTGGCTGTGTATTTTCTAAAAAGTCCCCATAAATTCGTTCGCGGCAAAAAGTATGGTCCCACTAAATGGTTGCCGATGATACCTGTCCAGACACTATTGACACTAAATCTGTGCAGGAATGAGGTTTCCCGTGTGGAGCTTTTACGTGATCACAGCGTATGAACACGTGTGAACAGATATACAAATCTTTTAGAATAAACACCCTAGACTTAAGGGCGGCCCCCATAGAATCCTTCACCGTCAACTTTGCAGCAGAGCTTTGAGAGTTTAAAGCCTTTTCAGTGCAGCAAGAGCGACCCGAACCCATAGAATCCTTCGCCGCCACCGCCACCGCTCAGCTGTTTATGACAATTCGAGACCAACCGTCAACTGGCGCAGTATGCTCCGAAGGTGAATTAACAAGAAATCTAGTACCAATTCGGCAAGAAACTAGACTAATGAATTCGGGAAAAACTCGGCACCTTCCAGGAAATCCAAACGAACAAAAAGGAAACCGAATAATTACAAAATCACCAAAACAGTTCGCAGATATCAAATTCAAACCTTTACTTGTCAAATAAACAGCTGATTCAACGAAACCCAACTGGCCAATCACAACTTGTAAAAGCCCTCTCAGCAAAGCTCCCTCACGACGGTCTGCTGCAACCAGTTATTGACTATTCCTCTAAATTTCCTCTCGCGACGGTCTGACGGTGAGTCGGCTATGGGTTAGCTCCCATATGAAATGCATGGATTCAATAATTGTGCAGCGGCGGCGAAGGTGAAGTTGACGGCGAAGGATTCTATGGGGGCCGCCCTTTAGTGTGGTGAGCGATGTTTTTCCACAAAAATCTGCGGATTTGGTTGAAGTTATGACGAGATGAAAAATTCTACTGGCATTCTCAATTTTGTGCAATACACCATTTCGGCAGGAGAGGATTTAAAGTCTTCTTTAAAATTTGTTCGTAAACCGAGCATGACAGTTGACAGAATCTCTACACATAGCTTTGGAGAACACATAAGAGCAGCTTTCAAGGTCCGGTGGAGATGTCCCACTAATCCGTTGGATTGAGGGTGGTAATCAGCTGTCCTAATTTTTTGAGCTCCGACGAACTTTACCAATGTCTGGAAAAGTTGAGATTCGGAAGTGAACCCTGGTCGGAAGTAATTATGGTTGGAGTTCCGTAGTGCAAAATCCAGTTGTCAAACAATGCTGTGACAATTGATTCGGCAGTCATTTCCTTTAGTCGCACGACCACTGACCATCTGGTGAATCGGTTAATGATGGTTAGACGGTACTGGAAATCCTTTACTTTTGGCAAAACAATCAGATCAACGCGAATGTGGATAATATCGCGTATTGCAATACGATTTGGTGTGAATCTGATGTAGCGGTGATGACTGCTGGCAAGGAATGCCAATGGAATCACGAGACCATGCTATTTTCATTCTTTTTAATTTCAGGCCAAACAAGTTTTTCTCTAAGGTGTTGTGACGTTACTAAGCGATTTTGACAGCCGGAACGGAAAAATTTTCCTGGAGCATTCCTTGACCATTGCTTGAGCGTTCTTTTACAAAGGTTTGATATAGACCAAGAAATTCTTTGGCAACAGCATACTAGGCTTTAGAAAAAAGAAGCTAATATTGCTGTTGTTGTGATTTTGTTTTGCCTTCCTGAGAAGGCGTCACGGCTGTGACTTACTGGTCCTAGCCACGGGCCAGACAAACATGAAACTCAAAGCTCTTGGAAGTTGCAGGCTCTTGCTGTAGTACTGTGGTCGAGCTGGAGCATTACAGCGTTAAGTACTCTTCTTATTATTTATGCTGTAAATAACTACTCACTGCCTCACTAAAAAGACCTAATATTGTTCCTATCACACCATTACCCACCTCTAAAAAAGTTATTCATAAAGTTTCAACTTGGAAGAACAGTTAGCTATTACTGTTACCACGTCCCAAAAGTTGCCTTTTTCTTCTACTTTTTTTACTTGTTCCACACAAAAAACATCATTGTTCTCAAAACACTCAATTTGTCCATTCTAACTATAAATATTTTGAAGCCTGAACAAATTCAGTCATGTTACTCAGTAATATTTCCGATTCACTTCCCTTCATAATGGGCCCCAGCTGCCACTGAGAAATTCGGCATATGAAGGAGCCACTTTAACAATAACAGCCTGCTCGATACAAAATTTCAAGAAATCAACTGCTTGAATTAATCACTTTTTTTATTTAAATCTTGCTCAAAGCAGCTCACTGTATCGTCCTTAAGAACACAAATCTCTTTTCCTTGAAAACATTTGTCTCGCAGTGAAGTGAAACTGTAAATTCCACAGCGTGCCATAAATGCACATGCTCACATTATTAAATCGAACAAAGAACTGTCGCTTCATTTTATGCTATCATTTAATCGGTGTTTACGGAATGTATTCCGATTTGCGTTTCAAAATGTACTGAAAGATTTGCGGAGCTAACAGGTGGGGCTAATTAATATGGCAAGATTGGGTGTCCAAGGAAGTGTCTGAGGGTACCTTTATCCATGTGGAAATCCAAAGGGGCGGTATTGTTAGCTTTACGTAGCATTCTCCTAAAATGTTCAAAATGACCATAGTTGGTGCGGTGTCAAGGCGGAAGAGTGGAAAGGATCCTACATTGCGGGGGTTGGTATTGAGAGAGATATTCTGGAGAAATTCGGGGCAGTCGATGGAGCCTGTTAGGACTTGGTGGACGAAGACTATGTCTGCGACATCACGGCGTAATGCTAGGGGCTGGAGGTTAATCAATTTCAACCGATTCTCATAAAGAGGAAGATAAAATCTATCGACGCAAGGAAGGCCACGTACCGCGAAGCGAAGGAAAATACGTTGAAAAGATTCTATCCTATTAATGAGTGTTAGCTTGGAGGGCGACCAGACATGACAGGCATACTCAAATAGGGGTCTAACAAAACTGAAGTAGAGAGGTTTGGTGACATAGGGATTAGAGAATTCGTTAGACCAGCGTTTGACAAAGCCTAAAGATGAGTTGACTTTATTAACGATATGATCAATATGAGAACGAAAAATGAGTTCGCTATCACAAATAACGTCCAGATAGCGTAGGGAACTGACAGATGGAATGGGTCCACTAAAGAGAAAATAGGTTTGAAGGGTAGTTGGGAGGCGTTTGCGGGAATAAGTGACTGATTGGCATTTAGAGATGTTAAGGTCCAAAAAGTTTTACGAGCACCAGGTAAAAAAGCTGACTGGCTTCTTGAAGGGAAATAGGATCGGATTCATTGGAAATACTTTTGAAAATCTTCATATCATCAGCACAAATCAAAATTTCTAAATGTTTAATTCTCAGCTCAACATCGTTTATTGACAGAATTAAAATTAATGGACTAAGGTGACGACCTTGAGGGATGCTAGTGTGCGAGGCAGAAGGGATAGCAATCGCTGAATCAAAACGAACCCGGTAATGACGATTGTCAAGGTAAGATTTGATCCAAGAAATAAAACAAAGTTGAAAGCCGAGGATATTAGGTTTGAGGGCAATGAGCTGATAGGAAATTTTGTCAAAAGCTTTACTAAAGTTGGTGGCAATAACGTCGATCTCTTCGACATTTTCTAATGCTTGCAGTGTACGCTATATGAAGACTGTCGGGTTGGTAGTTGTAGACCTGCCTTTTATGAAACCGTGTTGGGTAGGGAAAAGAATGGACTTATGGTACAGTGGAAAGACATGGAGTCGTAGATGAGGCTTTCGAAAAATTTCGGAATACAGAAAAGTTTAGTAATGGGACAGTAATTGGAGACTTCTCTTTTACAACCTTTTTTATGGATAAGGGCAATAAATGCATCTTTCCAAGAACGGGGAAAAACACCTTCAGATAGATACAGGGAGAGGAGGTTAGAAAGAGGCTGGGAGAGGTAGACCCGTAGAGGATCCCGTCTAGAGCTCCCCCCCCCCCCCATAAGTGGATGGCTGACTTAAACTACTTAAAAACGTGAGGAACAAAACATGGAAAGAGTTTTGTGTTTCGGGGAGCGAGGTGGATTATTTGAGATATGTTGATCTTAGCATCTAATTTTCTTGTGATTCTGACACGGCTTCTAAGTTTCGGACTAACCCTAGATAATTCTGGCGATATGTAAACTCTAAGCGAAAATCCGACGCGTACCCTTCATCTTTGTCGCTTGGTAATATTGAAATGTTCCTTTAATTGCCAATCTGTTCGCTGATTACTTTGGTTCTGCTTTCTGTGATTCTGACTGTGATATTAGCTTTAAGGATTTTACTCATATGACGAGCCTTCCTTCGACTTCTTTGGAAACCAACGCCCTCATGTTTGAGGAATCCTCAATTCTCAAACACGACCTAGCTACCCAATAAGTCCGAAAGGCATCCTTCCTTTTTTCGAAAGAAAAGCAGCTCTCGTTTGGTGTCCGTCCTTTGTTATTTATTCTATTTGCCCTTGTCCAATGGTTCTTTTCCAAGGAAAAGGAAATATCCGTTAATTTTTCCTCAGCTTAAAAAAGGCAACAAATCCGATATATCCAATTATGTCAATTTATGCCACCGTACCAAAATCCTTGAGACTCTGGTTAAGGATATCTTACGTTTTCATTGTAATTCGATTTTAGGCACATTGCAGCGCCAAAAGTAAGTAACTTACAACTAACTTGCTGGAATTCGTACACTACTGCCTTCCTGCAGTAGAATCGAGAGATCAGGTCGAGTGTATCATCACAGATTCCAGTAAGGCGTTTGACAGAATTGACTATAGAATTCTGCTTTATAAATTTTCGGCTCTTGGTATGCCACCCTAACTACTGCTAACTGCTGAATTGTTGTTCATCCGGTCGTATGCAACGAGTTTTATTTCGGGGAGCTCTCTCTTTTGAGATAGTTAACTCTTCCGGCGTCCCCGAGTGTAGTATTCTCGGCCCACTTCTTCTTGCCATGCACCATATGTAAACGACGTCTCTTCATTCATCGACCAAAATACTTTGTTATGGGGACGATGCAAAATTGCTTCGTGTAGTTTCTAATGAAACTGATTGTCACCTTTTACTTTCTGACAACCATCTTTTATACGTGGTGCTTCTCTAATCGGCTTCCGTTGAACGTGCATAGATGTAGTAATTTTCTAGGAAAAGATTTTTCCCTAATTTCAATTACTGTATAGATGTAAGCTCATTAATAAGACTTGACAAAATCAAAGATCTAGACGTTATCCTAAATTGTGCACTTTCTTTTGAAAACCGTATTAATGCAATCATAAACAAAGCCAATTCTACCCTAGGCTTTATAAAAAGATGGTCCGAAGAATTTTACGATCCCTACACTATCAAGCTTTTGTATTGTACCTTTGTTAGGCCGATTTACACGCGGATTAATCGTGTCGAAGCTGTTGTGTAGTGTAGATTTTTTCGGTTCACTCTCTGTGATCTACCTTGGATGGACTGTTCGAACCTCTCCCCTTATACCAACAGGCTTAAACTGATCCCCGGATTCGCAAGAAAATATACGTGATATATTTAGAATTGCCATGATGCCTGGCATCTTGGGGTCTATTAACTCTTCTGAGTTATTCGGCGCGATCTATCTCGGTGCCGCCTGGCATCTTGGGGTCTATTAACTCTTCTGAGTTATTCGGCGCGATCTATCTCGGTGCCGCCTTGCTCCTTGAGGGCTCATGATTTTCTTCACCTGTTACATAATAGAACCAACTACGACGGAAGGTAGGAGCCTATTACCTCCAAGTCCTGCTTGTTCAACAAGCACTGTTCCTGCTTTGATTTTAACATTCCTAAGACGAAAAATCGGCTGAATTTAGACAAATAATTTATTAATTGTGATGATACTTCTAGAAGTCAGTTGCTGACGAATCTTGCATGAATAAATAAAAAAAAATTAATAATTACATATATAATACAATTACAGGGACAACCTGATAAGCAAGCACTTTGTTGTCTCATATACACTCACAATCCTTAATAATAACTTTTAAAAAAATTACACACATATATAAACCCTCAGGGTCCGACTTTAGTTTAAGCGTCAAAGTCGCTGACGAATTGCGTCACGGGATTATTTGACCCGCTAGCGCGACCCGCGGCTGGGATGGACTTAACTCAGACCAGTCAAGTAGTCAGATTAAATAATATGAACTTACACTTCTCCACACTTGCTTAATTTTCAATTCATCTTACTCAATGTAACTAACAATGTAACAAAGTTCATCATAGGTTTATTCAAACTTGTTATTTAGTTTTATGTATTAGGTAGATAGGTATAGTTATTTAGTTCTTAAATATTTGGTACATGATACATTAAGACTCTGAATATTAAGCCCGCCAAGCGCAAACACTGGCTGAAATTAAACATCGACATTTTAATACGGTTAGATTGAAGTCAAACTGCTGAATAGGATAGTTAAGTCCGCCACTCCGAACTCATACCATTTTAATTTTATAGATAAATCAAACTCTAAATCAGAAATTACTAATACTTAAAACCGTAACCAGAATGCAGCGTCGAATCTAGCGTCGGCGATCGAAGTTTGCACGAAACGGTGTCGTTCTCCAAATGCAAGGTCCTCACTGAGAGCCTTCAGCTGAACACTACGTAGCACGGAAGAGTGAGAGAAACCATTGTACGACGTAAGTGTAAGCATTGTATTCCACTCAAACACACAAAGCAACCAAGTGACAACAAGCAAATTATAAAGTAAAAATTCAAGTCTATTCATAGACTTAGGCAATCCTCTGGCGGCCAGTCAAAATTAGTATAGATCCTATTTCAACGCCGTCTCAATAGTTTGTGGGTGCATATGCAACACACTACTTTGCATTACGCTAAGACGACGGACTCGGCGAAACGTTCGACGTAATTGCCAAAACGCCGGTCTTCTCACAATACATGTTCTCACTCAGTGTCCTTCACCTGAACATTACGTAGCACCGGCGTCAAAATTAGAATAAATCCTATTCGAACTCTCACTTGTTTGTGTGTGCACATGTAACACTGTGCTTCACGCTGCGACGCCGCACTCAACGCTGCATTCTGATAACGGCTTAATACCCGGCAAGCCCGTTCCGACATTAACAGCTACAGAGAAGAAGAGAGAACTTCTTCTGGATCTGGTGGTGGTTTTGAACAACAACGCACGCAAAAGAACGCAATGTGTTTGTAAAACAGACTTTTTTTCTTAGTTGTATAATAAAAGTATTAATTTCTATCCCGCACTGAATCAGAGAATGGCACGGCTGTGACGCCTACCTCATAATCATAAACAACAACATGAAAAAATTAATTTACTGCGGAAATTAAGAGTGTTCATTGAACTAATCACCATCATTGCACGACTGTATACATAGTCACCTAGGCTTACAGAGGGTTACAACGTGAACTACAAGCTCTTATACTTCTCCGTTATCTGCTCGATCTTGTGATCGACCTCTTTAGGCGTTTTTAAATGGGAATCAACTATATTGAATTGATTGAACCATTGAATCCCCGTGAGGCTAAAAATAAATCATTTCCGTAGCCTAGATAGGAATTTTCTTTAGTTTGTATCAACTACATCTGATATGTTATTTGTGGAATATAAATAAACTCAGTAAAACCCAGGCATAAAAATCAATCTAACACATCGAAATTGGTATGTGTTTGGCGGAAAGGGTTTAAGACCAACCGTTGATTAATTTGACTTCAAGACGAAACCAAAGATATTAACCACACAGTTTAAATAAACAAAAATTTAAATCATTAAAACATATTTGCTACGAATCAAGCATGCACGTATATACATATGTATTTCGAAAATTAAAAATAAAAAAACAACTCAAACAGCTGCGGCGAAACATATACAAACGAACGCAAATCTTGAGAAAACATTTGAAAACAACAAAATGGCCAATGCCAACATCAATGAAATCAAGAAAACCACTACACACAACAGCAAAAATTCGAGAGACCTACATACTAGACTGCTGCATGTAAAGAGAGATGAAAATATTTAGGAATTCCGCTTATTATGTGGGTGAAATCTTTGCAGAATTAAAGCTTTATCAGGATCTGTAAAATTTATGTAAAATAAACATTACCCATCTAAAAATTGTCGAAATGGCCTTTTCTTCCGTATCATTAAAATTTTACATCTTACCTAAAAGACCCCGATATCCCAGAACACTGTGATCATGAAGTTGACTAGCTAGTTGCTGCCGACGAAGAAATGCTTCTGTATCAATTCCACGAACCTGCGAGGGTTTCAGGAATCTAAAAACATAATGATTGATTTTGCACAAAACTGGAAAAGCTTTTAATTTATGCTCACCTTTTCGGTATTCTTGATAAGATATCTTCAGACTCCACTGGCCCAAATCCTAGATTTATAAGTATTGCCTCGGGATCAGGCTTGCGCGCTTCCAACAAGCTCTCAACACTGGAGCAATGGCTTGAATCGGATTGTACTGAGCTGTCTCTTTTTAGATATCCTCGTCGAGAGTTCTCCGAAAGCGGCGTATCTTCCGGTGCTATTGGTTTCATCATAGTCGGGTTTTGGGAAATTGATTTGTTGTCAAAGAAGCTGGGAAGACTTGTGCTAACATTATTGTTGTTATTGACACTCATTAAGTGTTTATTGACTCGATTATTTATCACATGGGAGTAACTGCTCGATCTCTCGTTGAGCATATATTCATCGTCCTCTTCGATTTGTTCACTAAAGCTTCGACCAATATTTCGTAAAGGGATATTTTTCGACGGCGATGTTGGGTAACAACTACTTTTTGCTGCCTCACCAGTTGTATCATTAGCCGTACTAGCTCTGCATATTTCGCCAATATTTAATTTCTGGCTAAATGCAGGGAAATCATCATTATCAAAGGATAAATCCAAACTATCTTCAGATTTCAAAGCTCCCAGTTTGCTTTTCTTATCCCTATTGCCACTAGACGCCAAGCTCAGCTTATTCTCCACGCCTTTGAGCATTGCATTGGATTTATCCATTTTTTGCGATTTAAGTAAATTATAGCGCGTTTTATTGAGAAAAACCTTATCGTAAAAGAGATTTATCTTGGCACGTCCCGCAGACGAAACCGGTCCTATCGTTTCAGTGTTGGCTTCGTTGGTGCCTGAATCATCACGTCTGTTGAACTTGCTCAGAAATGAACGTCTAACCCAAGCGGTTTGTAACTGGTTTTGTTGAGAGTCTTTTTGTCTGAATTCTTCTTTAGCTTCTTGTTGCAGGATATTTTTATTGAGACACACTACCTTCTCACTGGTATTTGTTTCAGAGGATTTCTGAATTTGAGCTGGACTTTTACGACGTACCTCATCTACAATTCCCGCCAACCATGTGCTTACTTTTGCCCGAACTGAGTTAAATAAAAAAAAGTTATTTTAATTTTTGTGAAATATTTAACAATTGTAACTTGAAAATGATATAACTTAAAATGCCGCCTTGTAATAAGATCAAAAACTTATCTAACAGCTAGATTTTTTTTTTAAAACCACATTAGATTTATTAAGGAAGCTTGCTATTTTCCCAGATTTCTTCGTAAATTTAGCACCAATTCTTTCTATATTTTAAATAGACCCGCAAGCTATCCAGAAAAACGTACTTCAAATTGAAGTCAGTAGAAGGCAAACATAAAACGTAATTCGTAGCAGTACGTAACACCAAAAGGATCGATCACTAGAGCTTATTTGCTAATTTGTAAAATCTTTATGTCTATCCGCAGGTGGCATTTTAGTTAAAATAAAGATTATAATCAAAATGACACGAAGTGCGTTGAGAGTCACAAGCATGCAGTCTATGCACGTCTGATACTACTTTAGATGATTTGAAAGTTAGAAGTGGGATAAGCATTTAATTGATTTTTTTAAGCAACGTAACACAAAGGTGCCCGCAGTGTTTTGGACACTCACGTAAAGAAGGTACATAATACAAGGACTAGGTAAAAAGGTCGGCAAGCATATTGTTCAGCTAGCTATGAATTCTAATAGTTGATTGTTTAGGTACCGATTAAAGAACAAACCGTTTTCGTGATTTGTAGACCCATTTGGCTTGGAATCGTGTGATGTTTCTTCCTTTTTTAACATCTTTGCTCAGTTTAAAAATACAAAAAATTTTTATTATATATATGTATGTTTCAATACCTTACATAAGACAATAATTTGATCCCCAAATTTCCTTAGTATCATCAAAAATTGTTTACCCGTTAAAAAGTTATTGTAATTGAAATAACACACGACTACTCTGCAGAATTGAGAAAGGGCTTTACAACTTTACGTAACTAAATTTAATTCTAAAAAAAACAACTGGAAAAGTAGACTAACTAACTTATTTGGAAAATAGGCCACGAAGATCAAAGAGAGACTGTTCCACCTCGCACTTTAAAAATTCTGCTTCAACGAGAGTTGTTGCCATCAACGAAACATTATTTTGTGCAAGCAAGACCTCAAAATAAACCAATATTATTTACATATATACTGCGGAGCACTTGAATAGGTACACCGTCATTAAATGGCAAATAAGCTTAATACCACACGTGCAGGTCAACTTTTTTTTAATTGGTTTATTCTTGTAAGACTTGTAATTAATCACGACCACTTTCCCATTACCTGGGAATTCTAGGAAAAAAACTGCCTGCATTTAAGAAAAAATCCTCATAAAAAGGCGTAGCATTTGAATAGGTGCATTAATTATTTTGTAAAACAAATTTTATCTGTTTACATTACTTTTTATCACAACATAATTATATTAATTTAAGGAATAATAAGCATTATTATAAGCACTTTCAATAATGTGTTGGGCCTTTATTCTTAGAAATTAATTCGATGAGCCTGTTGGGCATACTGGCTTCTGATGAAGGTTAGCAGTATTTCGTTTCAAGCAGCTAAGACACCTTTCTGTACTGCTTCAACGTTTTCATACTGCTTGCCATTTTTATACACTTTACGAGTGAACCATCTCCACACATTTTCAATAATGTTGAGATCTGGAGAAAACTGTGGCTATTCGAGGACGATGATGTTTTCCGTCCAAAACCAATCTGTTACTTGGCGAGCAGTCTGGATAGCTGCATGGTCATGTTGGAGAAGAACGACTTGGATACTAGAGTTTCATCTACGTCAGAGGATGCTCGTTGAAGAAGGCTGATGTTCTTCGCAGCATCTTGTCTCTCAGTTAATACTACAAGTTCTAAAGGGCCGTTATAAGTGATTGTTCCCAATACCATCAGGGATTCTTGTCGGCTATGATGGCGTTTCAAAAACCGATGTTTTTTTCGTAGATCGTGAAAATAGTAAAAAAGTCCATCTGGTCCATCTAATGAGAAGCGTTTTTCGTCAGTAACTCCTGTTTCCAACTGATGTGGTTTCTTGCAAATCTAGGCAAGCAATTCGGTGGCGTTGTAGAAGAGCCGATTTTTTCTTCAGTCGAAGACGTCTCATGTTGGGGCTTGCCTTAATAATCCGCCAAACAGTCCATCCGCTGGCTGAGGTTCCTGTTTGTATACCAATTTGACGAGCTGAGATAAGGCGCAAAATATTCCTCCGTTATAGTTCTGTAGTGGCTCTAACTACTCGTCCTTTACAGTGTGTCCCATTACCTTCTGGATTTCGCAAGAATGGACCAACAATGTTTGAGCTACGATTAATTCTACGAGCAATTCCTCTAAAGGAATATCCATCTTCTTTTAAAGCCCCTATTCTACCAATTTCTTCTTCAGTTGGTGCTTGCGCTCCAATTTATTTCCACTACCTACACTTTAATATTTGCTAATCCAATATCTGTTATTTTGAATCTGCACTAAGAAATTTCACCAAATAAACTGATGTACCTATTCAAATACACCTCTTTATTATAAGGAATTTTTCTTAAATGCAGGTAGTTTTTTTCCTAGAATTCCCAGGTAGTGGAAAAGTGGTCGGCAATTCTTAGAAGAATAAACCTATTAAAATTGACCTGCACGTCTGTTGTTACGCATATTTGCCATTTGTGACCCTGTACCTATTCAAGTGCTCCGCAGTGTATAAGGAATTACTACGAATTCGAGGATGATAAAAATTTTCACATAAATACTTAACTCCTGAGAGTCACATTTCCAAGGAACATTTTAAGGGGATAGCAAGATTTTATATTTTGTTTTTTGCTTAAAGCCGATGAATGAACTGATCTGATTGTTTTGGTTATTTACCTATATAGTAAGTTCTTTAAATTAAACTATAGACAATTATCTTCAGTAGTAGGGTGTCCTGTAGATAGTGGATAACTTGGAAACTTGTGATAGGACAAGTTATTAGCTATCAATGAGCACAATATATCCGTATGAAAAGTCCCACGGTTTTCGAATTATTTAAGTTTTCATTTTTTTCGAAATTTCCTTTGTTGTCTTTCTTCAGAAAAATATTATTTTTTCTCAAAATGTGACTCCACCAAATTTTTATGGCGTGATAATAACAGCTGGTAGGGTAAAATTTTCGTACCACGCAAGGCGTGCAAATTGTTAATAAACATGGCTATTTATTTAAAATTGAAATTGGTATCACACTTCAGATTTCTCTTCTGAAATAAAAAGATATTGCTATTAAAATGGCAAAGAAACTATTTTAGTGAAATTAATTATCTGACTGCAAGAATTTCCACTTGCTTTGACGGCAGCAATGTAACTGCAAAATGGCACATACGATGATGCGATCCTATGCGATGATCGTGCGAGAATATCTGGATAGTGCCTATCCTGAAAAATGAATCGGCCGCTTATACTCTATTCTGTGGCCACTGCGATCGCCGGATTTAAATCCGCTGAAATTTTTCCCTTAAAGGAAAAGTATACAACAGACCCATAATAGTCCAAGACGCCGGGACACTAAAGTCGGAAATGTATGGGTTGTCGGGCCGAGGATTGCGGGGCTGGAGAAAATATCCAACTTTGCCCCAAAAAAAAGCCTTTATCGCTCATGTTCTAACACATGAATTTTTTTTTAATTTAAAGATATGAATATTAGGATGCCGAAACACGAAAGGTTGGCGAGTCCCCCCCCCTTCCCCTTGTAACCGCGTTTGCGACACCTGCGCGCGCAGGGTAACCCTACCCAATGTGTTAGAAGGATGAGAAAAGATGTGAATGAAAGATTTTCACTTTTTCTTCAGTTTTGCTTTGGGTTGATGGTCTGTTTTTTTATTCTATACATATAATAAAACTGTAACGTCTGTTTGTGCGCTTTATGCAGAAGCTACTGGACGGATTTAAATGCACGTTGGCATGTTGGTAGCTTATGTCCTTTATTTATTTATTTATTCTTTCGCTTACTACAAGCTACAAACAAATAAAAATATACAAAAAAATAACTTAAGTTAAACTACACACTAAGTAAAGGGGTAGAAGCCTGAGAATTACGCAATAGGGACGCAATATTTAATAAATTTAATATAACCAACATCACAAAAAAGGGGCGACATACGTGAAACGTTGGTCAGACTATAGATTACTTTTCATCCCGGAAGAAAAATGAGATCCCGCAGGATAGTGCAAAAACAGCCCAGCCCAGCCCAGCCCAAACCCCACCACCTAGAAACGCGAAATTTTAGTAGAGCCTTACCCTTATGCCACTAGCCCCATTACAAAGGAATTGTTCAAACTTCGGCTCCTAAGGCGGTAAAGGAGTAAAATGTGTGGGCTGATGAGAGGAGGCCACACATATATTTGTTAGGCTGTGTGACTGCCAATTTGTTATAGATTGTCAGTTTATTACAAATATTGACCAGTTGGTGGGATAGTTAGATTTAAGGGGACCCGGTGGTCTAGCACTCTTGAAATTAAGGGATTTTTAAAATTTTTTTTTGAAAGTGAAAATAATGAACGATATTTAAACTTTGTAGGTATATTATAATACTCAACAGGCATACAAAAATATTTTTATAATTAAAAAAAAAATTGTAATTCTTTAAATAATGGCGCTGAAGATGACCCCCTCAAAAAAATGAACCTGGGCGGCGGGTGAAGTTTTAGCTCTGTCACTTATTTGAAAAATAAAATATAGGGAAATTATTAATCTATATGCCTGTAGCTATCGCCAGAACCAACAAAGAGGGAAAAAAAATTATTTTGACAAAAATAGCGCGTTTTGAAATTTGAATATCGAAAACAGACTATTTTTCATTAGGTTTTTTACGTAAAATATAAGAAGTTATTGAAATAAAAAAATTTTGTCCTAATAATTTTCTCAATCACTGTACATATGATCATAATCACTGATCAAAACATCGAAAGAACCTGTTTCGCCGTAGTGTTCCCATTCATTAAGTCTAACCAAAACAAAAAACTAAAAGGCAATTCAAGGTTTACAACTCATCCCTTCTATTTAGCATTACGCTTAATTTTTACCGACCACGAACCGGATTGGAGTTTTGCTCTAAATATTATGCTCGTGACCATGCCCTAATCGGTTGTTCTTGAGCGAGAATCACTTCATAAGCTAAAACAACAAAAGGTAAGATCTATATGTTATCTGCATAGGAATGCGCCCAGGCGCCAGGGGTAGACAGTGTTTGAACAGTGCAATTAACACGTAGCGCACGGGTGGTACATTGCGCGCCCAAATATTTCTGATTACTAAAACTGCAGGTGGGAAACCCCCCTCGCAGGTTAGATCCTAGAGGCCACACTTTGTACGGGTGCCTAGCCACTTTTTACATCCATTCGACCTTTCCAGACTTATCTTTAGCTAGTTATGCTTCGTTGAATTTCATAAGCCCGAGTCAATACGCACGATCCCGCGATCTTGAAAAGCCTTCTTGCACCGAAAGCATAAGGAAAACACTTTGCATTCACTTCGCTATAACAATTGGTTCAAACTAGTTACCCACCTTGGGAGTCCTCCTTTCACACCACCAGCAAATAACCAAATATTACAAAATAAACAAAGCGTAGTCGATATTCGGGCGACGGGCACTTGATAGTACACTCGATTGTTATCAGCTGTGCTGCGGCAGACCAATCACTATTTTGATTCACGTTATCAGACGCCCAGGGATCCAGTCCAGCGTTTGAGCGAAAATCTAATCACGCAAATCCAACAATCACTTTGACATGTTTCTCATTTCATGGAAAGAGGTATCTTGAAGAGAAGTGAGAGGGGGTAGGTTCTGTAGTTTGTGCAGTTAATGTTCATATGTCAAGCAAGCACTGTTAACGGTTTGCTACAAACGAAGCAGCTCTTGGGCTTGCCTGAAAATTTAAGTATTGGCCCTTTGCACTTTTCCCTCGATTAACATGAAATTGCCTGATATGTCAATATTCTGAAAGTTGTCTATTGGTTCTGTTTTTGGATTGCAAAAACATCTGATAAAAACGCGCCTCTACTACCTCATCGTAACTTCAATCTACACTAAACAGGTACGGTACCATAGCTATATAAGCTAAGCACGGAACGGCTGTTTCGTGTTTAAAGATAAACCCTGTACATGAGCGACCACCAAAGGTAGCTGCGCAGAGGAGTACAGCAACATCGTGTATGAGGAAAAGCTACATAAGAATTATAGCTATTCATGAATGTAAATAGATGTTAGGGGTTGGGTGTAGACATCATGGAAGCAACTTCGGAAAATTTTGAATTGTAAGCCCCTTCTGATTATGTCTTCATATTTACGCCTTCACTGAGCGACCATACGAACACAGCCAATTCTAGAACATCAGGAAATTTGGTACGCTAAATCTGGCTTACAGCCGTTCCGTGCTTAGTTCATATTTCCATGATAGATATTCGACAGGCTGTCGAATGGTTTGCACTTTAGCCTTAATCCCATCGATGCGGTGTACTAATTCCTACGTATTTGCCATTTGAATTTTAACGGCTATAATTTCCTATCAATTCTATTTTCATATGACTATAAATAAATAAGATTGAGCCCAATTTCCATCTTTTAACTTTGTTGGAACAAGCAAACGTTTTTCGATATCCTTATATATTATCTCCGGCAACGCCGGGTCCAGGCAGGCTAATATTGAATAATATCGGTTAGGGATTTGAAGGTGTATCTAGTGACCCTTCTTGTTGCTTGTTGTTTGCTTTATACATTCAATTCAAGAGGCACACCCATCATACACAGAGCCGTTCTGGGACGTGTTATACCCGCACGCCGTTCGCATCCATCTGCTCAACAATGAAGTATTCCACCGGTGATTCAATTGAATACAAAGAGTACGTTCAATATCTCGACCAGAGTCAATTTATCTCTCTCCGGTACGTTTGATTCTACCTTAATTGCGTTCGTGCTTTGTGCTTAGAAGTGTTGTATATTTAGTTTTATAACCATTTTCTTTGTAGGCTCATGCGAATACTTTAATATCTGCCCCTTTCTGCAACGGAATGAAGCAGTTCTACCATATCCAAGGTTTCTGAAGCACTTGGTAGCCGGGAAGACGAGCAAAATAATGAAAAAATCCACCTCGCATCATTTTCGAGATATTTGTAAAAAACAAAAAGTCCAATATACAAAATAACTCTTTTTTAGAAATTCCACCGTTTTCGAAATAAATAACACATAGAAATGAATAATTTAAACGCTTTCCCTTTATCCTTTATTTTGAAAAAAAGCTGTTTTTAGGAATTTTGTAAAAGAAAATACCTCGGATATGATAGAATTCCTCGGAATGGTTGACGAGATGCCAAAATCAATTCAAAGAACAACGGACACCCGTACAAATTTATCCCAAGAGTAAGCTTAGAAATCCAGTGTTTAAAAAAAAACAGTATTTTTATTTCCTTCCCACCCTCAGAGCTTTCTTGCCTGGTTCCTATCGCCTCCCGCCGAAGGCTTATCCCGCTCATCCCAAATGGTTACTCCGTCGCAAGCACAAATCCTCTTGTAATTTTGAAGTATCCCAGCTGAGCGGGCGATGATTCCACAAGCCAACCTGTAAAAGCTTCCTTGAGTCCCAATTACCTTAACGAGGGAATAATTCGTACCTTCTCCCGGTATCGCCATCAATCGGAGATCTTTCACGACCACCTCTACCGAGGTCATCAGGGTTTTCGGTTACAGCTACAGATCTACCGATGATGTCCCACACCTCTATAACTGGGTCCACGAACCGGAACTGTGTTCTTCCATTGTCTTCTGCACGTATGTTCCCCAAGTCACCTGCATGCCGCGCATTTGGCGGATCATCCGGTGCACCATGTGGCGCGCCTCGCGGATTATAGTGTCCGCCAAGCGAATCACAGCCCTGCGATAGATCTCCACACTCATATATATGGATGCCATGTAGACCAGGTGTCAACCCATCTATCACGCCGTCCACTATGCAGCCTGAATTTTGTTCAGTCGTAGAGAACCTCACGACGCCTTTAACGTGATTCAAATCGTCATTTATTATAGCAACAGCAGATTGGCCTAAAAACAGAATTTGTAACCTATCAGGAGAAATTCAAGCAGAAAATACCTCCGAATCCAGACAGAACTGCCCGTCTTCCCGTTTGTTCGATTTGCTCTTTAACATACGACCAAGGCCGATTTGTGTTGACAACCACCCGACCAAGTTCTAGATTAATATCTACTTTACCGATGTCTTTGAGGGCCTCTTTCACTTTCTCGGCACATTTCGGCCCAGATAGTTGGACTGCAAATTCAATCTGTGAAGATAAAAAGGATTAGCCAGATATTATGCAGCCGTCGTTTTTATAAACAGCAAACCACCTGCGATTCACTCATAGTCACCGATCTGAATCCCACTGATTTACTATTTTCATCTTATATCTTACAAAGAACTAGTACTACATTTGCTCGCAAACGTAAACAAATTTTGACTCTTTTACAAGAGTGTACCACTGCAAGAGTGCAAGAATTATAGCCATAGAATATCTATCCTACAAGAAAGGACACTCGTGACTTTTTCCTTATCTTTTAACGACCTTGGTACTGTTAACCGGATCAAACGTTTCATTCTGTTAGAAATAGATAGTTTTGAACAAGTAATATGTGGAAGGAAGACAAACATTTAAGGGGAGGTGCTAAGAAAATTGAAACACTTCTACAGGGTGTACGATTTTATTTCGAACATTTTCTATTTTTCAGTAAGGTGAGAAAATTAATTCCTGGTAATTTTCCGTTGCAAAGCCACATAACAAACACCTTATATGATGTTTACCTATAATTTTTAAAACGAAAAACAGGTATTTACTTGATTGCATTTTAAAATATTCAAGAACTTTTCAAGTTTTCAAAATCTCTCAATAAAATAAGACCACCCTGAACTGGCTCTCAGCCGAACGAGCGACGCACATAAATCTTAAATCATCGCCTGCGAAATCCGCAGGACTTGTGCATCTCTGTTTCAGTGTTTATGTCCCTCAACCTCTGTAGTTTCCACTGATTTTTCTAACAGGTTTTTTGAGACGAATAATGAGTTCAACATTTTGGGATTTCGCGTATGGTTTCTTGGGTCATACCAACATTCTTATTTAACTTATTGCAAATATTTTATAAAATTTTGTTCCACAAATATTTTATACAATTTTGTTCCAGAAATATTTAAAATCAAATATTTGTGTCAGCATTCAGCCTTTAAAAAACCTACGGCATCAGTCCATCTGTGCAATGCGATAAAAAATATGCACTGTTAAATTTCTATAAATCTTCTTTCGTCCCTCTGAGGCAGTACGGATGTCAAAGCTTCCACAATTCGCAACAGAACAATATCTCAGCACTTTTACCATTTTTCATAGTGCAATTGAAACTGCTGGAGACGCTCGAATGACAACAAAACATCTACATAACCTCAACCGTAACACTCGACTGTCGCCATGATGGAAAATCGAGGACGACGATTTTCATACCACCCATAGAAATATAAACTAAGTACGGAACGGCTGTATCGTGTATAAACCCTGTACATGAGCGCCCATCTCAAGATAGCTACGCAGAGGAGTACAGCAACAGCGTGTATGAGAGGAGCCAAGTAAGAATTATAGCTATTCATGAATGGCAGCGTGTAAATAGATGTTAAGGGGGGCGTAGACATTATGGCAGAACTTCGGATAATTTTGAATTGTAAGTCCCCCTTCTTAATTTGTCTTCATATTTACGCCTGCACTGAGCGATCTCCTGTTCTCTCTCTAGTCTTCTTGTTCATGATAATCAAATGACTATGAAAAATGTGGAACCACCTCATATATCTTTCTCTTTTCAATATAAACATAATTTTCCACTGAACTTTACTAATTTCAGTGACGATTTTGTAACAGTCAACTATATAGGAAATTTGGTTTAACGGAAATAGGCAACTAATATTGTTGTACATTGGAAACGACAAATTTTGTAGTACGAGCAGCGCAAATAAAATGCAGCTAGCTTGAGATTTCTGAAATTCTTTACATAAAACGTAAAATAAAATTATTACTTCAAGTTTAATTTTTAATATTGGCATTACAATAAGCACATTTCAATAAGAAGGCAGAGAAAACTTGACCCATGTGAAATAGCAACATAAATCAGTCCGAGTCCAGTAGTTTGTCAGTGGTGTGGAGCCTTATCTAGAGAGTTGTTCCACGAGTGTGGCGCCCGAAAATCCTAGTGTGAACAAACTTAAAGACTCTGCAAATGAAACCATATTCCTACTAGAGGAGAATATATGCGTTTTTCCTTACATGTTTTACAGTACATACTAGAAACTCAACATTTTTTTAACTTTATTTCCCTTTAAAAACATTTCTTAATTTAAAAACCGTACTTGCTTTGGGTTTGCCGCCTAGTGTGCCTGTTGGTCGACCACATCGCCTGCAGTTCAAGCTCATTGGCCTTGGCTTGGTGCGCAAGGTAGGTAATCTGGTGCTTCTTCCTAGTTCCTGGAACGGGTTCTTCATCGACCAGCACGCCCTTGGGCTGATATGTTGTGGCCTGTGCCAATGCTGATCTAAGCCACTCGTCTTTGTTAGGCAGCACTTGCTCACTCGAGAGCTCGAGCACGTTGACTTCAACCTTACGGCGCTTTGCACTGCTCCCGACGAGAGCGTGTAGAGCCTTCTCGTCGAATCGAATTTCTTGCTGCGCCTCCTGAACTTCCTCTTCCGGAGCACTATCCTCCTCAGCCGGTGTGGACAGTATCATATCAATCTTGGAAGTCGCCTCAGCCATTTTGGCCACCCTCTTTGCTACCATCGAGTTTATTTCGTTCAGGCTGACTTCGGGTAGGTCTTGCTTCGAGTTCAAGGAAAAGAAGTCAGCTTCGCCGTCGCTCCCTTCACTGTCACTTTTGTTTGCTTTCACACTTTTCTGTGTGGGCTTAAGAGCATTTCGCAAGACTTTAGTCTTTGGCTTGATTTGGCGATTTTTCACAGAGTCTGGTATAAGTGCGGTCTTATTGCCATTTTGAGGTACTTCTGCGTCAGCTTTCGTAAACACTTGGTCATTTTTCGGTCTAGGTAATAAATTTAACAGACCACAGGATTTCAGTGAGGGTCCCTGCGGAAGTCGCAGTTTTCCCTTTTTGTCGTCCATGTCCAAGTCCTTGAATTCTGACAGTGACGGAATTGTGATTTTAACAGGAGCACGAGTTGCTGATGGTTTTTCTGTCTGTGCTGGGATTGGTTTTTTGTGGAGAAACTCGTCGTCTTCTTCCACAATGGCAGCAGGAGCAATTGCTTTCGGTGTTGGTAACTTCTCAAAATGAATGGGGTTCATTTCGGGCTCCACGGGTACTGTGCAGTTTTTCCCATTTGTTATAAGATCAGGATCAGGAAAATACTCGTCATCGCTTATGTGCCCCCTTCCACTTGCCCCCTTCGTGAATTCTTCAAGGCTGCTTATTGCCTCGCTTGATTTTGGGGGTGGTAGAGTCAAGCTCTTGCTTTTGGGGTTTTTACCCAAACTGTTTTCAGTGTTCTCACTTCCGGGGAGTTCTCTGGCATCTGTATGTAGTTCCCCGCATTCGGTATCACTATCTTCATCGCTGCTAGCCTCATACGCGACTAAAGACATATTTTTGTTATTTAAAGCGCTGCGACACAACACAATAAAATCGGGGAAAGTTATCACACGTCAAAACTGCTAGAAAATGGCTGTAATATCCAATAGATTGACAGTTTGATCAGCTGTCTTTTGCGAATAATAACAAGTCGCTTGGGGCGAGCGCGAAGAAGGCAAGCAATTTATTTGAAATTCCAAATTATTATTTACCTTAAAATATTTTAGGATTTATTTACATTTTGTGGCGTCTAATTTGCACACAAATGGAATTGGCTCCTATGCCATGACTTTGGTCCACAGAGCGCTCTTCACCTGGTTCATCCTGCTGGTCTTCCTCATATTGCTGTGCCTGCGACTGGAACCGAGAACCCACTGGAATTGGTTTCTGGTGTTCAATCCACTTTGGATATTCGATGCTCTTCTAATAATTTACGTGGTCATCAAGATAATCAGCAAATGGAGGAATCTGACTCGTTTGAAGGAGTTACTGATATCCTATCAGTGGTACATAGCTGGCGTCCTACTTAAAATCGCAGCACAAGTCATGATATGTCTAAAGCTGGAGTACCAGCAAACAATGGATATTTCTATCTATGTTACAATGATCCCTATCTGGATCCTTCTGCCCTCCATAATAGTGTATGTTTTCGCCAATTTGATTCAGAATAAAAACTATGTAATTTAGGAAAGAAAACTGTCCCTAGGACACGTTTTTTCGGCTGATATCATAATATATAGAATTGTGGCGTCTATCCAAACACTTGTTTTTTTTAGGCAGAGGTTACGGTGGTGGGTTAAAACGGCGGATCGTTTTTAGCTACGTACGACGCCAAGTTTTCTGAAAGATCCAGGTTCCAGCGTGCTTTATAATTTTATGCGCTTCGAACGGAATTGAAATTTGGCTATCTGTCAACACCACAACCCCATTTACAAGAACGAACTCCTATGCGACGCACTCTTCGATTCCGGTTTGATTTTCCCAGATTCCGTTTTACTCTGTCCCTCGCAGCTCCCTCAACATTGTTCTTGAATGTTCGCCGGCATAAATTCGTACTTGTAAATGGGGTGCAAACAAAACAACAAGTGAAGTTGGATTTTGCTTATTTGCGATTGATCGGTGGGTTTTCCCGATTCGTGCGCTACAATTTATTCAAACTTAGCGCCAAAATAAACAATAAATCGAAACAGGCAGCTCTGAAACGGATTCGTGCCATTGGCAGTACCGAACCAGGCAACCATCTTACAATAGCTTGACCATAGAAACATAAACTAAGCACGGAACGGCTATATCGTTAGTACACCCTGTACATGAGCGACCACCTAAAGATATAGCTATGCAGAGGAATACAGCAACAGCGTGTATGAGGGAAGCTAAATAAGAATTATAGCTATTAGTGAATGGCAGCGTGTAAATAAATGTTAAGGGGGGCATAGACATTATGGAAAGAACTTCGGAAAATTTTGAATTGTAAGCCCCCTTCTGATTATGTCTTCATATTTACGCCTGTACTAAGCGACCATACGAACACAGCTAGTTCTAACACATCAGGGAAAGTGGTACGCTAAATCTCCGTGCTTAGTTCATATTTCCATGAGCTTGACGACCTGTCTTGCAAATTTTCCTCTGGACCTGATGGTGTTCCTTCGATTATTTTAAAATCTTGAAGCTTGTCTTTGGTGAATGTTTTGTTATTTATTTAACTTATCCATGTCTTCTGGTATCTTCTGATTGTTGGAAACTGTTATATATTACACCTTACATAAAAAGCGATCTAAGGAAGATGTGTCCAACTACAGGCCTATTGCTAAGCTCTCCGCTGTCCCTAAGTTCTTCGAAGCCACTGTCTGTGATATTTTATACTTCCATTGTAAAACTATAATCGGTGAATGCCAACATGGTTTTGTGAAAGGAAAGTCAGTTGTTTCCAATCTGTTGTGTTTCTCGAGATTGAACGTGACAAACTAACAAGATTAAGTTGTCCTTCGGTTTTTCTGGATTGGATATCATCCTACCTAACAAAGTGTCTTCAGGTGGTTTCATTTCGAAATGCTTTTCAATCTCCTATCCATAATACCTCGCACAGGGAAGTCACTCTTTTATTTATTTTATTTATTAATGACGTAAGCGCAGCCTTAACCCACTCTAAGAATCTTTTGTGATTTATTTATTTATTTGTTTCGCTTAATACAAGCTAGAGATTTATCTACACTAAATTTAAAATTAAACTAAGAACTAAAACAAATGACCAGAATGGAAACCTTAGGTAATTAAAAATTAGAAGGCTTATTATATGGGTTGGTTAGGGGAGTAAAGGGAATGCCTAAAGGGGGCTTTTTCAACATGGAAGTAGAAGGGTGCTGTGTTGTTGACTTTCCGCAGTATTCTGGTGAAGGGCTCGAGGTGGCCGTAATTAGTGCGATGACTATCGAGGCGAAAGTTGGGAAATGATCTAGCGTTTCGAGGGTTAGTGTTAAGGGAGATACTGTGTAGGAAGTCGGGACAGTCAATGGAGCCGGTTAGGGCTTGGTGGATAAAGATAACATCAGCGACACCACGACGCAAGGCAAGCGGCTGGAGGTTAATCAGTTTTAGCCGGCTTTCATACGGAGGAAGGTTGGTGAAGTTATCAGTCCAAGGAAGGTCACGCAGCGCAAAGCGGAGAAATCTACGCTGAACTGGTTCGATCCTGTTAATGACCGTGGATTGGGAGGGGCACCAGACCTGGCAGGCATACTCTAGGAGTGGCCTAACAAAGAAGATGTAGAGTGATTTGGTGACATAAGGGTCAGAGAACTCCTTAGATCAACGTTTTACAAAGCCAAGAGTTGGCTCTATTTACTATGTAATCAATGTGGGAACAAAAGTTGAGCTCACTGTCGCAGATAACACCCAGCTCGCGAAGGGAATTAACAGATAGAATTGGTTCGCTTGAGAGAACGTAGGATCTAGGAGAGGTGGAGGCACGTTTACGGGAGAAAGTGATCGATTGGCATTTGGATACATTGAGATCGAGGAAGTTTTTCATGCACCATGTAGAGAAACTGTTCAGGTCGTTTTGAAGTAGGGTAGAGTCAGATGTGTTGGGAAGTTGTTTATAGATTTTCATGTCATGACCATAAATTAAAATGTCGGAATGATTGATAACCTTTTCAACATCATTTATGGTTAATATGAAAATTAGAAGACTAAGGTGACTGCCCTGCGAGATATGAATGGGTTTGAAATCGTGGAATCAAAACGAACCCTGTCATGGCGGATACTAAGATATGATTTAATCCTCGAGATGAGGCTGGGTGGGAAGCCAAGATAATATAATTTGAGAACAATGATTTGGCGGGAATTTTGTCGAAAGCTTTGCTAAAATTGGTAGCAACGACATCAACTTCTACACCGTTTTCCATTGCTTGTAAGGTGCGAGACACAAAGCTTGTCAGTGGGTAGTTGTGGACCTACCTGTGAGGAATCCATGTTGAGATGAAGACAAGATGGACTTACACTGGAAGGACATGGAGTCATAGATTAGGCTTTCGAAGAGTTTAGGGATGCAGGATAGTTTAGCGATTGGACGATAGTTTGATATGTCGTTTTGATAAAGTACGCAAGATTGGTGACGGAGTCGTGGTCACTAATAGATTGACTGAAGATATCCGTAAAAAGGTTAGTGATGACAGAGGGGTTAGAATAGGACGAGTCTCCGAGTTTGAGGACTGAGGGGAGCTATTCGATTTTAAAATTGTAGAATTGGTTGGGCTCGGAGATTAGTTTAGACTGCATGCTGATGAGGTAGTCATTGTAGAGGGATTCACAAGTTCGGGAAGAAGGGAAGAGAATGTTTGATGATTCGAGGAAAAAAGTAGTAGAAAGAAGGTGATTGCTTTCAATTACAACAGCATCAATAGGGTTAGAGGAGAAAATTAGATCGAACCAATGTGGTTCATCACACCGCTGATTTGGCACAAGCCTGCGTCCGTCAGAGAAGTGGTCAGTAATTACTGATTTAGTTGCTGAGGAAGCATTAGCGGGGGAATAAAAGCAATTGTCGTCGCAGGGAAACCATAAAAGCCGGGGAAGTTTGCATCCACCTAGGACTATAATGTCATCAAGCGGATTGACTAGGGCAGATAGGGCGTCAATAGCATTAATTGCATGCTCATAGGTAGGAAGTTCCGGATTCACTTAAACTACCGTCGGCGCAAAAGACACAGAAATCCTATGAGAATAATTCGTTGTTATTGATGCCTGGAGTTAAAGTAGTTTCTGTGAGAGCAAAGATATCGTAAGGGAGGGACTGGGACTTCAGGAAGATATTACGGGTTTTAGAGCGCAGCCCTCTGACATTTTAGTAATAAAGGGTGATGCTATTTAACAGGTGTCTGTTATTGGGCAGGGGAGAGCAAGTACGAGGGGAGGAGCTACCAGGACGGTTAGGAACAAATGTAGTTTTTCCAATCAGTGCGGGATTTTTACAGATGGGAAATATGCTTAGAACTAACGTAAGATGCGTTAGTAGAAAGGTCTTCGGAAACTTTCTGGGGGGAATATTGGAGGCTGTATGGTATTTGAATAATAGCTGGCGCAGGACAGCGGGGTCAGTCGAGAGATCTTCCTAATGAATGCATATCATTAGATTGGTTTTTATTTTGTCGTCAATGCAGATATAGTCGGCTTTTTCGTGAAGCTAAGCCAGATAGAGACGAACATGTTCATAGATTCTGTGCTCACGTAAACGAGAAAGCAGATATCGGCTGTCGGGCGATTCATCTGACTGCATAGTTAGCTTAACAACAGGATGTAGAAGAGGGTCAATGAAGGTGGGTTTTTCAGAAATTGGGGGTGATGATGAGAGGGGTGTTTGGCAGAGGAGCAAAGGGCAGACGGAGTGGATTTAGGGTTGAGGGGCAAGGATGCAGTTGTAGTGGAGGTTCGCGCACATATTGGGTTTTTTAGGTAACTTGTAATATGGGAAATGTGGAGAAGCTGTAAATAAATTCAAGCAATGTTTGTACACTGATTTGCTAAATATTCAAGATTTAATTATGAAGAAATTTTTGCGGCATAACTTCTTCAGCAAACATTTTCGGCGCTAAAAATGTAGATTGGTGGCATCTTGCACTACAGGAGGCCCCATCAAAAGTCAGTGAGGTGACATCTATCGATCGCGGTGCAACGTGGCGAAGTCTTTTGGCTCTCAGCGGCTTACGAAAAAAAGAAACACCAGAAAATGGTGGATCTGATGATCGTTTTTTTTTTATTTCGGATGTTTTCGCCGGGAAAATAATTACAGATTCTTTGTTCGCTAGATTTGCCGCTAGCCGCTCATCTGGCAAATTTCGTAACATTATTTTTAATCGATTGTGTAGTTACAGTGTTTCTTAAAAAATAACTTTAATCGTATTTGATAAGTACATATATGTATATGTTTAATGAAATTTAATGAGCTTCTTATTAACAAATGCTGGTGAAGTGATTTTTTCACATACACCTTTATATTGACATGTCAACCAACGCAACGTGAGGAAAGTCCATTTCAAAGTCCTTTTGCGTGGCGAATTATTGAAGATAGAAAGTCAACATAATCAGTTTTTGAGGAATTTCTCGCTGCCTATTGGTTGTACACTAATTTTAGTTATAATATTAGGTCCGCAACTAAGTTCTCGCTGTTTTTTTTATGAATATAAAACTTTATTATGAAAAAATGGTTACAGATGAGTTATTCAAAGTACTGCCCATCGCTAGCGACAACCTTTTCCCATCTTTCTGGCAGAGCTCGAATACCGTCACGGTAGAAGTGTTCGTCTTTTGAGGTTATCCATGAATCAAGCCAATTTACGATGTCGTCATATGAACGGAACTCCTGATTAGTCAGAGCATGTGCCATCGAACGGAATAAGTGATAATCGGACGGCGCAATATCTGGGGAATATAGCGGGTGGGGTAGGACTTCCCATTTGAGTGTTTCTAAGTAGGTTTTGACGGGTTTGGCAACGTGAGGCCGATCGTTGTCGTGCTGTAAAATCACTTTTTCGTGCCCTGATCGTATTGTGGCCGCTTTTCGCGCAGTGCTCGGCTCAATCGCATCAATTGAGTTCGATACCGTTCCCCAGTGATCGTTTCGTTCGGTTTCAACGTCTTTTCAGCGTTTTCGAAGATTTTCGGCCTTCCTTCACGCGAACGGTCGTCAACATCAAAATCACCGTCTTTGAAGCGACGGAACCAATCACGGCACGTTGTTTCACTTAGAGCAGCATCTCCGTAAACTTTTTGGAGTTCTCGATGCGCTTGAGCCGCCGTTTTCTTCGAATGAAAAACGAAAAGCAACACTTCCCCGCAAATGACGATTATTTGGCACATAATCAGACATTTTCACACAACCAAAAGTATATGTTCCAAAAACAAAATCACAAATGTATCAAAGCGGCTTGCTTACCATATGTCTAAGCTTGGTTCATGACGTTTTAGTAATGCTATAATCGACCAACTCTTACCACTGGAGCCATCTATTGAAAAACAGCGGGAACTTAGTTGCGGACCTAATACTATACAAATTGTTTATCAGAAAATTCGCTATAGAAAAGGTTATATAGCGTGTTTCATCTATCTGCGACAAAAATGAATAGGGTGATAGATCTTATGTACAGTGACTCCAAAAAGTATTCGCTCACCACACTATCCAGGCAACTTTTATTAATAACTTTTAAGGCTCGAATGATAACACAACCAAATGTTAAGTAGATTTGTTTATTCATATGTTAACTTCAAAAGTAAAAAGTTTCAAGTTCATCGATTTCGAATTACGCTTTGTATTAATGGAAATGCCGGCAGGCTCCTCAATTCAACGCACAAAAAGTATTCGCTCACTTCCAATATATAAAAAAAAAACACCATTTTTTGGCACTTTCGTTACCACTACTAATAATAAGTGTCTTACTTAATATTTGGTAGGTCCTCCTTTCTGCTTAATTACGCTTTCCAATCTATGTGACATGAATTTTATCAGATTTTCCGTTATTTGTGCAGATATAGTATTCGATTCTTTTAAAAGAGCAGTTTTCAACTGTATTTTATTAGAAATGTGACAAGTTTTTACTTTTTCTCCTGGAACATCCCATCGATGTTCTATGGGAGTTTTATCTTGCGATTTTGGAGCAGTTTGAAAGTATTGTGGAACATTATAGAGCAACTAGAGCTTGGTATTCACAGCTGTGTGCTAGGGATCATTATCTTGGGTGAATATAAAGTTATCTTTTATACTCATTTTTTAGCAACTTTTGTGTAAATGATCCTTTAAAATGTTTACATACATTTTGTGGTCCATAATAACATTAATTATATCCAGGTCATCCACCCCACTTGTACTCATACAACCCCATACACAAATAGAACCTCAACCATGCTGTACCGATGGAACTAAATTTTCATTATCCAGCTCTGTATTGACCTTTCTCCATATGTTGCATTTACCATCTAAACAGAAAATATTGAATTTACTTTCGTCGGTAAATATGACTCTTCCCCAGAACTTCTCATCTTTATTTCTGTGCTCTTTTGCAAAGCGTAACCCTTTTTTACGGTTTATTTCGGTCATGAAAAATTTTCTACGTGCTGTTCGCCATTGTATCCTGCTCGGTAATGCACATTCCGAACAATCCCAGGTGAAACGGACTTTTCAATTTCAACGAGAACTTAACCTGCTATTTTTGGCATACTCAATTTCGGATTTTGTGCAATTTTTCTAACTGTTACGCGTTCTTCAGCTTCATTCAAAATTTTCGGGCGACCATTTCTAATGCTATTATTTACAGTATTACGATTTGAAAAGCTATTAACTATTCCTTTAACAGTAGAATATGGTCTGTTGATGTTTTTAGAAATTTCCCTCAATGATTGTCCTTGATTTCCTGAGTTTATCACAATTTTTCTTTCTTCCTCAGTTGTTTCTTTTTGCTTTCTACCCATTTTATAAAAAACATTAAAAATTTTTCGAAATACGCTATGAATCATCGTGATACACGTTCAGAACAGCATTGCTTAGCTGCAGACTACGTCTGGATATTAGTTTGTGAAATTAGCGGTACTTTTAATCCGGGAGTGTGTGAGTGTGAAAGTGGTGAGCGAATACTTTTTGTGCGTTGAATTGAGGAGCCTGCCGGCATTTCCATTAATACAAAGCGTAATTCGAAATCGATGAACTTGAAACTTTTTACTTTTGAAGTTAACATATGAATAAACAAATCTACTTAACATTTGGTTGTGTTATCATTCGAGCCTTAAAAGTTATTAATAAAAGTTGCCTGGATAGTGTGGTGAGCGAATACTTTTTGGAGTCACTGTAGGCAAACAAAAATTGTATAGCAAGGGGGGCGCTCATCGCAACCGTTTGGAAGTTGCAGGGTGACTAATACATTCGGGATTCACATTATTATTTTATTTTTATCTTTTGATCTTCCCAACGCAGCGACATCAAACTTACGCCAGACAACTGCCATATATCAACATACTTTCCAAAAATGCCATCAGAGTTTGTATACATACCACGGCAAGTACAGTCACTTGCGAAAGCGAAAAAATGCTCCAAAATTTCCTTAAATTCACATTTGCCCAACACCTAACAATGTGAGGGGATTTGCTCGCGAGTCACCAAGAGCGGGGGATTCCTTATGCCATAGGCAGACTAGAGCTCTTGAACTGTTTTCTGACTTCAAAATGACGTTGCCCAAGTAAAGTTCTTTACTTTACACAGCCAAATGGAATGCAGCTAATATTTTTTAGCTAAGATTCCAATTTATTTTGTGCGTTCATAGGCAGGATATTTAATATCTGTAGTTTAATTGGGATCTTCAATCCGGACTAAACATCCTGCTTATTGCTTATAATCTCAACAGTTGTCCCCATTCACAACTCACTGCCAGCTTAAGTCTGCAATCAGGTGGCCACAAACCTAAAAGCGGGGTTTAAACGGTCACTTTGTAGGTGGTTCAAATTAGAATGCATGTGCACGCCGGTCATGTCTGTCACCAGGCCATAACGCAATTATGCATTATAGGTTTTTGGGAAAACGGAAACATGCACCGATTGGGCAAACGATACTATATTGATTGGAGAGCGGATTTTCCCCTAATTGAATTTAGAATAAAAGGACATGATTCCTCGACGTAAGCTCAGAAGTGACCAAATTCTAAATACAGGCAAAACCCTACCAAAAGGTAAGGCCTCCTGAGATTTCTGAAAGTCGTGAAGTTTTCTTCAAAGTATAAAACAGTCAATGTAAAATACATTTTGCCAATAAGCCTAAAAGTTGCGAATAAAATTCAAAATTGAGAAATTTAGTGTTTTATTAAATTCATCTTAAAGGATCCCAACACATATAAAACAGTTCCGTTACTGACTGACTTCCCGATAAACGATTTGTATAATAACTAAAATTTGGCTTACAATCAATAGAAAGTAAGATATTCGCAAAAAAACTATTTTGGTTGAAACCGACAGTTTTCAAATAGACTTTTTGCACGTCATTTCATATGCCAAAATTAAATAGAAAATTCAAAATGTCAAAGTTGTTTTACTCCTGACAAAGCAAACTTGCGTTCCATTCAGATACTATGGGTACTCATGACTACCTTCACACAGCCCAATGGAACGTAGCTAATAGTAGTGTAATATTCAGTGCACAAGACATAGTTAAAAATGGCCATCTCTGATGTTGCTTACGCTTATTAGCTCTTTAGTTACATATAGGAAGGGCATTTTCCGGTACATTTCAAATATAAAAACAATTACTTTTATGCGACATATTTATTATGTTCCAAAAATTCCGGGTAGTCGGCACAAATGTTCCTGCAGCCATGGCATAAGCATTTGAAGAAAGAGTTCTCTGTAGCCTCTAACTGCGACTTTGCTAGTTTTTCCAAATTTTCCAAATCACTTAGCTGGTCTGAGGCAGTATTCGATACTAGTCTAGAAAACTCGATGGCAAACAGGGTTTTGCTATTAAAGTAATCTAGAGTGGAGTGGCAGAAGGCGCATACATTCCCAACTGTTTCATTTAAACCTTCGTCGGCTTGAGAAATAACTGTTGGAGCTAATTTGTCTCCCGTCTTGAAAACAGTTGATACTGTAGAAGAGAAGTTATTTTGCAGATTCTTGATGAAAACTTCTGTCAAATTTTGGAGGCTTGCATTCGGGCCGCTTTTTTCTCCAAAGGTGCATCTTCCTAGGTGTTTCAAACAGTTTAGTCGAACGTATGTCGCGACTTCTTTTGTACTTAAATCCTTTATTGGACGAATGATCTTTAAATGTTCGTTTCGATCATCCAAGAAAGATACATTTAAAGAAGTTGAACCACCGCGGCCTAGAATTACATCACTTAGAAATGTTGTTGCAAGTGAGGATGTAATATCCGACAACAATACAAACTTGCATCCTAACTGCTCGGCTGACAGCTTAATCCTGTTGTATCGCGTCTTTGATATAAAATCTTGCTGTGAAGTTAATGATTTTATGTTTCTTAATTGCTGTTCAAACGTTTCCTTAGATTCCTTGTAGGCAATGGGATGATTAAAGTCCTTTAAGTCAATGGGGACGCTCTCGGAAGCCAGAGAAACAACATAAGCTTTTAGATTGTAACTGGAAACTATTTCTTTAACAACCGCTAGTGAATTTCTTTTTGAATCAAACGAAATGTTTTCGTCTATATATAAAATGTGGGGTCTACACCGAAGCCGCTTAAAATTGTTCTGTGTTACAGCAAAGTGTATCATGTCCAGCAAAACTATGCTCTCTGCGCTTCCATCGAATATCACAAGGACATCAGCCTCTTTAGGAAGAATTTTAGAGATTCCCAGAGTTGCGCGAAATTTGTGGAGAACGCTTTCTAGGAAACAATCCCTGCACTCTGGTTCCTTAAAGTCCATTTTTACAACTGCCTCATTTTTATTACATTTTTTACACATCCCACTTATTATATCATCCTCTGGGAACTTGGTGTCTTTCAGCATTGCATGAGCTCCCCCTTCATCACCAAAATCATCTTCGCCTATACTGCACATTCCGAAATCTGTAAGAGAATAATTTTATAGATAAAATATATTTATTTATTTATATGGCTTAAGCAAGCTATTATAATGTCAATTCTCCTTCGTTGTCCAGATGGTGAATATAGGGTCTTTCAATAAGGACGCTCGACTTTTAAATGTAAATAAATGCACGTATTCAGGAGGTTCTATTTTCTATGACTTTGTCGCATAAATCTGGCTGAATTTACTGGATGCCATTGGTTATGTTGACTTCGAGGATATAAATTGTTTGCGGTTTATTCGTATAGATCTGTGATTTAAGATAGCCCAAAGGAAGAAGTCTACAGGCATTAAATCGCACGATTTCGATGGCCAGTCTCAAATCGCTCGTGCAGAATGTCTATCGTGGCATACGCTGTGTGGCACGACGTGCCGTCTTGTTGGAACCACATGTCATCGGTACCAATATCATCCAGTTTAGGCCACAAGAAGTTGCTTATCATCGATCTGTAGCGCTCGCCGCTGACGTCGTTAAAGATGATTTTCTTGGCAAAATTTGGGTCAAATACGTGCCACCAAGCAAAGGCGCGACGGACATTTGAACGACGTTATATTCCATACTTAATGCCATAATATATTCTTTCACATAAAATAAAAAGTGGAGTGAATATCTCACAGACTTGTTTTATTTACATTTAGAAGTCGAGCGTCCTTATTAGGACCATTAATTTTTTTTAAAGCCTGTGGAAGGGCCTAAGGAATGATAATTTTAATATGCGCCAGTTCAAAAAGTTGCGAAAAATCAAAAAAAGGTAACTCGAAAACTATTGATTTTAGGGAAAAGTTCACAAAAGATAGGATCACTTAGACACTTCAGTATGTATTGTAGTTGTTGCAAAATAGGAATTATTAACGAAAACAAGTAAATATATAAAAAAAAATTAAAAAAAATTTGACCGACTCCAAAACATCTTAATCAATAAAAAGTTTTAAATAATTTCATCCTCTCCTACTACTTTCAACATTGAATCCATAGACTTTACTAGATTTTTGAAGTCGGTGCGATAACCTGACTGGTATTAATCCAATACTTAGTAATGAAGACATTCAGTTTGTCGGGCCCCGCTCTACCAATTAGAAGAAGGGAAACTCCCAGAACCGTTGACGGTATTATTCGATGAATCGTCGATAGGATCACGGATCAAAGGTTGTGATGAGTGTGTTACCATTGCTCCAGTTACGGCAATACATATCAACTGTAGATACGGTGATATATGTATAAAGGAGGATGTTGCCAGCTATACTCAGTTGGGTCATAACAGTTCATAAACTTCAAGATATCATTATAAATGCTGCTGTAATTGATCTTTGCCCTAAAATTTTTGCCAAAGGTCAATGTTACGTAGCACTCAGTAGAATGAAATCATTGGATGGAATAGTTATCTCAGACTTATGTACTAATAAAAAATTTAACCGTCCACATGACAGTAACCCTTTGACCGAAATAGAGAGGTTACGATTAATAATTAATATTTATTATTGCTTAATTATTATTTTCTATAAATATATATAATTTTGTATATGTTATATACTAAAACCTTCCAAGAAATATGCAGATTACATTAATGAAGGAATCATAAAAATACGCCTAATAGTTTTTCAGAAAATCGCGCACATGCCCATATACATACGGAGGAACAAAGAACCACCCTTCGTTTAAGTCGGTTTCAATATTCGGGTCACTATATTGGATCCGAGTTTCCAAACTTTGATAACAGATTCAAAATCAGCGATCTCCACAGCTCCCTATTATTCGATTTCATCGCAATCACTTGACATCCGAAAATTTTGGTCGCCATATTGGATTCGCTTTTTTGAATTTCAAAATTTTTCTATAGTAAATTCTCAATCAGCGAGTTCAACAGCTCCAAGTATTCAATTTCACCGCAATAACTTGACATTAAAAAAATGTCGGCCGCCATATTTGATCCGCCATTTTAAATTTCATCACACTCACTGGACATTTGAAAATTTTGGTCATATCGGATCAGCCATTTTTAATATATACACGCTGCTATATACTAAAAAGTCCTCAGAAACATGTAGATTATATCAACGAAAGAATCATCAAAATCGGTCGTGGTTTTTGGGAAAATCGCATACAAACAAACATGCCTACGGGGGAAACACAGAATCTCCTTTTTTTCTAAGTCGGTTAAAACAGATTTCTTCTTTAATTTTTTTCGACTATTTAGATTGTACGTACGATCTTGAAATTGAGGTACAGTGTACATCTTACTACACACCAAATTTCATTAAAATCGGTTTGACAGTTTTTCGTATAATAATTTGGTGTCAATTTTTAACGCACTTTTTTTATTTAATTGTTCTCCTTGATCATTGCTATTTTGTAACAATAACAATGCATAATGGAGTTTCTAAGTTATCCTATCTTTTGTGAAATTTTATTGTGAAACTTTCATTCCATTTTCAATTTTGAAAATAAAGTTAACAAAAACGATGTTTTTGGGATTTCTTTACATTTTGATTTTTCACAACTTTTTGAACTGGCGCTTATCAAAATTATCATTCCTTAAGCCCTTACGGAGGCTTTAAAAAAAACTAGAGGTCATATATGAAACATCCAGCATACCTCTTTTTAAAACCAAATCCCGCCTGGACTATATACATAAGCTCTCTTTCAAATCTTGTTTGAGACTCACTTCCAGTGAATAGTAGTGGCTGAGGAATCAGCCCGCACGAGTTGATTTATAGAATCGAAAGTGCGGTCAATCGTAGGAGAGGTAGATCCAAATTGGTAGAGTTTTTGGAAAGTACATTTACTGTGTTTCAATGCAGAGTTAACTCGATTTAGAGTCGATGGAAACTATAATAGAGCTGAGTTGTGTTTCGTTAAACCCAGCTAAACTTCACGAAAGAGGCTGATACGTAAATTTTTTCTTATATTGTTACTTTTGTATTGAAAATAGCCTCCGGTCGAGTTTTTCATACAGAGGAAGAAGTTGAGCTGTTATTAAATGTTTAAATTCTCTGGTGATTACAAATTTTTGTTTGCCTAGGTGAAGGGCTCGCCCATAGAATCCGTCGTCAAACTTCCTTTCGTCCGGAAAGTTCCGTTAACTCGAAAACTAAGGCCCGTTGCGTAAATTCCTTTCATCCATGTAATCAGGATACTCCCGTTCAACATATATGTAGGTATAATCCGGACTGAAATCGATACAATGTTTGGAAGTCCCCATGTCAGAGCTGAATCAAGTATCAACCGACGATAGTAGAGCCTTTGTACCAACCCTATTTTTTCGGTGTGTAAGTAACAGGTAGAGAATCGAAATTCGCAGGTCGAAGTCGAATTTGCGCACCATAATTCGACTTTGCACCATTGCTAATGAGTATGAAGGTACAGCATTTAATTATCCTCATATTCTTCATTCCTATGGTCGCTTGACCAAAAGATCAAACAAGCTTTTTAGTCACTGTGTGAATGGAAAAGTATGTCTTTAAAATTACCCTTGGTAATCAATTGCAAGAGCGAGCATTAGCACTTTCAGAATTTGAAAAGACTTAGACTTAGGACATATTTGGCGAATACCTATCACTTCCCAGTCGGGAATATTAGAAATTCTTAATTATTTCATTACTTCAGTCCAGTTTTTACTGCAAAAAAGTAATCGCTTGAAATGTATTCCATATAGAACCAATAACGTAAAAGAGCCATACAAATTAGTTACTTCCACATTCCCTCGTAACGTGGAGGGTAATAACTCTATGCTTCTTGAACCGTCCACATGTGTGGCAAACGAGAACACGAGACATTTTGTGCTGTGTAATTACTTGCCACTTTTCCTGGTAACCGAGGAGATAATGTCTCTAATACAATTCTTTTAATTCTATCTCCCTATTACCAGTAATGAACTTTGTAAAGCTTTCCATGACTATGACACTTCTATGTTAATTTTAACTAACTAAATAACGCAGCTGGTAACGTATACTCGTAGTACTTGCAAAATCTGCATTCAGCATTAATGCGGAAGATGTTCATGCTTTCCCCACTAGCGTTCATCTTCGTAGATGCAAATAACTATATGGATATGAAGTAGTGTAGCAAACCACAAACTTTTTATTCGTGCTTTTTCAAAAGTTAACTCTCTTTATGCAGTTTTATTTACCTTTAGGAAGAGTGAATCACTGAGTTCGCAAATATTACCCACAAATGTGTTCATAAAATACGAAACCAAATAACAATCACATAACCATACATTAGAACTGCCAATTGACGCATCTGCACCCCCTATATGTGAGGTTCATGTTCATCACTTGATTTGTTCTGCCTCAAATCCAATGCACATCGTTTACCACGTTTACATGCAGACACTACATTTTGTTAGATCTAGTAAATGCGGTCTATGCTGGCTGGTGGCAGCTGGTGACTCCAACACATATTCTAAAAGTACTAGAGGGTTGTTGGCTGAGGACGTTAAGAACCGTGTCGATAACGATAATGTCGAATGTTTTAGAAGAATGTGCAAATTTGCAAAATATTCGGCTGGATCTCGAGACAACAATGCGCTGGTCGAAGTGGGAGCCCTTTGAATTTCATACATTGGATGAAATCGTAGGGGAAGTTCTTGTTATTCAGGCCCCAATTTTTAGGAACGGGGTTCGAAACATTTTGCTGTGCTAATTAACGGAAAAATAATGAAAAAATTCTATTTTGACCCGTTTTCGAGATATACGGCAATTCGCGAGCCACCTAACGTTCGTAACTTTTAGGAAAATTCTATTATATAGTATAATTTCCCTTTTACAAACTGCCGGTGGAGTTAATTTTCCTTTTACAAGCTACCGGTGGAGTTAATTAGCACAGCAAAATGTTTCGAACCCCGTTCCCAAAGATTGGGGCCTGAGTAACAAGAATCGTGCCCAATCGTATAACATAGGGTAAATTCAAAAACGCATCGATGCGCATACCATCATCATCTTAAAAAGTTCAAAAACGCATTTACCGTGCATTCGTCTCGTATACATATGTATAACCTTTGGTTTAAAATTTGCTTCAACAGTTAACTAGCTACTAAACTCGTTTCGACTAAATCGTTTTCTTTCGTCAGTATTTTATACGACTTGAAATCGTATTCGTATAAATCAACAAGTGCCGGCTTTTCCTTAGCTTAGGTTTTTTAGAATACAATAACAATGTCTGAGTCTAAGCGGCAACTGATCCCACTTCAAATAAGAGGAGCTTTTATCTAACTAACTATATTGAGCTTGCAACTAATGATATATTAGCTAATACATCTAGCTTTAATACAATTTGATACGTTGATAGAAAAGAGAGCCACCTAATGAGGCTCATGAGAGTGGTCAAACAAAAATAAGATCCTGTAAATGAGACCTTAACGATGGCGAGATCTGTTACAAAACTCAAAACTCTATCACCATCAACCGTGTCCTGGTTATTCTTATGCACCGCACTGTCTCGTTAGCCAACACTGCACTTCTCCTGCAAGTAAATATATATAGGTACTAGTATTGCAATAACGTAATCTTGCATCTGTGAGAGATAGTCCTGCATGTCTCTGAACAATTTTTTCATGTATAATGTGTGAAAATTCTGCCAAATTCTCTATTTTGCAAATTCTACATGACAGTTTCTATTCGCAGTGAAGTTGGCATCATTCTAGATAAATAGAAATTTCTCAAAATGACCAATGTTCCCGATAGAGCTCTCCACTCCTAAAGATAAAAAGCAGGAACATGAAATTTGTATGGGTCAAGTAGTGGCAAGTCCTATATGGAACATTAAAATAACACGGCTATAATTGTGGTAAAAGTCCGCGAGGATTGTATAAAGGAATATTTTACGCATTGCTTAATTGCTGTTAATAGTGGGAAGAAAACTAAACTTGACGTGAATTTACTATTTTGAAAAGTTCTGTGATGGGTTGTCGTAACAACACGCAATATCCATGTGGGAAATCGTTTTTTAGGTAAATGGATTCATAAATTTTCCTTCTCTCAACTTGCATTAAAAGGAGTTATATTAACTTCAGCAAATTAAGAAAATCGTCTTATTTTTCACTTCACTGGTTTGTGTGCATCTCACAAAAGCATCGTAGCTTGTCAGTGAATGGCAGCGTGTAAATAGGTTATAAGGGGGGGCATAGAAATCATGGCATGAATTTCGGAAAATTTGGTATTCTAAGTCACCTTCTGATTATGTCTTCATATACTACGCGACCAACACGAACACAACCAATTCTACGATAAATCTGGCTTACAGCCGTTCCGTGTTTAGTTTATATTTCTGAGTTTAACCAAATTATTAACGGAGGTGCTATTCGCATCGTCTTTCTCATTTGAAATTTGGGTTGGGTACGTGCTAAATAATTTATAATTTAATTAAATAAATTCCGACATAGGCACAAAACAGTTCGTAAAAGGAAAATTTGCCTTTTACAAATATCTGCTGACTGAATATGTTCCTTTTACAAAATAAAAACTGAAATTATTTATAGCACTTCACAATTCGAACAAAAGCACAAACAGTCATCTCAACTTCTCGACTTATGTTTACATGCATTCGACCTATCAACTCTACCCAGCTTGCAAAGTAGAGTCGAGTCAACACAGTTTCAATTTGACCTTGGCTTACATTGAGTTGAAATCGATCGAATTTCCAGGATAGACATGTCTTTTAATTGAAAGGTCCACATTATGTACATAAATTTTATTTTACAAATAAAAGAGAGATACACATATACAAAATATATTCTGTTGGGTGCAAAGGCCTTACGCATTGCGAGTGAAACCATCTCATCTATAAACAAATCCCTTTATCTACTGAACGATCAAATGTACATCATCTCGGCCATGGTCGACATCTTTTTGGGTATGTACACAAAGGTTTCAAAATAACTAGCTAGTTCGTCAATCGTAACGTCGCATGTGGAGGGCGCCGTGATTCTGGCTTGCTGGGCGCACGAGGATGTGGCGCTGTTGTTGTTGTTCTGTTCCAGCGGACTGTCCCCCGCTTGGGTCTTCTTCAATCTTTTGTGATACTTTGATCGGGAGTCTGAAGGCTGCATCGCTGTAAAGTGTTGCTGCCTGGCTGGTGTGGCTTTCTTATTGCTATTAGATTCGTTGCTTGTATCTATATCAATTTCCTCCGCAAGTTTGTGGAAATCAGTCAAGATGTCGACCCGTTTTGAAACGTTTGTGTGCTCTAATTCCTCCTCTAGTTTTAGAGCACCCAAATTCGGACAATCACCTAGGTCATCCAGTGGCCTAGGCCGCAACCCGTCCCGTCGTTTGTGCCTTATGTGCCTGTGGTGAATACAATTTTGAATTGACTTTAGGATGGGCTCCTTCAAGATTCTTCCATTGGGCTTTTGTTTAAACGAGGCTTGCTTGATGATCCTGTGTTCGATGGTGCTCGCGCGACACGAACATCCGCACCGTTCTCCGAATATTTCACGAATTTTCTCATCATTCTTCCCATTTGCAAGGCCTCTGCAGTGAAATGGATTCAACGGGATCTCTTCACCTGTAATTTTCTGAACTATTGCAGAGACAGGGAAGATTTCAAGCTTTTTCAATACTTCGGGAAGTTCTAGGCTGTCCTCCTCGCTCATTGTTTACTGAACTTTTATTGTTTTTCTAATAGCTGAAAATAGATTGTTTCGGAAAATAAACCTTGAGCACTTCCTTGTTTCGTTTTGAAGGTGAGTGCAGCGAGCATTTTGGAGGAGCCCGCCGTCTCAACTTACATTCATATGAATCAAACATTTGTCCAAATCACTGCAATGTTTTTTACCAGGAGTACCTATTAAAACAAATCAAACTTTGTGTATCAAAATCTATGAATCATCTAGAAACACTATTCACAATGACAGTTCTGTACTAATAATCGGCCATATTTACTTCCAAGATGCGAACATGACAACTAAAAAGGAGAGCCGAAAAATGGGTTGCGTTTATTATTTTTAACAGCATGTCTCCATTAGCAATTTCCAAAATTTCTGTTATACAATTTCTGTCTTACAGTGAAAAGTCTAGTGGAGACCACAATGTTATAACAGATTTTCTGTTATTATAAAAAAGCTAAGGCATTTTTGCGGACAGAAATGCACAGAAAGGTACATTGGCAAAATGATAGATTTGAATTTTTTCTTAGATTTTAGCGCACGAAACATTTTGCTGTGCTTTGCATTCCTTTGTAAAAGGAAAATTAACTCCACCGGTAGTTTGTAAAAGGAAAATTAACTCCACCGGTTGTTTGTAAAAGGAAAATTGGTTCGTCAAGTATTAACTATTTTGCCCTATATCTCGAAAACGGGTCGGGATAGAATTTTTTCATTAATTTTCCATTAACTAGCACAGCAAAATGTTTCGAACCCCGTTCCCACAAATTGGGGCCAAGGATATAACAATCTCCCCGAATTTAGGGCTACTACGCTTTAAACCACGCAATTCCTCTAATTCTAACATTTGAAATTTCTGCAAGTATGTCGTATGCTTTAATAACATACTGTTTCTACTCCACAACATGATGGCAAAAGATATGTTATAAAAGAATTTGCCCTAATTTATAGAAAAGGAAGATTGACTTTTACCGCCCTCATCAGAACATCCGTCGTGGGGGAAGTAACCCATGCTAATTAGGTTTGTCCGACCTTTCCCGAATATAACTTAACAGTCAGAAATTCAACACGCGCCGTAACACGGATGCGTGTCACATTGCCGAACCACATCTGGAATGCAACGAAGTCGTGGACACGCAATATCATTAATTTTAGCTAGTATTGAGAGAATTAAGTTTTAATCAGTCAAAATTATAACTTCAAGCTAGACCAGAAAATAAGATTCGAATTTTCGGCTAATTCGAATATTCGATGCTATTCGTATTCGGATTTGAAATTCGAATATTATAATAGAAACCCGAAGGGGTGAACAGAGCTATAGAAAGCCGGGAAATGCGGCAAAAACAGAAAAAGAAATTCTAAGATGCGTGTTCAGATTTCCAGGAATACTACACAACATGATCACGTTACATGTTATGTGCAACGTGAAATGACACGTGGCGTGACATACGTTCGATTCGGGAATACTCCACTACATGGTTACATTACATTTTATGTGTGACATGTAACTTGACCACGTTGTGGAGTGTTCCCGAAAGTCAGAATAAGCATCGTCAAATTCACTTTTCCGTCTTTGACCTATTTCCCAGCTTTCTAGGGCTCTGCTCCCCCCTTCGGGGTTTCGAACTTGTTCTACAAAACGGCGCAATAAAAAAATCATGCCACGTGCCATATCACATTTCACATAACATCAAACGTGACCATGTTGTTTGGGGGTTTTTAAGGGGGTTCTCCAACCTGCTCTGCAACATGGTATAATTTTACAAACTGTAACGTGACTAGTATTGCCGAAAATAATTTCCTGATTTTTATTTTGGACTAATTTTGTTTCTTCAAATAAAAATCAAGATATAATTCTTGCATCTGATTTTTACAGAAAAGGCATAACCGTTACGGTCCATGCTTAAGGGGTAACACCACTCTAGCGACCGAAAAAAACGCCTAATTTTGACAATTTATTTTGGAAGTATGGAAAAAGGGATAGGATTTCTTTTCATAGGGTTTATTTAACAGTTATGAAAAAACAGTACAGAGAATTTTTTTTTATTATATTTTTAATACAAAATGGCGGCGGCAGAGCCAATCTTTGAAATCGCCTTTTTTTAAAACTCCTCGGGAGGACGGATTTCTCGTAAAGTATAACACCCGGAACGAAAAACAAAAATATTTTATAATCTACTAGCTTGCCCAGACCCGGCGTTTCCCGGGATACTATTAAAATTGTATTCCTTAATTTCACAACGCCTCCCTACTGCACAACCGCCTCTTCTATGTGACCCAGCGGGGTGGGGGTGGTCTCATTAAATCAACCATAAATTCGTACACAATACACCCCATACATCACTTTCACCTATTCCTAATACTTTTTTAACTGTAAACTGTAAAGTATTATTAAATTTAGTTTTCCTCATTTTACACCACCTCCTTATTGCACCCCCTCTCCTATTTCACCGAGCGGGGTGGGGGGTGATCTCATATTTGGAAATTTGAATAACAGATTCGAAATCAGTGATCACGAAAATTCCCTAGTACGGATTTTCAGGGAAATCCCTTGAATTAGCGAAATCGGTCCAGCCGTTCACGCGTGATGGCGTGACCAAGGGAAATAGGGATTCATTTGTATATATATAGATTACTCTGCTTCCTTAGCTATCGATATCGAAAAATTATTACAATTCATGCATACACTTTTCTTCCACAGCCGTTTCAATTTTGTCGGCACCCACCGAAAAAACCATGTTTTCACTATTTTCACCAACCCGGCCCAATTTCCTATAGAGCCTCTTCTTCCTACCCCTGAGATACACTTCTGAGGGGTATCACCCCCCACCCCTCTCCCACAACAAAAAACACGTTTTCACCAATAATTCGCACATTTCACCAACACATTCTACACTACCTCCCTTTTCCAACGATACCCATAACATGGCACACGCATTACAACAAATTTCCTCTTCTTCTTCCTAGACAGTGGCGCCATCTGTCGAAAATTGGTCGTCCAGCTCAGAAACCTTCGTGGGGTCATGCACAACAACTTTGCTAAAGATCATCACATGATCAAATTCATAGTTTACGATTCTATAAAGGACATACAAACAAAGATTCATTTTTATATATATAGATATACTATTGGTTATGGAAGTACTTAGGATTTTTTTTTTAAATCTAATTTTGAAGAAATGGTGCACTTTTGAAAAATTAATTTATTTTTGACCAAAAAACTTACGTACTTCCATAGAGAATATAATTGTGAAGCTACTGTCAAAATTTTAAATCGATCCATGCAACGGTGTTCAGTAATCTGTCCTCCCAGTTTGAAAAATATGGTTTCAAGAAAAACGCGATTAAATTTTTACGAGCACTTAAATCCTTGATTTTTTTTTCTATAATCTGCGATGCCTGCACCATACATTAGGCTATCCGAGTAGATAAGCTATGGGCGTTCTGGGCCACTTTCCCCCTTTAAAATACACGGGGCAAAATCTCGCACCTTTTCGCCATCTTGGATTTCTGATTGTGACGTCACACGCATGAGAGAGAAAAAGACAGAGGATAGGTGAGAAAGAGAGGGTGCGTGCGTGTGTGTGCGTGCGTGCGCGCGCGTGTGTGTGTGTGTGTGTGTGGATGCGTGTTCATAAACGTAATAATGTAATTATCAAAATCAATAGTTTTTTTAAGCGCAAATTATAAATTATTCTTCACCGGCAAACCACCCAAAGACTAAAACCAGCTACCAGGCGATCAGGCGCTATTACAAGCAATCAGAACTCATTAGAGGAATCGCGATCTTCGCAAGTCCAAGCAAATGGCACATTCCCCGCGTAAAACTTTTGTGCAGGCAGCAAGACAAAACTTGTTTTGCAAGTTTGAATGGCAGAAATTGTATTACTTCGCAGCGTACGCACGCCGCATTCGAAGCAATTATTACTCAATCGACGTACTGCAAACTATGTGCTCCTGATATAAACCTTTTAGGTCGCCTTTGAAAATACGCAGTTAAAGTAAATAATTAGCAAAGCTAAATTTATAAATTTAACCTATTAGCTCAATTAACAAATGGGCGCCAGATAGCCAGCTGTTGTTTGACCGATTTACGAGTTGTATAAATTCTGCGCTCCCGTTACTTTGCTTTACATCAACTTTGCTGCCACGGTTGCTTTGCTTTAAATACCCTTGTTTCACGCCTGCATATAATAAATAATAAATTCTGGATATTTGCATAATATTGCGAAATTGTTTTATGAAGCGTCATTGATCTTGCTAGAATATATTTAAAACTACATATGAGAGTTGTTGTGTTAAAAATAAAACAGAACAGCACATCACATCTTGTTGCGATTACGATTACGATCATGTGCGCTAGCAGGTATATGATTACTTGTGATAGCGTCTGACCGTAATCGCAACAAATGAGCGCCAGATAGCCAGCTGTTGTTTGGCCGATTTACGAGTTGTATAAATTCTGCCAGTTGTCATATTTAACGTTTCCCAAAGGTGGTGCAATAGTAGGTGTCTATGTAACAATATTTTTGTTGTTAATTTTCAATCCTCAACATCAATGGCGTTCTTCTTAAAATCTTTATTCAGGATTTTTCATATTCGAGTGTTATTCCACTTACAGCAAGAACATAAAGGCTGTGCATGAAAGTTTAATGTCTCAAATATGCATATTAGCGACTTTTCGCTAATTTTAAATGGGGAGGAAAACTCAATTCAAAAATTCAAAACACACTTTAGGTTAAAAATAATTTTTATTTATCTTTTGTTTTTCAGAAACATAGTAATTTTTTTGTTTATTTATTTACATACATCTTCACAAGTAAGCTGACTTAAATAATGATAGTAATGATTAGTATTTTGTTATATGTGGGTATTTTGTATTAAATATAATTTTAAACAGTTAACATAGAAAGTTATATGCATATAATTGTAATTGATCACTTTTGGTCAACATCCATAATGCTGAAATGCCCCCAGGGCAGCGTTTCAACTGAGTTATGCTTCACAAATCGCTTGTTGTCAAAGGGGCTAAGCGTTATTTTTCTCTGAGCAGTGCTAAAGAGCACATGGTGATAAGATCTGATTCCATTTTGCTCGTGTGTCATTTCCTCATTCTCAAACAAACATTTTAAGTAGTCATCAAATGTAATTTTATTTCTTACTACGTAATTTTTTACTCCTTTAGCTTTCTTTATAGTATTTTGATTTTCATCGTCTGCCTGAATGCGTAGAGAGTACATTTTCGCTCGGAGTCCAACAAATTCTAGCATAATAGATCCATTGTTCTCATCCTTCATAAGGCCTGGCACCTTCTTGTTGGCTCGTGGTATGTCATACGGGTTGTCTTCGGGGAAATCTGACGTATCAAATCGGTATAAGTTTTTCTTTAAATCTGCGTATACGTCCTCAGCTTGAATCTCATATATGAGCGAATCCGTGTCTGTGTAACACAAATTACACTTGTCATCATACTTTTCTTTCATAAATTTATAATGAAACTCGTACAATATAGTTTTCGATATTTCTAGAATACACAGTCCAACGAATATCGGTTTGTTGAAAAGCACCCCAGTTCGTAGAAGTTCGATCGCAATTAAATTGTCGTCAAAAATAGTGCGTGAGTAGAAGTTTGGTTTGGAAATTAATGCTTCCGCCCCGTATCGTCCTTCCCATGCCGTTTTGAGTTTAATGTCCCGTCGAAGTCGAACATTCTCCATCGTTTTTCCAAATACTGCATTGCACAAAAGTTTATAAAGGGTTTTCTCAAATTCGTTCTTAGCGTTTTTGCGCAAGTTAGCGTTTAGATCTATATATTTTTTCATCCAGTCTGATTGTTTAAATTTTAAAGCTTTGTGAATTTTTGTAATTTTTAAACCTTCTGATAAATATTGTTTTAAATTTCTATAATGCGCTACATAATTTTTCTTATTATTCAAAGTAGCCATCAATTTTTGCTCTTTGCAGCCTGGTGGTGAACATTTTTCTGGGGCCATAGGTAAATCTTTTTGTCTATTATGTATATCTTCAGGATACTCCAAGTCTACTTCTAAAATATATCCTAGTGGGGAGTCATCTGGCGTATTTAAATCAATAGTATCAACATCTTTAACCCACTCAAGTTCTCCGTATGGTAAATATTGCGACATAGCCCAGGAGTACATTGCATTAATGTCAAAATACATAAGAAATTTATTTGGTTGATTTGGGTCATATTCCTGCATATATTTGTTGTTGGCTTTTGCATACCTCTTGGAACATTGTGTTAGACCGCCACGGATGCCTTTTTCCAGAAACATAAGGATATCTACGTCAATGATGTAATCCAGCTCTACCCCCGTATATTTTAACATAGCATCCCAAGCTAATCCCGGTGAGGTGTAATAATGCGCAGGATCCAGATTATAATCTTTTATGCAGGTATCACGGAAATTTTCAAATATGTCTGCTAACAAAAGTACGTCTGTCTTCAAATATAAGTCGCTGTATTCACCTAATGTTTTGATTTCGAACTCTTGCCATGTCATAAGCGCGTGTTCATATTCCTCCTTAGAAATATCACATTCCGATAAAGTGCAATAAAATTGATCAAAAGGTGGAAGTTGTGTTTCTTGCAAATTTTCCCAATTCTGGATATGCTCGTATGGGAATACACCTTTTCTTGTTAAAAGCTTAAACTTTTTATCGTTAAGATGAGGGAACTCTGAACGAACGATTCTTTTTTCTTGTAAGTAAGATGCTAGTTTATCCAATGATGATGCCATAAACCGAAAAGAGTCAATAAATTTAAAACTTGTTTCGTAACCTTCTACGTTTTTTACCATAGATATGTATTTCTCTGTGTTATTAGGAATTATTTTCAAATTTCCACGTATGGCGTTAGACACATCTTTTATGAGTAAATGTGCATCGTAATTACTCAAATTGTGAAAGACCACAGGAATGGTTCGAGAATCCTGATAATTAATGTTGCAACTCTCGTGAGCAGGACCTCTGTATTTACCGGTTAAATGGCAATGATCTCGCACCACTTTTTCTTTCTCAGCAAAGGATTTCTCACATATGTGACAACTCGTAGCATTTATGAAACTTTGTGACTGTTCTGGCGTTAGCGGAATCATCGGTATGGTGCAAAGATGAACACTTTCTACGTTTTCTGCTATCTCCTGCAGCTGTTCAGCAAACCATTTTGCACAATCATGTCCTCGGTAGCTTTTATAATATGAGATCGCATCATCGTAACAGCATTTAAAGTAGTATCCAACGCTGTGCGCTTCATGTTGTTGATAACATTTCGTATTTGAAGTTTTTTGTGATACCGGTTTAAGAATGCACTCAAAATCAGCGTAGATAATAAATGGGACACGTTCCTTGTTCTTAAAGTTTTTAAATTTTAACTTGTCTTCCTTTGGGAAGATCACTTTGTAGTTGTTCATTTTTTCACAATCTATAGAATGTTTCTCCAAATGAGCAGAAGTATAAAAATAATGAAGGCAGCGATCGCAAAAGAATTTTTTACTGTGATGATTCGATAACTGAGACGATGCCAAACGAGACAAATTTTTTATCCAAACATAATGATATTTAATTTGATCCTCGCCTTCATCCTCGTCATAGCAGCTTTGCAGCAACAAAAGGTTAATGTGCTCCTTTTTCTTATTTTTAGTAAGCCTTGTCGGTGCAACGGAAAATTGTCCTTTACTCTTGTTGAGAACGTAGACATTTATGCTCATATTATTTTGTTTTTCAAACTTTCCTATGTCTGCTCTGCTTACAGGAAAGGCTATTCCTTCTAAGTTCAACACAGCAGAGTAGTGGGGGTACTTTGTAACGCGTTGTGAATGCTGTTCAGCTGGATGCAGTGCAGACACCACCGCCCAAGCAAAACACGCGTTGTCATTATTTCGAACATTGACGCAAGCATGTTTTTTCATGATAGCCGGTGGTAGTTCAATGTAAGATGAGCCCAACATAGGCGTATATTTATTTATATTAATCGTTAAATTGGTGACCTCTTTTAAGGCCCACCCAGAATCACGCTCTTGAAATTCATCCAAGTCCGAAAGAATGGTGTTCATAACGTTCTCTGCATACCATTCCGAGAGATTTATATCTCTTGATACCACTTTATTTTTAGTGTTTAGGTATTTGAACTCTTCTATTTCTTCTTTTGCTGTAAATTTAACAAACTTTCCACAAAATATGGTGTTTACTTTAAGAAAAGGTTCCTTTTTTAAAATATTGGCAATACGGCGAACAAAGAGCGGACCACAATCCTCCAAAAACTCGATAGGATCTTTATGTTTCAAGTTTGTTATACATGAAGTTCTAATTCTTCCATCAAAAACAGATTTCATGTCCTCCCATTTTATTCTCTTTGCTGTCCATTCTTTTCTGTTTGGACGTGCTGGTTTATAACCTCCTCCTCGTAATAAAGCAGCTTTTAATTTTGTTCTACATCCCATCATTTTACTAATAACGCTTAATAAATTGTTAATGGCGCCAACACTTTTAGCACTTTTCAAAGCGTAGTATATATTTTAGAAGTAGACTTGGAGTATCCTGAAGATATACATAATAGACAAAAAGATTTACCTATGGCCCCAGAAAAATGTTCACCACCAGGCTGCAAAGAGCAAAAATTGATGGCTACTTTGAATAATAAGAAAAATTATGTAGCGCATTATAGAAATTTAAAACAATATTTATCAGAAGGTTTAAAAATTACAAAAATTCACAAAGCTTTAAAATTTAAACAATCAGACTGGATGAAAAAATATATAGATCTAAACGCTAACTTGCGCAAAAACGCTAAGAACGAATTTGAGAAAACCCTTTATAAACTTTTGTGCAATGCAGTATTTGGAAAAACGATGGAGAATGTTCGACTTCGACGGGACATTAAACTCAAAACGGCATGGGAAGGACGATACGGGGCGGAAGCATTAATTTCCAAACCAAACTTCTACTCACGCACTATTTTTGACGACAATTTAATTGCGATCGAACTTCTACGAACTGGGGTGCTTTTCAACAAACCGATATTCGTTGGACTGTGTATTCTAGAAATATCGAAAACTATATTGTACGAGTTTCATTATAAATTTATGAAAGAAAAGTATGATGACAAGTGTAATTTGTGTTACACAGACACGGATTCGCTCATATATGAGATTCAAGCTGAGGACGTATACGCAGATTTAAAGAAAAACTTATACCGATTTGATACGTCAGATTTCCCCGAAGACAACCCGTATGACATACCACGAGCCAACAAGAAGGTGCCAGGCCTTATGAAGGATGAGAACAATGGATCTATTATGCTAGAATTTGTTGGACTCCGAGCGAAAATGTACTCTCTACGCATTCAGGCAGACGATGAAAATCAAAATACTATAAAGAAAGCTAAAGGAGTAAAAAATTACGTAGTAAGAAATAAAATTACATTTGATGACTACTTAAAATGTTTGTTTGAGAATGAGGAAATGACACACGAGCAAAATGGAATCAGATCTTATCACCATGTGCTCTTTAGCACTGCTCAGAGAAAAATAACGCTTAGCCCCTTTGACAACAAGCGATTTGTGAAGCATAACTCAGTTGAAACGCTGCCCTGGGGGCATTTCAGCATTATGGATGTTGACCAAAAGTGATCAATTACAATTATATGCATATAACTTTCTATGTTAACTGTTTAAAATTATATTTAATACAAAATACCCACATATAACAAAATACTAATCATTACTATCATTATTTAAGTCAGCTTACTTGTGAAGATGTATGTAAATAAATAAACAAAAAAATTACTATGTTTCTGAAAAACAAAAGATAAATAAAAATTATTTTTAACCTAAAGTGTGTTTTGAATTTTTGAATTGAGTTTTCCTCCCCATTTAAAATTAGCGAAAAGTCGCTAATATGCATATTTGAGACATTAAACTTTCATGCACAGCCTTTATGTTCTTGCTGTAAGTGGAATAACACTCGAATATGAAAAATCCTGAATAAAGATTTTAAGAAGAACGCCATTGATGTTGAGGATTGAAAATTAACAACAAAAATATTGTTACATAGACACCTACTATTGCACCACCTTTGGGAAACGTTAAATATGACAACTGGCAGAATTTATACAACTCGTAAATCGGCCAAACAACAGCTGGCTATCTGGCGCTCATTTGTTGCGATTACGGTCAGACGCTATCACAAGTAATCATATACCTGCTAGCGCACATGATCGTAATCGTAATCGCAACAAGATGTGATGTGCTGTTCTGTTTTATTTTTAACACAACAACTCTCATATGTAGTTTTAAATATATTCTAGCAAGATCAATGACGCTTCATAAAACAATTTCGCAATATTATGCAAATATCCAGAATTTATTATTTATTATATGCAGGCGTGAAACAAGGGTATTTAAAGCAAAGCAACCGTGGCAGCAAAGTTGATGTAAAGCAAAGTAACGGGAGCGCAGAATTTATACAACTCGTAAATCGGTCAAACAACAGCTGGCTATCTGGCGCCCATTTGTTAATTGAGCTAATAGGTTAAATTTATAAATTTAGCTTTGCTAATTATTTACTTTAACTGCGTATTTTCAAAGGCGACCTAAAAGGTTTATATCAGGAGCACATAGTTTGCAGTACGTCGATTGAGTAATAATTGCTTCGAATGCGGCGTGCGTACGCTGCGAAGTAATACAATTTCTGCCATTCAAACTTGCAAAACAAGTTTTGTCTTGCTGCCTGCACAAAAGTTTTACGCGGGGAATGTGCCATTTGCTTGGACTTGCGAAGATCGCGATTCCTCTAATGAGTTCTGATTGCTTGTAATAGCGCCTGATCGCCTGGTAGCTGGTTTTAGTCTTTGGGTGGTTTGCCGGTGAAGAATAATTTATAATTTGCGCTTAAAAAAACTATTGATTTTGATAATTACATTATTACGTTTATGAACACGCATCCACACACACACACACACACACGCGCGCGCACGCACGCACACACACGCACGCACCCTCTCTTTCTCACCTATCCTCTGTCTTTTTCTCTCTCATGCGTGTGACGTCACAATCAGAAATCCAAGATGGCGAAAAGGTGCGAGATTTTGCCCCGTGTATTTTAAAGGGGGAAAGTGGCCCAGAACGCCCATAGCTTATCTACTAATTAATGTTGCAACTCTCGTGAGCAGGACCTCTGTATTTACCGGTTAAATGGCAATGATCTCGCACCACTTTTTCTTTCTCAGCAAAGGATTTCTCACATATGTGACAACTCGTAGCATTTATGAAACTTTGTGACTGTTCTGGCGTTAGCGGAATCATCGGTATGGTGCAAAGATGAACACTTTCTACGTTTTCTGCTATCTCCTGCAGCTGTTCAGCAAACCATTTTGCACAATCATGTCCTCGGTAGCTTTTATAATATGAGATCGCATCATCGTAACAGCATTTAAAGTAGTATCCAACGCTGTGCGCTTCATGTTGTTGATAACATTTCGTATTTGAAGTTTTTTGTGATACCGGTTTAAGAATGCACTCAAAATCAGCGTAGATAATAAATGGGACACGTTCCTTGTTCTTAAAGTTTTTAAATTTTAACTTGTCTTCCTTTGGGAAGATCACTTTGTAGTTGTTCATTTTTTCACAATCTATAGAATGTTTCTCCAAATGAGCAGAAGTATAAAAATAATGAAGGCAGCGATCGCAAAAGAATTTTTTACTGTGATGATTCGATAACTGAGACGATGCCAAACGAGACAAATTTTTTATCCAAACATAATGATATTTAATTTGATCCTCGCCTTCATCCTCGTCATAGCAGCTTTGCAGCAACAAAAGGTTAATGTGCTCCTTTTTCTTATTTTTAGTAAGCCTTGTCGGTGCAACGGAAAATTGTCCTTTACTCTTGTTGAGAACGTAGACATTTATGCTCATATTATTTTGTTTTTCAAACTTTCCTATGTCTGCTCTGCTTACAGGAAAGGCTATTCCTTCTAAGTTCAACACAGCAGAGTAGTGGGGGTACTTTGTAACGCGTTGTGAATGCTGTTCAGCTGGATGCAGTGCAGACACCACCGCCCAAGCAAAACACGCGTTGTCATTATTTCGAACATTGACGCAAGCATGTTTTTTCATGATAGCCGGTGGTAGTTCAATGTAAGATGAGCCCAACATAGGCGTATATTTATTTATATTAATCGTTAAATTGGTGACCTCTTTTAAGGCCCACCCAGAATCACGCTCTTGAAATTCATCCAAGTCCGAAAGAATGGTGTTCATAACGTTCTCTGCATACCATTCCGAGAGATTTATATCTCTTGATACCACTTTATTTTTAGTGTTTAGGTATTTGAACTCTTCTATTTCTTCTTTTGCTGTAAATTTAACAAACTTTCCACAAAATATGGTGTTTACTTTAAGAAAAGGTTCCTTTTTTAAAATATTGGCAATACGGCGAACAAAGAGCGGACCACAATCCTCCAAAAACTCGATAGGATCTTTATGTTTCAAGTTTGTTATACATGAAGTTCTAATTCTTCCATCAAAAACAGATTTCATGTCCTCCCATTTTATTCTCTTTGCTGTCCATTCTTTTCTGTTTGGACGTGCTGGTTTATAACCTCCTCCTCGTAATAAAGCAGCTTTTAATTTTGTTCTACATCCCATCATTTTACTAATAACGCTTAATAAATTGTTAATGGCGCCAACACTTTTAGCACTTTTCAAAGCGTAGTATATATTTTAGAAGTAGACTTGGAGTATCCTGAAGATATACATAATAGACAAAAAGATTTACCTATGGCCCCAGAAAAATGTTCACCACCAGGCTGCAAAGAGCAAAAATTGATGGCTACTTTGAATAATAAGAAAAATTATGTAGCGCATTATAGAAATTTAAAACAATATTTATCAGAAGGTTTAAAAATTACAAAAATTCACAAAGCTTTAAAATTTAAACAATCAGACTGGATGAAAAAATATATAGATCTAAACGCTAACTTGCGCAAAAACGCTAAGAACGAATTTGAGAAAACCCTTTATAAACTTTTGTGCAATGCAGTATTTGGAAAAACGATGGAGAATGTTCGACTTCGACGGGACATTAAACTCAAAACGGCATGGGAAGGACGATACGGGGCGGAAGCATTAATTTCCAAACCAAACTTCTACTCACGCACTATTTTTGACGACAATTTAATTGCGATCGAACTTCTACGAACTGGGGTGCTTTTCAACAAACCGATATTCGTTGGACTGTGTATTCTAGAAATATCGAAAACTATATTGTACGAGTTTCATTATAAATTTATGAAAGAAAAGTATGATGACAAGTGTAATTTGTGTTACACAGACACGGATTCGCTCATATATGAGATTCAAGCTGAGGACGTATACGCAGATTTAAAGAAAAACTTATACCGATTTGATACGTCAGATTTCCCCGAAGACAACCCGTATGACATACCACGAGCCAACAAGAAGGTGCCAGGCCTTATGAAGGATGAGAACAATGGATCTATTATGCTAGAATTTGTTGGACTCCGAGCGAAAATGTACTCTCTACGCATTCAGGCAGACGATGAAAATCAAAATACTATAAAGAAAGCTAAAGGAGTAAAAAATTACGTAGTAAGAAATAAAATTACATTTGATGACTACTTAAAATGTTTGTTTGAGAATGAGGAAATGACACACGAGCAAAATGGAATCAGATCTTATCACCATGTGCTCTTTAGCACTGCTCAGAGAAAAATAACGCTTAGCCCCTTTGACAACAAGCGATTTGTGAAGCATAACTCAGTTGAAACGCTGCCCTGGGGGCATTTCAGCATTATGGATGTTGACCAAAAGTGATCAATTACAATTATATGCATATAACTTTCTATGTTAACTGTTTAAAATTATATTTAATACAAAATACCCACATATAACAAAATACTAATCATTACTATCATTATTTAAGTCAGCTTACTTGTGAAGATGTATGTAAATAAATAAACAAAAAAATTACTATGTTTCTGAAAAACAAAAGATAAATAAAAATTATTTTTAACCTAAAGTGTGTTTTGAATTTTTGAATTGAGTTTTCCTCCCCATTTAAAATTAGCGAAAAGTCGCTAATATGCATATTTGAGACATTAAACTTTCATGCACAGCCTTTATGTTCTTGCTGTAAGTGGAATAACACTCGAATATGAAAAATCCTGAATAAAGATTTTAAGAAGAACGCCATTGATGTTGAGGATTGAAAATTAACAACAAAAATATTGTTACATAGACACCTACTATTGCACCACCTTTGGGAAACGTTAAATATGACAACTGGCAGAATTTATACAACTCGTAAATCGGCCAAACAACAGCTGGCTATCTGGCGCTCATTTGTTGCGATTACGGTCAGACGCTATCACAAGTAATCATATACCTGCTAGCGCACATGATCGTAATCGTAATCGCAACAAGATGTGATGTGCTGTTCTGTTTTATTTTTAACACAACAACTCTCATATGTAGTTTTAAATATATTCTAGCAAGATCAATGACGCTTCATAAAACAATTTCGCAATATTATGCAAATATCCAGAATTTATTATTTATTATATGCAGGCGTGAAACAAGGGTATTTAAAGCAAAGCAACCGTGGCAGCAAAGTTGATGTAAAGCAAAGTAACGGGAGCGCAGAATTTATACAACTCGTAAATCGGTCAAACAACAGCTGGCTATCTGGCGCCCATTTGTTAATTGAGCTAATAGGTTAAATTTATAAATTTAGCTTTGCTAATTATTTACTTTAACTGCGTATTTTCAAAGGCGACCTAAAAGGTTTATATCAGGAGCACATAGTTTGCAGTACGTCGATTGAGTAATAATTGCTTCGAATGCGGCGTGCGTACGCTGCGAAGTAATACAATTTCTGCCATTCAAACTTGCAAAACAAGTTTTGTCTTGCTGCCTGCACAAAAGTTTTACGCGGGGAATGTGCCATTTGCTTGGACTTGCGAAGATCGCGATTCCTCTAATGAGTTCTGATTGCTTGTAATAGCGCCTGATCGCCTGGTAGCTGGTTTTAGTCTTTGGGTGGTTTGCCGGTGAAGAATAATTTATAATTTGCGCTTAAAAAAACTATTGATTTTGATAATTACATTATTACGTTTATGAACACGCATCCACACACACACACACACACACACACACGCGCGCGCACGCACGCACACACACGCACGCACCCTCTCTTTCTCACCTATCCTCTGTCTTTTTCTCTCTCATGCGTGTGACGTCACAATCAGAAATCCAAGATGGCGAAAAGGTGCGAGATTTTGCCCCGTGTATTTTAAAGGGGGAAAGTGGCCCAGAACGCCCATAGCTTATCTACTTATCCGCGTTGACGCTCGCCTCATCCTCTTCTTTCCTGGATGATTTCAAAGACAATCGGGCCTTTCAAAATTCTAGAGTGTTGTTACCCCTTAATAAGAAATTGAGCTTCTTCAGAACTATCCGAATAGATCAAAGCGAATGCGAATACATCGAATGATAAATTTGTGTTCGTATATTCTCCCTGCTCTACTTCCTTCAAGCGGAGAGCACCTTTCGAATAAAGTACTTCAAATTTAATTGATTTTTTTGAACTTTCAATTAAATGGAAGATTAACTTACATTACTAACACTTTTTGCGATCGCATCTCCGCCACATTTTTATAATTTTTAAGAGCCACATCTTTGTATTCTGGAGCTTTACAAGAATTTTAGTTGTCGAATAAATAAAAAAAAAACTATTTGATGCACCAAAACAGAGCAAGGAGCGCATCATGACTGGCGATAATATATGTACCGTTATTTTACGAGTGGCAGGGCCGGCAGAAATAACGTAGCATTTCCTCTTATACTGCTATAGAGCTGCGCACCTGGCTATATTAAATCTATCCGAAATGGCATGGAAACTAGGAAAATAACTAATTTTTATTAACGACGTTCAAAATTATCAAAACAAGGCATCATACAATTATGCGGTCATTATAAGCATTGATGCCTTTCTGATGCAAGGAAATTACGTTTTTGAGTTGAAGTTTGTTATATATATTTATAAATCATTACTTCATTTCTGTCCGTTTCTGGGAGATTTCGGCAGTCTCCTTTCTAGTCGTAAGAAATTTCGTTAGGGGTTCAATAATATGCCCCCATTCTCCGAGCAGAATCCATTTTTTTAGTATCGCAATAACAAAAGATCCCAGGTCCAGAAATAAAAGCAAGTTTAATCAAATAAATAAAATTTATTTTTTCCTAAATTAAATTAAATAGGGAATTCATTCAGTAATACGTGCGTATCCTTCCATTAGACTATTCTTTATACTGAACAGCAAAGTATTTAAAAAAAAACCTAAAATAATTAGTTCCCTTCTCGACGGTGTTCTCAAGAAAATCACAAAAAAAAAATAATCCAAACTTTAGTCTAAAATTCTTAAATCTAGTTTAATACGAATAAAACCGAAGTTCTTAATTCTTTACTGGTAGAGGTGGGGGAGGATAGGCAAACATACCGGGAGTAACAGCGTAGCCTGCCGCAACTGCGTACTGCTGGGCATATTCTGCTGCAGTATGGGCAACTTGCGGGGGCATTGAACTGGCGGCTCGTGAAGTGTTGTACTGTGCGGGATATGAAGCAGCTGAGGGAGTTCTTGAGGCGGACGATGAAGAATAACCTGAAATCGAACCGGGATATGAGCTCTGCGCTGCCTGACTTGGAGGGCCGCTGGGTTGCATGGGTGGTCTACTGCTGAAGCGACTAGGATATGAACTAGATCCGTTCGATGCTCCTTGTTCTGCAGCTCCATACGTCGAGTGAGATTTGCTTGAAGCTAACTTGTCGAATCCATTGGTTTGTTCTGTTGATGAGAATCGTGATGGCTGTCCATTTGATCTTGTGGTAGAGAGCAGCGGCTTTGGTCCACGTGGATCCTCTGGTTCATCTCGAGACTGTGGACGTCCATAGTCTCTAGGCGGTAGGCCATTTGTCTGTTCTGGACGGCTGTTAAAAGTATTGCCTCTATAGTCACGTCCGCCACCATAACCATTGGAGCCACGATCATCGCGTCGAGGTCCACCATTATAACCTCCTCTAGCATCACGTCCACCACCGCCCATACGGTTGCCTGGACCTCCTCGACTTTGGAAGCGTGAGCGGCCCTTTCCATAGCCACTTCCAAGTTTGGCCATTTCTAGAAGTCGTGGGTTGATAACCTGCAAAAGACATCAGTCAGTTCAGTTGACCAATGATAGAGTAACGATTTTACTTCTGGACAAACCTGGTTGGCCTCCCGCAGCACATTTACCAAGTCATTTGCCTTTGCCGCATTAGCAGCCGTGAACAAGGTGTACGCCGTTCCAGTGTTATTGGAACGACCGGTTCGCCCAATACGATGAACATAGTCTTCGGAATTTGATGGGTAATCATAATTGATTACGAATTTCACATCTTCGACATCTAAATTTTGAAAATGTTTTTTCAGCAATTTTTTTGGGTAAAGACAATACAAAGTTGGCAACAAAAATTTCATTTCGATTTTTCTCGCATTTCTTTCTGAACTTGGACTTCAACTTGCTTATATGCTCTCAATCAGACTTACCTAGTTGGGGACGACCCTGCAAGAAATGCTTAAAATCTTACACACATCCAAGTTAGCAAAGATCTAATTTTACAGGAACAAATCGTCCTCATGTTCAATCCATTGGCAATTGGATTACTTTTAGCAAAATGAATTAAAGAAAAAATCGAAGTCCATTTTTGTTGAATAAGTGGCGATTTCACTTTGATTATTCATGTTAACACAATCTAATGTCAGTCAAATATATTTGGCCGGGAGTCTGAGAAAATTCCGCCTTTTGCGAAGAATTTAATTGAAATTAATCACTTTTTGGAAGGCACTTGATTTAATGCATGTATTTCGGATTCCACAAGATGAGAGAGGTGGATGCAGTGCAGTGCAGTTCAGGCATATGGTATGTCCTCCAGGTTGTGTGGGCTCACAAGACACGATGCGCTTTTTGTTAAATGTTTAATCAAATTGAACCAAAGATATTGAAATTATGCATAAAACAGTAAGCACGCACTTCGCCTCTTCGGGAACTGATAAATGCCAGTGGGAAGATGTCTTATGAGCATACCGGACACCGTGTGTGGAGTTGGGAAATATCCAATTCAGAGAATGTTGCACTTTGTGTATTTCATTTTACGGTCGACGTGTTTTTGTTTTAAGAGAACTGAAAATTAAACTTTAGGGACACAACACTTTCGGAAGAGGCGTGCCCATTCACAACTTTTTTTTACTGGAAAATCATTCAAAAAATCTCCTTGGCAGGAAATGGAAATCCATGATGTGCTTGCACACAAATCTATTGATGTGTTGAAAGTGTCCGTCGTCGAGCAGCAACAAGATGCACTGCTAATTAGTAGTAAAAATTGCCTTACGAACTATTCAATTCTGTTTTTACGCTATTTTTTAGTTTTTTTTACACAAGAAAATGCAACTTATCCATTACTGTTAACTCTCTTCTCTCGATTCTGCCAACTTACCTTTGCTCCAGGTTAACGGCAAAGAGTAAATGGCGAAGGTTTACCTAGAATCTGCCTTCTTTCAACAGACCATTATACATACACTTATCATCATAATGCCTTTGTTGGTGTACATTATAAATAAATACAATCCCGCTCAGTGTTCACATTTCCGTTTTTTTTTTTGTGTTTTTGAAAGCCTTTTAAAAATCTATTCCTTTACGACTCCAGTATTCACCGAATTTATGAATTTACCTTTGATGACCTCCAGAACTTAGCCATCCACTAATGCAAACCTGTGAATTAGAACACTTCCATGCAAGAATACATTCTTTAAAGGGCGTGAATACTGGACAAAAGCTGGAAAAACTTTGGTAAATGTAATATATCGCATATCTGGCTGTGTGCGTAATACTTTTCTTTCGCCTGACCTGGATACCTTACAACTATTTCAATTGATCCACAAAATAAGGCAGCAGAGCGGTCACATTACCTTATCCTCTGCGCTTTGACTATACTGTTAACTAAATCTAATTATGACTTTGCCTGCAATAAAGGAAAATTCGGAACACGAAAAACTTCAAAATTTTAAAGACAAGCAACCAATGTTAAGGCAATTGCATGCCATATTTATCCTACATTTATTTTAAACAAACAAATCGAGTTCACGCCTCCAAGTAAAATTAGTTTCGGACTTTTCTGTGCTTGCGCCCGTATTTGCGTACTCCATTAGATTTGTCGGACCAAATTGAATGTCGATTTGTTGTTAATAAGATGGGTCTTGATCGAATCTATCGTACTGACAAACACCAAAATCTCAATATCAATTTTAACATTTAAAAGGTATCATGCAAATACCACGCCATTTCTACATCATTTCTTTTTTGTAATTCAATATTATAGAAATGCAATTAAATATATTTTTATCACACATAAATATATTATATAAAAAGAAATATTTGTGTTTTGAAGCGCTTTCATAAACTTTGTGGTGTCTATTACAAATAAACAAACATTAGGCTCTTTAAAAACATTATAAAATAATTTGTCAATGATGCATGATACTATTTAAGGTTAAAAGTCAATTCGTAATAATAATTAGCTGATCTCCAGCTCTTTTATCGCGATATGTACGACTAGGGACTTATTCTACAAACCGTTATTTTACCGGCGTAAACTCAACCACATTAACATAGATGACGGACTGAGGGCATATCTAATTCATTCGATATTCTGTATTGTTATATTTAGGTAATTTTGAGAGAAAACTGTTACATACTGAATATCTCAAAATTTATGTAAGTTCTCACTCCGCTTAACTTTATTACTGTAATATTATTTAAAGCAGGAAAATCAGAATAAATTTTAATCTTCGAAAGAAAACGTGGCCGCCTCTGCTCTTTCAATGAAGACTAGTAAAAAAGATAAATATTTATTGCTTTACTTTAAATATCCGTTACTAGATCAAATAGGTATCCAATCGCATACTTTACCTTTACTTTTAACTTCAGCGCGCACTTACTTGAAAGAAAAAGTATCAAATTCGCACTTCAGCATTTAACGCAAAACCAATGCGACACAAGTGCTTCAAATCTCTGCAGAAATATCCTTTTAAAAAACTTGTATCGTGGAACGTTGGTTTTGCCTTGCGATGCGATAGTACATTTTCTCTAAATTAGGCTTAATTTAAATTAAAAAGTTAATAATAATCCACGGGTAACAGATTTCACGGCCACTCATCTGACTGACTTAATTTTGATTAAGATTTTTAAGTTGATCACCAGAAAGTCTAAATGGGGTTTGAATAGTTTAAAAGCCTTACCTAATCCTCTAGCTGCAACATCAGTTGCAACTAAAATTGTTTGCCTGCCAGTACGGAATGCATTGAGTACGTAATCGCGTTCTGGTTGTGACTTGTCACCATGTATAGCACAAGCCCTCCAGCCTTGTCTGGAGATTGCGCGCGTGATATCATCAACACGTCTCTTGGTCTCAACAAATATTATTGTTTTTGTCTCATTCTCTGACGAGATTTCAGTCAGGAGCTTAATTAGTTTAGATTCTTTCTCATGTTCCTCGCACACATCAACAATTTGTAGAATGTTATGATTAGCAGAGAGCGTTAGAGATCCAATGTTTATTTGAATGTAATTATCTAAGAATTCTTCGGCCAGATTTCGAACCTCTTTGGGCCAAGTTGCGGACCACATAAGGACTTGACGGTCAGGTCTAATTTGTTCGATAATCTTGCGAATTTGTGGCTCGAATCCCATGTCCAACATGCGATCAGCTTCATCAAGTACCAAGTAGGTACATCTTTTCAAGTTTGTGGTTCCTTTCTCAAGAAAATCAATCAATCTTCCAGGAGTAGCAATAACGATTTCGACTCCTCGCTCCAAATCTCTAGCCTGTGAATGCTTTGGAGCGCCTCCAAATATGCAAGTGTTACTTACGCGAGTCCTAGAACCGAAATCGTTTGCCACTTGCTGAATTTGTTGTGCTAGCTCACGAGTGGGTGCGAGTATCAAAGCGATCGGACCATCTCCACGCTGTAATCTTGGCTGATGATTGATATGAACAACAGCCGGGAGTACATACGCGAGGGTTTTTCCCGATCCCGTTTGAGCTATACCCACCATGTCACGACCACTAAGTGCGATTGGCCAGCCCTGGGCTTGAATAGCAGTCGGTGCTTTAAAGCCTTGCTTCTTTATCTCTTCTAAAACGTATTCAGGAAAACCACCTTCATCAAATTCCAAACTAGGTGGTGGGATCCCCTTGCCTTTCAGTGTTATTTCATTCCGAGATAAATAGTGCTGCACTTCTTCTTGCGGTCGGTTCATGACAGCCGAACATGGTTCGTAGAAATTTTTCCGGAATGGCGTTAGCTCGACACTTTCCCAGCGTATGCGACGGAGTCGTTCACCAGGCTGCTGCTTTCCCTTCATGCCTCCAGCATCCCGCCGGTCAGGTAGACCACCCCTGTAGCCGCTTCCCCCACTACCACGGCCGGAGCCACCTCTGTTTCCACCATCACGGTAGCCTCCACGATTTCCACCTGGACGTTCTCCATTACGGCTGTACCTATTGAAAAATTTCATGTTAAAGATGTCCGACCATTATTACGTCAGCTGTATCGATTGGCTTGGAATCAAGCTTTTGTCAGGAAATTAATCAGTTCAGAAAATTTCTTTCCCTTATCTAACGCACAATAAAATACTCAGAAAAAGCAAGGAAAATTCACGTAATAAAACAAGAAAAATGAACAATGAAAAATCGATATAGAGGGCAGCCATTTTGAAATGACACATTTTCCTGACCTTGTTTTAATGTAATATCAAGGAAATGTGCTTACTTAAATTGTGTGAAACATTGGGAAAAGTGAGTACTCACATATTGATTGTTTCTATTAGGACGCTTTCTGCTATTACACCAAAACTTATTTTATTGAATGAATCCCCCGACACTCAAAGCACACAACTTCACTCACTAAACGCTGGAGAACGAATGAGTCGGAAGCGCAACTTGGAGACACGAAACGACTGCATTTTGGAGACTTTATAGGGTGTCAGGGAATGGTAGTGCCACAGTGCGGTATTTAGAACAGTTGTACATTTTAAACTATTCAAAGGTTTTATTTTTAATAGTATGTGGAGAAAATTTTTTAATTATTTGAAACTATAGTATATTCAAAATTATTCGAGAGAAACTTGCTGAATGTTATTAAAATGAAATTTCTTTTAATGTGCATGGGAAACTTTATCTGCCTCTTGTCTTAGTTCTAGTCATAGTTTTAAGTTGATTTTGTTTGTTTATTTTTAAGCTAATTACTTTGTCATTTGTAGCTGGAATTAAGCGAAATAAATAAATAAACTGTACGAAATACTGAAGAGCTTCGGGATTACACTGCAGGGTTCTACAAATTTTTTATTGTGGAATTTTTATTACACCCAACGTCCCACTGTCGACGCCCAGCTAGAGATGTGAATCTTTGTTTTGGTTCAATAAGGCCGCCACACACGGGACGGTTTTGTGCGTACAAGCACGCGTTCAAACATAAGATTGACGGTCTATGGGCAACTTGGCGTACAATCACAAGATTGTTACAAAACCGTCCGAAATATCCTCTGTTTGATATTTTTGTCTGTTTTATGTCAAACGTCAAATATATCGCTTTGACATAAGAAATATAGTAGGGAATTTTTCGTGGGTTTTATATCCATTTATAGGTATAATCTGTGCATGTAAAGATTGAAGTCTCGCGATTGTTTGGACAGAAAATTGAAGCATGAAGCATCTGATTACGTGAACATTTAGTTCGCAAAAGAAAACTGATGTGGTAAAATTTCACTGTACGGATCTGTCAAATTTCAGTCCGCATAAATATTTTGTAATAGGCAAATTCTCAGCCGTAGATATTTTGTAAAAAGTAAATACCAGTAAGAAAAGCAATTATAGTATACTAAATACATTATTTACATGCATAGACAAGCACGTATTAACAACTTAAGCAGACTAAAATTTGACACCCAAAATTGATTAAACAATTTTGTACCGTTCAAATTGTTTTTCTAGCTAAATTCGCTAGTTGTTGATAAATAGTTGAAAGTGTATCGATACTTCAGTGTATCACGTGGCGCGTGCTTCGATGCCAAAACATCGATACTTTTAAGCCAAGATATCGATATCACGATATATCGATATGGTGTCGCCCATTGCCCAACTCTACACTACACTACACCCAGCACTGTGTGTATCGATTTTTTCGTGCGCGCGGACGGCAACGTTCGGTTTCGGCTACGATTCGATCGATAGAATTTTCAAAAAGTGTTCCGTGCGGGCATTTTCCGCTGAAAACCGGAAGCTGCTTCGCATAATATGTTTATATAACGAAAAATTCGCGTCTCGAGCAGTGGAAGAGTTTCTTTTAATAAAAAATTAATAGCACCTCCAGCCCCTGGTCGTAACTCCGACAGTGTCAACTACTTGTATTTTGTTGTTAATGCTGATTTTATTGTTTTGTTCAGAAATAAGTGCTTAAGCAGGATAACCGACCAATGGCCTCGACGTCGATCGTTCTCAGGAGCCTGTCCGTCTTACTGGGATTATTCTTCATATTCGTCGGCACTCTCAAACTAACTCCACACCTGAGCAAGGACCTGTACAAAGATCTGGTAAGCATTTTCCTCCCGCTGCTTTGGGAAAGATGATAAGTACCCTTTCGTGCTCCAATGGTTTGCTGCAGTCTATTTTAGAAGCGCCGCGATTCCTACCGGTCAGGATATTAATTTCCAACAGTGCACACTCGTTGGGCCATGAGTGCACTCTTGTAATTTTCAACCATTGATTAATAAGTGCCCGTGCGTTTGCCAATCTCAATCCCCGAGACGTTCGCGGCGGAGTGTTAGCTCATAGCTGTGCGGGGTTTTAAAAATAAATGTAGCCCTGGGTTGGCGCACCGTCACAGCAGAATGCTTATCGTTCAAACAATGCGCCGGGTCTCTTGATTAGTTAGAGGGGATACAGGGCGCATTCCGACGGGGTTAGTTCCGCGACATTCGCCCCAGATGCAATTAATTTCTGAAGAAGGTTTTTTTTTTTATTATGGGAGCATTCCGTTCGGGGTGCTCTTCAATTTGATAGCGGGTTGCTATCTTAATCAACGGAAAATTATTGAAAAAATTCCAATTCGCCCACCTTTTACAAATTATCTACTCGCTGAAATTATTTACCTTTTAGAAATTGTTTCGAAGCCCGCTCTTCAATTTATAAAATTTAGGAGCACCTCGTATGGAAGTGCTGCCCATTTCAATTATTAGTGCCCATTCACAGTGAACAAGAAAATAACAGGAATGGTGGCCAACATTTCGACAAATTCCGACAAGGTTAATAAAACATCTGTCACAAAGAATAACTCAGTTAATGTTGATCAGCTAAAAAGGAAAAATTCAGGGAACAAGTTCTCGACCGGCGCTGCTTTTAGGTACCCTAAAACCTTATGGAAATGTTCCGTTTATGGTCGGAACTAGTGTATTAGGTAAGTATTGTTCATGGCAAGCAATAATTTCCCCAAAATTAGCTTGTTTTAGCTTGTTTTTACACCAAAAATTGAAATTTTCCATACCATTTGTAAAAGGTAAATCATCTGTCAAAAATTATTTTTTAAGAAAAGTGAATTTTTATTACGAATTCTTTCGTACCGATGTTTAAAAAGTTATTTACCGCACAAATTTCGATTGTACAAAGCAAGGACGATGCAAATAGCCACTCTGAATAATTTTATGTCTCGAAAACAAACGTCAAAGTCAGTTGATTTTTCCAATTTTTTGTGTTAAAACAAGCTAATTTTGGGAAAATTATTGCTTGCCATTAACAATACTTACCGAATACACTAGTTTCGACCATAAACGGAACATTTCCATAAGGTTTTAGGGTACCTAGAAACAGCGCCGGTCGAGAACTTAAGCCAAATTCAGTAGAGGATGCACTGGCTGAGGTGGAGCCTATGGCGTCCACGCATAGAAATATAAACTAAGCATAAGCACGGCTGTATCGTGTATAAATCTTGTACATGAGCGACCACCTAAAGATATCTACGCAGAGGAGTACTGCAACAGCGTTTATGAGGGAAGCTGAATAAAACATCAAAAGCATTCTAGCTTGTCAGGGAATGGTAGCATGTAAATAGATGTTAAGGGGGGCATAGACATTATGGCAGGAACTTCGAAAATTTTGCATTGTTAAGGTAGTGACCATAGAAATACAAACTAAGCACGGAACGGCTATATCGTGTATGAACCCTGTACATGAGCGACCACCTCAATGGGACCTACCTAGAGGAGAACAGCAACAGCATTTATGAGGGAGAGCTAAATAAGAATCAGGCCAAGCTGGGCCAAGCGGTGAATGGTAGCGTGTAAATAGATGTTAAGGGGGGCATAGACATTAAGGCAGGAACTTCAGAAAATTTTGAATTGTATGCCCCCTTCTGATTATGGCTTCATATTTACGCCTGCACTGAGCGACCATACGAACACAGCCTATTCTAACACATCAGGAAATGTGGTACGCTAAATCTGGCTTACAGCCGTTCCGTGCTTAGTTCATATTTCCATGGTAGTGACACAACCAACGCGTTCGTCGCAGCATTGCGTGCGTTGACATCTATGACGCGACGCACGCGACGCTAGGTAAGTTACAACAGAATATTGAACGGTTTGTAACCGCCTCCTATAGGGTTAGGTTGCATTTTTAATTTCGGAAATTTAAAGTATGTATTATAAAAAATTGAAAGAACTCAATTAGCCCATACTTGAACGATCAGCGCTCTGTTTCCGCAAAGTACAAATAAGAATGAATCATTTCCAACTGGCATTCACGAACTGCGCCGACGAAGAGCTCGATCGGAAAGGGCGTGATTGGGAAGAAAATATGCAAGGTGCTTTTGTTCGCGCTTGTGCTTCCGTCTCTTTCATGCGACTAACCTGGAATAGATAATGAAAAGTTTTCTTTGCTTCCACAAGGCTTCCGTTGGAATGCCTGACCAAATTTCCCGCTTGGTTCTTATTGATAGATATTTCTTTGCACTCGATGACTGTAAAGCTGAAAGTACAATGCAACGCGAACTCAACGTGATTTCGACGCTAGAGGTGTCAAAAAAAGCTGGAACATAAGGAATTAGAAGAAATGCTCAATGCAACGTGGACTCAACGCCATTTCAGAGCTAGAAAGTTGAACAATTTCTAACTTTTGACAGCTCTAGCGTCGAGATTGCGTTGCATTGTACTTTCAAAGTAAAGGTACAGCTTCAAATCCGGGTAAGCGAGGATCCCCTGAAATTGCAGCGGGAATGGGTCGTGTTTCCTTTCTTCATATGAATGACGGAGCCGGCCCCATGGGGGGATGGCTTGTGTAAGTATAGGAACATGAACCCTCTTTGGTTATTCAATCGTACCTATCGTTCACTCAATCGTGTAGCGATTTTTTAGAATGGTATGCAATATTTTATAAGGCTAAGACTAGTTTAATATTTTGGAAGCGTGCAGAACTAAAAGACTTTGATGCGAATGAGATTTTTAGTTAAACACTACTATGTAAAACCATCAACCTAGACAAAACTCCTACAGAGTTGAAAATTTGTACAGACTTTAAATACATCATTACAAATGTTCTAAGGTATTGAAAATGATAGGATTTATCAGAAGAAAAGTACGGATTTTCGTGATTCTATGACACTAAAAACATGTTTCTCTAGTACGGTCCCTATTGGAGTATGTTTCCATTGTATGGAATCCATATACGGATATTCAAACTACTCGGATTGTATCGGTTCAAAAGCACTTACTCGTTTCGCGGTTCAAAAACTCCTGTGGCAAGACGGAATTCCATCGTATACTCGTATATAGATCAAGATGTTTGCTTCTTGGTCTGCAAACTCTTGAATCTCGTCGTACAGTATCCTGTATTATGTTTATTCGTGATATTCTTGGTTTTCGTATTTAATCTACTGTTCTTGTCATATTAATAAATATTTATGTCCCTGCCTATGTTGAAGGCCTAAGGCCCATCTATTTCATGTTAGTAGTCAATGAACGATTTATGGACAACATGAACCAATTACCCATTGTTCCCGTCTGTTTAATGGTGTACACTGTCATGTAGATTTATCGCTGAACAGAGCAGATTTCAAATCAGTGGAAGATTTTCAATTGAATTGAAGTATTCGAATGCCTGGTTTTTATATGTACATACATAGATGTTATAATAATTATTGAATACATATAATAGTAGCTTTCTAGTTCCAGCTTTTTTGCTTTTATTTTTATAGGGATATAGTTTAATTTAAGTAATAAATAAATTAATTGAATTGTAATATGTTGGAGTTACTCTCTGTAGGCTGTAAATAAATAAAAAAAATGTCAAAAGTTCCCACCGATCCGACTTTTTAAACATTAAACATTTTATTCAGGGTAAAAAGTTACAAATATCGGTTTTTGGCATATTTCTTGTAAACGGTAATTATTATTGTAAAAATAGTTCATACAAAAGTTGTAGATCTTGCTGTTGTCTACAAAAATGGTTCATATATTATACTTTTTTTCCCCATGAATCACTATTCCTGAGGTATCGCGATTTCAAAAATCGGAAATACTAATAGGCAATCATACGCCACCGCGATCAGCCGTGACAGTTACGACAAAATCATAAGCAAACTTATAGCATTCGAAGCGCCCTCTACGCTGGTATCTTCACATTCGTCGTAGCTACAAAAACAGCCGAGAAAATGGTAAAACAATGTTTGTGCCTGTTGCCCTTCCCCTCGACCCTCGTGACAGTTACGACAAAAGTCGTAATAAACGAAGTTGTAGTGTTCGAAGCGCCCTCTTTACAAATTTTCAGCTCTGTGGGAATGTTGTCTCGGTTTGGACTTTTTTGTGTCTATTTTGACGACTATAGATTATATTTTGTTTTCCTCCTTTTCAAATGCAACCTTGCTTTTTATTTTTGATAAACTTGGTGCAGTTGAGCTTGAAGGCCGTGCCACATTACCCTCCTACCAGTCTCCTTGATTGCCTTCGTTATTGTTTTAATTCCATCAGTTTTCCAAGCATTTGAATTTGCTTCAATACATTTCTAATTAGGCGTTCATAATTTCGTGAGTTGATATTTTGTTGATTATGAGGATGCGTTTCCATTGTTGGGTTTGTTGTGTTGATAGCAATTGGTGCACGAAATGCTGATTGCCTTGATCTTTTGTTTTTGTTTTACCTATTGGCGGTATGTAGCGCTGCGAAATGGGCAAGTAGCCCAAGTCGTTCAGTTGAACGACAGTAATGCCTTGTTATTTCGCTAAAAACGCTGGAGGCAGGACCGCAGAGGTGAAACGCTGGATCGCACTAGTTCGTACTTGCTGAAATTCGTTCGTACTTGTTGAAATTGGTTCGCACTTGCTAAAATTGTTTCGCATTTGCTGAAATTGTTGTTGATATGCTGAGAAGTTTGTTCTCAGTCCTCTGTGTCTGCCTGTGTGGTTATAGAAACAAACTGGCAGAGGTGGCGGCAATTGGCATCGAGGTAGTGGTTACTTGGATAAATAATTTCTTTCCATTGGTGTCTGGAGCTGTATAAATTTCATTAAAATCTATCGAGCGGTTTTCGAGCTACAGTGGCCACCAGTTCAAAACTTGGAAAAAGAGCCATTACTTTTAAAATTATTAATTTTTTTTTCTAAAATTTCTGTTAAGTCAAGTCGACACCTTATTTAATGATGCTATGTTTTTACTTTTATAAAATAAAATAATTTACTGGCAAATAAAAATTATTTAAAATTGTCATTTTTTCATTTCTCTGACTACACCTAACCCCTTAACCTGCTCGCCCAGGGCAGGAGATTGTTGGGTTCTAAGGATCTATTATTATTAAAAGACTGCAGACGCTGGACATACGGTCAGGTTTTGTCTGCTCTTAAAAACGCTATTGGAAAATCTATGGTTGAAATCGATCCCTTGAAAAACAGATTTGTTCCATGAAAATGGTGGAACATATGTAGATCTGGCAAAACTATTCAGAATTAAAAACAATTCTCTGGCTAGATTTAATAAATCTGGTGATATGAGAAACATCATAACTAAAGAAAATAGATGTGAGTGGGACGAGCTGACCACTGACTTGGGATGTAGAGGGGAAATACCGAATTTTGGCGCACGATCAATAAAACTAAAGGAAGCAAAGGGAATAACTTCACTGATGAAGGTCACAGTGAAGATTTTCGCAGGATAATTGCAGCCAAGGCCCTCCTCCCAGACTTTATTCCCAATTTAAGTAATTCTAATAACAATGATTCACTAATCATCACTCTGAAGACCTGGACAGATTCCTTGTGAAAGGGCCTTTTTCAGCCCCGGGATCAGATGGAATCTCCTATGAAATGATAAAAAATATGTCTAATACTGCCAAAAAAGCGATTGCTCTCTTCCTGGGGGAGGCTTGTTCCCTGGGAAAAATCCCGGAGGATGGGCTTTATGGATCAAACCGGACGTGTTTTTCGGAGAGCTTTGAATTTTTAGAATTGGTTGTGATAGAGTTGAAATTTGAGTTAATATATACATAATTGAATATCAAAATGGGGACTTATAAAAATGTCCTGTACGTTGTGTACAAGTGATTTAAAGGATGATAGAGACAAAATAATTTGCGGTGGCGGTTGTAGTGCTATGTTCCACATGAGTTGTGTGGGGCTAGACAAATATAGTGCTGATAACTTTCTCTCCAAGAAGCATTTGGCTCTCTTCTGTGAGAAGTGCAGGAAAAAACTACTATCGGTAAATGACATTGAAAGTAAATATTAAAATAGCAGAAATTGATGAATGTGTTAAGAAGATTAGTGAATCACAGTGCCATATCATTTTTTCATCGGTCAATCAACTTGTTACATCGATGAATACCCTCGTGGACATGGAAAAAGTAGCTGTTAATGAGAAAAACGAAGTCCTATTACAAATAAAATAGAGTGCCAGTGGTAATGGAGTGCAGCAAACTGAGAAGGAGAACATGACCTATGCGAAAGCAGTAAAACTGCCATAGAAACTGCTGATAAAACAAAAAAAGAATCTACAACAGTGAATTGATCCGTCAAGATCTGAGATAATAATAAGTGCTCTAAAAAAAGCAAAAGTGGTGCGGTAGTTATAAAATGTGATGATGAGAAATCCAAAGCTATTCTTAGTAAAAGTGTTCAAACAGAGATAAAGGATAGTCAAACATAATGAAAATTTGTTCCCGCGAATTAAGATTATATACGTACTAGAATACTGGAAGAGTATAATGCCTTGAAAAATCGAAATGAAATTCTTAGCCAGTCGGATTTGAAGGTGGTTACGTTATGGGCTAATAAAAGGTCCTCTGCAAAATAGTACCAGCAGTATATGTATACAACTGTCATAGAAGTGAATTGTAAAGTGTACAACAAGGTCTTAAGTGAAGGGAAACTCATCATTGGGTGGAGCAGATGTGAGGTAAAGATGCTACAAGTGCTTAGGTATCGGACACAGATATAATCACAGTGCTTTTGACAATAACTGTGAAGTCTACAAGAAAAAGCTAAGTGCTCTTAGAAGTAAAATATGGGACTATACGTAGCAATCAAAGAAATTCAATTACGAAAGAAATGTTAGTACCTGTAATGTGACAAGAAAAAGCGTCGAATCTAGAAGTGCTTTATGGCTACAAATTAGCTTAAGTTTCAGTCCTAAGTTTTTTAACTTTTACAAATAAAGTGGTTACAAATAAAACGGACCCGAATTTTATTCTTGGCAACCTTCCCCGTTTAACTCTAAGCACGAACTAACTGATCGAAGTGAATCGATCGAAGAAATCAATTATGGAAAGTAAGAGAACTGTTTACGCATGCATTCTTGCTGCATTCTTGCAGTTAAGTGGTTCAGAAAGGAAGTCAGTGCATTGCTCCAGATTTGGTTGTTAATCAAGCACTTTGGGTTTATTGCCTCTTGAGGGTGTCGTAAGAAAGTAAAGAAAGAAAATGCATTGTTCTCGATTTGTTCTTAAAGTAAGCATTCTGGATTCTTAAGGGTGTTAAGAAAGTGAAGTTGGGAATTTATTCTACTGTCTCAGCGTCTGTGACGTTTAGGCGATGATCTAAATTATTATTCTATGTTGGGGTGAAGAAATTGAGGAGACTGTTGTAACACCCCAGCCGTTAGAATGAGGCTCCGACGAAATTATTGGAAAAGTATGGTGAAGGTTGCCTTACTCTTACTTTTTGTTTTTTGCTTCAAGCATTCTATAAATAACATTTTTGGATAGTGGCGATTTTTTTTTCTATTACGCCTAGTTCGTTATTAAAGTTTACTTTATTCTTAGCAAAGGTTGCTTAGAACGTGTCCAACATAGAATATAAGGCAGCCATTGAAGATGATAAGGAGGCACTATTATGGGTGATGGGTATTCAATTGTAGGATGTTTTTCCATTCTGAAATTTCCATTCTGAAATTTCCATTCTGAAATTTCCATTCCATTTTTTCCATGGGAGGTTTTTTCCATTCCATTTTTACCATCTACATTATTTCCATTCCATTTTTTCTATGGTAATTTCTTCCATTTATTCATTATTTCTTTTTTCCTTTAGACATTTTGTAAAAGGCAGTCAGTAGACATTTTGTGAAAAGCAAATATTCAGGTATGGAAAAAAGAATTAATGGAATAAATTTCCATGGGAAAAATGGAATGGAAAAAATGACCATGGAAAAAAGAATTGATGGATGAAAAGTACTAGTACCTACCTAATTTTCCTGTCATATAATAATATTTAAATAAAAGTTCATAGGCGTAAATCGCAAAAAAGGGAAATCTTGAAAAAAAGTATACAAGGTTCATTTTTTTATTAAAATTAAGTTTCGTCCACGTCCTCGTCATATCTTCTAAAAATACGAATTCATTTCAATCACACTGTTCAATGTACGGATGCATCGCATGTTTCCTGATGATATACCATATAATGAAAAATAACCAAGTATACATTATATTAGATTAATTTTCTTAATTCTCGATTTGTGTAACTCACAGTGCGATTGAACTTCTTATAATAAACAAAATTATTTGTTTTTCGGGAAATCCAAAATAGATAGCCTTGCGCGACTTTGAATTCTAAATAACTTGCGCATGCAATGAAATATTTGTCAGGTATATTCACACTTTAATGAGTTCTATTATAAATATTTAAAAGTAATCATCATTACACATATTAATTCCAAAGAGAAAAACTTTTTCCACTTGATTTTATCCGAAAACAAACGTGAGCATGCTTCAGTCTGTCTCAAATAAGTTCCCCCAAAGGTTCCTGGCATATTTATCAATGGTGTTGGGATCCCATAATTCAAGCATTTACTTTCAAGTTCATCAGCAGCAGTTCTTGGAATAATAAATATAATTGAACACATGCTCCATAACGACTCAATCGCACGACCGTCCGATATATATTTAGCGTCGAACTTTAGTGTGAGCAAGGGAACTGTGTATGTACAGCACACTAAAGATATATTTAAACGGCAGCGTCATTCATCGAATTTTAAAAGTTTATTTCTAGCAAATATTATTTGACTGCTACACATTATATCACCGCTGCTATGTGTCTTCTTTCTTTTAGCGAAACGAGTACGTGAAGTATGCGAAAGTCTTCCCATTGTCATCCGTTCTGGACTTCAAGATACCATCAAAGTGGTACCGACGATGTGTTGGTATTTTAGAAATCACCTGTGGCTTAGCAATGGCAGCTATTCCAAATCGTAGGTTTTTTATATTACCTTAAGGAGCTACACCGGCACTTGCATAATGTCTTTTAAATACTTTTTTTATTTTTAGACAAAATAAAAAACACTGCCAATATAACTCTTCTGTTACTTATGTTCTTGGGGGTTTATCAGCATTACATGGTTAGTGATCCGTTTGAGAGGTCTGGTCCAGCGCTTGTGTTTACCTTTATGTTGGCCGGCAGACTCGTTGTGTGGTATCAGGTAATTGAAACATTTATCTTGCATATTTTATTATTAACGTTCAGCTCTGCTTCTTGTTCGTTTTTGTTTCTACGAGTAATTGTTTTTTTTATTGCTCTGCGGAAGCGTTGGCTTATTTTTGTTGGTTTTCTTAAGGCGTGATCTTAAAAAGAAGCTTTATAATGACCGTTGAATTAGTGACGTTAAATTTTTTTTTTAATTTAGTAAATGCAAATAACAAGTATTCGGCCAAGAATTAAAATGTATCAGTTTGTTCAAGCCTACAATCTGTGCACGCACCGGTGCAAAATATTCGAGTGGGAAATGGTGATTTAGTGAAATTTCTTAAAATAAAAAGAAAAAAATTAGAAACCAGTAAAATACACTGCCCGACAAAAACAACGTATCAAACAGTTTTTTTATTTTTTTTTCCTACAGTAATAGGATTTAAAATATATCTATATCGAAAAATTTTATCTCATTAATATAATGAAAATTATATTTTTAGGAAAATGAACAATTTGTTCATAAAAAATATTCATATATTTAATGGCTCCCGAGAGTATAAATAAGGAAATAAACGTTTCTTTAAGAGATGTTTCCACCTCTTGCTCTTATCATATCTTGGAGTCTCCTATTCTTTCCTTCAATAAGAACGAGAATTTGTTCCTGTGGGATGTTATTCCACTCCTCAACTATTGCTCATTCAAGTTCATCTAGTGTGGTCGGTAGCGGAGATCGATTACGAATGGCTCTTCCCATCATGTCCCAGCCATGCTCATTTGGATTCAAGTCTGGACTGCGAGCTACCAACCCCATACGATAAATGTCAACCCCACGAAGATATTCTATAACCATTCCACCAGTATGCAAAATGAGACAATTTTCAATGAAAATGATTTACGACGTCTTTTCCGTACCCGTAATCGTTCACGAGATATAACGCTTCAAAGAAAAGTAAGTGTAACACTGACCATCAGGTGATTCATTTAATTTGACAAATCGGAATATCTCGAGAAAACGTACGAAAAATATTCAATAAACCCTCAATATTTTCAAAGGGACCATTCACCTGAGGATGGCGGTGAATGCTTAATGGAAAAGTCGAAACTCCGTTTTTTTTTTATTGCAGGCTCAGTTTTTACAGAACAAAATGCGTAACTTTTATTTGATTTTTTTTTGAATCGGGATATATGTATCTGTAATCAGGGTGAATTATTGAATCATTCGAATTTTTCACTGAAAAGCTCTCGAAATTCTTTGAATTCTAATAATCCTTTTTTATAGGAAATTGCCTCAGCTAAAGTTTGATGATACAAGCTTTTATCGAAAAGTTCCTCGTTTTGCTATCCTTCACCCTGTGTAATTAATCGCGCGGCACTCGGATCGATGAGGAACTTTAATTTCCAGAGGTCTCCGTTTTCGCGTCTACTATTTCTAATGTGTTAGATTTTCATTAAATAAAAGAAATGCGGGCTTATCACAATTTCTGCATATGGTGTGAAAAGCCGAAAATTCTCAACTACCGAGAATTGCCGTTTAAATGAATATACAGGGTTTTCGGTGCCGCTGATTTTAAATTTGCTATCAAAATTTTATGCTAGGAATATTTTGGGTTCCCGCGAGAAAAATTCCTCTCCGGATGAAGCACTTTCATGCCATCTATAACAGTAACAATACCTCCTAACCTTGATTTTGATGGCAATTCGTTGAAGTTTAACAACTTTGGTAGCCATTATGTGTTCGCATCCTTGAATTTTGGTTAAATTGAAATCCATATCCCCCTAGTCTTCTTTATATTCATTTTCATTAAAGTTGCTTAAAGTGAGGATTTTCGGTCGCCATATTGGATCCATCATTTAAATTTTTTTAAATTTCGACGGCAGATTTGAAATCAGCAACCTCGGAAACCTCCTGGTGCAAATTTTCAGAGAAATCCCTTGAAGTTTAACTTTTCCTGTAGGGGTAGCCGGCTTGAAATCGCCATTTTGAAACCTTGCCCTTTATCAAAATAACAAATCGCCCATATGTAAAGTAGGAATATGTATTTCCTTGTGTGAAAAAATGAAGTCCCAAGTTCAAAAACACAAACCTTCGCATTTATAATATTAGTTAGATGAGATGACATGAGATTGGCAAGAATTTGATTTTTTAAGTCCGAAAATAAAAGTTGCTAGATGATATTTATTTTAACTTGGTTCAATTAGACTTATTGAAAATTTTAATTTTTTAATTTTTAAAATAAAAGTTCCGAAATGATTTTAATTTTTTCAGTCTTAAAATAAAAGTTAAAATAAAATAAATAAATAAAAGTTAGTCTTAAAATAAAAGTCCCAAAATAACTTTTATTTTCTGTTGGCTAAGTAAGAATTATTGAAAGACCTTATTTTTGAAGTCATCAAATAATAGTTAATAAAACATGTATACTAACATAATAAAGACAGAGAGGTGACTGACTCATCAACGCAGAAATCACGAAATGTGGACAGCAGATTTCTTTTATGATTTAGGCACGCAAAAAGAAGGATTTTTGGAAATTCAACCTCTTAAGGTGGTAAAGAGTTTTTTATGGGGAAAAATTAATTTTTGATCCGATTTACTTGAAACTTTGCAGAAATACTCTAAAACACAAGTAATGGAATGGGAATTTCAGCATTTCTCAAATATTAATCCCCAAGGGAGTAGATGTCTATCTTTGTACTGGCAAACACTGGGACAAAAGTATACGCGTAATTGAATGGGCAGTATTATTATTTAATGGGGTGACCCTGACGCTATCGGTAGGCACTACGACAGGGAAGGTCTTTTGTGCCAAGAACCCCGCTACTGCAAGAGACGATTTGCTGCCCTAAGGAACGCTAGAAAGTCAGTTGCCGGAGATGATCGAACGACAGCCGAACTCAGCAGTTCCCGGCCGAGGATTCTTCTCCTTATCCGTGCCAGAGCAGGGCAAGCACACACGATGTGCGACGCAGCTTCGTCGTCCTCAAGCGTTAACGAGCTCTTTAGGCTGACGAAGCCCAGAGATATTTCTCCTATATATAGAGACTGTTGGTCCTTAGCCCAGTTCTCTATCGCAGCTTTGGTCGAAAACCAGTTAATGCTGTAGTACGGTTCCGCGCCAATGAACGGAGTCAATGAACCTTCCCTAGCTAGTTCATCGGCGATCTCATTACCCTCAATACCGGAGTGTCCCGGTACCCAAATGCTTTCTCTGCCTTCTTTAAAGTCTCTGTACCACTTGTAAACATTTTTTTGCGACATAACCTTATCACCAAAGGCCTTTTGTTGTAACATCTCACCTCAACGTCTCCGCGGCAGAATATTCATTCCGCAAACAAAATTTAATGCAAACTTTCTCGACATAATCAGACATAGTGAAATCAATCGATAAACTCACTTTCGTATGTTTATAAAAAAACCGGGGAGCTCTGCATAGATATCGAGGACAGTACTACCAATCTACAAAAAAAATTGTATGTTTTCATAACACCCGTGAATTTTAAAGAATAATTCACCTTATTTTGGACACAGTGCTCATAGCTATGAGTTTCATTTGCATTAAATGAAAACATATTGTGTCTTGTAAGACGAACTAGCGTGGCGAACTAGCTTATAAATATCTACTTCAGATTGAACAATGTCGAGACATTTTAACTATGAATCAATCATATCCTAAGAGCTATATTTTCAAATACAAATGCCGTTTTTATAATTAATATAATAACCGTTTTTTGTGTAGAAATTAATTCAATCGCATCTATGTATCTAACAAATTGCACAGTATATGTTTCCATTTACCATGTGTCTATTTAGTGGAGAACACATGAGTATAAGAAATGTTGGCTCGTACGTAACTCTAAACTGTATATCGCCTGCTTTAATCAATGCGTCAAGAGATATGGTTAACACAACCCACTGTTAAGAGCAAATTAAAAAAAACAATTTCAATTTCTACAGCGTTACAGCGAGGACAAAATACTTACACAATCTAGGAAGTGTTCGATAACGGTGGTGGAGTATCACCCAGGAATGCAACCCACGTACACAGTCTATAGCAGAAAATGAAAACAAACGATTATGTAAATGTTATTTATTTATTATTAATTATTATTATTTATTATTATTTATATGGCTAAGTTAAGTTGTTTCGAACAGTTTTGCTATACCTCGCTGGAAGGAACACGAGAAACTATTTCAATATATCGACTTTATAAACTCATGTACATTCGAAATAAAGTTTTATTACATACATCACAACGCGGTAAAAGCAT